>CM060920.1:368102915-370602915 GCA_030737875.1 Allium sativum
CTATAATGAGATTTGTTTCCAAAAAAAATGGCATGTTACTACGACCTAAAATGCATGATGGTCCTATTTAAATGCATGAAAATGAAAAGAAAAAATATTAAAGAAAAATGAAAGGATGCAATGCAGACTCCCTCCCCCTATTTGGATAAAACAGTTTCCACACTGTAAACACATTTCCAAAATTTGAAAGATAATATCGAAAGGTGAATGAAATGTAAAATGAAATGAATTTTAGCAACTATGTGCGAATGAAAATCATATGCAAAATGAAATCTATGAAAATGATGAATGTTTTGTGAAGAATGAAATTTCCTTCCCCTCCCCCCCCCCCCACTTGCCTCTATCAAAAATGGTGCATGATGATTTCTTATTTGATTTATGATGTACAATAGGCATATCAATGAATTTTGAAATCAAAATCCTTCCAATGAAAATTTTGTCATGCTAAGGGTTTATACCATTGAACTGAAGATTATCAAAATCACATAAACTTAAGTTTTTAACAACAATTTCATTTGATGATATGGATTAAGATTATCTTCAAGACATAATCCCAATTCGTTGTTTAAAAATTTAAGCTCATCTTCGAATATTTGTTGGAAAGACATCGTAGACACATCTATTAAGGAAAATGAAGATTTCTAAGGAGATAAATAAGACGTGTCATCTAAAGTTGTTTCTATTATGTCGACTTCACATAATGCGATCTCTTTGGGTTGATGAAAAATATTCAATTCAATGGTTAAGTGCCCAATGATAGTCGATGTAGGCCGCTCGTACTAGTAATGATAACATTTGAGGTAGCTAAGAAGGGATGACCCAACATCAATGGAATCTGGCTATCTGGATTTGAAATAAACTTGATTTCTAGGATAATGAAATCTATAGGGAAATAGAATTGTTCAATTTGAATCAAAACATCTTCAATTATACCCAATGGTTTTTTAATAGATCGGTCAGCCAACTAAATTTCGATGTTTCTTGGTTTCAATTCCCTTAATCCAAGTTGCCAATAAACATTGTTAGGAAGAAGATTGATACTTGCACCAAGATCAAGTAAGGCATGACTGATGTGAGTATTTCCTATTTTAAAACCGATTGTAAGGCAACCGGGCTCCTTATACTTGACTGGTGATAAATTTTGAGAAAATAGAGCTAGTGTTCACAGTCAAGAAGGCAGTTTTTGGAATGTTAATGGCTCGTTTTCGGGTGCATTTCTCCTTGAGACACTTGGCATAATGAGGAATCTGTTCGATGGTGTCTAAGAGTGGAATATTGAAACAAACTTGTCTGAAGATTTCAATTTTTTTCAAAATTGGCATAATTCTTCTTCTTATTAAGTCTATGAAGATATGGAGCTATCGGTTTTAGACTCTTTTAGTAATTTGGTCGTTCGAAGGAGAAGGTTTCGATAATGGAATTGAAGTAGGTAAAGGTATAGAAGATGAGATGTTGGGATTGCCAATATTAGAAGAAGAGATATTGTTGGGGTTGCCGACATCAGAAGAAGAGATGGTGGGATTGCCAACATTCGAAGAAGATTTGAAAGGTTTGGAAGAATTGGCCTTGGTTGCCATCGGAAGAATATCAAGCTTTTCTTTTGGAGTCGGAATCGAATGATTATCGGGATTGCCGACATTATTGTCGATTGTTTTTCCAGGCCTAAGGGTGATGACTGAGTTGACTGAATTACAGTTTCCGTCCTCACAAGAATTCATAGTACGGGAGTTATACATTGGATTTACCTCGAGTTGACTAGGAAAATTTCCTTTCTCAGTAGTTTTCATTAGTTCCTTCATCATATTCATCATTTGTTCGAGTTTAGCATATTCGTCTTTTATTTGTTTCTCTAATCAAACAATTTCTTGAGAAGATTGAGAATATGAAGAAGATTGAAAGTTTGAATACTGTATGGTTGATTCAAAGGCTTGGATTGAGGTAGAACTTGAGAAGTTTGAGGATTGGAAATTGGTAATTCAAATTCGATACCATGTGAAATGGATTTGCAACATTATTGGGATTAGGCCACGAGAAATTCGGATGCTTTCTCCAACTACGGTTATACGTGGATGAGTAAAGATTATTTTGAGCTATAACATTGACTTGGTCTTGAGAGTAATAATGGGTTTGTCCTTCTACGATTTGAGGAGTTTGAGTTTCTAAGGGAAAATGAATTGGATCCACGACATGCACTCCTCTAGTAGAAGTACGAATGGGAACACAAAATGACTCCCATTGCATGTCCTTTCCAGAACCATCTTCTAAGAATTTCCATGCTTCATCAGCCGTTTAAGACATAAACTGTAATGACCCGCATTTCCAGCGGTATAATAATTAATTTATTTAATTATTTGAAAGGTGATTAAAAGGATTTAATGGTCGTGGAATTAAATAATGGTGAATATTTCATTAAAATAATAAATTAAATAATATATTTAAATTTCGAAATAATCAGAATTGGCTGAAATGGCGGTATGGTGTGAACTGGATCATCTGTTATATTTAATTCAGCTTGGAATTGAATTTGAATAACGAATATGTTATATAAACGACAGTTTTAACGTAGAGTTATAATATAATTAAAATAGAGCTTGAAATGGCGCTGCAGTTCGTAATTTGGCGATTTGAACTTCAACTGAATGTACAGGATTCGTTTTAAATTGAATTTCTATGAAATAAGAAACGTATGGAGCTGGTGGAGTATATCTTTCTAGTGGAAGAGAAAAATCAGGATTTCATCGTGTATATTTTGATTTATGTCCAAATCAAATTTTAGAAAAGTCGCTGGGGAATTCCTTTATAATTTATAAAGGAATTATTTATATTTTAAAAAGGAATTTCAATATAAATCGAATATCGGGTTGAACCTGATTTGAAATATCGAGTTAGAAATCCATATAGGGTTTTCTGAACTGTATGGTATTCCACTGTGAATATATACGATAATATAAATTTATTTATATTTAATTATATTTAAATATATTTATATATTTAAATGGGTCATTTAGGGCTTTAAAAATAGCCAGTTTTGCAAACGACCTCAGAATTCGACGAAACTAATTTTGTTGGACCCGCAATGTCAAATAGTTGTTAGATTTCCAGTTTCGTGATTTTTAGAGTCAGTATGTGGCCGTACCGATTTTTAGAGTGAAAAATAGTCGATATTTTGACGGTTAAAAATACGTTGTGTGAGCAAACGGAGTCGGAATTCGACGAAAGAAGTTTCATTGGGACCGTAATGTCGAACTCTAGCTGCATGTCAATTTTCATGATTTTTAGGTATCGTGGGTATTCGTAGGGATTTTTAGAATGTGCAAACGAATATAAAATGAATAAAGAAAAAATATCTTAACTTATAACTAGGCCAAATAAAGCCCACGTTCATCACTTACAGCCGCACAAGCAATCCCATCCCGTTATATAAGCGTTCTTTAATCCGCCACTCCCATTTCCTTCTATAGAAAAAACCATCGCAAGAAAGAATTTCAAATCAATTCAAATAATAATCTATAAATCATTTCATGGATATATTTCGATTCGTGGATCTATGCTCTTCGAACTGATATGCATTTTGCTTTATTCGACGTCAGATTTGGCTTGTTGAAAATTACCCGTGAGAGCTAGGGTTGGATTCTAAGTGGGATTGAGTCGTCGATTTACGATATGGCGTTCGAATTTGGGTTTAGCAAAGAGAGTAGCATCATTATGAGAAGTTTTGTGGAATTTCGTGATCAAAATGGTCGCTCGAACACGATGAGGCGCCAGTACCTACTAACGACGGAAAGTGAAGGGGAGCACCGAGTTTTATACAAAGGGTATGAGATTAAAGAGGAGTTTGAGAGGATAATTATGGTATTTTTGTTTGATTTTAAAGTGGAAAGAAGGAGGAGGAAAGAAAGGTCAAAGTTGGACATTGGCGTTCGTTTTGGGTTGTGTGGTGCTCGGCCATTATCTTGGAGGAAGAAGGTATAAAGGTTGGGTCGGGTCCGATGTTCTAATGGGCCATGTCAAAAGGTGAAAGCCCAAAATGGATTGATAATTGAAATTTAATGTTTTTAATGTTTATCCAAACTTTTAAATTGAATGTCTCGACCATACATTATCAGAATTGCGAACGGTCAGATCCGTTGGGATCGTATGGACGGGAGAAACACAATGAGACTGACCGGGGGTGAATCCAAGCTCGTTACAATTTATGGTGAAATAAATTGTCCGACTGAATCAAATAACGCAAATCGTTATTTAACGGTTAACACGAAATGTGAGTAAATCTCACTAACTCTGAACAGTTTATAATTTAATGTTGTATTTTTAGAACTGTTTAGTATTGGCTGATTGATTGTGTGTTGACTGTTTGATTGAACTGTTAGTCAGTTAGTTGAATTTCTATATTGATTCTGTTTAACAGAATATATCATATGGAACTGAAAGTGATGGTTGATTTTATTGTGTAACATCTGTGGATGCAGGGAAACAGGTTGGAGGAATCCGACTGGATTCCTCAACAGTTATTTTATTGTTTTTCATATATTTTGATATATGATGTGAATTATAACCTGTTGTTGATTGTGTGTGTATGGACGATAGTGGACATCGTAATTTGATAAGTTAAACACCATAACT
This sequence comes from Allium sativum, assembly GCA_030737875.1. Lineage (NCBI taxonomy): Eukaryota > Viridiplantae > Streptophyta > Magnoliopsida > Asparagales > Amaryllidaceae > Allium > Allium sativum. The sequence continues at coordinate 368,107,539 of CM060920.1, forward strand.
TACCGGGATTTGGAGAAAAGGGGAATTTGTCAAAGTGGATACTAGAAAGAGAATATTTATAAAATCAGAGGATTTTATAAAAGAGAATATTTATTAATAGAATATTTATAAATAGAAATATATTTATAAATGGATTATTTATAAATAGAAAATACTTAGAAATAAAACCCTAAAGGAATTATTTGCAAACCATTTGCAAATAGATTAGAAAGAGAAAGGTTTGTAAACCATTTACAAATCAATCAGAAAGAGAAATGTTTGTAAACCATTTACAAATGAGATTGAATAGGGAATATTTGTAAAACCTTTACAAATGAAATCGAAAGAGGAATATTTGTAAAACCATTTACAAATAGAGTTATAAAAAGGAAATTTGTTTATAACCGAATAGGATGTTATAAAAAGGAAAAACGTTACTAAAAAGGAAATCATTTGTAAAGCGAAGAACCGCTACTAAAAGTAAATCTTTATAAATGAATAGTTTATTCAAATGGAGTTAATCGAATTTAGTTATTCGAATTGATTTAAATCGAATATGGTATTCGAAGGGAGTCAATCGAATAAGGTATTCGAAAGTTAGTAAATCGAATATGTTATTCGAAAAGGGGTTAGTCGAGTCGAGTTAGCTGAATAGAGTTAATCGAATATTTGTTATTCGAATAAGAGTTAACCAGTTAGAGTTAATCAGTTAGAGTTAAACCAGTTAGAGTTAATCGAACTAGAGTTATTCAAATGAAGTTTATCGAATATTAGTTTATTCAAATGGAGTTAAAGGAAAGGAATTATTGATTATTAGTTAATCGAAGGAGTTATCGATTATTAGTTAATCGAAGGAGTTATCGATTATAGTTTAATCGAAAAGAGTTATCGATTTGTTTAATCGAAGTGAGTTATAGAATATTGGTTATTCAAAGGATTTATCGAATTTAGTTATTCGATGGAGTTAATCGATTAGAGTTAAAATAAAGGAGTTAATCGAATATAGTTTATTCGAATAGAATCAATTGAGTTAATCGAATATTAGTGATTCAAATAAAGTAAAAGGAGTTATCGAATATTAGTTATTCGAATAAGAGTTAAATAGAGTTATCGAATATTAGTTATTCGAATAGAGTTGAATGGAGTTAAAGGAATAAATCGAATATAGTTTATTCGAATGGAATTAAAGGAGTTAATCGAATTTGGTTTATTCGAATAGAGTTAAAGGAGTTATTGACTAGAGTTAAATCAAATAGAGTTAATCCAATAGCGTTAGTCCAATAGAGTTATTTGATAAGGGTTAATCGAATAGAGTAAATTGAATAGAGTTATCGAATATACCTTATCGAAGGAAAGAATTATCGAATAGAGATGATTCAAAAGAGAGTTACGTAAGGAAGTTTGTTAAAGAATTAAAAGGTGAACTTTGTCTATTTCAAGGTTAGAAACGTTGTTCAGTTAAGGTTTGAGAGGTAGTATTCCCGCAACTTGATTGACTTCATTTTTAACTAAGGAATGGTTAAGGTTCGATAGTGAAGGTGGGTTAAAGGAATTTAGTTAATAAGCGTAATGGTTTGAGTTGGCATCGCGATGGTTTGTTTAAACATCTTTCTAAGTCCAATGAAGGAGTTTTGGAAATGTTTTCCAAATAAGAACCAGAAATGTTTTCTGATATAGAAAACAAGAAATGGAAATGTTTTCCAACGGTAATAAAAAATATTTTCTAAATTTAGAAAATAAGAAATGTTGAATATAGGGAAACAGAAGATGAAAAATGAACTAAGGAGATAAATGTTAAATGATGGTTGATTTGATAGAATTTGCACCTGGAAATAATATCGTTGTTTGCACACTGTTTTTCTTTGATGGTTAAATCACAGACTATCAAAGTTTTGACCATTTTAACGTTGTTAATATGGAGAGACCGGTTGGATTATTATCCAAAGAACCACTCTGTATTGGCATAAGCGTTGCGAATCATATAGGCCAAAGATAATTGAAGACGGAGTAAAGTGCAAGGGCTATTGTATAAGTCTTAGATAACAGTGCCTAAGATGGATGTATTGAATAGTGCCTTCGGTTCATCCTGTTCCTGGATGACTTGTATGGATGAATGTCTGACAGAGTATTTCCAGAAAGGTCACGAACATTGATTTCTTCAACCGTACCAAGAGTGGAAGCGGAGAAGGAAACTTCTTTAGCTAACACATAATGTACTATTGTAGACGTCAATTAGTGATTTTCGATGGATCTGACAATGTAGCATTCGAAGTGAATCTGGTGTGACGATAAAGCGTAGCTTCAAGCCTCACATCCGGTAAATGACAGAAATCGGGCAGGCAGCATGGATAAGTCGGTCGCTCCGAAGTAGGGTGTATAATCACCTGATCTAGAGTTTCATTTATTTCTAAAAATCTATTGTCGATACTGTCCCATTCGGGAAACGGTTGCTGATCCCAACCGTTGGTGATATACATTCGATACACTCAAGCGAAATGAGTGGTCGGTCATGTGTGGCCGGGTTGCAAGATGTTCTTGTTGAACCCAGTGTATTCCTTTCTAGAGGTACACTAGCGAAAGGTGGTTCCATACCTTGTCATAGTTGGAAATCCATTACCCAATACGTGCTTGCAGTTTTGATTGTATACTATATATGTAGAACGTGAGATGAAAGCGTTTCTGCTAGATGATTATTATACTGTGGTTGATAGACATTATTATAATATCAAAAGGGTTTTTGATATAAAGATACTTTGGATTCTCATAAGGAAAAACCCGTTCCATTATACGGCGTGGTCTTATGAGATATCGTTTACTTGTTCAAATTGTTTTAAACTGTTTTACTCATACCAGTCCCATGACTGACCCGGAGTTTATTTTGTTTTGTTTCCCCTAAACTCTTGGGTGCCCAATTTTGTACGGGCAGTCAAGTAGTCGGTATTTGCAGATACTTGAAGAGCTGCAGCAGGAGGCTTCAGGATCATATAGATATTGTTTATTTTCGTTGTGTTGTAAGTGATGTACTTGATAATGATATGTATATTCAAGTAAAACATTTATTTCAAGGATATGTTATCTATTATATGTTATTCGTTCCGCTGTGAGGTTCGTGTCACTCTGATGTAGTGTTCTTCTTCTTCGCCTATTCTAAGTTTCTATCTTATCTATCCTCGCCCTCTATTTTATTTCTATAAATTTCCTGATTTCCAGTGCAATTTGGGGTTGGACTTGTGTTAATTGGTCATCTCAAATTAGACCGGATTTTCGGGTCATTACAGTTGGTATCAGAGCTGGTTGCTTAATTGGTACGGATGATAGAGGGTTCTCGCTTTGCGTTAGGTTGCGAACGGGAGACTCTTACCCCTACATTTCCCGACAATGTGGGTTGGTCGAGTCGCGAGGCTAGCCGTAAAAGCAGTTCTGAGGTACCAGTGTAAGCCATAGGGGGAGTTTAGCCCTCTGCCTTAGGGGATGAGGGATGGTTGAAAAGCCTACCAAATTCCCTGGCCATTACAGTTGGTATCAGAGCTTAAGTTAAGTGAATTACCTTGGCTCTGTGGCGTGACTCAGTAGAGATGGGGTTAGTTATACCCTAGATTGAGTTGAGTGTATACATACGAGTGAGCGTATTTGTTATTGATATAAAAATTTATATTGTGGTGATTTATTGGTTGAGTTGTTTATGGGTTCTGGTCGATCAGTTTGATCCACTGTATCGGTAGGAGTTTATAAACTCTCGAATACGATGGGTCGACACGATATGTTTTGAAAAAAGGGGTAAATTAAAATAAGTTTACCCAAGGTATATCTTGATATAGAGAAGATATATATATATCAAAATTATAATATAATGGATATATTGGTTGTTATTATAATCGAGTAAGATTATAAATTAAATTGTTATGTAAATAACCAATCAGAATTCATATAAGTGAAATACGTGAAATCAGATGAGTTAAATCTGAAATTTAAGCCAGAAATTGAATTAAAATTCTGGAAAATTGGATAAGTGTTTGTAAATGGATTTGGATTAAAAGTAAGGAAAATTTAAGATCCTGGGAGATTTTAAATTGTTTTACAAGCAGTGTGAATTATATTTTGAAATAAATTTCAAAGTGGAAATGTTTAGAAATGGTTTTATAGTATTGAACTCACTTCGATCGCTGGAAAATAGATTTCGATGATGACAGCTGCATCATCAGTATTCATTTTCGAGTTGTAAGTGACGAATTACTACTAGAGATACTGTTTTGAATTTGTTTTGGGAAAGACAAGTTGTGTTGAATTTCAAAATGGGATTTATAATATAGAATTTGATATATAGAATTTGAATAGAGAAATTCAAATGGGATTTATAATATAGAATTTGAATAGAATTTGATATATAGAATTTGAATAATAGAATTTGATATATAGATTTGAATAATAGAAGTGATATAAAATTTGAATAGAATTAACTAAGTCGAAGAGGAATTAGTTAATCGAGTTTTGAATTTGAAGTTGAACTTTGAAAGGTGAATTGGATTAGTAAATGGATATTCGAAATCGAATGTAGAACTTAAATTTGAAATTTGGATTCAAATTAGTTAATAAGCAAGTTAAAATATATTTGAACATGTCATGTTCAAATATAAAAGTGAAATAGACTAAAGAGTTAATTAACAAATTAATTAACGAATTGAGTTAAAACGATCAGGTATAGTTAAAAAAGATTAGCCAGGTATAAATATACATGAGATAGGTATGGATAAGGTATGAAGGTATATAAATAGAATGCTCGATGAAAAGGTATGTATTTAATTCATATATGAGATTTTATGTGCCGTATCGGCTAACCGCTTGACTTTTTCTATTTCTTTTGGATTGGTGAGGGCCATGGGAGGCTATTTGAAATATTCCGATGCTCCTGGTACAAAGGAGGTTATGGCGAATTTTTCCGGGAATTTAAGGAGTTAGAATATTTTTAAGATAATTTGATAGTTAGAAATCAACGTATCGATATATATATAGAAGTCGGTAAGGAAACGAACTTAGAAATAGAATAGTAAAATCAAAAAGGAAGACTAAGAATAAAATCTAGTAAGAATAGAAAGAGGAAGCGTATACGTGTTTAAAAGTGAATAAGTAGTTGTATGGTATTGATTATTCGAGTAAGTAGTCATATCTGTTTTGACGTTATAAATGTTATTCAGTCAAGGTCTGAGAGGTAGTTATACCCCAACTTGATTGATTTCATTATTAACAAATAAATAGTAAGATTTCAGGCTCGAAGATCAATGTTGAAAAAGAGTTAGTTGAATATAGCATTTGGGTTGTCGTAATGATGTTTTACACAACATCCGTTTTAACCCAAATAAGTGTAAGCTTGGAAATATAATAAAGAATATTTCCTAAGTATAGAAATAAACGAGATCGGAAAAGAGATAAGTAATTGGAATATTTTCCAATTTTAAATAGCATATATTTTCTAGAGAATAGAAAATAAAGGAAGGCGATATTCGGAAATGTTTTCCAAATAACATAAAAGGCCAATATGGTTATTGAAAATATTTGGTTAACAAATATTGATAAAGAAATAGAGAAGTGATTCAACTAATGGAATATTAATTAAGGGCTCAGTGACATGTTCAAAAGGAAAATTTGATTTTTGAAAAGAGTAAACTGTTTGAAAACTCCCAGGGAAAGACTGTTTGAATTAAAAATAAATTTAACAGAAATTTGTGAAAGCAAAATTGAATTAAAGTAAAGCCAGTAAAGTGGTAACTGAGACTGAATTAGAATGATATCAAGACAAATTGGAGTGTGAGATTCAAATTTGAAGTGTAATGTGATAATGAAGTTAAGAGTTAGGAATCGAGAAGAAACTTGAGTTGAAATGATATTTGGCTTGGATATAAGCGAACGGTTGTGTCATGGATAAAAGCAGATTGGGATTTGATTGGGATGATGACCCTTGTATCTGCTGAATTGATAACAGGTGGAAAGGATAAAATGATATGCCGACAAAAGGTACAAGTTTATATTTCTATTGGATATAAGATTTATGAGCCAAATTGGCAAGCCGCTTGGCTGTTTGTTGTGAGATGGAGATAGCCCAGAGAGGCGAGTGGGAGTTTGACCGATTGACCAGTACAAAGGAGGTGCTGGCGAAATTTTTCGAAGAGTTGAGGCATTAGAAAATTTTCCGGATTTTTGAAAATTTTCGTTGATAAGAACAAATTTTTAATTAAAATTAAATTGGTTCAGTTGAAACTGAAGTTAAGAAGTGAACAAATATGTTCTAACCAGTCGATAGGGTCGTCCTCTACCTTCTAGCAATTTCGAGGACGAAATTATTTTAAGTGGGGAAGAATGTAATGACCCGCATTTCCAGCGGTATAATAATTAATTTATTTAATTATTTGAAAGGCGATTAAAAGGATTTAATGTTCGTGGAATTAAATAATGGTGAATATTTAATTAAAATCAATAAATTAAATAATATATTTAAATTCTGAAATAATCAGAATTGGCTGAAATGGCGATATGGTGTGAACTGGATCATCTGTGATATTTAATTCAGCTTGGAATTGAATTTGAATAACGAATATATTATATAAACGATAGTTTGAACGTAGAGTTATAATATAATTTAAATAGAGCTTGAAATGGGGCTACAGTTCGTAATTTGGCGATTTGAACTTCAACTGAATGTACAGGATTCGTTTTAAATCGGATTTCTGTGAAACAAGAAACGTGTGGAGCTGGTGGAGTATATCTTTCTAGTGGAAGAGAAAAATCGGGATTTCTTCATGTATATTTTGATTTATGTCCAAATCAAATTTTAGAAAAGTCGCTGTGGGATTCCTTTATAATTTATAAAGGAATTATTTATATTTTAAAAAGGAATTTTAATATAAATCGAATATCGGGTTGAACCTGATTTGAAATATCGAGTTAAAAATCCATATAGGGTTTTCTGAACTGTATGGTATTCCACTGTGAATATATACAATAATATAAATTTATTTATATTTAATTTAATTATATTTAAATATATTTATATATTTAAATGGGTCATTAAGGGCTTTAAAAATAGCCAGTTTTGCAAACGACCTCAGAATTCGACGAAACTAATTTTGTTGGATCCGCAATGTCAAATAGTTGTTAGATTTCCAGTTTTGTGATTTTTAGAGTCAGTATGTGGCCGTACTGATTTTTAGAGTGAAAAATAGTTGATATTTTGACGGTTAAAAATACGCTGCGTGAGCAAACGGAGTCGGAATTCGACGAAACCAGTTTCGTTAGGACCGTAATGTCGAACTCTAGTTGCATGTCAATTTTCATGATTTTTAGGTATCGTGGGTATTCGTACGGATTTTTAGAATGTGCAAACGAATATAAAATGAATAAAGAAAAAATATCTTAACTTATAACTAGGCCAAATAAAGCACACGTTCATCACTTACAGCCGCACAAGCAATCCCATCCCGTTATATAAGCGTTCTTTAAGCCGCCGCTCCCATTTCCTTCTACAGCAAAAACCATCGCAAGAAAGAATTTCAAATCAATTCAAATAATAATCTATAAATCATTTCATGAATATATTTCGATTCGTGGATCTATGCTCTTCAAACTGATATGCATTTCGCTTTGTTCGACGTCAGTTTTGGCTCGCTGAAAATTACCCGTGAGAGCTAGGGTTGGATTCTAAGTGGGATTGAGTGGTCGATTTGCGATATGGCGTTCGAATTTGGGTTTAGCAAAGAGAGTAGCATCATTATGAGAAGTTTTGTGGAATTTCGTGATCAAAATGGTCGCTCGAACACGATGAGGCGCCAGTACCTGCTAACGACGGAAAGTGAAGGGGAGCACTGAGTTTTATACAAAAGGTATGAGATTAAAGAGGAGTTTGAGAGGAGAATTATGGTATTTTTGTTTTATTTTAAAGTGGAAAGAAGGAGGAGTAAAGAAAGGTCAAAGTTGGAGATTGGCGTTCGTTTTGGGTTGTCTGGAGCTCGGCCATTATCCTGGAGGAAAACGGTATAAAGGTTGGGTCGGGTCCGATGTTCTAATGGGCCAAGTCAAAAGGTGAAAGCCCAAAATGGATTGATAATTGAAATGTAAAGTTTTTAATGTTTATCCAAACTTGTAAATTGAATATCTCGACCATACATTATCAGAATTGCGAACGGTCAGATCCATTAGGATCGTATGGACGGGAGCAACACAATGAGACTGACTGGGGGTGAATCCGAGCTCGTTACAATTTATGGTGAAATAAATTGTCCGACTGAATCAAATAACGCAAATCGTTATTTAACGGTTAACGCGAAATGTGAGTAAATCTCACTAACTCTGAACAGTTTATAATTTCATGTTGTATTTTTAGAACTGTTAAATATTGGTTGATTGGATGTGTGTTGACTGTTTGATTGAACTGTTAGTCAGTTAGTTGAATTTCTATATTGATTCTGTTTAACAGAATATATCATATGGAACTGAAAGTGATGATTGATTTTATTGTGTAACATCTGTGGATGCAGGGAAACAGGTTGGAGGAATCCGACTGGATTCCTCAACAGTTATTTTATTGTTTTTCATATATTTTGATATATGATGTGAATTATAACCTGTTGTTGATTGTGTGTGTATGGACGATAGTGGACATCGTAATTTGATAAGTTAAACACCATAACTTACCGGGATTTGGAGAAAAGGGGAATTTGTCAAAGTGGATACTAGAAAGAGAATATTTATAAAATCAGAGGATTTTATAAAAGAGAATATTTATTAATAGAATATTTATAAATAGAAATATATTTATAAATGGATTATTTATAAATAGAAAATACTTAGAAATAAAACCCTAAAGGAATTATTTGCAAACCATTTGCAAATAGATTAGAAAGAGAAAGGTTTGTAAACCATTTACAAATCAATCAGAAAGAGAAATGTTTGTAAATCATTTACAAATGAGATTGAATAGGGAATATTTGTAAAACCTTTACAAATGAAATCGAAAGAGGAATATTTGTAAAACCATTTACAAATAGAGTTATAAAAAGGAAATTTGTTTATAACCGAATAGGATGTTATAAAAAGGAAAAACGTTACTAAAAAGGAAATCATTTGTAAAGCGAAGAACCGCTACTAAAAGTAAATCTTTATAAATAAATAGTTTATTCAAATGGAGTTAATCGAATTTAGTTATTCGAATTGATTTAAATCGAATATGGTATTCGAAGGGAGTCAATCGAATAAGGTATTCGAAAGTTAGTAAATCGAATATGTTATTCGAAAAGGGGTTAGTCGAGTCGAGTTAGCTGAATAGAGTTAATCGAATATTTGTTATTCGAATAAGAGTTAACCAGTTAGAGTAAATCAGTTAGAGTTAAACCAGTTAGGGTTAATCAGTTAGAGTTAATCGAACTAGAGTTATTCAAATGGAGTTTATCGAATATTAGTTTATTCAAATAGAGTTAAAGGAAAGGAATTATCGATTATTAGTTAATCGAAGGAGTTATCTATTATTAGTTAATCGAAGGAGTTATCGATTATAGTTTAATCGAAAAGAGTTATCGATTTGTTTAATCGAAGTGAGTTATAGAATATTGGTTATTCGAAGGAGTTATCGAATTTAGTTATTCGATGGAGTTAATCGATTAGAGTTAAAATAAAGGAGTCAATCGAATATAGTTTATTCGAATAGAATCAATTGAGTTAATCGAATATTAGTGATTCGAATAAAGTAAAAGGAGTTATCAAATATTAGTTATTCGAATAAGAGTTAAATAGAGTTATCGAATATTAGTTATTCGAATAGAGTTAAATGGAGTTAAAGGAATAAATCGAATATAGTTTATTCGAATGGAATTAAAGGAGTTAATCGAATTTGGTTTATTCGAATAGAGTTAAAGGAGTTATCGACTAGAGTTAAATCAAATAGAGTTAATCCAATAGCGTTAGTCCAATAGAGTTATTTGATAAGGGTTAATCGAATAGAGTAAATTGGATAGAGTTATCGAATATACCTTATCGAAGGAAAGAATTATCGAATAGAGATGATTCGAAAGAGAGTTACGTAAGGAAGTTTGTTAAAGAATTAAAAGGTGAACTTTGTCTATTTCAAGGTTAGAAACGTTGTTCAGTTAAGGTTTGAGAGGTAGTATTCCCGCAACTTGATTGACTTCATTTTTAACTAAGGAATGGTTAAGGTTCGATAGTGAAGGTGGGTTAAAGGAATTTAGTTAATAAGCGTAATGGTTTGAGTTGGCATCGCGATGGTTTGTTTAAACATCTGTCTAAGTCCAATGAAGGAGTTTTGGAAATGTTTTCCAAATAAGAACCAGAAATGTTTTCTGATATAGAAAACAAGAAATGGAAATGTTTTCCAATGGTAATAACATATATTTTCTAAATTTAGAAAATAAGAAATGTTGAATATAGGGAAACAGGAGATGAAAAATGAACTAAGGATATAAATGTTAAATGATGGTTGATTTGATAGAATTTCCGCCTGGAAATATATCTTTGTTTGCACACTGTTTTTCTTTGATGGTTAAATCACAGACTATCGAAGTTTTGACCATTTTAACGTTGTTAATATGGAGAGACCGGTTGGATTATTATCCAAAGAACCACTCTATATTGGCATAAGCGTTGCGAATCATATAGGCCAAAGATAATTGAAGACGGAGTAAAGTGCAACGGCTATTGTATAAGTCTTAGATAACAGTGCCTATGATGGATGTATTGAATAGTGCCTTCTGTTCATCCTGTTCCTGGATGACTTGTATGGATGAATGTCTGACAGAGTATTTCCAGAAAGGTCACGAACATTGATTTCTTCAACCGTACCAAGAGTGGAAGCGGAGAAGGAAACTTCTTTAGCTAACACATAATGTACTGTTGTAGACATCAATTAGTGATTTTCGATGGATCTGACAATGTAGAATTCAAAGTGAATCTGATGTGATGATAAAGCGTAGCTTTAAGCCTCACATCCGGTAAATGACAGAAATCGGGGAGGAAGCATGGATAAGTCGGTCGCTTCGAAGTAGGGTGTATAATCACCTGATCTAGAGTTTCATTTATTTCTAAAAATCTATTGTCGATACTGTCCCATTCGGGAAATGGTTGCTGATCCCAACCGTTGGTGATATACATTCGATACACTCAAGCGAAATGAGTGGTCGGTCATGTGTGGTCGGGTTGCAAGATGTTCTTGTTAAACCCAGTGTATTCCTTTCTAGAGGTACACTAGCGAAAGGTGGTTCCATACCTTGTCATAGTTGGAAATCCATTACCCAACACATGCTTGCAGTTTTGATTGTATACTATATATGTAGAACGTGAGATGAAAGCGTTTCTGCTAGATGATTATTATACTGTGGTTGATAGACATTATTATAATATCAAAAGGGTTTTTGATATAAAGATACTTTGGATTCTCATAAGGAAAAACCCGTTCCATTATACGGCGTGGTCTTATGAGATATCGTTTACTTGTTCAAACTGTTTTAAACTATTTTACTCATACTAGTCCCATGACTAACTCGGAGTTTATTTTGTTTTGTTTCCCCTAAACTCTTGGGTGCCCAATTTTGTACGGGCAATCAAGTAGTCAGGATTTACAGATACTTGAAGAGCTGCAGCAGGAGGCTTCAGGATCGTATAGCTATTGTTTATTTCCGTTGTGCTGTAAGTGGTGTACTTGATAATGATATGTATATTCAAGTAAAACCTTTATTTCAAGGATATGTTATCTATTATATGTTATTCGTTCCGCTGTGAGGTTCGTGTCACTCTGATGTTGTGTTCTTCTTCTTCTTCTATTCTAAGTTTCTATCTTATCTATCCTCACCCTCTGTTTTCTTTCTATAAATTTCCTGATTTCCAATGCAATTTGGGGTTGGACTTGTGTTAATTGGTCAGCTCAAATTGGACCGGATTTTCGGGTCATTACATAAATTCTCTTCCACACATTGATTCTAGTTGTGTTCGAATTTGATAGTTTATCCCTTCATATGCAATTCGACATAAGTAATGTTTAGGAATTGCATGATGAGAACAACTATAAAATAATTGTTTCAATCTCTCAAAATATTTTGTAAAAGTTTCCCCTTCATTTTGAGAGAACTGATTTATTTCAGTTCGTATTTTTAGAGTTTTATGGAAGAAATTCTTTTTCAAGAATATAATGACAAATTCATCCCAACTTCTTATGGAATGTTTTGGAAGAGAATTTAGCCATCTTTTAGCACTTTCAATTAATGTGAATGGAATTAGCCTTAGCTTGATTGATTCATTAGATAATTGTTGCATTTTAGTTGTGGATGCATACAACTCAAATTCACTTAAAAATTAGTAAGCATTTTCAGAACCAGTAAATTTTGGTACCCCTTAAATGAAAGAATGTTTAAGATCAAAATTTCCTTCAACTGGTGGAAATATGATAACGAAAGATTGAACAGTCCTGGATGGGTAAAATCGATCTCGAAGAGATAAGGGTCTATCTATTCCAACATTGAGATTTAGGAAATTTGATTTAGTTGATTGTGATTCACCCCGTTTGAATTTTTTTGATTTACTTGAGAACCCCTAGGAGAATTATGGTCGCTAAAACTCTATTCACTCATCGTTGTCGAATATAGAAAATCCTAAGCTTAAGGTTTACACACATAGCTTTTATTACAAAATCAATAACATACTCAAGTATATCTTATTCGTTGATAATCTCAATTTAAAGGGGGAAGAGGGTCTTATGGCAGTTCACGTATAATATAAATACTAAGGGATACAAATAATGTTTTACAGGTAGTAGGCATCCTCTTTTGCTAAAGTTAAATAAATTGAGCTAACATATATCCGCGATCAAACCCTTGAGAGGATCAATTTCATACAATACACTCTTGTAGTCAAATATTCTGCAAATCAAATCAAGTTTTATAATTGAAAAACGATGAGAGTGATGATTTTAGTTATGGAGATTTGTTCCTAAATTCGATTCAAAAAAATTCAACCACACAATAATCAAATAAGAATAATTGCAGGAATTAAAAAAATTGTACAAGCAAGTCGCTACCTCTGTAGAATTTTTTTTACAAGCAATTTCTATGTTTTTTTCCTTTCAGCAGAGCACCTGTATAGTTAAAAAAAATTACAGTAAGGTATAGTTGTCCTTCTATAGCAAATGAGTAGTGTCATCTATTCAACTCCACTATTTGCAAATTGTTTAACCTCAGAATTCTTGTTTGATTGCTTGACCGTATCCTTTTCTCTTTGGTCTTCGAATTTTTTTTTGAATAGAAAATGAATAAAAACAAACGAAGAGAAAACGAACACTGAGTAGAAATTAAAACAAAAGAACTAAAAGAAAACTGACAAGGTAACTAAATAATTGAACCTAAAAAAAATAAGTCGCAACTTAAAAAAATGAAAAGTAATCTTAAAAAGGAAAAGAAAAAAATTGACTCGACTAACACAAAAATAATCAGCTAGACTCAACTAAAACGCAATCACCAAAGTCACCAAAGTCTGACTAAATAGGCTCACACATACCAAAGTAAAAAGTTTGCAAAAAATAAAAATCAAACTACGCATAAGAATAGGCAAGCCAATGCATTCCCATTATCACACGCCTTTTTTTTCTCTTTTTGTCTATAAAATACCACAATAACAAAAGCTAATTCGCAGCAAACCAAAGCAATTGAATCGAAAAAACTCAAAAATTGCTTTTTTTTGTTTCTTTTTTATTTAGATCAAGTAAGCTTTCGGTCAACCTATTTGTGGTCTGCTCGTTTCAAATTAGGTTAGTGTATCGAATTGGAGGAGGGTGTTCGCACTGGGGTATTTATGAATTGGGATTTCAAGAATTGCGAATTGAAGAATTGTCTGTGAACTGTATTTGGGGAAATCGGATTTGTATGGTGTAAGTATGAGGGCTTTTCGAATTGGGTTTTTGGGTTGTCGAAGTTTGGATATTTATAGTGCGTATATGTTGAATTTGCAATGGCCAAGGTGTTTGAATCGAACTGGATAGGTGGGAGATTGTGTTAGGACTGTGGCGAGTTCGGTGTTTGTTGATGTTGGTAAGGCTATGGACGAGTAGAAGGGATGTTGTGAAGATGAACATGGTTTGTGATGATGACAAGTTAGTTGTTTGTGGTAGATGGTGAAAAATTGCGCTAGATGGTGGAGTAGGCTCAACAAAAACTTGTTTGCTGATTCTTCGAATCGATTTCAGGTGTTGATGGTCTGTGAAGGATAAACTATGGTAATGCTGACTTGGTGTTTGCGTGATTTGAGTTTCAAATTGGGTATTTGGCTTGTGGCAGATGTCGTGCGAGATGAAGTGGTGTTGGATTTGGTTAAGGAGGGGTTGGTTTAGCAATTTGGTTTCATGACTAATATTGTGATTTGGAGGGGCAAACTTGGCAGCGGATGGAGCATTATGAAGGAGAGTGAGGGTCAATTGTAAGGTCGGTGGATGTCACATTGTGTAATGGTTGTGAACTGTTGGTGTTTGTGTGACTAGATGGTGATGGTGAACTGTTGGCGTTTGTGTGACTAGATGGTGGTGTTGAACTATTGGTGTTTGTGGTGGCTGTGTAAATAATTGTTGATGGTGTTGTATGTGTCGGAAGATGCTGTTGATATGGAGGAAGTCTATGGATGTTGAAGAGATGGCAGTGAAGATAATTAAGGGAGGATAGAAAAAGAAATTATAAAAGGATTATTTTTCTTTTTCTGAACTTGCAAAAGAAAGCAGGAAACAAATGTAAAAAAAATATCGAAAAAGGTTGAAAAATTGGAAACAAATGCAAGTAAATTTGACTATTTTTTTATTAGTGAGACTTGTAAAAGAAGTAATGTAAGAAATCTGAAAGGAATTGGAAAACGGAAAGAAATAAAAAAATTGGCAAGTAAAAAAATTGGAAAGAAAAATAAAGCACGAAAAATTTAAGCTAAGGAAAAAAATCAGATAAAATAATAGCTAACACAAATCGGAAATTAAATAAATAATAAAATTTAATTATTGCTGAAATTAAATAAATAATAAAATTTAATTATTGCCTCCTGGCAATGGCGCAAAAAACTTCTTTGACACTTTCCTATTGATTAGGAAAGTGCAAATTTATTATAAATTACTGCAAGCGCACAGGTATGTAGTATGCAGGTCGAACATAGGGAGAAAAAATAAATTTTATTATTTATCTATTTCGTGGGTGAGTGAAACGAATTTGGAGGATTTGATTGAAAATAATAAAAACTGAAATTGCAATTTGATTCGGAACAAATCTAACTGAACTGACGAGCAAATCACAATTATCAACTGAAAACAAATTAATACTGCAACTGAATCCACTACTGATTCGAATCTAATCGGTTCTATGATAAATTCAATGATATAAAAATAAACAGAATATTGAAATAAAAATTGTAGAAAAGAAATAAACAAATAGAAATAAAAAAAATAAGATTACCACTGAATCTAATTAGATGGTCAATCACTAATGAGAAAAGTAAATTGCAACAGTAAATTGTGCTCTACCAAATCTAATTGAATAGATAACACAAATTTACTAGACCTAAGAGAAGTACAGAAAAGAAAAGAAAGAATTCTCAATTCATGGATAAAAGTTTACAATGAGAATACATGGGTATTTATAGGGGACGTAGTCTTCTATCTATTTGAATATCGGGGCTAAGAAAAACCTATGGAAATATTTTCTTTACAATGCCAAAAGATATGATTGGATTTTGATTTGCTGATGACCCTATCAAATCTTCTCTACATGACAAGTGAATATAAATGATTTCCTTTGATTTCCATGAGAAGAATATGCCCAACTCTTCAAATCTTTATTAGTTCATATATTATATACACGCACACGAATACACACACACACACAAACACACACATACACACATGCATATACCACTAGTCCATATATTCGTCGGAGTAAGGGAGACTGTGTATATATCCATGTTCCTTTTTTGAACAAAAATAGGGTTTGACAAGGATTGAACTCAGGTCCCAGGCCTTTACCAGTGTGCTACAGCTTCCTTTGTGATTGAAATAGTGTTGATATGGGAAAGTAGATTTTTCTTAGCAATTGATCTTTAATTGAATGAAGGAGACATTTATTGAACAACTTGTGAAAACACACGAAAAAATACCCAAAGTAATATTTATTTACAAAAGATAAAATATAAGGGCATGAAATAAACACATTTTCATGTCAATCACTGGCGGTACATTGGGAAGTACTACAGGAGGCACATTCTGAGGCATGCCCGCGGATACCAGTCCTGCAACCGTCCCCTACGATTCAATGGTCTCTGAGGTCGTCATTGGAGATACCGGCTCGCAACTCATTCCCACCTTTGCTCCTTCGTCGGAAGTGAAACGAAAACAGAAAGCTAACCCTTTTCTTCAAAATACACCTCCTCTTCGCTGTGTCGTAGCCATATTCCCTTATCTGATGATATAGCCACCTTCCAATCAACTAGGGGCACGTCGGGAAGGACTACCGGAGGCACTACCATTGAAAGTAGGCCTGGGGCCACCAGCCGATCACTCGTTCGTGCATTCTCACCACTGCGAAACAACCTTTTGGGAGCAATCCCACCGTGCGGAGAAGATAGTCCAGAACCGAAGTCTTAGCATCACAGAATTCATCTATGACATCTCTTGACGCTGCGGATTCCTACATACAAGCGTATCGGTACGCGATGGCAGCCTTTAGTTTTAATGACTAAAACCATATTCATCATCAAGCATCAACACAACTCTCAGATCAAACCATGATTACGACATGATTTGATTAAGGATTTTGTTCCTGAATAGATAACTCAACCATATGACCATATCTTATGTGCATAACCGAGTAGTCGGCCCAAAAATAAGTTAGCTTCTCGAACGCTACACCAATCAGCTATGTTACATTCAACCTCAATTACAATCCAATCATGCGATGTCATGTGACAATCTGAAATTGCTAACTCAGTCTTAAGATCGAAGAGAATTCAGGGCCAGAGGGCAACCTTCTATCTATTCTTGCATCGGAATGGCCATCGCAGGACCTGAGGCATCTAGAACCAAAGCCTAGGCCTCGAAAATTACCAACATTCCATCAGTGCCGAGACTCCACAAAAATAAACACTTTGGTGTGATTCTTGGGTCTTTTAGTCTCAACAAATAATGCCATGGCCATCGCCGACCATTGGTGTGATTCTTGGGTCAAGATGCGACTACGTCGCGATTGGGTTAAAGATCGGATCCTGGAACTGATGGCTCAACGATATGTCTGCATCCTATGTGCGCATCCGATTCGGCGGTTTAAGCAAGTCCATTCCTCGAGTGTCATGCCGCAAGGCCAAAGCACGCCAATCTTGATCCGATCAGGCGACATCGTGGAATGATTCAAGTTTGCTAGCTCGAGCTCTAAATCAAAGAGACAAGGGGCCTTGGCGAAGTCTTTAGAGTACAAAATATTGTTTCATGTTCCCACGCACTCGCTAAGTTATCATGTCCCTCAAACTAACTTCGAGCCCCTGAAAACCTGGAAGATTTACTAAGTGTCCTTTACCGAGCTATGGTCATATTCACTTACTTTCGAAGCATTGGTTACAAAATCAATCTTGACTCAATGAATGCTTGTGTACTCACTAAGTGTTAAACCTTTCGAGTAAACACGCTTGGCAGCTAGGTCCGGATTCTCTTCAAAAGCAAACTTATATGATCATACGTCGCAACATACACCATGTATTATCTTTACGACAATGGTCATGTATATGAGTTTCGAAGCTTCGACCGTTCGAACCCACTTGGATTGTTGGATGATCATATACCTATGAATTCAAGTGATTCAACGAGACACGTCAAATGGTCAAGCCTCAATTCAATGACGTTTCGATAAACACCTTACGTAATCGTGCAACCAAGCCATAGCTTCAACCACACATACACGCTTTCGAAATCTTGATCGATCAAACTGACTTGGTTCATTAACCAAATGTGTGCTCACAGGTTTAAATGATTCAAGAGTGCACACCAAACGATCAGTTCCCGAGCGACAACTTTTTGGAAGCTAACTTGTGTGATCATCATCCCATGACATACAATTTAATGTCATGTTAATTGTTCAAACTTTGATCGCATTGCACAACACCACATGCAAGCGTTTGAGCGCATACACGACCCCAACCTGACAATGAACCGTTTACATTTCCATGTAACCGGAGGTCGGCAGCTAACATTCAAATTCTTGAATCGACAGAGATTAAAGCGCCTCAGACAGGTTCCACTCCGAGTAGTAAGATTTCAAAACTCTCAACAATGCTGGAATACCAAAATCATACCAATAGCCTTCAACAATGCGTCTCAACCGCTACGAAGCAGCGCCTCCCTGGTGTACAACTCAACAGAAGGGACACAACCAATCGCTAAGCACAACATAGAGATCTTTCCGGTCATCACTAGACTTGTCTCATTTCAAAGAATGTCCCGTTAACATAAGACATACTTTGGGGGGGCATGTGTTAACCGACATTTTGGTCCGATTACCAGAAACAATCTAAGCCCACACAACCCGACCTATCACATTGTTTAACGGTCCAGAAGTGTTGCCAACATCCTTAAGAATTAAGCCAAGACAGGGTCGCACAAGAACCGTCATTATGGCTTATCAAAACTTCTCTCGAACAATACAAGTTATGAATCAAGTGTACACGCTCAGAACTCTGTGATTATATCGGGAAAATCTTGGTTCTAGCGCTAAAAGACTCAAGTCGGGCCACCGGCAGAATTTCACATCCCTCGGATGTGAAATTCATCAATATTTAAGATCACTCACCCGACATGGCTCGATCACCTCAAAATACGCGATCGTGCTAGGCAGATCACTTCAGAAAACTTGCCCCAACTCAACCAGACCACTTCTCTAAATCCGGTGCACCATGGCTCGATCTCCTTCAGAATCTTGCCTCAGAAATTCCTCATATTTTGTATCCCTCTGGAAGTTATATTTCGTATCACTTCGAAATTTATATTT
Source organism: Allium sativum (assembly GCA_030737875.1). Lineage (NCBI taxonomy): Eukaryota > Viridiplantae > Streptophyta > Magnoliopsida > Asparagales > Amaryllidaceae > Allium > Allium sativum. The sequence goes on from CM060920.1 coordinate 368,126,558, forward strand.
GTATCCCATTAGAAGTCACATTTCGTATCCTTCCGGGAGTCACATTTCATATCCCTCCGCTATTAGGGATTACAGAATGCGGATCTTAAGGCAAAACAACCACTAGAGGGGGTGAATACTGTTTATGAGGAATTTATGAAAATCTTAAACTTAAATGATCTGCTATATAAATCACACACACTAGAGATTATCACAGACACAAAATCGAAAACAAACACAGAAACATATAAATATAAAATGCAGAAAAGGAAAGAACACACCAGATTGTATACTGGTTAAGATTACTCCTACTTCTAGTCCCACTCAACACAGGATTGCGCAGAGTTTTATTATTATCAATATCAAGTACAATTCCCTTGATTTCACGTCCACAAGGTTAACACCACTCCAAACACCGTAGATTTCACGGTTACAAGGTTAACACCGCTCTCTTTCCTTGATTTCAGGGGTACAGGGAACACACTCTTTCCCAAACGATTCCCAAATGATTACAACAACCCTATAACTCTTCAATAACACTTCCAAATTGATAGTAGTAGATAGAGATTGAGAAGAGATGAAGTTTTATAATTTGAGTAGAAATTGGCAAAGTATAAGTGTAGAAATCAAGAAAATGATAAAGAATAACGGTGGGATGAAGAGGGGTGAAGATGGAGAAGAAGAAATATGAAAAAAAAATTGAAATTAGCCCCTATTTATAGTGTGCGAAAGGTTGCAACGTCTTAGAAACGTTATAAATGGTGAAAAGACACTTCCTTGGAAAACTGAATTTCTCACAATTGTATCTCGACATAGGCTATTATGTATGTCGACATATGCCTTGTAATTTGATTTTTAAAACTATTTCTTAAGTGTTTAATCATATATATTGTTCTGGAAATTCTTGAATCCAAACTTAATAATATAAATGAATATTCTAAAGTGTAAAATCATATGAAATCATAATAATTTATTATACAAACATATCTATAAAGTTATAAGGTTTAAAACTATAAAATTATATAACTAATAACTATATATATAAACTTAAATTTATTAAAAATTTAAACTTATATGTTTGAAATCATAAGTAAAATAATAGTTAGAAAATAATTTGAAAATTGAAAAATGGATTTTGAACCTGGAGTGCTATTCAGAGTCTTACATTCAAACTAGACTCTATTACTATTTTTTTCTTGAACTCTTTATATATTGATTACTCATGAGTCTTGAATCTCTTTTGAATCTGAAGCTCTAAAACTGTATAGTCTTCGGTATTTAAGTCCTGTATACAAACCCTATATATATATATTGTAGATAGAAATGTTAGTATATATTTTATATTCAATTAATAATGATAATTGAAATAAGGTTGTTGTCATCAGAACTCCATTCACCAACAATCTCCCCATTTTTGATGATAAAAACCTTGATTTATAAAATATTCATACTTGTTCATTACCGGTTGATACTTTTGATTTGGTCCTTCTAATACTCCTCCTGTCATCATGAATCCTACATACTCCCTCTTAAACTAAGATTAATCAATCCTAACTAATCCTTATTTTATAATTTGTCCCCCTTTGTCATCAACAAAAAGAAATTCTAAATGTACTCACCCTAAATTGTACCATAAATATCTATAACCTATATCTATCTATATATTTTAAGATTGTATTACTTGATTTTATACTAAAGTACTTAATATACATGGCTCTCCTAAATTCATGCCTATATTATCCTAAAAGAATAAACCAATCAATCTATCCAAGTATTATAGTTAATATTTACAAATATTTCAATTCATATATATACAAGTTTCAAACCAAGCAATCGAAACCAAGCAATATTTACAAACAAGTTCAAACAATATTCAAATCAAAGCAATCGAACAAATCATACCAAACAAGTCAAATCAAATGTCTCTTGGAACTTCTACCCATTTATCTCCTATAAATATTGGATCCTTCTTGATGACCTCCCAATCTTCATGTTCTTTTATGGGTGGTGTTTTACCGAGATTGTTGTCTTCATCTAGGAAAAGAGAAGATATTAGCCAACGGATGGAATCAAAGTTCTTCTCTTGTTGTTCTACCATCTTTATTTGACACAATTATATAGACCTAAAGGGAAATCAAGAGGATTGGATCACTTTTCCAACCGATTCTGGTGGGAACTTAAGAGGCTAGGGCTCATGGGTGTAGGATCGCTGAGAACTATCAGGTCGGATCTAAGCTTAGCAGATGAGGTTCAACCACCATTCGAGGAAACTGAAGGGTGTAACCCGTGTTTCCATGCAGAATTAGTGATAAACTGCGATTATTATGACTAGGGAAATAATAATACACACTTACAGAGTAGTTTTCTCAGAGGAAGATCCCTTTTCATTAAGCTTTTATTTTGAAGTACATGAATGTTATATGGAGGAATTCTCCATTAATCTTCTTTTTCAAGTTATTTCTAATGGTACAAAAAGTTAAGAAAAAAGATCCCCCCAAATGTGACCTCTAGGGTCTTATTTATTGTGGTTCAGGGCCCCTCCTGTCGGAAGGCTATTGGACCCGCATGGGTATTTGTCGGTTGTTTTATTCTTGGCTTTGGGTGCTTGACCTTCGACAGCTTTTGATGTATTCGGTCACGATACTCGAAATCTTGAGGGTAGCTTTTGGATGTAAGGTTGCAGTCATGAACTTTCGGATGTAGGCTCTCGGCTTTATCGTGAATAATTAGAGGGGATGGACCCCGTGGAGTATGTTAATAGTTGCCGGGTTGAAACTGCTACGGGTTTCGGTACTAGGTACACTAGTACGGGTAGCCTGTATCCTTACCCGGGTTTCAGTTAGCCCTCCGGAGGGGTCTTCATGGTAGCCTGTATCCTGGAAGAGTGGCTTCCGGTGTCACTCTTATTTATTTGCGGATGTGACCTTTCGGTATTTATGTAGTAGATGCTCCAGAAGTTGGTTTTGAGTGGCTTTCGCGCTCTTCCGGGTTAGTTCCTTTGATGCTTACATCTTTAGGTGTATCAGTATTAGGGTAGGTCGCTATCGAAGATTCCTTTGGGTTTGGTCGGTCGGATCTACTGCTTCCGGATCACTTGGTTTCGGGTTTAGACGATCTTTTGCTATAGGACTCCATTGTCGGGCCGATGCTGCTTGGAGAATCCCTGTCGGATTAGCCTTGACGGATAAATCCCGCCAGCTATACCCTGTAGCTTTCGCGATCCTTTTTCCCAGAGGGTTTCGTTTGGTGCCATGTCTCGAGTTATTCTTTCCAGCTTTTAACCCTTCCTAACAACGAGTTCCGCTTTCTGGCGAGCTTTTAGTGAGCCTTCGGTTGCCCGATACCGCTTCAACGCCAACTCGAACATTTGCCCCCCCAGTGAAGGGGTGTTTTCGACTTTACAAGTCAAACTTTTGTCTTTTCTTCGAAGTGTTGCTTCAGTGCCTCCCGCTTACCTTTGACCGGTTGCGTTGATTAATCTCCTTTTGAGTGATCTTGATTCTGAATACGAAGTATATTTTCTTTCTTTTTATCCCTGTGCAGTGTACTACTTTCCTCATATGAATCTCGTCCGTTGATTCAGTCTCAGGTGGACAGCTGAGAGGCAAGGTAAGTCTTTTTCTCTTTCTCTCTCCTTTTTTCCCCTGCATAGCATTTCACCAAAGCAAGATTACTGTTCATCAAAACTTGTATTATTTTCCCAAGATTTCAGCTCTAGCTAGTACTAAGTTCTTTTTTTATAGATTGAACTCTTATTGATCATCTGAATTGATAGCAACGCTCTATGAGGTCATACCCATCCCGTTCACTACCGGCGCTTTGGGAAGTAAAACCTATATAAACGAAAAAAGTGTAGCAATGGGCAATTCAACATATCGATATCAGTTTCCTTAGCTAGGATTGTTGTTCTATAGGATAATGAAATTCCAAATCGTTCGTATGCCTATGTGGTGTTTGTGTAAAATCATTAAAGAAAAATTAGATTGAACTACGTATTTATGTTATGGTATCACCTGGCAGGACTATGTACAAGATTACACAAATTGGCAATTTCATTCCAAATAAGTCTGGGCTTTATTTGACGGAGGAGGAGCTTGGGAAGAAGGAACATCAAGTGAGCAATGTTTTGAGTGAAATCCTAGGTGTCCTGAATTAGCATTTCGAACTGTTATTCTTGAACTTTTCCTCCGGGTATGTCTCTTCTTCTTTGGGACAAGATCTTCTAGAGCAAACTTCTCCCTCTTGTTCTGTGTTTCTTGGAAATGGTTTGTTCCCATCCTTCATGGCTTCTTCTTTTCCAGAATTTCTTCCTAAGAAGAGATCTGCTTCAGTTTTTGATAACAATTCCTTTCAGAATCCTAAAACGGTAAAATCCATTTCCCGTTCTTCTGGTGGTGAAATTGTTGCGTCGCCTTGTCGTCGTCAATCGCATACCCCTCTTGTATTTTCTCCTGGAAGTTTTCATAACATCTGTCCCTCCTCTGCAGAGACCGTTGGAAGTGATTTTGTTGCTGGTTTTCTAAGATCCAATTTTCAGGGGGATCCGGATTCAGGAGAGCGTGAACATTCCCTTTCTTCCTATTATCCGTGTGACCCCGTGGTTCCCTCTTTTCAGGCCCAAGATTTTGACACCATTATAAGATATGTTTTATCCTTTATCGATGTCTCCGACATTCAGGAACTTGCTTTCGAAGGGTGGTTTAAGTTTTACCTCAACTTCATTAAACGACAACTTTTGGTACGTATCTTTTATCCCCTTGTGGCTCTTTACTCTCCTTATTGATGTAAGGGCTGACATCGTATCGCTCTTGCCTTCTTCCCCCTCCCCCCCCCCCCTTTTTTTAAGATATCCAAGAGTTGGTATGTTACCAGGTCTACAACTGCCTCTCCGTTTCGGGATAAGGAACTCTAGAGGGAGAAAGCTATGTTGGAGTCTAGATTTCATGATCTAACCTTTGCGAAGAGTAGCAACGAAGAGGTTTGTAGTCAAATGAAGGAGTCCCTTAAGAGGGAAAGGGATGCCAACAGTTCCTAAACTGACGAAGTTTTGGCCCTTAGGCGTGAGCAGTCAGATATGCTGATGAAACACGTGGGGTGGCTGAAAACAAGGGAAGCGACTCTTTTTGATGCCAAGCGAATAATTTGTGAAATTAGGGATCAGATTTCTTTGTTCTTGAAAGTGCACTTTCTAGATATGATGTCTGAATCTTATGAAAAGGCTCTCCTCTTAGTTTACCGTAATAACTGTGGCAAGTTTCTTGACATGGACTTTCCTTCCCTTTCTTCGTCCCTTCGGAACAAAATCTTGAAAGGTGCTTTTGCCTTAGATCAAGGTACTGGAGATTCTAAAGGAGAGAAAGCGAAGATCGAGAATCTTTTGTTCATCAAAAAGATGTTTGACAACCAATCACCTAGGGTGATGAAGATATGACTTTGCATAAAGAAGGTGGTAATGTTGACAGCCCGCATGGAGATGATGGATTTGCAGAGGGGGTAAATCTTTCGGAGCTTGGTGAGAGAGAACAGGCGGTGCATGCAGGTTCTCCTATTCCCCGGGTACAGATTCCATTCTCTGAATTCTTTCTTTACTTGTGCCAGTTGATCTTTGATGACTTGCTTCCATGGTGATAGGAATGATGTCCTTGCTGCTCACCCCTCCTCTTTTATTTTTTATTTTTTTTAAGGATGATCTTCGTTCTCTTTCTAAGCTGAAGAGGGAATTCCTCACAAAGCCTACCTGTAGATCCGGCAGAGAACGCTTCTTGAAAGAACTCAAACATATTTACATGAAGTATCCTCGGTTATCTTTCGACTTCTTGGGGAATGACAAGGAGATAAATATAAAAGAAACTTAGGACTCATCATGCAAAGTTAATATGTAACATGAAAGAAAAGAATACTGGGGAAAGATGATCTGTTATATCTATATATTTCTTGACGACAACGCGTGTGAATGCAAATCATATTTGTTTTTACCTCCTTTTTGTTGCATGCTTTTTCTGGGTTTGGAATACTCTTGCAAAAGATAGCTTATCTGTTTATTTAAACATGATGATTTATCTGAAGACACTTCTTCTTTTGTGGATAGAGATGCATTGTTTACTTTGTGTTTGGGAAATTTTTCGGGAGCTTCTCCTACCACCATAAGTGGCAGATGTGCCCTATCCGGGAAACGATTGGTGCAATACTTGGTAGAACAAATATGTGTGTTAGAGACTCAAATAAGGCAAAAAGATAAAGACATCCTCGAGGCAAAGAGGAGCATAAAAATGAACCCTACCGTCGATTTTTATGAAGAAAGGGATGACTTGCAGCGTCAAGTTAAGGATTTAGAGGCGAGATGCAAATACGTATTAGTGAAATGCAAAAAATGGGAGACTGCATTTGGATGTGCTATTGGGGTCTCTGCCTCTAATGAGTTGTGTGTCTCAATGGAACTCGGAATTTGGGATTTGGGATCCTCCCCCCGGGATAAAACATTCCTATGTTGCTAGGTGGCATAGGCAGGTTAAGGCAAGCATGAAAAGTCTTTATGGAAGGAAGGAGGTTGAGGGAAACTCTCGTTGTGTTAACTTTTATACCTCTAAACTTAAGTAATTCCAAAAGGAGAAACAGTTCTTATGCGGAGACGCTTTCAACCTGAGGAAGAAAAACAAAAATCTTCGTGCGATGGGCAAGACTTTCAATCAAGCTTTGAAGTGGCAGCCTAAACCCTCGGATGACCTTGGCGTGGTGATGGAAAAGGTGCAAAAGGTCGACGAGCTTTTGCGTGTCGCGATTCTTCGTTCTTCCACATCCTCCTAGCTCCATGAATAGAGCGTATCCTATCGGAAGTTGGCTTATTACCCATGTGGGAGTTGTTGTGTCGGGGCATTCTTTCTTCCCTCTTTTTCTATATAAGCATTTATGCAACGCGTAAAGTACCCTGTATTTTAACAAAGGAGTGTAGCATTTTATATAACGCGCACATACGGATGAAGGGTAGGATCTATAATGATATGATTTGGTGTGCAACTGTGTATCTTAATCTAGGCGCTTTCCTTTTAGTCATCGCTATATCGTGATTAGGCACAAAATTCTATGTTGGGTTTTGTCTCGTGGTCTTGAAAACAGTGTCCCGTACCCTTTTTTGGATTACCAGTATCATAGTGCGTTCAGTCATAAAAGATCCAAAATATGCATTCGTGTTTTGTGTGTTAGTGTGAATATTTAGTGTATGTAAATCGGAGATACTTTCTTGAGTACAAAGGAGAGGTGATAAAGGCTACCGGTGTGCGATTTGAGCTGTGGTTCGATGTTGAGTCGAAGTTGAATTGCCTCTCCCAACATTTGCCAAGGACTGGGCTGACCCTGATCCGAATACGCATAGAAAACCGAAATTTCCTCTAGTATTTGGGAGGCACCGAACTGTCTCAGATTTGGGTCTTAGTATAGAAGACTGGATCCCCCTCCGATATTGGTAAACCGTCGAATCAACCCAGATTCAGGTATTAGCATAAATGGCGAGAACCCTCCTCCAATATTAGTGAAGCATCGAATCGATCCAAATTCGGGTATCGGTATAGAAGACCGGAACCCCCTTCGGTATTGGCAAGGCGCCGAATCGATCCAGACATGTATTAGTATAGAAGACCGGAACTCCCCTCCGATATTGGCAAGGCGCGGAATCGACCCAGATTCGGGTATTGGTATAGAAGACTGGAACTCCCCTCCGGTATTGGCAAGGCGCTGAATCGACCCAGATTCGGGTATTAGTATAGAAGACCGGAACTCCCCTCCGGTATTGGAAAGGCGCCGAATCGACCCAGATTCGGGTATTAGTATAGAAGACCGGAAATCCCCTCCGGTATTGATTTGGAAAGCAGAGGTTGTACGTGCTTTTGAGCCTCCCCTTGGGCTTTTGATGTCAAAGCAGAGGATGTACTTGCTTTGTTGGCCACTCTTTAGGCATATGCGTTCAGAGTACTTGGCTAGCTTATTCACAAACAGGGCCCAAGGACTTACCCGACCTCTCTTCAGGAGGCGCCTTATCTTGACCATCGTAGGCGATGATAAGGGCTCAAAAACTTGGACGGGGACATCGTTGGCACAGAAATGAGGTTTACTCTTTTGACGCTCCATACGGGCCATCGTAGGCACTGATAGAGGTTTACATGCCACCCCCTCCAAGGGGTTCCCTATCCTGACCATCGTAGGCGATGATAGGGGTTTTTGTTCCCTTCTGCGGGTAACACGGAACATAAGTAGAGGTAGGACGTGCTCTTCTGCGAGCAGAGATAGGACGAGCTAATTTTAGATGCATTGCCACGACCATTTCTGGTGTGAAACGATAGCTTAGACTTTTGATGCTTTAACCCTGCCCCCTCTAGTTTGGGAATGGAGAAAGACTAACACACCATCCCCTCAGGGGGATGCCTCGCCCCAGCCAATTTGGCGATGATGAGGGATTTAATCCGTTGATGATTAGACGCCCCTTGGGTTTTCCTTTTAAAATTCCGAGGGATGGGCCTTCCGTACGTTGGCATATGTGTATTAATCCTTTTCCTAAGGAATTTCTCAAACTTGTCTCGATTTTTTGATAAACTCTTGTAATCGGCCTTAATTGACGAATCTGACGATGGCTTCCTCGAGAGCTCTGCAGTGATTAGTCTCGTGTCCATTCACCAAGTGGTAATGGCAGTAAGGTCCTTCTGTCTTTCTTTCGTATTTAGGCCTCTTTTTCGTGGAGGTCCAATAGTCGAGTTCGTGTTTGGTTAGGAAGTAAACATTCTCCTTTGAAGTAGTGAGGTAACATCCCTGGGGTATCTCTGCCGTACACTTCCCTTTTCTCTAATGGGGTATAATCTTCCTGTGAATCATCCCAGTTGTGGTTCCTATACTTTCATCCTCTCTTTCCAGAACATACCGTAATCGAGTTGTTATCTCTTAAGTCCATTTGTCAGCGAAGCGGTTGAAACCGTCCATTATTTCGCGTTCAAGCGTCATTCCCTCAACTTTCCTGTAGAGAGCATCCTTTGAGTGCGGGAAAATGCTAATGTCCTCTGATGTAGATTCACTGGGTGGGAATGCCATAGTTTGTCCTATGTGGGAAGAGCTGCTATTCCTCATCTCGTAAGCATGTAGTTCCATTTTCCTCTTCGGCTTTATTACTCGCAAAGCCTCTGCTCTTAACTCTTGCTCCTCCATTACCCTACGGCTAGTGGTTCTCGACTTATCCACTCGAAATCCTGAAAGCCTTCGTCTGGGTTTCTTGCTCATAACTTCTCTTCTTCAAGGCTAGTCCGATCCGGGACGGAACAACACAGGTAGATGTGTGGCTGTTAACCACAAGGCGGAGGTTCAGCCATCATTCTAGCGCCAAAATGTTAACGATATTTTTCGTCAACACCGGAAGTGGATCAATAGGGACAGACGCAAAGGGAAATCTAGAGGATTGGCTCACTTTTCCAATCGATCTGGTGGGAACTTCAGAGGCTAGGGCTCATGGGTGTAGGATCGCTGAGAACTGTCAGGTCGGATCTAAGCTTAGCGAATGAGGTTCAACCGCCATTCGAGGAAACTGAAGGGTGTAACCCATGTTTCTTTGTAGAATTAGTGGTAAACTGCGATTACTATGACTAGGGAAATAATAATACACACTTACAGAGCAATTTTCTCATAGGAAGATCCCTTTTCATTAAGCTTTTATTGGAAGTACATGAATGTTATATGGAGGAATTCTCCATTAATCTTCTTTCTCAAGTTATTTCTAATGGTACAAAAAGTTAAGAAGAAAAAAGATTTTCTCATAGGAAGATCCCTTTTCATTAAGCTTTTATTGAAAGTACATGAATGTTATATGGAGGAATTCTCCATTAATCTTCTTTCTCAAGTTATTTCTAATGGTACAAAAAGTTAAGAAAAAAGATCCCCCCTAATGTGACCTCTGTGGTCTTATTTATAATGGTTCAGGGCCCCTCGTATTGAAGGGCTATCGGACCCGCGTGGGTCTTTGTTGCTTGTTTTATTCTTGGGTTTGGGTGCTTGACGTTCGACCACTTTTGATGTATTCGGTCACGTTACTCGAACTCTTGAGGGTAGCTTCTGGATGTAAGCTTACGGTCATGAACTTTCAGATGTAGGCTCTCGGCTTTATCATGAATACTTAGAGGGGCTCGACCCCGTGTCGTATGTTGATAACTGCCGGGTTGAAACCGCTACGGGTTTCGGTACTAGGTAGACTAGTACGGATAGCCTGTATCCTTGCCTGGGTTTCGGTTAGCCCTCAAGAGGGGTCTTCACGGTAGTCTGTATCCTGGAATGGTGGCTTCCGGTGTCACTCTTATTTATTTACAGATGTGACCTTTCGGTATTTATGCAGCAGATGCTCTAGAAGTTGGTTTTGAGTGGCCTTCGCATTCTCCCGGGTTAGTGCCTTTGATGCTTACATCTTCAGGTGTATCAGTATTTGGGCAGGTCGCTATCGAAGATTCCTTTGGGTTTGGTCCGTCGGATCTACTACTTCCGGATCACTTGGTTTCGGGTTTGGACGATCTTTTGCTATAAGATCCCTTTGTCGGGCCGTTGCTGCTTGAAGAATCCCTGTCGGATTGGCCCTGACTGATAAATCCCGCCAGCTATACCCTGTAGCTTTCGTGATCCTTTTTCCCATAGGGTTTCGTTTGGTGTCATGTCTCGAGTTATCCTTTCTAACTTTTAACCCTTCCTAACAATAAGTTCTGCTTTCTGGCGAGCTTTTAATGAGCCTTCAGTTGCCCGATATTCACCGCCAACTCGATTCTTTGTTAATTTTGGTAGTAACATGTAGTATTATGGATAAGATATTCTTGAATGAATTCAAAGTTTCTACAAGATTCTTACTCAAATTATTAATAAGTTTTGCCATAATTTGATATTTTAGATAAGAATTGATTAGAGAGAACGGAGATATGATAGAATAAAATTTTCAAGAAGAAATAGGTGTTTATACGGTTTGGAATTCATTGGAATTGAATAGACATGAGTTAGTTATTAAAATATTAAATTTTGAACAAATTTGAAAACCTGGCAGTTATATGTCGACATAAGGAATAATGTATGTTGACATACATTAGTGATTTTTTGGAAATTTTCATTTTCTATTTAATTCTTATTATATTATTTTAATTTATTTAATTCTAATGTGTTTACAGTAAATCAAATTTTGTTTTTGACATAAATAAAACACCATTCATTACTACTTGATCTATGAGTGAGAGTCTTTTTGCCAATGAACTTAGACATATGAGTGAGAGTCTTTTTGATCTTCTTTTGGGTCTTGGTTAATTTTGCTTGATTTTGGATAAGCATTTCTTTGGAAATGGTTCTAGTGTTGGATGGACACTCTACACTTTCCAAAGAAGTTTTTTCTTCTTCTTCGATATCCATAGGCTCTTCTTCTTCTTGTTGTTGCATCCGGGCATGTTTATTTTCAAATGTTTCATAAGGCTTGAAGGTGAGTGGAATTTGCATAAGATGTATATTTGTGTAGTAAAACACCTTTCTCAACACAAATTCTTCTCCTTTGATATCAACTTCGAAATATTTGAAAATTCGAGTAAGGTAAACTCCATAATAAAGAGTGTTTTCTCTTGTGGACATTTCTTTGGGCTTAAATTCTTTTAAAATCATATCGGCCCAATTGATGTCACAAACACCAATAATAGCAAAGAGTGCTTTTTGGACTTTGTGTGTAGGGTTGTTTAAATTTCCGGAACGAGGAGTGATGATATGTTGAAGGAGGAGGTTGACAATTCTTGTTTTTGTGTGGAAAAAGCGATTTTTGAATTCTAAATGATCATCACTTTCAAATATGTGATGAAATATTTCCAAATATGTTTCATCAATTTTGAATTTCGAAAAAAATGAGCCCGTACTCTTACAATTCAAGATATTACCCAATATTTCACAATCTAGAGCAATTTGAGTGCCTTTTATGCTACTCCATACTTGATTTTCATCTCCTTCGTAAAAGCCACGATTTAGATTCGCATAGAAAATTTTGACTAGATTAGGATAACATACTTCATTGTTATCCCATGAATCTATTAGACTCAAAACTCTATTTTCTTTCGAAAAGAGATTGAAGATTGTAAGACGGAAACTCTTCAAAGATGGCGAAGGCTCCCGTATTGACTTTCCATTTGCTAGATAGTCAACATAGGCATTTTTTGCTTCTCTATCATTGTAGAGATATCCTTTGATGGTTTTGGATAATCTCATTGTTTGGGGTGTGCTTGAGGAAACCAATAAAGAGTTTTTGAAGAGTATAGATATGAAGAAAGTTGTTTGAAATTTGAATGAGAGGTAGAGAGAATAGGATTGAATAGATAAATAAATAGAGATTGAATGGCACAACTTTTTTGAAATCACTGACACCTATTCAAACCATGGGAGTTGGTGAAATTTTGGAGGGAAGTTTGAAAGTTTAAACTTTTGAAAATCAAATTTTGAATTTCATTTTTTTGGCTTATATGTCGACATGCCCATTTATGTATGTCACATACACGTTAAATTTCAAAGGTCGACATGTTGTTTTGATTTTTGGTTTTATTATATTAATGTTTTATATTTCGGATTTATTATTTGTTGAATTAACATTAACCCTAACAAACAACTAAAATTTATTCATTGTTATTATTGTTATTATTATTATTTTGAATTTCAAAATTCAAATTTGAATTTTAAATTTAAATTGTGAAATTTAAATTTCAAATTCAAACAAGGAAAATAAACAAAACAAATAAAACATCCATTCAACCAAAAATTAAAAATTAATTAAGGTGTGCCTGGTTTAGATCCATTTCTTCGATATTTTCTGAATTCTGAGTTGCTATGAAACACATATTTGAATTTCCGGTTTTTGGCTCTTCATCACTTGATGATGAATCTGAATCGTCTAAAGTTGCTTTGTATGCCCTCTTTCTTTTCTTTAACGAATTACTATTGTCTGTCTGTTGATTTGATTTATCTGGATACAAACACATTCTTTTTATATGGCCTGGTTTTTTTGCAGTTGTAACATCGATCATCATTTCTTACCGAACTCCCTTGATTATTTCTCTGAAAATTATTTTTCCTTTTATATCTTAGAAATTTTCAGAAATTTCTTGTCATTAAAGCAATTTCTTCATTGTCTTCACTACTTGAATCAGATTCATTTGTTGTTGCTTTGAATGCAATAGATTTCTTTTTAGTGGACTTATTTTCCTTTCTTTTCTGTAATTGAACTTTGAACGACATCAAATTCCCAATTAACTCCTCAATCTTCATTTCACTGACATTATTTGCTTCTTCAATCGCCAATGTTTTCTAATCCCATTCTTGAGTCAATGAACTAAGTATTTTTCACAGTTGGTCTTCTTCTGAATAAGTTTTTCCCAATGCCATTAAAGAATGTATGATCTCTTGGAATATGCAATAAATATCGGAGATAGATTCATTCTCATTCATTTTAAATAACTCAAACTGATTAATTTGCATTGATATCATTATCTGTTTGACTTTATTGGTTCCTTCATGAGTAACTTGTAATGTTCTCCATATTTCAAAAGCAGATTTACAAACTGACACTCTATTAAATTAATTTCTATCTAATGAACAGAACAACATATTCATGGCTTTAGAATTGCTTTATGCAGCAGCCTTTTGTTCATTAGTCCATTGTGCAAAATTAGTAGTGGTTTCAACATATTCAGTCTATGTACCATTCCATGTGTCTAATCTTACTGATTGTAAATATAATTTCATTATATATGCCCAATATGAATAATTACTGCCACTAAATAGTGATGGTCTAACGGTGGACTGACCCTCTGCAAAAGAATTATTATTACTAGTGTTGGTGGCCATTTAATATTTTCAAAAATCAGATTATGAACTTTTTGAAAACCTATGCTCTGATACCAGTTGTTAGGGATTGCGGAATGCAGATCTTGAGGCAAAACAAACACTAGAGGGGGTAAATAGTGTTTATGCGAAATTTGTGAAAACCCAAAATTTAAATGATCTATTATATGAGCACATACACCAGAGATGATCACAAACACAGAATCAAACACAAAATCAAACACAAACACAGAAATAGATTAAATGTAAAATGCAGAAAAGGAAAGAACACATCGGATTTTATATTTGTTCGGGTTACTCCTACGTCTAGTACCACACAATGCCATATTGCGTAGAGTTTTATTATTTTCAATATCCAAGTACAATCCCTTTGATTTCACGGCTACTAGGTTAACACTGCTCTAAGCACCCTTGATTTCACGGCTACAAGGTTAACACCGCTCCCTTTCCGTGATTTCAGAGCTATAAGGAACACATCCTTTCCCAAACGATTCCCAAATGATTAAAACAACCCTATAACTCTTCAATAGCACTTCTAAATTGATAGTAGTAGATAGAGTTGAAGAGATGAAGTTTTATATAATTTGAGTAGAAATCGGCAAAGTATAAGTGTAGAAATCAAGAAAATGATAAAGAATAATGGTGGAATGAAGAGGGGTGAAGATGGAGAAGAAAAAATATGAAAAAAATTCGAAATCAACCCCTATTTATAATGTGTGAAAGGTTGCAACGTCTCAGAAATGTTACAAATGGTGAAAAGGCACTTCCTTTGAAAATTGAATTTCTGACAGTTGTACGTCGACATAGGCTATTATTTATTTCGACATATGCTTTTTAATTTGATTTCTAAAAACTATTTTTTAAATGTTTAATCATATATTTATTCTGGAAATTCTTGAATCAAAACTTAATAATATAAATGAATATTCTAAAGCATAAAATCATATGAAATCATAATATTATATTACATAAACATATTTATAAAGTTATAAGGTTTAAAACTATAAAACTATATATATAAGCTAATATTTATTAAAATTTTAAACTTATGTGTTTGAAATCATAAGTAAGACAATAGTTTGAATATAATTTGAAATTTGAAATTTGAAAAACAGAATTTGAACCTGGAGTGTTATTCAAAGTCTTACATATAAACTAGATTATATTACTACATTTTTCTTGAACTCTTGATATCTTGATCATTCATGAGCCTTGAATCTCTTCTGAATCTAAATCTCTTAAAACTATAAAACTGTACAGTCTTTAGTATTTAAGTTCTGTATACAAACCCTGCTATATATATATATTCCAGATAGAAATGTTAGTATATACTTTATAATCAATTAATAATGATAATTGAAATAAAGTTGTTGTCATTAAAACTCCATTCTCCAACATCCGTGGGTCACATTTTGTATCCCTCCGGGAGTCACATTTTGTATCCTTTCCGGAGTCATATTTCGTATCTTTTCAGGAGTCTTACTTTATATTTTGTATCCCTTCTGGAGTCATATTTCATATCCCTTCGGGAGTCACATTTCGTATACCTCCAGAAGTCATATTTTGCAACCCTCTCGGATACGTAATTTGGCACGTGGTCCCTATTTCTCACCTACTCCCACCTACTCCACTACCTATAAATACCCCTTGACCTCAAAAACTACCGACACTGCACATATCACAGAACATCCCGACACCGCCCAGGCCTCGAAACATCCTGATACCCCCCGGACCTCGTAAACTCCCGACATACCTTGGAACCTCCCGACACTGTCCGGGTCTCGTAACATCCTGACACCGCCTAGACAACGAGGAATGTCGACAACAAGGATTAGTAGAACTTAGTTAATCATTGTAACTACTTGTAATGTTGTCTACCATTGTACTTTCTTGATAGTGAATAAAAACAGCAAAGCCTTCAAAGTGGACGTATGTTCAATCCGAGCCAAACCACTATAAAATACCGTGTTCTTTACTTCCAGCACATTACACCGCATCTCGCATACTTTTCCGCTCTAGACAATTAGTTTCAAAATTTTAAGCTCTCAAGCGTTGGCGACCGTTTTTTAACGTAAACGGTCGCTATGGAATCATTTATAAACTATAAGGATTTATTTAATAAAATAAAAGGGTTTGAAAATAAATTGAATATTAACTTGAAAATGGAAATATCGAATTATAAATATGTATTTTGCTTATTTTGGAGCTATATGATATTCTGTTTGAGTATACATGATAATAATAATTTATTATCAATACATTATTTATTTCAAAATCAATTTTATTATATCGATTTAATATGTAATTTAAGAATAACCAATTTTCAAATGATGTCGGATTATTATGAGACAAATTTTATTAAATCCGTGTGATTTATTATTGTAAGATTTTCAATTTCGTATCAATTGGAGTTATTTTGTGACAATGCGCAATATAAACACGTATTATTTAACCATTTGAAATTAAAAAGGAAGTTCTGCAAACGATCTCGGAATTCGACGAAACCAGTTCCATTGTGTCTGGAATATTCAACTATTTTAGAATTACAATTTTCATTGCGATTGGAGCTCATTTATGATCATTTGAGCATGTTACTTCGTGCGTATGTTTCGTGTGTATAATATATACATATATATATATATATATATCTTCGAAATCAAATTGCATTAATTAAAAATCAAATCAGAACTTTTTTAAATCAAATCAAATTAAATAGAATTATAAAGAAAATCAAATCAAATTAATAATCAAATCAAATCAAAACTTTTTCTTTGTACTTAAGCCTACCCTCATTTAATACACCTATACCATATGTTCCCTCCTTGTCTACAAATACAGGACTCGTTCACAAATTCGTGAACTGAAACCATAAAAGAAAATGGAAGCGTGACCTTCCTAAAATCATATAAAATCCATTTGCCTTCTAAAAATCTTGAAACAAATTTCATTAGCCTCTCATTTGTAGGAGCCTCAATCTGATGTCATTTTTGTTGCATACGATTTGACTTCTGGGAGCTCGACTCTTCCAATGATGCCTACGGTTAGGTTTTAGAGCCGATGCATTTGATTTTAGGGAAAACAGAGTTCGTATTTGGAATTAGGAGGTATAATAGTATTGATTTTGAGTTTATGGAATTTTTTTGAAATTAAAGTTGTCGCTACTTTTGTGAACCTGTAGCGTGCGTGGTCTGAGCACGCGATGGAGGAATTTGGTGCGAGTGGGGGATGATGGGTATGGTTCTGTATTCCTCGCATAAAGAAGAAAGGGTGTGATGTCGGTTTGTGTTTTCGTGAAGAAACGAGCTTTGGAGGGTAGCATGAAGGTCACGACAATGGCAATAGAAAGGAACAGGCGGGTTTGGATTATACTGCGAAGGGAGAAGAAGTATTAAATCTTGGACTAAGAGGGGGGTTAATTATTCAGTAATTATTATAAGTTAATGATGTTTTAAATCCATTTAATCTTGCAATAATGATAACTACTGTGTACGATGTCAGAATTAAACGTCGTCTGTTACGTTGGAATCGTATGGACACAGGCTATGCAATGGAACTGAAAATTTAGAGCAATCTGGAGCTCGTTGCAATTTATAGCAGAATAAAAATCCTGATCCAATTAAATCGACAATTAATCATTATTCAGCGATTAATAACCAAAGTGAGTAGACTCACTAACTTTGTCCAGTTTATAATTTTATAAACGTATTTTAGAATTGATAAATGATGGTTAAATGTGTGTGATGATTGTTTGGATGAACTGATATATTATTATCAACTGTTGCTATTATATATTAGTTATATTTAAGGTTGGTAGTTGGATATTACCGCACATTTTAGCGGATGAGACCCTATGCCCCCCGCATAATAGCCGATGACCTTCTATACCACGATATTCCGTCTTAAAGCAGAATTGGTATTATTTATGTTATCTAACATCTGTGGATGCAGGAAAAACAGGTTGGAGAGATCCAACTGGATTCCTCAAAATTTATTCTATTCTTGTTATATATATATATATATATATATTACGTTATATGATGTGTGATATCTTATTATTGTGTGTTTGGATATTTGAATATCACTTGCTCTAATATTGATATATTAAAATATCGTAAAAAGCAGATTTTGAGATTTTATAAGAAAATCTATTTTCCTAAGCAGAAATTTAATTTTGATTGGGCTGGAAAAATAACAACTTGTTTAAATAATAAAAACAAGTAGTTTGATTTATAAATAATGTTTACAAATGAAGTAAAATAATTATAATTGGATAATTTGGGAATGTAAATTCAAAAGCGAATTTAAAAGGAAACTGGAAATAATTTAAAAAGGAAATGATGAAATTTATTTCGACGCTCGGAATGTGAATGAATTTCAAATAAATCCATAAGGATTTATAATTAGAATTCGACTATGTCGAATTTTGTAAAAATAACTTATTTATAGAAATTATATATTATATACTTTAGAGCTTGACAAGATAATTAATATTTTATTTTGAACCAATAATTTATAATCGAATATAAAATCGATATTAAGTTACAATCTTAATAGATAATTAATAAGAAGTTGACTTGTAAACAGAGTTTATGAATGAAGTGAAATATGATATGAATTTATAAACTGACTCAATAGACAGGATTTGAACCTATAATAATATTTACAAATAAAATCAAATTAATTTGATAAACAAATCCAGATTTCTGTAAAGGAATAATGTTCGCTTTTTAAAGTGAGTAATGGTTTAAAAGCAAATGTTTTGTAGATTGGAATGGTTATAAGGTAAACTGGTAAGGGTTTGGAAGTAATAAATTCAAAGGTGAATTTAGAATAAAAAATGGAAGTTTAGTTGAGCTGAAACAGTAAGTTTATTCCGAAGTTCGAAACGTTAATCGAATAGAGATTACTCAAAAGGGAGTCATACATTGAAATCTGATTATGTCGAATTCAAGAAAGTACTATTTACTTTCCATTTTAATCAAGATTTAGTTAATTATTTGTTTATTCAAATTAATGAATAGAAGTTAAATTTTAAGGATTTATATCTCGGAGCATGGATTATAATACATTGTTATTATCAATGATTTCCATTAGAAAAGTGCACTCTTAAATTGAATCTGAGAGTTGTGTGAGCGATGTTTTGTTGGCGTTCGAAGTTGTGGACTTTGTCCATTTTGAAGTTAAGAATTCCATTCAATTAAGGTCTGAGAGGTAATTTTACCCCAACTTGATTGACTTCATTGTTTACTAATGAATGGTTAAGGTTCGGTAGCGAGGATTGGTTAGAAAAACGGGCAGCTGACGAGTGTTATGGCTTTGAGTTTTCGTAATGATTTTTTATACGACATTTGTTTACATCCAAGTAAATGAGTTTTGGAAACGTTTTCCAAGTATAATCAGAGATGTTTTCTAAGCATAGAAAATGATATTATTTAGTTGACGAGAAGTTAAGAGATTATTGATATATGCAAATATTTTATGATGCTAATAACATATATTTTGTCTAAATATAGAAAATAAGAATTTATGAATATATGGAAATGTTTTCCAACTGTGATAAGAGATATTTTCTAGAATATTGAAAATTAATAGTTTATGATATATGAAAATGTTTTCCAATAATCGTGAGAGGTTAAATGGGTTTTGAGAAATATCTGGGAAAGAGAAGTTGGGTAATGCTAGATTAATAGGAAATTAATTTAAAGGGGCTCGGTGTTGCTTGATGCTTGAACAGTAGAGTTTTCATTTGGAAATAGGATTGCTGGTTGTATGGACGCTTCCTTTGATAGTTAAATAACCGACTATCAACATTTTTGGCCTATTTTATATTTCCATTTTCAATACGGAGAGACCAAGATCAGGTTTATTTTCTGAAAACCACTCTGTATGGGCATAAGCATTGCGAATCAACTTATGCTGAAGATAATTGAGAACGGAGTAAAGTGCAAGGGTTGTTATGTGAATCCTACATAGAAAATGCCTAAAATGGATTGATGGGATGGTGTCTTCGGTTTGTCCAGTCCCAGGACAACGTATATGGATGAATGTCTGACAGAGTATTTATAGATGGTCACATACATTGATTTTTCAAAGGTACCATAGTTGGTGGCGGAGAATGAAACTTGTCTTAGCTTAACACCCAGTGTATTTCTGGGGATATCAATTAGTGATTTGACGAATCTGACGATGTGACATTCAAAGTGAATGATTATGTGGTGTTATAAAGGTAAGACGTAGCATCAGGCCCCATCAACTGGAAACATGACAAAAATCGGGCAGGCTGCATGGTTGTGTGGGTTGCACCCATTAGGGTGTGTTATCACCCGATCTAGAGAAATTTCAATTGGTTCTTATTCTATCGCTGATGTATGCTTTCACTAACGGTTGTTGATCATAATCATTGGTGATAATACATTCGGTACACTCAAGCGAAATGGGTGGTCGGTCATGTGTGGCCTGGGTTGCAAGTTGTTTTTGTTGAACCTAGTGTATTCCTCTCTAGAGATACACTATTGGAAGATGGCTTTATACCTTGTCATAGTTGGAAATGCATCACCTAATAAGTTCCTGTGGTTTTTGATTGTATACTATGTATGTGGAGCGTGAGATGTAAACGTTGCGCTAGATTGCTATTGTTTTGATTAGACACCATTATATTATCAGAATAGCGTTAATATGAAGAATATTTTGGGTTATCGTAAAGTAAAAACCATTTGTATTTACGTGTGCATCGGTCTTACGATTATCCGTTTTTTTAAAGGATTATAAAAGTTAAACCAAGTGGTTAGAGTTTACTCACACCCGTCCCATGACTGATCCAGAGTTTATTTTGTTTTGTTTTACCCTAAACTCTTGGATGCCCAAATTTGTACGGGGAGTCAAGTAGTCGGGATTTTACAGATATACTTGGAGGAGCTTGGAGCAGGAGGCTTCAACATTATATAGCTACAGTTTATTTCTGCTATGGTGTACATGTTGTACTCTGATGATGGTATGTGTATACAGTTATAGATTGTATTCCAAAATTTATGTTACATAATATATTTTATTCGTTCCGCTTGTCGGCTCTGATTTTGTGATATTGTGATCTTCTTTCTTTCTGTACTAACTTTTCTTTCTATTTCTCACCCTTCAACTTCTATCTATCAATGATCCGATAAATTTCCGGTGCTTGGTTAGTCGATATGGTATTTATGTCGATGATCAGGATCGGGAATTGGTCGGGTTGTTACAAATATTTTTCCCACTTGGTTTTTGTTAGTAAGGTTTTTAATGAGGTATTATCTTGATCTAGAAGTATCAATCCTCATTGTAACATTGTAAAACATGTTACATAAAGATGAAATAAAATTATACTGTTTTCTTTATTTATGATTTTTCCCATAGGGTTTCTCATAAGAAGGTTTTTGATGAGTCAATTAATCTTATCATCTTTGCATACACATATTCAAGAGGGAGTGTGGTAATATATTAGAACATTAAGAGTTAATACGCTTAATGCAAAAGACATTATTGTAATTACTAGGACATGTGAAGTCTGTAAATAGAGAGCTCATGTGCTGTAAATACATCTGAATCAATAGAAATAAAAGATCTCTTCCTAATATCTTCTGTTCTCTTTAATGGCTTCTCTTCTTTTATTATATGTTCTTGTTTTATTTTATAACAATCCTTAAATTGATACTAAAACATATATCAAAACGGACTTCATTGAATGTGTGATACAAACGAAATACTACAGTTTAATAAAATTTTGATTCATATCATCATATTTACTTTAAAATAAAGTCATTTTTTTATATACACTCAAACAAATAAAACATCAAAACTATTCTAGACTCCATTATATGAAAACTGATAGTAACAAAAACAGTAACACTAATGCAAGATCAGCATAACAAAGATACTGCAGTTCAAAAAAAAAAAAAAATCCTTTCAAATAAAATTGAATGTGAGATACATCATTGAACAAAAACCAAATAGATACCAATTTAAAACACATAAGTAAAGTATACTGCATAAAAAAGAGAATAAAAAATAGAAAATACGTACTGTCGCTTTTCAAACTTTTCAAAGAATATCAAATAACTAAATACAACAATAATCTAAATTCATATTTAAAAAGAAAAATTAGAAATAACCTAAATAAAATGCTAATAGAAGAAACCATGAAATCAAAGTCAAAGAATATATAAATATAATAAAGTTCAAAAAATAAATGAGAAAAAAATCAATAAGACGAACAAATTTGTGCATAAGAATACAGAAGGATAAAGAAGTGAATTAGATTTTCAACGTGCGAAGTAGAAGAAAAATAAGAACAATGAGCGTATAAAGTAGAAGTAAGATCATGCGGCCGCTATGGCTCAAACGCAAATTTGAATGCTTTTATCCTTAAGCAAAAATATTAATGGGCTATCCTAAATTATAAAAAACCTTTAAACTTGTCATTGAGAATATTTTCCTGCACACAAATACTATACAATTAGACTTAAAATTAAATCAAACTACATTTTATAATAACAATGTTAAAGTTAAAATCGAATTAATTATAAATACTAGAACTCTTTTAACATCAAAGAAACATTAAAAACTGATGCGGTGCTATAGAATTACTCATGCTAACTAAATTTAAACATCAAAATTAATAAAATGATTCTCTTTTTAAATTGCCTCTTTTTGCCTTGTTGTCAATGCACCTGATCCATTAATCGATGCGTCAGAAATTAAAATGGGCGAGCTAAGCCATTTGCACTATTTAATGTATAATTTACTATGTTTCAAAAAGATTATTTAATTTGTTTTATAACCTATAGCATGATATTTTAACATAATAAAATATGAAAATGATTATAAGATTTCTTTCACCAATCTGTGTGTGTATATATATGTTTAACAAATATAAATTCATATATTTATACATAACAATCATAAATCAATGAAGTATTGTATCTAATATATGTTTAAATTTCGAATTGTTTATGCAGATATTTACAATCTGTGAAAAATATAGTAACTTGTAATGTATTCAACCTATATCTTAAATTAATTAACTTACATGCGTATTTATGTCATGCTCGGTTCAATAATAGTAAAGCAGAATAAATAACATTCTTCTTCCTTATTCTCCTTATTATTATTTTATTAAGTCCCTCAAAAATTTAGTCAACGGTATTAAACTTAGTCAACTTATATATATATATATATATATATATATAATCACAATTTTATAGTCTTATCGGAATATCTTTTAGGAATATTTAATATAATTTAAAACAATAACTTTTTTTGTTTTTTGACACGAAAGAAATAATATATAGAAAAATTGAAGGAAAAACCATCTTCGTTCAATGGCTCACAAAAACAGTAACAAAGTGCATAAAAAGCACACCTAATTAAGAGCAAAATTGAGCCAAATGACCAAAAAAAGCAGACCAAACATTATTTTGGCATATAAAGATTTAAAAGTAACAATGGTAATTTTTTGTTCATTTGTTTATATAATCATTTAACATACATATGAATTCTATACTTCTGTATAATTTGTTTTCAAATTTCGAAAACATTCAAAATTTTATATTCAAACGCATAATTTTATATATTTCTAATCCGATATATATATATATATATATATATATATCGATATATATATATATATATGGGAATGTCCAAATTGACACAAAATGTTGACACAAAATTATACGCAAAATCTGAGCCGTTAGATCTTCCCTTGAATTCCACCTCATACATAAAGACAAATAAATCTTGTGGTCCAGATTTTATGTACATAATTTTGTGTTTCTATAGCCGCTCCATATATATATATATATATATATATATATATATATATATATATATATATATATGTATATATATATGTGTGTGTGTGTGGGGGGGGGGAGGGGGGAGGGGGAGAGGGTTCCGCTACACCTCTTATATTGCACGTGAACCCTCCCCATGAATCTCATTCACACAATCCCTCATCCATTCTCTCTCTTCCCATTTGAATATTGTTTGTTAGTGGGAAGAGAGAGAATGAATGGGGCGAATGTGTGGCTGAGATTCAGGGGGAGGGTTCGCGTGCAATATAAAAGGTGTAGCGGAATCCATATATATATATATATATATATATATATATATATATATATATATATATAATTGTTCTACATTTAATTCTTATAACAGATTAATTTATTAAATATTAAATATTGCAAGGTGGAAGAATTTATAGCTCTTTTATGAACTAAGAATTGTAAAATTTCTTTTTATTTCACTTCCTCGTGTTATACAAATCTAGGATTTCTACGGTAACTAGAAAGGCTCGCTTTACTTTTCATTAATCATTCAGACTGTTATAGTTCGTATATATATTGTACAGAACTCTTTTTAATTCATCTAAGTTACATTCAAATTTATTTTGTTAATTTTCTTTCAAATTGTTATTTCATTTAAAACTAACATGTACACCATAATTGAAAATAGTCAGTTCCACTATTATATGTTTAACATTAGTACATTTCATTGCACATCAACCATTTAGCAATCTACATACTTGATGATCTTTATAGCAATACAGTCATCCGTTCATCGCAAGCCGCTATCAGTGGAAGAGAAAAAAAAAAAAAAAATCTCAGCCTCACAAACAACCGGACTCAAACTCAAAACCACACACTCCACACATAAAATCAACAAGATATCCACATTACAACTGGCCCAATAGTGAAGAGTCCACAGATTACACAGCCAATAAGAACTCATTTCAAGATTAGTTCCTTCATCCTCTTCACTGCTTAAAAACCAGTACTATAATATTTCATCCCCACAGCTACCACATTCAACTTCTCCAGAAAAATAACACAACAAAAATGGCAGCTACAGGATTGAGAAGCTGTGCAGTTGTCTATCCTAGCCTTCTATCATCTTCAAAATCCAAGTTCACCAGCTCCCTTGTTCTCCCAGCCGGCACCAATGCTTCTTCCAGATTTTCCATGTCTGCTGAGTGGATGCCCGGCCAGCCCCGCCCCCCTTATTTGGACGGTTCTGCCCCCGGGTATGCCTACTGCACGTTAAAGGCTCGTTCGGATCGACTAAAACAAGTTGTTTTCTGACCTTTTGGAAGAAAAAAAAACTAGTTCATTTCGACTTTCGAAAAGTCAGAAACAGCTTATATAAGTCGATCCAGAAAGAGTCTGAATTCCATTTTCTCCATTTTTCCGTGTCTTCGTTTGACAAGCCAATCTTAGCCATTGATTTGCGTGCTATAACGATATTTTAGTAACACTAATATATATCACATGATGAATGGCTGAGATTAAGGCGTATACATGAAGACAGAGAAATACTAGTAGTAGCCACTGTTCTGAATTTGATTTCTAAATATGTTATGTTGCTTGTTTAGGGATTTTGGATTCGACCCACTAAGGCTTGGAGAAGTTCCGGAGAACCTGGAAAGGTTTAAGGAGTCAGAACTCATTCACTGCAGATGGGCAATGCTTGCAGTAGTAAGTTTTTAATCCTTTCACTGCATGTTTTAGTATGAAAAGCCATTACACTGACACATGGAGCACTGACAATGCAGCCAGGGATACTGGTTCCAGAGGCACTGGGTCTAGGAAACTGGGTTAAAGCCCAGGAATGGGCTGCATTACCCGGAGGGCAGGCGACGTACTTAGGCAACCCTGTACCGTGGGGTACCCTACCAACCATTCTCACAATCGAGTTCCTAGCCATTGCGTTCGTAGAGCACCAAAGAAGCATGGAAAAAGACCCGGAAAAAAGGAAATACCCAGGCGGGGCGTTCGACCCTTTAGGCTACTCTAAAGACCCTGAAAAACTGAAGGAGTTGAAGGTCAAGGAGATCAAAAATGGTCAGTAGTTCACTTCTCTCTATATCGGTTAATTTCACCTGTTGATAAAATATGAAGCTTAATGTGACTTTTAATTGTATGGCCAGGTCGCCTTGCTTTGCTAGCATTCGTCGGGTTCTGCGTTCAGCAGTCCGCTTATCCAGGCACTGGGCCTTTGGAGAACCTCGCAGCCCATTTGGCTGACCCGTGGCACAACACCATTGGTGACATTGTCATCCCAAGATCTGTATCTCCATGAAAATTCCGTCTCCCATACATTTTGTAAATTATATCATTCAGTCATGAATGCATGTGTACAAGTCATTTGTGTATCTTGTTGGCTTTGCCTATTTTGTATCTTAACTTCATGTCTACAAGTCCCACTACTGTATACCCTGATCAAAAGAACTGAGGAAAAAAAGAGACTTCATAACTGATAACTTGATGTAGAACTCCTAAAAACTTACAGAATGCACACTTACAGAGCAAGTTAGATAGGGAAACAAATGTGTGACATAAACAATGTGCTAGCAAGAAGGATAAAAATCATAACTACTTTCCAAATTCTTAAGCATAAATAAGGGAAAGTCAGTAAATATGGCTACGTGCTTATTCATTCTATTCATTCCAAGTTTAAATACATACAGTAAAGCAACAGGACTAGGTAGATGAAGTTTCTTGAACCGATTCTTTTGCTTTAGCGTTTTGTGCTCGAGTGATGAGCCAGTCTAAGACCTCTCCAAAGATGGTGTCCACATCCTCGTCTGATTCGCCAACAAGCTGATGCCAGAGGCCGGGATAGATCTTCAGTGTCTTGTCCTCGCTCTTCACGTTTTTGTAGAGCTCTTCTACACTTGCTGGGTCACATATGACATCCTCACCTCCATGGACAATGAGCATTGGGATTGTTATGTTATTGAAGTTGTCTTGGACTTCTCTGCACACTCGTAGCAGCTCTAGTGCCGTGGCTGCTCGTGGTCTTGTTTGCTTCCTTCTTGGGCTTGCCACTGCTAACTTCCTCTTCCATTCCACCTATGTATTCATAAAAATAACAATCAACAACGGACTGAACCTTATATGTGAGTGTTGTTATATTCATGGCTGTTATGGTAATGGTAAATACAACATTATCATACTAATACCATACCAAGTAATTAGCAATCAATGCCGAGTACATCAGTATAGCAACGTTAACGGGTGCTAATATAAAGTTTACCAAAGTTGATGAGAAATATAACAGTAAGGAAACATCAAATCCAACAATAATGGAAAATTTAGCCGTCATGCTAGTTTTGTTTTTTCACTGTGTAAATTAGTCTTAACCAGTGTTTTAAAAAACGAACCTGAGACGCGCCTTGAGGCGAGGCGCAAGCAAAAACGCCTTGAGGCGCCCTTCAAAAGGCGTTTTACTCC
Source organism: Allium sativum (assembly GCA_030737875.1). Classification (NCBI taxonomy): domain Eukaryota; kingdom Viridiplantae; phylum Streptophyta; class Magnoliopsida; order Asparagales; family Amaryllidaceae; genus Allium; species Allium sativum. Next base: position 368,153,662 of record CM060920.1, read on the forward strand.
TGAGGCTTAAGCCTCAATCGGTTGAGGCGTAAAAATTACAAAAAAACGTATGCCACAGAGTCTCAACTGGCTGAGGCATACGTGTGTGTGTGCACACACACACACACACCCCTTGTTTGAGCACTTATTGCTTCACTTTTACGGTGCTTCCTTTTACTCCAAAGCGTAAAAAAAGTCGTAAACATTTTTGAATTTTCGATTCAAATCATCGATTGAACAGGAATCGAACTCGATTGCAGTGAAGGAATCGAACTCGATTCCAGAGGAAACCAGTTTGATTCCAGTATACTGGAATCGACCCCGATTCCAGTGGAATCGAACGAGAGGCTTTTTTTGTCCTTTTTTTTTTACTGTTGTGTGCACTGTGTTTGCAGTATGCTACTATGTGCAGCTATTTTAATTATTTTCTCTTTTCTATGGATGTCCAGGTTAATTAAAAATGAGCAAACGGGATATTGCATGCAAGAATGATTGTGAATTGCTTCAAATGCTTTATGGTTTTTACTTAAGTATTTGACGTTTAATGTTATTCCATATTAAAAATTAAGTGTATGTGTTGCGTTTTTTTTTTTCTTTCTGAAAGGCTAACGCCTTAATGTTTCGAGGCTTACACCTCGCGTATGCCTTTTGCGTTTCAAAACATTGGTCTTAATCACTTACACTTTTGAGGATACATCACTTTTTAAAAAGATGCTTGTAATGATATTTCTTTTGTAGTTTTATTACGTTTAAAGCCAAAGATTAGCAAGTTATTATTTTACATTATTATAAATAATTTATGATGAATTAAGAAAAATTTCCATGTCAAAATGTTATAATTTTAAAAGAAATTAGAATGAAGTAAAATAATTAAATGTTTACAATTGTCAAAGTTTTAATGCACCAAATTTTTGCGTTTCATGTACTGACAAATTAATCATTTCTAACCATCAGTTTACTAGTTTATCGCTATTACAAACGATCAGATTACCATCAGTAATGATAATGTATTGGTAGTCACTCTTCTCAGATTACCATCAGTAATGATAATGTATTGGTAGTCACTCTTCTCGTGTAGGTAGCTGTTACCTTTACCGTAACAACCCTTGTTATAATCTCATTCTCGTTACTTTCTTGCAACGGGAAGTGTTGCTAACATTTCTCATAAATCTGTACGCATTTTGATGAAGCAAAGATACAATGTGCTTACCTTAAAGGAAACCTGGGGTATAGACCCTTTAGTAGGGACGACCTGCCATGTGGGCACTAATTTGGCAACCACTGACAAGAAGTGCTCCAGCGGCCACTGAGGCTTAAATTTGTTGCTGATACCACACATGGCACCATTCAGAACAACACCTTCATATTTCTCTCCTCTCAAATGAATTAGAAGTGCAATAGCACCACCAAGGGACTCCGCATACAAAAATGCAGGAACTTGTGGACTGTATCTGCACACATTTAAGTCAATAACAATCAAACTATTAAAACACAATAATCAAACCCAAATTATAACCAATGACTCATCAAACAACAAACTCCCTTTTCTTCATGTAACATTTTTATTAATAGAGTTAACATAACTTTCAGTATTAATACTTTCACACATGGTCGCTGCCATCACTCCAATCAGTTAACAGTAATGTCTAACCAAATTCACTCATTTACTCCTCTTATGAGATGTAACTACACCCTACCCATAACTTGTATCTCTTAAATCTTATAAATCTCCTCCTATTTAGATTATTATTATTATTTTAAGAAAAGATGACCGTCTAGTATTCTCATACCGTCATACACGTTCGATGCACATGCCTAGATGTTCATGTACTAATGATGCACTATCTACCGGGCTCACGCATTTCAATGATTGGATGGTTGGAGTACTCTTCAACATGTACAAATGCATAACTTATAGCCATTTTCAAACTATGCAAAACTGTGTGATGACGATGCATGCTCGCAAGAATAGAACATATAAGAGTATCGACGATGAAGCTTCTATACCAAATACTAATGTCTTAAGTACATAGTGTTTATACTAAATAATAGTCTGGCGAACAGAAAATAGGGACTACTTGTTTTATGATCTGGAGAATTTTGGCTATTCCAATGTATAAGCACAATTTTAGTTTACTTCATCTAGATCAAAACTGCAACATTTGATCAAAAAGGAAGTACCTTTGTCTGAAGGAGTTAAAAAAAGAGATGCAATCATCAACAACAGGGTTGATATCAGGAACATGAGCATAAAGGCCATCGGAGAACCCATGCCCTTGATGGTCGAGAGCGCATACAGCAAACCCTTGTTTCGCGAAATGCACAGCAGTCAGCTGCACGAACCAGCTCGACTCTCCCGTGAAGCCGTGGATCATGCAAACGATCCCCAGTGGTTCTTGACCATTTTCCCCCAAACTCTCTGGAACCCACCACTGGGTGAAGATGCGGAGGTTCTGAGGGTTGACGAAGGAGGAAGTGGCGTGGGTTACCTTGTGATGCGCGTAGAATTCCTTGGCGCTGAGGTCACCGAAAGGGGATGTCTCGTTGGCTGAAGCGACTGGGTGGTGAGGATAACGAGATGATGAAGAAGAAGCAGCAGCCATAATTGCAATGAAGATGAATTGCTCGATGAAATAATTCAGTTACCTTTTTACTGAATTTTGTTTTACTTCCCTATAAAGACAATGGTGAATGATCTGTGCGTTACTATTTTGTATTATTATAAAAATAACTCTAGGTAGAAAATGTATATGAATTTGATTTATAATTGGAAAAGCAGTAAACTAGTAATTAAGCCTTTTTAAACATGCAATAAAGGTTTTAATTTTTTTGTTAACATGTTAACCTCCGCTAAGTAAGTGTAAATGTTTACTGTGAAAATATGAAATGTATTAGCAATAAATTGATTCATGTGGATGGCACCAACCAACCACATGTCAGGCCCCATGCTGATGAAATGATATTTGCATTTATTTTCTGGTTACGTAATTGAAGACCAATATAAATGTGTAACGTGTTGGCTAACATTTATTGTATAATTTTAAATCTTTTATTTTGCTAAAGTGATTTAGTTTATGTGGTTTACCAAACTTGAGGTTTGGTAATCAAATTTTAATCACAATTACACATTAATTAATGCCAAAATTATACCTTTAAATGAATATTGTTTAATTCCATAACAGTCGCCTCAAAAAAATAGGCAAACAGTGCCAAGACAAACTAAAGTTAAAAATATTGTTTAATTACACACTATGAAGCGTAATGGCAAGAGTATCTCCAAAGTAGCCATGTTCAACTATTGAATTCTGTACAAGGAAAGAAAAAAAAAAGGCTCCCAATCAATGTAATTCCCCAATTCATTATTCTGAATTGGATAAAACATTGATTTAATCAACATATATTGTAGGGCGTTGATTAAATCATCCTAAAACGTTGAATTAATCAGAGCTCAAGGCATGGACGCAATCAACGCCCTATTTTGGATTACGAATTAGTTAAAGCTTTACGATGAGCTCCGATTTAGGGTGCGTTTTGAAGAACGAAAATGGGATATTTGAATGTGGCATTTGAACGGGGTATTTGAGCGTGATACTCTAGCGAACGAGGAATGTGTTTTTTGCTGCGAACGGGATATTTGAGCATAGTATCTGAGCGAAGTATTTAATTGTTAAATTAATTGTTTTGATTTAATTAAATACCAATTTCATAAAACAAAACGACTAACATTTCATTATACGAACTGAAATACAAACATAAATAACGCAACTAGACTGTAAATTAAAACAAGTACATGAAAAGCTAAAATAAACGACGATATGCTAATGCGCTCAACTCCGCTGAAATAAACTCACATATATCATCATCGTTAAATACCTCAACAATCTCCACTTTACGTGTATCATTGCGAAAAATCGTCATAATCTCCCAAAACTCAACATTTACCGATCTCCGAACAATCTCGTAACAACGGGTAGCAAACTAGTTCACACGGTCGGTTAGAAACGAACGGCTCGAGCTGCCACGCTCTACCTGTCGAACGCGTCGAACGCCAACAGATATATTTCCAACGTCTCCCAAACGTTCTATTTGACCATGGTATTATTTGGTGGCGTCCGACGCGTCGGACGCGAGCACTTTCTCCAGCGTGCCAAATTTTAACTGCGAACGGGCCCTTAATCACCGTCCTACAATAGGTGGTGCTGATTAAATAAGCATCCAACTGTTGCATAAAAATGTTCTTAATTTGGGGAAATTTTAGTCCTCTTGCTTGAAATTTTGTAAAATAAATTGTAAACTATACTCCTAAACAGTAAAAGTTCATGGTAACTATATTAATTATTACCAATTACAAATTGAAATATTATGGTATGGTCGGTTTATATTTTTTAATTTTAGATTCTCATACATGCAAAAAGTACGAACGACACACACATATCGTGTAAAACGATCGTTTTACAAAACGAATTTAACACAAAAAACAAAAAATATTTTTTATTATTTTCCCCTTCTTAAGAAACAACCGAAGAACAATAACAAATTCATTCATCCACCGTCATTCCTTTCCCTTCGTCTTTGGTTCGTCACATCCGCCATATTAAATCTTCTCATCCTTTAAAATTACTGTTGAAAAATCAAAACTCAAAATAAACCAAAAACCGTCTAAGTTTAGCATTTTGATTGTGGTGTAATTTATCTATTACCGTATAAAGAGGTATGGTACAGGATTTTAGACATAACTCAGTTTTTACTTCCAATAATCAACCTAAAAGGCCGCTATAGTTTTTACTATTTTGCAGTAAATGTTATTCACTTATTCTACGTTATTATTAGTAATCTAAAATTGTTATTTCATCTATGCATGTCCTAAAAGTAAATGTTAAGAATTGTATTTATATGTAAAAGAATAAAAAAATTATTTCAATTACTTAATACTTCCGTACAACATGAAAAAACGGTAATTTATAAGTTGTGTAATTTCATCCAACCTTTAACGTATATTCATTTAGAGTAAATACATTTACCATGTTCCAAAATTATTTACAGTTCCTTGTCTCAGTGGGTTAAGACGTTGGAATATAATTTAAAAGGTCGTCAGTTCTATTCGGTTGCATCTCCGACCATGATAGTATGATATATCGAACTTGTATGCAACCTTCCAAAAATCAAAATTGTTTATAGTCGACATCTGTAGTGATATTACTGTTAGGATTGTCTCGCATGTTGTTAAGGAGGAATGATGGTTTGGATACAATAGTCCTACATCATGTAATATATTGAAGGAATTGTGTATAAATATGAGTTGGTAGACACGTAACATTAGGGATTCCTTTTGTTATATGGGAGTTGTATGCCAGCTCGTACGCGTACAAGGAAGAGGACTTTGTTCCGACCGTCGTTACATAACAATTACCCAAAGTTGGCATCCAAAAAATCGTTCTTCTTACCATGCTAAATCACCGTATGTTTGTAAAAAATAAGACTGAATTCATATTGCAAGTGGACTTCAACGTAGCTTTTGTCATCCCGTTAAATATAACGTCAACAAGTCAGAAAAGAAATAGGACTAACTATCACTTGAATTGAATGTTAAAATCTATTAGGATGGGCGCGGTCGGTCATCCGCATCAAATGTTCGATTAATCGAGTCGGTTAATGCGATTTGATTGAATCAGTAAACTCGGGTAACCATAATATATATATATATATATATATATATATATTGCACAAATTGCTCCGTTATCAATCTGTTGTGCAGAAATTGCACAAAATGCTCTGATACCAATTTGTTGGGTTTTTTTTTGCATAGCGGAAAGGACAAAACACCAAAAAAGATCTTTTTCACTCAAACACTGGAAGTTGAATTTAATTGAAAACAACAGCACAATAGATCGAAAAAAATAGCAATACACAAATATTCCACCAAACCACCCTTAAAAATAAATTTTGTTTATCCTCAACAAATCCTCAACAAATCAAAACAAAAAATAAACGAAATTGCAATTGAATCAATAACCTTATTGAGAAAGGGAAAGAATATCTAGATGACCACAAATATTGTTGGAGAAGAAGAGCAACGAAGAAGAACGACAAACCACTGAATCAACCTGAAGGCACCAACTACAGCTATTAGCAGTAAATAGGAATAACTTCTCTCATTCCTACATCTTCCTCTCCAGGGCGCAAGCCCTGGAGGCACACAACCTCTTCAGATATCTCACATGGTTTCTGATTTTTTTGATCTAACCAAGAATGTTACAAATATAGGAGAATAAAAGACCTAGACAAATATCCAAATTTCCCCTTCAGAATATCTCCAGAATATAACCTTTAATTTATTTCCTTTTGTGATAAAATCAATCAAATCAATTAATTGATTACATTCCTTTTAAAAATATATTTGAATTAACAAATTCAACACTCCACCTTAATTCAAATATCGCATATCTTGAACAGTCATCAAACAAGTCATCACTAGCTCTTTCTCATCTCCAAATTTACAATCCTCGATTTTGAGACCACGAGGTGCACCCCCTGTTTCCGAAGTACAATGAGACTCAATTTATTTCTAGACTACAATCACACCAAGTCGATTTGAACGACCTACAACCACACCTTCTCTTCATCTTCTTCCATCTTCCCTCATCCATATCATAAGGTTTCTTTTCATCTCTATCAATTAGACCATTGAGGCATGTAACATCTACCATCATAAGTTTCCAAAAACACCAATATCTACTATAAAAAATAGTCATCATCGAAAACGACATCATCTCCGACATCTACAATCTTCAATCCGAAATCACTCCAAGCTATGCGATGATCTGAGCTTTGATACCAATCTGTTAGGGGTTTTGTGCATAGCGGAAGAGATAAAACACCAAAAATAGGATCTTTTACACCCAATCACTTTAAGATGAATTTGATTAAAAATAACAACACAATAGATCGGAAATAGGTGGTGGAAATCAGGAGACAGTGGGCCAAAAGGGTGCTCCACTTTTTGGGGTGCCATTGAACGCTGCTCACACACACACACACACACACACATATATATATATGTGTGTGTGTGTGTGTGTGTGTGTGAGCGTGTGTATTTTTGTATGTGTGTGCATGTCTAGGTATATATGTGTACTTTCGGTTAACGGTTTTCATGTTTAACCGTAATTTGGTCGGTTAACATCGATCGGTTAATCGAATTTCTCAGTTAATGTGGTTTGGTTAAGTCCGATTGAATTTGTTTGAGCGATCAATCGTAATAAGTGCCCACCCCTAAAATCTATAATACATATGTTGATGCAACCATATATAAATAAACTATTGAGATAAATAGGCCCCGTTAAGAAAAGGATAGGCAAGATATGCAAAAAGCAAAGCAGCGACCAAAAGTGCTATGTATGTGGATCTAAAAGGTTAAAACCGTTCAAAATTTTCACTATGGCCCATAACATTCTTCAACTTTTATGTTATTTTAATTTATCACTACTAAATGATAGATACATTTTAAGGTCCACTATTTTCGTTGCATCCGTTAAATTTTAAGGTTTTAGCATCAGCTACAGTAGCATGAATGTTGTAACATCTCGCGAATTTCATGACAATTAATGAAAATTAATTAATTAGTTAATAACAAATAGTGAAAAATGAAATTGCTACAAATATCGAAATTAGCTTACGAAACTTATACTTTGGCGATTTTCTAATCAATTTTCATATATAAACTTTTCCAATTAGAGTTCAAAAGAAAAGGTATCAGTGTTTAAATTTACATAGTTATATGTGTGTGTGTGTGTGTGTGTGTATATATATATATATATATATATATAGAGAGAGAGAGAGAGAGAGAGAGAGAGAGAAGAGAAAGGATCAAGTGAACCCCTACAGCTCCCCTGATTTGGACCATACATTTCTGTTTCTCTCTATTCCCACTAACCCCCCCCCCCCCCCCGAACTAACATATTTAATTATAAATGTGTGGCTATGGTTGAGGTGAAAAATGGGGCGCCAAGAAAGAGGGGTGCCATATAACCCTCCTCTATAGAAAAAGTGATACTTCTTGGTACTTTATATTACATAATATAAGTTATAGAAAGATCAATGCGGGAAAAAATGGATACAACGTGACAAACGAATTGAATCAAAACAATGGAAACCCGCCTCATTAAAGATACACTAGAAATCAAACAATATATGACAGTCAAAAAGTATAGGAAAAAAATCAACCACTTGACTGGTGCCAACTTCTTCTTCAACTAGAGTCTCAATGAAAATTAACGGTGGATCTTCAGCTTCTAAAAAGGTGCAAAGGCACGCTGCGACGAAATAGCTATATCTATTCCTAAAACGTGGCCGCTAGGCTTCGTGCCTAAAGAAACCTCTTTTCTCATCTCGGTAATATGCTTCTTTCTGATTTCTCTTGCTTCATAAGTACTTATTATCACTTTAATTTCTGCATAAGTAATTTTGGTAAGAAGTTCCCTAGGTCTACTTGTATTATTAAAGACCTGAACCATCTTTCTCTCCAAATTAAGCCAATTGTAGTTGTATTTGGCTTTTTGCCTCCATTTTTTCCTTCGACTTACAAAACAAATTAGGTCAGAGATCTCCTCTTTCATGAAGTTAGATGAATGTATCTTGAGTTGTAGCCTATTCTTAAGAAATTACTAGATATATTTTGAATATTCACATTCAAAGAAAAGATGTTGTGCGCTTTCCTTTTCTTTATTACATGGCCTACAGCTATAATCCGCCACTGAATTATGTTTTTGAATTTTATCCATAGTCTGTAAGGCAAGCCAGATAAGATGTAAAAGCATACTTTTGTACAATGGGGTTTTCCTAAACGAAATTTGCCCATTCGAAATTGGCATTAGAAGGAGAAATTAGTTGATAAGCAGATTTCAATGGAAAAACACCTTTGTTATTGTCGGGCATATCCAAAAATCCTTCTCTTTATCATTAATATTTTAACTTTTTAAATATTACTCTTTATTGATGGAGGTAGCTTAATAGAATCAAAATTCCACATGCCATTATCGGTAATACTAGCTACTTTTGAACTCCAAGTTTCACCGATAGACATTGAATTCCATCCAAGTATAAATATTAAATTATTTCCACCATTTCATGGATCGAATCATAAATGAGTATTTTTCCCATTTGCAATGCTTTTATTAAGAATGCTTTTGCAATTTTCTCTAGCTCTAACATTAACTTCCAAGTATACGAAGAATTATTGTCGATGTTGATAGTTTATAAATTTTGGTCTTTAAGATATCTAGAAAATATCCATTTGGCCCATTGGGAATTATCCTAAAGAAATATCCATAATAATTTAAGGGACAAGGCATGTTGTAAGCTTCTAATATCTTTTAAACTAACTCCACAATTTGACTTGAGTTGACACAATTGATTCCAAGAAACTTTGTGACATTTATTTTTCCAATTCACGTTAGCATAAAACAAAAGGATTTAATTATTTGAGCAGGAACTTGTCTAGTCCGGACCTAAGAAAGAATGATAGGAAAAATTGAGAATTTTATGAGTTTAATTCCTCCAGTTATTGATAAATATTTATTACTCCAGCAATTAATCATGTTTTTAATAATATCTAGTAATTGAGTAGCTTCTCTAACATTAATCTTTTTACTGGATAAGGGGCAAACCCAAATACTTCACTAGTAGATAAGACATTTTGATACAGATATAGGAATATATATATATATATATATATATATATAAGAAGGCTCGTTAATGGCGACAGGAGAATTCTTTTCTCCTGATTTCGCTGTGCGTGAGTCTTCTAATATATATTCTAATTTCTTCTCCTTTCTTGTTCGATTTCTTTCAGTAACCTTCAACGTGTTTTCACGTTGATAAGACTCTTGTTTTCCTTCATTTTAATTTCACTTTTCAAATCAGATCTGTTTTTCCATCTCTCTTTCCTTTTGTTAACATGCAACAAAGTATTTCTTCTATTTTGTTGATAAGAATTCAGTTTACTCTTTTTAATTCCACAACCAAAAACTAGATCAATCATCGTGATCGGAAGCTCTAGATCTATATTTTTATTTGTTGAATCGCTTCATACACCGTAATTAAATCATCGCTTTTCAACTGTTTGGTTCAATAGTGGTTAAAGGTGACAGATCTTCTGCCCTAAATGCATCGAGTTGCTTAATGGCAGTTACTGCAGATCTGATGTGAATTTGTTAGAAATCTGGAGATTAAGACTTTGGGGGATATGGGATCTGGCATTGCCGGCGCAAGTGTTAAATCACTTCCGACTCCTCATAACCGATCTACAGTATGCCGTGCACCAATTATTTTGATTGGGTGATGAAGTAATCCATACCTAAAGGTTTAGGATCTGGAGGGAATGGGTATCCTGATTTTTATGGCAAGTATATAGAGGAACACGTCCAGTAACTCTTCCTTTTAGCTCTCATCTTCTCCAAATGGTTTAAATGGGTTTATGGGAATTTTGGTGAAGACAAAGAAATAATGAAGCTCATTCTATTTTGGTTTTATGCTAGCCTTTATTGGTTTATATGTGGTACATCTTTGAATTTTATATGTCAGTCTCAAAAGAAGTCCAAATGTTCTTTTTGAAGATCATCCACACCATGTACAAAATGTCACTATGTTTCTATTATTGTCGAACGTATGGGCTCGAATCGGTGCATATTCATATGGAATATTATTGTTGCATTCTGGTGTTGGATAAACTCTATATTTGGAATTTCATATCATGTTGTTAAGAGGCTTGTCTGATGCATTGAATGCAGTTGGATTCAAGTCTGTTTATGATAGATAAAAGCAATAAGTTCATGGATTCAAAATTTTAAGATGCACTATATTGGTTTGGTTCAGCTTAGTCTTGCAGTAGATGTGTGCATTCATTTGGTGTTTAGTTGCCCGACTAGTTCCATCAAGAAATTTGCACTTGGATTCTTTGTGATTTGTCGATTCTGGACCTAAAATTGATTCACAAAGTTGTGGATCATCAACCAGACTTAGCGTTATAATTAAATCGTTTGGGATTTAGGTGTATTCACTTATATGTATGGGCCACTTCACCGGTCATTCTTCTTCTGCTCCTTACATTGAAGTAAAATGATGTATTGAGCTGTTTCTTTTTATGGGAGTTGATTGGTTGATGAGAGAAGTGCAGAGTGTTGCATGGCAGCGGGATGGTGGCATAATCATGGGCCGATATTTATTAGTTTAGGCTTGTATTTACTTGTTTTCTTTTTGCTTTGCTTATGTAATGGTTAGTATGCTAATCTTCCTCTTGTATGGTTTTTTTTTCGTATTAATAAAGTGAACCAATTTTCAAAAATAATATATATATATATATATATATATTTGCATGTGTGTGCGCACAATCCCACCTTCTACATATATGTGTGTGCAATAATATATATAATTTAAAACTAATTGGTGACTGGTTAACATCGTTAATTTTAATGGTAAAATATTTAAGAAATTTAATTAAGGCACAAGTTAACGTTGGTTAACAATGGTTAGAAAATAAAAAGGAACATATCAATCAGAAATTAAATGACATCAAATAACATCAAATTGGCTTGGTCAGGTCGATCATGACCTAGGCATAGTAAACCATGAGCGGTTAACATGGGTCATAAGGTAGTCAACCGCCTTATGTTGTAGGCGTTAGTAAACGAAGGCCGTATGGCGTAAGTCTAATTTATTTTCATTTAACGTCAATAAATTAGGACCTAGAGCTTCGCTTCCAAATCATTAATTTTTCTGAAGAGCGCAAAAGCTTTGTCATCTCCTCCAAATTTTCTAAATATGCATAAAATAAATCGAGATTGCAATAGGCTTTTAGATATGGTTCTAATTAATGAATCTAAATATAGTTCTATTTTATTTGAACTAATTTCAAATAAGATATATGTATGTGTGTGTATATATAGTTTGAGGATTCAAAAAGGGAGTCAAAAATGAAGAATATACATAACATGGTCAAACCTAAATTGGATGTAGAGATTTGGGAGAATTGATTAAATGCGAATGGGAATATCTTATGTTTTTATAAAGTATTGGATCATATCGTGTAAATCTATCTTACATTTCTAAGGATTGGATTTAAATTGCAAATGGATTCACATATATAAAATTTTTGAAGAATGTAAACTCGCCTATAATCTTGTATTAATAATTGTAGAATGTAATAAATAGATTTAATTCTGTAAATATGGAATTATTTTTACTTATCAATTTTAGTGGATTAGTTAATTGAAACTATTGACTTGGTGTTTTATTTTATTTGATATTGACAAACGAGGTTAGAAATCAAGTTAATTGGACTTTTGTAATTTTAATTATATTTAAACCTATTGGAATGTATATTATTGTAAGTGAATTTTCGTATATCATCAAGTCCAAAATCAACAATGATATGATGTTTGAAATGATAGGGAATAAATAAATGCTTATAATATAAAGAGACATACAAAGCCGAGATTATTGTTGTATTTTGTGCAACAGATAAAAAGAGAGTTTTATATAATTACAAACATTGCAATTTTTGGATAATATACATGAATTTATTGCGTAATAATTAACTATATTTTTAGTGGACGTAACAGGTAATTTTTAAAGTTCAATTTCAATTTATTGGAATGTAGTCAATTTTAAAAGTGCAACATTAAGATAAGATTGAATCAGAAAGGCTGATAAAATGGTAACTAATGAAAAATTGAGTTTGAGTAATAAGAAAGAAAAAGCAGAGATGGAATAAAAACCAGAGTTGAATCACTGAATGCAGCAGCAATAAATTGATAACATAAAATGATAAGCAGTGAATGAATCTGATAAAGTACAAATGGTACACATAAAAAATGAAGATGTAGAGTTAGATATAAAAGATGTTAAGGCAATAATGGGAAGGTAAGAAGAATAAAAATGTATGAAAATACATATACACACACACATACACAGACATGTGCCTTCGGGCATGCGTTCATGACAGAGGCGAATGATCGAAAGTTATAGATTATTATTATAAAGAATAAATGACTTAAGGTCATTGATTTGGTTGCGATGTTATAAACGAATCCAACCATAGGACTATGCAAAGTATAAGTTCACGTATAGAGAAAAAGATGTCCCCAAGGATTTTTACGACCCTTGCAATGTTTGGTTGTAAAGGGATTTTCAGATATTCATATGCTAGGGCAAGGTAGCCCAAAACATAAGGTTTCATAGTTTAATAGGCATGCTTCAATGTGTTAGAGTCGGTGTATTACCTATATTGCTCCAAAATTTAAATAGATGGTGGGCAGGATCAAACTAATGCAATATGGTGCGTTGGTGTCCCATGGGTGCCAAAACGAAGGGAAGGAGTTGCATATGTCACGAGCTCATCGTTAATCCCTTGCAGTCAATAGAAATGGAAGAGTTACACCTAATTGAAATTTGGAGCCTACCAGGATTAATTCAGTTGTGTAATGCACTACCACAATTTTTTGTTAATTTGTTTGATATGGGAAGGCTCATTAACCCATACAGACGTTCCTTCAAACATGGACGTGGTGGAGGTGCATGGTGCTGAGTCCACAATATGATGCAAACAAAGGCGAAAATCTTTAAAAAATACATAGTCTAGTGAAGTAGAGGTCGCCTTTATACACTATGGTATTTCCTCGAGTGATATGATGATTAATTTACAATAAGACAATGGATTCTTATGAACTGCTAAGCATAGATACTAGTAGGGATAGTATCTAGGCATTTAGGCCCATAATGGAACTGGGGTGGTGCACCATATGCGCTTCACTTTCAGAAAGTGTGTGAAACAAGCAATGTGCTTTGCACCATGGAAGCTGGAGTTTGAAACTAAAGAAACTCGCTTTGCATCGAGCGGGAAGTAGGATTCGAACATAAGATGAAACACCCCACCTCCGTTAAGGTCACTCACAAAGGGAATGCCTTAATTTTGGTGGAGGTTTATAAGTAAAAGACACAGATAAAACAAAAGACAGATATAAACACATATAAATAAGCAGTGGAAAAACCAACAAACTTTTATTATCATAAATACGTGTTCATACAGAACATTTCCAACATTGTCTCAAAATAAAATTCCAATTATTACAACCATAATACTGTCTTGATTTTAAAGGTTAAAGAAGCATGAAACATAAATAAAGCTGCATAATCCCCATAAATGATATCCAAAGCCATGGTCCAAATGAAAGAAATCCAAGCAATACATTCTCTCTCTTCAAGCTGGATGAAAAACTGACTAAGCTGCGGTGTTTCCTCCCTGTGGACCTGGGGGGAGGGGGGGGGACGGAAGAAAAGAAGACGAAAGGAAAATGGGTCAGACATAAGTCTAGTAAGTCTAGCTATATTCCTAGAATGTTAATATAAAAAAATCATGACTTGCATAAAGTGAGAACATGACGATATCAGGATAATAGACTATCCTAGAACTAGATAAGGTGTCCTAAAACGAACATTCCTTCGCACCCTATTTTAAATCTCTATCTCTGCACCTACTAATTCTTATACCAACAGGCACCCCGTGATTGGGGTGAAGTGATCCCTTTCTCTTTCTTTAAAAGATCGGCTCCTACTCGTATATTCACATGTGTCCTACGGCCCTATATGGTAGATACTTATGCTGGTCCCACCATGGGGTGTATCAAGTCCCATGGTGGTGGCCCCGACACAATTCTAGCATGCAAAGGGTATACTACTGATGCTCCAGTGCCCTGACTTGTCTGCTCCAGAGTGTGTGCACGCCCGCACTCTGTTAGAACCCACACCGTGCATCAACCGCCGTCGCGTTTGACCGCTTACAATCAGCCCAGTAATCGTGCCCCACCATGCCTAGTTCAGGGTACCATGATACCTAATTGAGTTACTGCTGAAACGGGTCCCCGTTACTAGGTTTTCTAGTCAAACATGTTAAGTGGTTAAGTGTCTGAATGAACCTGACCCCCACCCATCCAAATTATTTAACATGTTGAATTTGATTAAGTATTTATTAAATTGATTTAACTCTATCAGTCCTAGCTCAGCTCTAATTGTCTTATTAGAGCACCAACCTCTCAGATTAGACAGATATTATTGTGGCTGCCTGTATGCCGGTTGGGTCCGGGCAGTCTTACGCCACAACACAGTTTAACCTCGGGTCTTTATTGGGCCCCATGCCTTAACCTCTCACATTGGATAGCTATTGTTGTGACAACTGGACAACCGGGCGGGTCCGGGCAGGTTTACGTCACAACTCAATCCAACCTCGTGTTAAGCGCGTTCGTATTTTCTAATTTACATTTTAATTATGTAAATTATTCAAATTCAAATTACTGTCACATTCATTTCCAATTAATCTCATTAATTAAGGTAATTAATGCCTTTTTATGCCATAAATCACTTATGTGATTAATGACCAATATGTAAATTAGAAAATATTCAAATTACTGTCACATTCGTTTCCAACTAATCTCATTAATTAAGGTAATTAATGCCATTTTATGCCATAAATCACTTATGTGATTAATAACCAATTTATGGCAAGTTTTCCTAAAATTGTCGTTTTAACCCAACGTTACCCCGTCCAATATTAGGCTAACCATCTCAGCCTAATTTACGTTCGCATGATTTTTGGTGTAAAGTATTAGGCTAAAAACTTAGCCTAATTCAATATACGCAAATTGGCATAAATTAGCATAAACATGACAAGGGTATAACTTTGGTATTGATGGCATAATCAATATGAACATAATAGGGTGTGCTTGCAAAATAACTAACATGAACATTTTAGGGGTGAACTTGCAAAGTAACTAACATGAACATTATAATGTCATAGGTACAAACTTGCAAAAAGACTAACATAAACATTATAATGTCATAGGTATGAACTTGCACTTATACGCTAACTAAACATATATGTGTTTTTAACATAGGCCATATTAACAACATACATGAGAATTAGCATTATGAACTAATCCATATACATATGTTAATTTGCAACATAGGCAAATCAACATACATATATGTGAGTTAGCAACATAGGCTAATCAACATACACATGTGTTAATTAGTAACATAGATTTAAACATACTTGCAAATTAATCCCAACATATGATAAGTGTGAACATGACATAAGTTTTGCATAAACATGAACATATAGATTTGACAATTGGTCGTATAACTTCACTACATAAACTTGCATAATAAACTACTCAATTCTCATAAGATGTTACAATCCAAGTCCATGCTTATACAAATAATCTAATCCAATAATCCCAAATTTAACATGATAATAAAATCAAGTCACTTGCATAGATTAATATTATAAAACATAATAAACATCATACTTAATAATTCTCAATTCAACATAATAATAGAATCAAATCACAAACGTATATTAATAACATAACGAGTATCGTAATATTATCATTTCATCGCAACACATGATATTCATATTAATTCGCATTCTAAAAATGTATCTAAACTTACAATCGTAGACGGTCTTGTTTTCTGAGTTCTGAAATTCTGAATTTGCAAAGCTTTCCTTTGGGAAGACGTTGCTTTGATTCTAATTTGTTGTTGCTTTTTAATCTTTTAGTTTGTATTCGCTATGTTGTTCGTCTCTTTCAAGTGGAGGCTCTCTCTAGTTCTCAGTAGACAGCATGGTGGCTCCAATTCTTATTCTTTTTTTTTTTTTGAATTTTTAGTTTGAGACCTAGGGTCTTCTTATAGAGTTGCAAGTTAATTTGAGCCGTCAATGAAGCTAGGGTTAACCAGAGCCGTCCGTTGTAAAGAGAAGCCAATTATGTTCACCATTTCTTTCTTAATGTACATTTACTATTATTTGTCAATCCATATAAATACGTACGCATTAGATACATCTCCCCTTTACACATTTATTATTATTTTTGTATGCACATTAGATACATCTCCCCTTTACACATTTATTATTATTCTTGTATGCACATTAGATACATCTCCCCTTTACACATTTATTTTTGTATTAGCAACTTTAGTGTTAACAGAAATACGGGGTGTTACATTCTCCCCTCCTTAAAGGATTTTGTCCCCGAAATCTCCAAGTCTAGGAGAACATATATCCTACCATCCAAATGTCCATCTACTCAATCATCAAACACGAGCGTCCATTGTCCTTAAAAGACTTCTAATGCTTCATGATCATATGGATTGTGTGTATATTTCCTTATCTAATGCAAAAATCAGGCGGTCTACTGATTCAGTTGACCTCCTTAATGCAAATTATGTAAGTGTCATGAATCCATTATGTATGCAAACTTTTTCCTATTCATAATTCTACATGAGTGCGCAATCATTCAAACAAATGCGACATCCATATGACAACATATTAAGCTTCAACCATATACAAACATAAACACATATATGCATATGCAATATGAAGTGACTGAACCGATCTAAAATCCTAGATTGTGTGTGTATATGCATCCACGAGCAACCACTAGCAAACATTTGCAACCACTTGCAACCATCATCCATAACATTTTTCAATTACATGTTTACATCCAAAGGGGTTTCCACCTAAGGATAAAAGGGTAAGGTCGGAGAGATATACCTAAAAAGATAGATACTAACATGACTTTAAGGAAAAAGAGAGATCAAAAATGTACCCTAAAAAAGAAAAGGGTAGGCTGCGCGTATTCTATCCTCGGTTTCCCAAGTCGCGTCTTCCTCGGCGTCGCTCCACTGAACTTTGACGAGTTTGACTTCGCGGCTGCGTAGTTTTTCACTTCAGTTCCTAAGATGCGAGTTGGAACTTTCCTCACAGTTGCTTCGCGTTCTACTTCAGCTTCTTCTAGAATGTTTGGCTCTACCACTTCCGCTGACTCATGTAGATACTTCCGGAGGTGAGAAACATGAAAGACGTTGTGAACTCCGGCCAGTCTCTCGGGTAACTCTAACCTGTAGGCTATCTTCCCAATCTTCTCGATGATAGGAAACGGCCCTACAAATCTTGGTGCTAGCTTCCCTGTTGATCCAAAGCGAACGACGTTCCTTAAAGGAGATACCTTAAGGAAAACCCTGTCCCCAACCTCAAATTCAAGGTCGGTCATTCTCTTGTCTGCGTAGGATTTTTGTCTGTCTTAGGCTGTCTTCATTCTTCTCCGTATTAAGTCTACTTTCTATGAAGTCTCTCGGATCATATCTGGTCCAAGTATGAGCTTGTCAGTAGACTCCCACCAACAAGTGGGCGATCAGCACATTCTTTCATATAAAGCTTCGAAGGGCGCCATCCCGATGGTGGCTTGGTAGCTGTTGTTGTAGGCAAATTCCACCAAAGGAAGATGGTCCTCCCAAGTCCCTCCAAAGTCAAGGACGCAAAGTCTCAAAAGGTCTTCCAAAATCCTGTTCACCCTTTCCGTCTGACCATCGGTTTGGGGGTGATAGGCCGTGCTCAAACATAACTGTGTGCCTACAGCTTCTTGCATACTCCGCCAAAACTCGCTTGTGAAGATAGGATCTCTGTCGCTAATAATGCTGGAAGGTATTCCATGGAGTCAAACTATCTCCTTAAGATAAAGAGATGCTAGAGACGAGGCAATCCTTCTACTCTTGACAGGTAAAAAGTGGGCGCTTTTAGTAAGCCTATCCACTATTACCCAAATGCTAGTGTTGCCTCTTCTAGACCTAGGCAGCCCATCAGTGAAGTCCATTGAAATGCTATCCCACTTCCACTGTGGGACCTCTAGAGGATGGAGCAGATCGCCAGGCTTCTTCTGCTCCGCCTTGACTTGTTGGCAAATCATGCACTTAGAAACAAAATCTGCCACGTCCTTCTTCATGCCACTCCAAAAGAAAACTCTCTTTAAGTCCTTATACATTTTGTCCCCGCCTGGATGTATTGTCATCTTGGAATGATGTGCCTCCTCAAGAACTTTCTTCACCAACTCCTTTGCCTGTGGGACGCATAGTCTTCCTTCCCGTCTTAACCACCCTTTGTCGTCGATGGTGTATCTATCGAGGTGACTAGAAGTCTCACCCCTAACAAGCTTATCAACCACTTCTACAAGCTGAGGGTCTTCTCGTTGTGCGGTCCCTATTGAGTCTAAGAGAGTGGGCCGCACTTCTAGCGATGCTAACAGACCGAGTACAAAATCAGAGGAGGGCCTAAAGTCAAAACTGGCTATAAACTCTAGGCTTCGCCTTTCAACAAGTAGCAGGCTCAACGTTAGCTTCTTTCTACTCAAGGCATCTGCGGCTACGTTGCCCTTGCCGGGAGTGTAGGAAATCTCGAAATCATATGAGGCAAGAAACTCCATCCATCTTTGTTGCCTTAAGTTAAGGTCTTTCTGCAAGAAGAGATACTTCAAAGATTTATGGTCAGTATACAGTTCAAATTTCTCACCTAGGAGATAGTGGCGCCAAGACTTAAGCGCAAAGACGATGGCGGCCAACTCAAGATCGTGGGTTGGGTAGTTCCTTTCATGAACTTTCAACTGTCTTCCGCCATAAGCTACTACCCTTCCTTCTTGCATTAGGACAACGCCTAGTCCTGTCTCGCATGCATCCGTGTATACTGTAAACATTTTGCTTCCATTCGGCAAGGTCAAAACTGGGGCTGTTGTAAGAGCCCTTTTTAAGCGTTGGAAAGCAAACTCGCAATCCAAATCCCAAAAGAAAACTAGATTCTTCTTTGTTAGACTTGTAAGAGGAGCTGAGATTTTTGCAAAATCTCTGATGAACTTCCGATAAAAGCCAGCAAGCCCGAGGAAGCTTCGGACCTCGGCTGCATTCCTTGGTGCCTTCCAATCTTGCACCGCTACTACTTTTACGAGGTCTACAGCTAACCCCTCTTTGGACACTATATGCCCAAGAAATCTCACTTCTTCTCTCCAAAAGTGGCACATGGAGAATTTAGCTTTTAACTGATGTGTTCTAAGAGTCTCCATGATTGCCTTTAGGTGCTGAGCATGCTCTTCCTCATTTTTTGAGAAGATCAAAATATCGTCTACGTAGACCACCATGAATTTATTGAGGAAATCTCTGAACACCCTACTCATTAGGTCCATGAAGTAAGCGGGTGCGTTTGTCAGGCCAAAAGGCATGACAAGCCACTCAAAGAATCCGTCTGGGGTTCTGAAAGTTGTCTTATCGATGCTATCATCAGCTACCCTTAGCTGATGAAATCCGGTCGCCAAATCAAGTTGGGAGAAAACCGACGCTCCTACAAGCTGGTCAAACAAATCGTCAATTCTGGGGAGAGGGTGCCTATTCTTTTTAGTCAGCTTGTTTAGCTCCCTATAGTCAAGATATAGATAGAGTGAACCATCCGCCCTTGTAGCGAACACCACTGGAGCGCCCCATTCTGAAATGCTCCGCCTAATGAACCCCTTTTCTAAAAGCTCTTTAATCTGCTTACTGAGCTCTTTCCTTTCCCTAGGAGCCATGTGCCTAACAGGCAAAGCAAAGGGCTTCGCATTGTCAGCAAGATAGATGCGGAAGTCTATTTCCCGTTTCGGAGGTAAGCCCTTCACCTCATCAAAGACATCCGAATATTCTCGGACCACCACAACTGACTGCAAATTCTCAACAAAAGCGTCAAGCGATTCAAGATAACTAAGCATAACCACATTCGAGGGATTACAAGTAATTTCCAGAGTGTTACCGAGTTGGGTTAAGAGCCTAACCACTCTTTTCTCACAATCAAGGATAACACCATTACTGGATAGCCAGTCCATGCCCAAAATCAATCCATACCCCGAGAAGCCCAAAACAAAGGTACTACATCTAAATTCTACACTTAGAATAGAGATTTTCGAATTCATACAGATCATTGACAAATAAGATGGGCCTCCAATTGGATTGGAGACAACCAAGGGATCCTCTACCATACTAGTTTCTAGGTGCAGAGATTTTACTAAAGCAGATGAAATAAAGAAGTGTGATGCACCAGAATCAAATAAAGTGCGAACTGGGTGATCATAAAGATAAACTACACTTTCTACAGAAGTATTTCTACCTCGTTGTTGCAGAGGAGGTGCCTCCAGTGCATGAACTTGTCCACCCGAAGTGGATGCAGCTTTCTGCGCCTGCCCTCGCCTCTTAGGGTAGTCCTTAGCTATGTGTCCTGTTTCTCCACAATGAAAGCAACCACCATTCATCTTTTCCTTCTTCTTCCTACAGTCTTTCACCACATGTCCAACCACACCACAGAAATTACACTTTCTTGTTTCGCGAGCTTTGTTGTTTTTCCCGCCCTTCTTAAAGTCTGTTTTCTTAGGCTGTAAAGCTTCTTTCTTTCCCTGAGACCCTTCCGCCTTTGTCTCCTTCTTGCCTTTATCCTCCTCATGTAGTAACGCCATCTGTACCAGCCTTTCATATGTAGCTCCCACAGGTATATGGGTCATGGCCAGGCTATGAAGCGGCTCATTCAGTCCCTTGACAAAGCGGAGAGCCTTCTTGTGTTGGGTGTTGACTAGGTCCAGTCCGAACCTAGCCAGCTGATCAAACTGGTTAACGTACTCTTTGACGGTCATACTTCCTTGCTTAAGGGATAGGAACCTCTCCATTTGAAGACTTCTCTCAGCTTCTGAAAGGAACTTCAGCTCAAATCTAAATCTGAAATCTTCCCACGTTTCTACTGGTCTTTCTGCATTGGTGACTTCCCACCAGTAGGAAACCTCTCCTTTGAGCAACCACACTGCCAGTCTTACCTTCTTCCTGTCTTCCACCTCGAAGATAACAAAAAGATCTTCGATCTCTTTCAGCCATTTCCTGGCTGCTACGAAGGACTCGGTTCCATGAAAGTCTTTCCCACCCATAGCTTTAAAACCTCTACAAGTCTTGGCAAAAGCATTTCCTCTCGGAAGAGGAGGAGGAGGAGGGGGAATTTCAACAACTGGGGGAGGAGGAGAAGGAGGAATTGCTGCAGCTGGGGGAGGAAGATTCGCTGGGCCCGCATCATTGGCCTTAGATTCCAAGTACCTTCTAAACCAACCAGGTACAGTCACACCTTCTGGAAGGTTAAATTCTCCCGACATGCTGAAACGAAAAAGGAAAGATTCAAAACGAAGGATAGATAATTCACATGGCTTTGGGGGATTATGCCTTTCTAAAACTATAAAACAATTTTTTTTCTTGAAAAATGCTTCTTTAAATTTTAATTTGAATATAGTTTCAAAAACTTTTTATCTGGTCTGGTAAACCTATGCTCTGATACCAAGTGAAACACCCCACCTCCGTTAAGGTCACTCACAAAGGGAATGCCTTAATTTTGGTGGAGGTTTATAAGTAAAAGACACAGATAAAACACAAGACAGATATAAACACATATAAATAAGCAGCAGAAAAACCAACAGACTTTTATTATCATAAATACGTGTTCATACAGAACATTTCCAACATTGTCTCAAAACAAACTTCCAATTATTACAACCATAATACTGTCTTGATTTTAAAGGTTAAAGAAGCATGAAACATAAATAAAGCTGCGTAATCCCCATAAATGATATCCAAAGCCATGGTCCAAATGAAAGAAATCCAAGCAATACATTCTCTCACTTCAAGCTGGATGAAAAACTGACTAAGCTGCGGTGTTTCCTCCCTGTGGACCTGGGGGGGAGGGGGGGAACGGAAGAAAAGAAGACGAAAGGAAAATGGGTCAGACATAAGTCTGGTAAGTCTAGCTATATTCCTAGAATGTTAATAATAAAAAGATCATGACTTGCATAAAGTGAGAACAGGACGATATCAGGATAATAGACTATCCTAGAACTAGATAAGGTGTCCTAAAACGAACATCCCTTCGCACCCTATTTTAAATCTCTATCTCTGCACCTACTAATTCTTATACCAACAGGCAACCCGTGATTGGGGTGAAGTGATCCCTTTCTCTTTCTTTAAAAGATCGGCTCCTACTCGTATATTCACATGTGTCCTTCGGCCCTATATGGTAGATACCTATGCTGGTCCCACCATGGGGTGCATCAAGTCCCATGGTGGCGGCCCCGACATAATTCTAGCATGCATAGGGTATACTACTGATGCTCCAGTGCCCTGACTTGTCTGCTCCAGAGTGTGTGCACGCTCGCACTCTGTTAGAACCCACACTGTGCACCAACCGCCATCGCTTTTGACCGCTTACAATCAGCCCAGTAATCGTGAACCACCCTTCCTAGTTCAGGGTACCATGATACCTAATTGGGTTACTGCTGAAACGGGTCCCCGTTACTAGGTTTTCTAGTCAAACATGTTAAGTGGTTAAGTGTCTGAATGAACCTAACCCCCATCCATCCAAATTATTTAACATGTTGAATTTGGTTAAGTATTTATTAAATTGACTTAACCCTATCAGTCCTAACTCATCTCTAATTGTTTTATTAGAGCACCAACCTCTCAGATTAGACAGATATTGTTGTGGCTGCCTGTATGCCGGTTGGGTCCGGGCAGTCTTACGCCACAACTCAGTTTAACCTCGGGTCTTTATTGGGCCCCATGCCTTAACCTCTCACATTGGATAGCTATTGTTGTGACAACTGGACAGCCGGGCGGGTCCGGGCAGGTTTACGTCACAACTCAATCCAACCTCGGGTTAAGCGCGTTCGTATTTTCTAATTTACATTTTAATTATGTAAATTATTCAAATTCAAATTACAGTCACATTCATTTCCAATTAATCTCATTAATTAAGGTAATTAATGCCTTTTTATGCCATAAATCACTTATGTGATTAATGACCAATATGTAGATTAGAAAATATTCAAATTACCGTCACATTCATTTCCAATTAATCTCATTAATTAAGGTAATTAATGTCTTTTTATGCCATAAATCACTTATGTGATTAATGACCAATTTATGGCAAGTTTTCCTAAAATTATCATTTTAACCCAACGTTACCCCGTCCAATATTAGGCTAACCATCTCAGCCTAATTCACGTTCGCATGATTTTTGGTGTAAAGTATTAGGCTAAAAACTTAGCCTAATTTAATATACGCAAATTGGCATAAATTAGCATAAACATGACAAGGGTATAACTTTTGTATTAATGGCATAATCAATATGAACATAATAGGGTGTACTTGCAAAATAACTAACATGAACATTTTAGGGGTGAACTTGCAAAATAACTAACATGAACAATATAATGTCATAGGTACAAACTTGCAAAAAACTAACATAAACATTATAATGTCATAGGTATGAACTTGCACTTATAGGCTAACTCAACACATATGTGTTTTTAACATAGGCCATATTAACAACATACATGAGAATTAGCAATATGAACTAATCCATATACATATGTTAATTTGCAACATAGGCAAATCAACATACGTATATGTGAGTTAGCAACATAGGCTAATCAACATACACATGTGTTAATTAGTAACATAGATTTAAACATACTTGCAAATTAATCCCAACATATGATAAGTGTGAACATGGCATAAGTTTTGCATAAACATGAACATATAGATTTGACAATTGGTCGCATAACTTCACTACATAAACTTGCATAATAAACTACACAATTCTCATAAGATGTTACAATCTAAGTCCATGCTTATACAAATAATCTAATCCAATAATCCCAAATTTAACATGATAATAGAATCAAGTCACTGGCATAGATTAATATTATAAAACATAGTAAACATCATACTTAATAATTCTCAATTCAACATGATAATAGAATCAAATCACAAACGTATATTAATAACATAACGAGTACCGTACTATTATCATTTCATCGCAACACATGATATTTATATTAATTCGCATTCTAAAAATGTAGCTAAACTTACAATCGTAGATGGTCTTGTTTTCTGAGTTCTGAAATTCTGAATTTGCAAAGCTTTCCTTTGGGAAGACGTTGCTTTGATTCTAATTTGTTGTTGCTTTTTAATCTTTTAGTTTGTATTCGCTATGTTGTTCGTCTCTTTCAAGTGGAGGCTCCCTCTAGTTCTCAGCAGACAGCATGGTCGCTCCAATTCTTATTCTTTTTTTTTTGTGAATTTTTAGTTTGAGACCTAGGGTCTTTTTATAGATTTGCAAGTTAATTTGAGCCGTCGATGAAGCTAGGGTTAACCAGAGCAGTCCGTTGTAAAGAGAAGCCAATTATGTTCACCATTTCTTTCTTAATGTACATTTACTATTATTTGTCAATCCATATAAATACGTACGCATTAGATACATCTCCCCTTTACACATTTATTATTATTTTTGTATGCACATTAGATACATCTCCCCTTTACACATTTATTATTATTCTTGTATGCACATTAGATACATCTCCCCTTTACACATTTATTTTTGTATTAGCAACTTTAGTGTTAACAGAAATACGGGGTGTTACATAAGAAGTTTCTTTGCTTTGAATGGTCGAAGCCAAAGGCAGAGACGATTATCATTATCAGACTACTGTTCGATCAAGAAAAGATAATGGGAAAGCATCTTGCTTAGGAAACAAAGCTCAAGCAAGTTGTTTCGCATTGTAAGAACACATCACTCTAAGAAATAGCTTATATTGTTCATGGGATCAATTTCACACAGCAAGATCTTATTTATTTCTTTGATCCTTCAGAGTTTCAAAGCAAGCTACACTCGTTATACTAGGGTTGTTTTGAATCACTTGGATAATAAAAGCGCTATGCTTCGAACATTTTAAATCTAAAGCAATCCTTTCCATCCTGAAGAAGAAAACAAAGTATTGCCAAGGATGATTTTATGAAGCCAAAAGTTAAAGCAAAGGTACTCGAAGCAAGAAAAATCAAAGCATGCAAAACATCATGCGTTCGAAAGACATCGAAGAATACTAAAGCCGCCTATGCGAAGCAATACAAAACCCCCGCCTACAAAATAGTGTAAGGTAGAACTATTTTAGGAGGATGGAAAATTCATTCTCTCACCTCCACATTTTCATGCTTAAGATCCCTAAATCGTATTGGAGAATACTTTCCAAAATAAATTTGAGATTTGTATATGGGTTACTATACTGACATAGCGTACTAAGGGTGATTGTGACACCTGTACTAACCTTGCATATCAAGAATAAATTTGTGATTTCTTTAATTATAGAAACTTCCCCTACCTGCATACTACATACTTTGACTGATTTGACAATTGGACTAATCTGTCTTAACGCATATCTAATTATTTCGAAGCACATCGATTTGAGTCTTCAAGATAGAATTTTATCTTGTTTTAATCAAACTAATTTTATTCGGATTCAGTTACGAGTATGACTGAATTTTTCTCTATCCTCTTTGATTCGAAGATCCAAGGAAGGAATTTGATAGGATTTCAGACAGTTTCTCCATTTCAGAGCAAACCCTTGTCTTTGGGATGACTCTTTGGATTTGAACCAAAACATGAAACTCAGCATTTGGCTTTGCAATAGTAACTTAGGGTTAAGACATTTTTTGGCTTAAGATTTCAGATTAACATTATTGAGGCTAGATTGAGGGGACAAACCTCAATCTCTGTCAAACAACCCTAATTTCCATAATTAAGACTTAGTGGATTACCTTACCATGCATGCACCTTATTACCAATTCCAACCCTGTTTCCAAAAGGACAATGCTTAGACTTCAATAAGGTTCTTATAAGCTAAGGATAATGGCATTAACTCATAGGAATCAAAGTATAAGAGAAACTGGGAGCCATCAAAGGCAAAGATCAATAAATTCAATAAAAAAAATCTACTCTCTTGTTATCAAATCACAAAGAGCGAACATGATGATCAAGTGATTAAATTGATGGCTTTATATATCTTAGAACAAAAGAAGAAGATGATAACTCCATAAGACCCATAAAAGTAGATCATTATTGCATTTCACAGGATGCCAACCCCTATCTTTGATTTGGAAATCAATGTGTCAAGAACATTGTTTTTTTAAGGATTAGAAAAGAAATCCGACTCAAAGCTAAAGGAACTATATTTGAGCAAGAAATGGGAAAGGATTCTGAAAGGCTTTCCATCAAACGGAAAAATGTTCTTAACCAATCTTGCAAGCAATCCATCTCTACTTAAAGGAAGGCCATCAAAGAAGATTCCAATATGCTTATAAAGAAACAAAAGCATTCTTCAAAAAATGCATCTCAAATAATGAAAACCATCGACATGCTATCGGCTGACCACTTCAAACAAGAATATTTATATCTTGAGTAAAGATCATCCTAATTATTGGCCTTCAAAGAAGGAACATCTACAAAATGAAAAAAAATAATATAAGGTCCTATTGTTATCATCACAAAGTTAATGAACATACAATAAACAATTGTAAAGCAATTCAAGGCATTATGAACTTCTTTCTAAGGCAAGAACACCCTGAGGAATTTATAAAAAAATTGTACTATGATAAAGGTATGTAATTATCAACTATCAGTAAAAGTGAAATTTCGTTGGAGTTAATTTTAGTCTTTAGTATACATGGTATTCTGAAAAAGAATACCTGCTCCACTTGAATTCCCCAGCAATATCGAAGTAACTCAAAAAGCTTTCCTTGAATATGTCCCCTAGCTATATAGAACACATATGAAACCATAACATCCATAACAAGCAATAATCTAGCTATTACTGTCTGAATCCTTGAATACCTTAACATCGAATGACTGACCATTACCATCCATCAAGGGCTAATGGAAACCCCAATTCTAGTTGGACTACTGCACGTTCGACGTACATTTGTCTACTCCAGACAACTAGATCACTTCCCAAGCGATCCAGGGTACTCGATCTCTCAGATCTTAACAGGCGTCCACATGATACTCTTGCTTTGAGTCCGCTAGAAACCATTGACCTATCAATGATTTCTTGGCACTTCCAATCACATAAGCCATACATGACTCCATCTTTTAGCTCCACTACGCCATAGAATGCATACTGCAACACCAGAGAAGTGATGCAGGAAGTGCCAAAAAATGTTGTTATAGGCCAAAAATTATCAGTGATAACACTTTCTTGGTGTTGCGTTTTGCTGCATTGCCTTAGAGTCAAAGGCAACATCTTTGCGACCATAAGGCAACGTCGGTACAGGTGTTGCCACAGGTACTAAATTTACAAAAAAATGGGGCCCACTAAAATCTGCATCCCGAGTTCACGGAATCCCCACTAAAATATATAGCTCGGGTTCACGGAAACCTATTTTTGGGCCCACATGCATTAATCTTTGGCAACAATTTTACCATCCAATGGCAACACTATATCATAGTTATGGCAACATTTAACATCACATACTGGAACATTATATCATAGCTATGACAACATTACATAACATACTGCAACATAACAGCAATTTACATCACACTGAAATCAACAAAGAACTTTTTATTTCAAATTAACCAGCAACAAAAGTACTGCTTAGTCAACTACAAAATAACAAAACATAGCCACTAAATTCAATTTTACAGACATTTCAGTTACAAACACAAGTAGTACTAAATTCTTGTATACAGCAAACTAAAATAGTTTCAAAATATAGTGCGAGCATCCAATGCGTTTAGTGGCTCTACTGCCTCAAATACCTTTAGTTCCTTCAGTGACAAGTACTTGAACAACCACAACACTGCCTCCTTCACCTACATGCCTCAGTTCATTTGCATTTCTGCACAAACTGAGTTTCATTTGCATTTCAGTTGCATAATTGAATTACATAACCGAGTTTCATTTGCATTTCATTTGCATAACTGAGTTGCATTTCATTTGCATTCAGTTGCATACCTCAGTATATGGCTTGCATGCCTCGGTTGTAATTTAATGCAATGACTTAATTTGTTCAAAGCACAAACGATATTGAGTAAACAATTAGACAGTTACAATGTGGATAAAATTATCATTAATCAGCATTTTAGGTTTAATGGGCAATGTGGAAAAAAGTATCACTAATCTGCAATGTGGCAAAAAGTATCACTAATCTGCAATGTGACAAAACTTAAAATTATACCTAAAAAACTGTCCGAACATTGCCATAGAAACACACAAAAGAACTCCAAACATTTGAGCCACTCCATTATCTAGTAACATCATTACATCATTGAACTTTGAGCTGCCTATCACTTTCGCCTTCGACCACTCTTGCCCGAGTTCAAAATCGAAGAATTCACGTTACTTTAATGATAATTTCCACCCAGTAGATGTTATCAATTTATGGAAACCACCATTATGCTCCTCAAGACTCATGCTTCTCACCCTAGCCCATCCTCAATCTGTCTACCTTGATGGATAAATACCGATCCATCACTATGGATTTGTACCGATTCCAACACTTCGCCAATTTTTAGCTAAGTGTTGGATCGTAGAATCCTTGCCTCGAATACTTCCCTCTGATCCATCCTCGTACCAAATTGCCTCCTCGAAGCTTCTCATGTTGGTCCATCGTCGAGTATTTGAGCGTTAGTACTTCGACCTATCACCAAACATTGCAAATGACTCGTCTAGACACCCGAAAGCCATGCATGAGGTCCCATCACTCCACGATCAGTCCTCATGGATCGGTACTGCTCCCCATCCTTAGCGTATTTCAACTTGAAAACTTTTGTATAGCCTTCATGCCTCTGCCAGATGCCAACATCAAGCATTTGACCCATCGTGATGGATCGGTACAAGTCCTCATACTAAAGTAATTTTTCAACAAATTTTTATGGCATCATCCCAATACTCTTCAGAGCTCCTCTACCAAGTTTCTTCTAAATTCAATCATCTGAACCGCTGATTTGATCTATTCTTCGATTCTGAGTCCTATGACACACAATTCTAAACAAACAAATCATGCATAACATACAATTCAACCAATCAAACAACAATTCATCCAATTTCAAACAAGAGCAATCATGTGAACGCATACAAACATGATTTATACGATAATCATAACAAATCTAGCATAATTTGGCATTAAAACATAGAAAATGTGATGGATCTAGTGAAGTACAGATATATGATTAAATTAGGTTATCCTAGGGCGTTTAGATCTGAATTAAATACGTATGATCCAGTTTTAGATGAAATTAGCATATGAGATGTTTGATTGACCTAATTAACATATATAATCCATAGTAAGCATGTAAGAGATTCCATCACTCACCAAAACCTAGATTCGATGCAATAGAGAATCTGGACAGTGAAGAAACAACGAAGAAAACCCTTGAATCAATGCAAAACAACGAGATCCAATCTTCTTTGATGCAGATTTTTCCTTTAGATGTGATATAGAGTGATTTGAGAAAGAAATTAGGGTTTAGGGTTGAACCACAGGTTCACAGTCGCTCAACCTAATATGTGGAAGGAGGCGAAGAACCCTAATTATCTCCTCAAACCCTTTACTTATAATCTTTGGTCATTAGCCTAACAAGCTCATTAATAAGCCAATGGACTGTTAATTAGACTGGCCGGCAAAGAACACTTAAAACAATGATTTCTCTTAAACCACTTGGCCAAATCTTTAATGCGACCATTACCGTCACAAAATGATAGTTGTAATAAAGGTTTTTCACAACTCTGCTTTTTTGAAAGTTGTAATAAACATTTTTTAACAACTACTTTATTTTACAAGTTGTAATATATGCCTATTACAACCTTTCTTTTATGACAGTTGCAATACATACCTATTTTTAACAACTCTTATATTAACATTTAAGAATAATAATTAATATTCAATAATCACTTTATAAATTTATAATAATTATTAATTACTACTAAATAATTAATAAATTGAAGTTATTTTTTGTTAGCCTGCTTTGTGACCAGACTATCCAAAGCCGAAGAACTCTATCAGGAAGGCCACTCAGGGCTTGAGTATGAACTGCCAGAGATCGACATCTGCTTGGACGAAGTAACGAAGGATGGGAAAACTCGTATTTCTGTGCACATAAGCTTCGGGTTGGATTCCACCATTTCGGATCAAGCTAAAGCGAATATTTCTGACCAACCAAACCGGATCGGGTAAACCGGATCGGGTCATCCGGATCGGGTAAACCGGATCGGGTAAACCGGATCGGGTCATCCGGATCGGGTTATCCGGATCGGGCCAACCGGATCGGGTCTCTACCCCTAACCGAATTCTGGGCAGTTAAAGACCATTTCCCCATGTTCTCCACTACTTCCGAGATTTACTCTAAAGCTGCCACGTGGCCACTCAACCCTAACCGAATTTCTACCTATAAATACACATACAACACATCATTTAAGGGGACTTTTTGGCCTCAAGGAAGCTCTATCTATTTCGGCCATGGCTACCAACGAAGAACCTTCATCCTCTTTAATAAAATCAATGAATTCGGAGAGTATTATTCATTGTAATTGAGTGCTTGAGCGTCAATACTCATTGTATTTGTAATTTCTGAATGAATTGAGAAGCTATCAAGTGGATGTAGGCTTGTTAACGCCGAACCACTATAAATTCCGTGTGTTGATTGATTTTTCTTGCTTTTTGTTCATGATTCCTCATTATTCTCTACAAAACATTATCAATTGGGTCTTAGGACCATTTTTTGGTCTAACATTTTGGTGCTTTCACTGAGAAGATTGAATCCTCAGCTTTCTGGATTATTATTCTATTGTTTGGATCACCAAATCTGACGAGATAATCCACGTTTTCCATGCCTACAAGAAAAGATAAAAATCAACGGGCTTCTCGCAGAAATGAAGTGAGTACAGAACAAGATGACAAGCAGGCTGCAGGTTTCGTTCCAGTCACTGGTTCAGGTGTACCCGGGTCGGGTCGGACCCGAACCGACCCGATACTGACACCTCAATCCGACCCGATCCCCTATCACCTCGAATGAGAGCCAAGTAATTCAAGTTCCTGGCAAGCTTTATCATCGGATCGGATGTGTACCCCCGAGCCGAGCCATAAAGGAGTGGCACCACGAACCGACCCGGGGACAGTGCTCCGACCCGACTTGTTGAGCAGGACTCGAATCCAACTGCTGTTGATACCCCGACCCGACCCAATGATGCATCTCCGAACCGAACCGAAGAGGGTGCCACGACCCGAACCGCAGGAAAGTGGAGATGCAGGGTATGGAAGACCGATCCGAACATGAGGAGGAGATCCGAACCGGCTCTTTCATATATACCGAACCGACTAGCTAATGACGTCTCCGATCCGGCTCGGAGGAACTAGTCCTATCCGACCCAACCTGAAGACAATCTCCAAACCGCAAATTTGAAGGCATGATCCGATCCGACCCGAAACAGCTATTTTTGGAAAAAATACATTTTTAAGATCATTTCAGAAAAGGCTCCATCTTCCAAAATCGAAAAAATCGTGCGGTGGATAGTCAAAGAATATGACAACCAAATGGCAACGACTAGGATTCCTCCAGAAGCCATAGCCTCTATTTGCCGATGCCATTCAATGGGAGGAGCTGTCAGTCAGATTCAGCTTGCTATCAACGACAGTATACGAGATAATGATTGTCTAATAGTAGCCTCATCTTCTGGAACTCCGATAGTGTAGATTTCAGCAATGCAACTGAAGTTGTTCCCTAATGAGTAGTGACCATCCCATTTATATGACTTAAACCTGTCCAATCGGCGGAGCATCGAATGACGATTATATAGAACAGTTCGAACACTACTTCAAAGATGATTCATATGATCTTAGTGACCAAGATTGTTAATAGTGGGATATCAGAAAGCAGCTAAGGATCCCAAAGCTACACTTCAATTGTATGATGTGATGAATAAAATGTCCTGCGTCTCACCTCCCGAAGAACTTAGCTAACCTTTGCCATGGCTATTTGCTGTCAATCACATTGAGGAAGACTGATTTCCATCGAATAAGGGTTAGGTCAACATACTTTGGTGCCCAGCGATAGGTAACAGCTAAACCCCTGCAGGCCATGATTGGACATATGAATCTTTGCTCGGATGATAGCAACTTGACTGCTCACCAGTCACCATATGACCTTTGTCAAGAGATGAGAGTTCGAGATCAAAACAAATATGAATCGACCGTTAGCTCTCGACTTCATACATAAATTGTGATAGAAAACGTGAACATTACTTCAAGCCTTGGAAGCCATGCTATTGTAGTCAAGTTTATCTGACTAAGGTTTAAACTGACCAGCTCTAGCGGCGATTAGAGCTTACATTGCACCCTGGTATCTATTGCTAAAATTCCTAATGAAAGATGGAATGAGAATGGTCCATGGAGACCATGTTACTGGAAGAGCCTGCTATTTAGCTAATTAGGAGATGCTACTCGATGGAGGTGGCAAGTTAAAGGTTTAGAGCACTTAAGCCTGGATGCTGATTGATTATCTGTGCATTAGATCTTATTCCCAACGTGGGACTAAAGGCATATCTGCGGATGGATGAGATATGACTATCCCCCTAGCAGCCATGACTCCCTTATACTCAATCCTTGCCCTTAGCATGGGGGCAAGAAGGCGATTCAAATAAGATGCGACCTCGTCATTCGCTTATAGTATTTACCTAATTGCCTTTGTCACTCCAAGTCCTCAATCAAGGTCTGTTCATTCTTAGGACCGCCACCCCACAACGGTTTGAAAAGACGTTCATCACCAGCTAAAGATTTTGACAGCCATCCCCTGACAGAGATGTAGTGAGGAAAAATGGACCTGCAAAGAGCGTGCAATGCCATCTTCGCACAGAATGATATTCATTCCTTTAACAGGATTACTTTTTAACCATGACTCTTATATTTCCATGCTTTATGAGTTATTGATGTAACTAACTCAGATGAATTTATATGTGGATGATGTAAGTACCCCGAATCTGGTACCGATCAAACTTTGAGCACCTACAGGAAGAATTATGGAGCATTGCCGTAACGAGCCCGATTGAACTGCTCGTTTACAAAGCCACGTCCTTCGCCTGAGAGAAGTTGTATAGCTTAAGATGGATCCGAGGTGACCATCCACTCATTGGCTCACACGTGGCAGACCTCAAGATAGTTGTGCATTGACGTTCAACGTCGGAATCCGATTCCGGATGGATGCAGTTCGACCGCCTACATGGCTCGATCCGTTAAAGGAGGCAGCACTGCCCCTTGATATGCTTACTTTTCAATCATACAATTTACTTTTACATGCTTCCTGAGTTATGGACATGACTAACTCATGCGATATGAATGATGCAGGTACCCGAAGTTTAGTGCCAATCACTCCTCCCATAGATTGATCGGAGGAACGCAAAGCTTTGGCCAACGTCTTTTGACTGTTTGCCCGACTAACTCTAATCCTCAGAGATTGGATAGAAGTACCAACCTAGGACGAGGGTGATGGGTGTGCCATGATTGAAAGATCACTTGATCTGTGACTCTAGCTCTCATAATTTTGAGAGAACATTTAAAGGACAATATTGCAGCTTTCGACCAAACTTCATCCCACGAGTTGACGGGATGAGAGAGACTTAATCACTGCAAACAACCACCTTTACCCATGAATCGGGAATTATGAGGTAGCGCCTCGGCGAGTGTGATCCGACCGCTTGCCCGAAAAGCTCCATCTGCCAGAGTGAAGCGTGGAGTAAGGACTAAAATCGAGTTTGAGAACGACACTCGAGACGGCAGACTCCTAGTCTTTGAAATAGATTGAAGAAGGAGCGCCAAGGCGAATGACACGACCGTTCGCCTGGACAACTCTAACTCTCATGATTCGAGAGAGAGTATAAAGGACGGGAAGATGACGTCCCCAAGGCGTGATGGTGCACCACGATTAAAAGACCACCTTGATTCCACTCTACCCTAGGCATTCGACGGGAGAGTATAAAGGCGCCAAATACTGGCACCGCAAGAACTCCTACCCTGCTGAAGGATCGGGGAGCAGGCTGAAAGCTGAGTTCGAACTCTATCCTGGGCATACGATAGGAGAGTATAAAGGCATGTTGATTAAATGCCATAAAAGGGCTCCTACCCTGCTGTAGTACCGGGGGCAAGAGTGAAAGCTGAGCCCGAACCCTTCATGTCCGGACATGAGGGGCAATGCACTGTCGATCCTAATTAATCTCAGACAAGCCCCGGGCAGGCACTTTATTCATGATTGATTGGGGGCACACACACATCACCCCTTTAGATAAATTCTATATGATTTGCTAGATATTATTTGATTGCAGGGATTCTGAATTGGGACCCTTGCTTGATTGTGATGTGCTTTATTACCTATTACTTAGAGATTTGCTTTATTTACAGAGTGCAGACTTGTACAAGATAACAAGACAAGAATGCGAGCGCCGCACTCGCGACAACCGCAACAGGCCGGTGGAAAACAAACAAAGGGCTACGTCCAGAAGGCTGACATTGATGCCTAATGATAAACTTCTCAGGAGACTCAAGGCGATTACAGAAAGGAGGCCTTGAGAGTGAATTATTCAATGACGTGTCACACGACTTAAGGCAATCACCGAAAGGAGGCCCTAAGAGTGATATATCAAATCAACATACACACCCATGTGTGACTGGCCATAGCCCAAGTGCAACGACGAGTGCTACCTCGCAAATACGTTGAATGGAAAACGTGATAACTCGAGCACTTGGATAACTCGAGCACATAAGCTTATAAAGCAATGTCTCTTTTCCATGCATCCATGTCTAAATTTGAATGGGAGGTGATACAACTACCGACCTTTCGCCATTACCCCTGGACTGGGGCCACATTGCTGCTTAAGGACCACGAAATGGATGCAGAATGAACGTCCATTTGCTATTCCAGACCGAATTCCCGGTTGAAAGACCCCATATAAAGGAGGACGCCATTACTTTGACCTCTAACTTACGAGGAGGCAAATTGCCTGACACTCAAACTCAAAGGCTAAGAAGAAGGAAGATAGAAATTTCTTCATTGCTGAGGATATTGGCGCAGAAGGCGCTTGGAACGAAGGAAGTCAGCAAATTTCTTCTTGCAATGATCCCTCAGCATGTCAAGCTAGATGTGAAATAGATGGTACCCTCGCTGATTTGAGAACTCAGATGGCTCAGTAAGACAAACTTCTCTGGAAACGACAGAAAATGATGGATAACTTTTTTACTTGGATAGATGGAAGGCCGAGTAACTACGGCTTACTCGCTGGAGCGAGCACCATGGAAATTCAAGCGACAACGAACTTGGCTCAAACACTCCCTGCTCCATGGTCCAGATCATATGGGACCCTAGGACAAGTTGGCATAGTCGTCTTTAATAAAACAAGATGCAACCAACCTCCTCCCAGGCATTTGTAGCATGCAACTTCCGACTGTAACATTTTGGATGAAAACGATGGATATGCAAGAGCCACCGAAAAATTAAACGAAGCCCGACCAACCTTTGCTCCAATTCGGAGGAATGTTTAAAATCCAGCTCAACCTCAACATGAGGCTCCCCATGTAGGGGGAAGACGAGAGCATTCGAGAAAGCTATAGTCTAACTTCATTGCCATCCGACTCCGAACCTCAAAGCTTGGATGGGAGACCAAGGACTAACATGAGCTGGACACGAATAAATCATTTTCTATCAAACTCTAACTCACAGCTCGATGAGGGAGTATGAATTCAGAGAATACGTGGATTTGATGACCACCGTTTAGTAAAATCCCCATGGATGGGGAGTACAGGATAAGAGCTTCGAACATCATCATCTGACTATCTACCAGCTTTAGGCACATTTACGATTATCTGAGCTTCACAATAACCCAGACTATAAGCAGAAGAATGGCTCCTCAAGAGCAACTTGCATACATCCAAGTAGCGGATCACCATCCAGAATTAAAAAAACAGAAGCCTGATTGACTGCTATTACATATGCACAACCAAGAAGCCATAAACCGGCTTCCACCCAATTTAAGACTTCATACCAGGGGCACTAGAGCTAAATTAGGTA
This sequence comes from Allium sativum, assembly GCA_030737875.1. NCBI lineage: Eukaryota > Viridiplantae > Streptophyta > Magnoliopsida > Asparagales > Amaryllidaceae > Allium > Allium sativum. Next base: position 368,190,446 of record CM060920.1, read on the forward strand.
ATTAGCGACAACTTCTCAAAGATGAGGGCCAAATTGGCAACATTAATTGATGCTTCAACAGAGATCAGGAGAGACCCTGCATGCATTCCTTGAAAGATTCAACGCCGCAGTGGCATCGGTAAATCGGCCAGGACCATATATAGCGTTGATTGCTGTAGTATCCGGTATTCTGGATATCTCAAACTTCAAAATCTCTTTGCATCGAGACCCACCAAGAGGACTTGGCGGATTCACCTCTGAAACAAACCTCGGTATCTCTTTACCATGAGATTCTCCTAGAAACATTGGAAAATCCTATCCTGAGACAGACAGATTCATGCAATAAGAGTGTGCTAATGTTGAAATGGATGATCTCAATGTCTTCACGACAGAATGGAGCACCATCTGACTCTTGAAATAATAAAGGAAAAAGAAAAGCCCCAGGAAAGACTAACAGGAATTTATAATTCTGGAAATGACCAATGTCATTAATCGGGCCTGCGGTCTTGATTGTCAAGCTTAATGGAACCAAGCATGGGAGATAGACTCAACAAGACTATGGTGGCTATTTCGGATTATGCCAAAGCGTGAACGAAGGAGCTCGAATAACTCACTAACGACGTTCGCTCGCTTGCAAGATTGACGAGATTACTCAACTCTGCAGCTGATGCGAGGAGAGTATCTAAGTTTGCTGATATACTCAATAAGGCGATCACTGCTTTCTGGCTAAACAGATGGGTTGATCCCAATGCGAATGTGATTCGACCATTCGCATATACAAATCCAACCCTTGATGACTTGGGAATGTGCACATAACGACACAGGGTGACTAAGATTGTTGAACCTACATATCTAACCCGATGCGGCAGAAAAAAGTATAAAGGCTAAAAGATTGGATGTCCGATTGACCTATCATAACCCCCAACAATGCTGGGGGCATAAGCACTGACTTCGCTCGTCCTCCACTAATGCTAGGAACATCAACTTCAACCGACAGATTGACTTTAAACATGACCCTGACTCAATGCATGATTCAGAACATATACATTATATCTTTAGAATATGACGTGATTCATCCCGACCATCCAAGTGAGCGAAATTACGGATCAAGCAAGAATTCAAAGACTTGATCTGCAACTGCATCAAATGGAGAGTATGATGAACTCCTCTGTTGCCTTACAATTGTGATAATCCTACCAGCTATTGGCTTGCATGTTTTCAACAACATCTCGTACTGACTCGTATGTGATCACGGGACTATAAAACAATCTGAAGTGATCATGGCTTTCGGATGCACTATTATTACGATTAGATGCAATCATGGAGTCCTAGATTAATATCCTGATTTCTAGATAGTTCAAATCCAAGCAAAAATGACAAATTCATATGCTACTCTGATGCACTCTATCCGAACGGTCCAGATGCTAGCTCAAGATATGAAGATTCTGACACCATACTATGACTTGGACGGCTATTGTATACATTGACTTATACATTAAAGAAATCTTAGCTTAGTAATGCACTTGACTTGTTTAGGAAGATGGTGTCGTTTGGCATCAACTTTTACATGTACGATCTCACACGGGAGCCAAACATACCACATGACCTATGATGAAGGAATTCTACCTCTTGATTCGACGAAGTCTAAACGATTACTTGATCATCTTGACCACTCTAGCCATGAAATTTGGCCCGATAAGCATCAACGGAAGCAATGCGGCATATGACAAGCCATTTATACAGAAAAAGATCCAAAAAGATTCATCTCGACTTATTCAAAGCACATCTTATTTGCAACAAGATGTACTTTGGAGGGCAAAATGTTAGCCTGCTTTGTGACCAGACTATCCAAAGCCGAAGAACTCTATCAGGAAGGCCACTCAGGGCTTGAGTATGAGCTGCCAGAGATCGACATCTGCTTGGACGAAGTAACGAAGGATGGGAAGACTCGTATTTCTGTGCACATAAGCTTCGGGTTGGATTCCACCATTTCGGATCAAGCTAAAGCGAATATTTCTGACCAACCAAACCGGATCGGGTAAACCGGATCGGGTCATCCGGATCGGGTAAACCGGATCGGGTCATCCGGATCGGGTTATCCGGATCGGGCCAACCGGATCGGGTCTCTACCCCTAACCGAATTCTGGGCAGTTAAAGACCATTTACCCATGTTCTCCACTACTTCCGAGATTTACTCTAAAGCTGCCACGTGGCCACTCAACCCTAACCGAATTTCTACCTATAAATACACATACAACACATCATTTAAGGGGACTTTTTGGCCTCAAGGAATGTAACGACCCAGCGGTTTTCGGCCTTGAAAATCGACATAAATACCTTTACCGTAACTCATGCCGACCTTCCAACACCAAAAAACACTGGATAGTATTAGAAAGAAATTAGAAGGTGAGATAAGAAAGAAAGGAATATCAGAATAGTAGAAGAAGAAGGAACAACACAACACAGAGTCTCACATCGCAGCGGAAACAAATTATAATATAGAATATAAATCTTTATTGAGAGCTTTAAACTTACAATCATCAGAGTACAACACACATCTGGTCAGTTTTGGTAATCTGTCCATATATATATATATATATATATATCACACAGCGGAATATCATTCGTCTGAACGTCTTCAGCTCGTCACTGGACTTCACGGTACCTGATCACCTGAACCTGTACATCCGGGCTAACCCGAGCATTTACAAAACACCGGGTCAGTCTGGTGAACCAGAGTGAGATAAACTCGCACAGCAATTTACAGTATCACACAACTTGATTTTTAAGTTAAAATCCTTTCGAAAGAAAAGATAATCGTAAGACCGATCCACACATAAACACGGACGGTTTTTACCTTACGATGACCCAAACCAGTTTTCGAAATCAATATCTTAATCTGATATTATAATAATGTCTAGATACAAATAATTAACAAATCTAGAGGAACGCTTGCATCTCACGCTCCCCGTATATAATATACAATCGAAAACCGCAGGCGCTTATTGGATATTGGATTTCCACTTTACAAGGTATGGGACCACCTTCCGCACGTGTATCTCTAGAGGCGAATACACAGGGTTCAACAAGAACGTCTTGCAACCCGGCCCTCACATGACCGACCACTCATTTCGCTTGAGTGTATCGAATGTATATCACCAACGGTTGGACTCAAACCACCGTTCCCGAATGGGCAGAATCGACAGATTAAGAAACAAAAGGAATTTCTCTAGATAGGTGATTATACACCCTAATGGGAGCGACCCACATAGCCATGCTGCCTGCCCGATTTTTGTCACTTCCCGGTTGATGAGGCTTGAGGTCAAATCTCTTGAACACCTGGCCACCATTCACTTTGAATGCCACATCGTCAGATCCGCCAGGTATCACTGAACACTGATTTCCACAAAAATACTCTGAGCGTTAAGCTAGAGAAGGTGTCCAGTCTTCTCTGCCACCAACAGAGATACGTTTGTAGAAAATCAATATACGTAATCCCTTTTGAAATACGTTGTCAGACACTCGTCCATACAAGTCATCCAGGAACAGGATGAACCGAAGGCACTCTCCTACTGCATCTCATATAGGAATCACCCCATGGATCAGTAACAAGTAGTCCTTGCAACCCGTGGATTCCAACCACGACCGAACCACAGTTTATCTCTAGGAGCTCACCAAAGATTTTTAGCAGTCCTTCCGCTTATGAAGATCCACGGTCTTCAATGCTCCATCTCGATCATCTTCAAATATCTTCACGTATTTGTTGGTCGGAATGGTTTTCGAATATAAATTCGATCCCGGTCTTTCCATACCAACAATCGTATTGGTCAGGTTTTGATAGTCGGTGATTTAACTATCAAATAACACATGTGTCAATAAAATGATTTCACTGATTCAGTGCTTGGAATGACTTGGCCCTTTAAAAATATTTTTAACAAAATCGTTAATTAATTCTAATATCCGACTTAACTCTACTCGCTTGACTCTAGATCGCAGCGATCACAATGATTACGCCTGATTCCCTCAGGAAACATCCATCCGCCGTAGGCTATCGGCAGCCCTGCAAATTACGCTAGCAGTCGTACGCAATGACAACTCTTTCTGACTAACTACGTTTGATTAACTCTACTATATTCGATCAACTCTAATTAAATAACAAATGTTTGTCATAAATTTTGAAATCAATATTCTTATCCCTTTTTAACCCAATATTGCAATATTCCTTAATTTCCCCAAATCCTTGCATTAGAGTTCAATATTTCTTGGATAAGATAAAACCAAGTTATCATCTTCACTTACACCAAACTAATACCGTCCCTTGATAATAGTGAAGCCAACCAAGTTGGGGTATTTTAGTTACCTCTCAGACCTTGATCGACCCGTTCTTACCTCAGAATAATATTAGCTTATCACATCACTACCGATACAAAATCTCGTTTCAAATCTCGATTTCAAATCTGGGTTATTCAACCTTTCTCTTTATATTTGAAACTCTTGTTCGAACATCTCATCAATTTGCCCCTTTAATGTATCATTCTAATTCGGATTCGCCTTACTAAATTTGAAACATTTAGTAAAAACACTTATTCAAATCTTTATACTTACCTACCAACTTTATTTACCAAGTTCGTAGAACGCTTGGGCCATAAAACACTTCATAATCTCTTAATCGAATTCATCTCCCCAAATTATTTCTTACTCGACTTTAAATTGAATTCACTTCTTTAAATCAATTTAAAATAAAAGGATAATTAGATTTACCATTAACCATATCAAATATAGTTAACTTGGCCCAAATCAAAAATAAGATTATTATTACTTTTCTTTATAAAATCATTTAAAAACCCATTTATATCTCAATTTGTAAATAATAAATATTTATTTCCTTTTTACAACTTAAATTCAAATAATAGATTTTCAAATCTATTTCCAGTTATAAAATATACTTTATAACTTAACTCGTCGATTTACCTGAGAGTAGATCGATATTTATAAAATATTAAATTTCACAGGCCATGTACTGCCAACCACTCAACCAATAATACTCATTGGTTTAAACCAAATCAATGATGAATCATCAGGTCAATATTCAACCATCAAATCAAAACAATTCAATAATGGTTTCATAACAGTTTATAACGACAATTCAATGCCAACAACCAATCAAACAATTCATTTATTTAAAAACACGTTTATTTTATAAACGTGACCAATGAGGTAACTTACCTCAATTGGAACCAATCGTTAAAAATAACGATTTGGATTTCAATGAAATTAAACGACGTTTAATTTCATCAGTTTAACCATAACTGAATATATCATCAATCAGTCAATCACTAGCAATCATAGCACACAAAAATAAAAAAAACCCAACTTATAAAATATAAGCGGGAAATAACTGAGTGAGATTAACTCACCTTGACTGGTTGGGTCGTCCAGCGCTGGTCTTAATCAAATCAAACAGCGTTTAATTAAATTACAAATTTTCTGTCTTTCCAGTCCTGACAGATATTGCTCCATCACGATCTCCTCGTCTCAACGGTTCCAACGAACCTGATTTCGTCAAAATCCGTGAACGTATGTACGAGATATGGTTAAAACAAAATCATAAAGTAATTTAAATTTTTAAAACTTAAATTTGATTTAAATCCAAGTGGGCCTTTACCTTATCCGCCAGCCCAACTCCATGAACCCGACCCGCCTCACTTTTAACCCTCATTCCTCCGTTTCCTTTTCATTCCACAGCCGCCACAAATCCTCGTCTCAAACCCCAAAAGAGAAAAACCCTAAATCACCAATTCGGATTCCCTTTCCCTTTCTAACCCGCCGCTGTCTCCTCCTAGGGCCACCGAACCCCACCGTAACGACCTCCGCCTGATCGCCATCCTCGATGCTTCAACCTCCCACTCGTCTCTTCTCCTTTGTCGATTCTCTGGACCCCAAAACAGCCCCTTCCACTTCGAACGCCATCACCACTCCATCGTCCCTTCGCTCCCTTTCTTCTGATGATCCAGCGAACACCTCACGCAATCCCCAAGAACGAAGTGGCTTCCTCCGTTATTATTAAGCTAAGTTTTCTAATTTGCTTTTCATTTTCTGTATGATTTTTTGTTCCGATTTTTATGAGGTTCGAACCATTCTTGATTTACTGTATGGCTCGTTATTGTGTTCAGGAATGAGAAATCACCCTTGTATTTATAGTGTTAGATTTCCTGATAAGTTTGATGTCCATCAACCCTAATAGGCTCGGCTACCCCTAGTTTAGGCCATTGGGTTGTTTTCCCCCTTTTCAGATTTTGATTTTGAGGTTGATGGTTGCGTGATCTTATATGGATTTAAATTGATATGGGTTCCCGTACTGTAGGTCTGTTTGAAGTAAAACAGTGGCCCTTATGTATAGGTTAGATGAAATTTAGTCTATGACTTGTCTGTTTCCAATGCAGAAAATTTAAAATCTGTATTGTGGATTTTATGTTTGGATTCCTTACTGTGAAACTGTCATATAAATTTCCTTTCCTGTCCATTGTCATATGGATTTTCTTGGCTATAGATTTGATTATATTTCTTAGCTGTTCACATGTTATACTGAATTATGTAGATATATATTAGTTCGATCCAACTATTCATTGTTGTTGATGTTTAATAGGAGAGGTACAGATTTGTATTGGGTTTTGGGTATTGTTTCTGATCAGAAATCAAATTGTTCCTATGTAGATTTTGTGTATTGTCAACCTATATAACTTATACTTCTATAGCTGTGTACCCTATGTTCTTAAGTTGTTGGTTTACCATGTCTTGTTGGTTCGAATTTATTGCTTGAGTACAGCTATGAATTTTCTGCTCAGATTTTTAAATTGCATTGAGTTGTCTGTGTAACCATTTAATGGTTTATTTGGGTTTTCAGATTTTGGAATTGATGTAATTTTATGGCAGATAGGATTTGGTATACAAGATTTTCTGAATACCTATATATCAATATATATATATGTGTGTAGGTCAGGATTGGGTTTTCTAAATGTAGGTCTGCTTCGATTTCCTAAAGATTTATAGGTTTGGTTTGCTTAAGGACATACATTGTCTGTGGTGCAATGGTTTCGAAAGGGACATGCATGTGCAAGCTGCACATGTCCATTTATATTATATATGTGGGTATGTGTACTTGATGGATGAATAGTTTAGTAATGTAGCTGTTCTTGGTTGATTGAGTTGTGTACCTTACTGTTTTTCATGAGTAGTTAAATCAATGTTTCGTATTTGTTATTTCACTGTAAATTCACTGTCTTCACTTTTTTTTTTCTTTTTTTTTTTTCTTTACAGCTTGAAATCTATTTCCTATTAGCTACTTATAGCATTTTCTCTTCTTTCTTCTCAGATTTACTTGATGGTGGCAAATGGTGACTCGATGGTGATGGCTGAGCGTAACAGTGCAGATGGTGTTGGATTTCCCCATGTGCACCCTGCTAAAGTTGTCCCTAAATTAGACTAGGTTCTATGGTTTTCTTTCTTCTTTCTCTTTTCAGATCTCGCCGAAGACAGTGGTGATGGCTGCGCCCAACCGAGGAAGACCTTTTTGTTGGAATCTACAAAAATTTGATTTTACATATTTCTTGTACGGATTGTTTGGGGATTTCTTGTATCAATAATTGTCTATATATTGTTTTTTTTTTTGTGGTTAGTATAGTCACTGTTACAAATTAATGTACCTAAGCTATAATCAATATATATATATATATATATGTGTGTTCGTTTCATTACATATATAACTGCAATGGTCATTTATTCATTTCATTGATTTCATTAGTTGTACCATCTAACCATATATAACTAATCATACCATTTTATACATATATCTTCCTATTCATACATAGATTATGTATTGAAAATATAAGTTGTCTGAATGTTGTGCACAAGTTGTAAAATGGGGTTATTTATAATTCTTATAACCTGTCGGTAAAAATTAACCAATAGTTCTAAATATATTCAAACCAAACCGTACAACTATAATTAAGGTTAAGATGGATTTCCAAATTTGACATTCAAAAGTATTTTGGTTTAGCAAATATTCGAATATATATAAAATTCAATATTGCTTAAATATTCAAATTAAAAGGGTCAAATCCCATTATTAAAAATCAAATAAATATTTTAAATACATAAAATATTTCAAATAAACAATCAGAAAAATACGGGACATTACATTCTTTCCCCCTTAAAATAATTTTGTCCTCGAAATTGCTAAGGTAAGAAAATGTTGTAAATTCCAGTAAATTTTTAAAATATATTTAACACTTTATTTTTTCCCGAGTTCGGTTTATATAATTAAATCATGGACGAATTTTATATTTAACCATTCTAACAAGCACTCAAAACTAATCAACAACCAGGTCATAACAAATTCAATCGAATCAATTAAATATACATTCAATATTACTATTCACCATACTTGAATATCAATCAATCATTCGATTTATCTCTATATAATTATTCTTCATTAAATTTTCCAAATTCAATTCAAATTTGTTAATTCTGACACCATTTCTTAATTTATTTTTCAATACCATTATTAATTATAAATTCAATTTTCACTTATCCCAGTTAAGTTTAATCCAAATATTTGAGTTTTATTCAAATCAATCAATATACGATACTTCAATGATTCCATAAAATTATTTCTTTTCTATATAAAAAATAAATTTTGGGTAAAATTATTTCATTTACCCTCTTTACAACACAATATTGTGTTCTTTATCAGTTTAACGCTTTTCAACACTTGAACCGACTAAATAACACAATACAAAACATTGTATATAAAATTTACAAATACGCTCTCATATATATATACATTCAAACTCAATCTAGGGTGTTACTAACCCCATCTCTATCGAGTTACGCCACATAGCCAAGGTTATTACTAAACCAATAGCTCTGATACCACTGTAACGACCCAGCGGTTTTCGGCCTTGAAAATCGACATAAATACCTTTACCGTAACTCATGCCGACCTTCCAACACCAAAAAACACTGGATAGTATTAGAAAGAAATTAGAAGGTGAGATAAGAAAGAAAGGAATATCAGAATAGTAGAAGAAGAAGGAACAACACAACACAGAGTCTCACATCGCAGCGGAAACAAATTATAATATAGAATATAAATCTTTATTGAGAGCTTTAAACTTACAATCATCAGAGTACAACACACATCTGGTCAGTTTTGGTAATCTGTCCATATATATATATATATATATATATATATCACACAGCGGAATATCATTCGTCTGAACGTCTTCAGCTCGTCACTGGACTTCACGGTACCTGATCACCTGAACCTGTACATCCGGTCTAACCCGAGCATTTACAAAACACCGGGTCAGTCTGGTGAACCAGAGTGAGATAAACTCGCACAGCAATTTACAGTATCACACAACTTGATTTTTAAGTTAAAATCCTTTCGAAAGAAAAGATAATCGTAAGACCGATCCACACATAAACACGGACGGTTTTTACCTTACGATGACCCAAACCAGTTTTCGAAATCAATATCTTAATCTGATATTATAATAATGTCTAGATACAAATAATTAACAAATCTAGAGGAACGCTTGCATCTCACGCTCCCCGTATATAATATACAATCGAAAACCGCAGGCGCTTATTGGATATTGGATTTCCACTTTACAAGGTATGGGACCACCTTCCGCACGTGTATCTCTAGAGGCGAATACACAGGGTTCAACAAGAACGTCTTGCAACCCGGCCCTCACATGACCGACCACTCATTTCGCTTGAGTGTATCGAATGTATATCACCAACGGTTGGACTCAAACCACCGTTCCCGAATGGGCAGAATCGACAGATTAAGAAACAAAAGGAATTTCTCTAGATAGGTGATTATACACCCTAATGGGAGCGACCCACATAGCCATGCTGCCTGCCCGATTTTTGTCACTTCCCGGTTGATGAGGCTTGAGGTCAAATCTCTTGAACACCTGGCCACCATTCACTTTGAATGCCACATCGTCAGATCCGCCAGGTATCACTGAACACTGATTTCCACAAAAATACTCTGAGCGTTAAGCTAGAGAAGGTGTCCAGTCTTCTCTGCCACCAACAGAGATACGTTTGTAGAAAATCAATATACGTAATCCCTTTTGAAATACGTTGTCAGACACTCGTCCATACAAGTCATCCAGGAACAGGATGAACCGAAGGCACTCTCCTACTGCATCTCATATAGGAATCACCCCATGGATCAGTAACAAGTAGTCCTTGCAACCCGTGGATTCCAACCACGACCGAACCACAGTTTATCTCTAGGAGCTCACCAAAGATTTTTAGCAGTCCTTCCGCTTATGAAGATCCACGGTCTTCAATGCTCCATCTCGATCATCTTCAAATATCTTCACGTATTTGTTGGTCGGAATGGTTTTCGAATATAAATTCGATCCCGGTCTTTCCATACCAACAATCGTATTGGTCAGGTTTTGATAGTCGGTGATTTAACTATCAAATAACACATGTGTCAATAAAATGATTTCACTGATTCAGTGCTTGGAATGACTTGGCCCTTTAAAAATATTTTTAACAAAATCGTTAATTAATTCTAATATCCGACTTAACTCTACTCGCTTGACTCTAGATCGCAGCGATCACAATGATTACGCCTGATTCCCTCAGGAAACATCCATCCGCCGTAGGCTATCGGCAGCCCTGCAAATTACGCTAGCAGTCGTACGCAATGACAACTCTTTCTGACTAACTACGTTTGATTAACTCTACTATATTCGATCAACTCTAATTAAATAACAAATGTTTGTCATAAATTTTGAAATCAATATTCTTATCCCTTTTTAACCCAATATTGCAATATTCCTTAATTTCCCCAAATCCTTGCATTAGAGTTCAATATTTCTTGGATAAGATAAAACCAAGTTATCATCTTCACTTACACCAAACTAATACCGTCCCTTGATAATAGTGAAGCCAACCAAGTTGGGGTATTTTAGTTACCTCTCAGACCTTGATCGACCCGTTCTTACCTCAGAATAATATTAGCTTATCACATCACTACCGATACAAAATCTCGTTTCAAATCTCGATTTCAAATCTGGGTTATTCAACCTTTCTCTTTATATTTGAAACTCTTGTTCGAACATCTCATCAATTTGCCCCTTTAATGTATCATTCTAATTCGGATTCGCCTTACTAAATTTGAAACATTTAGTAAAAACACTTATTCAAATCTTTATACTTACCTACCAACTTTATTTACCAAGTTCGTAGAACGCTTGGGCCATAAAACACTTCATAATCTCTTAATCGAATTCATCTCCCCAAATTATTTCTTACTCGACTTTAAATTGAATTCACTTCTTTAAATCAATTTAAAATAAAAGGATAATTAGATTTACCATTAACCATATCAAATATAGTTAACTTGGCCCAAATCAAAAATAAGATTATTATTACTTTTCTTTATAAAATCATTTAAAAACCCATTTATATCTCAATTTGTAAATAATAAATATTTATTTCCTTTTTACAACTTAAATTCAAATAATAGATTTTCAAATCTATTTCCAGTTATAAAATATACTTTATAACTTAACTCGTCGATTTACCTGAGAGTAGATCGATATTTATAAAATATTAAATTTCACAGGCCATGTACTGCCAACCACTCAACCAATAATACTCATTGGTTTAAACCAAATCAATGATGAATCATCAGGTCAATATTCAACCATCAAATCAAAACAATTCAATAATGGTTTCATAACAGTTTATAACGACAATTCAATGCCAACAACCAATCAAACAATTCATTTATTTAAAAACACGTTTATTTTATAAACGTGACCAATGAGGTAACTTACCTCAATTGGAACCAATCGTTAAAAATAACGATTTGGATTTCAATGAAATTAAACGACGTTTAATTTCATCAGTTTAACCATAACTGAATATATCATCAATCAGTCAATCACTAGCAATCATAGCACACAAAAATAAAAAAACCCAACTTATAAAATATAAGCGGGAAATAACTGAGTGAGATTAACTCACCTTGACTGGTTGGGTCGTCCAGCGCTGGTCTTAATCAAATCAAACAGTGTTTAATTAAATTACAAATTTTCTGTCTTTCCAGTCCTGACAGATATTGCTCCATCACGATCTCCTCGTCTCAACGGTTCCAACGAACCTGATTTCGTCAAAATCCGTGAACGTATGTACGAGATATGGTTAAAACAAAATCATAAAGTAATTTAAATTTTTAAAACTTAAATTTGATTTAAATCCAAGTGGGCCTTTACCTTATCCGCCAGCCCAACTCCATGAACCCGACCCGCCTCACTTTTAACCCTCATTCCTCCGTTTCCTTTTCATTCCACAGCCGCCACAAATCCTCGTCTCAAACCCCAAAAGAGAAAAACCCTAAATCACCAATTCGGATTCCCTTTCCCTTTCTAACCCGCCGCTGTCTCCTCCTAGGGCCACCGAACCCCACCGTAACGACCTCCGCCTGATCGCCATCCTCGATGCTTCAACCTCCCACTCGTCTCTTCTCCTTTGTCGATTCTCTGGACCCCAAAACAGCCCCTTCCACTTCGAACGCCATCACCACTCCATCGTCCCTTCGCTCCCTTTCTTCTGATGATCCAGCGAACACCTCACGCAATCCCCAAGAACGAAGTGGCTTCCTCCGTTATTATTAAGCTAAGTTTTCTAATTTGCTTTTCATTTTCTGTATGATTTTTTGTTCCGATTTTTATGAGGTTCGAACCATTCTTGATTTACTGTATGGCTCGTTATTGTGTTCAGGAATGAGAAATCACCCTTGTATTTATAGTGTTAGATTTCCTGATAAGTTTGATGTCCATCAACCCTAATAGGCTCGGCTACCCCTAGTTTAGGCCATTGGGTTGTTTTCCCCCTTTTCAGATTTTGATTTTGAGGTTGATGGTTGCGTGATCTTATATGGATTTAAATTGATATGGGTTCCCGTACTGTAGGTCTGTTTGAAGTAAAACAGTGGCCCTTATGTATAGGTTAGATGAAATTTAGTCTATGACTTGTCTGTTTCCAATGCAGAAAATTTAAAATCTGTATTGTGGATTTTATGTTTGGATTCCTTACTGTGAAACTGTCATATAAATTTCCTTTCCTGTCCATTGTCATATGGATTTTCTTGGCTATAGATTTGATTATATTTCTTAGCTGTTCACATGTTATACTGAATTATGTAGATATATATTAGTTCGATCCAACTATTCATTGTTGTTGATGTTTAATAGGAGAGGTACAGATTTGTATTGGGTTTTGGGTATTGTTTCTGATCAGAAATCAAATTGTTCCTATGTAGATTTTGTGTATTGTCAACCTATATAACTTATACTTCTATAGCTGTGTACCCTATGTTCTTAAGTTGTTGGTTTACCATGTCTTGTTGGTTCGAATTTATTGCTTGAGTACAGCTATGAATTTTCTGCTCAGATTTTTAAATTGCATTGAGTTGTCTGTGTAACCATTTAATGGTTTATTTGGGTTTTCAGATTTTGGAATTGATGTAATTTTATGGCAGATAGGATTTGGTATACAAGATTTTATGAATACCTATATATCAATATATATATATGTGTGTAGGTCAGGATTGGGTTTTCTAAATGTAGGTCTGCTTCGATTTCCTAAAGATTTATAGGTTTGGTTTGCTTAAGGACATACATTGTCTGTGGTGCAATGGTTTCGAAAGGGACATGCATGTGCAAGCTGCACATGTCCATTTATATTATATATGTGGGTATGTGTACTTGATGGATGAATAGTTTAGTAATGTAGCTGTTCTTGGTTGATTGAGTTGTGTACCTTACTGTTTTTCATGAGTAGTTAAATCAATGTTTCGTATTTGTTATTTCACTGTAAATTCACTGTCTTCACTTTTTTTTTTCTTTTTTTTTTTCTTTACAGCTTGAAATCTATTTCCTATTAGCTACTTATAGCATTTTCTCTTCTTTCTTCTCAGATTTACTTGATGGTGGCAAATGGTGACTCGATGGTGATGGCTGAGCGTAACAGTGCAGATGGTGTTGGATTTCCCCATGTGCACCCTGCTAAAGTTGTCCCTAAATTAGACTAGGTTCTATGGTTTTCTTTCTTCTTTCTCTTTTCAGATCTCGCCGAAGACAGTGGTGATGGCTGCGCCCAACCGAGGAAGACCTTTTTGTTGGAATCTACAAAAATTTGATTTTACATATTTCTTGTACGGATTGTTTGGGGATTTCTTGTATCAATAATTGTCTATATATTGTTTTTTTTTTTTGTGGTTAGTATAGTCACTGTTACAAATTAATGTACCTAAGCTATAATCAATATATATATATATATGTGTGTGTTCGTTTCATTACATATATAACTGCAATGGTCATTTATTCATTTCATTGATTTCATTAGTTGTACCATCTAACCATATATAACTAATCATACCATTTTATACATATATCTTCCTATTCATACATAGATTATGTATTGAAAATATAAGTTGTCTGAATGTTGTGCACAAGTTGTAAAATGGGGTTATTTATAATTCTTATAACCTGTCGGTAAAAATTAACCAATAGTTCTAAATATATTCAAACCAAACCGTACAACTATAATTAAGGTTAAGATGGATTTCCAAATTTGACATTCAAAAGTATTTTGGTTTAGCAAATATTCGAATATATATAAAATTCAATATTGCTTAAATATTCAAATTAAAAGGGTCAAATCCCATTATTAAAAATCAAATAAATATTTTAAATACATAAAATATTTCAAATAAACAATCAGAAAAATACGGGACATTACAAGGAAGCTCTATCTATTTCGGCCATGGCTACCAACGAAGAACCTTCATCCTCTTTAGTAAAATCAATGAATTCGGAGAGTATTATTCATTGTAATTGAGTGCTTGAGCGTCAATACTCATTGTATTTGTAATTTCTGAATGAATTGAGAAGCTATCAAGTGGATGTAGGCTTGTTAACGCCGAACCACTATAAATTCCGTGTGTTGATTGATTTTTCTTGCTTTTTGTTCATGATTCCTCATTATTCTCTACAAAACATTATCAATTGGGTGTTAGGACCATTTTTTGGTCTAACATTTTTAATTAATTACTGTTAAGTATTTAATAGTTAATATCTAGTAACATATACATAATAATTAATATTCAATAATAACTAAGAAGAAATAAGTGATAATAATAATAACTATTGTTGGCAAGTAATATTTAGTATTTTTAAAAAAATTACCTCTCAAGAAATCAAATTAAATTTAACAAAAATATTTACTAATTAATTATAACTTATAATACTTAATTTTCTAAATTTTGATTATGACCTATGAAAACTAGCAGTAACGTTATTTACCAAAAAAAACTAGCGATAACGTTATTGCAAGAGCATAAATTTAGGCGCAAAAAGTGAAAATCTGGCTCCAAACCAACCCGGGTCTTTGTATTTTAGACCGTACTGCGAACCGACCTCTCGTGCTCTTCCCAATATTAAAATCATTCCCCACTGCTTCCGTCGTAAAAAAAAACTCGCCTCAATAAACTTCAATCGCTACTTGGTTTGGATTCAAAAACCAAAAAAAAAAAAAAAAAAAAAAAAAAAAAAAATCGACTGGGGAAAATTTGGTTCCATGGAGATTGGAATCAGAAGGTGATTCAAAAGTGAAGGCAACTTTTAAGGGTTTTCGAAGTTGATTCGATTCGATTTAAGGGTTTCGATTTGGGGTATTCGAAGTTGATTCGGTTCGATTTAAGGGTATTTGATTTGAGGTATTCGAAAGTGATTTAGGGGAGGTGAAGGCGGCTATCTAAGGTAGTGGTTTCTTGTTCTAGCAGTGAATGGTTTTGTTTTTTTTCCTTTTTCTTGAGCGCAACGTTGACTGTAGTTAGGATTTGCGTGGGTAGTTGAGGAAATGGAACCACGAAGGGGTCATAGGTTTGTCTTACTGGATGAATTTGGTGATTGTGGTTAAGGAAGGGGTTCATTACTATAGCTGCAGCTCTGATAGTTGCTGCTACACTGGTTCGTCCCAATTTTTATTCTTACCTCAGTACTGTTATTTTTTCCCCTTTCATATGATTAATTTTGAGATGTTTCATTTCTGTTAGTTTAATCTCTCACGTTGTTATAACTTATTTTAATCTTTCTTTAAATGAAATTGATTCCTAGTAATTATTTTTGTAAGTTACCAACAACCTTGCAATTAATGAACTAGTAAGTGGTCATGAAACTTGATGCTTATGTATAGTACTTAATTTTGTGCATATAAATAGACAGTTACATTGGTTTTGATTACTATTTCGTGTTACATATGATGTATTTTTCAACGGAAATTACACACCCTTTATGCCTTTATGTTCACAAATAACTAGTTTGGTATCAACTATTGAACACAGGTTATTAAACCTGGTTTCTTACTGTATTTAGTTCATGCTGATATAAGCGATGTTGCTTGTATTTTTAGTAGTTTAAAAGGCCTTGACTGAATTTCAGTTGACTTCTTGTTTTTTTTTTTTTTTTTGGAGTAACATTTTCTCTTTCATTTCTTAATTTTTTTCGATTGCATGCATACAAATTCTCAAAAAAAAAATTATAAAATAAATGTTGCATCTTTGTCAGTTGAAATCTTTGGTTTTTCCATGTGTACAAGAAGCTCTGATGCGAATATCATTAATCAAGCTTGTCTTGAGTCCACCTTTTTAACATTTCTAATGCTGCTTTTGGTTGATACATTGGCAACTCTATATACCTTCAAGAAACTGAGTTGTCCATGCTTTTTGAGCTTTCCGGCTTTTGCACCATCTGCAATAAAATCCCCATTTGAGCTGCCAAAAAGTCTGCCTGACCTGGCCATTGCATAGCTTGTACCCATCTCGAGTTTCCTACCCAGTTGCAAATCAAATCGTATTCTCCTGCATATATGATCATCTTTACACCATCTTCCAGTAATGCTGGAATTCCAACTTCCAAAATTTTCAACCAATCACCAGGCATTGCTTCATATACTGCTGGACTATACGATTCGAATTCGATATCTCCAAACCCTAGGGAATCTCTCACTGACTTTAAGTTGAGAAACGTTTCCATGTTTGAAAAATCATAGCAGAGACCCCCTTCACATTGTTTTCTGATGTCATAATAATTTTTATTTCCGACATATCAAGGATTAAATCAAAAATACCTTCACATATTGATTTTGCTTGTGTGTAAGTACTCTCTGTCTTACCACAATTTCTGATTGCTTGTTCACATATTTTCCGCATGTGCATCTTTCGGTGTGAGATTTAATGATCTGATCATCTTGTTGGCACTTATTATTGGATTGTGTAAGTTGAAATTGTTTTTATTATTAATGTTTCTCGTAGAGCATGCTAAAGAAAATATGATAGATAATAGAATAGAGAATAAAACATATCTAGCCATATTGGAAAGAAGCTGCAGTTTTTCTAATATTAGTTTACTTCTTGTAGTTTAGTGTCAGTTCATGCATTATTGGATAGACTGTCATTGTTTTTTGCTATTGTTATGTCATTAAAATCAACAAAGTGTCATTTATCCTTCTCTAGTTATGGTTCATTATTGACCAGAAGGGATTCTAACATGTGGGCAAACTTCCTAAGACAAACTTCCACCTCCATTCGCCGATTGTTGGATTGACTTATTTTCTGTTTTCGATCTTGTTTCCAAATTCAAAGGCTAAATAGGAATGGCTGTTCTCTATTTATATATGTGATCCATACTGGAAATGTCTTTGCCATATCTTTCAATTTGACTTTGTCAGAGTTCATGCAGATTGAACAAGGCATATAAATCAATTTGTTTTGATTTGTTATTGTTTGAAGTTGAATTTTTTTTCAATCGATGAAGTTATAATTAAGGACCCAATGATAATTATTTGATTAACATAGGAAGAACGGTAATCACTCTTACAAATTAGCAAAATAATTGAAAAAGTATTCATTTTAAATAAGGTAATTGACAGAATTGGTATTGGACTTTACTGCACATGAAAACAAAGGTGATTGTTGCTCTCAAGCGCAATGTCTAGATCAGTGTTTTCTACTCTTGCTTCATTGAGCGCATTTCGACAAACGGGGATATCCATCGAGAAATTTAACGAGTGAGGGTCCATCCATTGAATGCTTGATGGTGAAACTTCAATCAGTTCCTCTTCGGTCTTCCTTGATGTTATTTTATTAGTTGGGCTAAATCTGGAGAGTTGTTTCTACAGCCAACATTTTTAATGGTTATGTTTTTTGTAAGGTTTAGTTGGTGATGTAAATGACTACTTTAGATTGTTTTGTTGGGTATGTATGTGTTGTGTTTTGTCAGCGTATTATGTATAAAAATGATGAGAGTTTGAAAAAACTAATATATTGTTTTGGTTTATGTTTTAAGTTTGTTTGATATCTTCAGTTTTGTAGATAATATGTTCTGAAATGAATTCTTTTATTAGTAATATGTATATAATATGTGGATATATTACAATTGTAAAATAATAGTTGTAATATAATATATCACAACGGTTATAAACAGTTGTAAAAATTATAACAACAACGGTGCATAACAGCTGTAATAAAGTTTATTACAACGATGAAAAACAGTTGTAGTAAAGTTTATTAAACGGTGAAAA
Source organism: Allium sativum (assembly GCA_030737875.1). Lineage (NCBI taxonomy): Eukaryota > Viridiplantae > Streptophyta > Magnoliopsida > Asparagales > Amaryllidaceae > Allium > Allium sativum. Next base: position 368,209,106 of record CM060920.1, read on the forward strand.
ACAGTTGTAAAATATACATATCACAAATGTGTCACAACGGTGAAAACAGTTGTAATTTTTTTTAGTCTATTACAACTTCTTAATATACGACGGTTACCCCACCGTTGTAATGTGGTCAATTTGTTGTAGTGGACCACTCTACGGAATGCCAACCACTATCTCGATCCAATGAGAACAATTACAGGACCTGATTCTTCCCGAAGCAAAAGTTATAGCTAAAATAGTAAGTCATATGGGTAAAATGGTCATAAAATGATTCGGTAAAATCATGGACATACCTCACATCCTTATGAACAACATATTAAAATTTAAGGATGATACGGTCACTAAGGCATTAAATATAATTATTCCACGATCCTTTGATACATAAATTATGGATCGTTACATTCTGTCTTCTTTAGAAAATTTTACACCTGAAATTCCAAGCAAACACAAGAATACAATGTATCCCGCATGTCTACCATCCACAAATAGCCAAATAAGCATCCAACATCCCATGCAACCAAAATCATACCCTAGCATGCGGAACTTTAATGGCACAAGACACAATGACACAAGTAAGATATGATATATGGAACATACCACTCGAAGAGTTCAGAATGTTTGTCCTCATTCTCCCTTCCGTTTTTATGTGCAATCGTCATTGTTTTTGCTCCGCTATACCTTGATTAGCTTAACAACCATCCTCCTAAGCTGTTTCGTGTCGTTCCCAATGACACGAACCAACTTTCGACGTACAGAAACTTCCGTTTATACCTTCAAGCTTTGTAATGGCCCGAAAATTCCTATATTTCGAATCGACTATAAACCATGCAAGTCTGATCCAAAACGGCAGAAACCCTCGACACGTTAACTTTGGGAATACGCCACATCACACCGAAATAAAACTTTTCATTAACATCAATAAAATGTTACATCAGAGTACAATAACGTATATCAGAGTATAATAAATAACAACAATGCACAACGGAAATATAAATACATAACTCTCAACGAAAGACTTATAATGCTTTGGACAGAGCTTTAAGCTTCAATCCAGAATCCTGCTTTAAGTGTCTGCAAAACAAACTAACCGGCTGCCCGTATGGAAATAAGGGAACCCGAGTTGAGGAAATACAAACTACGAGTCAATCATGAGATTGGTATGAGAACACTAACTAGTTATTCTTAACTTATATATCGCGGGACCACGCCGTAAAACACGGAATGTGAATACCAGTGCATAAAACTTAAAACAAAAATAGTTTCATCACTATATTTAGAATTATAAATCAAATCTAATTAACTATATTTACTTTCAAAACCATAATTTTGAAAATAATCTCTTAGGACTGAAGATCCCCATTTCATTTTAAATCATTGAAATACTAGATATTTCTTTCATATCAAATCATACTTTACTTCAGGATTTCAAAACAAATCATATTTGAAAATATCAAATATCTATAATACAATCATATCTAACCATATGCTACTAGATTAGGAGGTTTCTCCTGACAACAAGGCAACTGGGTCTCAGCATTATAATCTCGATAATCCATCTATGTATGTCCCTCAATTCTTAAGAGCGGTCCATACGGTATGTCCCTCTATAACAGAGATTCCCATACCCCTTTACCCAGGTTTTTAGATACGGGTTTCCCAAATCATAGGTAACACATCAAACCATTTCTATCCCGAAGTGACAAATCGTTTCACAATAATAGTCATAACTACTTTCAAAACATAGTACTATTTCTTTCTAAATCATTTAAACATTTTGAACTAAGACGTCGAAATTTTCTTTGTTTATAAAACATCCTTAATAAAACATTTGCTAACTACAAAATATTTATTTCCAAATATTTTACACTACTTGAAATCATTTATTTCATTTTTATTGTTATGTGAGATCATCAATAATCATCCATTTAGATTCCCGTTCATAATTAGACGAATTCTAATACCATCACTAAATCAACAGTGTCACAAATAGCATTGCTAAAACAGCTTATTTTCCCAATATAGCTTTTTAACTTTGCAACATATTCAATACAAATCTGTTTCCAATCATTTATTATGATTTCTCATGATTTTTTCCTATTTTTATTTATTTAAAAATAGGTCATTTTAGGTCATTAAGCTGCACTAAATTTGTTTTTTTTAAATATTTGATTTAAATTTATTTCAGGATCTAATCGTTGGATTTCACTATTCTACATATCATTTGAAAGCTTTTTTCATTTTGAACCCAACATTTTTAGTTTTAGGAAGTTTCGATGGTCGGATCTCGCTGTACGTCAGTTTGAAGTTACAGGTCAAAGTTCGTGAATTACCGTTGTGCGACGAGTTCTATCCTGACCATACTTCGACATATATTATAAACTACGTCGGATAGCTCTAAAACAGTTTATTAACTATATACCACATGATTCACAATCATTATAACATTCATTCCACAACTATCGTGGTATATACCTGTAACGACGCGGAAAATTCGACGCTTGAATTTTCGACAATAATCCATAACTCCGTATTACTTGCCAAAACCCGTGTATCAAATCCCAGATTGTTAATAGAAAGAAGTTAGAAGGTGAGAGAAGAGAGAAAGAAATATTAGAATAGAAGAATAAGAAGATCATCAGAGTCTCACAACGTAACATATGAAGTATAACATATCAAATACTTTATACAAAACAACTGTATATATAAATAATTACAACATCATAGTATACATTCAGATCGATGCAACACACAATGGAAACAAACCAGTACCAGAAAATAAATGTAATACATCTCGACCTCAACTTCTCTGGAACTCCAAGTGAACCTAACCTGGAAATATACTCAATGTGACCCGAGCACATTTAAAGCAAAGCAAAATTCACCCGGATCAGTCTGGAATACTATAAGTGATAAATCCATAACATAAACATCTTGCTTAACTTTGAAAAATATTTTTATGAAAGAAAAAGGATAATAGTTAGACCAGTCCACACATAAACACAGACGGTTTTTACCTTATTATAACCCAAAACATCTTCAATATACCAAAATCCAGTGATATTATAATAGTGTCTATAAAATCAAAAGTAAATAACAAAACTAGCAGAACACTTTCATCTCATGCTCCATATATAATATAAAATCAAAAACCACAGGGCGCTTAGGCTTGAGGTCGCGTTTATCTTTTTATATCATCTAGCAATCATTCACTTTGAATGCTACATCGTCAAATCCGTCAAATCACTAATTGACGTCCACAAATATACTCTGACTATTAAGCAAGATAATTTCTCCACCTCCAAACTTGGTATATTTGTAAAAATCAACATACGTGAGTTTTCAGGAAATACTCTATCAGACATTCGTCCATACAAGTCATCTAGAAACGTAATGAACCAAAGGTACCCTCCTACTACATCCTAGGAATCACCCAAAGGATCAGTAGCGAGTGGTCCTTGTAAATCCGTAGATTTCAATTACAACAGAATCACTACCGAAATATCTCTAGGGATCATCTTGAGAAATTCAACAAGTAGTTCTTCCGTTCACAAAGATTTACGGTCTTCAATGCTCCATCTTTATCCCTGCAGATTAGTTTCGTACGCAACGTTGATTTGAAGTGGTTTTTGGTCTCGTTCCCATCCCAGACTCTTCGAAACAACACGTCAAAAAGGTCAAATAATATTTCATTGATAGTCGGCGTTTTAACTACCAATTACAAACAGAACGATCAAGTGTACTGGCAGCTCAGGTCTTATTTTTTTAAAATCCTTCATTAAAACTCTTGGAATCATTTCATCGATTTAGTAATCTAATTTAATTACTTATCTCGACAAAACTATATTCTTGTTTTTTTAAGAATAAACATATTTAGCAATCTCCCATTTATTTCCTTCATTTCAAAAATACCACCATAATTCCAAAACTCTTTCCATTTCCTTAATCTTGGAAATATTACCTAATATTTAAATATATCTTATTTTTTCCTTTACTTGATAGAATATCGATATATATTACTATATCCATGGTATAAAACCAATTTTCATTTCTTATATAGCCAAACAACGTCAAATAACGCACTTATTATTATATAAACTTTAATGACTTTATTAAATCCAAACTTTAAAGTTATAAATTATTACGAGTACTTATGGGATACACATAAATTTCAACATTTCATTTCATCTCAAAATAATCCTCATTGCCCTTTTCTTATTGTTTTGAATAAATATATTTCTGAACCCAACTATTTTTTTATCAAGAAAATAGTGATATATAATTACATGAAGAAATAAAGAAGCCATTGCAATCGCCGGAAATACTAGGCCTACTAAAGGGACAAAAAAAGAAGGTAAGTAAAGATCTGTCATAGAATGGGTACCTCAATTTAATATTTGTATCTATTATAAATATAAAGACATCATAAGTATATCTATTATATTATAATTATTATATATTAAGATAAATAATATTAAGTACTTAATAAGTGCAAGGAATGAGAACTAAATGAAAATTTAGTGCACCTATTCATCTTTCTACACGAGTATGTATGAAAACCCATTTTAAGTTTAAGAAAATTTATGAATTCTCCCGTCCTTAATACTCTTTCTATATTACTAATAAAATAAAGAGTTTTTTTATTAAAGAAAAAGAGATTATTATAAGTTCGCGACGCTAACTAAACTAATTCAACCCAACAAAAAAGGATTAGATTTTTAATAATAAATGGAAGTTCTTGGTAGGTAAGGCATAGAATTCACTTCTATTTTTTCTAGATTTTAATATTTCTATATTATATATATATATCTATTTTTCAAAGGAAAAAAACCGTGTAACTGAAATAACTCACTCAGAACGCCTTTTAAAAGATTACACGGTATGATTGGGTCGAATAAGCCCTTATGGAATAAATACTCAGCCGCTTGTGAACCGTCGGGTACTGTTTATATATATATATATATATATATATATATATATATGGCATCATATTTTAAACTTGGGCCAAACAATTATTAATGTATGTTTCGCTTCATAACCAAATGGTCTTGTTTATATTCCAAAGCCTCGCTGCTAACATTTTCATTTCAAATCTCGTTGTCCACTACCATTACAAACTAATACCATTCCTCGATAATAGTGAAGTCGTTCAAGTTGGGGTATTTTATTTACCTCTCAGACCTTGATCAACATCGTTCTTATCTTAGAATAGGAAGAAGTTCGTAATTTACAACATACCCATTACATCTTATTTATTATTAAAACATGGTTTTATAAACCATATATTCATTTTTGACAATCTTGACCTTTGCTGACCAAAATATTAAGTTTTTGCTTTCAAAATTCATTACACAATTTCATTCAAATTTGGAAGTACATACGATGATCCATTACCAAAATACTTCACAAAAAAAAACCATTTAGATCATATTATAGCACAAATTTCATTTGGATTTATATGTTTCCAAATATTTTTGACAATACCATTTTATATCATGTCATATCATATGGTAAAACTTAAATCTTGGTTCGTTATAAACAAGTACCATTTTTCCTTAGCCCAAACTCTTTCCTTTTATCTCGACTCGAATCTTAAAACCAGATAGTAACTTATCGCGTTAGCTCACTCTTCTTTAATAACCTTATTTATGAAGTTCATATTACATGATTTGATCTTTTTATAAATCATTTTCAAAGTTACAAATTTTATTACATACCTGATTTTCTTCTTAAATAGTTTTATTTAAGAAATAATCATTTCATATATATCATTAACTTCATTATTCCATGAAGTAAAAGTAGCTTACTTGTTTATTAACTAAAAAGATTAGTTAATAACATTTGAAAGTATTAACAATAACTGGTTATAATAACAACTTTAAACATCGTTAAATAAAAAGTAAATTTTAGTAAACTAAACAACTATTCATTAATAACCAATTTTGACCAAACAGTTGACTTAGTCAACTTTAAATCGTCAGTTAATTCGTTAAACGATTTCAAATATCCCTTCTATTAGATTAAAAAAATTAATTTAATAAGATTGCTTACTTAAAATAATTATTTCAAAAAATTAACCCATTGGATCAATACAGCTCATATATTTATTAACGTCAAATTCTTATATACAATCATTTATAATATTTCTATAAAAAATTATTTATAAATATCGATATATTTTTAAAACATCTTTATAATGTATAAAATATAATTAAAATCTTGTTTCAGTTAAAATAAATTATAATTCAACTTCGTCAATTGCCTGACGGTGAATCAACGTTTCAACAAAAAGGCAGATTTTAGGCCATTTGCTGCCAATCCCTAAATCAATACCGTTTATTGATTTAAATCACAACATCATTGAATTTCAATTCAATGTCAACATCCAAATAGGTTTTCAATGTCAATGGGGTTCAGCCAGTTCATATAAATAATATAAAAATAAACAACATACATTTGGAGGAATCTAGTCGGATTCTTCAACCTGTCTTTCCCTGCATCACAATTCATTATAGTATTTCATAATAATATATGAGAATAGAAATTTCATCCAACACATTTCAAATGACGTGAATATATTTAATGTCAACCAATAACAGACAAATATCATCCAAGGCAACCAACTAACCAGTTTATACTATCAACGAGTAAATTTTATTATATGAATTTTATCACATCATAGAATTCTAGAAGGTGTGAGAGTTAACTCACCTTTATTTTGATTGACGGTTCGTACGTTGTTTCATATAATTTTAAACAACGTTTAAAATTACATGAAATTCCAACAGCTTCTGTTTCTGACCATACAAGTTTGTACGCATACCCTTCGTCGCCACGATCCCAACGGATCCAATTTCGTAAGATTCTGATAATCTGAGAACAATTTACGTGCGTTATAAGTTCTAATTTGTTTATATAATAATATAATTAAATAATATTTTAATTAAACTTCTAATTACCTTCTAAATTTAATTCCACGTCAGCCTCTTTTTAATTACTCACGTGTTATTTCATCTTCTACCCATCTGAACCCCGATCCCCCAAATACCCGCTATTCATGAATAACCCTAACTTGACATCACTGAAGCTTCGTCGTCGTTGATCCTGGCCACCTGCACCCACGACCTACATACCATTGCGATCGACACTGTCTCCACCTATGTCAGTAACGCCGACCACCAAGCTCGCTCCATCAGCCCAGAATTCGCCCCCGAGTTGATTCCGTTCAACTTCCAAAACCCACCGCCATAGCTCGAGTTGGACCGCCACACCCCTGCCATACGATCGACGTCGCCACCCTCTTTCACTTTTCTTCAGACGCCCAACCCCCTTATCTACCACAATCACCGAAATTTCACCAAACCCATTTGCCATTTCTGAAAACACCCCACAAATTATCATCTCCGATCATCCCACGTTTCCAGCCACCACAAGCTAAATTAGCCAATTTGCCCAACAGAAATCTTGTAGCCTTCAGTCCCCTCGACAAGTCCTTCAGGTCCGACCACCTGAAAATGACCCTATCCCACGCAAAACGATGAACAACGAAACTGGATCTCGTCGGTTTTAGGCCAAACGATAGGTCTCCAATTTTTTACAGCACCTTTACCTCAATATCCTCTACGACTTTCCCTTTGAACACCTCCTCCAATTCATTACAGAATTGGAGAAATAAATTATTTTGTGATGAGGGGTGTTTCTGAGAATATGGCTGACGGAAATGGATTTCGTTTGGGAGATTCTGGTTTTGGGTGAACGGTAGAGTGTATATAAAGAGGATTTATATGTTATTTTATTTCGACGTGACTAGCGATATTTTTTTCTGTGCCTATCGCCATTTCTGAATGTTGCTTATTGATTACTGTGCTCACATACAAACTCCGTTTGTGATGAGAATATACATCATGGTATAATTCGACGTTGCCTGTCCTTATGAAACTTGTTTCGTCAAATTCTGAGTCCGTTTGCTTAAACAGTGCTTGTTCGAGTCCAATGGTCGTTTTATTTGCATTTAATTTTGCTGCTCTCACTAAATAACTCCAATTGACGTGAAACTTGAAATCTAGCAATAATTAGCTATTTCGGTCTCAATAAGATTTGTTTCGCTGAAAACGGAGATCGTCTGAATAAGGTCACTTTTTAAGGGTCCAAATTGAATTAAAACAAATCAATTTAAAAAACCCTCAATATAATAATAATAATAAAAAAAAAATATTACAACTGGCCATCTCAACCAGAATTTCATGTAGTTTCATAATAAAATACTTCGGAATGAATTCCAAGCTAAAAATATATACAATAAAATAAAAACCCTTTTATTTATATAAATAAACATTATAATTTATAAATGAATTCCATAGTGACTATTTTAAAATTTGATTTGGACATAAAATAAAATCTACAACATGAATACTCGATTTTTCTCTTTCATTAGAAAAATATTGTAAAATAAATTCGGACATTTCTTGTTTTGAAGAAATCCAACTTATATTGGATTTTGTACAACCATTTAAAGTTGAAAACATTATATTATGAACTACCCCGCCGCTGCGCTTGTTTTATAATTAAATTATAAATGAAACGTTTAAGCGTCGTTTTATAAACGAAATAGTTAATATAATTTCAAACTAAACCATATTAAATCCTTTTAAATTGCTCATTCACATTATATTGCAAATCCAACAAACCCCGACCATTCCGAAATATAAATTATTATTTTATAATAAAATATTTAAAATTATTAATTTCAAGATATTTAAAATTTCAAACCAATATTTAAAACCACATTTAAATATTAAATAAGACGGTTAAAAATATAGGCCATTACATTCCTTCCCCCTTAAAAGAATTTCATCCCCGAAATTACTAAGAAAGGTAGAATGCTATAAACTCAGATTTTTTTTTTCTCTTCAGAAAATCAATAAATTAAAAACTTCTCTTTCGCTTTCCAAAATTCTAGGTTTAACCAAACCAACGGTTATAATTACAAAACCGATTCAAAAATTTCTAAAATACTGAAAATATTCTAACACCTTAAATTTTGAAAAAATAATTGGCTGAGTCTCCCCTGTACGGAGGGACTTCTGGAATATTGTAGGTACAAAAGTAAATCCAGCGACCTACACGGTCGGAAAAATTCAATTCAAAATCAAAAACTTATATTTTGCGTAGGCGTATCTTTTTGCGAGAGTTATTACGCGATAAGCGATAAATTATACTTGAGTTTGTTCAATTATTATGCACCTCTAATCATCTGGATATAATTAGCTTTAGAACTCAATATTAGCTCTTGTACCTATTGTCAACTCATATGGAATTCATTAGCTTCATGATTATCAAGTTAAACATTCAAGTCATCCATTCCAACAATTTTACAAACCATCCCATTTATTTATCTTGAATCCATTAAATTCAATCAGGATAGGTTTCAACCAAGTTTATTCTATACAACCAAGCAATCAATTTCAACCATGCAAACAACCAAATTTTCAAACATTTAATTCATTACTAGCATTGACTTACATCAAATTTTATTTTAAGTTCAATTACGACTTATAAGACTCAATTCAATTCCTAAGTTAAATTCTTATCGTCTTATTTAGTTTTAACTTGCATAAGTTAAAATTTTAAACTCAGTTCAAAAATAATTGGATTTTTATATTCGCTTTTACAAACAAATTTCCATTAACAAATTTTACAAAGGTAGCCATCCGTCACTTAGAAACTTGAAGATGAATAAAGATAATGCTGCAATCCATTATCAAAATTATTTTCCATCCACTGAAGTGATTTCAGTGCTTAATCCCTTTTAAAATCTATTTAAAAATGATTTTTATCTAATAAACCTTCCAAAGTAATATTATATTACTTTGTACAACCTCAAAATTTATTTTTCTGAATATTCGGGGTTTAAATTCTAAACACTGATCTAAATTCCATTTGATTCAACTTATTTGTATTCTATTATGTACAAATTCAATCTAGTTATAAATAACCATCCCCATATTATAATCTCATTTGATTATAGTAATAATAACAACCAATCACATCAATAACTTTCACAAAATTATTCCTTTATATTAAAATATACTTAAAATAAGTTTTTATCAAATTGCAAATACATGCTCACACACACACACACACATATATGTGTGTATATATATATGTATGTATATATATATGTATAGACACACACAGACACACTCAAACTCAATCTAAGGCATTATTAACCCCATCTTTAATGAGTTACGCCACAGAGCCAAGGTTATCACTAAACCTTATGCTGTGATACAAACTGTAATGACCTGGAAAATTCGATGCTCGAATTTTCGAAAATAATCCATAACTACGTATTACTTGCCAAAAACCCAAGTATCAAATCTCAGATTGTTAATAGAAAGAAGATAGAAGGTGAGAGAAGAGAGAAAGAAATATTAGAATAGAAGAATAAGAAGATCATTAGAGTCTCACAGTGGAACAGACGAAATATAATATATCAAATACTTTATACAAAAGAACCTTATACATAGATAATTACAACATCATAGTATACATTCAAATTGATACAACACACAACAAAAATAAACTAGTACCGGTAAATATATGTAATACATCTCGACTTAACTCCTCTGGAACTCCAAGAAAACCTAACCTGTAAATATACTCGGTCTGACCCAAGCACATTTGAAGCAAAGAAAAATTTACCAGATCAGTCTGGAATACTATCAGTGATAAATCCATAACACAACATCTTGCTTAACTTTGAAAAATCTTTTTCTGAAAGAAAAAGAATAATAGCAAGACCAGTCCACACATGAACACGAACGGTTTTTACCTTACTATAACCCAAAACATTTTTGATATATCAAAATCTAGCGATATTATAATAATGTCTATAAAATCACAAGTAAATAACAATCTAGCGGAATGCTTGCATCTCAAGCTCCATATATAATATAAAATCAAAAACCATAGGGCGCTTATTGGAGAATGGATTTTCAATTGTGATAAGGTATGGGACCACCTTCTGATCAGTGTACTCTAGAATGTATACACTGGAGTTCAACAAGAACATCTTGCAACCCGGCCATACATGACCGACCACTCATTTAGCTTGAGTGTATCGAATATATTATCACCCATTACGGTTTTAAGGGCCCACCGTACGTCCGCAAAGATACAAAATTTGAAAGAAGAACACAAATGAATTTTCTCTATATCAGTGACAATATACCCTGCTTGCATGACCCACCTAGCCATACTGCCTGCCCGATTTCTGTCATTTCCTGGTTGATGAGGCTTGAGGTCAGTTTGTCTTTTTATATCATCTGGCCGTCATCTACTTTGAATGCCACATCGTCATATTTGTCAAATCACTAATTGACATCCATAAATATACTTTGGGTGTTATGCAAGAGAATTTCTCCACCCACCAAACTTGGTATATTTGTAAAAATCAACATACGGGGGTTTTCAAGAAATGCTCTGTCAGACATTCGTCCATACAAGACATCCAGGAACATGATGAACCGCAGGCACCCTCCTACTGCATACTAGGAATCACCCAAAGTATCAGTAGCGAGTAGTCCTTGCAAATCCGTAGATTTCAATTACGATAGAATCACTGTCAAAATATCTCTAGGGATCAGCTAGAGAAATCCAACAAGTGGTTCCTCCGTTCATGAAAATTTACGGTCTTCAATGCTCCATCTTTATCCCTACATATTAGTGTAACACCCCGAATTTTCTATTAACACTAAAGTTGCTAAAATAATAATAAGTGTGTAGAAGAGGGGATGTATCTAATATGAATATAAAAATATTAATAAGTATGTAAGAGAGGGGATGTATCTAATATGAATATAAAAATATTAATAAGTATGTAAGAGAGGGGATGTATCTAATACGAATATAAAAATATTAATAAGTGTGTAAGAGAGGGGATGTATCTAATATGAATATAAAAATATTAATAAGTGTGTGAGAGAGGGGATGTATCTAATATGTATATAAAAACAATAATAAGTAAAGGGGGATGTATCTAATATGTACATTGTAGAAAATATATATATATTTATGACATGAATAAAAGTTTATTAATATGCTGAGTGTTTGCTGAGTCACTTCTGACTCATTGCTGAGTCAACAAGATAAACCCCATCTTGTCTGGACGGCTGCAGTTATTTCTAGGTTAAATCTAATGGCCTAAACGCATTCTAAAATCTATAAATAAGTGGGTAGACCCTAGACCTAAATCACTTGTAAAATTAGAGAAGCTACCGTCATGCTGCTGCCATGGAGTTCAGCATAGCCGTCACAAACTAAGAAGAGGAAGCCTAATCATCTACAACTAAATCTACACAAATCAAATCAAAAGATCTCTCTTTCTCTAATTCTTTTCTTTTGTTGGTGAGTATGATGATTCTCACAAGACTATTACAAACTAATTTGACTCAGTTATGAATGGATCACAAGAAAGTGATGTGATTTGTAATTGTAAATTCTATATATTGTGGATCTCTTATTATGTTATTATGTTGTCGTATGATGTAAATTATATATGCTATGTCATGCTATGTTGTAAATTCTCTTATGCTATGTCGTGCTATGTTGAGAATCATGTCAAGCTATGTTATACTATCATACTATGCCATGTTATAAATCATGCTATATTATGTTGAAAAATCATGATGTTGTTGGATCATGCTTAAAGTTATGTTTTTTTTTTCTTAATTTAAATGGATCTTGTTTATGGGAATTTGCCTATTAGGTTAGGTGTACCCATAAACTTGAAACTATAATTAAATAAAACTTGATTATGGGAATTTGCCTATTGAGTTAGGTGTACCCATATAAAACCATGTTGTTAAAAAATTAGATGATGTTGATTCACACATGTTCATATGTAAGTTTATGAAAATTGATTGAGATTATATTAGGTGAATTTTGAACAAGTTGACACCTTTAGGTCCATGACATGTATAATCTATGCAAGTTGGACATATGCAAGTTTCACCCCTTATTATGATTCATTTGGTCACATATACATGTTGTTATTATGATAATCTCTTTTATGCTATGAGTTAAGCTATTCGAGTCTAACATATATTTTGCGAATAAACGTTCAAACGTGGGGTAGGGGTAATATTAGGAATTAATAAATTGGGTGCAATTTTGTAAGATGTTGCATACCATGAATGAATGTCCATAATTGAGTCAATTATGGACATTGTTAAAAATTGGAAGTAATTAATAATTCAAGTAGGGAATTATTAAAATTGGGGGAAAGTGGATTATTATTAATAATCAATGCTTAGGACACGAGGTTGGACCCGTTTGTGATGTAAACCTGCCCGGACCCGCCCGGCAAATCCAGTAGTCACAAATGTCGGCCCAATGTGAGAGGTCCTAGGCCCAAACTAAAGCATAACAGTTGTAAAGACACGAGGTTAGACTCTTTTATGGTGTAAGACTGCCCGGACCCGCCCGGCAAATCCAGCTGCCATAAATGCCAGTCTAATGTGAGAGGTCTTTATGAGGTTATGGCCTTAATGAACTAAGAAATACTTAACCAGATAATCATGTAAGGTGGGACATGGGGGTTAAGTAGGTGCCTTGGGTGGCATGAGGAATCTGGTGGTTGCCTTTAGAGGCATTTGAAATACAATTAGACTTAACCAAACACACATGTAAATGAACATGACTAAGTGGGTTAAGTGGGATGGACTAATGGGGACAAGCTTAGGTGGAATGCTTGTGGTAAATAGTGGGGGGCCCATTTCAACCAGTATCCCAAAACGTATCTTTGTGGGCTCGACCCAAGTCGAGGACGGGACACGCATACTGGGTTTGACTATAAGAGGCCAAAACAGGGAGCGGTGGCAACGCAAGTCCAACGGTTTTCATATGCGTGTGTGGACCCGGGCTGGTAGGTAAGACGTTGTTGCATCGTGTAGGTATAAGCCGTGCATGTCCGTTGTATCAGGTTGCCACTTTAGGGGAGTGATACACCCCACTGTGGGGCCAGCACGGGTATCTACGAGTTAGGGAGCCGATCGAATAATGGGAAGTAGGGTACACCTAGTGGAGATAGGGGCAGGCGACACCTATGTAGTCAGCTAGGGGTACGTAAAGCCATTGGGAAAGTTTCTAAGTGAAGCTAAGTGGGATGAATCTTTAGGGTGACTGGTGTGGTGCAGTATAGTGTTTATCCTTTAGTATTTAGGAGCGCCTATAACGTTGCCTTTAGCGATTGTCTATGTCCTTAATCTGCTCTTCATAGACATTTTCTTGTTTTCCAGCTTATGCCTTAGTCCAGTTATTTTGGTAATAGTATTGTAGAATTATCATATTCACCAGACTTTATGTCTGACCCCCTCTTTTCCATCCTTTTTCTCCCTTCACGTCCGCAGGTTGGGCCAAGTTCTAGTGGAGTCTAGTTGGATCGCTTATCTTCTGGAAAGCTTGGACTGCTGAAGTAAAGTCCAGCTTGTTATCTTTCTTTTTAATGGCTATTCATGTAATGGGATTATGTACTTGTTTTATCAAGATAGATATTGTACTTGACATTGAATATGGTGTTATGATGTAATCAAACATGTTTTGACTTCTGCTACAATGAAATAAAGTTTTTGAATTTCCAAGTACTATTTTATATCTGTCTTGTTGTAATTTTACTGTTCTATATTCACTTAAAACCTCCATGGAAGTTAATGCATTCCCTTTGTGAGTGACATTAATGGACGTGGGGTGTTACACGTGGTATCAGAGCATAAGGTTACCAGAACAGATAAAATTTTTTTTTTTTAGAAAAATATTTTTTTTCTAAAGTATTTTTGGAAGAAGTGCTTTCAAAAAAAAAAAACATGTTATTTAAAGAGAGTTTTTATGAAAAACATAATCCCAAATAGCCATATCCTTATCTTTATCTTTCGAATTCTCCATTTTGAATCTTTCCTTTTTCGTTTCAGCATGGCTGAAGATCTTAATCTCCCAGAAGGTGTGACGATTCCAGGGTGGTTTAGGAGATACTTGGAGGCTAGGGCCACCACTGCAGGCCCAACGGATACTCCTCCACCCCTAGTTGCACCCATTCCTCCTCCTCCTCCTCCTCGTGTTGACACTTTTGCAAAGACGTGCAAGGAATTCAAGGCTATGGGAGGAAAAACTTTTCAAGGGACTGAGACGTTTGTGGAGGCCAGAGATTGGCTTAAGGAGACTGAGGAATTGTTGGATATCTTTGAAGTGGAAGATGGGAGGAAAGTCCGTTTAGCTGCTTGGTTAATGAAGGGAGAGGCCTCGTTTTGGTGGGAGGTCACTAACGGGGAACGTCCAGTTGATTCATGGGCGGATTTCAGACGAAGGTTTGAGGCAAAGTTTCTTTCAAGGGCAGAGGAGAACTTAAATATGGAAAAATTCCTGGCACTAAAGCAAGGGAGCTCATCAGTAAAGGAATATGTCATTAAATTTAATCAGTTAGCAAGGTTTGGCTTGGAGCTGGTGAACACGCCAGAGAAGAAAGCTTTGAGGTTCGTTAGAGGCTTGAATGAACCGTTGCAAGGGTTGGCTATGACCCACATCCCTATGGGAGCCACCTTTGAAAAGCTAGTAGAAATGGCACTTATGCATGAGGATAAGGCAGTTGAAAAGAAAGGGGATCAGAAGAAACCCCAACAGCAAAATAAGAAGGGTGGTAAAAACAATAATGGCAAAGGGAAGAAGAAATGCTTCAATTGTGGGACGCCTGGCCATCTCAGCAAAGATTGTAGAAAGAAAAAGAAGACTGGTTGTTTTCATTGTGGAGATGCGGGACATTTAGTGAAGGGCTGTCCAAAGAAGGGGCAGAGGGCAGGGTCTACCTCGGGAGGACAGGTGCAGGCTCTTATGGCACCAGGGCAGGCAAGGGGGCAAGTTCAGGCTATTGCGGCCCCACCGCTGTAAGAAAGAGGTAGAACAATTTCTGTTGAAAGCTTAGTTTTTATGTTTGATCATCCTGTCCGTACCTTATTCGATTCTGGCGCATCTCATTCATTTATCTCTGCATCATTAGTTGAATCACTGCACTTGAACACCAGTTTAGTAGAGGATCCCTTGGTCGTTTCAAATCCAATTGGGGGTTCGGCTCATTTGACCATGATATGTTTGGATTTGAAAATCTCTATACTTAGCGTTGAATTTAGATGTGATGCTTATGTATTGGGCTTCACGGGCTATGGGCTAATTTTAGGAATGGATTGGTTGTCTAGAAATAGGGCCATTCTTGATTGTGAAAGGAGAGTAGTTAGGCTTGTGACTCGCCTTGGTAATGCTCTCGACATCTTTTGTAATCCCATAAATTCCGTTATGCTAAGTTATCTTGAATCGCTTGACGCGTCTGTAGAGAACCTGCGATCGGTAGAAGTGGTCCGGGAATATCCGGATGTGTTTGAGGAGGTGAAGGGCTTACCTCCAAAGCGGGAGATAGACTTTCGAATTTATCTTGTGGATAATGCTAAACCCGTATCTTTGTCAGTGCGCCACATGGCTCCTCGTGAAAGGAGGGAACTCAATAAGCAAGTAAATGAGTTGCTTGAGAAGGGGTTCATAAGACGTAGTATATCGGAGTGGGGTGCTCCAGTAGTTTTTGCCACAAAGGCGGATGGGTCTCTTAGACTTTGTATGGACTATAGAGAACTAAACAAGCTTACTAAAAAGAACCGACACCCACTGCCGAGGATTGACGATCTCTTTGATCAGTTAGTTGGCGCCTCAGTGTTTTCGCAGTTGGACTTAGCCACTGGCTTTCATCAACTGAGAGTGGCTGAGGATAGTATAGATAAGACTGCTTTTAGGACTCCTGACAGATTCTATGAATGGCTAGTGATGCCCTTTGGTTTGACAAACGCCCCTGCATATTTTGTTGATTTGATGAGTAGGGTGTTTAGGTAATACCTTAACAAATTCGTGGTAGTCTTTGTGGATGACATCTTAGTCTTTTCTAAGAATAAAGAAGAGCACTCCCTACATCTTAGGGAAGTGTTGGAAACCCTTCGAGCGCATAACCTTAAGGCAAAATTTTCTAAGTGTCACTTCTGGAGGAAGGAAGTACGGTTCTTAGGGCACGTGGTTTCCAAAGAAGGGATAGCAGTGGATCCCGCAAAGGTGGTGGCCATCCAAGATTGGAAGGTCCCTAAAAATGCAACCGAAGTAAGAAGTTTCTTGGGGTTGGCTGGCTATTATAGGAAGTTTATCAAAGACTTCGCAAAAATATCAGCTCCATTAACACGGTTAACGAAGAAGAACCTGGTTTTTACGTGGGACAAAGATTGCGATGATGCGTTCCAACGTTTAAAGAGAGCCTTAACTTCAGCCCCAGTCTTAGTGCTGCCAGACGGGAATAAACCGTTTACCATCTATACTGATGCTTGTGGGACGGGACTTGGCGCGGTCCTCATGCAAGAGGGAAGAGTAATAGCCTATGGTGGAAGGCAGTTGAGGGTTCATGAAAAGAATTACCCCACGCATGACTTAGAGCTAGCCGCAATTGTTTTCGCGCTTAAGTCTTGGCGTCACTATCTTCTTGGTGAGAAATTCGAACTGTTCACTGACCACAAATCATTAAAATACTTATTCTCTCAGAAGGATTTGAATTTAAGGCAGCAACGGTGGATGGAATTCTTAGCCTCCTACGATTTTGAAATAGCATATACCCCGGGCAAGGGTAACGTGGTGGCAGACGCCTTAAGTAGGAAAAGGTTGTCCTTGAGTCCGTTGTTTGTTGAACGACAAAGCTTAGAATTCATCTCTATGTTTGACTTTAGACCCTCTGTTGACTTAGTACCCGGTCTGTTAGCATCCTTGGAGGTTAGACCTACACTTCTAGGACGGGTTGGTGAGGCACAGCGAGACGACCCACAATTGGTTGAGATAGTAGAAAAGCTCAAAGGGGGGGAGTCGTCAAGCCATCTTCGTAGGTATACCCCAGACGATAAGGGTTGGTTACGAAGGGATAATAGACTTTGTGTACCACAAGACGAAGACTTAAGGAAGGCCATTCTTGATGATGCTCATCGCTCAAAAATGACCATTCATCCCGGCGGGGATAAGATGTACAAAGATATGAAGCGGGTTTTCTTTTGGGCCGGTATGAAAAAGGATGTGGCCGAGTACGTCGCTAGATGCTTGGTGTGCCAACGAGTTAAAGCAGAACAAAAGAAACCCGGTGGGTTGCTTCACCCATTAGAAGTTCCACTATGGAAATGGGAAAGCATCTCAATGGATTTTGTGGATGGATTACCAAGATCAAGGAAGGGTAACACGGGGATTTGGGTTATAGTAGATAGACTTACTAAAAGAGCCCATTTTATTCCCGTGAAAAGTAAGAGGACTGCTCCGTGGTTGGCTTCTGTATACATTAAGGAGATAGTTCGTTTGCTCGGTATTCCTTCTAGTATAGTAAGCGACCGTGACCCCATCTTTACTAGCGAATTTTGGAAGAGTTTACAAGAGGCGGTAGGGACTCAGCTATGTTTGAGCACCGCATATCATCCTCAGACAGACGGCCAGACCGAGAGGGTGAATCGCATTCTAGAGGATCTTTTAAGGCTTTGTATCCTAGACTTTGGGGGTACATGGGAAGAGCACCTTCCGTTAGTAGAATTCGCATATAATAATAGCTTTCAGTCTAGTATTGGCATGGCACCTTTCGAAGCTCTTTATGGAAGGCCTTGCCGTTCGCCTACATGTTGGTGGGAATCTACCGATAAAATCCTACTTGGGCCCGATATGGTTAGGGAAACCTCGGAGAAGATTGAGTTGATTCGAAGGAGGATGAAAGCAGCACAAGATAGGCAAAAATCGTATGCTGATAAGAGGAGGACAGATCTTGAGTTTGACATTGGGGACATGGTTTTTATCAAAGTATCTCCGTTACAGAATTTTGTTCGCTTTGGGTCCGTGGGGAAATTAGCACCAAGGTTTGTAGGGCCGTTTCTTGTAAAAAACAGGATTGGGAAGATGGCATATAGGGTGGAGTTGCCTGAGAAACTTAGTGGAGTACACGACGTATTCCATGTATCACATTTGAGGAAGTGTTTGCACAAGACCGCGGAGGTGGTAGAGCCGAGCTTGCTTAAAGAGGTGGAAATAGAGCGTGATGCAACAATTAGACGAGCTCCTACATGCATTCTTGGGTCGGAGATCAAAAAGTTGAGGAATCGAGAGGTCAGACTGGTTAAAGTGCAATGGGGAGATGATGAGAGCAACGCAACTTGGGAGACAGAAGAGAAGATGCGTTCGTTGTACCCTTTTCTTTTTGAGGGTATGTCTTTTAATTTCTCCTTTATCGCTTAGCTTATCTTATCTTATCTTTAGTATGTCCTCTCATTAGTATCTTTGACCTTTAGTTAGGATAATCCTATGGTTGAAACATGTGTTTGAGACATGTTATGTATGATGGATGCAAAATGGATGCAAGTGTTTGCTAGTGGTTGCTCGTGGATGCATATATACACACACTTTAGGCACTAGATCGGCTCAGTCACTTCATATTGCATATTGCATATATATGGATGTATTTAGTATAATGGATGTATAATGGTTGTACCATCATATGGATGCTGCATTCGGTTGAATGGGTGTGCACGCATATAGAAGTAGTATGTAAGCAATTAGGATCTTTTGCATACATAATGGATTCATGACACTTACATAATTTGCATTAAGGAGGTCAACTGAATCAGTGGACCGCCTGATTTTGCATTAGATACGGACATATACACACACTGCATTTAAACATGAAAGCATTAGAAGTCTGTAAGGACAATGGATGCCTGTGTATGATGGATGAGTAGATGGACGTTTGGATGGTAGGATATACATTCTTCCAGACTTGAAGATTTCGGGGACGAAATCCTAAAAGGAGGGGAGAATGTAACACCCCGAGTTTTCTATTAACACTAAAGTTGCTAAAATAATAATAAGTGTGTAGAAGAGGGGATGTATCTAATATGAATATAAAAATATTAATAAGTATGTAAGAGAGGGGATGTATCTAATATGAATATAAAAATATTAATAAGTGTGTAAGAGAGGGGATGCATCTAATATGAATATAAAAATATTAATAAGTGTGTGAGAGAGGGGATGTATCTAATATGTATATAAAAACAATAATAAGTAAAGGGGGATGTATCTAATATGTACATTGTAGAAAATATATATATATTTATGACATGAATAGAAGTTTATTAATATGCTGAGTGTTTGCTGAGTCACTTCTGAATCATTGCTGAGTCAACAAGATAAACCCCATCTTGTCTGGACGGCTACGGTTATTTCTAGGTTAAATCTAATGGCCTAAACGCATTCTAAAATCTATAAATAAGTGGGTAGACCCTAGACCTAAATCACTTGTAAAATTAGAGAAGCTACCGTCATGCTGCTGCCATGGAGTTCAGCATAGCCGTCACAAACTAAGAAGAGGAAGCCTAATCATCTACAACTAAATCTACACAAATCAAATCAAAAGATCTCTCTTTCTCTAATTCTTTTCTTTTGTTGGTGAGTATGATGATTCTCACAAGACTATTACAAACTAATTTGACTCAGTTATGAATGGATCACAAGAAAGTGATGTGATTTGTAATTGTAAATTCTATATATTGTGGATCTCTTATTATGTTATTATGTTGTCGTATGATGTAAATTATATATGCTATGTCATGCTATGTTGTAAATTCTCTTATGCTATGTCGTGCTATGTTGAGAATCATGTCAAGCTATGTTATACTATCATACTATGCCATGTTATAAATCATGCTATATTATGTTGAAAAATCATGATGTTGTTGGATCATGCTTAAAGTTATGTTTTTTTTTTCTTAATTTAAATGGATCTTGTTTATGGGAATTTGCCTATTAGGTTAGGTGTACCCATAAACTTGAAACTATAATTAAATAAAACTTGATTATGGGAATTTGCCTATTGAGTTAGGTGTACCCATATAAAACCATGTTGTTAAAAAATTAGATGATGTTGATTCACACATGTTCATATGTAAGTTTATGAAAATTGATTGAGATTATATTAGGTGAATTTTGAACAAGTTGACACCTTTAGGTCCATGACATGTATAATCTATGCAAGTTGGACATATGCAAGTTTCACCTCTTATTATGATTCATTTGGTCACATATACATGTTGTTATTATGATAATCTCTTTTATGCTATGAGTTGCTATTCGAGTCTAACATATATTTTGCGAATAAACGTTCAAACGTGGGGTAGGGGTAATATTAGGAATTAATAAATTGGGTGCAATTTTGTAAGATGTTGCATACCATGAATGAATGTCCATAATTGAGTCAATTATGGACATTGTTAAAAATTGGAAGTAATTAATAATTCAAGTAGGGAATTATTAAAATTGGGGGAAAGTGGATTATTATTAATAATCAATGCTTAGGACACGAGGTTGGACCCGTTTGTGATGTAAACCTGCCCGGACCCGCCCGGCAAATCCAGTAGTCACAAATGTCGGCCCAATGTGAGAGGTCCTAGGCCCAAACTAAAGCATAACAGTTGTAAAGACACGAGGTTAGACTCTTTTATGGTGTAAGACTGCCCGGACCCGCCCGGCAAATCCAGCTGCCATAAATGCCAGTCTAATGTGAGAGGTCTTTATGAGGTTATGGCCTTAATGAACTAAGAAATACTTAACCAGATAATCATGTAAGGTGGGACATGGGGGTTAAGTAGGTGCCTTGGGTGGCATGAGGAATCTGGTGGTTGCCTTTAGAGGCATTTGAAATACGATTAGACTTAACCAAACACACATGTAAATGAACATGACTAAGTGGGTTAAGTGGGATGGACTAATGGGGACAAGCTTAGGTGGAATGCTTGTGGTAAATAGTGGGGGCCCATTTCAACCAGTATCCCAAAACGTATCTTTGTGGGCTCGACCCAAGTCGAGGACGGGACACGCATACTGGGTTTGACTATAAGAGGCCAAAACAGGGAGCGGTGGCAACGCAAGTCCAACGGTTTTCATATGCGTGTGTGGACCCGGGCTGGTAGGTAAGACGTTGTTGCATCGTGTAGGTATAAGCCGTGCATGTCCGTTGTATCAGGTTGCCACTTTAGGGGAGTGATACACCCCACTGTGGGGCCAGCACGGGTATCTACGAGTTAGGGAGCCGATCGAATAATGGGAAGTAGGGTACACCTAGTGAAGATAGGGGCAGGCGGCACCTATGTAGTCAGCTAGGGGTACGTAAAGCCATTAGGAAAGTTTCTAAGTGAAGCTAAGTGGGATGAATCTTTAGGGTGACTGGTGTGGTGCAGTATAGTGTTTATCCTTTAGTATTTAGGAGCGCCTATAACGTTGCCTTTAGCGATTGTCTATGTCCTTAATCTGCTCTTCATAGACATTTTCTTGTTTTCCAGCTTATGCCTTAGTCCAGTTATTTTGGTAATAGTATTGTAGAATTATCATATTCACCAGACTTTATGTCTGACCCCCTCTTTTCCATCCTTTTTCTCCCTTCAGGTCCGCAGGTTGGGCCAAGTTCTAGTGGAGTCTAGTTGGATCGCTTATCTTCTGGAAAGCTTGGACTGCTGAAGTAAAGTCCAGCTTGTTATCTTTCTTTTTAATGGCTATTCATGTAATGGGATTATGTACTTGTTTTATCAAGATAGATATTGTACTTGACATTGAATATGGTGTTATGATGTAATCAAACATGTTTTGACTTCTGCTACAATGAAATAAAGTTTTTGAATTTCCAAGTACTATTTTATATCTGTCTTGTTGTAATTTTACTGTTCTATATTCACTTAAAACCTCCATGGAAGTTAATGCATTCCCTTTGTGAGTGACATTAATGGACGTGGGGTGTTACAATTAGTTTCATACACAATGTTGATTCGAAGTGGTTTTGGGTCTAGTTCCCATCCCGGACTCATCGAAACAACATGTCAAAAAGGACAAATAATATTTCATTGATCGATGTTTTAACTATCAGTTACAAACTGTATGATCAAGCGTATTGGCAGCTCAGGTCTTACATTTCAAAATCATTCACTAAAACTCTTGGAATCATTTACCAAATTAAAAATCGATTTTAATTTCTTATCTCGATAAAACTATATTCTTGTCTTTTAAGAATAAACATATTCAGCAATCTCCCATTTATTTCCTTCATTTCAAAAATACCACCACATTACCAAAACTATTTCCATTTCATTAATCTTGGAAGTATTACCTAATATTCGAATATTACTTATTTTTCTTTACTTCGTAGAATATCGAAATATATTACTATGTCCATGGTATAAAACCAATTTCCATTTCTTATATGGCCAAACAACGTCAAATGACGTACTTAATATTATATAAACTTTAATGACTTTATTAAATCCCAAACTTCGAAGCTATAAATTATTACGAGTACGTATGGGATACACATAAATTTCGACATTTTGTTTCATCTCAAAATAATCCTCATTTCCCTTTTCTTATTGTTTTAAATAAATATGTTTTTGAACCCAACTATTTTCTTTATCTAGAAAATAGTGATATATAATATATGTATATATATAACCAAATGGCATCATATTTTAAACTTGGGCCAAAGAATTATTACTGTATATTTTACTTCAAAACCAAATGGTCTTGTTTATATTCTAAAACCTCGTAGCTAACATTTTCATTTCAAATCTCGTTGTCCACTACCATTACAGACTAATACCATTCCTTAATAATAGTGAAGTCGTTCAAGTTAGGTTATTTTATTTACCTCTCAAACCTTGATCAACAACGTTCTTATCTTAGAATAGGTAGAAGTTCGTAATTTACAACATACCCATTACATCTTATTTATTATTAAAACACGGTTTTATAAACCATATATTCATTTATGACAATCTTGGCCTTTGTTGACCAAAATAATAACCTTTTTCTTTCAAAAGTCGTTAAACAATTTCATTCAAATTTGGAAGTACATATGACGATCCATTACCAAAATACTTCACCAAAAAAACAATTTAGATCATATTATAACACAAATTTCATTTAGAATTATATGTTTTCAAATATTTTTGCTAATACCATTTTATATCATATCATATAGTAATACTTAAATCTTGGTCCCTTATAAACAAGAACCATTTTTCCTTAGCCCAAACTCTTTCCTTTTATCTCGACTCGAATCTTAAAACCAGATAGTAACTTATCGCGTTAGCTCACTCTTCTTGAATAATCTTACTTACAAAGTTCATATTACATGATATGATCTTTTTATAAATCATTTTAAAAGTTACTAATTTTATTACATCCCTGATTTTCTTCTTAAATAGGTTCATTAAGAAATAATCATTTTATATATATCATTAACTTCATTTTTTCACGAAGTAAAAGTAGCTTACTTGTTTATTGACTAAAAAGATTAGTTAATGACATTTGAAATTATTAACAACAATTGATTATAATAACAACTTTAAACAACATTAAATAAAAAGTAAATTTTATTAAATTAAACAACAATTCATTAATAACCAATTTTGACCAAACAGTTGACTTAGTCAACTTTAAATCGTTAGTTAATTCGTTAACCGATTTCAAATATCCCTTATTATTTGATTAATTAATAAAATTAATCTAATAACATTGCTTACTTGCTTACTTAAAACAATTATTTCAAAAACATTAACATGTAGGTTCAATACAGCTCACGGATTTATTAACGTCAAATTCTTATATACAATCATTTATAATATTCCTCTAAAAACTTATTTATAAATATCAGTATATTTTTAAAACATCATTATAATGTATAAAACATAATTAAAATCTTGTTTCAGTTAATTTTTTTATAATTCAACTTCGTCAATTGCCTGACAGTGAATCAACGTTTCAACAAAAAGGTGGATTTTAGGCCATTTGCTGCCAATCCCTCAATCAATACTGTTTACTGATTTAAATCACAACTTCATTGAATATCAATTCAATGTCAACATCCAAATAGGTTTTCAATGTCAGTGGGGTTCAACCAGTTCATATAAACAATATAAAAATAAACAACATACATAATATTTGAGGAATCTGGTCGGGTTCCTCCAACCTGTCCTTCCCTGCATCACAGTTCATTATAATATTTCATAATAATATATGAGAATAGAAATTTCATCCAACACATTTGAAATGACATGAATATATTTAATGTCAACTAATAACAGACAAATAGCATCCAAGGCAACCAACCAACCAATTTATACTATCAACAAGTAAATTTTATTATATGAATTTTATCACATTATAGAATTCCAGAAGGTGTTGGAGTTAACTCACCTTTATTTTGATTGAAGGTTCGTGCGTTGTTTCATATAATTCTAAAAAATGTTTAAAATTACATGAAATTCCGACTGCTTCTGTTTCTGATAAACAAGTTTGTACTCATAGCCTGCATCGCCACGATCCTAGCGGGTCCAATTTCGTAAGATTCTGGTAATCTGAGAACAAGTTACGCGCGTTATAAGTTCTAATTTGTTTATATAATAATATAATTAAACAATATTTTAATTAAACTTCTAACCACCTTCTAAATTAAATTCCACGTCAGCCTCTTTTTAATTGCTCGCGCGTTATTTCATCTTCTACCCATCTGAACCCCAATCCCCCAAGTACCTATTATTCATGAATAACCCAAACTCGACATCACTGGAGCTTCGCCGTCGACGATTCTGGCCACCTACACGCACAACCTACATGCCTTCGCGATCGCCACTGTATCCTCCCCCCACGTTAGTAATACCGACAACCAAGCTCGCTCCATCAGCCCAGAATTCGCCCTTGACTTGATTCCGTTCAACTTCCAAAACCTGCCGCCATAGCTAGAGGTTGACCACCAGACCCTCGTCATATGATCGACATTGCCACCCTCCTTCACTTTGCATCAGATGTCCGACCCCCTTGTCAACCATAATCACCAGAATTTCACCAAACCCATTTGCCACTTTTGAAAACACCCCACAAATTATCATCTCTGATCATCCCACGTTTCCAGCCACCATAAGCCAAATTAGCCAATTCATCCAACAGAAATCTTGTAGCCCTCAGTCCCTCGACAAATTTCCTTCAGGTCCGACCACCTAAAACTGACATCATCGCATGCAAAACGATGAACAACGAAACTGGATCTCGTAGATTTTAGGCCGATTCCGGTCACCATAGGATGATAGGTCCCCAATTTTTTACAACGCCTTCCCCTCAAGATCCTCTACGACTTTCCGTTTAAACACCTCCTCCTATTCATTACAGAAATGGGGAAATAAATTATTTTTTGATGAGTGGTGTTTCTGAAAATATAGCTGACGGAAATGGATTTGATTTGGGAGATTCTGGTTTTGGCGAATGGTAGAGTGTATATAAAGAGGATTTATATGTTATTTTATTTCCACATGACTAACGATTTTTTTTCATGCCTTTCGCCATTTCTGAACGCTGTTTATTGATTTCTGTGCTCACATACAAGCTCCGTTTGTGACGAGAATGGACATCACAGTATAATTCCACGTTGCGGTCCTAATGAAACTTATTTCGTCGAATTCTGAGTTCGTTTGCTCAAACAGTGCTCGTTCGAGTCCAAATGGTCGTTTTATTTACATTTAATTTTGCTGCGCTCACTAAATAACTCCAGTTGACATAAAACTTGAAATCTAGCAATAATTAGCCGTTATGGTTTCAACAAATTTTGTTTTGCTGAAAACGGTGGTCGTTTGAATAAAGTCCCTTTTAAGGGTCCAAATTGAATTAAAAGAAATCAATTTAAAAATACCTCAATATAATAATAATAAAATACTATAACTGCTATACTCGACCAGAATTTCATGTAGTTTCGTAATTAAATACCCCGGAGTGAATTCCAAGCTAAAATGGTATAAAATAGAATAAAAACCCTTTATTTATCTAAATAAATGTTATAATTTATAAACGAATTCCATAGTGACTTTTCAAAAATTTGATTTGGACATAAAACAAAATATACAACATGAAAACTCGATTCTCTTTCATTAGAAAAATATTATCAAATAGATTCAGACATTTCTAGTTTCGAAGAAATCCGACTTATATTGGATTCTGTACAACAATTTAAAGTTGAAAACGTAATATTACGAACTACCGGGTCGTTACAGCTTGTTTTATAATTATATTATAAATTAAACGTCCAAGCGTCGTTTTATAAACGAAATAGTTAATATAATTTCAAACTAAACCATATTAAATCCTTTTAATTTGCTCATTCACATTATATTGCAAATCCAACAGATCCCGACCATTCAGGAAATTAAATTATTATTTTATTATTTATGTTAATAAAATATTTAAAATTATTTATTTCAAGCCATTTAAAATTTCAAACCAATGTTTAAAACCATATTTAAATATTAAATAAGATGGCTAAAAATCTGGGCCATTACAATACCATATAAGCCTTAAACCATTAATGCTTATATGCGTTTGCCAATCAACAGATTAACCGCAATACATAATCAACTAATACTAACTTATGTATCAACATCAATGGAGTTCATACTAATATCAAACGACCACAGTCAAGTCGATTTCAATGACCATTTAAGGTTCATACCACCACAATGTCCACAAATTCAGTTCTTGGGGTCATGTATGCAAGTGACACGTGTCCTTCACTTAAAAATTCAACCATTTTCATACCACACAACATTAAATCATACTATAAACTCATAACATCCGTTATAGGTCATTATACAACTCACACAAGTTTAAAAATATTAACCAACATAAACTAGCCCTTACAATTGTTTAAAAGCTCTTACATTGCATTCCATTCCTTCTAACTTCAATCGAAGGAAGTCTAAATGTTTCCGGACCATTTCGACATCCTTCCGACATCATTGGATAATTTCTGAAGAATATGGGTAGAGATTCGACGATATGGGGTTTCAGAAATTGACCGGCGAATAAACGGATGTATATTGGGTTTTTGGTGTAAACGGAAAGGGTTTTGGGCTAAACGGAGTTCGGGTTTGAGGTGGTAGGGTCTGGGGATGTTGGTGGGGCATGAAGGGCGCTGCTACAACCCGGATGTGGCTATTTTGGCTGTTGAGTGGGTGGTTTGGTGATTAAGGGGAGGGGTGCTTGGTTTTAGGGTTTTTAAGGTGGTTTAGGGCCTTTAGGATGTAGTGGGGGCCACGAAAAGGGAGTGGGGTGGCTGATATGGGTAGTGGGAGGTGGCTGGGGCAACGTAAGGCTAAAGGGGGGAGGCGCATGGCCGGCGGTGGAGGAAGAAAGAAGGGGAGAGGGAGAATAGAAATGAAATGTAAAGTGAAAAAGTGGTGTAAAGCCTTGTATTTATAGGCAAATTATTTTGCCATGGATCACTGAGGTTTTGTTCATCTAGCATAGGGGAGAAAGCAAACCAAGAGGCCCTCATTGCATGAGATCTCAAAAGAAACACACTTTGGAGATAACTAGTTCAAGGTGTGAACACAAACTTAAGGTACGTTCTATTACGTGTTATCAACTCGTGTGACTACATACTGATCTCATTTTCGACAAAACTTGGAATCCCGACATGTTTTCTTGATATGGTTTCAAAGAAACTGATTTTGTCGAATTCCGAGTCCGTTTGCTCAAAAGGTGACCATTCGAGCTCAATTCGAGTTCAAGTTATCAATCGGTTTACACATAATTTCGTACGGCCACATACTAACTCCGTTTGATATGAAATTTGGAATCCTACCATATTTTGATGTTCTTGATCTGATAAATTTGGTTTCGTCAAATTCCAAGATCATTTGCAAAAATTCTATTTTCTACGCTATCATAATAATATTAAAATATCAAATTTTAATATAATTAACTTTTAAAACCAACTTTAAAAGTTCCCTAACCTTATCTTAACTATTTAATAAGTTGTATTCAAATACTTATCTCAAAATATCAAAATTTACAATTTCAGTGAATAGTGTTTTGACCAAATTTTTTTAAAATAATAGGATGATAAAACTAATTTAAATAACCTATCTACTCGTTATACTTTTGGAAATCTTATCTAAAGATGAGTTTATGTATCCAAAACTGTTCGTGGTTGTTCTAAATTTTTAAAAACTCAAAATTTCAAAATATCAGAAACTCTAGGTCGTTACAAGTTTTCAATCTGATCTGGAGATACTATCAAAATTGGTTCATGCACAAACTTCCGTAGATACGACACATGAAAAACATTATGCATAACTGTCATTTTCTCAGGTAATTCCACTCTATAAGCAAACTTCCCAATACACAAGATGATCGGAAATGACCAACGAAACTCGGAGCTAACTTTCCTTTTCGTCCAAATCGAATGACATTCCTCAGAGGTGAAATCTTAGCAAATACCAAATCCCCTGCTAAGAATTCCAAATCATTTCTCATCTTATCGGGATAACTCTTCTAGCAATCTTGGATTGCCTTCATTCCTTAATGAATGATCTCAATCTTATCCGTCATTTCTCTTATCGCTTATAGCCCAAGTACCAATTTTTCTTCAATCTCCAAGCAACAAGAAGGAAAATTACATGCTCTACCGTACAACTCCCCATATAGTGCCATACCAATACTCATCTGACAATTGTTGATATAGGCAAACTCAACTAGATATAAATAGTCTTTCCATGATCCTCTACCTATATGTAAACTCGCAAAAGATCTTCCAATACTCGGTTGAATCTTTAAGTTTGGTTATCAATTTGAAGATGATAAGCCATACTCATATATAGCTCAATTCCCAATGCCTCTTGCAAGCTCTTTCGGGATTCACTGGTAAACAAAGGATCTCGATCACTTAATATACTCTTAGGTATTCCATGGAATCAAACTATATTTAATATACAACTATGCTAACTTGGATGTTGTACTAGCAGATTTGGCAGGATTAAACTTTGCACTTTTAGTCAAGCGATCCACGGTTACCCATATACAATCATATCCTACCCTAGTCCTTGGCATTTCATCGATAAAATCCATCGAAACTTGTTCCCACTTCCACATAGGAACTTCCAATGACTATAATAATCCACCTGGCTTCTTGTGCTTATCTTTAACTGACTGATAGTTCATATACTTCTCTCCCAACATCCTCTTTCATCCTTTCCTAGTGGTAAAATTTCTTCATATCTTGATACATCTTGTTACCGTCAGTATGAATAGTTAACTTAGAGCGATGAACTTCTCTTAGAAGCACATTTATCAATTCATCTAAATCAGGAACAACTAGTCTTCCATCATTTTGAAGCCAACCATCTCGATCGACTTCGTTACTCTTATTTCCTTATACTCGACTCTCATTTCCTATCACTGAAAATGATCTCGACAAGCTTAGCATCTCGCTTCTAGCCCTCGCCAATCCTTTGGAACATAGTGAGTCTAATTGACAAGCTCACTATCGTTTCGAGCTCTAACCCACAGTGAGACCTAAAATCGAATCCAGCTAAATATTCAAGGTGCTTTCATTTAGTAAACATAGCTCTTAAACTTGCATGTCTTCTACTCAATGCATCATCCATTGTGTTTCCTTTTCCTAGAGTATAGGCTATACCAAAATCATAAGATGCCAGAAACTCTAACAAATGTTAATGCCAGAGATTCAAATCCTTTTAGGAGAAGAGATACTTCACTGACTTATGATCCATAAATAGTTATATCTAACTCCCAACAAATAGCACCTCTACATCTTTAAAGCAAACACTATGACCGCTCAATCCAACTCATGAGTCGGATAATTTCTTTCGTCCGGATTCTTATGTCGACACGCATATGCCACTATTTTATCTTTCAACATTAATAGTGCTCCCAATCCAATGCCACATGCATCGTATACATAACCATCTCATCATTTCCACTCGGATAACCAATATAGATCACTTGTCAAGTTATCTTACAAAACCACAAAATTATGCTTGCACTTCGCATTAAATGCAAAGATCTAATTCTTCTTTGTCAATCTAATCAATGGTGTGGCTATCTTAGAAAAGTCCTCGATAAACCGCTGATACTATCCCTCCAAACCAAGGAATCTCCTTACGTTCGTGGCATTCTTGGGTCGATCCCGATCTTGCATTGCTGCAACTTTAGCGCAATCCACCATTGTTCCTTGCCCCAATATGACATGACCTAAGAATCTCACTTTCTCCTTCCAAAAGTGGCATTTTGAAAACTCAGCTGTCAACTGATGCTTTTGCAAGATTTAAAAAATGATTCTCAAATGTATCTTGTGTTCTTACTTAGTCCTGAATAAACCAATATATCATCCATGAACACAAGCACAAACTTATTCAACTGATCTCTAACTCGATTCATAAGATCCACAAAATATATTGGTGCATTAGTCAATC
This sequence comes from Allium sativum, assembly GCA_030737875.1. Lineage (NCBI taxonomy): Eukaryota > Viridiplantae > Streptophyta > Magnoliopsida > Asparagales > Amaryllidaceae > Allium > Allium sativum. Next base: position 368,240,482 of record CM060920.1, read on the forward strand.
CAAACGACATTATCATTCACTCATAAAATCTGGATAGTGTCCTAAAAGCAATCTTCGACACACTATCCCTAGTCACTCTAAGTTGGTGAAGTTCCTTTGCCAAATCAATCTGGAAAAACACCTTGGCTTTGTGAAGCTAATCAAATAAGTCATCGATTCTCGATAATAGATACATATTCTTCTTGGTCACCTTAGTCAGCAACGATAATCCACACACAATCTCAACGATCCATCAACCTCGGTTGCAAGCACAACTGGTGCACCCCACTCAAATGTGCTCCTCCAAATGAATCCTTCACTTAAAAATGTCGTTCACTTGCACTTATAATTCTCGCTATTCCCTAAGTGCCATCTGCTTAAGAGGCCTAACAATAGGTCTGGCTACATCTACTAAATCAATACGAAACTCAATTTCTCTTTGCAATCGAAGTCCTTTGACCACGTCAAAGGCATAAGAAAACTCTAGAATGATTGGCACTGATGACAATCCATCCCGTGGATTAGCACGCGAATATAAAAAGCCGACTAGGACCCCTCCCCACCGACAGCATTTCTTAACCGTTCGCCCTTCCACATTCTGGATTGCTACATCGAGCTTCTTGCAATCCACTATAGCCGCGTATCTCTTGAGCCAATCCATACTCAGAATGATCCCAAACCTTGCGAATTTCAAAACAAAGATATCATGCATAAAAGTGCAACCATGTCTCGATAACATTATACCATGGCAAAGCATACAAAGACTAGAAGACCAACCCTCTACTGGGTATCAACAATCTTAGATTTTAAACCTAACTAGCAAACAAGCCCATTACAAATAAAAGAATGTTATTCTCCAGTATCAAACAAAATCCAAACTAAAACATCTCTGATAAAAAGTATACCTTGCAGGACAACACTGTTCTCCTTCTCTACGACAGTCGGAACCCTCGAAGAAGACAACACAACATCCAATGCATATGCCCTCACTACCTTCTTATCCTTTGGTGTATCCGATAATTCTTCCTCAAGTTCCCAATCTTATCAAATTTAAAACATTTCTTTTCCATCTTAGGAGCCTTGCAATTCTTAGAATAATGGTCATACTCATGACAGTCGAAGCAAGTGACCTAACCCTTAGGTTTCTTCTAGTCATTCTTTCCATGCTGATGTTGCTTCTTTTGCCCATTCCACTTTTTCTTATTCCCACCACCTTACTATGGCTTCGACTTCTTCAAACTTTCAACAACAACTTCTTTTTTCTTTAGGAATAAAATATCATATCTCAAACCTTTCTCGACCAACTTCTCTTATGCGTCCTCGATATGATCCACCAATTGTTCTCTTAGACACTCATCCAATCTCACGATAAACTTCTCGTTCTTCTGACATGGAGTTTCAATATAAGAACGAGCATACTTCAACTAAGCTTCAAACTCATCTACATACTTAGCCATGGGCCTCCTACCTTGCTTCATCTCAACAAATACCTTGAAGAGAATCGGCTTCTGGATCGTAGAAACAAACTTCTACTTAAACTTAGTCCTAAATTGATTTCAAGTAATTTGCTCTTATGGAGTCTCAAAAGTAATGGTGGCCCACCAATCCATCGCCCTCCATTGAAGCTGTCTCGACGTAAGCATCCTTTTCATAAAATTGTTGATTCCCAATTATCCAAAGATGCAAACACAATTATCCAACCAATTATGCACTTCGATCGTGGATTATGTCCTATTAAACGAATTGTCATCTAGAGAAGTATAGTCCTTGAACATCATGGCGAAATCGATAACCTTAGGTGTCAGCACAAAAGCACCACTGTCTACTGCGCCTCTAGAGTGAGTATATTACTCATGGTCGATGTCATCATAGCCTTGAACATAGCACAAAAAATGGGTGTAGCAGCAGTAGCTCCCAATTGACTACCCTGTGTAACAACCTGGATTTTCGGGTAACCGGGAAATGCAAATTTACTACGTTTTGTGATTCTTAAGATTGAAATTAGATAGATAAGGACATTTTCTAAACACAGTTATTTTGATACATATGTTGAATTTAATATTTAAATAGTGTAAGTAATTTTTGTGCGTTAGTTGTGTATTAAGTTCTTAAATTTACAAAACTTGATTAGTGTTGTGGCTTTGTATGTGTTAAGGGGTTATGATGTGTTGGATATGATTAAATTAGTGTTTAACAAGTGTTTAAATCCTTAAAATGGTGAAATTGAGTTTATTAAACTATTTAAAGTTGGTTTTGGGCTTAATTGGATATCTTGGCCCATCCTCTATCTTTAGACTAGTTTCTGATGAAATCTGAATAAGGAGGCACATACAGTTCATTCTCCTTCGTCTTTGCGAAAACACACATCCAATATTAATGGCTTCCCTTCCCATCAAAACTCAAAAACCCTAACCATTCTGAAAATCATAAAAAATCAAATAAAATTCCAAAAATTCTCAAACTCGGATATGTTGTTACTAACACATTCCAGCACCTCCTCCAATTTTTATGGTATTTGATTTAGTTTTGGGGCATCAAACATCTTCCTTCATTAAGCAATTCTCGGATCAGATCTAAACATAAAACGAAGGTCAGTATAAAAATCATAAGTAATTCTAGAAAAATATAAAAATTCCTGAATTTGGATATGTTATTCTCAACTCAATAACACACCTTCAGTAAAAATTTCGTAGGAAAATAATTCAGTTTGCTATGGAAAACCCTTGTTGCAACAGTGGGTAAAAATGCAATTTTTTGGGGAAATTGACGATGAGTTGAGGCTTGCATGCTAGTTCGCGAGGTTACAGTGAGTTGTTCGATTCACACAATCTATCTCTAAAAATTTAGTTGCATGTTAGAAATTTTAGCTTAGATAGGGTTGATTTGATGTTTGATTAGGTAGCAATATGATTTGGATTCAAATGGTTGTTTGATTTTGTGTGCTGAGAATTTTCGTGAAAATATCACTACTGTAAAACAGAGATAACTCATAGCTTAATTATCTAAATTGAATCAATTTTTTTACCAAAGAATTCTCTTTCAATTTTCTACAACTTTTCCCTATAGTCATTTGTCGAAATTTTGCATTTTCGGAGGTCAAAAATGAGTTTTAAACTGAGCATGCAGCTCAGGCCTGTGTTAAAATTTGGGTTGATAGTAAAATGAGCATAACTTTTGAGTCACTTATTGGAATTTGATAAAATTTTATATATGGAAAGCTAAGATTATAAGCTACAACTTTCATTTGGTGTGCTTCTGTTGATTTTGAAGTTTAAATAGAGAAAAAGTCATTTATTTGTCGCTGGGCTGTCATTAGGAAATCAGGAAAATACTTAAAACTGAGAATTTGTTTTGGTCATAACTTTTGAGCCACTAATCGAAATTTCAAAATTCTGGAAAACTATGGGATTAAGCTACAACTTTCATTTATGGTGCCTCTTGTGATTTTGGATTTTAAATGGTGAAAACCCCATTTATTTTTTGTTGTCCTGTCATTGAGAAATCGTGTCAATACTTAAAGATTGTTTTGGTCATCACTTTGAGTAACTTATCGGAATTTAATAATTTTTGATGTTTGGAAAGCTAGTATGCTTAAGAAAAATTGAAATTGCAATTTAAAACTAAGAGATTTGTTATGAACTTTTGGAACAATAAAATAGTTTTGTGAACAACTATGTAAAAGTTTTAAACAATGGAATTCAAAAGAGATAATAGTTTTGAGAATCTTAATTCTATAGTCTGGAATGAGCAAATTTTCGACTTAATGTTACCGATTGTTTTATATGCTTTTGTGAAACATTTTTTCGAAATTGGTATATTCCAACGAATAGAATGTTGAAGTGGAGTTTACAAATTCTTGACCAAATATTAGAACCCAACTCAGTAGTATGGGATGCTCGAGTTAGATTCTTGTAATCGATTTTGGCATAGTAATTAACACTTTAGGGTTTTATTCTTTAATGGTGTGCGACAAGTGGTCTCTAGAACCGTAAGAGAACATAATTCAGGTTTTCCAGGTATATCCATAATAAGTGAACTTACTAATTCTTAGTAAACATTTAGGTTTCACTAGATGGTATGAGACGTCTATGTTAAAGTTTAGTGGTTACTGTTGGTGATAGTATTTAGCACTTTAGAGTTCCCTTTCTTTTGGTGTGTGGCAGAGGCTGCTAGATCCTTAAGAAGGTTACTTTTGGATTTCTATTCTAACTTGTAAATACAAAAAGATTAAGAAATCCATTATTTTAAGATATTGGACTTTTATGACTACTTTTGTTAGTAAAGATCTTAAATAAAATAATGATTATTATGGAGTAGTAGAGCCGTGGTTGCCAATATCTTTATGATTGTTGAGGTTTTGTTCCTTTGATTATCGGACTCAGTTATATGTTTCCTCGATCCCTTATATCGAGCATGTGAGACACCGATCTACACGATCGTGTGTCTATGTCTCCGCAAACCCTTAGATTGAGCATGTGATTCCTTGGTCTCAGTAATTAAAGAAATGGATTGTGTTGCTTGTTTCGTTATGTTTCGTCGATACTAGCTATCGTGCATGAGTTCCGGATTGCTTTTTTTTATTGTGTTTCCTCGATCAGGTCAGTTGAGTATGAGTTTCTCGATCCTAGTGATCGTGAATGAGTTCAAGATCTTTAGTATCAGATCGGTATGAGGGATACCACCAAGCCTCGAGGCCATCTTGGATTTTGGAATGTATGTTTGTTTGTTTGATATGTTGATTCTTGTTCTTCCTTGGTCATTTAACTGGGAAAGAGTTCATTGATCAGAGTGGTCATGATAGAGTCATGTTAACTTGTCGTGCTTATAATAGTTCGTTGATCGGGTTGGTCATGAATGAGTTATGTTAACTTGTCGTGCTTATAACGTGAACTTGTGATAGAGATAAATATCTATGATTGGAAACCAAACGTACATCATTGTGAAACAATAAATTATTGTGACTATCATTTTGTGGTTGAACTAAAGTTTATTTATCTGTTATATATATATATATATATATATATGGATCTCACTTTTTGGATATTTAGAGATAGACTGATCCGGAATTTTGTGTTTCCGGGTCAGACCGAAATTTTCAGGTTTACAGGATGCTCAAACTTTTAGACATGTGAGCCGGCCATGGATATATATATTGAGATTCTAAGTTTATCTTATGTAGGATATTCACCTGATGTAATACGAGATGTACTTGTTAAGGTAGTGACTTATTTTGAAATGTGTAGAATGAAAAGTTTAGAAGTATATTTATGCACATACTCTATGTATGGTATGATGTATACTTTTCTATTGTGATCTATGATTGTTATGTCTATGATATTTTTTCTGATTATGTGGAATCGATGTGTCTATTACTTTGTATTAATGCTGAACATGTCAACTCAGATCAAACATTAAGTGAAAAAGGTATAAGTGATGTATCAATATTAGTATAAAGATATATTCACATTCGACCGCCCCTATTAAGCTGTATTCTCAGGATTAGCAGACGACATTACTTTTAATGTTCTTAGTTAAACTGGGTATAACAGTGGGGTCGTTACACCCTATCTACCCCTCTAGTAGTAGGCTTATCCCTAGCAGCATTCCTTATATTTTGATAACTCATTCTTTTTTTCTGAAAAAAGAATAACCAGTCCTCATCAGAGAAAAAATGCAACGATGCTCAAGTGTTTATTAAACTACTATATATATAATATAATATAATATAATATAATATAATATAATATAATATAATTATCATCCTAATCAAATTAAAGTGCATCTCTCATACGCTTTTACGCTCTCGAACTTTGGGAAAAATAGACTAACCAAAGCTCTAATACCAAGTGTGATGACTGGCCCATACCTTCTGCACTAAACTATAGAAAAAGTGCACTGCATGATGTGTTAGGCCGTTATCATCGAGTAAAGTAAACCAAAACAGAACCTGTCGTATAACTCACAACGCGTGGATAATATATAACGATAAAACATATAATATGATACAGTAAAGAAGCATAATGAAGTAGGAAATTTCATCTTCATAAAATCTTAGAATATCAAGTAAAAAAAACATCTCAATAATTGAGTATCTAAATACATCAGACCCCACTACATCCCTCATTATAGTATAACAAGCAAAAATAGCAGAAATCGTCCAATTAGCTATATACTAAGAATAGTAATATCGATCCATCACTATGGATTTGTACCGATCCCTATACTTGGACAATTTTCAGCTAAGTGTTGGATACCCCAAATCCCTACCTCGAAAACTTCCCTTCGATCGGTCCATCCTTGTACAAAATTGCCACCTCGAAGCTTCGCATGTTGGTCCGCCGACGATTATTTGAGCTTTAAAACTTTGACCTATCAGCAAACCTTGCAGATGACTCGCCATAGACGCAATAAAGCCATGCATGAAGTTCCATCACTCCGTGACCAATCCTCATGGATCGTATGTTCTATGGATCAGTACTGGTCCCCATCCTTAACGTATTTCGGCTTGAAATTTTTTGTATGGCCTCCATGCCCCCTCCAGATGCTACACATCAAACATTTGACTTGTCATGATGGAGCTTATCTGTCCTCATACTTAAGAAACTTTTCGATGCAATTATTTGGACACCATCCTAGTAATCTTCAGAGCTCCTCCGCCAAGTTTCGTCTGAATTTGATCATTTGAAACTCTTATTTTCTCTATTCTTCAATTCTAAGTGTCACACCCCACGTCCGTTAATGTCACTCTATATAGTATGCATTAAGTTTCATGAAGTGTTATAGGTAAATAAGAACATAATATCATAAGACAGACATGTAAAAAAGCAGCGGAATTAAAAACTTTATTTAAATCAAAACATCATGGTCCCAAATACTGAGTTTACATCATAAGTTTGAAGTAACCAATTACATTAATAATCTGTCTTGCCAAAAATATCAGAGTATAAAGGCATAAAACCATATTTCCCATGCGAAGCCACAAGAGAGTTGACAAGAAGTCAAAGCGGTACATCAATATCCAAAATCCAAGCTAAGCTGAAAGAATCCAAACCAACTCTAAGCACTCCCACCCTGAAAACCTATGGGGAAATGAAAGAGAGAGAAGAGGAAAAAAGGGTCAGACATAAAGTCTGACGAATCTAGTTACTTTTAAATATAAATAAATAAAAGCATCATGGAAGGTATATAAAAACTGGAAGAGCAAGATAACAATAACAAGGACAAGTGTGAACCGAGCAAGACAAGTTGAACAGAATATATTGCGTTTCTTAAATACGTTTCTATGCACTGCAACAATACTAGTATATTAAAAACAGAATGATTCCTACAAATACCGTTCCATTACATTTTCTTAATTATTAGGTTACTTGGGTTAATACACTCAAGGCTTATATACGTGTCGTACCCATTCACTTTCCAATGGATTTACCTAATACAATATGTCTGTTGCTACCTCTCAATATCGAGATACACCTTATGGTACCCCACCCACATGGTCTCCACCGTAATGCCATAGAAATGAACGCAGTCCCTTACCCTATGTCGGGGTGATGTATGGATCTCTACATAACAATGTTATGATCCGCATATATCGGTCATTACTACGCTATGTAAGCGTACGGACTGCCACCGTCTATCGAATCAGATTTCATACCGAAGTAATGCCCTTAAGTCTACGATACACCACCCAGAGATGATATGCATGTATCTAGACTGTCCCACATACGTATCGTCAATTGTAGCTCGATGCCTTAACTGCACATCCTCTAATATGCACCGAGTTCCATTGCAGGGATAAACAAGAAACACAGAACTTGATCTGGAGCTTTTCCATACATGTACAGTCCCACCTTTAAGAGCCTCAAAATATAGATATTTCTAGGGTTTGTTTTCCATGGTGGCTATGGCCCCACCTCGGCCCCTTCCTCAACTAATAAAGACTACAAGAGCTAACGACTTCCCCTAAAGAAAACAATCTAAACATTCATTCGGCGTCTTCCCTCAACCACCGTACCCCGATAGTGAAAGGTGAATGGTCTATTGGTTTTAGCTCTAGTCTTTTCGCATCCCACTGGCTGCCGATGACGGGTATCCAATGATCTACTATCTTTGTTGGTCGTGACCCTTCGCCTCCCCGTTGAAGCAACCGCCAAATCACCCTAGTATCACCGTGTCACAGCATTCTGACTGCAAAGCTACATTTGCAGTCAAGGCCCACCCCCTAGTAGTTACGCACAGACCCGACCTCTGCGAGCACAGCCTAAATATCTGCTACCGCACAGAGGACTACTAGGAGCACCTTACGTATCTCGGGAAGCCGCGTTCTTCCCCTTCCAGTCCTATGGAGCTGACAGAATAATCAGATGAATGTGCGCTCCCCTCGTTCCTTATAACACCACGATGGTCTACCCCGTTGGGTTATTCACCCTTAAATGTGCAGACTGGTCCAAGCGCTTTACTTTAATATGTTATTAGACCCTATGTCTAATCATTCTATTACGCGCTTGCTTTTCCTCATCAGGTTTCCTTTTAACTTGGTTACCCCCATTCATATTGAATTCTTAATCAAGTTACCAAGTTCCTCTTGCTTATTAATTTTGGTTATATAACTTAACCCCTTTAAGTTTATTAATAAGCCCACAACATGTTATTCTCTAGATTGTGGCCCAAGTTTGTAATCCAAAATCTCTTTATTTTTTCATCGTCCGATTCCGTAGTTACAGTAACATGTTCTTACTTAACGTGTAATTATGTACGTCTCATTTTACGTATTTCCTTTTTAGCATGTCATTAATCATTCATGATTAAATATAACTTATATCATTTCACAAGTTTTCCTCGTCCTTTCTCATTGAATCATAAATTCAGTTTACCCCGTCACTACAACTTATCGTTGTTTACTTATTAACTTAGTTCTCTTAACTAAGGTCCACTGATAAGTTTTCTTCCCATAAATATAACTTATGTTGTCCTCATCTGTAGATTGCAGATTCTTGTTCTTATAAATAACTTAATTTATAATTAAGTACAGCTTATCCCCATACATAAGTTATTCTATTCCCTTTTTCATTTATTATAACCTAAGTTACAATTTCCACTTGTCCTTAAAACAAGCCTAAACATCTTATCGTTTCTGTTCATACATGTTAATGCCCTAGACCTATCACATTAAGTCAACTACTTGTGGATGCTAGATATGCCGGGCAGTTCCAGGCAGACTTAAACCACAAGTTTAGACTTAACCTCGTGTCATAGTGTTATTATGCATTAGACCCCTCACATTAGATTAACCACTCGTGGTCGTTGGATATGTCGGGCGGCTCTGGGCAGACTTATACCATAAGTGAAGTCTAACCTTGTGTCTAATAGTTATTACGGTTCCATTACTTTAGGCATATTCATATTAATAAATTTCCCTATTCCAAATATAGATTTTCATGCCCCTTTTTAATTCATATTTCATTGTGCACAACATGATCTTTTTCTCAAGTCATAAATCAAGGTGTGTGTGTGTGTGTATTATGCACAAACCCATATCCACATAGTTTCTAATTTATACCCCAAAACCCCATTCACATATTTCAATACAAGTTATGCCCAAATTCATATTCACATATTTTTCAATGTATGCCTAAAATTCATATTATGTTCCAATTTATGCCTCAAACCAATATTTACACATGTTCCAATTTATGCCCAATTTCATATTTGCATATGTTCCAATTTATGCTCCAAACCAATATTTGCACGTGTTTATGCCAAATTTCATATTTGCATATGTTCCAATTTATGCCCCAAACCAATATTTTTTTCCAAACGATTCTCAATTTCGCGCATTCGGATATTTCAGCGTTAGGCTTAGACTCGAAGAGAGCCTGGCTATAAAAATTAAAAGGGAAAAGAGAGATAGAAAAACTGGCATAATGACGATTCAATAATAAACTGATAGAAATAGGCATAAAGATGAAGAGTTATATTATGACAAGATTTAACATGGTGGTGGTATGAACATATAAAGGCAGATCTGATAATTATGTCATAATAGAACTTGTTTAGACATAGATCCAATATCCAATTTTATATACATATTATGATTTCCAATTAAATATTTAGATCTAAAAATAACATGAACTCACAGTGAATAGATCTTAGGAAATTGATCCAAATTACTACGAAGAACACGTTGGATTTGTTGTTGTAGAAATCGTTGAATGTGTTTAATCTTTGCTGAATTGGATTTGGAGAAGAATAGGCTCAGCAGAGCTCCGCCATCACCACCATTTTTTAGATGAATAACAGTCCAGGTTTAGGTTCTTGTTTATAGGTCTTCAGCAATGTATTTAGACCAGAAAACAGTCCATGTTCACTGAATGCTTCTTTATTTGCGCGCAATCCTTAATTTAAATCATGTTTATTTGCATTCAACTCTTATGCGTATATAAAACCTTTCTATGAAAACATTTCTTTACTTTGTTCCATATTTAATTTTATCAAATCAATTAATATCCAACTTTTCTCTTTTTAAAACACCCTTCCTATTAAACCCTTCTTAATTAAGCTGCTTTCATATACAACCTGTTTTCACCCTAAATCGCTTCTAATTAAACCCCTTTCACATTAAATCTTTAAACTTCTTCCTTGATTTAATGCATTAATCTTCTTTCTACTATTTTTAACTTCCTCCAAAATTTACTCCTTGCATGCATTATTTTAATGCAATATTTTCTTTCTATTTAATGCATCGCATTTGTTCAACTTTTTATCGCCATGTATATATATACATACATACATATATACACACACATCCCTTCTTATTTTCATGCAATTAGATCTGTTAATTGATTGCCCATTATACTTTCTCTAATTTATCCTTCTCTTTTTATATATCATTTTTAATTTGAATTGCATGTTTATGCATGTGCTATCTTTATTTATAACATTTTCATTATTAATACGTTTATCTTCTTCTTAATGTATGCATTTCATACATTTCAATTAATTCATTAACTTTGTATTGCAAATATTTCATGCAACTTTATTACTATGCATGCCTTCCTTCATTGCAATCGATTATATTAATATTAATCAATCCTCTGCATGCAATCAATTTTAACCTTAATGTATCAAATGTACATTCTCTCTTCAATGTTCTTATGCATGTGACTTTATTATTTTGCATGCATTGATTTCTTTTATTTCTTCTTTCTTTGTATGCATTACATTTATTTGTGTGTGCGTTACATTCCTCTCTCTCTCTATATATATATATTATGTTTTAACGCTTGCATGCTAATTAACCATTTTCTTTAATTTTTGTGTCGCATTAATTCGCACACACATACTACCTCTTTTTGTTATCAATACATAATTAGTGCATGCAACATGCAACCAATCTTTTTCTTTTAATGTAAAATCTATGTTCATGCATATATTCATACATATATGCACATTTTTTATTTCATTAAAAATGCAGGGTGTTACTTTCTCCCATCCTTAAGGAATTTTGTGCCCGAAATTCGATAAGAGTAAAATCGAATAACCTCTGCATGATATACATCCGTCATGTGTGCATCCAATTTCTGCAAACATTGTACACATGTGCAAAGTGCAATACATCATAGTAATACATGTATGCCTAAGCGGTACCTCCTATATGTATGCAAACTTTTTCAAACATTTCTTTTAAAACATGATGCTCACATCCTAAATATACTGGTAGTTCTACATGAATGCAATATTTTGAAAATCAAAACACTTTTTCATGCAAATTTTCCCACACTCTTATCGAATAAGAGCGTAGTTCATCTAATTGCTGCATCCAAAATCCTACCAGCCATCTTTAAATTTCGAATTGTAGAAAAATCTAATTTTCTAAATTCGATTTCTTATGTTACAAAAGGAATTAAACGGAAAATTCATGTTCTTCATTTTTCTTTTATGTACCTTTTTTATCTGTACTTAGTTTTTATATAACTACTATATAATATTCCCTATTTTCCTGTCCAAGTACAGCTTACATAAGAAAACTTTAATTTTCTTTTTCAACTTATCTTGGAAAATTTTCATTTTTATTCATCTTCTATTAAGGTTTCATTTTCCTTTTTACCATTCTTGTGCAACATGCTAACAAGTCTTTTGAAAGCTGCCTCCATCGCACGGAAATCCTTATGAGGCTTGAGGGAAAATAAGCCGTAGGTGAAACTACTGCGTCTACAGATGGAGGTTGGGCACTTCTTTGCCCCTTGACAAGTACTGTAGCTTTAACATGCCTACGGAACCATGCCAAAATTGGGATACCCTTTCGGGAAGAATCGATTCCCCGAATAGAAAGAAAAAGAAATCAAGCGGGGAAATCAAGAAGATATTTATGGTTATGGGAAATATGCTTTTCAAAAACAGACTTTTTATTTTAAAATACTTTGTTTTTAAGACCTTTTTGAAAACCATTTTCAGTTTTTTTATCCGATCTTATAACCATATGCTCTGATACCAAATGTGGCACCGTACGTCCGTTAGTGTAACTCTATATAGAATGCATTAAGTTTCGTGAAGTGTTATAGGTAAATAAGAACATAATATCACAAGATAAACATGCAAAATAGCAGCGGAATTAAAAACTTTATTTAAATTAAAACTTCAAGGTCCCATACACTAAGTTTACATCATAAGTTTGAAGTAATCAATTACATTAATAATCTGCCTTGCCAAAAATATCAGAGTATAAAAGCATAAAACCATATTTCCCATGCGAAGCCATAAGAAAGCTGACAAGAAGTCAAAGCGGTATATAAATATCCAAAATCCAAGCTAAGCTGAAAGAATCCAAACCAACTTTAAGCACTCCCACCCTGAAAACCTGGGGGGAGGGGGGGGGGGATGGAAGAGAGAAGAGGAAACAAAAAGGGTCAGACATAAAGCCTGGCGAGTCCAGTTACTTTTAAATATAAATAAATAAAAGTATCATGGCAGGTATATAAAAACTGGAAGAAAAAGATAACAAGGACAAGTGTGAACCGAGCAAGATAAGTTGAACATAATATATTGCGTTTCTTAAATACGTTTCTATGCACTGCAACAATACTAGTATATTAAAAACAGAATGATCCCTACAAATACCGTTCCATTACATTTTCTTAATTATTAGGTTACTTGGGTTAATACACTCAAGGCTTATATACGTGTCGTACCCATTCACTTTCCAATGGATTTACCTAATACAATATGTCTGTTGCTACCTCTCAATATCGAGATACACCTTATGGTACCCCACCCACATGGTCTCCACCGTAATGCCATAGAAATGAACGCAGTCCCTTACCCTATGTCGGGGTGATGTATGGATCTCTACATAACAATGTTATGATCCGCATATATCGGTCATTACTACGCTACGTAAGCATACAGACTGCCACCATATATCGAATCAGATTTCATACCGGAGTAATGCCCTCAAGCCTATGATACACCACCTAGAGCTGATATGCATGTATCTAGACTATCCCACATATGTATCATCAGTTGTACTTGATGCCTTAACCGTACGTCCTCTAATGTGCACCGAGTTCCGTGGAAGGGCTAAACAAGAAATACAAAACTTGATCCAGAGCTTTTCCATACCAGTACATGCCCGCCTTTAAGAGCCTCAAAATACAGATATTCCTAGGGTCTGTTTTCCATGGTGGCTATGGCCTTATCTCGGTCCCTCCCTCAATTAGTAAAGACTATAAGAGCTAAACGACTGCCCCTAAAGAAAACAATCTAGACATCCATTTGGCGTCTTCCCTCAACCACCGTACCCCGATAGTGAAAGGTGAATGGTCTATTGGTTTTAGCTCTAGTCTTTTCGCATCCCACTAGCTGCTGACGGAAATCCGACGATCTACTATTCTTGTTGGTCATGACCTTTTGCCTTTCCGTTGAGGCAACCTCCGAATCACCCTAGTGTCACCGCGTCATAGCATTCTGACTGCAAAACTACATTTGCGGTCAAGGCCCACCCACCTAGTAGTTACGCGCAGACCCAACCTCTGCGAGCACAGCCTAAACATCTGCTACCGCACAGAGGACTACTAGGAGAACGTATCTCGAGAAGCCGTGTGCTTCCCCTTCCGGTCCTTCGGAGCCGACAGAATAATCAGATGAATGTGCGCTCCCCTCATGCCTTATAACACCACGACGGTCTACCCTGTTGGGTTATTCACCCACAAACGTGCAAATTGGTCCAAGCTCTTTACTTTATTATGTTATTAGACCATATGTCTAATCATTCTATTACGCGTTTGCATTTCCTCATCAGGTTTCCTTTTAACTTGGTTATCCCCATTCATATTGAATTCTTAATCAAGTTACCAAGTTCCTCTTGCTTATTAATTTTGGTTGTATAACTTAACCCCTTTAGGTTTATAAATAAGCCCACAACATGTTATTCTCTAAATTATGGCCCAAGGTCCGTAATCCACAATCTCTTTATTTTCTCATCGTCTGATTCCATAGTTACAACAACATGTTCTTACTTAATGCGTAATTAAGTACGTCTCATTTTACCTGTTTCCTTTTTAGCATGTCATTAATCATTTATGATTAAATTTAACTTATATCATTTCACAAGTTTTCCTCATCCTTTCTCATTTAATCATAAATTCTATTTACCCTGTCACTACAACTTATCGTTGTTTACTTATTAACTTAGTTCTCCTAACTAAGGTCCATTAATAAGTTCTTCTTCCCGTAAATATAACTTATGTTGTCCTCATCTGTAGATTGAGATTCTTGTTCTTATAAATAACTTAATTTACAATTAAGTACAGCTTATCCCCTTACATAAGTAATTCTATTCCCTTTTTAATTTATTATAACCTAAGTTATAATTTCCACTTGTCCCTAGGACAAGCCTAAACATCTTATCTTTTCTGTTCATACATGTTAATGCCCCAGATCTCTCAAATTTAGTCAACCACTTATGGATGCTGGATATGTCGGGCGGCTCCGGGCAGACTTAAACCACAAGTTTAGACTTAACCTCGTGTCATGGTGCTGATATGCAATAGACCTCTCACATTAGATTAACTACTCGTGGTCGCTGGATATGTCGGGCAGCTTCAGGCAGATTTATACCACAAGTGAAATCTAACCTCGTGTCTAAGCGTTACTACGGTTCCATTACTTTAGGCATTTTCATATTAATAAATTTCCCTATTCCAAATATAGATTTTCATGCCCCTTTTTAATTCATATTTCATTGTGCACAACATGATATTTTTCTCAAGTCATAAATCAAAGGTGCATGTGTGTGTGTGTGTGTATAATGCACAAACCCATATCCACATATTTTCTAACTTACACCCTAAGTCCCTATTCACATATTTTAGTACAAGTTATACCCAAATTCATATTCACATATTTTCCAATGTATGCCTAAAATTCATATTCACATATGTTCCAATTTATGCCCCAAATCAATATTTACGCATGTTCCAATTTATGCCCAATTTCATATTTGCATATGTTCCAATTTATGCCCCAAACCAATATTTGCACATGTTCCAATTTATGCCAAATTTCTAATTTGCATATGTTCCAATTTATGCCCGAAACCAATTTATTTTTTCCAAATGATTCCCAGTTTCGCACATTCGAATATTTCAGTGTTAGGCCTAGGCTCTAAGGTAGCCTGGCTATAAAAATAAAAAGGGAAAAGAGGGAAAGAAAAATTGGCATGATGATGTATTAATAATAAACTGGCAGAAATAGACATAAAGCTGAATAGATATATTATGACAAGATGTAACATGGTGGTGGTATGAACATATAAAGGCAGATCTGATAATTATGTCATAATAGAACTTGTTTAGGCATAGATCTAATATCCAATTTTATATACATATTATGATTTCTAATTAAATATTTAGATCTAAAAATAACATGAACTCACAGTGAATAGATCTTAGGAAATGGATCCAAAATACTACGAAGAACACGTTGGATTTGTTGTTGTAGCAATCGTTGAATGTGTTTAATCTTTGCTGAATTGGATTTGGAGAAGAATAGGCTATTCAATTTACATTGCAGCCGAGCTCGGCCATCGCCACCAATTTTTAGATGAATAAAAGCCTAGGTTTAGGGTCTTATTTATAGGTCTTCTGCAACGTATTTGGACCAGAAGACTGTCCATGTTCACTGAATTCTTCTTTATTTGCACGCAGTCCTTAATTTAAATCATGTTTATTCGCATTCAACTCTTACGCGTATATAAAACCTTTCTATGTGAACAATTCTTTACTTTGTTCCATATTTAATTTTCTCAAATCTATTAATATCCAACTTTTCTCTTTTTAAAACACCCTTCCTATTAAACTCTTCCTAATTAAGTTGCTTTCATATAAAACCTGCTTTCACACTAAACAGCTTCTAATTAAACCCCTTTCACATTAAATCTTTAAACTTCTTCCTTGATTTAATGCATTAACCTTCTTTCTACTATTTTTAACTTCCTCCAAAATTTCCCTCTTACATGCATTATTTTAATGCAATATTTTCTTTAAATTTAATGCATCGCATTTGTTTAACTTTTTATCACCATGTATATATACATATATATACATATATATACACATCTCTTCTTATTTTCATGTAATTAAATCCATTAATTGATTGCCCATTATACTTTCTCTAATTTATCCTTCTCTTTTTATATATATCAATTTTAATTTGAATTGCATGTTTATGCATGTGCTATCTTTATTTAACACATTTTCATTATTAGTACATTTTATATTCTTCTCAATGTATGTATTTCATACATTTCAATTAATTCATTAACTTTGCATTGCAAATATTTCATGCAACTTTATTACTATGCATGCCTTCCTTTAATTGCAGTCGATTATATTAATATTAACCATTCCTATGCATGCAATCAATTTTAACCTTGATGTATCAAATATACATTCTCTCTTCAACGTTCTTATGCATGCGACTTCATTATTTTGCATGCATTGATTACTTTTATTTCTTCTTTCTTTGTATGCATTATATTTATTCGTGTGTGCATTATTTTCCTCTAAATTTATATATATACATACATACATACATACATACATACATACATATATATATATATATATAATATAATGTTTTAACGCTTGCATGCTAATTAACCATTTTCTTTAATTTATGTGTCGCATTAATTCGCACACACAAGCTATCTTTTTTTTTATCAGTGCTTAATTAGTGCATGCAACCAATCTTTTTCTTTTAATGTATAGTCTATATTCATGCATATATTTATACATATATGCACATTTTTAATTTCATTAATAATGCGGGGTGTTACACTAAATCCTACTAAATACAATTCTAAACAAACGAATCATGCATAACATACAATACAACCAATCAAAAAGCAATTCATCGAACGTCGAAAATGAACAATTATATAAACGTATACAAACATGATTTATATCATAATCAACACAAATTTAGCATAATTTGACATTAAAAACATATAAAATATGATGGATCTAGCGAGTTACATGATATATGATTACATTAGATATCCTAGGGTGTCTAGATCTAAATTATACGTGTATGATCCGGTTTTAGGTGAAATTAGCACGTGATGTGTTTGACTAGTCTAATTAACACATATAATCCGTAATAGGCATGTGAGAGTTCTCTACCACTATCCAAAACCTAGATCTGATGCAATAGAGATGATGAAAAATCTGGAATGTGAAGAAACAGTGAATAAAACATTTGAATTCGATGCAAAATAGCGAGATTCAATATTCTTTGTTGTTGACCTTGCCTTTAGATGCGATATGGAGTGATTGGAGAAAGAAATTAGGGTTTAGGGAAATAGATTGGACCATAGATTCACAGTTGCTCAGCCTAATATGTGGAACAAGGAGAAGAACCCTAATTATCTCCTCCAACCCCCAATTTATAATTTCAAGTCATTAGCCTAATGTGCTTGGTAATCAGCTGATTGATCGTTAATTAGCTTGGCCAACAGAAATAAAAAATTTAAACAGCGATTTCTCTTAAATCACTTGTCCAAATCTTTAATGTGACCACTCTACGGAATGACCAACTAATACCAAATCCAATGAAAACAATTATAGCAACTCATTCGGTCCCAAAGAAAAGTTATAGCTAAAATAGTAAGTCACAAGGGTCAAATGGTCACAAAACGATTTGGTAAAAATCATGGACATGTCTCATATCTCCACGAACAAAATATTAAAATTTAAGAATGATATGATCACTAAGGTGTTAAATATTATTATTTCATGATCCTCCGATAAGTAAATTATGGGTCATTGCATTTTGCCCCTTTTAGGAAATTTTGCACCCAAAATTCAAAGAAAGCACGAGAATACAACATACTTAACATCCATGAGTAGCTGATCTATCGTCCAATCCGGAATCCAATGGCCCATGCAACCAAAATCCTACCCTAACATGTGGTACTCTAATGGCACAAGGCACAATGACATAAGTAAGATACGATATATGAGACATACCACTCAAAGAGTTCTAGAACGATCATCCTTATTTTTCCTTCTGTTACCTATGTGCAATCATCATTGTTTTCGTTCTGTTGTGCTTTGACTTAACAACCTTCCTCTTAAGCTATTTGTGTCGTTCCCAATAACGCGAACTGGATTTAGAGGTCCAAAAAACTTCTAGTTCTACCTCCAAGTCTTCAATCAGATCTAGAGATACAATCAAACTAGGTTCATGCACAAACTTCCATAAGTACTGTTGGAGAACGGAGTTTTGATGACAACAACCTTATTTCAATCATCATTGATTATAAAATATATGCTAACATTTTTTTGTATAGAATATATATATATATATATATATATATATATATATATATATATATGCAGGAATTATATACAGGAAATATTACTGAAGATTGTACAGTTATAAAGATGATAGAGATTCAAAGATCAGAGAAATTTCAAGACTCATGAGTAATCAAGATTTCAAGAGTTCAAGACTAATATAATTATAGAGTCTAGATTTTGTAAGGCTCTAAATAGCACTCCAGGTTCAAGTTGAAGTTCAAATTCAAATTCTGATTTTCAATTCTATCCTCAATCCTCTCTATTTTGATTTTTCAATTTTTTTTCCTCAATTTTCTCTATTTTGTTTTTCTATGTGTTTCTATTTTTAATTCTTCTTTGTTTTTCAAACTTAATTTTGTATACTTTATGTTTATTCTTTATATAGTTTAACACCTTATAATTTTATAAATATATTTATATAGTTTAAAAATATTTTTCATATGTTTTTCTATCATATAATCTTAATTTACAACACTAGAATTTTACTTAAGAATTTCCAGAATTATTTTTATACCAAAACACTTGAAATTCCTTTGAAAATTAAAAATGTACATGGGTATGTCGACATAGAAAAAAGAACATGTCGACATATAACAGCTATTTTTTCTAATTTTAAAGGGAAGTGCCTTTTCATTATTTGAAACGCTTCAGAACCGTTGCAACCCTTCATACTCTGCAAAAAGAGGTTAAAACCGAAATTTTTAACACATCTTCTTCTCCAACTTCATCCTCTTTCATCCCTCCATTATTCTTAATCATTTTTATGGTTTTTACACTTATACTCTGCCGAATTCTATTTTATTTTGATCAAACTTCTTATCTCTACACTCTCTACTCTTTGAATCAAGTGCTATTGAAGAGTTATATGGCTGTTTTGTAATTGTTTGGGTTGAATAAACCTTGTTTGTGAGTCAAAGAGGAATCGATGTATCCTTGTAGCCGTAAAATCAAGGAATAGGAGTCGAAGTTCCCTTGTTGAGCCATGAAATCAAGGGATGGGAGTCGGTGTCTCCTTGTTAAGCCGTGAAATCAAGGAGATTGTATTTGACTATTGGAAATAGTATTAAACTCTGCATAATCCAGCGTTGTGTGGGACTGGACATAGGAGTGATCCAAACCGGCATAAAATCTGGTGTGTTCTTACCTTTCTGTGCATTTTTATTTCTGTTTATTTTGCATCTGTGTTTGAATCTGTGTCTGTGATTGTGCTTGTGGTGTTTGATTCATTCCGTAATTCTCTTTAGTTTTAAGTTTTGTTTAGATTCTTACAAACACTATTCACCCCCCTCTAGTGTTTGCTTTGCCTGAATGATCCATTCCGCAGTCCCCAACAGATACGAAACATGAATAACATTATGCATACCTATCATTTTCTTAGTTAATTACACTATATAAGCAAGCTTGCCAATATGCACGATAATTGGAAATGGCCAATGAATCTCGGAGCTAACTTGCCTTTCCTTTCAAATTGAACGACATTACTCACAGGTGAAATCTTAGCGAATACCAAATATCATACAGAGAATTCCAATTCATTTCTCATCTTATCGGCATAACTCTTCTGACAATCTCAACTACCTTCATTCATTGAAGAACGATCTCAATTTTCTTCGTTGCTTCACTTATCGTACAACATCCCATACACCATATCAATATTCAATTGATAATTGTTGTTGTAGGAAAACTCAACTTGATGTAGAAGACCTTTCCATGATCATCCATCAATACACAAGCTCTCATAAGTTCTTCCAATACTCGGTTGACTCTTTAAGTCTAACCATCATTTTGAGGATGATAAGCCGTACTCATATATAGCTCAGTTCCCAATGCCTCTTGCAAGCTCTTCCAAGATCGATTGGTAAATAAAAGATCTCGATCACTTACTATACTCTTAGATATTTCATGGAATCGAACTATCCATTTAATATACAACTATGCCAACTTTGATGCTGTCCTTGCAGATTTGAAAGGAATAAACCTTGCGGTTTTTATCAAGTGATCTACGATTACCCATATACCATCCTATCCTGCCATAGTCCTTGGCATTCCATTGATAAAATCCACTGATACTTGTTTCCACTTCCACGTAGGAATCTCCAATGGCTGTAATAATCCGCTCAGCTTCTTCTCCTCGGCTTTGACCAACTGATAGTTCATACAATTTGAGATAAACCTCCCAACATCCTTTTTCATCCCTTCTGAGTAGTAAACTCTCTTCATATCTCGATTCATCTTGTTACCACCAGGATGAATAGTCAACTTAAAGTGATGACATACTATTAGAACCCCATCTCATAATCCATCTAAATCAGGAACAACTCGTCTTCCATCCTTGTAAAGCTGACCATCTCGATCAACTTTGTAGCTCTTCAGTTCCTCGGAATTGACTCTCATTTCCAATCTCTGAAAATGATCTCGACAAGCCTAACATCTCGCTTCTGGCCCTTGCCAATCCTTTCGATTAGAGTAGGTCTAAATTAAAAGCTTGCTAACATTTCTGGCTCTAAGTCATAATGAGACCTAAAATCGAATCTAGCCAAATACTCGAGGTGCTTCGTTCAGTAGACATAGCTCCTAAACTCGCATGTCTTCTACTCAACGCATCAGCCACTGCGTTTCCTTTTCCTGGAGTATATGCTATACCAAAAGCATAAGATGCTAAAAAATCTAACCATTGTTGCTACCGAAGATTCAAATTTTTTTGGGAGAAGAAATACTTCAATGACTTATGATACGTAAATAAATCAAATCTAACTCCTAACAAATAGTGCCTCCCCCTAAATCCAAATCGCGAGTCTGGTAATTTCTTTCATGCAGCTTCAGTTATTGACTAGCATAAGCCACTACTTTAATTTTCTGCATTAGCACTACTCCCAGTCCAATGCCACATGCATCGGTATACACAACCATCTCATCATTTCCACTCGAATTAACCAATATAGGAGCATTTATCAGTTTCTCTTTTAAGACCACAAAAGCATGCTCACACTTCGCATTTAATGCAAAGACCTGATTCTTCTTTGTCAATCTAATCAATGATGCAACTATCTTTGAAAAGTACTTGATAAACCGCTGATAATATCCCATCTAACCAAGGAAACCCCTAATGTCCGTGGCATTCTTGGGTCGATCCTAATCCTGAATCTCTGCAACATTTGCGAGATCCACTGTTGTTCCTCGTCTCATTATGACATGACCCAAGAGTTTCACTTTCTTCTTCCAAAAGTGATATTTTGAAAACTTAGCTCTCATCTGATGCTTTCGTAGGATTTCCAAAAAGATTCTCAATTGCATCTTGTGTTATTTCTCAGCTAGAGTAAATCATTATATCATCGACGAACACAAGCATGAACTTATTCAACTGATCTCTAACTCAATTCATAAGATCTACAAAATATGTTGGTGCGTTATTCAACCCAAACGGCGTCACCAACCACTCATAAAATCTGGATGTTGTCCTAAAAGAAATCTTCGGCACATCCCTAGCCACTCTAAGTTAATGAAATCCCTTTGCCATATCCATCTAGAAAAACACTTTGGCATTGTGAAGCTGATAAAACAAGTCATCGTTTCTTGGCAATAAATACTTGTTCTTCTTAGTCACCTTATCTATCTCATGATAATCCACACACAACTGATGTTCCATCGACGTTGGTTGCAAAGCACAACATGTGCACACCACTTGGATACGTACGCTCCTCCAAATGAATCCTTCACTTAAATACATCGATCATTTGCACTTATAACTCACTCTATTCCCTAGGCGTCATCGACCTAAGAGGCATAACAATGGGCCTGACTTCATCCACTAAGTCAATATGAAATTTAATCTCCCTTTGCAGTGGAAGTCCTTTGACCTCGTCAAAGGCATCAGAAAATTCTATAATGATTGGAATGATGACAACCCATCTTGTGGATTCGCAAGCGAATATAAACGATGACTAGGATCCCCTCTTACAGACAACATATCACAATAGTTCTCCCCTCCGCATACCCATTGTCACCTCGAGCTTCTTGCAATCCATTATAGTTGCATATCTCTTGAGCTAATCAATACCCAGAATAATCCTAAACCTTGAGAATTTCAAAACAAAAAAATCGCATTCAAAAGCGCAACCATGATTCGATAACACTATATCATCACAAAGCATACAAAGACTAAAAGAACAAGCCTCTACTAGGTATCAATAATCTTAAGTTATAAACCTAACTAGCAAACAAGCTCATTATAGATAAAATAATGTGATGCTCCAGTATAAAAAATCCCCAACTAAAACACCTCTGATAAAAAGCATACTTTACACAACAATACATTCCCCCTTCTCTGCTGTAGTCGGATCCCTCGAAGAAGACATAATATCATCCAATGCATATGCCTTCATAACATGCCTCTCCTATGGTGTCTCTTGACAATTCTGCATCATGTGACCAGTCTTAACATAGTTAAAACACTTCTTTTCCGCCTTAGGGGCCTTGCAATCCTTAGAATAATGACCCTTCGTGTGACCTCACCCTTAGATTTCTTCCGATCATTCTTCTCATGCTGATGTTTCTTCTTTTTTCCATTCCACTTTTTCTTATTTCAACCACCTTGTTATGGCTTTGACTTCTTTATACTTTCAATAACAACTCTTTCTTTCTTTGAAAATAAACTCTGATGCCTCAAAGCTTTCTCGACCAACTTCTCTTAAAGGTCCTCAATATGATCCACCAATTGTTATCTAAGACACTCATCAAATCCCATGATAAACTTCTCGTTCTTCTAACATGGAGTCTACAATATAAGAACGTGCATACTTCGACAAAGCTTCAAACTTCGCTGCATACTTAGCCATGGGCCTCCCACCTTGCTTCATCTTGACAAATATCTTGAAGAGAATTGACTTATGGACTATAGAAATAAACTTGTTCTTAAACTCAGTCCTAAATTGATTTCAAAAAATTTGGTCTTATGGAGTCTCAAGTGTAATGGAGGCCTGCCAATCCATCGCTCATAGAAATGTGTTCATTTTATGCTCTTATATCTTATCTTCAGTAAATAAATAAATATTACTTTGGGTATTTTTTTCATGTGTTTTCACAGGTCCGATAAATGTCTCCTTCATTCAATTAAAGACCAACTGCTAAGAAAAAAGCTGCTTTCCCATAATAATATGTTTTCAATCACAAAGGAAGCTATAGCACAATGGTAAAGGCCTGGAAATTTGGTCAGAGTGACCTGAGTTCAATCCATGCCAAGCACCCCTTTTGCTGAAGAAAGGAACATTCACACTGCCTCCTTTGCTCTGAAGAATATATGGACTAGTGTTATTATATATATATATATTCATATGTATGTATATAATATATGCACTAATAAAGAATTAAAGAGTTGGGAATATTCTTTTCATGGAAATCAAATCAAATCATTCATTTTCAACTGCCATATAGAAGAAGATTTTATTGAATCGTTGCCAAGGAATAGCCAATCAATCTGCCATATGTCACTAATCAGAAAGGTGAAATCTGCATAGAATATCTCAAGTCTATCTTCATATCTCTTTTATTTATAAATAGATTATTTCAAGAGATTTATTCTTGGCCCAATTTTTCTCATAGAAAGGAGACCACATCCCCTATAAATAACCATTGTATTCATTGTAAATCTCCAGTTCCATATTCTATATTATGTTCTTCTCCATTAATAAAGCTTTTCTTTTATTTCTCTGCAATTTTATTTTTCAAGCAACTTGTGTCGCCTATACAATTAGATTTGGTAGAGCACAATTTGTCTTTGCAATTTATTATTCTTTTAGCAATTGACCGTTTGATTAGATTCAACGGCAATCCTAATTTTAATTTTCTGTTATTTCTGTTTGCTGCTTTATTTTTCTATTAATTTGTTTTTTTTGTTTTAGTTGTTGAATTTAGTATTGAGCTGATTAGATTCGGATCCATAATAAATTTAATAGCCTTATTTCAAATCTCATCTTCAAATATTGTTTAACTCGCCCACGAAATTACATAAATAATAAATTTAAAATTCCTCCATGTGTTCGACCTGCATACTACATAACCTTGGCGTTTGCAGAATTTATTTTAAAATTTGCGCTATTCTAATTCCTAGAAAGCATCGATCAAGTTTTTGGCGCCGTTATCGTAGAGGTATCACTTAAATTTTATTATTTATTTAATTTCTAATTTGTGTTAGTTTTTATTTTATTTTGTTTCCTTTTTTTTTCTTGTATATATATAAAAAAAGTCTTGACCGGTTGATTTGGTATTAATGATCGACACCATAATCTTCTAAGCAAGAGAAAAAAACTTACCGACTCTTTCTTTATTTCTTTCTTTTTTTTCTGTTAATTTCTTCTATTTTTCTGTCAATTTCTTTCCAATCTCCAGTGCATAGCTTTCTTCCTTTTGTTCCTTTTATACAAGTTTCACCATTAAAAAAAAATTGCAAAATTTTGTTTATATTCCTTTGGTTTCCTTGTTGTTTCACCTATCTTCTTCTTCCTACAACTAAAACTCACCGTTCAACTCAGCATCGTCAATTCATCAAAAGTTCACCATCATCTTCACGCACTAACTCCACCTCTGAAACACGCGCAAACACCAATTCAAAGCTCCGACCACAATTCCTCTTCATCCACACTCCTAACCACCCCCGCCCAAATATTTGACAATTCACCCACCACAAAAACGCTACAAGCCAAAAGAAAATACCACCCACTTCGATCTACAATTTCTTTCCATCATCCAAAACAGCAGTACCCCATCCAAACACAGACTATCAGATCACCCACATCATCCCTCCATCACGCAGGTTTCATACCCGAATCATCGACCAGTTTCAGACCCTGCACCAAATCAGACCTCACATATCAATCTGCACTTCCTACAACCATAACCGCAACCATCCCCAGCGCGCCATACCATATTCAATAGCATCAACCAGCAACTCTCCACCATCTTCTGCCTCAACCCCAGTTCGACAACCCCAATTTGATTTCAAATCACCAAACCCCTAACCAAATTCAACCTCCACCACAAGTTACATACAACCAGCCTCATTCAATTCGCGTCCATACCCCTACCTAGAATCGCAAACCTAGTTCGAACACATGAACTCACAACCATTGTTCACCAAATCAAACTCCATCGAACACCCACTGACTCTCCTCTTTTGATCACCGCGACTGCCATTATACTATCAACCATCTTCATCCACTTCGCATAAACCCACTTCAAGACGTGGAAGCTGAATCAATTGATTCTAGCCGAACTTTTCGAACTCTAGACGATTCAAATTAAAAAAAGGAGGTTGATTTGATTTTGATGTTAGGCGATATTTATTTCTTGAAACAAGAATGGGCATGAGTTTTTTGAACTTGGGAATTTAGCTTCTGATTCGTGTCCTTTTATTTTCAAGAGAAAACGTGGTCTGCGGTTTTGGATGTATTAATTTGGTGTGAGAGAGAATAGTTTATTTTTGGTTAGTTTCTTCTCTTTTTTTTTCTAACTTGCCTCTTTAGCTAGTTTAGTTTATTTTTTGAAGTTGAGTTGAGCCTAGTTTATTTATTTTGTCTAGTTTTTTATTTTATTTTTAGGTCCTAGTTAGTCGTCAATTGTAGTCTTTCGTTTCATTTTTTTTCAAAAAAAAAGAGAAGAGTCCTGTCAGTTTCGTTTTTTATTTAATTTTTATTTGGCTTTCTTGTTTTGATTCCGAGTCAGTTTCTGTTTTTTTTCATTTGCTTTCCTCTCTTTTTGAAAAAAAATCAAAATCAAAGATCATAGGAAGAAGTGACAAAAGAATTCAAGCAAGAAAATAAAAGGAATTGAAATCGAGCAAAGCAAACAGTGGATTTTAACTGCTCGGGATGTACTGCCATACCCTACTGTAAAATTTTCTAATTCTACAGGTGCTGCAGTTGCTTAAAAATATATAGACATTGGTTGTAAAAAAAATTTGCAGGGGCAGCAGCTTGCTTGTGTATTTTTTTAATTTCTGCAGTTATTATTGTCTGATTGTCTGGAATTTCCATAATTACTGTCATCGTACTCATTGTTTTCAACAACAAAACCTGATTTAATTTGCAAAATATTTAACTACAAGAGTGTATTTTATGAAATTGATTCTCGCAAGGGTTTGTGTAACACCCCACCGCCGTTAAGGTCATTCACAAAGGGAATGCCTTAACTTCAGTGGAGCATTATAGGTAAAAGATGAAGATAAATTACAAGACAGACAAATAAAGCAGCGGAAAATAAAGTCATTTTATAAACAACTTAATTCAGTCAAGCTTTTACAATCAAAAGTCTCAATCATACTTAAAAGTAATACATAGAAATTCTGTCTTGATTAAAAAACTTCCAAGTATAAAAGAAGCATAAAAATAATAATGATATTCCCCAATGAAGCATGAACCATCCATAGGAGTGGAAGAGAGAGTCCAAACAATACATCGACTATCTTCAAGCTTGGAAGGAAAACTGAGCTAAGTGATTACATTTCCTCCCTGTGAACCTTGGGTGGGGGGGACAGAAGAAAAGAGGCGAAACAAAACTAGGTCAGACATGAGTCTGGTAAGTCCAGTGACTTTCATCATATAAATAGGCAAAAGTATCATGACATGAATAAACTGAATCTAAGACAATACCATAATAACAGGGATAACAAGATAACATAGGATAAGCATAAGGTATGATAAGGCAAGATAAACTGAATGCGCTTCTACTCTTTTTCTACTTCGCTACTACTTTGTTATTCCGATTTCTATATATATCTCTGCACAACCTAACTAGTGTCCCAACTAGTAATCTGTATAAAATGATAACGTGATCCCAATCCCCGTAATTATGGTAGCCTTTAGGTGTACATCTATCGTGAGGATTCCACCTCAATCTGCCTAATTTCCATGAACATGCTAGATGTACCTTAACTACCCTATCGATCGGCTCCTTACTTGTATTCATTTTTCTTGTGTCTGTGTCAATCGACCCTCTCTTGCGTGTAGATACCCTGTGCTGGTCCCACCATAAGGTGTATCAATCCTTATGATAGCGACCCAACACGATTCAAGATGCACAGCGTATAACTACTGGTACCCAGTGCCTGCTTTTTCCCACTCCGGAGTACGTGCACGCCCGCAAACCGTCGGAACCTACACTGACGTACCCCCTGTCGCTACTTTTGACCGCTTATAATCAGCCCAGTAAACGTGCCCCACCCTGCCTAGTTTCAGGGTACCATGATACATCAATGTGGGTTACTGCTGAAATGGGTCCCCGTTACTAGGGTTTCTTACTGGTTAAGTTTGTGGGCCTATATATACAAATATTACCCACCTACACGAGATGTACTTAACCCTCCCACCGATTCTAGCATGTTTACTTAACGGTTAAGTTTGTGGGCCTATATGTACTAATATTACCCACCTACACAAGATGTACTTAACCTTTCCATCGATTCAAGCATGTTTATTTAACGGTTAAGTTTGTGGGCCTATATTTACTAATATTACCCACCAACCCGGTATGTACTTAACCCTCCCGCACATTATGTCATATTGGTTAAGTGTTGTCCATTCACGTTAACCTAACCCACCCATTCATCGTGTCATGTTGGTTAAGTGTTTCTTATTAACTTATCCCCGTTCGTTCATCCAGTTATATTGGTTAAGTATTTTCTTGTTAACTTAACCCCACGTGTTCATCATGTTATATTGGATAAGTGTCATCAGTCAATTCAAGTTAACTTAACCCACCTACTCATCATGTCATGTTACTTTCGTTAAGTGTCGCCTTCTTGTGTTAACTTAACCCTACCACAAATCAAGTTATATTGGTTAAGTGTTAACTTAACCCTTTCCATTTATCATGCTATACTGGTTAAGTGTTTCCTATTAACTTATCCCTAGTCATCCATCTTGTCATATTGGTTAAGCGTTTTGTCATTACTTAACCCTAGTCATCCATGTTATATTGGTTAAGTGTTCCTATGAACCTAACCCTACTCATTTATCTTGTTCATTAGCATTAATTGATTTATTAATGCACCAACCTCTCACATTAGATATGTGTTGTTGCGGTTATTGGATGTGCCGGGAAGTTTCGGGCAGTTTTACACCACAACTCAATCTAACCTCGGCTTTTTCTTGGGCATGATGCACTAACCTCTCACATTAGATAGGTGTTGTTGTGGTTACTGGATGTGCTGGGCGGTTCCAGGAAGTTTTACACCATAACTCAATCTAACCTCGGGTTAGGCTTGTTCATCTTTAATTTACACGTTTACCCTATGTACCCAAATCTAGATTTTACTTGCTAATTACCAAATTCACCAAAACTAGTCATGTTAGATTTTACACCCAATCTAGATTTTATGCTCAAGTTACCCCAAATTCGCAACAATAACAATTTTCCCCAAAACTTGATTTATATGCCAACTTCCTACTTTGTCGTTCATGCCAATTCTAGGTTCAATATGCCAAATTACATATTCCATAATTCATGTCAAATTACCCCAAATTGCATCTTAACAGTTATGCCCTATTACATGTTCCAAATTATGCCAAATAATGTTAATTTCATGTTATACCCAATTTCCCCTGCATTCATAACGTACGTATTTCGAGATTCAACTCAAGATTCATAATATAAGGGGAGAAGCAAGATGGAACATCGTAAGGATAGGCATAATCATATGATGATAAGAACTACTGGTCCAATAAACTTGATGTACTAAAATGACAAGTTTTGCAAGGAATACATGGCATGCATATAGATATGATAAGAATTATACCATGAACTTAAAAAGGATTACAATTCCGATGTACAACATAGATAGATATGATTGGACCAGTTTCATAGTCAAAAATGATTCCCAAAGATATTTACATATATATATATACTCAAGCACAGATTCCAATGAAAGGATAGCTTACGTCAGGAATATTCTCATATCCATTTTATTACATGTCACAATTAGATTTAGGTGTTCAAATCTAAAAAGTAACTGACTTAAAAAACAAAGATAAGTCTTGTTTTCATGCCTAAGCTGAGACGACCCCAAACCCCGTACTGACAGTGGCAAGGGCAATCCTAGGAATATAACACATAAACAGATAAAAGCAGAACAGAAATAAATAAATACACCAGATAATGCACAATAGAATATACTGGATAAACGTAATCATCAGAGTTACACAGTATACATCACCATACTTAGTACAAATACAGTTCAGCTATACATAAATGTCTACAGCGGAAACAAACATAATATGTACAATAGGAGCTGAACAACATAAAAAGAGATAAATAATAGAATCCATCTTCAGCTCCAGCTATCCAAAAAGAGCCAGCTAAACCTGAATACAAGGCTGCCCGTGTAGAAAAAGGGGCACCCGAGTTTGAAAGTGAAACAAACTACGAGTCAGTCATGGGACTGGTATGAGAAATCTACTCAACACATTTATAAGAAATCTACTCAACACATTTATAATATGGCTAATCACAGGACCACGCCACTTTCATGGAACGGGTTTACTCCATTGGATTTCCAGTGCTTTAAAAACAAATCTTTCTTTTAAACATCGCAATGCTTTTTATAAAAATGAAGCCATTATAAGACTTAGTTCCCATCACACAATGCAACGCAAACCGGAGGATAGAGTTTTTACCTTATAATGTCCAAGATATGCTTGATACGAATAAAACAAAAGCATTTGATATTACTACTAGTGTTTATATGTTTCAAAAACAATTTCGAATCATAACTATCAATCATAGGCGGCATGGGTACCATATATCATGTCGCCATATATATATATATATACACAATCAAAGCCGCACAATCACGTATTTGGAAATTGGATTTCCGTCATGAACCAAGGCAAAAGATAGTCCCTACCGAATTCGAGATGCTCTAGCCCTTGTCTCAGGATTAGAGCTCGAGTGACCCTAGAATCGTCAGGGCCGGTCCGCCGATGTGGATTAAAATGCCTGAACACTATGTTTCCCCGCCCTATGGGGCGTCATTGAGCCAACGAATGACTCCATCGGTCCCGGATCGACCAATATAACCGAGGCGCCTCGCAATCCATCATCCACATAAGTAAAATGTCAGGCTGTGTAAAAACACCGACACAACTCCTAGCTAGAAGGAAACGCATGCCCTCCCTGAGGTCCTTTTTCCCGTTTCTGGCTCATACCGGGGTGTGAGGCTCGCGAATTCACGTTATATACAAATCTACGCCACACAGGCGGTGCTTTGATCATCACCACAAGACTTCTTTTCAACAGAAGCCTTGATTATTTGCCACTTAGGCATGCCACACTAGCAATTCATGCCATGCGACTGATGTCCATCGATATACAACCTCTGAGCTCGTGCGTTTCAAAGAAGGGCGTTAAGCAAAAGAATAAATTCTCCGCCTCCAAACAGATGTATATTTAATAGAGATCAATCAACATAGAATAAAATATAATGTCAGACACATAGTCCATTTACAAGTCCGTTCTGGGTTTGAACGAAACCGGAGGCACCATATACCTCGCATACTCATCGATCCCCACGTACGTCTGGACGATCACCACTCATTATCCGTATTTCGGGATGCCTCCCAATCAGGACCTCAGTGACCATCCAAACAAGGTGAAGATCGGTCTTCAACCCCCGTCTTCATCTTCGACTTCTTATCGTCGATTCAGTTATTCAGAATTGGATAAACCCGGTCCTTCTGAGCAACTCGCGTATATAATAAACAAGTGCAACACAAATATACATACGCATTATTTCAATTCATTAGTCACTAACCGTAAATCAGTAAGAGAACGATTTCCCAAATATTAACCCCGAAGGCCGAAACCAACATCAAATCAACACCGAGGAAACCATTCAACTTAGCCAACCTTCAGTTAGTTTCTAAATTTCACATCCATATCGTTTATAATATTTTATAACGATTTATCGCTATTTTTATTTATTTTAAAATAGCCAATTTATTCAAAACGACGCTTCGGCCCATAACGCGGCCGTGGCGCTGTTTTTCTCCAGATTTGATTTACATATATATGAAAATCTAACCGTTGGATCTTCACAAAATTTACATCATTATAAAGATCTTTTCAAAACGAATCCAACGGTTCCAGTTTCGGGAAAATCCGACGGTCGGATCTCCCGGTACAATCGTTTGAAGTTTCGATTTCAAAATACGAACTACAGCGTCGTTATTCAATTATATATAATTATATATATATATATACAACCGATTCTGGCGCTGTTTTTCTTCAGATTTGAATTAAACATTCCAGACAATCCAACCGTTGGATCTTTACAAAGTTGGTGCCGTTGGGAAGATATTTCCAAAGCGAACCCAACGGTTGCAGTTTCGAGAAAATCCGATGGTCGGATCTCCCGCACTAATCGTTTGAAATCACGGTTTCAAAATACAAACTGCAGCTTCGTTATTCGATATATTTTAATCCTATTTATATATATATATCGATTCTTCGATTTCAAAGCTATATTCTTTTTATACATTTGATAAAAATTATATTTTTATCTAACTATCTTCTATTTCAACACTTCACTATTTTTAACAATTCATGTATATAATAAAATTGTGATTTTTAATGTAAAACAATTTATTTCAAAACTCGACTAATTTATATAGTTGATATAGGTGATAAAAATAGAATTTTTATTATAAAACAATTTATTTCAAAACAAGATTATTTTATATAGTTCATATTGATGATAAAAATATGATTTTTATTATAAAACAATTTATTTCAAAATATGAATACCATTCAACACATGAATTTCATTCAACGAATGAATTTCGATTCAACACATTAAGGTTTTCTATAGTTTATATATATAGATAAAAAGGTGATTTTTATATTTAAAACACGAATACCATTCAACACATGAATTTCTATCCAACGATTGAATATCGATTCAACACATGAAGGTTTTCTATAGTTTATATATATAGAGGCAAAATGTGATTTTCATATTTAAAACACGAATACCATTCTACACATGAATTCTATTCAACAAATGAATTTCAATTCAACACATGAAGGTTTTCTATACTTTGTATATATAGATAAAAAGGTGATTTTTATATTTAAAAACACGAATACCATTCAACACATGAATTCTATTCAACGAATGAATTTCAATTCAACACATGAAGGTTTTCTATACAACGAATAAATATAGTTTCAACAAATGAAAATAATTCTAACATGAATATTATTCAAAATTTCGGCAGCATAACGGCAGGGTAGTTAAAACCGGGACCGTTTCTAGTACGGCTCCTCGCTCTACCTTAAAACCTCGCGGTTTTTGACAATGGGGATTCATGCATCTAGTTCGCACGTAGGCGGCATGTATATTTTTTTTCATTTCCACAAACTAATCCTATGTGGTTTCAACCAAATATTTCTCAACCACAAACGGGTATTTTTCAACCACAATCAATCAATTTCAACCACATACAATTTCAATCAACCATTCGCTATCAATCTATTTTCACACCAACCACAACCAATAAATATCGTCCATGGTTTGTGGACGAGGAGCGTATATATATATAGCATTTCACTTCTATTTCAACACATATATAATTTTTACAACGCATATATAACTTATATATCGAACGTACAACTTATACAACGCTTATACAAGAGGTGTACAACGCTTATATAACTCATACATCGACTATATAATTTATACATCGTCGTTTTCCATATTGTTTATAAATTAGAAATCTCACATTGGGTTCCACTCCACCAAAAATAGCAGAAGGCTCAGAAAAATATGCGGTCTCTTCTAGAAGGTAGAAGACATCCACACGAGTCCACTGTCTCTTGTTTCACTGGATTTCGACAAGAAACGAAAAAGATATGATTTTTCAAAGTTTGCAACACTTAAAAGTATGAAAATCAGTTTAAATAATATAAACCGTACCCTTTCAGCGTGGTATTCAAAACTAGGGTCTGAATTTTCTCCCAAACGGAAGCACGAGAGGGAAATCGGTCTTCACTGCGTTGTAGCGCTACGGAAGGGCTCCTCGCGCGTGGTGGTCCTGCTCAACTCGACGAAGGATCGACGGAGGAATTTGGCCTCGAACGGTGCATCTTTTGATCAAGATATCTCGAGCAACTCGCGATGGAAAAGGGCGAGACTTGTTCTGATTTGAAGAGGGAGAGAAGATCTTCAAAAACCCCAACTGGAGCCTGGCCTGAAGATGAACGTGGCGGCGACAAAAGGTCCAGGAAGCTTCGAGCTACCTCCGTCGTCTATCGCGATGCCTGGGGGGGTTTCCATGTTTATTTTATTTTATTTTTTTAACGAATATAAAATTCTGATTGGCCGATGTTTTATAATTTCAAAAATTAGGGTTTTTCAAACGAACTTCAATTCAAACCCAACGACTGTTGTCCCTAGCGTTTTACTCCCATTCTGAACACAATGGGATATGTTTCATAGGCCCATTCGACTGTTTCAGTCAGTTTTCATTCAATTTAAAATATATAACATTTAATATTCGATTTGAACGTACATTTCAATTAGCCAGGGCCACAAACTAATTCGAAAAATTCCAGAAAAATAAATCTAGCTATGTTTTGACGAAATGGTCCCAAAAAATCAAGTTTCATCGAATTCTGATACCGTTTGCAAAATGGCCCATTTCTGGTCGATCCAATTTAACTATAATTGACCAAAACAAATTTTCCTTTGCCACGCTCACATACTAGCTTCAAAAATTATGGAATTTGAAACCTAGCAATAACTTCACATCCCGGATCCAACAAAAGTGGTTTCGTCGAATTCCGAGGTCGTTTGCAAAATGGCCAATTTCACGGGCTATATAAATTCCATAACGACCTTTCTGAAAATTCATTTGGCCATAACTTTTGCATCCCGCTATGAAACTTCGATTTTTCAGATTCGTTAGAAAGGTATTCACTAACAGATTTAAATATTTTTGGTTTCACTCAAATCCGTTTTGTTTTGCACCCGGTACAGTCAGTCAAAATTTGAATTCAAAATTTGAAACTACCGCGCCATTTCAGGCCTTGTCTATAATTAGAATTAATTATATTCGTTTTGAAACATCGATTCAAACTCAGTTTTCATTGCTACTATTTAAAATATTTATTTTAAATATTTAAAACCCACTATTTTAGCCAATTTAAAAAAATTTAAATTGGTTCAGATTTTCCGGGTCGTTACAATCTAAGCTATACGTCACTATACACCCTAATCGTCTTATTCCAAATCATAAACTATCATATATATATATATATATATGTCCC
Source organism: Allium sativum (assembly GCA_030737875.1). Taxonomy (NCBI): domain Eukaryota; kingdom Viridiplantae; phylum Streptophyta; class Magnoliopsida; order Asparagales; family Amaryllidaceae; genus Allium; species Allium sativum. Next base: position 368,275,632 of record CM060920.1, read on the forward strand.
AATTTTAGATCTTAGACCACAATATGTACTATGCCTTATATTTAAAGTTCAATTTATGCCCCAAATTTTAAGTCATTTGTCCAATACTTTATGCTTCAGATCTCAAGTCATATGTCCAATACTTTATGCCTCAAATCTCAAATCATATGTCTAACACTTTATGTTTCAAATCTCAAGTCATATATCCAATACTTTATGTTTTGAATATGTTATGTCCTCAAATCAGTTACAAATCAATTATGCCCAATTATACACAATTTAATACTTTTCCCAAATTTTAGCGCTGGTCATGTCCAAATCATAATTTATGCCCAATTTTATTTCCAATGCACGTTCATCTCTTATGATATCTGGCTCAGGCTCGCAGTAGCCTGACTATAAAACAAAAAGGGAAGAAGGAAAGTAGAGACAAAGAACGGACATAATATTATCAATGAGATACATCCAAAGGATATAGAAAGACAGGCATAATCTCAGATCCAAATTTATTACAATGTCAGAATCACAATTACCCAAATCTAGATTTTACATGCTAATTACCCAATTCACCAAAACTAGTCATGTTAGATTTTACACCCAATCTAGATTTTATGCTCAAGTTACCCCAAATTCGCAACAATACCAATTTTCCCCAAAACTTGATTTATATGCCAACTTCCTACTTTATCGTTCATGCCAATTCTAGGTTCAATATGTCAAATTACATATTCCATAATTCATGTCAAATTACCCCAAATTGTATCTTAACAATTATGCCCTATTACATGTTCCAAATTATGCCAAATAATGTTAATTTCATGTTATTCCCAATTTCCCCCGCATTCATAACGTACGTATTTCGAGACTCAACTCAAGATTCATAATTTAAGGGGTGAAGCTAGATGGAACATCGTAAGGATAGGCATAGTCATATGATGATAAGAACTACTGGTCCAATAATCTTGATGTACTAAAAAGACAAGTTTTGCAAGGAATACATGGCATGCATATAGATTTGATAAGAATTATATCATGAACTTAAAAAGGATTACAATTCCGATATACAACAAGGATAGATATGGTTGGACCAGTTTCATAGTCAAAAAATGATTCCCAAAGATATATATATATACTCAAGCATAGATTTCAATGAAAGGATTGCTTACATCAGGCATATTCTCATATCCATTTTATTACATGTCACAATTAGATTTAGGTGTCTAAATCTAAAAAGTAATTGACTTACAAAACAAAGGCGAATCTTGTTTTCATGCCTAAGCCATACATCACTATACACCCTAATCTTCTTCTTCCAAATCATAAACTATCATATATATATATATGTGTGTGTGTGTGTGTGTGTCTATTTTAGATCTTAGACGACAACATGTACTGTTCCTTATATTCACAATTCAATTTATGCCCCAAATCCTAAGTCATATGTCCAATACTTTATGCTTCAGATCTCAAGTCATATGTCCAATATTTTATGCCTCAAATCTCAAGTCATATGTCCAATACTTTATGTTTCAAATCTCAAGTCATATGTCCAATACTTTATGTTTTGAATATGTTATGTCCTCAAATCAGTTACAACTCAATTATGCCCAATTATACACAATTTAATACTTTTCCCAAATTTTAGCTTTGGTCATGTCCAAATCATAATTTATGCCCAATTTTATTTCCAACGTACGTTCATCTCTTATGAGATCTGGCTCAGGCTCGCAGTAGCCTGGCTATAAAACAAAAGGGGAAGAAGGAAAGAAGAGACAAAGAATGGACATAATATTATCAATGAGATAGATCCAAAGGGTATAGAAAGACAGGCATAATCTAAGATCCAGATTTATTACAATGTCAGAATCACAATTAACTTTTATTTCTGAAAGTAACGTGAACTTACAAATTATAGAAGGGTCTTTAATTATGGGATTTGTATTCTAAAACTAAATAGTTCTTCCTTGAAGTGGACTATTTGTTCTTCTAATTTAGATTTGATTTGATTCATAGAAATAGTTGTCGAAGTCCTTGAATTAGCCTTTGAATATCTACTTGAATTCAAAACTTGATTTCTACGAAGGACTTGAGCAGCATAACCCCGTTTTAGATTTATTTTGATATGAACTCGGTAGAGTATAGGCGTAATGAAGTTGTGTGGACAGAAAGTGAGGTTTGGGGGTGTTTAAAAAGCTTAGGACCAACGAATCTGGTCAGAACGGGCGTCTAAATGCAAAAAAACGAATCTGTCCACGGATCTAGAAGAGGGGGGAGGTCGACCCCATGGTTGACCTGTTCTACCCAGGTCGACCTGGGCCCTAGGCGGGAAATTTCCTACCCAGCCCGGATGTGTGATTTGAATTTCAAAACTTTAAATTTGAATTGGGGTTTATTTTTATTTTAAATTCCTGAAGCTTCTAAGTGCCATAACGTCTTCATATGGAGTCCGATTTACGCAAACTCGGGCTCTATCCAAGCAGAATTCCAAGACGAACGCAATGGCGTTACCCGTTTCCCTTAATTCTTCTCTTAAAAATTAAGTATACTTTAATTTGTTACTTTAATGTTCACAGAAAATACGGGGTGTTTCATTCTTCCCTCCTTAAAGGATTTTGTTCCCATATCTTCAAGTCAAGAAGAATGTATATCCTAACATCCAACATCCACCTACTCAACCATTCAATCACAGGCGTCCATTGTCCTTAAAAATATTTTTTATGCTTTCAGGATCATATGCATAGTGTGTGTACATGTCCTTATCTAATGCAAAATGAGGCAGTCTACTGACTCAGTTGACCTCCTTAATGCGGATTATGTTAGTGTCATGAGTCCATCATGTATGCAATTATTCCTAATCGTACTTTTTAACTTCTACATGAGTGCACAGTCATTCATAAAAATGTAGCATCCATATGATAACGCATCATGTTTCAATCCATATATATAAAAGTTCACTCATGCATATGCAATATGAAAGAGACTGAGCCGATCTAGTGCCTAATGTGTGTATATGCATCCACGAGCAAAGACTTGCAACCACTTGCAACCATCAATCATAAAATGTTTCAAATACATGTTTACATTCATTGGCTTCTACCTAAGGATCGTGGATAGGACCGAGAGAACATACCTAAAAGATAATGACTAGCATGCAAATAAATATTACAGAAAAAGTGGAATCAAGGATATACCCTCAAAAAGGGTATGATGCACGTATCTAGTCTTCAGTCTTCTAAGTTGCATCTTCTTGAGCTTCCCTTCACTGTACCTTACCTAACTTCACGATTGCGAAGCTTCTTGACCTCCATTTCCAAAACCCACTAGTAAAGATAGGACCTCGCTCACTTACTATGTTAGAGGGTATCCAATGTAGTCGAACTATCTTTCCAAGATAAAAAGATATTAGCCATGATACCAACTGTATATACTAAGATGATTAGAGGTCTCTCATCTACTTAGCTTGTTCATCATGTCACAAATCTGAGGGTCGATATCTCTCACGCAAACCATCCTTGTCGAACTTGACATCCCTCAAGTACAAGACCAAAGGCCTAAACCAATATCAGACAAGCACCCAAGGAATACCTCCTTCGAATTTGGACGATTTATGTGAGATGATACTAGTAAAACAACCAAAAAATTGAGCACTTAACCGACTCTGGCTATCCTCGCCAATCTTGCTCCAAAACTATCGTTGATCACATAACTGGCTATGCATTGTCAACTAGATATATGTGGAAGTCTACCTCACATTTTAGGGGACAAATCCCTAACCTTAATCAAAAACATCTGTGTACTCATGGACTACTCCAACGGATCGAAAATCATTGATAAATACATAAAGTGATTCTAGGTAGCTAAGACAAACTGATCCCTTAGGATCGCACGAAATCTCGAGGGTATTCCCGAGGCAAGTCAAAAGTCTAACTACCCTCCTTTCATAATTACTAGCTGACCAATTCATGCATAAAATCAACCCATAGACCATGAAACCAAAAACATAAGTATCTCAAATCCTTACAATACTAAGGTGCAGAGACTCCACTATTGAAGCAGATATAAATGAATGTGAAGCGCTAAAAAGAGTACTAACAGGATAATCAAAGAAACTAAACTCTTTCAACAGAAACCTTGCTACCTCTCTCTCAGGTACGCCCGAGGTGAGAGCATACATTAGCCCTCCTGAAAGTCCTGTCATTAGTTTTTGCCCTTGCCCTTAATTATACGACCCTTTATACCATAATAAAGATACTTCCTCTTATCTTAGGTTTTACTATTCTTTCCTCTCCTCCTTTATGAACCAAGTCTATATCCATGATTTCTTCATTCTTGGGTTGTACTACTTAGCCAAACTCCCTCATTCTCATCTTTTCCATCCTTGTGTAACTTGTTGACAAGTCTCTTGAAAGCTGCCTCCATTGCATGGAAAATCCTACAAAGCTTGAAAGAAAATTAGCCGCAGGTGAAACTACTGCGGCTATAGATGGAAGTTGGGCACTTATTTGCCCTTTGACAATTGTTGTAGTCTCATCGACCCTACGGAACCATGTTGCGATGAGGTTACCTCCCAGAAAGCCAGGAGCCCCGGAGACTCAGGAAAGAAGGAAATAAGGACTCAAACAGAGGATCAAAAGATAGTGCATATGGCTTTGGGGAATATGCCTTTAAAACAAAACTTTTCTTTTGAAAATGTTTCTTTTAAAACCGTTTTGAAAATAATTTTTCAAATCTTTTATCTGATCCGGTAACCTTTAGCTCTGATACTAAGTGTAACACCCCACCTCTGTTAAGGTCACTTACAAAGGGAATGCCTTAACATTGGTGGAGCATTATAGGAAAAAGATGCAGATAAATTACAAGACAGACAAATAAAGCGGCGGAAAATAAAGTCATTTTATAAACAACTTAATTCAGTCAAGCTTTTACAACAATTGTCTCAATCATACTTAAAAATAATACATAGAAATTCTGTCTTGATTCAAAAACTTCCAAGTATAAAAGAAGCATAAAAATAACAATGATATTCCCCAATGAAGCATGAACCAGCCATAGCAATGGAAGAGAGAGTCAAAACAATACATCGACTATCTTCGAGCTTGGAAGGAAAATTGAGCTAAGTGATAACATTTCCTCCCTGTGAACCTGGGGGGGAGGGGGGGAAACGGAAGAAAAGAGGCGAAACAAAACTAGGTCAGACATGAGTCTGGTAAGTCCACTGACTTTCAGCATATAAAAAGGCCAAGAATAAACTGAATATAAGACAATAACATGATAACAGGGATAACAAGAAAACATAGGATAAGCATAAGGTATGCTAAGGAAAGATAAACTGAATGCACTTCTACTCTTTCTGTAACACCCCGTATTTTTTTAATATAATTAAAAATGAAATAAAATATATGAAAATATGCTTATGATAGGTAAATAATGGTGATGCATAAGGAGAATTAATTAATACATGGAAGAGAAGAAAAATTAATTCGATAACGGCGTATATAACGGAAAAGATAGTAAAATAAGGATAACTAATTCAAGAATCAGGAATTAGGTAAAATGGACATCACCATTGCGTTCCTCTCGGAAAAAAACGCGAAATAGAGTCTGAGTTTTCGAAAATCGGAGTCCGTATGACCAAGATATGGCCAAAACAAGATTTCAGCAGACTTTCTGGCAGACTGACCCAGGTCGACCATAGTGTCGACACTATAGTCGACCAGTCCCCCCAGGTCGACTGTAGTGTCGACCCCCCCTGTACAGGTCGACCTGGTCGGCCTGGGGTGGCCCAGAACCCATTTTTGAGGCCCGGGATGAGTTTTGATGGTCCGGATGGGTTTTAGGGTTAATCCGATGGCTGAAATGAATTGCTACACCTATAAAATAACACCTAGACCTAGCCTAACTCACACAAATTCATATGACACCAAAATGCTGCTAAAATCTCTTTTGATCCATGGCCGCCGTCTCCAAATTAAAGCTTAAGTGTCCAAACTCAAATCAAATCAAAGATCAATGCTTCTACAACAAATTCAAGGGGATAGATCAATGACACTGCAACTTTCTAAGACAAATTCACTTCTTAATTCATTAGCCGTTCTCTGTAAGTTCTAGTTGCTTTCCGATTTAAATATTTAATTATAATGTGGCCATGAATTAAAGTGGAATTGGATTAAGTATGTTTATCGATCCAGATCTATTCTTATTTCTTCTTGGATCTTGGAAACTTTTCTATTTTTCACTCTCATGGCTAGTTCATGATCTATTAAGCTTGTTGTAATCTTGATATGCCTATGATGATGTTTTCTCTCCGATCTTATTTTGATGCAAAATTCTACCTTTCCCCTATTTGTTTTCTTTTGATGAACCTTGGTCAATTTCGGACCTGGGCCTAAACTGCGATTTGCGTGCGATTGAATACGGGGGAAATATTGGGATATTGCCTTGTTGGATATATGTGTTTGGTAGAATCGAAGGCATAATATGAAAACTGGATACTTGGGTATTATTGCCATTAACACGAAATTTGAATTTGGGTATTATCGTTATAATTAAAGTTTTGCTAGCTTGGGTAAATTGGGGTAAACATGGAATACATGTAGTTGGTAAAAACTTGACCTATGTAAAATATGGCAAGAATATTGATACATATATTTGGCTAAAAATTGATCTATGTGAATTGGGCAAAGCTTTGTAAACATGTAAACTATGAATCTTGATATATGTATAAAAAGGCAGGAAACTTGGTATATATGTAAAATTGTCTAAGATTAGGCATATATAAATTTGGCATACATGTAAACAGGCATGAATTGAACATATGTAAATTTGGTACGAATTAGGCATATGTAAAACGGACATGTAATCTAGAACTTGGGCATATGTTAAATAGGTGAAATTGGTAGTTGAAACACATATGATAATTTATGTCTTGAAAAGGGGCTAATATGAACACGCCTAAATAGGTTTTGGGTAGTTGGCATGTAATAGCCTTAAAAGAGGGATAAATATAAATTGAGATAAGTTGCCTTTAATGGCCTAAGATAAATTGTGGTAAAATTGGTATGATTTTGCATACCATTAATTGATGGGCATAGTTGAGTCAATTATGGACATCGTTAAATTAGGAATAAATTGATAATTTGAATAGGGGAAATAAATTCAAATTGGGGTAAAAGATTATAAGTAATAATCAATACTTAGGACACGAGGTTGGACTCATTTGTGACGTAAACCTGCCCGGAACCGCCCGGCGAATCCAGTAGTCACAAATGTCAGCCCAATGTGAGAGGTCCTAGGCCCAAATTAAAAGCGTAACAGTTGTAAAGACACGAGGTTAGACTCTTTTATGGTGTAAGACTGCCCGGACCCGCCCGGCAAATCCAGTTGCCATAAATGTCAGTCTAATGTGAGAGGTCTTTATAAGGTTACGGCCTTAATGAATTAAGAAATACTTAACCAGATAAACATGTGGTGGAACATGGGGGTTAAGTGGGTGACATGTGGGTGACATGTGGAAATACGAATAGTAATACTTAACCAACGTGACATGGTAATTAGACCAGTGGGTAGGGCTAAGTAAATAAGAACACTTAACCAATATGATATAAATGGGTGGGTTAAGTAATATGATTAGGTTAATCTGGACACTTAACCAATTTAATAAGTTGACTACAGGAGTGGGTAAGGTTAAGCAAATGTTTAACCATTAAAACATGATTAAACTGGACTAGAAAGTGAGGTTAAGTTAATGAGAACACTTAACTAATGCAATGGGTTAATTAGACAAGTGGTTGCGGTTATGTATTAACACTTAACCAACATAACAGGACAAGCGGGTGGGTTAAGTTAACTTGAATAAGTTGATAACACTTAACCATTATAATATGACTAGTGGATGGGGTTAAGTTAACATGCACTTATCCAATCTGATGTGATGCGTCGTAGGGTTAAGTAACACATGGGGTTAAGTCAACAAGAAAATTCTTAACCAATGTAACCAGATAGACGAACGGGGTTAAGTTAATAAACCGCACTTAACCAATCAAACATAATAAGCGAGAAAGGTTAAGATAACTAAGGTAAACACTTAACCATGGTAACATAACGAGTAGAAGGGTTAAGTACATATCGGGTTGGTGGGTAATATTATTAAATATAGGCCCACATACACTTAACCATTAAATACACATGCTTGAATTAGTAGCGGGGTTAAGTACACATCAGGGTTGGTGGGTAATATCAGAGAATATAGGCCCACAGACTTAACCATTAGAAAAACCAAATAACGGGGACCCATTTCAGCAGTAACCCACATTAGGTATCAACGGAACCCTGAGCTAGGCAGGGTGGGGCACGATTACTGGGCTGATTATAAGAGGTCAAATTAGCGGCGGTTGGTGCAGCAGTCCAGGTTCTAACGGAGTGCGGGCGTGCACACACTTCAGCGCAGAAAATTTAGCCAATGGGCATCAGTAGGTATAAAGCTGTGCATCTTGATTCTGTCAGGGTTGCCACCATGAGACTTGATACACCCCATGGTGGGACCAGCACAGGTATCTACAAGTAGGGGGCCGCGTGACACGAACGAGAACTAGGTCAAGTAGGGAGCCGATCGATAAGGTAGTAAGGGTGCATCGAATATATACATGGTCATTGGGGTGATCGAGGTGGAATCCTCAAAATCGATGTACACCTGAAGGCTACCATAATTGCGGGGATTGGGATCACGTTGTAATTATTGTATAACACGGGCTACTAGTTGGGACACTAGTAGGGGGTACGGATCCTTGTTACACAGGACACTAGTTGGGATACTAGTAGGAGTACAGATCATTCCATGTAAGACACTTATGAGGATGCTAGTTAGGTGGTGCAGAGCAAATAGATATTGTTTTAATCGTAAAACTTAGAAACCTTGCGATGTTACTCTTGATAGAAACCATGCGGTGGGATACTTGATAGGAATTATGGGATGTTATACTTGTTTCATCGTGCCCGAAGTTTATCTTGTTACCTTAGTTTATCTTGTTATCATAGTTTATCTTGTTATCTTAGTTTATCTTGCCTATGTTGTCATCATGCTTATGTTTACTTTCAGTTTATTCATGCCATGTTATCTTTACTCATTTTTATGCTGAAAGTCACTAGGACTTACTCAGTCTTTATGACTGGCCCGTTTTGTTTCGCCTCTTTTTCTTCCATTTCCCCCCTCCTCTCCAGGTTCACAGGGTGGTAATACAGCTTAGTTCGGATCTTACCAAGCTCCAAGGCTCTTTCATGTATGGCTTGGATTTCTCTTCGCTATGGCTTGCTTTGCTTTATTGGGGAATACTGCAGTTTTCTTTTATGCTTCTTTGTTTTTGAGCAAGACATATATTTTAACTATGAAAATTGGGTATTGGAAGTTGATGGGCTTTTCTTGTAAACATAGGCTTTTCTTGTAAACATTTATATTTAATAAATGATTTGAAGTATTTCCACTTTATTTTCCACTGTTTTATATATGTCTGTCTTGTAATATTTCTGTTCCAGTACCCATAATACTCCATTGAAGTTAAGGCATTCCCTTTGTGAGTGACCTTAACAGATGTGGGGTGTTACATTTGGTATCAGAGCAGAAGGTTACCAGACTGGGAAAAAGTTTTCGAAAACCTTTTGAAACTAGTTTTCAAAACGTTTACAAAGAAGCAAATTTTCAAGAAAACTTTGTTTTAGTTAAAAGGCATATTCCCCAAAGCCTTATGCACTATCTTTTGATTCTCTCTTGAAATCTCTTCTCTCTCTTTTCACCATAGTTTAGTAGGCATCCGACACATGTCGAAGGGCAAAGGAGTGCCCAACCTCCGTCTGTAGCCGTGATAGTTCCATCTGCGTCTAATCTTATTTCAAGTTGGGTAGAGTGCCGTGCGTTGGAGGTAGCTTTGAAAGACTTGTCAACAAACTATACAAGGACAGTAAGAACAAGGAACTAGTTGTTATAGCTTAATCCACGAAGGAGGAAAAAGGTGAAAGGAAAGAGGCCTAAGTGAAAGAATAGAAAAACCCATGACAAGAGAGAGTATCTTTAGTGAGAAGGGACATGTAGTTAAGTATTATAGGACAAGGGCAAGGGACAAGATCGTCGAGAGGGCAATTGAATGCTCTCACCACTAGCGTACCTAAGAGGGTGGTAACATTTCTGTTAAAGGTTTTGCTTTTCTTTTCTACCATCCCACTAGAACTTTGTTTTTGTACATTGCATCCTTTTAATTCTGCTTCGAAAGTTGAGTCTCTGCACCTTAGTACTAGCATGGTAGAGGATCCCATTTTTTTTCTTCTTTTCTCAAATCCTGTTGGGGAAATCGGCTCATTTATTCATGACTTGTTTGAATTTGAGAATGTCTATGCTAAGTGTTGAGTCTAGAAGTAATGTTTATGTTTTGGGCTATGGGTTGATTCTAGCGATGGAGTGGTTATCCAGTAAGGGTGACCTTCTCGGTTTTGAAAAGAGGGTAGTTAGACTCTTGACTTGCCTCGGTAATACCCTCGAAGTCGCAGGTAACCTTTAGGGTTCTATCATGATTTGTTTCCTAGAATCTCTTGACACATTTATTGGTAATTTGTAATCCGATCGAGTAGTGTTCGCCACTAAGGCGGATGGGTCATTTTGCTTATGCATGAGTTGTAGAGAATCACCTTAGTAAGTACATTTGGCAACATGGTTGGCATTTATTTCCAAGAGATAGTTCTTCTACGTGGAATACCTGATAGTAAGTGGACGAGATCCAAGATTCGCTAGTGAATTTGGGAGAGCTTGCATGAAACCATGAGTACGTCGTTATGTTTGAGCCGAGTATACTAGAAGTAGAGTAAGTGAAAGAGGAACGAGAGGCAACAGTGAAATAGGTTCCAACTCATATTTTGGAAACAAGAATTAAGAAGCTACGAAATTGTGAAGTTAAAGACGGTCAAAGCACAATGGAGTTAAGCTCAAGGAAATGCGACTTAGAAGATTGAAGACTAGATTCGCGCATCATATCTCTTTTTAAGAGTATATCCTTGATTCCTCTTTTCCTGTAGTGCTTACTCACATGCTATCTTTTGTGTATATCCTCTCGGTCCTACTCTCAATCCTATTTCTATTGCGAACCTCATAGGGAGTATGACTCATCTGTTAGTTACACATGTTGGGGCTTGAAGGTGTTCGTTGGTTTGACTAAACTTTTTTTGGGTTTTATAGGATACGGGTTGGTCTTAGGAAGGGATTCCCTTGTGACCTAAAAGGAGTCCATCATGATTAGTTTCCTAGAATCATATATAGTGGTTGGGTTGAGTAATTCTTTGGGTGTCAGTCTGATGTTGATTTCGGTCTTCGGGGCTGATGCTTAGAGAGTTCTTCTCCTAATCAATATATATGTGGCATAGATTTCCAGTTTTGACATTGCCTAATGGGCACAAACTTTTTACTTGCTTCTATCATTCGACTATACCTTAGATAGGAACAATTGGGTGTAAACATGTGTTTGAGTCATGTTATGATTGATGGTTGCAAGTGGCTGCAAGTGGTTGCTAGTGGTTGCTCGTGGATGCATCTACACACATTAGGCACTAGATCGGCTCAATCACCTTTCATATTGCATATGCAAGAGTGTTTACACTTGTTTGTGGATGAAATTGAATGTGTTATCATGTGAATATTGCATATGGATGGATGTTTGTGCACATATATAGTGTTTATGTGACTAGGACTATTTGCATACATGTTGAACTCATGGCACTAAACATATTTTGCATTTAGAAGATCAATCAGGCCTGATCATTTGCATTAGACAAGGAACATATACACACACTTCTTGCATATGTTCATACAGCATTAGAAATCTCTTAAGGACAATGAATGCATGTGATTGATGATTGAGTAGATGGATGATGGATGGTAGGACACATTCTTCTTAACTTGAAGATTTCGGGGACGAAATCCTTTAAGGAGGGGAGAATGTAACACCCCGTATTTTTTCTAATATAATTAAAAATGAAATAAAATATATGAAAATATGCTTATGATAGGTAAATAATGGTGATGCATAAGGAGAATTAATTAATACATGGAAGAGAAGAAAAATTAGTTTGATAACGGCGTATGTAATGGAAAAGAGAGTAAAACAAGGATAACTAATTTAAAAATCAGGAATTTGGTAAAATGGACATCACCATTGCGTTCTTCTCGGAAAAATACGCGAAATAGAGTCCGAGTTTTCGAAAATCAGAGTCCGTATGACCAAGATATGGCCAAAACAAGATTTCAGCAGACTTTCTGGCAGACTGACCCAGGTCGACCATAGTGTCGACACTATAGTCGATCTGCCCCCCCCCCATGTCGACTGTAGTGTCGACCCCTCCTCTGTACAGGTCGACCTGGTCGGCCTGGGGTGGCCCAGAACCCATTTTTGAGGCCCGGGATGAGTTTTGATGGTCCAGATGGGTTTTAGAGTTAATCCGATGGCTGAAATGAATTGCTACACCTATAAAATAACACCTAGACCTAGCCTAACTCACACAAATTCATATGACACCAAAATGCTGCTAAAATCTCTCTTGAGCCATGGCCGCCGTCTCCAAATTAAAGCTTAAGCATCCAAACTCAAATCAAATCAAAGATCAATGCTTCTACAACAAATTCAAGGGGATAGATCAATGACACTACAACTTTCTAAGACAAATTCACTTCTTAATTCATTAGCCATTCTCTGTAAGTTCTAGTTGCTTTCCGATTTAAATATTTAATTATAATGTGGCCATGAATTAAAGTGGAATTGGATTAAGTATGTTTATCGATCCAGATCTATTCTTGTTTCTTCTTGGATCTTGGAAACTTTTCTATTTTCACTCTCATGTCTAGTTCATGATCTATTAAGCTTGTTGTAATCTTAATATGCCTGTGATGATGTTTTCTCTCCGATCTTATTTTGATGCAAAATTCTACCTTTCCCCTATTTGTTTTCTTTTGATGAACCTTGATCAATTTCGGACCTGGGCCTAAACTGCGATTTGCGTGCGATTGAATACGGGGGAAATATTGGGATATTGCCTTGTTGGATATATGTGTTTGGTAGAATCGAAGGCATAATATGAAAACTGGATACTTGGGTATTATTGCCATTAACACGAAATTTGAATTTGGGTATTATCGTTATAATTAAAGTTTTGCTAGCTTGGGTAAATTGGCGTAAACATGGAATACATGTAGTTGGTATAAAACTTGACCTATGTAAAATATGGCAAGAATATTGATACATATATTTGGCTAAAAATTGATCTATGTGAATTGGGCAAAGCTTTGTAAACATGTAAACTATGAATCTTGATATATGTATAAAAAGGCATGAAACTTGGTATATATGTAAAATTGTCTAAGATTAGGCATATATAAATTTGGCATACATGTAAACAGGCATGAATTGAACATATGTAAATTTGGTATGAATTAGGCATATGTAAAACGGACATGTAATCTAGAACTTGGGCATATGTTAAATAGGTGAAATTTGTAGTTGAAACACATATGATAATTTATGTCTTGAAAAGGGGCTAATATGAACATGCCTAAATAGGTTTTGGGTAGTTGGCATGTAATAGCCTTAAAAAAGGGATAAATATAAATTGAGATAAGTTGCCTTTAATGGCCTAAGATAAATTGTGGTAAAATTGTTATGATTTTGCATACCATTAATTGATGGGCATAATTGAGTCAATTATGGACATCGTTAAATTAGGAATAAATTGATAATTTGAATAGGGGAAATAAATTCAAATTGGGGTAAAAGAATATAAATAATAATCAATGCTTAGGACACGAGGTTGGACTCATTTGTGACGTAAACCTGCCCGGAACCGCCCGACGAATCCAGTAGTCACAAATGTCAGCCCAATGTGAGAGGTCCTAGGCCCAAATTAAGAGCGTAACAGTTGTAAAGACACGAGGTTAAACTCTTTTATGGTGTAAGACTGCCCGGACCTGCCCGGCAAATCCAGCTGCCATAAATGTCAGTCTAATGTGAGAGGTCTTTATAAGGTTACGGCCATAATGAATTAAGAAATACTTAACCAGATAAACATGTGGTGGAACATGGGGGTTAAGTGGGTGACATGCGGGTCACATGTGGAAATACGAATAGTAATAGTTAACCAACGCGACATGGTAAATAGACCAGTGGGTAGGGCTACGTAAATAAGAACACTTAAGCAATATGATATAAATGGGTGGGTTAAGTAATATGATTAGGTTAATCTGGACACTTAACCAATTTAATAAGTTGACTACGGGAGTGGGTAAGGTTAAGCAAATGTTTAACCATTATAACATGATTAAACTGGACTAGAGAGTGAGGTTAAGTTAATGAGAACACTTAGCTAATACAATGGGTTAATTAGACAAGTGGTTGCGGTTAAGTATTAACACTTAACCAACATAACAGGACAAGCGGGTGGGTTAAGTTAACTTGAATAAGTTGATAACACTTAACCATTATAATATGACTAGTGGATGGGGTTAAGTTAACATGCACTTATCCAATCTGATGTGATGCGTGGTAGGGTTAAGTAACACATGGGGTTAAGTCAACAAGAAAATTCTTAACCAATGTAACCAGATAGACGAACGGGGTTAAGTTAATAAACCGCACTTAACCAATCAAACATAATAAGCGAGAAAGGTTAAGATAACTAAGGTAAACACTTAACCATGGTAACATAACGAGTAGAAGGGTTAAGTACATATTGGGTTGGTGGGTAATATTAGTAAATATAGGCCCACATACACTTAACCATTAAATACACATGCTTGAATTAGTAGCGGGGTTAAGTACACATCAGGGTTGGTGGGTAATATCAGAGAATATAGGCCCACAGACTTAACCATTTGAAAAACCTAGTAACGGGGACCCATTTCAGCAGTAACCCACATTAGGTATCAACGGAACCCTGAGCTAGGCAGGGTGGGGCACGATTACTGGGCTGATTATAAGAGGTCAAATTAGCGGCGGTTGGTGTAGCAGTGCAGGTTCTAACGGAGTGCGGGCGTGCACACACTTCAGCGCAGAAAATTTAGCCACTGGGCATCAGTAGGTATAAAGCTGTGCATCTTGATTGTGTCAGGGTTGCCACCATGAGACTTGATACACCCCATGGTGGGGCTAGCACAGGTATCTACAAGTAGGGGGCCGCGTGACACAAACGAGAACTATGTCAAGTAGGGAGCCGATCGATAAGGTAGTAAGGGTGCATCGAATAAATACATGGCCATTGGGGCGATCGAGATGGAATCCTCAAAATCGATGTACACCTGAAGGCTACCATAATTGCGGGGATTGGGATCACGTTGTAATTATTGTATAACACAGGCTACTAGTTGGGACACTAGTAGGGGGTACAGATCCTTGTTACACATGACACTAGTTGGGATACTAGTAGGAGTACAGATCATTCCATGTAAGACACTTATGAGGATGCTAGTTAGGTGGTGCAGAGCAAATAGATATCGTTTTAATCGTAAAACTTAGAAACCTTGCGATGTTACTCTTAATAGAAACCATGCGGTGGGATACTTGATAGGAATTATGGGATGTTATACTTGTTTCATCGTGCCCGAAGTTTATCTTGTTACCTTAGTTTATCTTGTTATCATAGTTTATCTTGTTATCTTAGTTTATCTTGCCTACGTTGTCATCATGCTTATGTTTACTTTCAGTTTATTCATGCCATGTTATCTTTACTCATTTTTATGCTGAAAGTCACTAGGACTTACTCAGTCTTTATGACTGGCCCGTTTTGTTTCGCCTCTTTTTCTTCCGTTTCCCCCCTCCCCCCAAGGTTCACAGGGTGGGAATACAGCTTAGTTCGGATCTTACCAAGCTCCAAGGCTCTTTCATGTATGGCTTGGATTTCTCTTCGCTATGGCTTGCTTTGCTTCATTGGGGAATACTGCAGTTTTCTTTAATGCTTCTTTGTTTTTGAGCAAGACAGATATTTTAACTATGAAAATTGGGTATTGGAAGTTGATGGGATTTTCTTGTAAACATAGGCTTTTCTTGTAAACATTTATATTTAATAAATGATTTGAAGTACTTCCACTTTATTTTCCGCTGTTTTATATATGTCTGTCTTGTAATATTTCTGTTACAGTACCCATAATACTCCATTGAAGTTAAGGCATTCCCTTTGTGAGTGACCTTAACAGATGTGGGGTGTTACATTTGGTATCAGAGCAGAAGGTTACCAGACTGGGAAAAAGTTTTCGAAAACCTTCTGAAACTAGTTTTCAAAACGTTTACAAAGAAGCAAATTTTCAAGAAAACTTTGTTTTAGTTAAAAGGCATATTCCCCAAAGCCATATGCACTATCTTTTGATTCTCTCTTGAAATCTCTTCTCTCTCTTTTCACCATAGTTTAGTAGGCATCCGACACATGTCGGGGGGCAAAGGAGTGCCCAACCTCCGTCTGTAGCCGTGGTAGTTCCATCTTTGTCTAATCTTATTTCAAGTTGGGTAGAGTGCCGTGCGTTGGAGGTAGCTTTGAAAGACTTGTCAACAAACTATACAAGGACAGTAAGAACAAGGAACTAGTTGTTATAGCTTAATCCACGAAGGAGGAAAAAGGTGAAAGGAAAGAGGCCTAAGTGAAAGAATAGAAAAACCCATGACAAGAGAGAGTATCTTTAGTGAGAAGGGACATGTAGTTAAGTATTATAGGACAAGGGCAAGGGACAAGATCGTCGAGAGGGCAATTGAATGCTCTCACCACTAGCGTACCTAAGAAGGTGATAACATTTCTGTTAAAGGTTTTGCTTTTCTTTTCTACCATCCCACTAGAACTTTGTTTTTGTACATCGCATCCTTTTAATTCTGCTTCGAAAGTTGAGTCTCTGCACCTTAGTACTAGCATGGTAGAGGATCCCATTTTTTTCTTCTTTTCTCAAATCCTGTTGGGGAAATCGGCTCATTTATTCATGACTTGTTTGAATTTGAGAATGTCTATGCTAAGTGTTGAGTCTAGAAGTAATGTTTATGTTTTGGGCTATGGGTTGATTCTAGCGATGGAGTGGTTATCCAGTAAGGGTGACCTTCTCGGTTTTGAAAAGAGGGTAGTTAGACTCTTGACTTGCCTCGGTAATACCCTCGAAGTCGCAGGTAACCTTTAGGGATCTATCATGATTTGTTTCCTAGAATCTCTTGACACATTTATTGGTAATTTGTAATCCGATCGAGTAGTGTTCGCCACTAAGGCGGATGGGTCATTTCGCTTATGCATGAGTTGTAGAGAATCACCTTAGTAAGTACATTTGGCAACATGGTTGGCATTTATTTCCAAGAGATAGTTCTTCTACGTGGAATACCTGATAGTAAGTGAACGAGATCGAAGATTCACTAGTGAATTTTGGAGTGCTTGCATGAAACCATGAGTACGTCGTTATGTTTGAGCCGAGTATACTAGAAGTAGAGTAAGGGAAAGAGGAACGAGAGGCAACAGTGAAATAGGTTCCAACTCATATTTTGGAAACAAGAATTAAGAAGCTACGAAATTGCGAAGTTAAAGACGGTCAAAGCACAATGGAGTTAAGCTCAAGGAAATGCGACTTAGAAGATTGAAGACTAGATTCACGCATCATATCTCTTTTTAAGAGTATATCCTTGATTCCTCTTTTCCTGTAGTGCTTACTCACATGCTATCTTTTGTGTATATCCTCTCGGTCCTATTCTCAATCCTATTTCTATTGCGAACCTCATAGGGAGTATGACTCATCTGTTAGTTACACATGTTGGGGCTTGAGGGGTTCGTTGGTTTGACTAAACTTTTTTTTGGGTTTTATAGGATACGGGTTGGTCTTAGGAAGGGATTCCCTTGTGACCTAAAAGGATTCCATCATGATTAGTTTCCTAGAATCATGTATAGTGGTTGGGTTAAGTAATTCTTTGGGTGTCAGTTTGATGTTGATTTCGGTCTTCGGGGCTGATGCTTAGAGAGTTCTTCTCCTAATCAATATATATGTGGCATAGATTTCCAGTTTTGACATTGCCTAATGGGCACAAAGTTTTTACTTGCTTCTATCATTCGACTATACCTTAGATAGGAACAATTGGGTGTAAACATGTGTTTAAGACATGTTATTATTGATGGTTGCAAGTGGCTGCAAGTGGTTGCTAGTGGTTGCTCGTGGATGCATTTCCACACATTAGGCACTAGATCGGCTCAATCACCTTTCATATTGCATATGCATGAGTGTTTACACTTATTTGTGGATGAAATTGAATGTGTTATCATGTGAATGTTGCATATGGATGGATGTTTGTGCACACATATAGTGTTTATGTGACTAGGACTATTTGCATACATGTTGAACTCATGGCACTAAACATATTTTGCATTTAGAAGATCAATCAGGCCTGATCATTTGCATTAGACAAGGAACATATAAATACACTTCTTGCATATGTTCATACAGCATTAGAAATCTCTTAAGGACAATGAATGCATGTGATTGATGATTGAGTAGATGGATGATGGATGGTAGGACACATTCTTCTTAACTTGAAGATTTCGGGGACGAAATCCTTTAAGGAGGGGAGAATGTAACACCCCGTATTTTTTTTAATATAATTAAAAATGAAATAAAATATATGAAAATATGCTTATGATAGGTAAATAATGGTGATGCATAAGGAGAATTAATTAATACATGGAAGAGAAGAAAAATTAGTTTGATAACAGCGTATGTAATGGAAAAGATAGTAAAATAAGGATAACTAATTTAAGAATCAGGAATTAGGTAAAATGGACATCACCATTGCGTTCCTCTCGGAAAAATACGTGAAATAGAGTCTGAGTTTTCGAAAATCGGAGTCCGTATGACCAAGATATGGCCAAAACAAGATTTCAGCAGACTTTCTGGCAGACTGACCCAAGTCGACCATAGTGTCAACACTATAGTCGTCCTGCCCCCCCCCCCCCCCAGGTCGACTGTAGTGTCGACCCACCTCTGTACAGGTCGACCTGATCGGCCTGGGGTGGCCCAGAACCCATTTTTGAGGCCCGGGATGAGTTTTGATGGTCCGAATGGGTTTTAGAGTTAATCCGATGGCTGAAATGAATTGCTACACCTATAAAATAACACCTAGACCTAGCCTAACTCACACAAATTCATATGACACCAAAATGCTGCTGAAATCTCTCTTGAGCCATGGCCGCCGTCTCCAAATTAAAGCTTAAGCGTCCAAACTCAAATCAAATCAAAGATCAATGCTTCTACAACAAATTCAAGGGGATAGATCAATGACACTGCAACTTTCTAAGACAAATTCACTTCTTAATTCATTAGCCGTTCTCTGTAAGTTCTAGTTGCTTTCCGATTTAAATATTTAATTATAATGTGGCCATGAATTAAAGTGGAGTTGGATTAAGTATGTTTATCGATCCAGATCTATTCTTGTTTCTTCTAGGATCTTGGAAACTTTTCTATTTTCACTCTCATGTCTAGTTCATGATCTATTAAGCTTGTTGTAATCTTAATATGCCTGTGATGATGTTTTCTCTCCGATCTTATTTTGATGCAAAATTCTACCTTTCCCCTATTTGTTTTCTTTTGATGAACCTTGGTCAATTTCGGACCTGGGCCTAAACTGCGATTTGCGTGCGATTGAATACGGGGGAAATATTGGGATATTGCCTTGTTGGATATATGTGTTTGGTAGAATCGAAGGCATAATATGAAAACTGGATACTTGGATATTATTGCCATTAACACGAAATTTGAATTTGGGTATTATCATTATAATTAAAGTTTTGCTAGCTTGGGTAAATTGGGGTAAACATGGAATACATGTAGTTGGTATAAAACTTGACCTATGTAAAATATGGAAAGAATATTGATACATATATTTGGCTAAAAATTGATCTATGTGAATTGGGCAAAGCTTTGTAAACTATGAATCTTGATATATGTATAAAAAGGCATGAAACTTGGTATATATGTAAAATTGTCTAAGATTAGGCATATATAAATTTGGCATACATGTAAACAGGCATGAATTGAACATATGTAAATTTGGTATGAATTAGGCATATGTAAAATGGACATGTAATCTAGAACTTGGGCATATGTTAAATAGGTGAAATCTGTAGTTGAAACACATATGATAATTTATGTCTTGAAAAGGGGCTAATATGAACACGCCTAAATAGGTTTGGGGTAGTTGGCATGTAATAGCCTTAAAAGAGGGATAAATATAAATTGAGATAAGTTGCCTTTAATGGCCTAAGATAAATTGTGGTAAAATTGGTATGATTTTGCATACCATTAATTGATGGACATAATTGAGTCAATTATGGACATCGTTAAATTAGGAATAAATTGATAATTTGAATAGGGGAAATAAATTCAAATTGGGGTAAAAGATTATAAGTAATAATCAATGCTTAGGACACGAGGTTGGACTCATTTGTGACGTAAACCTGCCCGGAACCGCCCGGCGAATCCAGTAGTCACAAATGTCAGCCCAATGTGAGAGGTCCTAGGCCCAAATTAAAAGCGTAACAGTTGTAAAGACACGAGGTTAGACTCTTTTATGGTGTAAGACTGCCCAGACCCGCCCAGCAAATCCAGTTGCCATAAATGTCAGTCTAATGTGAGAGGTCTTTATAAGGTTACGGCCTTAATGAATTAAGAAATACTTAACCAGATAAACATGTGGTGGGACATGGGGGTTAAGTGGGTGACATGTGGAAATACGAATAGTAATACTTAACCAACGTGACATGGTAATTAGACCAGTGGGTAGGGCTAAGTAAATAAGAACATTTAACCAATATAATATAAATGGGTGGGTTAAGTAATATGATTAGGTTAATCTGGACACTTAACCAATTTAATAAGTTGACTACGGGAGTGGGTAAGGTTAAGCAAATGTTTAACCATTATAACATGATTAAACTGGACTAGAGAGTGAGGTTAAGTTAATGAGAACACTTAACTAATGCAATGGGTTAATTAGACAAGTGGTTGCGGTTAAGTATTAACACTTAACCAACATAACAGGACAAGCGGGTGGGTTGAGTTAACTTGAATAAGTTGATAACACTTAACCATTATAATATGATTAGTGGATGGGGTTAAGTTAACATGCACTTATCCAATCTGATGTGATGCGTCGTAGGGTTAAGTAACACATGGGGTTAAGTCAACAAGAAAATTCTTAACCAATGTAACCAGATAGACGAACGGGGTTAAGTTAATAAACCGCACTTAACCAATCAAACATAATAAGCGAGAAAGGTTAAGATAACTAAGGTAAACACTTAACCATGGTAACATAACGAGTAGAAGGGTTAAGTACATATCGGGTTGGTGGGTAATATTATTAAATATAGGCCCACATACACTTAACCATTAAATACACATGCTTGAATTAGTAGCGGGGTTAAGTACACATCAGGGTTGGTGGGTAATATCAGAGAATATAGGCCCACAGACTTAACCATTAGAAAAACCAAATAACGGGGACCCATTTCAGCAGTAACCCACATTAGGTATCAACGGAACCCTGAGCTAGGCAGGGTGGGGCACGATTACTGGGCTGATTATAAGAGGTCAAATTAGCGGCGGTTGGTGCAGCAGTCCAGGTTCTAACGGAGTGCGGGCGTGCACACACTTCTGCGTAGAAAATTTAGCCAATGGGCATCAGTAGGTATAAAGCTGTGCATCTTGATTGTGTCAGGGTTGCCACCATGAGACTTGATACACCCCATGGTGGGACCAGCACAGGTATCTACAAGTAGGGGGCCGCGTGACACAAACGAGAACTAGGTCAAGTAGGGAGCCGATCGATAAGGTAGTAAGGGTGCATCGAATATATACATGGCCATTGGGGTGATCGAGGTGGAATCCTCAAAATCGATGTACACCTGAAGGCTACCATAATTGCGGGGATTGGGACCACGTTGTAATTATTATATAACACGGGCTACTAGTTGGGACACTAGTAGGGGGTACGGATCGTTGTTACACAGGACACTAGTTGGGATACTAGTAGGAGTACAGATCATTCCATGTAAGACACTTATGAGGATGCTAGTTAGGTGGTGCAAAGCAAATAGATATCGTTTTAATCGTAAAACTTAGAAACCTTGCGATGTTACTCTTGATAGAAACCATGCGGTGGGATACTTGATAGGAATTATGGGATGTTATACTTGTTTCATCGTCCCCGAAGTTTATCTTGTTACCTTAGTTTATCTTGTTATCATAGTTTATCTTGTTATCTTAGTTTATCTTGCCTACGTTGTCATCATGCTTATGTTTACTTTCAGTTTATTCATGCCATGTTATCTTTACTCATTTTTATGCTGAAAGTCACTAGGACTTACTCAGTCTTTATGACTGACCCGTTTTGTTTCGCCTCATTTTCTCCCATTCTCCCCCCAGGTTCACAGGGTGGGAATACAGCTTAGTTCGGATCTTACCAAGCTCCAAGGCTCTTTCATGTATGGCTTGGATTTCTCTTCGCTATGGCTTGCTTTGCTTTATTGGGGAATACTGCAGTTTGCTTTTATGCTTCTTTGTTTTTGAGCAAGACAGATATTTTAACTATGAAATTGGGTATTGGAAGTTGATGGGTTTTCTTGTAAACATAGGCTTTTCTTGTAAACATTTATATTTAATAAATGATTTGAAGTACTTCCACTTTATTTTCCGCTGTTTTATATATGTCTGTCTTGTAATATTTCTGTTCCAGTACCCATAATACTCCATTGAAGTTAAGGCATTCCCTTTGTGAGTGACCTTAACAGATGTGGGGTGTTACACTTTCTCTGCTTCGCTACTACTTAGTTATTCTGATTTCTATATCTATCTCTGCACCACCTAACTAGTGTCCCAACTAGTAATCTGTATAAAATGATAACGTGATCCCAAGCCCCGTAATTGTGGTAGCCTTCAGGTGTACATCTATCGTGAGGATTCCACCTCAATCTGCCTAATTGCCATGAACATGCTAGATGTACCCTAACTACCCTATTGATCGGCTCCCTACTTGTATTCATTTTTCTTGTGTATGTATCAGTCGGCCCTCTCTTGCGTGTAGATACCCTGTGCTGGTACCACCATAAGGTGTATCAATCCTTATGATAGAGACCTGACATGATTCAAGATGCACAGTTACCCAGTGCCTGCTTTTTCCCACTCCGGAGTACGTGCACGCCTGTAAACCTTTGGAACCTACACTGACATACCCTCTGCCGCTGCTTTTGACCGCTTATAATCAGCCCAGTAATCGTGCCCCACCCTACCTAATTTCAGGGTACCATGATACATCTATGTGGGTTACTGCTGAAATGGATCCCTGCTACTAGGATTTCATGCTGGTTAAGTATGTGGGCCTATATATACAAATATTAACCTCCTACACGAGATGTACTTAACCCTCCCACCGATTCTAGCATGTTTACTTAACGGTTAAGTTTGTGGGCCTATATGTACTAACATTACCCACCTACACGAGATGTACTTAACCCTCCCATCGATTCAAGTATGTTTATTTGACGGTTAAGTTTGTGGGCCTATATTTACTAATATTACCCACCAACCCGATATGTACTTAACCCTCCTGCACATTATGTCATATTGGTTAAGTGTTGTCCATTCATGTTAACTTAACCCACCCATTCATCGTGTCATGTTGGTTAAGTGTTTTTTATTAACTTAACCGCGTTCGATCATCAAGTTATATTGGTTAAGTGTTTTCTTGTTAACTTAACCTCACGTGTTCATCATGTTGTATTAGTTAAGTGTCATAAGTCAATTCGAGTTAACTTAACCCACCTACTCATCATGTTATGTTACTTTGGTTAAGTGTCTCCTTCTTGTGTTAACTTAACCCTACCACAAATCAAGTTATATTGGTTAAGTGTTAACTTAACCCTTTCCGTTTATCATGCTATACCAGTTAATTGTTTCATATTAGCTTAACCCTAGTCATCCATCTTGTCATATTGGTTAAGTGTTTTCTCATTACTTAACCCTAGTCATCCATGTTATATTGGTTAAGTGTTCCTATGAACTTAACCCAACTCATTCATTTTGTTCATTAGCATTAATTGATTTATTAATGCACCAACATCTCACATTAGATATGTGTTGTTGTGGTTACTGGATGTGCCGGGCGGTTCCGTGCAGGTTTACACTGCAACTCAATCTAACCTCGGGTTTTTCTTGGGCATGATGCACTAACCTCTCACATTAGATAGGTGTTGTTGTGGTTACTGGATGTGCCGGGCGGTTCCGGGCAGTTTTACACCACAACTCAATCTAACCTTGGGTTAGGCATGTTCATCTTTAATTTACACATTTACCCTATATACCCAAATCTAGATTTTACATGCTAATTACCAAATTCACCAAAACTAGTCTGTTACATTTTACACCCAATCTAGATTTTATGCTCAAGTTACCCCAAATACGCAACAAAAACATTTTTTCCCAAAACTTGATTTATATACCAAATTCCTACTTTGTCGTTCATGCCAATTCTAGGTTCAATATGTCAATTTACATATTCCATAATTTATGTCAAATTACCCCAAATTTCATCTTAACAATTATGCCCTATTACATGTTCCAAATTATGCCAAATAATGTCAATTTCATGTTATACCCAATTTCCCCTACATTCATAGCGTACGTATTTCGAGATTCAACTCAAGATTCATAATATAAGGGGAGAAGCAAGATGGAACATCGTAAGGATCGGCATAGTCGTATGATGATAAGAACTACGGTCCAGTAAACTTGATGTACTAAAAAGACAAGTTTTGCATGGAATACATCGCAAGCATATAGATATGACAAGAATTATATCATGAACTTAAAAAGGATTACAATTCCGATATACAACAAGGATAACTATGATTGGACCAGTTTCATAGTCAAACATGATTCCCAAAGACATATATATACTCAAGCACAGATTTGAATGAAATGATAACTTACATCAGGCATATTCTCATATCCATTTTATTACATGTCACAATTAGATTTAGGTGTTCAAATCTAAAAAGTAACTGACTTACAAAACAAAGGCGAATCTTGTTTTCATGCCTAAGCCATACATCACTGTACACCCTAATCTTCTTCTTTCAAATCATAAACTATCATATATATATATATATATATATATATACACACACACACACACGTCCCTATTTTAGATCTTAGACCACAACACATACTATGCCTTATATATACAGTTCAATTTATGCCCCAAATCCTAAGTCATATGTCCAATACTATATGCTTCAGATCTCAAGTCATATGTCCAATACTTTATGCCTAAAATCTCAAATCATATGTCCAACACTTTATGTTTCAAATCTCAAGTCATATGTGCAATACTTTATGTTTTGAATATGTTATGTCCTCAAATTAGTTACAACTCAATTATGCCCAATTATACACAATTTAATGCTTTTCCCAAATTTTAGCACTGGTCATGTCCAAATCATAATTTATGCCCAATTTTATTTCCAACATACGTTCATCTCTTATGAGATCTAGCTCAGGCTCGCAGTAGCCTGGCTATAAAACAAAAGGGGAAGAAGGAAAGAAGAGACAAAGAACGGACATAATATTATCAATGAGATAGATCCAAAGGATATAGAAAGACAGGCATAATATCAGATCCAGATTTATTACAATATCAGAATCACAGTTAACTTTTATTTCTGAAAGCAACGTGAACTTACAAATTACAGAAAGGTCTTGAATTCTGGGATCTGTATTCTGAAACTGAATAGCTCTCCCTTGAAGTGGACTATTTGTTCTTCTAATTTAGATTTGATTTGATTCTTAGAAATAGTTGTTGAAGTCGTTGAATTAGCCTTTGAATCCCTACTTGAATTCAAAACTTGATTTTTATGAAGGACATGAGCAACATAACCCCGTCTTATATTTATTTTGATATGAACTAGGGTAGAGTATAGGCGTAATGAAGTTGCGTAGAGAGAAAGTGAGGTTTGGGGGTGTTTAAATAGCTTAGGAGCAACGGATCTGGTCAGAGCGGGCGTCTAAATGCAGAAAAACGAATCTGTCCACGGATCTGGAAAATTGGGGAGGTCGACCCCATGGTCGACCTATTCTACCCAGGTCGACCCCCTGGTCGACCTAGGCGGGAAATTTCCCGCCTAGCCTGGATGTGTGATTTGAATTTCGAAACTTTAAATTTGAATTCGGGCTAGTTTTTATTTTAAATTCCTGAAACTTCTAAGTGCCATAACTTCTTCATACCGAGTCCGATTTACGCAAACTTGGACTCTATCTCAAGCAGAATTCCGAGATGAACGCAATGGCACAACCCGTTTCCTTAATTCTTCTCTTAAAATTAAGTATACTTTAATTTGTTACTTTAACGTTCATAAAAAATATGGGGTGTTACAGTTTGATCATGGATACATATTAGTTCAATTTATTGAACTTCTAGCAAAAAAGGTTGCATACTACCCGTAAAACATTGGTAGTATCCCTTAGTATTTATACAATACTCGAACGACCGTAAGAAGCTCTTCCCCCTTCAAATAGAGATTACCAACTAATAAGATATACTTGAGTAAGTTATCTATTTTGTAATTATAACTACTTGTGTCAACCTTAAGTTCGGATTTTTTATATTCAACAACGATGAGTGAGTAAAGTGTTAGCTACCATAATTCTCCTAGGGGTTCTCAGATAAACCAGAATTTTGATAATGAGAGGAAATACAATCGAATAAATCAAAACTTTCAAAATATCAATTTGGAAATAGACAAACTCTTATCTCTTCGAGATCAATGTTATCCAACTAGGACCGTTCAACCATCTATCATCGTGTTTCCACCGGCTGAAGGAAATAATTTTGAGCTTAAGCATTCATTTATTCAAGGAGTACCAAAATTTACTAGTTCTGAAAATGCTTATGAATTTCTAAGTGAATTTTAATTATACGCATCCACAACAAAAATGCAACAATTGTCTAACGAATCAATCAAGCTAGGGCTAATTCCATTTTCATTACTTAAAAGCGCTAAAAACGGCAAAATTCTACTCCAAAACATTCCATAAGAAGTTGGGATGAGTTTGTCACTGTATTCTTGAAAAAGTTTTTCCCTTTCCATAAAACTCTAAATTTTGAGCTGAAATAAACCAGTTCTCTCAAAACGAGGGGGAAACTTTTTCAAAATACTTTGAAAGATTCAACCAACTACTGTATAGTTGTCCTTATCATGCAATCCCAAAACATCACTTATGCCAAATTGCATATGAAGGGCTAAACTATCAGACTAGAATTTAACTAGAATCAATGTGTAGAGCAGAATTTATGTCTAAAACGGCCGATGAAGCTTGGGAATTCTTAGAAGATTTTTCTGAAAAGGAGATACATTGGGAGTCAATTCGTGTTCCCATTCGTACTTCTACTAGAGGAGTGCATGTCGTGAACCCAAGTTACCTTCCCTTAGTAAATTTAACTCCTCAAGTCGGTGAAGGGCTACCCACTATTACTCTCATGACCAAGCCAATGCTATAGCTCAAAATGCTTACTCATCCACGTACAACCCTAGTTGGAGGAACCACCCAAAATTTTCTTCGTCAAATCCTAATAATTCGGCAAACTCATCTCACATGCAACCCTTTAATCCAAATCCGAATTACCAAGCTCCATCTCCCAATTCTCAAACCTCTTAAGCTGCACTTCAATCCAAACAACTTTATAGGCACCCTAACTTTCAATCATCAAACCAATCTTCTCAATCGTCACAAGAAATTGTGCATTTAGAGAAACAAGTTGAACAAATGATGAATATTATGAAGGAACTAATGAAAAGTAATGAGAAAGGAAAATTGCCTAGTCAACCCGAGGTGAATCCAAAATATAACTCTTGTACTATGAATTCTTGTGAGGATGGAAACAATAATTCGGTTAACGTTGTTGGAGAATGGAGTTTTGATGACAACAACCTTATTCTAATTGTCATTGATTATAAAATATATGCTAACACTTTTTGTATAGAATATATATATATATATAGGAATTATATACATGAAATATTACAGAAAACTGTATAGTTATAAAGATGATAGAGATTCAAAGATCAGAGAAATTTCAAGACTCATGAGTAATCAAGATTTTAAGAGTTCAAGCTTAATATAGTTATAGAGTCTAGATTTTGTAAGACTCTAAATAGCACTACAGGTTCAAGTTCAAATTCTAATTTTCAAATTCTGATTTTCAATTCTACCCTTATTCCTCTCTACTTTATTTTTCTATTTGTTTCTATTTTTATTTGTTTTTCAAACTTAACTTTTATATTTATATTTTATATTCTTATACTTTATATTTATATAGTTTAAAACCTTATAAAATTATAAATATGTTTATATGATTTAAAATTATGTTTTCATATATTTTCTAGTTTATAATATTAATTTATATCATTTATATTTTGATTCAAGAATTTCCAGAATTATATTTATATCAAAAACATTTGAAAAATATTTCAAAATTTAAATTTTCAAAGGAGTATGTCGGCATTACAAAAACTCCATGTTGACATATAATTGTTACTTTTTTCCAATTTTGAAAGGAAGTGTCTTTTCACTATATGAAATGATTCAGAACCGTTGCAACCTTTTATACTCTATAAAAAGGGGTTAAAACCGAATTTTTTATCATCTCTTCTTCTCTAACTTCATCCTTTTTCTCTACACCATTATTCTTAATCATTTTTATGGTTTTTGCACTTATACTCTGCCAAATTCAATTCTTTTTGATCAAACTTCTTCTCTCTATTGTAACACCCCACCTCCATTAAGTTCACTCACAAAGGGAATGCCTTAACTTTGGTGGAGCGTTTTAGTAGACAGAACAGAAATTTACAAGACAGATAAGCAATACTTGAGAAATTATAACTTTATTACAGCGGAAAACAGAAAATAGTATGGTTACATCTTTGCCAAAAACTCAAGTACATAAATATCAGTCTTGTCCAAAAAATCATCGGAGTACAAAACTTTAAAATCATAATCCCCACAGAAGCTGCCATAAGGATTTAAGCCATACTTTAAGCACTCTAAGTACTTCAAGCAGAAGAAATCTGGATCAAGCTAAAGTGTTCCCTCCTTGGAAAACCTGGGGGGAAACGGAAGAAAAGAGGCGAAAACAAGCAAGGTCAGACATAAAGTCTGGCAAGTCCAGTGACTTTCAGCATATGAACAGATAATAATAATTATGGCATGCAAATAAAACTGGATGAGAGATAACAGTAACAGGAGCAGCAAATGTACTTAAGGTTAAACAGAAGAAATAGAATACTATTACTTTTTATTTCTCTGCATTAATACTAGTATAACAGGATTATGTGTCACCCTAATGTCTAAACTGAAACAGAAACGGGAACAGAATAATTTCCACAGAAGAGAATGCTAGTAATGGGCCTTTACCACCCCAACCGAAACAGACAGAAACAGAATGCTAAAAATGGGCCTTTTCCACCCGAACAGAAACAAAATGCTAATAATGGGCCTTTACCATCCGAACAGAAACAAACAGAAACAGAATGCTAATAATGGGCCTTTACCACCCGAACAGAAGGTACAGAAACAGATTAATCCCTACAGAAACAGAATGTAGAATTAGGTGTACACAAGTAAATGGGCCTTTACCACCCGAACAGACGGTACCACGCAGAAAGGTGTTGCCACCCAACAGAAACAGACGGTACCAACTGAAATAGACAGAACTAAGTGTACCCTAAAACCCTACCCCAAGCGATCGGCTCCCTAATACATAAATACCCTGTGTCGGCTCCACAATAGGGTGTATCACTCCCTAAAGTGACAACCAATTGGCACAGACCTATTTACAGATGTCACGGCGTCTTACATCCTCAGAGGCAGACCGGGATCCATGCACGCACATGACCCGGTTGGAACGCTCCATCAACACCCCTCGCCATTAT
Organism: Allium sativum; assembly: GCA_030737875.1. Lineage (NCBI taxonomy): Eukaryota > Viridiplantae > Streptophyta > Magnoliopsida > Asparagales > Amaryllidaceae > Allium > Allium sativum. Next base: position 368,305,617 of record CM060920.1, read on the forward strand.
CAGAATGAACCCCTTATAATTAGTTCAGTAAGCGTGCCTGGACCCTACCTACTTTTGGGTCAAAGTTTTGATACCAGAAAGGGTTACTGACTAATACGGGTCCCGAACAACTGATGACACAAGTAATTTCCCTTCTAACCTTGTGTCCCCAGACTAACAGATTTCAGATTAACTTTTTACAAGTTCAGACATACAGAGTTCAGATCAACTAGTTCACTGATCAGACAAGTTTTTAGACTAACGGATCAGATATACGGATTTAACAGATTTACAGATTTGTCTAACTTTGTAATTGGGCCTACAGATTCACGAAACGGGTTTGTTTAATTCATCAGTCCAATTGGTTTAACCCTATCCGCCCAACACGTTTTAGACATCATATTTATCCCAGATTTGCATTAATATTAATGCACATACCTCTCACATTAGGTCGGTAGCTTGTGGCCGCTGGATATGCCGGGCGGTTCCGGGCAGACTTTTGCCACAAGCCAGACCTAACCTCGTGTCTAAGCATATTTTTAGTTATACCTACGACCTCTCACATTAGACTGACAGTTTGCGGTCGCTAGTTAAGCCGGTTGGTCCCGGTCAGGCTTCTACCACAAACAGAGTCTAACCTCGTGTCATAGCCAATTCATTCCGATACAGATTTTTTAGATATCAGACTAATTCTGTTTATTTAACAGATTTAACTTCTATACAAGTTACAGCAGATTATTCGAGGTTCTATTATCAAGTTTTGCTCAATTTTAAGTCGAGCCTACAGATTCACATACTTCAAATTTTTAGCATTTCAGTTCCAGCAGATTACGTCATTCAACAGATTAAACAGATAGCAGATCTTGCAGATTAGCCTATTTAGCAGATTTAGCAGATAAGGCAATTTAACATAATTAGCAGATTAGGCAATTCAATCTAATTAGCAGTTTAGGCAATATAACAGAACTAGTGGATTAGGTAATATAACAGATTTAGCAGATAACAGATTTAGCAGATTATATATATCATATCTTGCCTAATCATAAATTTAGCCTAAACTCACTTGCCAAATCATGGTCATAATTCATAATACCACATCTTGCTCCTAATTTTTAGTTAAACATTACACAGTACAGAATATTCTCCATAAATCACGATAAACAATATGAATTATGCCAAATTATAGCCTATGATGCTAGATATCAATTTAGGCGCATTCACATTAATAGTTATCCTGTTTTTGTATAGGTCTCTACGCCTAAGTCACATATTCCTTTTTCAAGTCATGAGTTTTTACATAAAAGAATATGTCCCAAAAATCTGGATTTTTAAACTATAACATGTAGTATGTCCTCAACATGCATTATCATTCATGCATAACATGTTGTAAATTATCTTTAAACCCTAACATCAGACCTTGATTTAAGACATGCATTATGCCCCCAAGTTTCAAGTTGTCCTATAATTCCCCTTCTCCCAAATCACAGATTATCATACCTAATATGAACAGATCTAGATCTAACATATGTTTAATTCTCAAATTAACTACAGATCTAGGTTACAACATGTACTATGTATCTAAATTAGTTTCATTTTTACGGTTAAATCTACGCCCCGAATTCCAAGTCATAAGTCCAATATATTTTATGCCTCAATCTCAAGTCATATGTTAAATATGCCACATGTCCAATTATATGCCTCAGATTTTATGTCATGTCCTCGAATCAGTCCTGTCCAATTATGCATCATTCATTATTTGTCCCAAACATTTTAGCGTTCGTGCGTTAATCTCTTATAAGATTTGGCTCAGGCTCGTGGTAGCCTGGCTATAGAACAGAAAGAAGAAAGAGATACAGAATAAGATAGATCTAAACAGAACAGAACAGACATAACCTCAAATTCAGATTTACAATTCATGTCACAATCATAATTAACGTTTATAGCGGAAAATAACTGTACTTGCCTTTCGTAGTTTTAAGAAAGGATAATAAACGGTCGTTGATGCAAAAATGCTGAATTACTCCTCTTTAATTGTTGTAGTAGCTCTAAACTTTGATTTGAGATTTGATTTAGCTTTTAATTCTATTTCAGGTTGGAAGAAGATGCATCAGTCCAAGTTTTGATTCCAGCAGAGTAGCGACGCCATTTTAATTTTTAATTAGAACAGAGGCAGAATATAGACAGAATGAAATTGTGTAGAGAAAATGAGGCTAGGGAGATGTTTATATAGGATTAAGCGGACGAATCTAGACAGAAATGAGACCGGATACATCAGAATGAACCAGGTTAAAAAAAACTGGGTTTCGGGAGCAGGTCGACCCCCAGGTCGACACTATGGTCGACGTGGTCTGGCCAGGTCGAACCCCAGGTCGACACTATGGTCGACCTGGCCCCTGGGAGGTCGACACTATGGTCGACCCCCAGGTCGACCTGGTCCATGGGCAGGAATTTTCCCGCCCAGCCTGTTCTGGAATTTTGAATTCGAATTTTCGAGCTATTTTCGATTCTGAAATTCTCTGAAACTTCGGAGGGCCATATCTCCCTCATATAGACTCCGTTTCTCGAAAACTCGGACTCGTTTCCATGTAGAATTTCGAGACGAACGCAATGGCGCAACCCGTTTCCCTTGATTCCTATTTTAAAATTTTATTATTCTCTGATTTTTTACTTATACGTTCACAGAAAATATGGGGTATTACATTCTCCCCTCCTTAAAGGATTTCGTCCCCGAAATCTTCAAGTTAAGAAGAATGTGTCCTACCATCCAATCATCCATCTACTCAACCATCATCCACAAGCATCCATTGTCCTTAGAGAACTTCTAATGTTGTATGAACATATGCAAAAGTGTGTGTATATGTTCTTTATCTAATGCAAAGATCAGGCGGTCCACTGATTCAGTTGACCTCCTGAATGCGAATTATGTCAGTGTCATGAGTCCAACATATATGCAATTTTCCTATTTGATACATATCATTCTTATATGAGTGACAACCATTCATTCATATGCAACATCCATGTGATGAGTCAATCATTTTGCATCCACAAAAATTGAAAATGCTTACACGTCCATATGCAATATGAGAGTGTTTTCGAGCCGATCTAGTGCCTAGTGTGTGTATATGCATCCACGAGAAACCACTAGCAACCACTTGCATCCACTTGCAACCATCAAACATAACATGTCTCAAACACATGTTTACATCCATAGGATTCCTATCTATAGGTCGAAGACTCAATTGATAGGATACAGTTGAGTGATGGGAGCGAGTACAGATAAAACAAAAACTTGGTTTCCATTAAACCTTGGTTGAGAGACAAACTCCCCTAAGTATCAACCCCGAAGACCGAAATCAACATCGGATTGACACCCAGAGGATTAACCTCTTAAGACAATGTCAAAACTGGAAATCTTAACCTTTTCAAAAATATTCAGATATTTACAGATTACCGGTACAGATCAGATTACTAAATGATTCTCAGGAAACTAAGCTTGATAAAAACCCAGAATGTATGCGTCATAGTAAACTTAACGCTCAACACAGATACCCAGCTTTGCACAATTGGATGAGTCATAACCCTTATGGGTCTGGGTCTACAGCGGAATCAGAAACAATACTAGTATTCAAGTGCAGAGTATCGATTACAGAATCGAAATGCCAGAATCAGAAAAGAATTTTAACCCAAAAAATCAGATAAAGAAATTAAACCTCCTACAGAAAGTTTTCTATTTTTATCCTATCCACTAGCCTCGAGAGTGCTCACCTGCCTTCTAGAGGTTGGTCCTGCCCTCTGCCCTTGCCCTCGTTTCTTCGGACAGTCCCTAGTGAAGTGGCCCATCTCACCACAGTTGAAGCAAGTGCCCTTTCTTTTTCTGCAATCCTTGTTCAGTTGAGTCGAGCTTCCACAAGTAAAGCACTTTTTCTCCTTCTTATCTTCAGACTTTTCACCCTTCTTTTGTGTTTCCTTTTTGGGCCATGCTTTCTTTTTCTGTGGTTCTTCCTTCTTTGCCTCTTTCTTACCGTTGTCTTCCTCGTGCAGTAGTGCCATATCCACCAATCTCTCGTAAGTCGCTCCCATGGGTACATGGGTCATGGCTAGGCTGTGCAGTGGCTCGTTCAATCCTTTAACAAAGCGGAGAGCCTTTTTATGCTGGGTATTGACTAAATCTAGTCTGAACCTAGCCAGTTGGTTGAACTGGTTGACATATTCCTTGACCGTCATACTTCCTTGCTTAAGAGATAAGAACTTTTCCATTTGTAGACTTCGTTCAGCTTGCGAGAGGAATTTCGCCTCAAACCTTGTTCTGAAATCCATCCATGTTTCAACCGGCCTCTCGGCGTTAGTGACTTCCCACCAATAGGAAGCTTCGTCCTTGAGCAACCACACCACCAATTGTACCTTCTGCCTATCGTCCACCTCGAAGATAACGAACAGATCCTCAGTTTCTTTGAGCCGGTTCCTCGCTTCTACGAATGATTCAGTTCCCTTGAATTCCTTTCCACCCATGGCCATAAAATCTTTACAGATCTTTGACAAAGCAATTGCACGAGGAACGGGCGGAGGAGGAGGAATCGCTGCAGCTGGAGGAGGAATATCTGCTGGGCCTGCATCGTTGGCCCTAGCCTCTAAGAACCTCCTGAACCAGCCAGGTATTGGCACGCCCTCTGGAAAGTTAAGATTCCCAGACATGCTGGAATGAAAGTAAAAGATTTAAAACGGAGAACGGAAAAGATAGATATATTGCTTTTTGGGGATTATGTTTTTCAAAATAAACTTTATTTTTGAAAATACTTCCTTTTAAAACCTTTTTGAAAATAGTTTTCAAAAACTTTACCCAATCTGGTAACCTTCAGCTCTGATACCAAGTGTAACACCCCACCTCCATTAAGGTCACTCACAAAGGGAATGCCTTAACTTTGGTGGAGCGTTTTAGTAGACTGAACAGAAATTTACAAGACAGATAAGCAATACTTGAGAAATTATAACTTTATTACAGCAGAAAACAGAAAACAGTATGGTTACATCTTTGCCAAAAACTCAAGTACATAAATATTAGTCTTGTCTAGAAAATCATCGGAGTACAAAACTTTAAAATCATAATCCCCACAGAAGCTGCCATAAGGAGTTAAGCCATACTTTAAGCACTCTAAGTACTTCAAGCAGAAGAAATCCGGATCAAGCTAAAGTGTTCCCTCCTTGGAAAACCTGGGGGGGACGGAAGAAAAGAGGCGAAAACAAGCAAGGTCAGACATAAAGTCTGGCAAGTCCAGTGACTTTCAGCATATGAACAGATAATAATAATTATGGCATGCAAATAAAACTGGATGAGAGATAACAGTAACAGGAGCAGCAGATGTACTTAGGTTAAACAGAAGAAATAGAATACTATTACTTTCTATTTCTCTGCATTAATACTAATATAACAGGATTAGGTGTCACCCTAATGTCTAAACTGAAACAGAAACGGGAACAAAATAATTTCCATAGAAGAGAATGCTAGTAATGGGCCTTTACCACCCCAACAGAAACAGACAGAAATAGAATGCTAAAAATGGGCCTTTACCACCCGAAAAGAAACAGACAGAAACAGAATGCTAATAATGGGCCTTTACCACCCGAACAGAAACAAACAAAAACAGAATGCTAATAATGGGCCTTTACCACCCGAATAGAAGGTATAGAAACAGAAACCGATTAATACCTACGGAAACAGAATGTAGAATTAGGTGTACACTAGTAAATGGGCCTTTACCACCCGAACAGACGGTACCACGCAGACAGGTGTTGCCACCCAACAGAAACAGACGGTACCAACAGAAACAGACAGAACTAAGTGTACCCTAAAACCCTACCCCAAGCGATCGGCTCCCTAATACATAAATACCCTGTGTCGGCTCCACAATAGGGTGTATCACTCCCTAAAGTGACAACCAATTGGCATAGACCTATTTACAGATGTCACGGCGTCTTACATTCTCAGAGGCATACCGGGATCCATGCACGCACATGACCCGGTTGGAACGCAGCATCAACACCCCTCGACATTATCAAAATGAACCACTTATATTTAGTTCAGTAAGCGTGCTCGGACCCTACCTTTGGGTCAAAGTTTTGATACCAGAAAGGGTTACTGACTAATATGGGTCCCAAACAACAGAGGACACAAGTAATTTCCCTCCTAACCTTGTGTCCCCAGACTAACAGATTTCATATTAACTAGTTTACAAGTTCAGACATACAGAGTTCAGATCAACTAGTTCACAGATCAGACAAGTTTTCAGACTAACGGATCAGATATACGGATTTAACAGATTTACTGATTTGTCTAACTTTGCAATTGGGCCTACATATTCACAAAACAGGTTTGTTTAATTCATCAGTCCAATTGGTTTAACCCTATCCACCCAACACGTTTTAAACATCATATTTATCCCAAATTTGCATTAATATTAATGCACAAACCTCTCACGTTAGGTCGGTAGCTTGTAGCCGCTGGATATGTCGAGCGGTTCCGGGCAGACTTCTGCCACAAGCCAGACCTAACCTCGTGTCTAAGCATATTTTTAGTTATGCCTACGACCTCTCACATTAGACTGACAGTTTGCGGTCGCTGGTTAAGCCGGTTGGTTCCGGGCAGGCTTCTACCGCAAACAGAGTCTAACCTCGTGTCATAGCCAATTCATTCCAATACAAATTTTTCAGATATCGGACTAATTCTGTTTATTTAACAGATTAAACTTCTGTACAAGTTACAGCAGATTATTCGAGGTTCTATTAACAAGTTTTACTTAAGTCGAGCCTACAGATTCACATACTTCAAATTTTCAGCATTTCAGTTCCAACAGATTACGTCATTCAACAGATTAAACAGATAGCAGATCTTTGCAGATTAGCCTATTTAGCAGATTTAGCATATAAGGCAATTTAACATAATTAGCAGATTAGGCAATTCAATCTAATTAGCAGTTTAGGCAATATAACAGAACTAGCAGATTAGGCAATATAACAGATTTTGCAGATAACAGATTTAGCAGATTATATAGATCATATCTTGCCTAATCATAAATTTAGCCTAAACTCACTTTCCGAATGATGGTCATAATTCATAATACCACATCTTGCTCCTAATTTTTAGTTAAACATTACACAGTACAAACTGTTCTCCATAAATCACGATAAACAATATGAATTATGCCAAATTATAGCCTATAATGCCAGATATCCAAAAACCCTTATTTAGGCGCATTCACATTAATAGTTATCCTGTTTTTGTATAGGTCTCTACGCCTAAGTCACATATTCCTTTTTCAAGTCATGAGTTTTTACATAAAAGAATATGTCCCAAAAATCTAGATTTTTAAACTATAACATGTAGTATGTCCTCAACATGCATTATCGTTCATGCATAACATGTTGTAAATTATCTTTAAACTCTAACATCAGACCTTGATTTAAGGCATGCATTATGCCCCCAAGTTTCAAGTTGTCCTATAATTCCCCTTCTCCTAAATCACAGATTATCATACCTAGTATGAATAGATTTAGATCTAACATATGTTTATTTCTCAAATTAACTACAGATCTAGAATACAACATGTACTATGTATCTAAATTAGTTTCATTTTTACGGTTAAATCTACGCCCCGAATCCCAAGTCATAAGTCCAATATATTTTATGCCTCAATCTCAAGTCATATGTTAAATATGCTACATGTCCAATTATATGCCTCAGCTTTTATGTCATGTCCTCGAATCAGTCCTGTCCAATTATGCATCATTCATTATTTGTCCCAAACATTTTAGCGTTCGTGCGTTAATCTCTTATAAGATTTGGCTCAGGCTCGTGGTAGCCTGGCTATAGAACAGAAAGAAGAAAGAGATACAGAATAAGATAGATATAAACAGAACAGAACAGACATAACCTCAAATTCAGAATCACAATTCATGTCACAATCATAGTTAACGTTTATAGCGGAAAATAACTGTACTTGCCTTTCGTGGTTTTAAGAAAGGATAATAAACGATCGTTGATGCAGAAATGCGGAATTACTCCTCTTTAATTGTAATGACCCGGGATTTTTACACTGATCACAGACACTGATTGATCGTAAGTACGTGTTTGTAAATACGATTTAAAAATCAAGACATTAAATTGTTTAAACATGTCGAAGGTTTGAAATTGAATTTCTTTAACTTTGTGTATATATCATAGCAAGTATTGGACAGCACTTGTTAAAACTGGTTTATACACATTTATGTATGATAGCATAAATTTGATAGCGTTTGTTTAAATTTATATTTTACACATGTATAAAGAACAACACTTTTACATAGCAAATATTTGTAATGCCATTTTGTTTTATATGTTCTATTCATTTTCAAAGTATTTTAGAATTTGAGTTTTTGTAAAATTAGATTTAAAAACTTTTAATACTTGAATTTAAAATATGCCAACAACCATTTTGTTGTCCAAAAGCAAGTTCAAAAGAGAAGTTTAAGTACATGCACATAAACAAAACATGTTAATATCATTTCTTTTGCAAAGCATATTTCATATAAAATATGCAAGAAAATATTTAAAACTTTTGTATGCATTTAAAATTTAACGCTTGTATTGTCAAATCTCTTTTTCAAAATCATATTCTCATCCATGAGCTCATCACCTACACCATAGATATGATGGCAAAGTAAGGACTCATGTGCATATGCATTAAAACCAAGAGCATGTATTGTCAAACTCTTTTCAAATCATGGATTTTTTTCTAAGTATTTCCTATGTGTTTTCACCTCATGTTATAGGTTTATATGGTACAACATTTTCATTTTTTGCTCACACTTGCAAGGCAAGTAACGTCTTAAATGTGTGTAGTTCAATCAAGTTTTCATATGAGATTTTGATGTGAAAACTCTTGGCAAAAACTGATTTCTGGATGGTACAAGAATGATGTTTAAATTTGTTTGAAAACCAAGGAAGTTTGTGAAACATCATAGTCTTACCTAGGCATTTAATATGACATGTCATAGGAATCAAGGGTGTTTGCCTAGGGGGTTTGAGGGGGTGAGTTGGGCTGATGCAAGCCATGTGAGCTCATAATTTTTGTACTTAGAATTGACAAGAGGAAGGATATGTTTTGTGTTGTCAAACACAAATCTAAAAAAAAAAACAGTTTTTAATATGCCATTATTTTAAACATTTCTACCCCTATAAAAGGACTTGAGCACCCACTATTTTTCACATACACAAACACTTTATTTTGATCAAGTAAAGAGGAGGAAAACAACAAGAGTTCAAGCCATTCTTTGTGAGTAAACTATTTTGAATATTTCTGATTTGTTACCTGCAGTTGTTTTTCTGTTTTGAACTATGCCTTTGAATGCTATGGTTTGTTGTGTCTGATTTAAGGCAAATTTGGTTGAATTACCTACCAGTCTTGATCAAGTATCTAGGGTTGGTTGCTTTAGTTATTGGTTTACATTGGGTTGGGAAGCTTATACAAACAGTTTTAACCAAACCTGTTGTTAAATTTACTAAAGTAAAAATCCTGGTAAATAAACTTAAGTTAGAAAGTTTGAACATAAGTTCAGGTTAGTTTATGTCAATAGATCCTAACTGAATCCATTTAAGAGAAAGCAAGGAATGCAAATATACTTTAAAAAGCCTCTGGTATGTGAAAATGAAACAACACAGACTGTTGAGCACCCCTCTGTTTCATCTGATTTTCAAATCTCATATTTAGTCAATTTGAATACATGAATAGAATCAAGAAACAAAATAATGATTTTTAAAACAGAAATCAAGATTTTTAATTTTCTAAATCATGAGAATTTCGAAGATGATCAGAATTGGGGCTTTTAGAAAATTACGATCATCTAAATCACTAGAGGTCACATGGGTGATGGTGGAGCTTCATCTGGGTTCAAGGGATCATGGAAAAATGCAAAACAATTTTTCAAATGGTTTGATTTTGAGAAATTGGTGAAAATAGGGTTTTTAGTGGGTGTTGGGTTCGATTGGAATTCATTAGAACTGCTCGGCGATGGGGGGGTGATGAGGGTGCGGTCCGGGGGGATTGAGGCGTCGGAGGGTCGTGGTGGCGTGGCCAAGAGGTGGTGGTGGTCCATGGTCGAGGCGAGGCGCAGGAGTGTGATTCTTGGATGGTGCTTTTAGGCTGATTAAGACATAGAACGGTGGAAGATCACTGTGGCCGTGGAAGTGGGGGTTCAGGTGTCGGGAAGGGGTCAGGAGGTGGAGGGCGACGTGGCAGGATAGTCGTTTGAAGTGAACGTGGTCTCTGGCATGTGTGCACGTGCACAGCAGTGCACGGCTATGATGAAAAGGAGAAGAAGAAGAGGATCAGGCAAATGTGGTGATGGCAAAAATCGTGATGGCCAGAGGGGTTTGGCAAGGGCGTGCATGGGAATTTCAACGTGGTACTTTCAGGAAAGTGGTACTTTACCCTTTCCTGTTTTAAACAAAGGATTTTTGAATTTATTTTAAATTTAAACTAGGTTTAAATTAAATAAAGATTCAAATAAAAAGGGCAAGATGAATATTTTAAAATAAAAATAGAATTTTTATTAGTTAACCTGTAAAAGAAAAAGTGAAGTGAATCAGGAGGTTAGTGCAGTTTTGTCAGCATAAAAAAATAGAAATTGTAATATAAATTAAATTATAAATTTAATTTATAATAAGGATTAGAAATGATTTTCAAAAGAAAATATTCAAACTGTAAATAAAAAGGAAAGTCGATCAACGGTGAAAGATCAGATATTGTTTTGTCAAAGTTGAAACTTTAGCATAGAAGTGAATCAGGACAAAAAAATACAGCTTGTGTCAAAGACTGAAATAAAAATTCAAAGACAATAATTTTAAATTAAATTATAAATTTAACTTATAATGAGAATTTGAAAAGATTTTCTATTGGAAGATATAAGCTGTAAAGTCGACGAAAAGAGAGTCGGTCAATGTAAAAGAGCAGATATGGTTTTGACAAGAAGTCTAGGAATCAACATGGAAGCTGTAATTTTGTTGAATTATAAATTTATTTTATAATTTAAATAGAATTTATTTTTTGGGAAAATATTAAAAATTGAAAATAAAACGAGGTAGAAAACTCGTATATAACCTATACGATTTGTAAGTCTAAACTATAGTCTGAACGTCCGGATACAAATAACCAAACAAGAACCGTCTTGTAGTGAATAAAAATAGTAAATGATATTTTGAATCGTGTTTGGATTAAAAAGAGAAATTTATTAGTATATAAAAGAAGAAGTAGATCGAGTATGGTTTTGACAGAAGTCGAGCAGTCAACGCAAAAACTGCGATTTTAATTGATTATAAAATTAGTTTATAATTTGAATTAGAAATTTAAAAGAATATTTTAATTTGAAACAACCGAGATAAAGAGGAACTGTATGTCAAATTTGTCAGCTTTAAACCATATTTCCTGATACAAGGAACTTGTCGAGTACAGATCTATATGTTATAGAATATGAATTATGAAGAATATTTTAATTTTGTTAGACTGATAAAGAGAAGAATTTTATCAGTATGGAAAGAAAAATAAAGAGATCAAAGAATAAAGGATCGAAGGAGAACTTTGACGGAAACCATACAAAGTATGAAAGTTGATTTTAGATCATAATTTAAGTCATTTACGATGATCGGATTAATAAATAATGATGAGAAACATTTTTCTAGAAGAAAATAGAGTAAGAATTCATTTTTTAAAGATGATGAACAAAACGAAGGAAAAAACCCGTGCGACGCACACAATAAAATTGACCGTTTTGAAAAGATGATCAATATATCAGATATTGACATGACGATCATGTACGGTTTGGTTTGACTATATCTGTATATATAGATTAGATTATAATCTTGTTAGATTTATAATTTAAAGATAAAAATGTTCGTTAATCATTTCAAAGAGGCCGAAATTAAATATTTCACTTTGATTTGATTATACGCCGCGCGACAGAGATTGTTGAATTGAAGACGGCGAGATACAAGGACTATTTTTGAATAATACCTTTGGTTTGTCTAGTCCCAGGACAACTTGTATGGACGAATGTCCGACAAAGTATACCTAACAGATCGCGTAAGTTGGTCTTTTCAAAACTTAGTTTGGTGGCAGAGGAATTCATTTCTCTTAGCTTTATACCTGTGGTTTTGGCGAGATCAATTTGTGATTTGACAGGTTTGACGATGTGGCATTCAAAGTGAATGGTGGACATGTGTTCTAGAAGATAACGAAAGTTCTGGCCTCAAGCCTCACATCCAGGAAATGACAAAAATCGGGCAGGCAGCATGGCTATGTGGGTCGCTCCCATTAAGGTGTAGCATCACCTATCTAGAGAAATTCCTTTTGTTTCTAAATCTATCGATTCTGCCCATTCGGGGATGGTTGCCGTACACAACCATCGGTGATATACACTCGATACACTCAAGAGAAATGAGTGGTCGGTCATGTGAGGGCCGGGTTACACGACATTCTTGTTGAACCCAGGTGTATTGGCCTCTAGAGATACACCAGCGAAAGGTGGTCCCATACCTTGTCATAGTTGGAAATCCAATTTCCCTAAGTGCCAAGCGGTTTTTATTTGTATACTATGTAGGAGAATGTGGGATGCAAGCATTCTTCTAGATTCGAAATTATTTGTGAAAACACCTAGACATTTTGATAATATCTGTTTTCGAGTATACAAAGTGTTTTGATCTCATAAGGTAAAAACCCGTTCCGTATTTACGGTGTGGTCTTATGAGATATTTTCATCTGTTTTAAATTGTTTACTCATACCAGTTCCCTGACTGACCCGGAGTTTATTTTTTTGTGTTTTCCCTTAAACTCTTGGGTATTCATAACGCTTGTTATGAATAGACAAGTGAATCTGGATTTTGATGAAACTTGTGAAGCTGGAATGAAGATTTTGCTGTGTGCTGGTCCATCTATCTACTGTATAATTAAGTCTGTCAGTTGATCATCTATGACAAGTATAATTACTGATGTACCATGAATGGGTTGTACCACTAGACATATGATGTTCTGATGTAATATATTCAGCTGTGAAATGTTATAAAGTATTATCTTTTGTGAAAAATTCCGATGTGAGACTATGATGTTTCTATGATTCTATCTTCTATCTATTCTATTTCTTATTAGTGGCACGACTTCCGATGTGTTCGAAAGTTGGGTCGTTACAGTTGGTATCAGAGCGAGGTTACTGATTACCTAGGCTTTGGGTGAGTGTAAGAGGGCGTAATTTTATAAATAAAATAAATTTAAATCAACTTGGATGGGATACCTAAGTTAGTTATATCCAATCAAGTCTGGAATGACGACAGGTTACATTCAGGTGATTAAAATGAGTAACCGAGGACGAAGAGGTCGGGCTAGAGGGTCGTCCACTACTATTGGTCGTAATACTGGATCCCAGGATCAAGGGGAAATAGTAAAAGAAGTTGCACCAGTTCAACAGAACAAGAGTTTTGCGACTATTTGTAAGGAGTATAAAACTCTGGGAGGAAAAGTTTTCAAGGAAACTGAGTCTTTTACTGAAGTTCAAGCTTGGAAGAGGTCCTGTGAATGGATTTTCAAGGGGTTGGAGTTGAATGATGATCAGAAACGTCTTTTGGCATCATGGCAACTTCAAGAAACTGCTGCTATGTGGTGGGATGCTCAGACCACCAATGTTCCTGAGGAAGATTTCACTTGGGAAAAATTCAAGGAAGCTTTCGAAGCACAATTTCTACCTACTGCTGGAAAGACAAGAATGTATCGGGAGTTCATTGATCTTAAGCAGGGAAATATGAAAGTATCTGAATATGAGAATAAATTCAACTCGCTTTCTTGTTTCGGGCCGGAACTGATCAACACTCCACTTAAGAAAAATGAAATGTTCATTGCGGGATTAAAGGATAGCCTGCAAGTTTAGATGATTTGACATCTCAATATTCCATTCGTTGATCTAGTGGATATGGCAGTCCGTTACGAGGCACTAGAAGGTAAGAAGCTAGTGGCAAAGGTAGCACAGGCAAGAGGAACTAGTAGTGAGAATCCAAATAAGAGGAAATTCAACCCGAACTGGAATAACAACAACAACAAGGGAATACCGAAGATGGGAGAGAAAGAAAAAGAGCGTTATAAAGATACGCAATGACATAACTGCAAGGAAAGGGGACACATTGCTAGGTTTTGTACAAAGCCAGCAGTTGAAAAGCCACAGCAGACTCAGTAACCAGAGCAGCAGAAACCGAAGGGAACAAGTGATGTTATTCACCAAAAGTTCGCATGCTACAACTGTCGTCAGCCTGGGCACTTGGTTAAAGACTGTCCACTTCTGAAGACACAGCAACCAAAGGTTTATGCTTTGATGGATAAGTCGTCAACTTCTGAGAATGTGGAAGGAGCTTCAGAAGGTACGTTACTCTTTTTAGATAAAAGGATTTAATTAACTAGGTCAGCCTCAAGATAATTTAATATTATTGGATTAAATTAGAATAATATCCTCTCATATTGATACCGAAAATCGAGTTAGAATTTTAAATTGAGTTAAAATTTGGATTTCCTGGGATTAAGGCTGGGCTTGAGGGTTTATTAGATATGAACTCAGGAAGGGTGAAGTAGTCGATTTGTGAAATCAAACCAGATTGGTCAATCCCAAAATAGAGATCGTTAAGTACGTAAATAAAGATTGTGGGTAATACTTAACGGAGTTAAGTGAATTGATCGACGAGTTAGAGAAGGAATTTGGACGGATATTTTTTATTTTGAATAGGATATTGTGGATGTGTGTTTTATTTATTGATATGTGTTTATTTATATAAGTCGATAACTCTAATCTATTACTTACAAATTTCGGGGGCGAAATTTTTATAAGGGGGGTAGAATGTAATGACCCGGGATTTTTACACTGATCACAGACACTGATTGATCGTAAGTACGTGTTTGTAAATACGATTTAAAAATCAAGACTTTAAATTGTTTAAACATGTCGAAGGTTTGAAATTGAATTTCTTTAACTATGTGTATATACGATAACATGTATTGGATAGCACTTGCTAAAACTGGTTTATACACATTTATGTATGATAGCATAAATTTGATAGCATTTGTTTAAATTTATATTTTACACATGTATAAAGAACAACACTTTTACATAGCATATATTTGTAATGCCATTTTATTTTATATGTTCTATTCATTTCCAAAGTATTTTAGAATTTGAGTTTTTGTAAAATTAGATTTAAAAACTTTTAATACTTGAATTTAAAACATGCCAACAACCATTTTGTTGTCCAAAAGCAAGTTCAAAAGAAAAGTTTAAGTACATGCACATAAACAAAACATGTTAATATCATTTCTTTTGCAAAGCATATTTCATATAAAATATGCAAGAAAATATTTAAAACTTTTGTATGCATTTAAAATTTAAAGCTTGTATTATCAAATCTCTTTTTCGAAATCATATTCTCATCCATGAGCTCATCACCTACACCATAGATATGATGGCAAAGTAAGGACTCATGTGCATATGCATTAAAACCAAGAATATGTATTGTCAAACTCTTTTCAAATCATGGATTTTTTTTCTAAGTATTTCCTATGTGTTTTCACCTCATGCTATAGGTTTATATGGTACAACATTTTCAGTTTTTGCTCACACTTGCAAGGCAAGTAATGTCTTAAATGTGTGTAGTTCAATCAAGTTTTCATATGAGATTTTGGTGTGAAAACTCTTGGCAAAAACTGATTTTTGGATGGTACAAGAATGATGTTTAAATTTGTTTGAAAACCAAGGAAGTTTGTGAAACATCATAGTCTTACCTAGGCATTTAATATGACTTGTCATAGGAATCAAGGGTGTTTGCCTAGGGGGTTTGAGGGGGTGAGTTGGGCTGATGCAAGCCATGTGAGCTCAGAATTTTTGTACTTAGAATTGACAAGAGGAAGGATATGTTTTGTGTTGTCAAACACAAATCTGAAAAAAAAAAACAGTTTTAAATATGCCATTATTTTAAACATTTCTACCCCTATAAAAGGACCTGAGCACCCACTATTTTTCACATACACAAACACTTTATTTTGATCAAGTAAAGAGGAGGAAAACAGCAAGAGTTCAAGCCATTCTTTGTGAGTAAACTATTTTGAATATTTCTGATTTGTTACCTGCAGTTGTTTTTCTGTTTTGAACTATGCCTTTGAATGCTATGGTTTGCTGTGTCTGATCTAGGGCAACCTTGGTTGAATTACTTCTCTGTCTTGATCAAGTATATAGGGTTGGTTGCTTCAGTTATTGGTTTACATTGGGTTGGGAAGCTTATACAAACAGTTTTAACCAAACCTGTTGTTAAATAGACTAAAGTAAAATTCCTGGTAAATAAACTTAAGTTAGAAAGTTTAAACATAAGTTCAGGTTAGTTTATGTCAATAGATCCTAACTGAATCCATTTAAGAGAAAGCAAGGAATGCAAATATACTTTAAAAAGCCTCTGGTATGTGAAACTGAAACAACACAGACTGTTGAACACCCCTCTGTTTCATCTGATTTTCAAATCTCATATTTAGTCAATTTGAATACATGAATAGAATCAAGAAACAAAATAATGATTTTTAAAACAGAAATCAAGATTTTTAATTTTCTAAATCATGAGAATTCCGAAGATGATCAGAATTGGGGCTTTTAGAAATTTCTGATCATTTAAATCACTAGAGGTCGCATGGGTGATGGTGGAGCTTCATCTGGGTTCAAGGGATCGGGGAAAAATGCAAAACAATTTTTCAAATGGTTTGATTTTGAGATATTGGTGAAAATAGTGTTTTTATTTGGTGTTGGGTTCGGTTGGAATTCATTAGAACTGCTCGGCGATGGGGGGTGTTGAGGGTGCAGTCCAGGGGGGATTAAGGCATCGGAGGGTCGTGGTAGCGTGGCCAAGAGGCGGTGGCGGCCCAAGGTCGAGGCGAGACGCAGGAGGGTGATTCTTGGATGGTGCTTTTAGGCTGATTAAGACATAGAATGCTGGAAGATCACTATGGTCGTGGAAGTGGGGGTTCAGGTGTCGGGAAGGGGTCAGGAGGTGGAGGGCGACGTGGCAGGATGGTCGCCAGAAGTGAACGTGGTCTCTGGCATGTGTGCACGTGCACAGCAGTGCACGGCTATGATGAAAAGGAGAAGAAGAAGAGGATCGGGCAAATGTGGTGATGGCAAAAATCGTGATGGCCAGAGGGGTTTGGCAAGGGCGCGCATGGGAATTTCAACGTGATACTTTAAGGAAAGTGGTACTTTACCCTTTCCGGTTTTAAACAAAGGATTTTTGAATTTATTTTAAATTTAAACTAGGTTTAAATTAAATAAAGATTCAAATAAAAAGGGCAAGATGAATATTTTAAAATAAAAATAGAATTTTTATTAATTAACCCGTAAAAGAAAAAGTGAAGTGAATTAGGAGGTTAATGCAGTTTTGTCAGCATAAAAAAAATAGAAATTGTAATATAAATTAAATTATAAATTTAGTTTATAATAAGGATTAGAAATGATTTTCAAAAGAAAATATTCAAACTGTAAATAAAAAGGAAAGTCGATCAACGGTGAAAGATCAGATATTGTTTTGTCAAAGTTTAAACGTTAGTATAGAAGTGAATCAGGATAAGAAAATACAGCTTGTGTCAAAGACTGAAATAAAAATACAAGGACTGTAATTTTAAATTAAATTATAAATTTAACTTATAATGAGAATTTGAAAAGATTTTCTAATGGAAGATATAAGCTGTAAAGTCGACGAAAAGAGAGTCGGTCAATGCAAAAGAGCAGATATGGTTTTGACAAGAAGTCGAGAAATCAACATGGAAGCTGTAATTTTGTTGAATTATAAATTTATTTTATAATTTAAATAGAATTTATTTTCTGGGAAAATATTAAAAATTGAAAATAAAACAAGGTAGAAAAACCGTATATAACCTATACGATTTGTCAGTCTAAACTATTGTCTGAACGTCCGGATACAAATAACCAAACAAGAACAGTCTTGTAGTGAATAAAAACAGTAAATGATATTTTGAATCGTGTTTGGATTAAAAAGAGAAATTTATTAGTATATAAAAGAAGAAGTAGATCGAGTATGGTTTTGACAGAAGTCGAGCAGTCAACGCAAAAACTGCGATTTTAATTGATTATAAAATTAGTTTATAATTTGAATTAGAAATTTAAAAGAATATTTAAATTTGAAACAAACGAGATAAAGAGGAACTGTATGTCAAATTTGTCAGCTTTAAACCATATTTCCTGATACAAGGAACTTTTCGAGTACATATCTATATGTTATAGAATATGAATTATGAAGAATATTTTAATTATGTTAGACTGATAAAGAGAAGAATTTTATCAGTATGGAATGAAAAATAAAGAGATCAAAGAATAAAGGATCGAAGGAGAAATTTGACGGAAACAATACAAAGTATGAAAGTTGATTTTAGATCATAATTTAAGTCATTTACGATGATCGGATTAAGAAATAATGATGAGAAACATTTTTTATAGAAGAAAATAGAGTAAGAATTCATTTTTTAAAGATGATGAACAAAACGAAGGAAAAAATCCATGCGACGCACACGCTAAAATTGACCGTTTTGAAAAGATGATCAATATATCAGATATTGACATGACGATCATGTACGGTTTGGTTTGACTATATCTGTATATACAGAGTAGATTATAATCTTGTTATATTTATTATTTAAAGAGAAAAATGTTCGTTAATAATTTAAAGAGGCCGAAATTAAATATTTCACTTTGATTTGATTATACGTCGCGCGACAGAGATTGTTGAATTGAAGACGCCGAGATACAAGGACTATTTTTGAATAGTACCTTCGGTTTGTCCAGTCCCAGGACAACTTGTATAGACGAATGTCTGACAAAGTATACCTAACAGATCGCGTAAGTTGGTCTTTTCAAAACTTAGTTTGGTGGCATAGGAATTCGTTTCTCTTAGCTTTATACCCGTGGTTTTGGCGAGATCAATTTGTGATTTGACGGGTTTGACGATGTGGCATTCAAAGTGAATGGTGGACATGTGTTCTAGAAGATAACGAAAGTTCTGGCCTCAAGCCTCACACCCAGGAAATGACAAAAATCGGGCAGACAGCATGGCTATGTGGGTCGCTCCCATTAGGGTGTAGCATCACCTATCTAGAGAAATTCCTTTTGTTTCTAAATCTATCGATTCTGCCCATTCGGGGATGGTTGCCGTACACAACCATCGGTGATATACACTCGATACACTCAAGAGAAATGAGTGGTCGGTCATGTGAGGGCCGGGTTACAAGACGTTCTTGTTGAACCCAGGTGTATTGGCCTCTAGAGATACAACAGCGGAAGGTGGTCCCATACCTTGTCATAGTTGGAAATCCAATTTCCCTAAGCGCCAAGCGGTTTTTATTTGTATACAATGTAGGCTAATGTGAGATGCAAGCATTCTTCTAGATTTGAAATTATTTGTAAAAACACATAGACATTTTGATAATATCTGTTTTCGAGTATACAAAGTGTTTTGATCTCATAAGGTAAAAACTCGTTCCGTATTTACGGCGTGGTCTTATGAGATATTTTCATCTATTTTAAATTGTTTACTCATACCAGTTCCCTAACTGGCCCGGAGTTTATTTTTCTATGTTTTCCCTTAAACTCTTGGGTATTCATAATGCTGGTTATGAATAGACAAGTGAATCAAGATTTTGATGAAACTTGTAAAGCTGGAATGAAGATTTTGCTGTGTGCTGGTCCATCTATCTACTGTATAATTAAGTCTATCAGTTGATCATCTATGACATGTATAATTACTGATGTACCATGAATGGGTTGTACCACTAGACATATGATGTTTTGATGTAATATATTCAGCTGTGAAATGTTATAAAGTATAATCTTTTGTGAAAAATTCCGCTGTGAGATTATGATGTTTATGTGATTCTATCTTCTATCTATTCTATTTCTTATTAATGGCACGACTTCCGATGTGTTCGATAGTTGGGTCGTTACATTAATTGTTGTTGTAGCTCTAAACTTTGATTTGAGATTTGATTTAGCTTTTAATTCTATTTCAGGTTGGAAGAAGATGCATCTGTCCAAGTTTTGATTCCAGCAGAGTAGCGACGCCATTTTTATTTTTGATTAGAACAGAGGCAGAATATAGACAGAATGAAATTGTGTAGAGAAAATGAGGCTAGGGGGCTGTTTACATAGTATTAGGTGGACGAATCTTGACAGCAACGAGATCAGATACATCAGAATGAACCAGGTTAAAAAAAACTGGGTTTTGGGAGCAGGTCGATCCCCAGGTCGACACTATGGTCGACCTGGTCTGGCCAGGTCGACCCCTAGGTCGACACTATGGTCGACCTGGCCCCTGGGAGGTCGACACTATGGTCGACCCCCAGGTCGACCTGGTCCACGGGCGGGAATTTTCCCACCCAGCCTGTTCTGGGATTTTGAATTCGAATTTTCAAGCTGTTTTCGATTCTGAAATTCTCTGAAACTTCGGACGACCATATCTCCCTCATACGGACTCCGTTTCTCGAAAACTCGGACTTGTTTCCAAGAAGAATTTCGAGACGAACGTAATGGCGCAACCCGTTTCCCTTGATTCTTATTTTAAAATTTAATTATTCTCTGATTTGTTACTTATACGTTCACAGAAAATACGGGGTATTACATCTATACTCTCCTCTCTACTCTCTGAGTCAAGTGACATTAAAGAGTTATAGGGCTGTTTGTATTTGTTTGGGTTGAATAAACCTTGTTAGTGTTGAATCAAAGAGGAATCGGTGTGTCCTTATAGCCGTGAAATCAAGGAAATAGGAGTCGGTGTGTCCTTGTTGAGCCGTGAAATCAAGGAATACAAGTCGGTGTCTCCTTATTGAGTCGTGAAATCAAGGAGGTTGTATTTGACTATTGGAAAAAGTAACAAAACTCTGCACAATCCATCATTATGCGGGATCGGACGTAGGAGCAATCCGAACCAATATAAAATCCGGTGTGTTCTTTCTTTTTCTGCATCTTTATTTCTATTTATTTTGCACTTGTGTTTGAATCTGTGTCTGTTATTGCATTTGTGGTGTTTGATTCATCCCATAGTTCACTTTAATTTTGTATTTTGTTTAAATTTTTACAAACACTATTCACCCCCCTCTAGTGTTTTCTTTGCCTTAACTATCCATTCTGCATTCCCTAACAATTGGTATCAGAGCAAGGTCTTTCAAAAGTTCATAATCTAATTTTTGAAAATAGTGATAATGACAACCAACACTAGTAGCAATAATAGCTCTTTTGTAGAGGGTCAATCCACTGTTAGACCACCACTGTTTAATAGTGGTAATTATTCATATTGGGCATATAGAATGAAAATTTATTTACAGTTTGTAGGATTAGACACATTGAATAGTACATAAAATGAATATGTTGAACCCACAACTACATTTGCATAATGGACAAATGAACAAAAGGCTGTTGCACAGAGCAATTATAAATCCATGAATATGTTATTTTGTTTATTAGATAGGAATGAATGTAAGACTGCTTATGAATTCTGGAAAACTTTACAAGTTACTCATGAAGGAACTAAAAAAGCTAAACAGACTAAGAAAGGCATGCTAGTTAATCAGTTTGAATTATTCAAAATGAATGAGAATGAGTCTATTTCAGATATGTATTGCAGATTTCAAGAGATAGTGCATTTACTAATAGCACATGGAAAAATTTATTCAGAAGCAGATCAAGTCAGAAAAAATTCATTAACCCAAGAATGGGATCTAAAGACTTTGGCTATTAAAGAAGCCAATGATGTCAATGAAATGAAGATTGAAGAGTTAATTGGAAATTTGATGTCATATGAAGTTCAATTACAGAAAATAAAATAAATCAACTAAAAGAAATCTATTACATTGAAAGCAACAATAAATGATTCTGACTCGATTAGTGAGGATGATGAAGAAACATCACTCATGACAAATCATTTTAGAAGATTTCTAAAATAAAGAAGGAAGGTTTATAATCAAGCAAATTCAAAATTAAATGATGGACGATGTTTTAACTGCAACAAATCAGGTCATGTAAAGAAAATATGTCCATATCAAGACAAATCTACTCAACAAACGGACAACACCAATTCATCAAGAAAAGAAAGAAAGCATATGCAACAACATTAGATGATTCAGATTCATCATCAAGTGATGAAGAACCAGAAACTGGAAATACAAATATGTGCTTTACAAGAATTCAGAGTTCAGAAGATCATGAAGAAAAGGATCAAAAAATCGGGAACGCATTAATTAAATTTTAATTTTATTTGGTCGAATGGTTGTTTGTTTGTTTGCTTGGTTTGAATTCTAAAGATTAAAAAAATAATAAATATTTTTTTTGAAATTTGAAATTTGAATTTTGGAATTCTAAATAATAATATAATATTAAATAACCAATAAATTAGTAAAATAAATTGTTTGTGTGTTTATTAGGATTAAAATTGCATCAGGAAATTGATAAACCTGAAATATAGATCGATAATATATTTCAAAAACTTAAAAATCCAATTCCCTTTTGAAATAAGCCTGATGTGTCGACATACAGAAAATACATGTCAATATATCCAACCAGTTTTGAAATTTAAAATTTGAATTTCAAAAGTTTAAACTTTCAAACTTCCCTCCAATCTTTTCACCAACTTCCAAGGTTTGAAAAGTTGTCCTGTCAATCTGAAAAGTTGGCATATTCAATTCATATTCATTTAATTCATATCTATTCATTTTCTATATATATTTATCCTTTCTACCTTTCATTCATAACCCAAAACAATATTCTTCATATCTATCCTCTTCAAAATTATCAATTTAATGGCTTCCTCAAGCTCATCTCAGAAATTGAAGATAATCAAAACCATTAAAGGTTGTCTTTACAATGACAAAGAAGCCATCAAAATCTTTGGTAACTATGTAGCAAATGCTAAGTAAACACGGATGCTTTCGCCGTCTTTAGCGAGTTTCCATCTTATGATCTCGTCTCTCTTTTCGAACACAACGAAGTCTTGAGTCTAATTGACTCTCGTTATAACGACGAATTATGTTATCCGAAACTTATGAAGATGTTCTATGCAAATATCAATCGCGGATTTTACGAAGGAAACGAAAACCAAATTTGGAGTAGTGTCAAGGGAATTCAAATTGTTCTCGATGCCGAACTTTTAAGCGAAATTCTAAATTGGAGAAGCGTGGGCTCGGATTTCTCAACTTTCGCTATCGATGAAATCGATATGGAAACCTTTCACGATATCTTCGAAGATGGTGCTCCAATGGATTTCAAAAATCGTTTCTTACGTCCAAAAACAAGAATTATCAACCTTCTTCTTCAACACACCATCACTCACCATTCCGGAAATTTCAACAATCCAACTTTTAAAGTCCAAAAGGCTCTCTTTGCTATTATGGGTAGATATCTTATCAGTTAGGCCGATATAATTCTAAATAAAATTAAGCCCAAAAATTTATCTACAAGAGAAAATACTCTCTATTATGGTGTTTATCTCACTCGTATTTTCAAATACTTTAATGTTGATCTTCATGGAGAAGAATTTGTTCCTAGAAAAGCGTTTGACGCATCAAACATTCATCTCATGCAAATTCCTCTCACTTTCAAACCTTATGAGACATTTGAGGCCAAACAAGCTCGATTGCAATAGGAACAAGACCCAATGGAAGTCGAAGAAGAAGAAGAGACTTCTATGGAAAGCATTAAGTATCCAACCTCAAAGCGTACCTACAAAGACACGATAGTTCAAAATCAAGTGAAAATCATCAACAATCAAAAGAAGCTTAGCAAGAGGCTTTCCAAAATATCCAAATTCATGGTCAAGATAGGAAGAAAACTTGGAATTTCATCTTCCTCATCATCATCCGAAAACTAGACCATCTGGTTTAATCTATTTTTATATATTTCCTTGTATTTGCTTTCGAATCTCGTATTTAAAGTGTGTCTTGTTTAGTTGGATGTATTTGTTTTCTATCAAGTAATGAATGGAGTTTTTAATTATAATATAATCATCTTTATGTTTCTGAGAAAACTAAAACTAAATATAATATAATAGAATTCAAAAGAATTCAAATTTTCAAAATTTTCAAACATAACACTATAGTATGTCGGCATGACAAAAAGAGTATGTCGACATATAACTGACATATTTTCAAATTATTTCAAATTTTAAAATCAAAATAACTACTTATGTCCATTCAAAATCCAACAAATTCCAGACCCTATTTAAGTCCATTTCTCCCAGAAACTTCATTATTCCATTACTCCTTCTTCTTTAATCATTTCTCATCAAATCCATGGCAAATCCTATCCATAATCTTAGTGAAAATCTAGAAGAAACTCTTAATTCATTCAAAAATATCCTCTTTATCATTCTACGAAATAAGAGTCATCTTGAATTAAGTCAAATAAAGATGTTCAAACAACAAGAGAAACATTTTTGATTTAATGTGATGGCTAATCTCTTCTCTTTTCAGAGATGAAGATAATGATCTCACAAAGGCTCCACCAACCAAAGAAGATGAAGATTGGGAAGTAATTAAGAAGGATCCTATCTTTGGAGAAGATGGTTGGGTTGAAGTTCCAAGAAATGTTTAATTATTCGGTACGATTTGTTTAAGTATTCTAAAAACATAAGGTGTGGTGTGATCTAGATTCTATTATTTGAAACTTATATATATTAAAACGTATGGTGTGATTTGATTTGGTCTGATCTATATATATATATCAGACAAACATATGTAATAATAATACTTGGATTGGTTTATATTTAATCATCATATTAGGTACTATTTTTAATTTGAATAGATTAAGGGAGTATTCTACACATAAATAGTTACTAGATTAAGGGGGAGTATTTTTATTAGGATTGTTACTTACGTTCTATTCAGAGAAATATACAACTTAGGGGGAGTATCTTTAAGATTTCTTTTTGATAATGCCAAAGGGGAAGAAATTATAAAATATAGGCATAGTTTATAGGATTCTTACAGACAGGGGGAGTATAGAAGGAACATCATCAAACAGGTATATACAGGTATGATATTTTATAAACTAAGGTTGTCATCATCAAAAAGGGGAGATTGTTGGAGAATGGAGTTTTGATGACAACAACCTTATTTCAATTATCATTGATTATAAAATATATGTTAACACTTTTTGTATAGAATATATAAATATATATATACATGAATTATATACAGAAGGCTGTAAAGTTATAAAGACGATAGAGATTCAAAGATCAGAGAAATTTCAAGACTCATGAGTAATCAAGATTTCAAGAGTTCAAGATTAGTATAGTTATAGAGTCTAGTTTTGTAAGACTCTAAATAGCACTCTAGGTTCAAATTCTAAATTTCAAATTCTAATTTTCAAATTCTGATTTTCAATTTTATCCTCAATCCTCTCTATTTTATTTTTCTATTTGTTTCTATTTTTCTTTGTTTTTCAAACTTAACTTTTATACATTATATTCTTATGCTTTATATTTATATAGTTTAAAACCTAATAAAATTATAAATATGTTTATATGATTTAAAATTATGTTTTCATATATTTTCATAGTTTAAAATATTAATTTATATCATTATATTTTAATTCAAGAATTTCCGGAATTATATTTATATTAAAAACATTTGAAAAGTATTTCAAAATTAAATTTTCAAAGGAGTATGTCGACATAACAAAAACTCCATGTCGACATATAACCGTCACATTTTCCAATTTTGAAAGAAAGTGTCTTTTCACTATTTGAAACGATTCAGAACCATTGCAACCTTTCATACTCTAATAAAAGGGGTTAAAACCGAATTTTTTGTCATCTCTTCTTCTCTACCTTCATCCTCTTTTTCTACACCATTATTCTTAATCATTTTTATGGTTTTTACACTTATACTCTGCCAAATTCAATTCTGTTTTGATTAAACTTCTTCTCTCTATACTCTTTACTCTCTGAATCAAGTGCTATTGAAGAGTTATAGGGCTGTTTGTAACTTCTTGGGCTGAATAAACCTTGTTAGTGTTGAATCAAAGAGGAATCGGTGTGTCCTTGTAGCCGTGAAATCAAGGAAATAGGAGTCGATGTGTCCTTGTTGCGCCGTGAAATCAAGGAATAGGTGTTGGTGTCTCCTTGTTGAGCCGTGAAATCAAGGAGGTTGTTATGGCTATTGGAGATAGTAATAAAACTCTGCGCAATCCAGCGTTATGCGGGACTGGACGTAGTCGCAATCCGAACCAGTATAAAATCCGATGTATTCTTTCCTTTTCTGCATCTTTATTTCTGTTTAATTTGCACTTGTGTTTGAATCTGTGTTTGTGATTGCATTTGTGGTGTTTGATTCATCCTATAGTTCACTTTAATTTTAGTTTTTGTTTAAATTCTTACAAACACTATTCACCCCCTCTAGTGTTTTCTTTGCCTTAACGATCCATTCCGCATTCCCTAACAAACGCTGTCATCACCCTTAGGTCTAGAAAAAGTTTGACAATAATGTCGGTAATCCCGATAATCCTTCGATCCCAACTCCAAATCAAGATCTTGATTCTCACGAATGGCAACCAATGCCAACTCCTTAGAACCTTCTGAACCGCAATCTTCTTTGAATATTGGCAATCCCAACATCTCTTCTTCTAATGTCGGCAACCCCGACAATATCTAATGTTGGCAATCCCAACATCTCACCTTCTATTCCGGTAGCTCCTTTACTTTCCACATCGAAACCTTCTTCTTCGAACAATCAAAATTCTGAATGAGTCTATTAACCAATATTTCCTTATCCTCACAAACTTAACAATAAGAAGAAGGACGCAAATTTCAAAAAAATTCTTGACATCTTCAAAGAAGTTCGTGTCAATATTCCACTCTTATACACCATCGAACAAATTCCTCAATCTGCCAAGCATCTCAAAGAGAATGCACCCAAAAATGAGCCACTAATGTTCCTAAAACTACTTTCTTGACCATGAACACTAGCTCTGTTTTCTCAAATCCGTCATCCATCAAGTATAAGGACCCTAACTACCCTACAATTGATTGCAAAATAGGAAATACTCACACCTCTCATGCCTTACTTCATCTTGGTGTCAGTGTAAATCATCTTCCTTACACTGTTTATCGTTAACTTGGATTAAGGGAGATTAAACCAACAAACATCAATCTTCGGTTAGTTGACCGATCTATCAAAAAGCCATGGGGAATAATCGAAGACGTCTTGATACAAATCGAACAATTTTACTTCCCTGCCGATTCCATAGTTTTAGAAACCGAGCCTGCCTCAAATCCCAATGTTCAAATCCCATTGATATTAGGTTGTCCCTTCTTAGCCACCTCAAATGCTATAATAAATTGTAGGAACGGTTAACTTCGACATTTTTTCGGGCACCTAACCATTGAGCTAAACATCTTTAATCTCACAAAGCAATCTAAGGATTTTGAGATTGGCGAAATTGATATGATTCAAACCTCAGTTGATGAAAACTCTAATGACACTTCCAAAGCCTTGAAAATATGTTTTGACCATTTCAACTCTGATTTCGACGAGCTCAAATACATTTCTGAACTAAACGAACTTCTTGATTTGAAACCCTCGTCGCCTGAATCTAACAAAGGAATGTTGACCAATGTGAGCATACAAGAACATCCTAAGTTGGACCTCAATCCCCAGCCACAAGACCTTAAGTACGCTTATTTGGATTCTACGGAAAATTTTCCCCTAATCTTGGCCTTTGATCTTATCGAGGACCAAGAAAACAAACCTTTGAAAATTTTATAGGAAGGATTTTCATTTCGGATATCACTGACATATTATTGAACCTCACAAATCATATGAGAAATTATCGAACATCATTTTTGATAAAGGCAAGTGTGAGGGGAAAGGAAACATTATTCTTCGCCAAACATCATTATCATCGTAGATTTTATTTTGCATTTAATTTGCACACTCACATAGTTGCTAAACTGCATTTCATTGTACAAATCATTTTGCATCTAATTTCATTCTACAGATCAAGTGTAGGGGGAGTCTGCATTCTTTTCATTTTTTTTTTAAATATTTCTTTTTATATAGGACCATCATGCATTTTCGGTCATAGTAACATGCATTTTTTTTACGACTCATTTTGGATTGATACAACGAAATAAGTTAACAATTGTTAGTCAATTGATAGTAGATTTTTTTCTGTCAACTAAGATTGAATAAGAAATCTAATGAAAAGTTGAATTTTGAGGGATAATAGTGTAACTGGTATATAGGAAGATTCTTAGGTGATGGCCACAAAGTTTATTCTAAATTGTAGTCTTTGTTTAATGAGTGGAGGACTTAAAATACTTATATTGGTTTTTTGAGTCTTTAAAATTAAGTTGTGTAAAGCTGAATTTGTGTAATCTATCTTGTTCTTATATTTTCAATAGTAATAATAATATTAATCCAAGGGTATCCAAGCTCTATCCGATATTTGTTGAAAAAGTCAACGTCGGTATATCTTGTTCTCATTTTATGAGTTGGACATCTAAGGATTACCGACATGTTGACAAAGTCAGCGTCGGTCTACACAATCCTCCATGCTCTGTTCCATCTATCATGGGTGGTATACCTTGGTCTCTTAAGTTAGGTGTATGTAATTAATCATAAATTTCAATATTTATAGAGACATAGAAATAAGCGATGAAACCCAAGCACTTCTTGACCTTATTGATTTGACTATTCATACACAAGCAAATTAGAATACCACTTTACCAACTGTGACAAGTAAACTAAGAATTTATTTCACGGCTACACTATGTTATCAACCGAACCAACTAGCCAAACTAGATAACATTTGAAAATTTGAATTATATTGAAAGTTTGTGACAAGTTGAGGTATCTAAAATAAAATCAACGGACTAGAAAGTGTTAGATTAATTTGTTTTACCAATTTTCTGAAACAAGTCGTGTTTTCAATTTTTGTTTTCATTTGCATATGTCCATTGCCTTCATGTAGTTGCGTTAAAACCACAACATACTGCATTTGGATTTTGTGGGTAGTATCCACTGAAAACCCTCACGAGACACCACTCGTCCTATTAGGGACACCTAGAGGCTTAACGGCTTGTTGCATACGCTCAATGCAATCGTGTTTCCTACGAAAGCGTGCCTATCTAGTTAGTTTTTCATTTTTTTTTATTCAAGGACGAGTAAAAGATAAGTGTGGGGGTATTTGATTAACATAGAAATTTGTTCATTTTATGCTCTTATATCTTATCTTCTGTAAATAAATAAACATTACTTTGGGTGCATTTTCATATATTTTCATAGGTCCAATAAATGTCTCCTTCATTCAATTAAAAACCAACTGCTAAGAAAAAAAGCTACTTTCCCATATCAACAAGTTTTCAATCACAAAGGAAGCTGTAGCACATTGGTAAAGGCCTAAATATTTGGGCAGAGTGACCTGAGTTCAATCCATGCCAAGCCATCTTTTTGTTGAAGGAACATTCACACTGCCTCCTTTGCTCTGAAGAATATATGGACTAGTATTATTATATATATGTATTTATATGTATGTACATAATATATGCACTAATAAAGAATTGAAGAGTTGGGCATATTCTTTTCATGGAAATCAAATCAAATCATTCATTTTCAACTGCCATGTAGAAGAAGATTTTATTGAATTATTTCCAAGGAATAACCAATCAATCTGCCACATGTCATTAATCAGAAGGGGGAAGTCTGCATAGAATATCTCATGTCTATCTTCATATCTCTTTTATTTGTCAATAGATTATTTCAAGAGATTAATTCTTGGTCCAATTTTCTCATAGAAAGGAGACCATATCCCCTATAAATACTCATTGTATTCATTGTAAATCTCTAGTTCCATATTTTGTATTTTGTTCTTCTCCATTAATAAAGCTTTTCTTTTATTTCTTTGCAATTTTATTTTTCAAGCAACGTATGTCGTCTATACAATTAGATTTGGTAGAGCACAAGTTGTCTTTGCAATTTATTTTTCTTATTAGCGATTTGATTAGATTCAACGACAATCCTAATTTTAATTTTCTGTTGTTTCTATTTACTGTTTTATTTTTCTATTAATTTGTTCTTTTTATTTTAGTTGTTGAATTTAGTATTGATCTGGTTAGATTCGGATCCATAATAAATTCAGTAGCCTTATTTCAAATCTCATCTCCAAATATTGTCTAACTCGCCCATGAAATTACATAAAAAATAAATTTAAAATTCCTCCCTGTGTTTGACCTGCATACTATACAATCTGTGCACTTGCAGAATTTGTTTAAAATTTACGCTTTTCTAGTTCCTAGAAAGCGTTGATCGCTCGCCGTTGAAGCTGTCTTAACGCAAGCTTCCTTTTCATAGCATTATTGATTCCCAAGTCTTCAAAGATTCGAACATAAGTATCCAACCAATATTGCATTTCGATCACGAATTTCATCCCACTAAACGACTTGCTAGCCAGAGAAGTATAGTCCTTGCACTGCATGACAAAATCGACAGCTCTAGTTGCTTTCACATGAGCACGACCATCTACTACCGCCTCTAGAGTGGGTATCCTCCTCATGATCGCTGTCGTCATTGCCTTGAACATAGCAAGAAAATGGGCTTCGCAGCAGTAGTACACAATTGACTACCCTTGCCTACCCCTCTAGTAGTAGGCTCATCCCTAGCAGCATTTCTCATATTTTGACGACTCATTCTTTATTTTAGAAATAAGAATAATTAGTCCTCATCGTAGATAGGTCGCACTGGTGCTCAAGTGTTTATTAAACTACTATATATATATCATATAATATAGTTATCATCCAAATCAAATTACAAGTACGTCTCTCATACGCTTTTACGCTCTCAAGCTTTGGATAAAATAGATTAACCAAAGCTTTGATACCAAGTGTGATGACTGCCTCATACCTCATACATTAAACTATAGAAAAAGTGCACTATATGACATGCCAGATTGTTATAGGATGATTATCGAGTAAATAAACCAAAATAGAACCTTCGTATTACTCACAAAGCTAAGATAATATTTAATTATAAACTACATAATATGATATAATAGTGTAGCATAACGAAGCAGAAAATCTCATGTCCATAAATCTTAGAATATCAACTGTAAAACATCTCAGTAACTGAATATGTGAATACATCAGTTCTTACTACATCCCTCATCAGATTATAACAAGTAAAAATAGCAAAAATCGTCCAAATAGCTATATAGTAAAAATAGTAATACATCAGCCTCATACTCATTGCACAACATCATTATCACCAATATATCACCTGCTACTCACTCTACTCATCAACATCATTGATGAGAATCCCAAGGTAATGAGAGAAGACATTAGATCTTGAGGCAAACAATAATTTAGTTAAGCGATAAAAGACTATCAAAAGCTACACAGGATAATATGACAAAAGACAGTTCAAGTCTCACCTGATTTGTCCCTGCAACCAAAGAGTTAGCACATAATAATCTCATTAAATATGCCACATGACCCACAAAAGTAGACACTAATTAGAATAGGATTCCTAATCCCAACTTCTCTTTTGTATCCTATAGTGATAGCCTGCTCAAGAAATGGAAGAGAACACGCAAGCAACCCTAACATCCAGAACAAGCAATAACCTAGCTATCACCGTCTAAAACTTTGAATACATTGGCATCGAATGACTGGACTTTGTCATCCGTCATGGGCTAATGAAAACCCTGGTTCTAGTCGGATTACTGCATGTCCTTCGTACGTTTATCTTCTAAAAAAAACTAGATCACTTCACAAGCAATCCATGATACTCGATCTCTCAGGTTTTAACAAGTGTCCCCACGATACCCCTGTTTCTAGTCCACTAGAATCCTTCGTCCTATCAATGATTCCTTGGCACTTTCGATCACATGAGCCATCTACAAATCCATTTTTTTTAGCTTGAGTCGTGCAACCCACTATCTCAGTGCCATTCCTATTTTAGTAGCCTACCACTTTCTCCTTCGACCACTCTTGCTGGAGTTGAAAATCGAAGAAGCCGCACTACTTTAACGATAACTTCTACCCCATAGATGCTATCGGACACCAGAGACTGCCATCATGCTCCTTAAGACCCTTGCTTCTCACTTTAGAACCCTCGCTCCCAACTCTCCATCTCGATGTGTCGGTACCAATTCATACTTTATGGATCTATATCGGTCCCCACACTTAGCCATTTTTGGCTAATGTTGTACCCCTGAATCGTACCTCAAATACTTCTTTCTCGTCCACCCTCATACCAAATTGCATCTTAGAAGTTTCGCATGTCACTCCATCGACGAGTATCCAAGTGTTAATACTTCGACCCATCTAATCATTACCAAACTTTTTAAATAACTCACCATAGACACCATAAAACCATGCATGAAGTTTCAACAATCCTCAACCAATCCTCATGAATTGATACTTATCCATGCTCTATGGACTAGTACCGGTCCCTATCCTTAGCGTATTTCGACTTGAAAACTATTGTATAGCTTCGATGCCTCTTCCAGATGCCACATACCAAGCCTTGTTACCATTTTAGTCATTGTGATGGATCAGTTTAAATCCATAAGGCATGGATCGTTACATATCCTCATACTTGATCAATTTTTCAATGAAATTTTTTGGGCACTATCCCAATATGCTCCAAAGCTCATTCATTAAGTTTCGTCTAAATCCGATCATCTAAATCTCGAATTGCTTTATTCTTTGCTTATAAGTCCTACGACCTAAACAAACAAAACACAAATAACATACAATTCAACTAATCAAACAACAATTCATCCAATTTTGAACATGAATCATATGAATGCATAAAAACATGATTTATATCATAATCATCACGAATATGGCAAAATCTGACATTAAAAATATATAAAACATGATGGATTTAGAGAACTACATGATACATGATCAAATTAGGTTATCCTAGGGCATTTAGATCTGAATTAAATATATATGATCCAGTTTTAGGTGAAATTAGAGTATGAGCTATTTGATTAACCTAATTAACATATATAATCCGTAGTAATCATGTGAGAGACCTTTCTCACTTACCAAACCTTGATCTGATGTAATAGAGATGATAACAAATCTAAACAGCGAAGAAAACCCTTGAATTTAATGTAAACAAAGAGATCCAATTTTCTTTGATGTAGAGCTTGCCTCTAGATGCGATATAGAGTGATTTGAGAAAGAAATTAGGATGAACTGGAGATTCACATACGCTCAACCTAATGTGTGAAATGAGAAGAAGAACCATAATTCTCTCCTCAAACCCTTATTTATATTCTCAGATCATTAGCCTAATGGGTCCACTAATCAGTCCATTACCTGTTAGTTAGCCTAACCAGCAGAAATAAAATATCAAAACATGATTTCTCTTAAATCACTAGGTTAAATATTTAATGTGACCACTTTACGGAAAGGCCAATCACCATCTCGATCTAATGAGATTAATAACAGCACCTGATTCGATCCTAAATAAAAGTTATAGCTAAAATAGTAAGTCACAAGGGTAAAATATTCACAAAACGATTCAGTAAAAATAATGGACATGTTTCACATTCCCATGAACAACATATTAAAATTTGAGAATGATACGGCAACTAAGTAATTAAATAGAATTATTTTACGATTCTTCGATACATAAAATACGTGTCATTACATGCTCTTTCTATCTGAGAGTCCAGAAGGTCCAAGAATCTCATTATTAGGCTTGAGGAAGACCCCAAGGGGGGCGGTAAGAAAAAAGAGCGGTGTGGTTCTCTTATCTTTCAATGTTGATTTTCGTGTTGATATGCACAGATTTTGTAATTTCCTTTACCATTTTTTTATTTTTCTAGTCAAGAGTCTAACCTAGCTTTGCATGGGTACCACCCCGTTGTTTGGACAGCTGAAAGCTTATAAAATGCGTTATGAAGTAATAAAATTCTATTACGCTTTTACTGAGACTTCATGGTGTACCCTTCATTTCTGCACTTTATTTTTTACATAGAGCACTTATCTTCGTAGTAGTTAGCATGGCATTGGAGTCCCTCATCAGGTATAACATAACTGTAGTATGATTCACCTTGGTCTTTTTTCTTAGCCATTATAGTGTGCTTGGCCTTATGTCACATAATTGTTTATGTGGTTTATGTCGTATCTTGGAATTTGCAGCAGCCTATATTGTTGCCTCTAGTCCGGTCACCATGGTAATAATTTCAAGATGGTCAAGGCATAAATTAGCCTCTATCTTCGAGACTCGACCATTCTTGGATTTTAGATATTTGGTTTCTTTAGTTCCTTGAACTTAATTGTATTTTCACGAATTGACCTCAATGGGTGAGGTTTCCCTTGCACTATGTTTTCTAAGGTCCATAGTCTTGCAAATGCGATTATGTTCTCTAAGGCATGGGCTCTTCTGTACTTGCTATGCAAGGAGTTTTTGAATGTGGAAGAGTGTCTCTTACACACTCTTTCCATTTCTCTTCTTCTTTGCTTCACTTAACTCAGAGATATAACATTCATGTGCCATGCTCGAATTACCCTTCACAATGCTAACGTCGGTTTCCGTAGCAGACTTCATTATCAAATACAATGGAGTTGTCGCAATTTAAAAATCCATCAAGGAAAGTTGCCCCAGAAATTCGTTATAGGCTGACATTTCATTCAATATTATAAAAGTCTGAATTACCATAGCTCTTTTTTGTCCTTCACCTAACTTTATAGGCATATCAGTCGTTTTGATTGGTTACTTCCGCTTTTTGGAAAATCCTTGAATTTTCAGCTGGAAAGTTGCCATATCTTTCACAGAAAGTTTCATTTTGAAGCCGCATTATCAACCAACACCCTTTTGACTTCCACTGGCCCCATCCCAATTGTCACAATTGTTGGACCAAGGTTTGGAGCTTTAACACCTTCGGAATCTCTAGACATGAGCATAATATCATCATTGAATATCTTTTTTTTGCTTTACAGGAGTTCCATCTTCGATTACTAAGAAGCTTTTGACCCTCGTTGCATGCTTTAATGTATTGAAATATCCATCCATCTCTCCATAAGTTTTCTGAATGGGACGAGGTCTTCTAGAGGTTGTTTGTCCTCCAGTTTTCCATTATTTCATCTAGCAGCCTGGTACTAAGTCCAAGTTGGTTTCCCAAAGTCGCGTGCCCTTGTGTAGGAAATAGGTTAAATTTCTAGAGGCTTTCATACGTACCGGTGTAGATTATTTTCTATTTTTTGTTCTCTAATAAGATTCTTGAAGTGGTGACACCCATTAGTACTATGCCCATGCATTTCGTGGAAATGAAAATACTTGCCAGCTAGCCTATGTTCTTCTATCGGTTCTTTAGTGATAGGCTTTGGATATGCTCCGCTTCCTTTATGTCTAATAAGATGTCCTCTAAGCTATAGTTTAAAGTAATATAGTCCTCTGTATTGAAATCTCTGAAGCATTTGTTTTATCTTTTTCATTTTCTATAATCTTGATTTCCTCTCTTGTAGTTTCCAGCCTTGTTTGCATTATCATAACAACTTACTTCTTGTTTTGTTTTGGCATTGCCTTTAGGAACCTGATTTTGACCTCCAACGGCGAAGCCTAACCTGCCTACCTCCTCTTCCTTATGTCTCATAAATTTATTAGTTTTCTTAAAAAATTCTCCAAAGTTACGGGCCCCTTTATTTTGATCCAATTTCCAGTGTTTCTCGATGGCACACAGCAATGCCATAAGAACCGTCTTCTGATCTAGATTATCGACTTCCATGGTTGTTGTATTAAATCAGTTTAAGATTTTTTTTAGTGATTCTTGGTAACCCTGGGATAATTTGGATAGTGACATAATATTCTTAGAATGAGCAGTATGTAATCAAAAATGTTCCTCAAACCTTCTTGCTAGCTCCTCGAATCGCGAGATCGACCTAGGAGACAGCTTGGTTAACCACAATGAAGTGACCTCCTCTAAATAAGTGGATAAATACCTGCACTTTAAAGCATTTGCCCCCTTTGCTCCATTCATATGCCATTCGTACTTGTATAACTACATGCTTGGATTTGAAGTTATGTTACATGCGAATTTCGTTGGTGGATTGAACTTCTTTGGATATTATACATCCACATTCACTTGAGTGGATGGGGTCCAGCCAGGAGCGAAGCCTCAATCCCACTCTATATCTTTCCAAGCCATACTTTCTTGCAGTGGCTTCTTTATCATTCGAGAGATGTTTTCATTGCCAGTTTTTTTCTGCATTGGGTGATTGAAGTAGCACTTCCGATTGTTTGGTTTTGCAAACAATCTTAATTAGCTAGTTGAAATCAAGGTTCTTCAATCTTGGGGAGAACCATTCCATCAGATTTTAACACTCTTGGAAGAAGTCGTACAATAGGTTGGACCATGGTAGCTTAATTTCTAGTTTCTACATTTGCTTCAACATAAAGATTTTCTAAGTTCTTTCTTTGATCATCATCGGATATCTTGTCTAGATTTTGAGTGGCATCTGCATGAAGATTTTGATTTGCCTCAAAGTTGAGGTTAGTAGACGCACAATTCTACTCCCATCGGCTAAATTTTGATTTACATCAGCGTAGTGCATCCTATGCCCTTGATTTTGATTCCGTCTTCACCTATCAGAAGTGGATGAATGTGCATGATCTTCTAAATCCACATCGTCTCTAGTGGTCCAAGCATCAATTTTAGGAAGAAGTGCAAATAGAGCATCCACTCTTTCCATAAGGGATGTTTTAGCGGATTCCATTTCCTATTCATGTTTTCACTACCATATCCAACTCTCTCCCTGTAATGGCCTTTGATTGGGTGAGTTCTCCATTTTGGTTGTTGATCCCTTTACTGGCAGGGGATGTTTACTATTTTTTTCTTTCACTATCAAAGAACCGTCAGATTTGCTGATTTTCTTCTTTGGAGACATCCATCCCTCTACTTAGTAAGCAGATGACTTAGCAATTTTCCAAATCTTTAATTATGGATTTAACTTCTAGACCTTGCAAATCTACAGCTGATAGCTTGGATCTTTTTACATATTCGAGTTCATGATGGAAGCGTCAAATGTTAACACTAAAATGACATTAAGCCCAAATGGATTGAAAGCACTAGATTTTGTGGGTAATCTAGATAACTCAGATGCAGATCCAGACATAGATAATCAAAATCAATGAAAAAGGAAGAGAAATAGATAAAAGTCATAGATTTTATAGTGGTCCCATTGTTAAAAAGGCTACATCCACTTTATAGGCTTTTTTATTCCTTTTCTATTAATTATAAGTTGCCTGGATTACAATCGGTTGAGTAGAAAAGAAGCACAAGTAAAATAGCTGATTGAAGTAAGTCACAATAGATCTTAGGTGATGTTTTGTGCGAGAAGGTTGAAGATAGATTTCAACAGGGTAACAACAGTGAAAAATCATTTTTTTTCATATTGGAAGTGGTTTGATATTTCTAGGTGTTAGGAGACGAGATGGACCGAGATATTGTATCAATAGGCTTGCATGTGAAGTAACAAGACGCATTAGAAAATTCAGCTTCATTAGAGTCAACTTGATGGATCGGTATTGGTTCAGATGGCACGGATTAGTACTGATCTATGTCCTTAGCTATCTAGACATTCTCATTTTTTTATAGCTATCTTGTGTTCCTATGATGTATTCTGCAAAGTTTCGTAAGATTTGGACTTCATTTGATTCCACTTTGCACACGAGCTACGTTGAACTACTTTTCAAATTGTATGATCCATGAATATCATAAGCCAGAAACATCAAAATGCAATCAAATTTGGTGGACATCTAGGAGGAGTGATGAGGGCCACGATGGATTCACCCATGATGGGTCGTGGAATCTTGATGGACCGGTACCTATCCATAGGAGATGGATATGTGTCAATCCTTCCGTTTAGCAAACATTGTGATGGTTTCCCTTGGGCCCCTTTATGGCTTCCTCTTGAGCGTCTTGACCAAGTTTCAAGTGATACTTACTTTGTCTTAACCTCAGAATTTTGAGGACTTCTGGTCATGTTTGATCACCAATGTGATACCATACTTGTTGTGTCATAGTGTATGCAAAACAACATCAACAATCATTATAAACATCTATAGCAACCATCATCAACAAACTTAAATAAATCATAACATGCACAAGCGTTATAACACTAACGCTTAATAGTTTGTGTGTTCTAAACTATGCATCCATCATCCATCACAACAAACATCAATCATCATTAACCACTAATAATTCATCACTATATTTAAATTAGTCTAACTACTAATTAAATATATAAATCATAGTTAAAGAGTTCTCACCTAACAACTTTCTAAATCTTCACTGTAGGCGAGCATAGCTGAGTGAACCGTCTGACCGTATTTCGACGCAACATCTTCTTCACCAATATATATATATAATATAATATATACTAATCTCTCTCCCTTTATATTATAAGAGGAGGAGGAGGATGACGATGAACTTTGGCAAGGTGGTGGTGGAAAAGAGGAAGACTTATGCCATAGAACCCATGGCCATAAGCTTAAGAAGAAGAAGGAAGGTAGGAAAAATGAAAATGGATGATAAAAAATGAAGCAAAGAGCTCCTTATATAGGAAAGGAGGAGTAAGGAGGTAAAGACACATAAGGGGACAAGTGGAAACCATGCATGAAAGTTTACATGCAAAATTACAAGTGTTCATACACTTGTCTTAAGAAGAGAAGGTGAACTTTGGTAGCATTTTCCTTAAATGCTATGAAAACTAAGGGCAACACTTAATTCTAATGCTACTAATTCATGTTATGGTTTGACAAATCCGATCGAACGACAAATAGTATCAATAAATCCAAACTCATTAAT
The DNA here is from genome assembly GCA_030737875.1 of Allium sativum. Taxonomy (NCBI): domain Eukaryota; kingdom Viridiplantae; phylum Streptophyta; class Magnoliopsida; order Asparagales; family Amaryllidaceae; genus Allium; species Allium sativum. The sequence goes on from CM060920.1 coordinate 368,344,506, forward strand.
AATCATTCTCATTTATAATTCAAATAAAATTTATCATCTAACTTATACAAATTCTTAACCATATATATTTATGTAAATTTCAAATTAAGTAATAAAAATTCCAATTTTAAATTGGTTAAAAATTCTAGATCATTACGTTCACCCTCCCTTAAAAATTTTCGTCCTCGAAAAGGAAAGGGAATCGCAACAACTCATTCAACATCTGTAGATTTTCAAACTCAAGATTAAAATTCTTTATACCAAAGCTCCATGTTCTCATAATGAATATACCGGTTAGAATATTATAACACACATATTTACGGAGAACCATATCTACATGCCCTCCAACGATAACCTCCAGTTACCCATTATATTCAATTCATTGTTTACTAGGCCGATTACTTATACTAAACCATTTACTGCTTTCAAAAAAAATTCAAAGTTATAAATTATGTAAAAGTATTTTGAATCATAAAGTTTAAGTTTTGCTAAGATAAATGATATTTTGATCAAAGTAGTTAAGACATTTGTTTTGTAACGCTTGTGTAGCGCTTTTGAAACATTATGGTAACTCTTTCTTTGAAAATAATCTATTTTGAAGTGGTAAACCACAAGCTATTTCTCAAACTATAAGTAGTCATTTGTATATGATTGGTGGAATGTTTTCAAAGATTTAAAAGTATTTAAAATGTTTTATATGGAAATTAAATTGATTTACTTGATACTAAAACAAGGTTTTCAATTTTAAATAATCGGATATGATCGGAGATAAATCTTCGGATGTTTGATATTAATCCGGTAGATGATGACTCTTACTATTTGAGGAATTTAAAAATAGTTCAACATTATTCCGTTTATAGTGTGAGTTGGATACAAAGATTAATATTAAGCATAAGTGGATGATCCAGATCGAATGTCAAAAAGTTGGATAAATCTTTAAATTAAGATATGGGTTTCCCAATATGATTGGGATAAGTTGGATAGAAATAATCTTCGGATATTTGATATGAAATTCTTTGGTGTAAACGTATACTATTTGAGGAACTTGGAAGATATTATTATTATATCGTTTTTCCACTTATAGTATTTGTCAATTATGATAATTGATATCGAATATAAGTAGATACAATTGTTGTGTAACTTATGTTCAATATCGATTGATTTGGGTTTTGTCGTGAATCATATCTTCAATAATACCATTCTTGAAACCTAATGAGATTGAGTTATGAAAATTCATATCATAATTTGGGGATTTAACCAATTCTTTGATTTGAGGATATTAAAAATAAGGAATTGGGAAGGAAGAATAATCTTTTAGTTAAGATTACAGAATTGAATGTTCATAAACAAATTTAATTGGAAACTAGGGTTGAAATGTTAGGTAAGGGTTTTCAAAGGAAACTGGGTTTGATAACAAGTTATCAAATGGAAAATTAATTAAGGCTTTGAGGCTAAATTATCTTTGATTTAAGGGATATGTTTTAAAAGAGAAAGGTTAAATATGGATTTTGTTATAATTTGAGAATGGATTTAAAGAAGTTTAATTTGACAAAATCCAAGATGGAAGGAGATTAGGTTGAAAGCCTGTGTGTTTCGTAATTATTATTTTTTTAAAATTGCGCTTATTATTTAGAAAAACCGGGATCGAATACACGTTCGAAAACCATTTCAAGTAATAATACGACGTTATGGAACAATTCAAGACTTGGAAAACAACGAATGAAGACCAGGATTCTTTGAATTGTTTAGAATGATCGTTGATGTCTCGGTTGGGCGGATCCCCCGATACGAGGTTATACATGACATGAGGTTTAAACATATTTGAAGATTTTCGGATTGGTGTTTCATTCAGACCCAGAACGGACATATATATATTGTGTGTCTGACATTGTAATTGACTGCGTAGTACTGATCTCTGATAAATATATATCTGCTGGGTGGCAGAGAATTTATTCTCTTGCTTAACACCCTTCTCTAAGACGTATGAGCTTAAAGGTTATATATTGATGGAAACCACTGATGCGCTGTGAATGGACAATGTGGCATACTTAAGTTATGTGATGAGCTATGGATGATCAAAGCATGACTTATTTAAGCGTAACTTTGTGTATATCATGACCTCGGCAAGCCTCACTCCCCGGTAAATAGCCAAAATAGGAAGAAATGCAACAGGGTTATGGGGTGTTGTCTCCTTCTAGATGAAAGGTGTACTATGGTATGGAGCCCAGGTATTAACCTATGTGTTAAAAGCATCTACTTTTGTGGTTGTTGTTGGCGCACGCTCGGAAAGGCCGGTAACGACCGGGAGATGGCATACTCAGGCGTACTCTAAGTTACCCAATTAAGGGGTAAGCCAACCTTGTGTTGGCATGAGGAGCATTAGTTGATCCTCAAACATCCCTCTAGAGGTGTTCAAAATTTGGTTTGGAAGGAAGTTCCTTTGCCTGGTCATTGTTGGAAACCCAATCTCCGCTACTAGCCCGTACGATTTTAGTTGTATACCATACGTCAGTACAGAATATGGTACATATGATGGCTAAGATTGATACATTTACTTTCGAAAGGATTTTTCACACTATATTATAGTATTGAAAGAGGATTTTCACGTATCAAGCATTTTTTACTATCATAAGGAGAAACCTCGCTCATGTGTGCGTTTGCATTGTGTGTGTGCCGCGATACCATATGGTAGTTTCATTTTTCAAAAGTCATAGCGAATTTTTATGCACGGGGATTCATATGGAGTAAACCCGTTCCGCGTTAGCGGCATGGTCCATAGAATTACCCAACTTTAAAATGAATCCTAAATAACTACTGTTTTGAGTTCTCACACCAGTCCCATGACTGACCTGGAGTTTATTGTTCCCGCACCTAAACTCTGGGTGCGCATAATTTTGCGCGTGTAGCCAGTAGCTTAGCTTGCAGGTTCAGCTTTTAGAGTTGGATTCAGGATTGGAGCTAGAGATATATTTTGGGTTTTCTTAGTCCGTTGAAGAATTGATTTCCACTGAGCTTATGTTGTACTCTGATGTATTCCCTGTAACTATGATGTTATATTATTGCAATGAAATGAAAAGTTTTGTTATTTTTTTGTGCAAATGTGTTAGTACCCATAACCAACCGTCTTTAAGAACGGTTTAAATTGGTTAAATTACTGGCGAGAATCGGGCAAAAAGCCGGGTCGTTACATCAATGTAACGACCCGTCTTTTTACTCGGTTTTCGCCGGCAATTAAACCAACTTAAACCGTTCATAAAGACGGATTATTAGGGGCACTTACACATTTGCACAAAATAAAACGATCTTTTCCGTTATCATTAAAATAATATTGCATCAGAGTTACAAGAGGTACATCAGAGTACATCGGTTACACAGCAGAAAAGATACTAAACTCAGCAGAAGAATGTGAATGCTCCAAGACATTATAGCTCCAGCTAAAACCAGAATCCTGCTCCAACCAACTCCAAGGCTAAATCTGTGAACCAAACTACTAGGTTGCCCGTGTAAAAATTATGGGCACCTGGAGTTTAACAATTTTGTAAAGTTAAAGACTTCTATGCAATTCTAACGGTCTTGAAGCAGTGGTTTAACGAAATATCTAGTACAATTCTTTCCATAGTTGATGAGAAGAATTAACGAACACAAAATTCTCAGCCATAGAATTCAAAATCCACGACATCATCATGTAACCTTTTCAATCCATTTTAAAAATCAGAAGAAGTGGTAGATCAAAAGAGATCCACTCAAAAAATAAAGTTTATTTCGAGCTACTAATGCCATTTTTAAAATTCTACACCAATTCAAGAAATTCAAAGCAGCAAGAACATGTTATCCAAGTTACATACGTGGATGATCACCATTAAAGAGATAGTATGGATCAGTGAAGTTGACTCCAAATGAATTAACATTGGAAGGGTTGTCTTGAGAAACAGAACCATCATTGATCGTCATTTTTATAGATTTCCAGCAGAGAATGAATAGAAATTTGAATAAGAATTAAGAAAAATGAAGAAGAAAAATAAACTCAAAAGAGTTTACTGGAACATGAATGGAAAAAATGATCGAAAATAGTTAAGCAATTTCACACTTGAAATTGAAAAATAAACACTCAGAATCACCAAAAATAGAAGCTCTAACATTATGTGAAATTTTTGGATAATTATAAATTTCGATAGAGAAAGCAGATAAATCCAAAAGGACATATGTTTTTTAATCATATTACGAATCGCACAACATTTACAAAATTGTTATTTACGTCTTATTAAGAAAGCTAACAAAAAACCAATAACAACCCAGAATATCTACTATAGGCTAAGATATTTACTCTCATTAAAAAATAGTCCTGACTTCAGTTATTTGATCATGAAGATTCCAAATTAACATCTTGTAAATTGTTAACAAATATAATCATAGATAACTTACTTATTGTAAGCATTAAGTGTATTGAAAGGATGCAAATTCAGCACGGATAACTTCACTAACAAATAGAAGCCTATCTACAAGAAGTTCACCCCGCTGCAATTATATTTGCTAGAAATACAGTTGTTGGAATGGAAAGTCAAATTTAACAACCCGGAAAATCAGAACCAATTTAAAATTTTTATTTTGGCAATTTTACTGAATTTTGAATATTTAAAATGATTTGTTTTAAATAATAACGACTAGAAATTTATTTTGGATAGAATTAGAATGTATATATTTATTTAAAACAAAGTTAGAATATAAATATTTATTTTTAATTATAAAAGGAATTGTAAATGGCGCGGTAGTTTGAAAATTCGATTTCAAATTTCAAATGAATGCACAGGATTCAAAATAAACTGGATTTTAGTGAAACTGTAAGACCCCACCTCCGCCAATGCCACTCTTGCAAGCACACTAGCTTTGGAGGGGCGTTAAACAAGGTAAACATGCATGCAGATATCACAAGACAGAACATATAAGTAAAAACAGAGTAAATAAAGCAGCGGGTAGAAACTAACATTTCAAAACCATAGTCAAGTTACATCAAAGTACTTGGTCATTATTTGCCACAAAACAAAGTCTAGAAACATAAACTGAAAACTGGAAAGAAAATCATAAAGTAACTATCCCCAAAGTAGAATGAAGCCATAGCATGCTCAAGTCCAAACCGTACATGAGCTATCCAGAAAACAGCTAAAGATCCAAGCTAGGTGCTAGTGTTCCCACCCTGTAAACCTGGGGGGGGGGAACGAAAGAAGAGAGGCGAAAGAAAATGGGTCAGTCAAAAGACTGGTAAGTCCTACCTACTATTAGTATAAAAACTAATAAAGGTAACTAAACATGTAAAACAGAGATGAAACATAGGATGATAACTGGCATGGTGAAAAGTTAACAAGATAGATCAAGTGTGGCATCGCATATACAAGGTTAAGTTTTTTGCACCAAGTGTACTAGTATTCCAACTCATGTCAAGTATAAACAAGAAGTGATCCCTTGGCCCAATTTTGGCCCAATATCACGAGATGACCTAAATCAAGGTCCAACAACACGGTCTAGTCGATCGGCTCCCTAAAAGCCTAACTCGTCAAGTGTCGGTGTCATACGGCCCAACCACGAAGTGTAGTCAAACTGTGCTAGGTCCACCCTAGGGTGTATCAAGTCCTAGGGTGCCAACCACAGACACAAATCAAGCACGCACAGTCTAAACCTACTGGCGCCCGTGTCTGCTTTTTCAACTCCGGACTATGTGCACGACCATAGTCCGCCTGAACCTACACCGGCGCACCTACTCAGCCGTCGTTTTGGTCGCTTACATGTTAGCCCAGTAATCGTGCCCCACCCTAGCCTAGTCCCTAGGGTATCATGATACAACCAAGAGGGTTACTGGTGAAAAGGACCACGTAACTAGGGTTTCTAACGGGTTAAACGTGGTTAACCCTATCCAATCAAGTATCAAGTTGGTTAAGTGTACCCAAGGTTCATGACTTAACCCCATCAACCCATCGTGTTTAATTGGTTAAGTATTCAAGTGGTCCATGACTTAACCCTATCATGTGGCATTAATTAATTTAATGCACCCAACCTCTCACATTAGACCTTGTTGTGGTTACTAGTTAAGCCGGGCGGGTCCGGGTAGCTTTACACCACAACTTAGTCTAACCTCGGGTTTCAAGTGCGACATGACCAACTACTCACATTGGGTCCTATTGCTTGTAGCCACTAGTTAAGCCGATCGGTTCCGGGTAGATTTATGCTACAAACTCAACCCAACCTCGAGTTGGCCACTCTCATGTTTTCTAGAAGTCATGTCCAAGTTCATGTTCATGTTTCAAGCATAATCACATGTCATATTTCATGTCATCTTTTCAAGTCATGTTTTTATGTCATTTTAGTTTACCCATAACGTAACCCCATCGCATGTAAGTTCGCATAAACGCAAATAGATCTCAAAGAGGGAACTTAGAAGCATGACATAACTAATAAGGTTTGGGCCACAAGTTAAACATGGTGGCATATGAGGCAAATGGGTTCATAAACTTGCATATTACATTATAGGCCTCAAAACATGCATGATATCAACTTTAGCAAAATAGGTGAAATATGATCATAAATGACATAGGATGATAGCTAGTGATTCACATATAACATCATATGCAAGATAACATAGGGGTTATGAGAGTTTCTATGTTGCTTTATGCAACATTTCAAATCAAAGCTCATAGCTTTCTATGCACAAAGTCAAGGTGATAGCTTTTCAAACATGCATAGAATAAATCTATGCATAACATGATAGAATCAAAGCACAAATCATACTTAGGCCCAAACTCAAACTTGCAACATGTCATATTTAACTTCATAGTTAGAATCTTAGAGTAGAATAGGGCTTACAATGCTATGAAGACTTATAAAATAAAATAAGATTGAGACGAAGCCACTAGCAACTCTAAAAACCCCCAAATAGCAAGCTCCAATGAAAACCCTTGAGAAATAAGAAGAAGATCTTTGCTTTGATGAAGAAAGATTGAACTTTGGCCTTGAATCAACTTAGAAACTCTCAAACAAGCTTAGGAACTCTCATATGAATGAAGATGGAGACTATGACAAGAGGGTGGAGGCCATGATTAAACATTTTGGCATAATCTAGTTGTAGGTTTGATTTATGATGGTTTAGGCTAGGTATTAGGGTCCTTTTATAGAAGTTTAGGTTAGTTTAGGTCATAGGATTAACCCTAATTCAGATCTGAGCCTTTAAAATCCGTCACAAGCCTCCAAACATGTCTTGAGAAACAAGTCAGATGCACCCAGGCCAAACTGGCTGACCACCCAAGTCGACAGGGGTGTCGACTGGGAAGTCGACACCACCCGGGGTGTGTCGACTCCCAAGTCGACTCCCCAGTCGACTTGGAGGTGGCGGGAATTTTTCCCGCCTGTTCTGCTTGGCTGAATTTGAATTTGAATCTGTTTTTAAACTTGAATTTTCTGAAAACTTCTATGGGCCATAACTGGGTCATACGGACTCCGGTTTTCGAAATCTCGGACCCTATTTCGCGTATTTTTCCGAGAAGAACGCAATGGCATAGTCCGTTTCCCTTGATTCGGATTTTATCATTTAATTCTGCCTTGATTTATGTTATAACATGTTATTTAAAAATACGGGTTATTACATTCTCCCCTCCTTAAAGGATTTCGTCCCCGAAATCTCTAAGTTAGGAAGAACGTATCCTACCATCCATCATCCATCTACTCAAAACATCATCCATGAGCAGTCATTGTCCTTAAAAGATTCTAAATGTTGTATGATCATATGCTAAAGGTGTGTGTATATGTACTTGTCTAATGCGAAAATCAGGCGGTTACTGATTCAGTAAACCTCCTTAATGCAAAGTATGTTAGTGAAATGAGTCCATATGTATGCAAATTCCTAACATAATTTATAATCTCTATATGAGTGCACATAACATTCATCCATATGCAACATCCACGTGATAGCGTAACAAGTTTCATCCATGAATAAGTATAAGCACTCATGCATATGCAATATGAAAGTGTGTGAGCCGATCTTAGTGCCTAATGTGTATCATGCATCCACGAGTATCCACTTGCAAACACTTGCAACCACTTGCAAACATCAAGCATAACATGTTTCAAATACATGTTTCATCCAAAGGGTTTCTACCTAAGGTTCTCATGACAAGGTTAACGAGATAACAAGATAAACATGGATAGCAAAAGAAAGATATGCTAACTAGGAAAAGAGTTTGAGAATGTACCCTCAAAAAGAAAAAGATAAAGCCCACGCATCTTCTCCTCAGTTTCCCAAGTTGCATCCTCTTCGGCTTCACTCCACTGAACTTTCACCAATTTGAGTTCTCGATTTCTTAGCTTCTTGATCTCCATTCCTAAGATACGAATTGGAGCTCTCCTCAAGGTTGCCTCTTTCTCTACCTCCACGTCTTCAAGAATGCTAGGTTCAACCACCTCAGCGGACTCATGTAGGCACTTTCGGAGATGCGAGACATGAAAGACATTATGCACTCCGGCCAGCTTCTCGGGCAATTCCACCTTATAAGCCATCTTCCCAATTCTCTCTATGATAGGGAAGGGTCCTACGAACCTTGGTGCCAGCTTCCCAACTGCTCCAAAACGAACCACATTACGCAAAGGAGAAACCTTCACGAAAACCATATCTCCAACTTCGAATTCCAAATCTGTCCTTCGCTTGTCAGCATAGGATTTCTGTCTGTCTTGGGCCGCTTTCATCCGTCTTCTCACCAATTCAACTTTCTCGGATGTGTCCCGTATCATATCGGGCCCAAGCATAAGTCAATCCGTTGTCTCCCACCAACAAGATGGTGACCTATACGGCCTCCCAGACAAAGCTTCAAATGGTGCCATCCCTATGCTAGCTTGATAGCTATTATTATAAGCAAACTCTACAAGAGGAAGGTGGTCTTCCCAAGTACCACCAAAGTCAAGCACACAAAGCCTCAAAAGATCTTCTAGCACTCTATTCACCCTTTCGGTTTGGCCATCCGTCTGGGGGTGATAGGCTGTACTTAGATTCAATCGCGTACCCATCGCTTCTTGCAAACTATTCCAGAACTGGCTAGTGAAGATTGGGTCACGATCGCTAACTATGCTAGAAGGAACTCCATGCAATCGCACTATCTCTCGAAGATAAACAGATGTTAGCCATGATGCGGTCCTCTTGCTCTTCACTGATTTGAAATGAGCAGTCTATCAACTATGACCCATATGCTCGTATTCCCTTTCCTTGACCTAGGCAATCCATCCACAAAATCCATAGAGATACTTTTCCACTTCCATTGCGGGACCTCCAATGGATGTAATAGCCCACCGGGTTTCTTCGACTCGGCTTTCACTTGTTGGCACACCATGCACTTTGAAACATATTCAGCCACATCCTTCTTCATTCCAGCCCAAAAGAAAATGCGCTCCATGTCCCTATACATCTTATCTCCTCCAGGATGTACAGTCATCTTCGAGTGATGCGCTTCTTCGAGAACTTTATGCACTAAGTCTCCCACTTGTGGAACGCATAGCCTTCCATCACGCCTTAGCCAACCCTTGTCATCAATAGCATATCTAGCAAGGTGACTAGATGTCTCACCACGAATCAACTTGTCCATGACCTCGACTATCTACGGGTCTTCCTTTTGCGAAGTCCCTACTTGATCAAGAAGTGTGGGTCTAAGCTCAAGGGATGCTAACGAACCCATCATCGACTCAACAGCCATTGTGAAATCAAAGGTTGCCAAGAACTCTAGGCTCTTCATCTCCACAAACAAGGGACTCAAAGTCAACCTTCTTCTGCTTAGTGCATCAGCCACAACATTACCCTTGCCAGGGGTATAAGCTATCTCGAAGTCATATGATGCCAAGAATTCCATCCACCTTTGCTGCCTTAGATTCAGATCTTTCTGCGAGAAGAGGTACTTGAGCGACTTGTGATCAGTATATAACTCAAACCTTTCGCCTAGAAGATAGTGGCGCCAGGATTTGAGTGCAAAGATGATCGCCGCCAACTCCAAATCATGAGTGGGATAGTTCTTCTCATGAACTTTAAGTTGCCTACCCCCATAACATATCACTCTTCCTTCTTGCGTCAGAACATCACCTAACCCCGAGCCACATGCATCGGTGTACATGGTAAACATCTTACCGCCATCGGGTAATGCCAAAACTGGAGCTGTGGTAAGGGCCCTCTTGAGCCTTTGAAAAGCAAGCTCACACTCTAAGTCCCATGCAAAGACTAAGTTCTTCTTCGTCAACTTAGTAAGAGGGGCTGAAATCTTAGCGAAGTCCCTAATGAACTTCCTATAGTAGCCCGCCAGACCGAGAAAGCTTCTTACTTCGGTTGCATTCCTAGGAGTCTTCCAGTCTTGAACTGCAACCACTTTCGCGGGATCTACTGCTATGCCTTGCTTAGAAACTATATGTCCAAGAAACCGAACTTCCCTTCTCCAGAAATGGCATTTGGAGAACTTGGCTTTCAATTGATGAGCTCTAAGCGTATCCATCACTTCCTTGAGATGTCTAGCATGTTCTTCCTCATCCTTTGAGAAGATCAGAATATCATCCACGAAGACAACCACAAACTTGTTAAGGAACTCCCTGAACACCCTACTCATCAAATCTACGAAGTAGGCGGGTGCATTAGTCAAACCGAATGGCATGACAAGCCATTCAAAGAATCCATCTGGAGTCCTAAACGCAGTCTTATCAATACTATCCTCAGCCACTCTGAGCTGATGGAATCCGGTGGCTAGATCGAGCTGAGAGAAAACAGAAGCACCAACAAGCTGGTCAAAGAGGTCATCAATCCTCGGTAACGGGTGCCTATTCTTCTTTGTCAGCTTGTTCAACTCTCGATAATCAACACATAGACGAAGCGAACCATCCGCCTTAGTAGCGAACACCACAGGAGCACCCCATTCAGAAATGCTTCGCCTAATAAAATTCTTCTCAAGCAGCTCCTTGATTTGCTTACTGAGCTCTCTTCTTTCTCGCGGGGCCATGTGCCTAACGGGCAATGAAACTGGCTTGGCATTATCAACAAGATAAATGCGGAAATATATCTCTCGTTTAGGGGGTAACCCCTTAACCTCTTCAAAGACATCAGGGTATTCTCGGACCACCCATACAGATTGCAGATCATCGATGGACGAGTCGAGAGATTCAAGATAACATAACATGACGGGATCCAGCGGGTTGCAAGAAATCTCTAGGGTAGTACCGAGGCGAGTCATGAGCCTCACCACCCTATGCTCACAATCGAGGATGGCTCCATAACTGGACAACCAATCCATGCCCAAAATCAACCCGTATCCCGTGAACCCAAGAACATAAGCATTACACGTGAATTCTACGGTCAAGATAGAAATCTTCAAATCCACACAAATCATAGATAGATGGGCGGAACCCCCCATTGGGTTTGAAACACTAACGGGATCCTCAACTAGACTAGTACTTAGGTGCAAACTTTCAACAATGTCAGAAGAAATAAAGGTATGCGATGCGCCAGAATCAAATAAAGTGCGAACAGGAAAATCAGAAATATAAACGAGGCTTTCTACAGAAATACTACCTCGGTCCTGAACTGGAGCAGTGTTGAGAGCATGCACTTGCCCTCCAGAAGGTCCTGCACGCTGAGTCTGCCCTTGCCCTTGTTCTTGCTTCTTGGGGCAATCCTTGCTAAAGTGTCCAGTCTCTCCACAATGAAAGCATTCGCCCAACTTCCTCTTCTTCTTCCTACAATCTTTGGCTATGTGCCCAACAATCCCACAGAAGTTGCATTTTCTTGGGTCCTTTGCCTTGTTGTTGTTGGCCTTATTGCCCTTGTTGTTCTTGTTGTTCTGATTGCTCTGATTCCCTCCCCACTTGGAGTCCGCCTTCTTGGTTTGAGTCTCATTGGGCTTGACTTCTTTCTTGCCATTCTTATCGTCTCCTTGAAGCAATGCCATGTCCACTAGGCTTTCAAAAGTGGCCCCCATGGGTATATGAAACATGGCTAAACCTTGTAATGGCTCATTCAACCCTCGTGCAAAGCGTAAAGCCTTCTTCTGGGGAGTATTAACCATGTCCAAACCGAATCGAGCAAGCTGGTTAAACTTATTCACATACTCCCTCACTGTCATGTCCCCTTGCTTCAAAGATATAAACTTCTCCAATTGCAGATTCGCCTAAGCAGATGATAGAAACTTAAGCCCAAACCTCGTCCTAAAGTCGGCCCAAGTTTCTATAGGCCTAGTAGCATTGGTGACCTCCCACCAATAAGCAGCTTCCTCTTTCAATAGCCATGCTGCCAACATAACTTTTCTACGGTCTTCCACATCAAAGATGGCAAAGAGATCTTCAGTTTCTTTCAACCAATTTCTCGCCTCCACAAAAGTCTCCGTCCCAATAAAATTCTTGCCACCCATTGCCTTAAAGTCTTTGCAAACCTTTGCGAAATCTGCTTGTGGATGCTGAGGAGGAGGAGGAGGAACCTCAGTTACGATGGGAGTGTTTGCTGGGCCCACATCGTTGGCCCTAGCTTCCAAGTACCTCCGGAACCATCCGGGAATGGTTACTCCCTCGGGAAGGTTAAGATCGGTCATGCTGAAAAAAGGGAAAAGATAGATTTAGAACGAGGAAACAAAGGATAGTGCTAATGGCATTTGGGGAATAGCCTTTTAAAATAAACTAGACTTTTCTTGGAAAATACTTAAGTGGTTTTGAAAATAGTTTTTTTTTTAAAAAAGGGTTTTTAAAACTTTTGTCCGGTCTAATAAAACCTTATGCTCTGATACCAAATGTAACACCCCACCTCCGTCAATGCCACTCTTGCATGCACACTAGCTTTGGAGGGGCGTTAAACAAGGTAAACATGCATGCAGATATCACAAGACAGAACATATAAGTAAAAACAGAGTAAATAAAGCAGCGGGTAGAAACTAACATTTCAAAACCATAGTCAAGTTACATCAATGTACTTGGTCATTATTTGCCACAAAACAAAGTCTAGAAACATAAACCGAAAACTGGAAAGAAAATCATAAAGTAACTATCCCCAAGCAGGATGAAGCCATAGCATGCTCAAGTCCAAACCGTACATGAGCTATCCAGAAAAGCAGCTAAAGATCCAAGCTAAGTGCTCCCACCCTGTAAACCTTGGGGGGGTGGAACGAAAGAAGAGAGGCGAAAGAAAATGGGTCAGTCAAAAGACTGGTAAGTCCTACCTACTATTAGTATAAAAACTAATAAAGTTAACTGGACATGTAAAACAGAGATGAAACATAGGATGATAACTGGCATGGTGAAAAGTTAACAAGATAGATCAAGTGTGGCATCGCATATACAAGGTTAAGTTTTTTGCACCAAGTATACTAGTATTCCAACTCATGTCAAGTATAAACAAGAAGTGATCCCTTGGCCCAATATTGGCCCAATATCACGAGATGACCTAAATCAAGGTCCAACAACACGGTCTAGTCGATCGGCTCCCTAAAAGCCTAACTCGTCAAGTGTCGGTGTCATACGGCCCAACCACGAAGTGTAGTCAAACTGTGCTAGGTCCACCCTAGGGTGTATCAAGTCCTAGGGTGCCAACCACGGACACAAATCAAGCACGCACAGTCTAAACCTACTGGTGCCCGTGTCTGCTTTTTCAACTCCGGACTATGTGCACGACCATAGTCCGCCTGAACCTACACCGGCGCACCTACTCAGCCATCGTTTTGGTCGCTTACATGTCAGCCCAGTAATCGTGCCCCACCCTAGCCTAGTCCCTAGGGTATCATGATACAACCAAGAGGTTTACTAGTGAAAAGGACCACGTAACTAGGGTTTCTAACGGGTTAAACGTGGTTAACCCTATCCAATCAAGTATCAAGTTGGTTAAGTGTACCCAAGGTTCATGACTTAACCCCATCAACCCATCGTATTTAATTGGTTAAGTATTCAAGTGGTCCATGACTTAACCCTATCATGTGGCATTAATTGATTTAATGCACCCAACCTATCACATTAGACCTTGTTGTGGTTACTAGTTAAGCCGGGCGGGTCCGGGTAGCTTTACACCACAACTTAGTCTAACCTTGGGTTTCAGGTGCGACATGACCAACTACTCACATTGGGTCCTATTGCTTGTAGCCACTAGTTAAGCCGGTCGGTTCCGGGTAGATTTATGCTACAAACTCAACCCAACATCAAGTTGGCCACTCTCATGTTTTCTAGAAGTCATGTCCAAGTTCATGTTCATGTTTCAAGCATAATCACATGTCATATTTCATGTCATCTTTTCAAGTCATGTTTTTATGTCATTTTAGTTTACCCATAACGTAACCCCATCGCATGTAAGTTCGCATAAACGCAAATAGATCTCAAAGAGGGAACTTAGAAGCATGACATAACTAATAAGGTTTGGGCCACAAGTTAAACATGGTGGCATATGAGGCAAATGTGTTCATAAACTTGCATATTACATTATAGGCCTCAAAACATGCATGATATCAACTTTAGCAAAACAGGTTAAATATGATCATAAATGACATAGGATGATAGCTAGTGATTCGCATATAACATCATATGCAAGATAACATAGGGGTTATGAGAGTTTCTATGTTGCTTTATGCAACATTTCAAATCAAAGCTCATAGCTTTCTATGCACAAAGTCAAGGTGATAGCTTTTCAAACATGCATAGAATAAATCTATGCATAACATGATAGAATCAAAGCACAAATCATACTTAGGCCCAAACTCAAACTTGCAACATGTCATATTTAACTTCATAGTTATAATCTAAGAGTAGAATAGGGCTTACAATGCTATGAAGACTTATAAAATAAAATAAGATTGAGACGAAGCCACTAGCAACTCTAAAAACCCCCCCAAATAGCAAGCTCCAATGAAAACCCTTGAGAAATAAGAAGAAGATCCTTGCTTTGATGAAGAAAGATTGAACTTTGGCCTTGAATCAACTTAGAAACTCTCAAACAAGCTTAGGAACTCTCATATGAATGAAGATGGAGACTATGACAAGAGGGTGGAGGCCATGATTAAACATTTTGGCATAATCTAGTTGTAGGTTTGATTTATGATGGTTTAGGCTAGGTATTAGGGTCCTTTTATAGAAGTTTAGGTTAGTTTAGGCCATAGGATTAACCTTAATTCAGATCTGAGCCTTTAAAATCCGTCGCAAGCCTCCAAACATGTCTTGAGAAACAAGTCAGATGCACCCAGGCCAAACTGGCCGACCACCCAAGTCGATAGGGGTGTCGACTAGGCAGTCGACACCACCCGGGGTGTGTCGACTCCCATGTCGACTCCCCAGTCGACTTGGGGGTGGCGGGAATTTTTCCCGCCTGTTCTGCTTGGCTGAATTTGAATTTGAATCTGTTTTTAAACTTGAATTTTCTGAAAACTTCTATTGGCCATAACTGGGTCATACGGACTCCGATTTTCGAAAACTCGGACCCTATTTCGCGTATTTTTCCGAGACAAACGCAATGGCACAGCCCGTTTCCCTTGATTCAGATTTTATCATTTAATTCTTCCTTGATTTATGTTATAACATGTTATTTAAAAATATGGGTTATTACAGAAACCAAAAATATTAGAATCTATCTGAAATTATCTTTCCAACGAATCCGAAAAATTGAAATTTCATAGTAGGAATAAAAATTTATGCCCAGTTGAAAATTCAGAATAGTCGCTATGGAAATATAGCCCTTAAAAATGGCCATTTTGCATACGATCTCCGTTTTCGATGAAACCACTTTTGCTGGATCCGGAATGTCAAATTATTGCTTGTTTCCAATTTTCATAATTTTTGGAATCAATATGTGAGCGTGGTGAATTTAAACGTATTTGATCATTTTAGTTTGAATTTAATCAACTGGAAAATGACCGTTTTTCAGACGGTCTCCAAATTCGACGAAATTAGTTTTATTAGGACCGTATTGTCAAAATATAGCCAGATTTATTTTTCTAGAATTTTCAGAGTCAGTAGGTGGCCCCGGTAAATTGAAATGTGCGTTCAAATTCAATATATAGATTTATATTTTGGTTTTGATGGAAACTTTCGAAACAGTCGAATTGGCTTACCCGACATGTCCCATTGTGTCCAGAATGGGGGTAATTAGCTAGGGGCGACATTCGTTGGGTCTCATTTGGAGTTCGTATTAAAAAAAATTACTTTTTGGGGAAAATAAAAATAATTATATAAAACCATTGGTCAATGCTTCTCCTTCATCCCACGTTCATTTCAAATTAAAATAAAAAAAGAAGAAAGGGGAAACCACTCAGCCGTCGCCCTCGTTCCGTCGCCCATCATCGGACCGCCGCTGTCGACGCCTTTTTCCCCGTTGCCGCGCCTCGTCTCCCTCCCCCTCCTTCTCTTTCCTCTCTTCTCCTTCAGTGAAAACCGCAATATACCCTAACCCTAGCCGCCGTTAGTTCTACCACCGCGAGACCACCACCCTTACGCGCCCCACCTCCAATGTGAACCCCTCCCCTCGCGCCTCTCTCTCCTCTCCTCCCCATCAGCGCTACCCTGTAAGTTTTTTATATTTTTTCTTTTCTTTTTTCCTTTTCATTTTTTTTTCATTTAGTTAGGAAAATAAAATGATTAGAATTTTAGCTAGAAAAATTTAGATTTTTAATTAGAAAAATTTATGATTTTTATTCATATAATTATATGATTTTTTGTTGAATGTTAATGTAAAAATATAATTATTATTAATGTAAAGATTAAATTTATATATATATATAACGAATATAAAGATTAAATATATATATAACACGAATATAAAGATTTGATTTTTATTTATATATATGACGCATAAAAGATTTGATTTTTATTCGCATAAAAATATAATTTTTAGTGAAGTAAAAATACAATTTTTAGTGAAGTAAAAATATAACTTTTAGCGAAGTAAAAATATAATTTTTAGCGAAGTAGAAAATATAATTTTTATATATATAGTAGAAGTGTTATAAAAATATGATTTTTATAAATACGGTAGGGTTATAAAAATGTGATTATTAATATAAACATCATATTAAAAATGTGATTTTTAATATGAACAGCGTAGAGAAGACTGCGTTGGAATTTCGGGCAAATCCAAACGGTTCAGAAATTCAGAATAGAATGGAGGAGTGGATCCCAAAGGTGAGAACTTCTCACTTTAAATTTTATTTTCTAGTTAAAATATGTGCTAGGATGCAGACAGTGCTTAGCAGCACCCGACACCCGTCGTCCACAAACCATGGACGACTTGTTTGATTTGATTGTATGGTAAAAATTGATTGTGATGTGGAATGGAATGAATAAAATATTCATGTGTTGAAATAAATAGTTTATAGTTAAAAATATAATTTTTAACGTGTATATGAATTAAATAAATATTCATTTACAAATCGGACGATTTGTTTATGTACACACATTTGATTGATATTGATTGGGACGATATATTTTACACATCGCCCAGCTGCACAAATAATAATCAGTGTTTGTTGTTTGAAAACCTCGCACAGGTATTGGGATGATATTGGACATACACTAATCCCAATATTTAGTTGTACGTCAATCGATGGGTTGACAGGCTGTTGTAAGCGTTAATTATTTATATTTAACACTTATGCAGTTGTGTAGTGCACTCTGGATGATGGTTGATTGTTTAACATTCCTGTTATGCACATGTGTTGTATGAAATCCATATAATCAACATTATATGGTAATTGACTATGTCTGATTCCAGTTCAGAGGGAATGAATATTTTAAAATAATGAATATTTTAAAATAATGAATATTTTAAAATAATATTCAGTAAAAGATCATAATCTGATTTTGATGTTCGATTTGGGATGGACACGAAAATATTTAAATATATAAAGCCGTGTTGATTAGATTAACGCCATTTTGACGTGAAAGATATTTATATCGATTTTATTCATTTTTATAATGAATAACGAAAAGGAAGAGATTTCAAAATCTAATGTTTTGAAAATACTATCATTTATATATTGATGATATGGAATATTCAATTTTGTTTTGAAATTGAATATGAAGTTGAAATCGTTTTGAAAACGAATTTAAAACGATTTATAAAATACGTTTTAAATGGAAATCATCGATATATATATATATATATATATATATATATATATTATACATATAATGGCCTGAATAGAATGCGCTGCGCCGCGGCAGTTCGCAAATTTCGACCATCGACTTCGAACGAACATTACGGGAGATGCGACCGTCGGATTCTCCTAAAACCGGAACCGTTGGGTTCGTATTGAAAAGAGTTTTACAACGGATATAAGAGATTTTAAATCTATTGGTTGGATTTGGAATTATATCCAAATCAAATTTGGAAAAGGTCGCTATAAGTGTAGTTCGATGACTGTTTATGGAAAGCGACTGTACAGGCCTTGATAAAATTATTAAAAATATCAATAATTTTTGTAAAATCATAATAAATGATTTGGAAAGAATTGGGATGAAAATTCCATATTTGAAAAGATAAAAATAAATTTTATCGAAATGAACTAGTTATGAACTAGAAATATAAACCAATATTTTTAAATAAATAAATTGGATTTGAAATGGTTTTAAAAATAACCGGAATTTTCAATATATGAATTGAAATGGATTTGAATCGAAATTATCTTTGGAATATTTCGATACTGGATTCTGTGAATATATGAATATTGTGGAGGAATTTGGAAGATATATATGTATCGTTATTCCAATACGATATTGGTTAGTTTCAGAATTTGATACTGAATATAAGCCGATATATTTTCTATTCAGAGCCTTGTATTTAGTATCAAATTGGATTTTGGGTTTGTCGTGAATGGTATCTTTAATAATACTGTTCTTAAACCCAATGGAGTTAAGAAAATTAGAAACTGACTGGAGATTAGCTAAGTTGAATGGTTTCCTAGGTATTGATCTGATGTTGGTTTCGGCCTTCGGGATTAATACTTAGGGAATTGTTCTCTTACTAATTTACGATTAGAGACTGATGAGATTTTGGGTTTGTCGTGAACTGTGTTTTAAATGACACTGTTCTTAAACCTAGTGTGAAAAGAATAAATCTTTTAATTAAGATTTAAAGAAGAATTACCAATTAATTAACATTTAATTGGAACTGAAAATGGGATGTGAATTAGGTTTGTTGTGAACTGTGTTTTTAACGACATTCGTTCTTTAACCCGATTTACAATGAAATGTGATTTGGAATTTATAAATCTTTTAATTAAGATTTAACAGGAATTTTCCAAAGTAAAGTTTTCCAATTTAATATATTAGATTGGAATTGAATGGAATTCAATTTGATAATAATGGAAGTGAACTCCTATGGAGGAAGACTGTTAATACATATGGAATTTAAAAGGCTTGGCCGTTATTCCATTTATATTATTAGTCAGATACGGAAATTGATATCGATTATATATTGATTTGTTTTTCTGTGAAGATTCCATAATTAATGGAATGTGAATTGGATTAATCGTGAACTCTGTTTTGAATGACATTAGTTCTTTAACCCAGTTGAAGGCAGGATTACATGTCTGTCATTGTATTTCGAACTGTATGGTTGATCACTGCTAAATATATATCTGTTTGGTGGCGGAGAATTTATTCTCTTGCTTAACACCCTTCTATAAGACGTACGAGCTTAGAGGTTATATATCAGCAGAAATCAATAGTACAGTGTAGATTGTCAAAGCGACATGTTTGTGTTTCCAAAGTTAAATAATCATTAATAATGATTTTTGGGAAGATCAAAACTAAGTGGAGTTTTAATGAATCTTGAAACAAACTGAAAAAGGGAATGTGATAATTTAAATTATCAAATTTGGGAAATGATCGAGAGTGGATTATCACCAGTTTTGCTCCAAGCGATAGGTAAATCTTTAACTAGATTCGAACGAGAAATGGTAACTAATTTTACTAATAACACTGTGGTGTTAGATATGGAGTATGGCCAGTTTTGCTCCATGGGATGAGTAGGTTGGGGTTGGGAAATTAAACAAATGATTACTTCGGTAAGATGCGCTAATCCCGACTAGTTTGGAAAACCTTATATGGTTGGAATTGATATCCAAAGGAAGATTAAAGAATAAATTTTAAGGAATTTATCTTTGATAAAATTAATGGGAACAAATCCCTAAAGATGTGAATATTTAAATAAAAGAATATTCATAATTGGAATGATGCGTATATTGTGTTTCTATAGCACATGTTTATTATATACGCGAGTTATTCGGAAAGGCCGGGTTTATACCATCTAAATAACTGATTCGACGATAAGTTGACGATGAAGACGGTGGTTGAAGACCAGAGGTCTTCACATCGTTTGGATGATTACTGATGTCTTGATTGAGCTGTACACCAAAGACAATGTAATAAGTGGTGATCGTCCAAACGTACTTGGAGATCGACCGGATATGCGAGGACCTCTCTCCTGTATTGGACATATGGGACGAGGAATAAGGTGCCTCCGGTTTCTTTCAGACCCAGAACAAACTTGTAAATGTATGTGTGTCTGACATTGGATTTTATTCTGTGTTGATTGATCTCTATTAAATATATATTTGTTTGGCAGCAGAGAATTTATTCTCTTACTTAACACCCTTCTCTGAGACTTACGAACTCAGAGGTTATATATCGATAGACATCATTCACATGGCGTGAATTGCCTGTGTGGCATGCTGAGATGCAAATGATCAAGGCTTCTGTTGAAAAGCAGAGTCTTGTGGTTGATGATCAAAGCACGACTTTAATATAGCATAGCTTTGTGTATCGCGTAAATTCGCGAGCCTCACACCTCGGTATGAGTTAAAAATGGGATAAGGGACCCAAGGTGGACATGATGTTTCTTTCTAGCTATGGGTGGTGTCGGGGTTTTGCAAGCCCTGACGTTGATATATTTTTACCTATATGGTTGTTGGAATGCAAGGCGCCTCGGATATTGAGTCATCTGGCTCATAGATCCGGGCGGGGAAACGTGTGTACAGGAATTGCAATTCCACTAATGTAAGTGTGGAGCGTCCTTAGAGGATCCAAGGTTGCCCAAAGTGTGCAGTCCCGAGACATTTGCTAGAGTGTCTCGAAGCGGAAAAGAGTACATCCCTTGCCTAGACTCATGACGGAAATCCAATTTCCAATACGTGACATTTTGGTTTTGATTGTAGAGCCAAGTATTGGCGACATGATAGATGGTACCCATGTCGCCTATGATTGATACATTTATATTTGAAGTTGTTTTCAAACACTTTACACTATAATAGTATCAAACGATTTGTTCTAAATGTACCAAGCATGTTTGGCTATTATAAGGGAAAACCCTATCCTCCGGCTTGCGTTGCATTGTGCGATGGGACCTGGGTCTTATAATAGCTACATTTTTCCAAAAAAGCATTGCGGTGTTTGTTTTATGCACTAGTTTTCTTGGAAGGATACCCATTCCGTGTTATACGGCGTGGTCCCTTGATTTACCTAACTTTAAAATAAAGATTAATAATTGCTTTAGTTCTCACACCAGCCACATGACTGACCTAGAGTTTATTGTTTTAACCTAAACTCTGGGTGCCCCTATTTTCCACACGGGCAGCTAGTAGTTTTGGTTTTGCAGATTTATATTCACAGGATCCTGATTTACAGCTGGAACGATATTCGGAAAGCTCTGTATCCGTTTATCTCTTTCGGTTGTATTTTTGTATTATTTTCCGCTGCATTGTAATTTGTAAATCTCTGTCATTTATCAAATGTATATTATTTGTTCACACTCTGTATATTCTTGTACTCTGATGTAAATTGATGTAATTAGCGATGAAATGTTCTTCTGTTTGCGTTCTGATTTGTTGTGTTCTCAACTCAATCCGGGCTTTCCTTTACGGGGAATTTTGGGTCGAGTCTGTTTGGTATCAGAGCTTTGGTTTACAAAGCTCGAGAACAAGGCATATTGGAACCAAACGAAAGAATTCATCAGAGATTGGATTAGCAATATCCAATAGGAATGACTCGTTAGAGATAGGATCAGTAGTTTCTTAGAACGGGCGTGAAGAGTGTTATCTTGAAAAAAAAAATGAAAACAAATTTTGTTTTGAAAATTCAATCTAATTATATGTATTTGAATATTTATTTTATGTTGAATTTGGACAATCGAGTACGTAAAGATTTTGCATATACGCCTTGCAAATGTGTATTCGAAGTTTTAATATACTGGATAGAAATAGAATCACACTCTAGTCGCCCGGGGATGAAACTATTGATGACTATATAGCATCAGTAGTTTGTGTTCGAGTTTCGAAGGTGGGATATCTATATAATTCCAATTGGCTGGTGAGAGAACCAAGACTAGATAGGATACAGTGTTGTGAATAGGCATCAAAAACATGATTTTCTGTATATGAGTCAAAGTTATGAATTTGAAAAAATAATCAACTAATTGATTGCTGGTTGTGTTGTTTGATTATTGGTTGATTTATTAAAATTTTGAACCATTAAGCCACACTAAAAAAAATATTGAACTGATTTGAAAATTTTTTGAGATTGCATGCATATACATGTATATACATTGAACAGGTCATAGCAAGGAGGCTAGAGAAGAGGAATAAAATTGTATGTCCGACAAATAGGTACATGTTTACTAATTTATTAGGTTTGGATGATTTTATGAGTCGATTGGCTAACCACTTGGCATTTTCTTTTTCTTTTTGAGATGAGAGGGCCTATGTGGAGGTTTGGGGATTTTCCCGGTGCTTCCCGTCCAAAGGAGGTTATAGCGAAATTTTTCGAAAATTTAGGGTGTCAACCAAATTTTTGAAAAATTTGAAATTCTTAGAAACTGAAAAGTTGAAGAATGAAAGCCAGAATGAAAGTTGGGTTGGTTAGTAAAACAACTTTCAGCTCCGTTCTTTTTCGAGGACGAAAAGATTATAAGTGGGGGAGATTGTAACAACCCAGAAAATCAGAACCAATTTAAAAATTTTATTTTGGCAATTTTAATGAATTTTGAATATTTAAAATGATTTATTTTAAATAATAACGACTAGAAATTTATTTTGGATAGAATTAGAACGTATACATTTATTTAAATCGAAGTTAGAATATAAATATTTATTTTTAATTATAAACGGAATTGGAAATGGCGCGGTAGTTTGAAAATTCGATTTCAAATTTCAAATGAGTGTAAAGGATTCAAAATAAACCGGATTTTAGTGAAACCAAAAATATTAGAATCTATTTGAAATTATCTTTCCAACGAATCCACAAAATTGAAATTTCATAGCGGGAATAAAAAGTTATGCCCAGTTGAAAATTCAGAATAGTCGCTATGGAAATATAACCCTTAAAAATAGCCATTTTGCAAATGACCTCCGTTTTTTACGAAACCACTTTTGTTGGATCCGGAATGTCAAATTATTGCTTGATTCCAATTTTCATAATTTTTGGAATCAATATGTGAGCGTGGTGAATTTAAACGTGTTTGGCCATTTAGGTTTAAATTTAATCAACTGGAAAATGACCGTTTTTCAAATGGTCTCCAAATTCGACGAAATTAGTTTTGTTAGGACCGTATCGTCAAAACATAGCCTGATTTATTTTTCTAGAATTTTCGGAGTCAGTAGGTGGCCCCGGTAAATTGAAATGTGCGTTCAAATTCAATATATAGATTTATATTTTGATTTTGATGGAAACTGTTCGAAAAGTCGAACTAGCTTAACAGACATGTCCCATTGTATCCGGAATGGGGATAATTAGCTAGAGGCGACAGTCGTTGGGTCTCGTTTGGAGTTCGTATTAAAAAGTTACTTTTTGGGAAAAATAAAAATAATTAAATAATTATATAAAACCATTGGTCAACCCTTCTCCTTCATCCCACGTTCATTTCAAATTAAAATAAAAAAGAAAGAAAGGGGAAACCGCTCATTCGTCGCCCTCGTTCCGCCGCCCATCATCGGACCGCCGCTGGCGACGCCCCCTTCCCCCTTGCCGCGCCTCTTCTCCCCTCCCCCTCCTTCTCTTTCCACTCTTCTCCTTTAGTGAAAATTGCAATACACCCTTACCCTAGCCGACGTTAGTTCTACCACCGCGAGACCACCACCCTGACGGGCCCCACCTCCGACATGAACCCCCCCCCCCCCCCCCCCCCCCGCCTCTCTCTCTCCCCTTTCCTCCCCGTCAGCGCCACCATGTAAGTTTTTATATATTTTTTCCTTTTTTTTATTTTCATTTATTTTTCATTTAGTTAGGAAAATAAAAAGATTAGATTTTTAGTTAGAAAATTTTAGATTTTTAATTAGAAAAAATTATGATTTTTATTCATATAATTATACGATTTTTATTGTTGAATGTTAATGTAAAAATGTAATTTTTAATAATGTGAAGATTAAATTTATATATATATATATATATATAACGAATATAAAGATTAAATTTATATATATATATATAACGAATATAAAGATTTGATTTTTATTTATATATATGACGCATAAAAGATTTGATTTTTATTCGCATAAAAATATAATTTTTAGCGAAGTAAAAATATAATTTTTAGCGAAGTAAAAATATAATTTTTAGCGAAGTAGAAAATATAATATATATATGAGAAATGTTATAAAAATATGATTTTTATAAATATAGTAGCGATATAAAAATGTGATTATTAATATAAACATCATATTAAAAATGTGATTTTTAATATGAACAGCGTAGAGAAGACTACGTTGGAATTTCGGACAAATCCAAAAGGTTCAGAAATTCAGAATAGAATGGAGGAGTGGATCCCAATGGTGAGAACTTCTCCTTTAAATTTTTTTTTCTAGTTAAAATATGCACTAGGATGCAGATGTTGCTTAGCAGCACCCGACACCCGTTGTCCACAAACCATGTAAGACTTGTCTGATTTGATTGTGTGATGAAAATTGATTGTGATGTGGAATGGAATGAATAAAATATTCATGTGTTGAAATAAATAGTTTATAATTAAAAATATAATTTTTAACGTGTATATGAATTAAATAAATATTCATTTATAAATCGGACGATTTGTTTATGTACGCACATTTGATTGATATTGATTGCGACGATATATTTTACACATCGCCCAATTGTACAAATAATAATAAGTGTTTGTTGTTTGAAAACCCCACACGGGTATTGGGATGATATTGGACATACATAATTCCAATATTTAGTTGTATGTCAATCGATGGGTTGACAGGCTGTTGTAAGCGCTAATTATTTATATTTAACGCTTATGCAGTTGTGTAGTGCACTCTGGATGATGGTTGATTGTTTATCATTGCTGTTATGTACATGTGTTGTATGAAATCCATATAATCAACATTATATGGTAATTGACTGTGTCTGATTCCAGTTCAGAAGGAATGAATAATTTAAAATAACGAATATTTTAAAATAATGAATATTTTAAAATAAAATTCAGTAAAAGATCAAAATCTAATTTTGATGTCCGATTTGGGATGGACACGAAAATATTTAAATATATAAAGCCATGTTGATTAGGTTAACGTCATTTTGACGTGAATGATATTTATATCGATTTTATTCATTTTTATAATGTATATCGAAAATGAAGAGATTTCAAAATCTAATGTTTTGAAAATACTATCATTTATATATGGATGATATGGAATATTCAATTTTGAATTGAAATTGAATATGAAGTTGAAATCGTTTTGAAAACGAATAAAAAACGACTTATAAAATACGTTTTAAATGGAAATCGACGAAATATATATTATATTATATATACATATATAATGGCCTGAATAGAACACGCCGCGTCGTGGCCGTTCGCGAATTGCGAACATTGACTTCGAACGGACATTAAGAGAGATCCGACCATCGGATTCTCCTAAAACCGGAATCATTGGGTTTTGTATCGAAAAGAGCTTTCCAAAGGATATAAGAGATTTGAAATCTAACGGTTGGATTTGGAATTATGTCCAAATCAAATTTGGAAAAGGTCGTTGTAAGTGCAGTTCGATGACCGTTTATGGAAATCGACTGTACGGACCTTGATAAATTATTAAAAATATCAATAATTTGTGTAAAATCATAATAAATGATTTGGAAAGAATTGGGATGAAAATTCCATATTTGAAAAGATAAAAATATATTTTATCGAAATGAACTAGTTATAAACTAGAAATATAATCCAATATTTTTAAATAAATAAATTGGATTTGAAATGGTTTTAAAAATAACCGGAATTTCCAATATATGAATTGGAATGGATTTGAATGAAAATTATCTTCGGAATATTTCAATATTGGATTCCGTGATTATACGGATATTGTGGAGGAATTTGGAAGATATATATCGTTATTCCAATACGATATTGGTTGGTTTCAGAATTTGATATTGAATATAAGTCGATATATTTTCTATTCAGAGCCTTGTATTTAATATCAAATTGGATTTTGGGTATGTCGTGAATGGTATCTTTAATAATACTGTTCTTAAACCCAATGGAGTTAAGAAAAATAGAAACTGACTAGAGATTAGCTAAGTTGAATGGTTTCCTAGTATTGATTTGATGTTGGTTTCGGCCTTCGGGATTAATACTTAGGGAATTGTTCTCTTACTAATTTACGGTTAGAGACTGATGGAATTTTGGGTTTGTCGTTAACTGTGTTTTAAATTACACTGTTCTTAAACCCAGTGTGAAAAGAATAAATCTTTTAATTAAGATTTAAAGAAGAATTACCAATTAATTAACATTTAATTAGAACTGAAAATGGGATGTGAATTGGGTTTGTTGTGAACTGTGTTTTTAACGACATTCGTTCTTTAACCCGATTTACAGTGAAATGTGATTTGGAATTTATAAATCTTTTAATTAAGATTTAACGGGAATTTTCCAAAGTAAAGTTTTCCAATTTAGTATATTAGATTGGAATTGAATGGAATTCGATTTGATAATAATCGAAGTGAAATCCTGTGGAGGAAGACTGTTAATACATATGGAATTTAAAAGGCTTTGCCGTTATTCCATTTATAATATTAGTCGGATATGGAAATTGATATCGATTATATATTGATTTGTTTTTCCGTGAAGATTCCATAATTAATGGAATGTGATTTTGGTTTATCGTGAACTGTGCTTTAAATAACATTAGTTTTTTAACCCAGTTAAAGGCAGGATTACATGTCTGTCATTATATTTCGAACTGTATGGTTGATCTCTACTAAATATATATCTGTTTGGTGGCGGAGAATTTATTCTCTTGCTTAACACTCTTCTCTAAGACGTACGAGCTTAGAGGTTATATATCGGCAGAAATCAATAGTGCGGTGTAGATTGTCGATGCGACATGTCTGTGTTTCCAAAGTTAAATAATCATTAATATAGATTTTTGGGAAAATTAAAACTAAGTGGAGTTTTAATGAATCTTGAAATAAATTGAAAAGGGGAATGTGATAATTTAAATTACCAAATTTGGGAAATGATCGAGGGTGGAGTATCACCAGTTTTGCTCCAAGCGATAGGTAAATCTTTAATTAGATTTGAACGAGAAATGGTAATTAATTTTACCAATAACACTTTGGTGTTAGATATGGAGTATGACCAGTTTTGCTCCATAGGGTGAATAGGTTGGGATTGGGAAATTAAACAAATGATTACTTCGATAAGGTGCGCTAATCCCGACTAGTTTGGAAAACCTTAACATGGTTGGAATTGATATCCAAAGGAAGATTAAGGAATAAATTTTAAAGAATTTATCTTTGATAAAATTAATGGGAACAAATCCCTAAAGATGTGAATATTTAAATAAAAGAATATTCAGAATTGGAATGAGATGTATGTTGTGTTTTTATAGCACTTGTTTATTATATACGCGAGTTATTCGGAAAGGCTGGGTTTATATACCCATTCTGAATAACTGATTCGACGATAAGTCGACGATGAAGACGGTGTTGAAGACCGGAGGTCTTCATATCGTTTGGATGATTACTGATGTCTTGATTGGGCTGTACACCCAAGACAAGGTAATAAGTGGTGATCATCCAGACGTACTTGGAGATCGACCGGATGTGCGAGGACCTCTCTCATGTATTGGACATATGGGACGAGGAATAAGGCGCCTCTGGTTTCGTTCAGACCCAGAACGAACTTGTAAATGGATGTGTGTCTGACATTGGATTTTATTCTATGTTGATTGATCTCTATTAAATATATATCTGTTTGGCGGCGGAGAATTTATTCTCTTGCTTAACGCCCTTCTCTGAGATATACGAGCTCAGAGGTTATATATCGATAGACATCAGTCGCATGGCGTGAATTGCCTGTGTGGCATGCTGAGATGCAAATGATTAAGGCTTCTGTTGAAAAGCAGAGTCTTGTGATTGATGATCAAAACACGGTTTTAATATAGCATAGCTTTGTGTATCGCGTTAATTCGCGAGCCTCACACCTCGGTATGAGTTAAAAACGGGATAAGGGACCCAAGGAGGACATGACGTTTCTTTCTAGCTATGGGTGGTGTCGGGGTTTTGCAAGCCCGGACATTGATATATTTTTACCTATGTGGCTGTTGGAATGCGAGGTACCTCGGATATTGAGTCATCTGGCTCATAGACGCCCGATAGGGCGGGGAAACGTGTATTCAGGAATTGCTAATCCGCTAACGTAAGTGTGGACCGGCCTTGGAGGATCCAAGGGTTGCCCAGAATGTGCAGTCCCGAGACATTTGCTAGAGTGTCTCGAAGCGGAAAGGAGTACATCCCTTGCCTAGACTCATGACGGAAATCCAATTTCCAATACGTAACATTTCGGTTTTGATTGTAGAGCCAAGTATTGGCGACATGATAGATGGTACCCGTGCCGCCTATGATTGATACATTTATATTTGAAGTTGTTTTCATACACTTTACACTATAATAGTATCAAATGATTTGTTTTAAACGTACCAAGCATGTTTGGCTATTATAAGGGAAAACCTGGAGTTTATTGTTTTAACCTAAACTGTGGATGCCCCTATTTTACACATGGGCAGCTAGTAGTTTTGGTTTTGCAGATTTATATTCACAGGATCCTGGTTTACAGCTGGAACGATATTCGGAAAGCTCTGTATCCGTTTATCTCTTTTAGTTGTATTTTTGTATTATTTTCCGCTGCATTATAATTTGTAAATCTCTGTCATTTATTAAATGTATATTATTTGTTCATACTCTGTATATTCTTGTACTCTGATGTAAATTGATGTAATAAGCGATGAAATGTTCTTCTATTAACGTTCTGATTTGTCGTGTTCTCAACTCAATCCGGACTTTCATTTACGGGGAAGTTTGGGTCGTGTCAACAAATGAGATCTGAAAGATAACTTGTTTATTGTAGGCATGACCCGTAACCCCCTCTTAGCAT
The DNA here is from genome assembly GCA_030737875.1 of Allium sativum. Classification (NCBI taxonomy): domain Eukaryota; kingdom Viridiplantae; phylum Streptophyta; class Magnoliopsida; order Asparagales; family Amaryllidaceae; genus Allium; species Allium sativum. The sequence goes on from CM060920.1 coordinate 368,373,865, forward strand.
CTCTCGTCTTTTATGCCAAAAGATTTTCGAGAAAAGAAAACAAAATTTTGTAGACATGATCATAAAACCTTAGATCTTTTGAAACTTCTAACTCATTCAAAATCATAAATCAGTACGAGTCATTGAATAAGATTCAAAAGATTTAGAAATCCCAAAAGGATCCAATTTTGTCTAAAAGATAAACAGATAGAATATATATTGCATTTGTAAAAATTTGTTTTATGTTGAAATTTTTCAATAAAAAAGATGGGTAAGAACTGCACAGAGACAAGCTAAGGAAGGGACAACAAATCATATTCTTTTGTTTTGATTAATATGTGCGCCATTATGGGTTGACTACACCCTTTTCTATTATACACATTCAACACTGTTCAAGTTAAAATTTGAAATAAAACCAAACTTCTTACAAAGTTTACCTTATTTGTATGATCCTAAAACGTCCCAACGTGATATTTAGAATGTGTTAAATTTAGCTGTCATTTAGCAAACACTTAACTAAAAATTAAGAAATGTTCTCAAACTTTGATTTCTAATAAGGACCTTACTATAAATTTTGAAATGATATCAAAATCTCAAATTTCAATATCATCTTCACAAAAAGGAGATCATGTAAAAAAAAAAAAAAAAAAATCATATTTGCTAAACAACAATTTTAAATATTAGTTTTTAAGAAAATTGTAAAATTATCCAAACAACACAAATTTTGTGAAGACGAACTTGCACGATACACTAACATATCCAAAAAGTTTTATTTCGTTCCATTTTGTCAACTATCCAGACAACACAAATTTTGTGAAGATGAACTTGCATGATACACAAACAATCCACAAAGTTATTTCGTTCCATTTTGTATTTTTATAAATTATTGTGGTGTGGGAGGAATGGATGATAGGAGTACATCAATCCCCCATGTGCATGAGTTTCCCTCTTTCATAACATATTCGCACCATTATAGTATTTGGTGCTACTTTATTTGAAATCAGACAAAATTTTAGGAATCTTTTCATAGTGAACATATACACAGAGATGGGATCAACTCAAAACCTTTAACACAAAATGTTTGGTAAATATCAATCTGAACGTTCAAATTCATCGTCTGTTTGAAATATGTAAGGATCATTTAGATTGATCAAAATTTTGCACAGGTAATCATAAGACGTGTAAGAATATATCTATAAATTACCATTCTATTTCGAATTATGTAAATCAAAGTATTGCTAAGATCTAAAATGGGTGCAACAAAGAGAGTTGTAGCAAAACTCTTCCCATGTTACTTGTTTCACAAGGCATCACTACTTCTCTCGCGACTTCCGGTCTTGTTCGAGACATCTATCTACCAGAATTTGACTCCCAATCTTGAGTACCAGTACGGGGTTCTCTATCTAATCAACAACCACGTCAACCGTACTGAATTCTATATCTGCTAGGCAAAAGTCCTCCTTTTACGCTTCTCCACTAGCAAAACTCCTTGTATTCTATATCCACTAGGCAAAAGTCCTCCTTTTACGCTTCTCCATTAGCAAAACTCCTTGTCATTTCAATACTCACCCGGCAAAATAACTAATAAGAGCGAGAGTGCCTCACTTTAAGGTGTGTTTTTGTCGCATGTCACTTTATTTCATTGTTCCTATCAATTTATTTGTATCAAAAATTTTGAATGGGCTATGATCTTGATACAATATGGATATCTTTATGCAATTTTGTATCATTTCAAAACTTTAGTCCTCTTTAAAAGTCTTAACTAAATGTTAGCATCCAAAAACGTATATTTGAAAGAATCATACGTTCAAAAGGATATTTAGAAATTCCATATATTATCAATCAGTATTAATGGTATGTATTTAACGACAATGAAATATCACTTTGAACATTTTAGTATGAAAAAAAAATCCATCTAGGGAAGTTGAAGAAACTAAAGTTAGATGGGGATTTGTGGACTACCTTGTATACACATATAAATGCATACATATATGATGGACTTATTATCTCTTCCACATGTGGTCACTTCATAGTCTCTTTTCTTTTTCCAATGCCAAATTTTCAGATTAATATAAAGTATGGCAAACAAATTATACCATCAGAATTTTGCTCCATTACTAATATTTTTGATACAAAAGACCAAAGAGAATTAATTGCAAGTACTAAGAAGAAAGGGGGATACATCAGAGGACTACGGGTCCAACTCGCATACACAATATGAATGCACATATAGGTAACGTTTGATTTTCGGACTAGACAGTTTAAGTTCACGTCGACGTCTGATGCATCTTCAGTAGAGCTCATCCAAATGCCCCTTCGAGACGAACGGTTGGAAAGTTAGCTTTCGCGTCCGATGCGTTGGACGCGAGTCCAACACGAAAGAAAATTCTGGAACCACCGATTATCTTCTCCTTCCCCTATATATTCTCCCCCATTCATTCTCATTCCTCACCAAAAATCAAATACCAAACCCTTTACTATTACTCCTCCTTTCATGGATCAAGAAGAGCTGATTGTTTTGTGCATGACATTACATCAAGATGATTATCTGCAGTGGGAGCTTGCGGTTATTCCACCAGCATTAGACAATAGAAAAGGTCCCAACCCTTTGTATTTTCTGCTTGACAATCCCGCACAGCTTATGCATTGTATTCTTTATTGTGTTCATAAGCTAAAAACATGACAGCTGTAGGTTTTTTATATATACGTTGTTGCTTTTTATGAAACGGTATTCTGCGTTGTAATAGTGTTTGGATTATCAAATTTAAATTCTGCGTTTGAAAAAAAATTGTATTCTGCATTCTGCTATTCTGTTCGACAATAAACACACACAAACACAAGCAACAAAAATAATAACTACAACAACAATTAAAATAATAAATACAAAAACATTAAAAATAATAACTCTGCCCCTTCCAATTCGCCCCTTTTAAAAAGGCACATTCTCTGTTCGCAATAATTACTCTTCAAATACCCTTTTTAAAATTTTCTTTCAGATAACCATTTCCGTTCAAAATCAAACGCACCCATATTGTTTTGGTGTGTGTGCAGGGAAACGCACCCATATTGTTTTGGTGTGTGTGCAGGAAACAAAGCCGCGTGTTGAGCCAAACCCAACATGTTTAGCCTATGCCATAGCCTCCCTCCATTAAATGAACAACCCCCATAGGAAAGAAACAATGAGAAAGCCTCAAACTTCAAATCTCAGGCCATCATTTGTGGAGTTCCATTTGCAACTTCGAGGGCGACTATCGGTTGTTACTCCTCTTCCACCATTGCCAACTGCAACCACCGTATTGAAATAATCTAAGTCTATGGCTCAATGTAGTTGTGCCAGCGACAATGAGTAGCCTCCAATTCCATAAGTAGAGTATTTTAAATTAAATCCAAATAAAGCTACAATGAAACATAATTACAATACTTGTAAACTTATGACTGTATAACTTAATCAAATAATTAATTCGCTTATATTTAATAATTACAATTGAGTGTTCAAGCTGTTGAATATTCAAATTAAAATTGTTTGTTATTTAAAGTAAAATTTGCAATTGCCATACCATATTCATGAGACAAGAATAAGAAAGTGCAATGTTCAAGCGCTTAGACTGTTATATATGTAAAAACGCATACCTTGATGTATTTCAGTATTTATATCTGCTGAGATCGAGACTGCGCGGTTAAGCTACTTAAACCATATTGGATCATTGATCTAACATGTAATAATTCTTTTTGTACAGATGGTTAGATGCCTGTGGGACAAAGCCTGAGGAGACAAAACAAGGAAGCTTTAGAGGAACCGGGCGACCGATAGAGAAGGCGACCGAGGGATGTCCCTGACCAAGCCACCCAACTGTTGAGAGGAGCATTGCAGCCTGGTCCTCATCTTCCAGTGACCTTACTGCTTGGACTTGAGTAGACAACATTGTTGAGTAAGTCGCTTTTGATGAGAGAACTGGCTGCTTGGATAGGTCGCAGGCTCGAGCCAAATGATTTAGCCTCTAAAATCAAGTGAGTTAAAGACAGGATGCAGATGCAGACCGAGACGTTGACTGTGCGTATCAAGTCGGCCTGTTGGGCTATGAGAGCCTACCCATCCTATACATGCGAGAAAAAACAAGCAATACATATGCTCTAGAAATCGAATTAGTGATTATATTTTAACATTCAAACTAAAATTGTGTAAGTTGCTGGAGCACTGAGCAACATGAAGAAGATTTAAGCAAAAAAAAATCTAATTGTGATATGATGAAGCTTTATGCTTCTTTATTTGACATGTTTCTTTATATCAATAATCTAAAAATACTTACCAGTCAGATTTCTTAAACAAAACACCGGAGACAATAGAAAAGTTAAACAAGTTAGTTAACGACAGTTTCGTTGAGCAGAGATATTAGATATTTGGGTGCGTTAAAATTGAATAATTAGAGGGTTTGCTTCTAAAAATGCAAGGAGTTGTTTTAATTGGATATACTGATGTTAAAGACATTGTTCCACTTATACATTTTAGTTTTACGTATCATGTATTTGGATTGTGTGTGATATGTTCGTGAACTTACAAAATCACAATACTACTTATAATTTTTCTTTCTAAAAGACAACAAAATTGTTCCTTGTGTACAGTAACCCAAAAGTCGGAACCAATCTGATAATGGAAAGTATCCATGTCCTCCATATCCCTCCAACTAGTTTTTTCTGCCAAAATGTTGTGAAATGAAATAATTTTTGTAGATATAATTTCATTACTCGCAAGATCATCTTTACAAAATTATGTACCATTTCCAAACTTCTAATATGTTCAAAACTATGTTTTGGATCAATAGGTAAAATAAATGAATTTGATGACCAACATTGAGTTATATTTTGAACAAGTTAAAAAGCTTGTGGATTGTCTTCAAACTTTGCACAAATGATCCTGATCACAAAATGAACATATCTTCAAACTTGCCTAAGTATCTTTAGCACTTAAGTATCTTTAGCGGTATATGGGGGGATTACTGGGGATTTATAATGAAGAATATTCAGGATTTATAACCGGGAGTTTCATTCATTCAACTTTCTCCATTTCAACCTATAAAATGGGGAATTATCACATATAACCAAAGCATTGTATTAATGGGGTAAATTAGGACAAGTAAAAAGCGATCTTGACCATATCTTCTTTCCCTTGTGATTCTCTACTGCTAAAATTAACGGGGATGAACCCATGTGTGTGTAAATATAATAAATTCATGGGAAACACTACAGGCGGTAAAAAAAAAACACAGGAAAAGAAAGTACAGACTTCTTGTGGCTGAACATCGTATCTCTAAAAGAATAAGACTCATTTTCTTGCAATGAAAAGTGAAAGCATATCATATCACACTAAGAAACATGTTAGATTGTCACGACATAACCTTAAATGATAGCCATCCATCGTATGTGCATGCGTAGAGCAATCTGGATGATCAGTCAACTTTTACGACAAAAAATTGTGGCCGATAAGGTGTCAAACTCCACCCTGTAGTAAAATAAAACATGTAAATAAGAAAAATTGAGCAGTAAATTCCTAAGAGTGCCAATATCTGAAAATAGTAACAACTCAACTTACCACAATAACCGTACACTTAAATGTTAACCAAGAATCTGAAATGCTACATTGTTCAACATGAATGTTAGATTATGGCATGAAAATGCTAAAAGGATGTATATCCCACACCAATAATCCTCTAGGGCAACCATCTTATATTCTAAAAGAATCACGATAACAGTAGCCTGCTCACCTCTACCAAAAGTCATTGCAGGAACATTTTCCATCCTTAAAATGATGAAACCTTTTTGCATCACGCGAAATAATCAACCGTCCAGTCAACTTTGACGCGATTTTCATTGCATTATGACAATCTCGGCAAACACGTAAATTTTTAATAATTCGGATTTCTCTTCTAGCTGGGCTTGTCATAGTTGCATGAATCAAAGCCAACCTCTCACTATGGAACATCAAACCCTCCTCTCTATTTTCCTGGTCAATATCATGAAGTGTGCATGTTATATCAGGTGCATGCCCAGCCTCTTTCATGTGCTGTACTAAACACCTTAAACGCTCATCCATCACATGATCATTTGCCCTTCCTGCTACATACTCATACGTATGATGGTTGTGATATTCAAACTCATTATCTGGCGTGGTTCCATTATCCTTTATAACTTCTAACGATTCCAGTTCCAACAGACCCATTCCACCCTCATCTTTTAATTCAGAAGGGTTATGAACCTTCACAATCTCAGCACATCGGTCCCCGAGCTCTATATATCCATTAATTCTACAATAGTTCAACAAGGTTGACCATATATCGACGCTTGGATTGATGGGAATTGATTCAATAAACTCAAAAGCTTCATCCAAGTGGCCACTTCTCCCAAGCATGTCTACAATGCTAGCATAATTTTCCATTGTTGGTGAAATACCATAATCGACCCTCATCGACTTGAAATACAACAAACCCTGATCAACTGCTGAAAGAACACCACAGGTGTAGAAAAGAGCATTGAAAAGACTTCCATCTGGCGTTAGACCTGTCTTCTTAAACTCGTTAAACAAATCAATTGCTTCCTCTCCATGGCCATTATTGGCAAGACCTCTCAGCACAGTTCCCCAAGTTGCATTGTTTTTTTCAAGCATTTCGTGAAACAAATTGAAAGCATCAGTCATAGAACCACATTTGGAATACATATCTAGTATTTCATTATACACAGAGACAGGTACATCACCTAATGTGCATAAAAGGTGATCGTGAACCATTTTGGCATTTTCTAATGATTTTGCTTTTCCGCATACTTGCACTAACTTCAAATATAATGAGAGGTCAATATCCATGCCAAGTTTTTCAAACAGACCTAAAGTAGCAACTGCTTCTTTTACTTTACCATCTTCGCAAAACACTTGAAGCTTGTATGTGCATTCCTTGTAACTAATGACCTCAATTGTTTCAGATAAATTATCGTTATTCAAGTGTCGATCAGCCTGTTCCAAAATTGGATTACAATATTCACTAGGCTGTTGATCTAGAACTATACCACTTCCTCCGAAGAAACCACTTTGTCGATCACAAGGATAACCATCATCTACTACAAATTTCTTGTTAGCATACCCATTATTGTTTCGTTTCTTATTGTTTATAGGGATTTCAGTCACAGGAAAATTATACTGCTGATGATTATACGGATTCTCTGAGATCAAACCTTTAGAATTTGACTCTTGTACATGTCCAAAGTTCATTACTGGATGACCATTTGACAAATTTGTAGCATTATACATGTTGAAGCCACTGATATTTTGTTGCACTTCTCCGTAATTATCTTTTGGATACCCATATACATTGTCATGCATGCTTGCTAGATTTGTTGCATATGACATACTTTGATTAGAGCTAATGTTTTGATTATTATTATTACAATGAATGTAGCGAGTACCATCTCCGGCGACATCATTATTTACAATGCTTCTATGCCCATAAGAGATTCCCCCATGGAATCCGTAAGGGTTATATTGCTGATTATACCCATTTGAATTTTGCTGCTGCTGCAAACCTGTTGACAACTTTCCAAATCGGTCTTGATAATAATACCCGCTTGCATTTGTATAATGTGATGTCATCCCTTGATTATAACCGACACCCTGAAAATCATTCAACTGATCAAAATCGCTACTAAATCTACAGTCTCTTCCAAAAGTTTTGGCTGCACCTAAACTACTTGCTTGTCTGTAACGCTGGTATGCATCCTGTTGCAAACTATACAAACCTCTATTTGGCCCATTGTATTCTAAACTTGGTAAAGATCTTCCATGATAAACTTCATTCCCTCCATCAACCCAATTTTGATAGCCACTGAAAGATCCTACTCCCTTCAAATAGGATATTTGATTGTTGCCTTGATACTGATTTGCATAATTAGGCATATTCAACGTGTTCCTCCAAGCATACACATTATTATTTGGCTCCATCTCAAATCCATTTGAACCTCCTCCCAAATGCTGAAAATTATTGAAGCAATTAAACTGACTCCCTCTATTGTGATGATAATTACCATGGTATTGGTTAACAGTTCGCTGTGTATTTGCATAACTTCTATAATCATTTACATATTTGTATGGTAAATCAAAACTTCCCCTGAAAAATACATCTTCATCACCTCTCCAACCCCATGAATTATCAACACCGCTAACAGAGTTGCTTCTTTGAAATCCATTTGAATATCTTCCCATAACGGGTCCAGTATGATTCGAATTGGGTTGCACTTCATATCCGTTAAAATGGTTTAATTGTCTGTCCATTCTAGAGCCTCCTCCATTGTGCATATACTGAGGATTTGGGTGAACAAAATTATCTCCCTTACTTGCAAATCCATTCCATGAATTACCATGTCCGTTATAAACAATATTTGCCTCTCCAAGACCAGTTGTGTTTCTTCTCTGAAACCCATTGGAATAGTTTGCCTCATTGGGTCCAATATGATTTGAATTGGGATAAATATTGGAATTGAAATGTTTGGAAGGCCTACCCATTCTAGACCCATTATGATGGTTCCTCGAATCATTCACAGAATTGTGAGATCCCACCATAAATCCATATGAATCACCTCTGCGGTTCGGGAAAGTGTTCACTTGTCTATGCCGCCTATCAATTGGAGATCTTTCGACACTGCCTATATTGTAGTGATTGTTTCCATGATAATCATTGATATTTTGCTGCAAATTTTCGAAACTCTTCCGTTTATTTGCAAATTGATTAGGAAAATCAGAATTTTGACGAGGAAAATCATGAAACCCATTTGGGTTGCCAATAAAATGCCCAGAACCGTTTAAATGGTTAAACTTAGGAATTCTATCGACATTATTTTGAAAATTTGACTGTCGGAATCCATTAACATCCACAGGTGGGTAGTCGGATCCTTGGGATGAAAAAAATCTGAAACGGAAACTCTGAAAATAGGAACAAAGATCGAGTGAGCTACCAACCTTTGATATGGGTTTACCTGAAATAATCGACCGCCCTATTTTGTACATCGGTGTTAGTGATTTCGAAGAAAATTAGGTTCTTTTCTATAAGCTAAAACCCTGATGCTTCTTCATCTGTGTGAGGCGGAAGAGAGGGTCAGATAAAAATTTAGAAGAAACAGGAACATTTAACTGGATGCCGTTCGCAGTTAAGATATACTGTAATTCTACTTTTTACGTGAAGCCGTTCCGTTTCTCGCGTTTAGGCTAGGGTTGCACGGTCCGTTCGGTGTAAAGCTCAAACCGCATCCGCATCACATCAAACGTTTGATCAAAAATGTAAATCATTATACTAACTGTTCAAACGATTCGGTTTCGATGTAATACGATCTGGTTTTGGTTCGGTCCGGTTTGAATCCGTGTTAAATATGAAACAAGAAAATTACTTGCATCAACAAACAATTTACGATTGTATGACATTATGTCACCTGAAAGTTAAAACACATAGTGTTATTGTAACACCCCGAATTTTCTGTTAACATTAAATTAACAAATTAAAGTATACTTAATTCAAAATGAAAGAATTAAGGGAAACGGGTTACGTCATTGCGTTCGTCTCGGAATTCTGCTTGAGATAGAGTTCGAGTTTGCGTAAATCGTACGGAGTCTCGGAATTCTGCTTGAGATAGAGTCCGAGTTTGCGTAAATCGGACTCCGTACGAAGGAGTTATGACCGTCCGAAGTTTCAGAATTCAATTTAAAATTCAAACAGTTCAAATCCAGTTCAAAATTCGAAAAACAGACCCAAACTGGGCTGGGTGGGAAAACTCCCGCCTAGGAACCTGGTCGACCTGGACCAAGGTCGACCTGCCCAGTCGACCTAGTCAGGTCTTGGCTGGCCTGGTCGGGTTCTGGTCGAATTTCTGAGCTTTGGTGTGTCACTAGGGCTGATTTGTCACTTTCTGATTGGCTCCTCTTGGTGTGTATGGTCTGGATTCACTCTATGATCATCTGACGGCTCAAATCAATCTGAAATTCTATAAATATAACCCAACACTCAACCTAAATTCACACAAATAAAATAGAACTAGAGCCGTCATGCTGCCGGGAAGAAACTAAGAGTAGCCGTCAGTTGGAGAAAGCTTAGAGACGAACAAAATCTAATTCAATTAAGAATCAAAACAACGTTTATCTACCCAAAGGAAAGCATCTCAATTCCAGAACTCAGAAACCAGAACTCAAGTTCGTCGTTCGTTGCAAATTTAGTTATGTTTTGGGATGCGAATCAAAATCAATGTCATGCCTTGGAAATAAATTGAAAATAGAACGATGTTTATTATGTAATATGTGGAATTGAATGATATTGATCTATGTCTGTGGTTCTATTTTGTTATCATGTTGAATTGGGAATTAATGGATAAGTCTATTCATATGTATATGAACTTGGAGTATAACCTGTTATGACAAGTTGTGTAGTTTATCATGTTATGCAAGTTTTAGGTTGTAAAATCCTATCACATATGCGACCAAATGTTAGTTCTACATGTTTATGTGTATATGTTAAACATATGCCATAATTCAAGTTCACACTTATTCATATGTTTATGATTGATTTGCAAGTTCACATATGTGTAAGATGATTTAGCCTGTGTTGTAAATTCACATATATGTAAGTTGATTTAGTCTATGTTGCAAATTCACATATATGTCTATGATGCAAATTCACATACATGTATGTGGCTTAGTCTACGTTGCAAGTTCACACTCATGATGACTATGTCAAAAATGCCAAGTTTACACCTATGTCATGTTTATGTTAATGGATTTCTTTATGCAAATTTTGTGTACGCTAAATTAGGCTAAATTTTTAGTCTAATGTTATATGTCAAAAATCATGCGAGCGGAAAATTAGGCTAAGATTGTTAGCCTAATATTTAGACGGGGTAACGTTGGGAAAAATTGGTAATTATAGGAAACTTGACATAAATGGATGAAAAATCACATAGATAATTTATGGCATGAAACGATATAAATTATATACCTAAAAATGATGAATTTGGAAAGTGGGCCATAACATTTAATTGTTAACAAATTTACATATAAGAATAAAAGAACAAATATGTAAATTTAGAAAATACGAGTATGCTTAACCCGAGGTTGGATTGAGTTGTGATGTAAACCTGCCCGGACCCGCCCGGTTGTCCAGTAATCACAACAATACCTATCCAATGTGGGAGGTTAAGGCATTGAGTCCAATAAGGACCCGAGGTTTGACTAAGTTACGGTGTAAACCGGCTCGGAACCGACCGGCACATCCAGTAACCATAACAATATCTGTCTAATGTGAGTGGTTGGTGCTTTAACTGATTTAAAGCTAAGGACAGACAAGTCAGGATGGTAGGGTTAAGTTAACTAACACTTAACCAATTCAACATGTTAATTAAACTGATGGCTGGGGTTAGGTTAATACAGACACTTAACCACTTAACATGTTTGACTAGAAAACCCTAGTATCGGGGACCCATTTCAGCACTAACCCAATTAGGTATCATGGTACCCTGAAACTAGGCAGGGTGGGGCACGATTACTAGGATGATTGTAAGCGATCAAAAAGGACGGCGGTTGGTGTAGCAGTGTGGGTTCTAACGGAGTGCGGGAGTGCACACACTTCGGAGCAGACAAATAGGGCACTGAGCACCAGTAGTATAACCTATGCATTCTAGAATTGTGTTGGGCCGCCACCATGAGACTTGATACACCCCATGGTGGGACCAGCATAGGAATCTACAATCAAGTGGGACTGTATGACACATATGTTTATGCGAGTAGGAGCCGATCTTTAGAAAGGGGATCACTTTACCCTGATCATGGGGTGCCAATTGAGACAGTGCAAGTAGGTGCAGAGAAGTAATAGTGAGTGCGTTTAGTATAGTTAGTATTTCCTGCCATATCTTATCTTATATTCTGGTATTGTCATGTTCTCAGTTTATACAAGTCATGATCTTTTTATTGTTCTCATGCTAGAATTATAACTAGACTTACCAGACTTATGTCTGACCCATTTTCCTTTCGCTTTCTTTTCTTTCGTTCCCCCCCTCAGGTCCACAGGGAGGAAACACCTCAGCTTAGTCAGATTTTTCATCCAACTTGAAGAGAGAGAATGTATTGCTTGGGTCTCTTTCGTTTTGGGCTATGGCTTTGGACATTCTATGGGGATTTATGCAGTTTTAATTTTGTTTCATGCTTCTTTAAGTTTTAAATCAAGACAGTATTACGGTTGTAATAATTGGAAGTTTGTTTTGAGGCAATTATGGAAATGTTTTGTATGAACACGTATTTATGACAATGAAAGTCTGTTTGTTTTCCGCTGTTTATATATATGTGTTTATATCTGTCTTGTGTTTTATCTGTGACTTTTACTTATAAACCTCCACCTAAGTTAAGGTATTCCCTTTGTGAGTGACCTTAACGAAGGTGGGGTGTTTCACTTGGTATCAGAGCACAGGTTTACCAGATTAGATGAAGGTTTTTGAAACTATTTTCAAAAAGAAGTTTAAAAAAGCATTTTTTTTAAGAAAAAGTGTTGTTTTTAAAAGGCATAATTCCCCAAAGCCATACGCACTATCTCTCTATCCTTTTGTCTTGAATCTTTCCTTTTTGTTTCATCATGTCTGGAGATCTTAACCTTCCAAAACGAGTACTGATACCTAGCTGGTTCTGAAGGTACCTAGAGGCTAGGGCCAATGATGCGGGCCCAGCAGACATTCCTCCTCCCACAGTGGCAGCGGTTCCTCCTCCTCCGCCTCCACCTCGTGGCAATGCTTTCGCTAAGATGTGTAGAGACTTCAAGGCTATGGGTGGAAAGGACTTTTATGGAACGGAATCCTTTGTGGTAGCAAGGAACTGGCTGAAGGAGACCGAAGATTTGTTCGTCATCTTCAAAGTTGACGACAGGCAAAAGATACAGCTAGCAGTGTGGTTGCTTAAAGACGAAGCTTCTTATTGGTGGGAAGTTACCCATGCTGAGAGGCCAGTGGAAACTTAGGAAGATTTCAGGACGAGGTTTGAGATGAAATTCCTCTCCCAAGCTGAAAGAAGCCTGCAGATGGAGAAGTTCCTAACTCTTAAACAAGGAAGTATGACGATCAAGGAGTACGTCAATCAATTTAATCAGTTGGCCAGATTTGGGCTGGATTTAGTAAACACCTAACACAAGAAGGCCCTTCGCTTCGTCAAAGGTCTGAATGAGCCTCTACACAGCCTCGCTATGACCCATATACCCATGGGAGCGACTTATGAAAGCTTGGTGGACATGGCGCTGCTACACGAGGAAGATAAAGGCAAGACAGAGGCAAAGGTGGAAGTGCCTCAAGAAAAGAAAGAGGGTTTGCAAGCTAAGAAAACAGACTTCAAGAAGGGCGGGAAGAACAAAAAATCCCGTGAAAAGAGAAAGTGTAATTTCTGTGGCATTGTTGGACATATAGCGAAAGACTGCAGAAAGAAGAAGGTGAAGATGAATGGTGGTTGTTTCCACTGCGATGAGACTGGACACATGGCTAAGGACTGCCCAAAGAAGCGGGGGCAGAAGACTGGATCCACTTCAGGGGGACAGGTTCACGCGCTGGTGGCACCTCCGCAAGAACGAGGTAGAAATATTTCTGTAGAAAGCTTAGTTTATCTCTATGATCATCCAGTTCACACTCTCTTTGATTCTGGCGCATCACAATCCTTTATTTCATCTGCTTTAGTAGAATCTCTGCACCTAGACACTAGTATAGTAGAAGATCCCTTGGTTGTTTCAAATCCAATTGGGGGCTCAGCTTATTTGTCGATGGTTTGTTTGGATTTGAAAATCACTATTCTAAGTGTTGAGTTTAGATGTAGTGCCTTTGTTTTGGTTTCTCGGGATATGGATTGATCTTAGGCATGGACTGGTTATCCAGTAATGGTGTCATTCTTGATTGTGAGAAGAGAGTGGTTAGACTCTTGACTCGGCTCGGTAACACTCTAGAAATTTCTTGTAATCCCTTGAATGCTGTTATGCTTAGTTATCTAGAGTCGCTTGATGCTTCTGTTGAGAATTTGCAGTCGGTTAGAGTGGTCTGTGAATATCCGGATGTCTATGAAGATGTGAAGGGCTTACCTCTGAGGCGGGAAATAGACTTCCGCATATATCTTGTTGATAATGTAAAGCCCGTAGCTTTACCTGTTAGACACATGGCTCCAAAGGAGAGAGAGGAGCTCAGTAAGCAAGTTAAGGAGTTTCTCGAGAAGGGGTTTATAAGGCGGAGTGTCTCAGAATGGGGTGCTCCAGTGGTGTTCGCCACCAAAGCAGATGGCTCACTACGTCTTTGTGTGGACTATAGAGAGCTAAACAAGCTGACTAAGAAGAATAGACATCCGCTTCCTAGAATAGACGATCTGTTTGATCAGCTTGTAGGAGCGTCGGTTTTATCCCAACTTGATCTGGCTACTAGGTTCCATCAGCTAAGGTTAGCTGAAGATAGCATTGATAAGACGACATTCAGAACCCCAGACGGTTTCTTCGAGTGACTTGTCATGCCTTTCGGCTTAACAAACGCACCCGCTTATTTTGGAGACCTAATGAGCAGGGTGTTCAAAGAATTCCTCAATAAGTTCGTGGTGGTCTTCGTAGACGATATTTTGATCTTCTCAAAGAATGAGGAAGAACATGCTCAGCATCTGAAGGAGATCATGGAAACTCTTCGAGTTCATCATCTGAAAGCCAAAATTTCCAAGTGCCACTTTTGGAGAGAAGAAGTAAGGTTTCTTGGACATGTAGTGTCCAAAGGGGTTAGTTGTGGACCCCGCGAAGGTGGTGGCGATGCAAGATTGGAAGGCACTAAGAAATGCAACCGAAGTCCGAAGCTTTCTCGGGCTAGCAGGTTTTTGCCGAAAGTACATTAGGGATTTCGCGAAAATCTCAGCTCCACTCACAAGGCTAATAAAGAAGAATCTAGTGTTCGATTGGGATTTGGATTGTGATATTGCTTTCCAACGCTTGAAAAGGGCTCTTACAACAGCCCCAGTTCTGACTTTGCCTAACGGAAGCAAGATGTTCACAGTATACACGGATGCTTGTGGTACAGGACTAGGCGTTGTTCTGATGCAAGAAGGGAAGGTAGTAGCTTATGGTGGAAGACAATTGAAAGTTCATGAAAAGAACTACCCAACCCACGATCTTGAGTTGGCCGCCATCGTCTTTGCGCTTAAGTCTTGGCGCCATTATCTCCTAGGTGAGAAGTTCGAATTATATACTGACCATAAATCGTTGAAGTATCTTTTCTCGCAGAAATATCTTAACTTAAGACAGCAAAGATGGATGGAGTTTCTTGCCTCGTATGATTTTGAGATTTCCTATACTTCGGGCAAGGGCAATGTAGTAGCAGACGCCTTAAGTAGAAAGAAGCTGACATTAAGCCCTCTCTTTGTAGAAAGACAAAGCTTGGAGTATATAGCCGGTTTTGACTTTAGGCCCTCCTCTGATTTTGTACCCGGTTTGTTGGCATCACTAGAAGTACGGCCCACTCTTTTAGACTCAATAGGGGCCACACAACATGAAGACCCTCAACTTGTTGATGTGATTGATAAGCTAATTAGGGGTGAGACTTCTAGTCACCTCAATAGGTACTCCATCGATGATAAGGGTTGGCTGAGGCGGGATGGAAGACTATGTGTCCCACGGGCAAGGGATTTGGTAAAGATGGTTCTCGAAGAAGCACACCATTCCAAGATGACAATACATCCAGGTGGAGACAAAATGTACAAAGACGTAAAGAAAGTTTTCTTTTGGAACGGCATGAAGAAGGACGTGGCAGATTTCGTTTCAAAGTGCATGATATGCCAACAGGTCAAGGCGGAACAAAAGAAGCCTGGAGGACTGCTTCATCCTCTAGAAGTCCCGCAATGGAAGTGGGATAGCATTTCAATGGACTTCATTGATGGGTTGCCTAGGTCAAGAAGGGGAAATACTAGCATTTGGGTAATAGTGGACAGGCTCACAAAAAGCGCTCACTTTATACCTGTCAAGAGTAAAAGGACTGCCTCATCTCTAGCATCTCTTTATCTCAAGGAAATAGTTCGACTCCATGGAATACCCACCAGCATAGTGAGTGACCGAGATCCTATCTTTACAAGCGAGTTTTGGCGGAGTCTGCAAGAAGCTGTAGGCACACAGTTATGCCTGAGCACGGCCTATCACCCCCAAACTGATGGTCAGACGGAGAGGGTGAACAGAGTATTAGAAGATCTTTTGAGACTGTGCGTTCTTGACTTTGGAGGGACGAGGGAGGATTATCTTCTTTAGTGGAATTCGCCTACAACAACAGCTACCAAGCCACCATCGGCATGGCGCCCTTCGAAGCTTTGTATGGAAGACCGTGCCGATCACCAACTTGTTGGTGGGAGTCTACAGACAAACTTATACTTGGGCCAGACATGATTAGAGACACTTCAGAAAAAGTAGACTTGATACGAAGGAGAATGAAGACTGCCCAAGATAGACAAAAATCCTACGCAGACAAAAGAAGGACCGACCTTGAGTTTGAGGTTGGGGACAGGGTTTTCCTTAAGGTATCTCCTTTAAGGAACGTCGTTCGCTTTGGATCCGTAGGAAAGCTAGCACCAAGATTTGTAGGACCGCTCCCTATCATCGAGAAGATTGGGAAGATGGCTTATAGAATATAGCTGCCTGAAAGGTTGGCTGGAATTCACAATGTCTTCCACGTTTCTCATCTTCGGAAATGTTTACATGAGTCTGCGAAAGTGGTGGAGCCAAGCATTCTAGAAGAAGTTGAAATAGAACGAGAAGCAACCGTGAGGAGAGTTCCAACTCGAATCTTAGGAATTGAAGTCAAAAGCTACGCAACCGCGAAGTCAGGCTTGTTAAAGTTCAATGGAGCGATGCCGAGGAAGATGCGACTTGGGAAACTGAGGACAGAATACGCACTGCCTACCCTTTTCTTTTTGAGGGTACATCTTTGACCTCTCTTTTTCCATAAGTTTATGCTTGTATCTACCTTTTAGTGTATCTTCTCGATCCTTGTTCTCCTAACTCCTTAGGTAGAAATTAATGGATGTAAACATGTATTTGAAACATGTTATGGTTGATGGCTACAAGTGGTTGCAAGTGGATGCATATACACACACCCTAGGTATTAGATCGGCTCAGTCACTTCCATATTGCATACGCATATATGTATTTATATTTGTATGTGGTTGAAACTTGATATGTTGTCATATGGATATCGCATTTGTATGAATGGTTGCGCACTCATGTAGAATTATGAGTAGGGAAAAATTTGCATACATAATGGATTCATGACACTTACATGATTCACATTAAGGAGGTCAACTGAATCAGTAGACCGCCTAATTTTTGCATTAGATAAGGATATATACACACACTATATATATGATCATGAAGCATTAGAATTATTTTAAGGACAATGGACGCCTGTGTTTGTTGGTTGAGTAGATGGACGATTGGATGTTAGGATATACGTTCTCCCAAACTTGAAGATTTCGGGGACGAAATCCTTTAAGGAGGGGAGAATGTAACACCCCGAATTTTCTGTTAACATTAAATTAACAGATTAAAGTATAATTAATTCAAAATGAAAGAAATAAGGTAAACGGGTTACGCCATTGCATTCGTCTCGGAATTCTGCTTGAGATAGAGTCCGAGTTTGCGTAAATCGGACTCCGTATGAAGGAGTTATGACTGTCCGAAGTTTCAGAATTCAATTTAAAATTCAAACAGTTCAAATCCAGTTCAAAATTCGAAAAACAGACCCAAACTGGGCTGGGCGGGAAAATTCCCGCCCAGGAACCAGGTCGACCAGGGGGTCGACCTGGGTACCCAGGTCGACCAGGGGGTCAACCTGCCCAGTCGACCTGGTCAGGTCTTGGCTGGCCTGGTCGGGTTCTGGTCGAATTTCTGAGCTCTGGTGTGTCACTAGGGCTGATTTGTCACTTTCTGATTGGCTTCTCTTGGTGTATATGGTCTGAATCCACTCTATGATCATCTGACGGCTCAAATCAATCTGAAATTCTATAAATGTAACCCAACACTCAACCTAAATTCACACAAATAAAATAGAACCAGAGCCGTCATGCTGCCGGGAAGAAACTAAGAGTAGCCGTCAGTTGGAGAAAGCTTAGAGACGAACAAAATCTAATTCAATTAAGAATCAAAACAACGTTTATCTACCCAAAGGAAAGCATCTCAATTCCAGAACTCAGAAACTAGAACTCAAGTTCGTCGTTCATTGTAAGTTTAGTTATGTTTTGGGATGCGAATCAAAATCAATGTCATGCCTTGGAAATAAATTGAAAATAGAACGATGTTTATTATGTTATATGTGGAATTGAATGATATTGATCTATGTCTGTGGTTCTATTTTGTTATCATGTTGAATTGGGAATTAATGGATAAGTCTATTCATATGTATATGAACTTGGAGTATAACCTGTTATGACAAGTTGTGTAGTTTATCATGTTATGCAAGTTTTAGGTTGTAAAATCCAATCACATATGTGACCAAATGTTAGTTCTACATGTTTATGTGTATATGTTAAACCTATGCCATAATTCAAGTTCACACTTATTCATATGTTTGTGATTGATTTGCAAGTTCACATATATGTAAGATGATTTAGTCTGTGTTGTAAATTCACATATATGTAAGTTGATTTAGTCTATGTTGCAAATTTATATATATGTCTATGATGCAAATTCACATATATGTATGTGGCTTAGTCTACGTTGCAAGTTCACACCCATGACATTCATGATGACTATTTTGCAAGTTCACCCCTATTGTGTTCATATTGACTATGCCAAAAATGCCAAGTTTACACCTATGTCATGTTTATGTTAATGGATTTTTTTATGCAAATTTTGTGTACGCTAAATTAGGCTAAGTTTTTAGCCTAATATTATATGTCAAAAATCATGCGAGCGGAAAATTAGACTAAGATTGTTAGTCTAATATTTAGACGGGGTAACGTTGGGAAAAATTGGTAATTATAGGAAACTTGACATAAATGGATGAAAAATCACACAGATAATTTATCGCATGAAACGGTATAAATTATATACCTAAAAATGATGAATTTGGAAAGTGGGCCATAACATTTAATTGTTAACAAATTTACATATAAGAATAAAAGAACAAATATGTAAATTGAGAAAATACGAGTATGCTTAACCAGAGGTTGGATTGAGTTGTGATGTAAACCTGCCCGGACCCGCCCGGTTGTCCAGTAATCACAACAATACATATCCAATGTGGGAGGTTAAGGCATTGAGCCCAATAAGGACCCGAGGTTAGACTGAGTTACGGTGTAAACCTGCCCGGAACCGACCGGCACATCCAGTAACCGTAACAATACCTGTCTAATGTGAGTGGTTGGTGCTTTAACTGATTTAAAGCTAAGGACAGACAAGTCAGGATGGTAGGGTTAAGTTAACTAAAACACTTAACCAATTCAACATGTTAATTAAACTAATGGGTGGGGTTAGGTTAATACAGACATTTAACCACTTAACATGTTTGACTAGAAAACCCTAGTAACGGGGACCCATTTCAGCAGTAACCCAATTAGGTATCATGGTACCCTGAAACTAGGCAGGATGGGGCACAATTACTGGGCTGATTGTAAGCGGTCAAAAGCGACGGCGGTTGGCGTAGCAGTGTGGGTTCTAACGGAGTGCGGGTGCGCGCACACTTCGAAGCAGACAAACAGGGCACTAAGCACCAGTAGTATAACCTATGCATTCTAGAATTGTGTCGGGCCGCCACCATGGGACTTGATACACCCCATGGTGGGACCAGCATAGGAATCTACAATCAAGTGGGGGCCGTATGACACATATGTTTATGCGAGTAGGAGCCGATCTTTAGAAAGGGGATCACTTCACCCTGATCATGGGGTGCCAATTGAGACAGTGCAAGTAGGTGCAGAGAAGTAATAGTTAGTGCGTTTAGTATAGTTAGTATTTCCTGCCATATCTTATCTTATATTCTGGTATTGTCTTGTTCTCAGTTTATACAAGTCATGATCTTTTTATTGTTCTCATGCTAGAATTATAACTAGACTTACCAGACTTATGTCTGACCCATTTTCCTTTCGCTTTCTTTTCTTCCGTTTCCCCCCCTCAGGTCCACAGGGAGGAAACACCTCAGCTTAGTCAGATTTTTCATCCAGCTTGAAGAGAAAGAATGTACTGCTTGGATCTCTTTCATTTTGAGCTATGGCTTTGGACATTCTATGGGGATTTATGCAGTTTTAATTTTGTTTCATGCTTCTTTAAGTTTTAAATCAAGACAGTATTATGGTTGTAATAATTGGAAGTTTGTTTTGAGGCAATTATGGAAATGTTTTGTATGAACACGTATTTATGATAATGAAAGTCTGTTTGTTTTCCGCTGTTTATATATATGTATTTATATCTTTCTTGTGTTTTATCTGTGACTTTTACTTATAAACCTCCACCGAAGTTAAGGTATTCCCTTTGTGAGTGACCTTAATGGAGGTGGGGTGTTTCAGTTATCTTTAATTAATATAACTATAACATACGTTAAAAATAGAATATATATTGTTAAATTAAAAGTTAGATAGGAATTTATTAATTTTTTTATCATAACATTATCGGTGTAACTATGCAGTTCGGTTCGGTTTAATATGATTTGATAAAAGTTCAAACCGCAACCGAACCGTATCATTGTGAGTTGGTTCAATTTAGGTTGTTTACTTTAGAGAGAGAGAATCCGGTGCGGTTTGCCGCAACTTTTCTACGGTTCGGTCTGAGTGGTTTCCGCATTACTGTTCGGTTTATGCTCACCCCTAGTTTAGGCCAATTGTGGATTTCACTAGCGTCATGCGTCCACGCCTCTTGTGTTCTCACCAAATAGTCGCATCCTTTCACTTTTCCTTCCCCTGTAAAACACATCTTTGTCCCTCCATTCCAATTTCCACACCAACCAGGACTGCCCTCCTCCCCTTTTCCCGAATTTTCTTCCAATTCAATTAAACTCTTTATCCAACTAATTTTCACCTCTACTTTGCTTCTTTTTTTTCGTGTGTGCGTGTGCGTGTATGTGTGTATGTGTGTGTGTGTATATATATATATATATATATTCTTTATAATAATAGGAATACTTAAGGGATAGTGAAGCTTTTTTGAACTTCCCAATCAACCCCTTTGACGTTGTCATGAAAGAATTCGATAGGAAATAATTTATTGGCATATGCGTCAATTCTTATATACATGTCCTGCTCACTACTAAAAGCTGCACGATGTAGCCAGTCAACCCACGATTTTCATTTTTTCTCAAAGATTTTGTAACCTTGTTCCATCCACTAGAAAATGGCAGAATCAAAGGTCTCTCGCTATTTTCTACCTTTTCCTTCTGTTCTTAAAATGACGCTTTTCAGATTCAAATTCGAGCGCTTGACATTGAGTTGTTGATGACACCGAACAAAGTGATGGATCAAACGAGCTCTCTTCTTCCTGCAGGTGTTTCTCTCCTTTTCCTCCAATTTGATGATAAATAGGTATTATTTGTTTATATATTTTCAATTACTATTTCGGTCTTTTCTATGTAATCAACAATAACCGTGTCGATGAAAAATTACGACTTAGACGCTTGCTATATTTGCCTCGCCTTCAATTCGATCTTAATCATTTTTCAGTTTGTCGAGTCTATGGATGGCCTGAAGGTATTATGGATCTGAAATCAGTACATTTTCCATGGTTTTTTTTTCGTAGTGCTGCTTATTACATGTTGTTTGAGCTACAATGGAAAAAGGTTTGGCTATTAATACTGATTTCTATTTTCCAATTGTTGATTCTTTGAAAATTTTCAGAAAGCAATCAACAATTGGAAATCATTGAAGAATCAACAATCTGAAACCAACAATTAACTATGTTTGACCTACAATCATTCTGTCAACTCTATAACATTCATATTTCTATTTCTATACCTATGACTCTTTTTTTTCATTACGACAGAAACAATTAAGCCTTAACGGATCAACCTCTAAATTTTATCACAGTAACCGCGATGTTGTTGTGGATAGGGACTAATACAGTGGTATTCAAGAGGTAATCTATTGCATGATTTCTTATATTGTGAATAAAATGGTGTTTTAAATGAGTAATTGTCAGTAATTCATTTCTGTCAATAATCAACTCGAGGACAAAGTTCATAAATTTTACAGTTTTTCCCCTAAATAAATGTTATTATTCATGTTTAGTGCTACTTCTTGCTTTCTGTCGATTGTTCTACCATTCGGCTATTCACACCTATAACATCAGTGTATACTTCCTCATGTATAGTTGGTGTTAAACTGTACTTCTTGGAACTAAATTTTGTATGAATCTTTTGTTTAACCGTGTTTGTCAAGAAAAAATTTAAGCAATTTCCTGTTGTTTTTTGGTAGTTATGTGTTTACAAAACTAAGGGAACCTACTCTTTGAGATGACATATCAAAGGATGGATGAAACATCGGTGTATACTTCCTCATATATTGGTGTTGTTAAACCGTACTTCTTGAAACTAAAGTTTATATGAGTCTTTTGTTTAACCGCATTTGCCATGAATTTTTTTAGGCTTGTTTCTATAGTTTTTTGATAATTATGTGTTTACAAAACCACAGGAAACCTATTCTTTAAGAGTGAATTATATAACAGTAAAATATGATCTTTTCAATTTGCCAATTATTTATTACTGTTTCTGTTATTCTTTCGAGAAATAAAATAATGACATTTTTTATTGGATAATTGCTATGGATTGCTTAATTTGCTGGATTTATAATGTACAGGCATTGTACTATTGTTCTTGTAGAATGATCATGAGCATAAATGTGTTAGCAAAACAAAGGGTATTTTCCCTCCTTATTACCATGAAAATAATGTGTAATTTTTTGATCCATGGTTTCACTATCTACCCCATATTCCATTCGTATAAAAAAATGGCAGTACTTCCATTTTCCTTTTCTATATGTGATGAAAACTCGAAAGAGGCAAACTGCTCTCTTTAATGACATGATTGTCTATTTGTCTGATTTTACTTTATTGGGTTTACAGAAATAGCCAATGTATGGGCTAGGATTAGGATCTGACAATTGCTTTGGAAAAGAAAAAATTGGTACGTTTCATCTACTTCGACCTTTAATAATCTTCTATTTCGCCTTTTTTTATTATATGTATACTTATTGTAAGCTTAATATATATATATACTTATTGTGTGTTGCATAAATGATGTTCTTATTGTTGGTGTCATCGGTGTATCATTGAAAAGTTAACCACGTTCATGCTCTAAAGCCATTGAGAAGTACTCATGTCTTTTTTATATATAAGTTTTTGTACTATTTTCGAGATCGAGCAATGAATAATAATGCTAGCAATTGGTTTAACTAGCAACAACAATTGTTGCTTATATAACCAATTGCAACAATTTAAGAAAGGTGAGTGTGACCATTCTTATATGCATGATTTTATTAGTGTCAATTGTGTACTAAGTTATATGGCTGCAGAATTCATATATGGTGGAACTAGCCCTTTGCTTCATTTGCATTGAATTGAATCAAGTTAAAAATTTGTGTGTGTTCATGTTAGCATTAGAATAATAATTAAAGAGTTGTCAGATATGCAACAATAATTCTAAAAGCTGTTGAATACGACTTTTGGTAAGTATCGTGTTGATTATTAATTGGATTTTTGTTACAAAAATTGGAAAAATAATTTAGTTAGAGAAAAAACCTATAATATATTTTGAAAAATAGCAAACAGCACATAATAGAGATTTAAATGTTACTGAATGTGTACATTAGTGCACTAAGTATGATTTGCTAAAATAAATTGGAGACCATAACAACGGTTAGATCCAATACTTCTACTATTTTTGAGCATATTATATTACTCTAATATACGAAACATATGAAATCATAGTTATGCCATTGACTGATACAGTAAATTTGTCACTTTAATATTCCTTGCAGTTACTTTCATCTTTTTGTTTTATTTAACAATAGATATTCTTTTAAGAGGCAGTTACAAAGAATGACCATTAAATCTTTGCTTTAGTTACGAAATTTATGTAAGCACAAGTTTTGCAGCTGAGGTCTTAAGTGAGAGACATTTGACTATTAGATAAAAAAATATGTTAAAATCATTGCTTAGATATTTTCATGAATTTATGCAGTTTTAGTAGAAGTTGATTGGATTCTAATGTGACTAAGGTAATGCCACTTGCTAGACGCTCCAGACTCGATAAGGCAAGAGAATATAAAGTCAATGAGGCAGTGGAGAGGGATAAGCACGAGTGGCATGGGGAAAGCATGAACAAATAGAGCGTGATAACATTAACAAGCAAGGGAGGCATAAAGTAAGGTAGCTAAGAAACGTGCACTATAGTAGAAAAATTTGCAGGGGAGGCATTGTTGGAAATGAATGAGCAAAGAAAGAGGAAATTGGGAAGAAGAAGAGATAGCAACATTTAAAGTCCCACATCATGAAAATATTAGCACAATCTCTCCTTATATATTAGTAGCCAAATAGGCTTATGTAAAATAGAAAGGAGAGGGATGATATGAGGATGTGGGCTTGGCCATGACATTACAAGACATTAAAATGCCAATGATAAGGGCCTTGGGCCTTGGGGTCTCTTGTTTGAATATAACCGACGATTGCTGATTGGGCTAGTGCACTGACATGAGAATATTTTTTATCAGAATTTTAAAGGTGTGTTCGTTCAGTCCAGAATTCGAAAGGAATGTCTGTTAGCTGAATGAGTACAACCATTTGAACTCTCAACATACGCATATTAATAACCGAGTGCTTAAAGGGTCGCAGCCTTTCCTATTCTGACGGTTACTAATGCATGCGAACAGGCACTCCTCCTTGCCTATAAATACACTGCCCAAAACAAGACAGAATTAACTTTTTCTGCTTACATTGCTCCTTCTTCTTCAAAGTAATCCTCCGATCAACTTCAGTTCGTCAGAGCTCCATTTGCTGGCACTACGCAACGGAGTTGGTCTGTTTTATCCTGAGATACAAATTGCAACTACGTCGATCAGTGCATACGACGACAATATTGTTTCAAGGAAACAGACTATTTCTGGACTCGGGCATTACTGAAACGGAATACTTCCTGTATATCTTCAATCTAGTGCACAAATTGGTTATGCTTTCTGTGATTATTGTAAACACAGTTTGACGTGACAATTGTGGCATAATTGATTAACGTTGATTGTTGTTACTGTCTATTTGTAATATAATTGTGTATTTACAAAAGTTCTAACAAT
The DNA here is from genome assembly GCA_030737875.1 of Allium sativum. Classification (NCBI taxonomy): domain Eukaryota; kingdom Viridiplantae; phylum Streptophyta; class Magnoliopsida; order Asparagales; family Amaryllidaceae; genus Allium; species Allium sativum. Next base: position 368,399,156 of record CM060920.1, read on the forward strand.
CTTGAAACAATATTCGTTGCAGATGATGAAAAACAGCAGCACTGATTCAACATCAATTCAGACGGTGACAACTGCTCAGCCAACGCCTGTGCTTCCAATAATGGCTCTGTCTCATGGCGAAAAGCCAGAGAAGTTCAATGAAATCAATTTCAAGCGCTGGCAATAGAAAATGTTGTTTTATTTAACAACATTGAGCCTCGCTAAGTTTCTGACTAAAGATGCTCCTGTAGTAGCCGAACTCGAGCCTGGCGCTACTAAAGTAGAGGCTCTTAATATATGGACAAACTCAGATTTCATGTGTAAAAACTATATTCTGAATGGTCTGGATGACAACCTCTATAATGTCTATTGTACTTTTGCAACGTCTAAACAACTCTGATTGGCTCTGGAAAAGAAGTACAAAACTGAAGACGCATGCATGGAGAAATTCATTGTTGGAAAATTTAATGACTTCAAAATGGTTGACTCAAAGATGGTAATAAGTCAAGCTCAAGAACTGCAACTTATCATCCATCAATTAGAAGATGAAAAGATGACTCTTAGCGAGACTTTTCAAGTTGTCGCAACTATTGAGAAATTGCCTCCTTCTTGGAAGGACTTCAAAAATTACCTTAAGCACAAGCGTATGGAAATGACGATGGAAGAGCTCATAGTTCGGCTATGCATTGAGGAAGATAACAGAAATTCCTAGAAAAAGATTTCTCAGAATATTGTTGCCAAAGCAAATGTGGTTGAGTCAGACAAAACTAACAAAAGGAAAAGGGAGAAAGCTCCTAAGAAGTCAAAGAAATTTCTGTGCTCTTGCCATAACTGTGGAAAGAAGGGGCACAAAGCAGCCAAATGTCGCGCGCCTTAAACAAAAGGTTAGAGGCAAATACGACTGAAGTTTCAAAAGGCATTTCTGATCTTGATTTATGTACAATAATATCAGAATGCAACCTTGTTGGTAATTCAAAGGAACAGTTTGTAGACACTGGAGCCACTCGACACATATGTGCTAACAAGTGGATGTTTACAACCTATGAAACAACAGCTGATGATGAACAACTTTTATGGGCAATTCTTCTACTTTAAAGTTCGAAGGCAAAGGAAAATTTGTGTTGAAACTGACTTCTGGAAAGGAACTAACTTTAAATGATGTTCTTCATGTTCCAGAAATTTGCAAGAACTTGATTTCAAGATCGTTGCTGAGGAAGCACGACTTCAAATTAACTTTTGAAGCTGATAAATTTGTTTTTTCCAAGAATGGAGTGTATGTTGGAAGACGATATTTGTGTGATGGCTTATTTAAAGCAAATGTAACCACGATTGTACCACACACTGATATGAATAAAAGTGAATCTTCTGCTTACATTGTTGAATCTTCTAACATATGACATTCTAGATTAGGGCATGTAAACTTTGATGCATTACGAAAATTGATAAATCTAGAAGTTATACCAAAATGAAATATAGATTCCAACTATAAATGTCAAGTTTGTGCAGAAGCAAAATTGACAAAAACCTTGTTTCATCATGTTGAACGAGAGACAGAACCTCTAGACTTAATACATACTGATGCATGCGATTTGAAAATGTGTCAAACTAGAGGTGGAAAAAAGTACTTTATTACATTCATTGATGATTGTACCAGATACTGTCATGTATATCTCCTTAGAAGTAAAGACGAAGCATTCGAAATGTTTAAATAGCATAAGGAAGAAGTTGAGAATCAACTCAACAAGAAAATGAAATCTTTAAGAAGTGATAGAGGAGGAGAATACGAGTCTTCATTTGAGGAATTCTGTGTTGAGCATGGAAGTATACATCAAACAACAGCCCCATATTCACCTCAATCCAACGGTATAGACGAAAGGAAAAATAGAACTCTTAAAGAAATAATGAATTCCTTACTAATTAGCTCTGGCTTGCCAGATAACTTTTGGGGAGAAGCTATTCTTTTGGAAAATCACATTTTAAATAAAATACCCCGAAAGAAAACATCTAAATCTCCTCATGAACTTTGGAAAAATGGAACACCATCCTACAAATACCTAAAAGTGTGGGAGTGTCTTGCCAAAGTAGAGGTACCAAAACCAAAGAAGGCCAAAATTGGAACAAAAACAATTTGATTGTGTATTCATTGGATATGCACAAAACAGTGCCGCATATCGATTTTTGATACATAAATCTGAAATTGATGATATTCATGAAAATACCATCATTGAGTCGAGAAATGCTAGATCCTTCGAACATGTATTTCCCTTGAAACATGGTGCTGAAAATGATGCACCTAAGAGACCAAGGGAAAATGAAGTTTCTTACTCTATTGAGGATGCTAAACAAAATAACACACAACAAAGTAGTGTTAAGCAGCAAGTGGAGGAACCGAGAAAAAGTAAAAGGTCAAGGACTTTAAAAACCTTTGGACCGGACTTCTATACATTTATGTTAGAAGATGATCCATTGACATACAAACAAGCTATGTCTTCCAGCGATGCCCCTTATTGGAAGGAGGCAATTAACAATGAGATTGAATCCATTATGTCCAAGCATACATGGGAATTGGTTGATTTACCTCAAGGATGTAAGACTTTAGGTAATAAATGGATATTTAAAACGAAATTGAAACCTGATGGTTCAATAGACAAGTACAAAGCTCGTCTGGTAGTCCAAGAATTAAGACAAAAAGAAAACCTAGACTATTTCGATACATATTCACCTGTAACGAGGATAACGTCAATTAGAATGCTCATTGCAATTGCATCCATACATGACTTGAAAATACATTAAATGGATCTTAAAACTGCATTCTTGAATGGTGAACTAGAGGAGGAAATCTATATGAAACAACCTGAAGGATTTCTAAGCTCATAAAATGAGAATAAAGTTTACAAACTGATAAATCACTTTATGGCCTTAAGCAAGCTCCAAAACAGTGGCATGATAAGTTTGATAATAATATGTTATCAAATGGATCCACGATAAATAAATTAGATAAATGTGTGTACATAAAGCATACACATATTGGATATGTCATTGTTTGTCTTTATGTTGATGACCTATTGATCTTAGGCAATAACAAGGCCATAATAACATCTACAAAGGATATGTTATCCTCTAGATTCGATATAAAAGACCTAGGACTGGCTGATGTGATATTAAGTGTAATAATTCTGAGAACACCACAGAGATATGCATTATCCCAATTGCATTACAACACCAAAATATTTGAGAAATTCAAGCAATATAATGTAACTATTTCAAAATCACCAGTAGATATGAACCAAAATTAGGTAAAGAACACTGGTGATGGTATTTACCAATTGGAATACTCTCATATATTAGGAAGTATCATGTATGTTATGAACTGTACTAGGCCTGATATCGCATACGTTGTAAGCAAACTAAGTAGATTTACCAGCAATCGTGGTAAGCATCATTGGAAAGCGATAATCAGAGTTTTAGGATATCAAAAGTATACAAAGAGTTATTGTAATGACCCAGGAATTTCAGAACCAATTTAATATCAATTTCTCTTAAGAAATAACAGTTTCTTAAGGAAGTAGTAGCTAACGAACTCGGATTTCGATGAAATCAGTTTCATTAAATCTGGAATGATGAAATTAGGTAACCAACTAAGTTACGTCAAAAATGGTCTCCGTTAGATATGTTAAATTCACTAAAGACTCAAAATTTGAACTAAAAACGGATGATTTTGAGGATATCTTAAGAACGGAATATCACTATATCGTGAGACCACCTCCGTTGGATCCAAAATAGTGAATTTTAGTACTCAGGGAAGTTTAGCATAAAATGACATCCGTATAGGGAAAAGAAAAAAAGAAAATGCCAAAATTTGAACTAAATTTTGACGGTAATGGGAATTTGATAGTCCTAACGGCAAAACTAGAACCTAAGACCTATCCATAAAAAATTAAAACATAGAATATTAGCTATGTATGAAGTCTGGGGAAATCCCGTATCGAACATAGAAAGTTATTAAGAAAACAAGATTAAAATAAATTATTTGAAAATCCAAACGAACTCCGATTTTGGATTTGAACACTAGGATTGAAGTACGTTAGAAACCAGACAATATGGTTGAAGAACTATTGAAAACCGTTATTGTTTGATACTCCGAAATGAGATCGGAAGGTCGATGAGAAAACACATGAGAAAGCACTGTTAGATCACAAGTTTTTGATTCATGACAAGGAGAAAGAGAAGATCAAAGGAAAAGTGATACATGTTATGATTATCTATTTAATTGTGTCTTAGATATGTTATATATTGTTGAAATCTATCCTCAAATAATCAATATATATATATATATATACAATTATGTGTGTGTATATATATATATGCACATTGATTGTGCAAACTGGGCATAACCGGTCGACCGCCCAGAATGGACTAGTCGACCTTTTTTACCCAGTTTGCATAATAAATGTGCATACATATACACATAACGTGTATATATATATATATATTCAAATTCCTGTCTATCGGTGACTTTTAACCTGTCGACCTTTTTTAAACAGAAGCAACCTTTCGTATAGACACTTCCATTTCTTCAAGAGTTGCTTCTCTTTCTTTTCACCGATGATCATGACCATTGCTTATAACTTTTCACAAATAGTTACGACTGTTTATTCCTTATATAAACATCATGATTTCATCATTCCAAACAACCAAAAATTCTATCGATTTAATCTCTATACTCCTGATCTCAATTTCATACTCTCTAAGTGCAAAAGTGCTCATATTCTTCAATATATCATTTTGAATCCTAGAATTTATATAATATTCTTTTGATTTAATACGATATCCACTTCTAAATCTTCGTATACACAAATATACTATTTGAGGATAAGATTATAGGAAGTCTGTACTACAAGCAACAAAATTGTGTTATTGAGAACACATATTATCAACTACAATTATATTCATCTCTATTGAAGTCCTCGTGTGTTGTGAGAGACAAGTGTTGAAGTCCTCAGTATTATTAGAGGCGTGAAATCTCGTTCGCCTGCTCGGGTGTTGTATACCTGTTCCTCTGGGTGAAGTGAGGTTGTTGTTTTAGTGAAAATCCAGATAGAAGTCTAGGGCTGGACGTAGGATGATGCTCCGAACCAGTATAAAAATCCCTGGTGTGATTTTTCTATTTTACTGCATATTCCGTTATTATATATGTGATTCGTTGTTTTCTTATACTTGTCTGTGATATACCATATTACACGATCCACGTATTTTCATTTGGTATCAGAGCCTGGTATTCTAGAGATCGTAACAACATCCTAGAATAAATGGCAATAAAGAAATCTTGTCAAGGGATTAGAAAATGGAAGAGCAACAAAGCAGAATCAAGACAGCAAGGAAGCAAATGTCTCATGGCTAAAGTCAGATCACAATCAATATGTGCAGATTCATTATATAAAAATCTTTTGTTAGACAATGAAAAATTGTTGAAAGATTTTAAAAGTTTGGGTAAACTTAATGCAATCATTTTAGCTAAGTCTAAAAATTGTGAGCAAGAAAATTCCAAATTAAAAGAAGAAAAGAAGTTTTTTAGTAAAACAAGCCAAATATTGTGAAGATACCTTAGAAGAGCTTGGTTTTCAAAAGGGTTTCCTTCAAAATGAAAATGAGCGATTAATAGATAAAAACAATGATCTTCTAAAGGAAATCGATGATGTACATAGTACAAATAAATCATTAGAAGATTCTTTAAGTAATTCTAAGTTCTTTAATTTCGTCTCTTGAAAAGACGAATGGAGCTTTAATCGAAAAGAATCTAGAATTATCTAAAGAATGTGAGCTTCTAAAGGTCAATAGTAATATTTTGCAAAATGAAATTTCTGACTCAAAAGAAAGTTCTGAAAATTTACAATCTTCTTTAGATAATTCAGAATCTCAAATTTTTTATCTCAAAAATGAGAATGAAACCTTAAAAAGGGAGAATTCTGAAATCAATAAAGAAATTAATATCGTAAAAACTACCAATTTTTTTTTTGAAAATACCAATCGCGACTTTGGAATAAAATTTGAAAAATGTACAAATAAGTTCGTGAAATTTAATAAAGGCCAAAATGATTTAAGTATGATTTTATCTAGATCTCGACCTTAACATGACAAAAGTGGTTTAGGATATAATAAAACCAATCATACAGATAGTACTAAATACGCTTTTATGTACAATAAGAATAGCACTGCTAGTACTAATATACATCCTAGATCCAATTATTATTCGAATACTTCTATGACATCTAGAAGTACAAAAATAAATATCAATAGAAACCACTTAAGTATTTGGGTTCCTGTAAATTGGAGAAACAGAGAAAAATATATTGATGATCATTTTGATTCAGTAGTTAATAATGAAAATTTTATCTTTAAAGGTTCCATTAAACCCTCTTGGGTATGGTTACCTTCTATCTAACTCGCGGACCCAATCGAAACAAGTGGGTACCAAAGTATATACATCATATTTTTTGCAGGTACACCATAACAAAGAGAAGACTATTTCGGTATCTCTATGGACGTATAATAAATAGCCTCGTATGCTCTTTGAAAACCATCTATGCTTGTTTTCTCTTATTGGTTCTCGATTACTGCTTTATCATGTTATATATTCTTTTTAATCGATGACAAAGGGGGAGAAAAATTATGGAATATATATGCATTATACACTAACATTTTGTTACAGGGAAACAAATGGTAAGTACTTTTAGTATGCACTAACAAAATGTGGCAGAGAAGCTTTATATTCAAGAGGAGATAAATATATGCAAGCATACTTTCAGGGTGGGGGGGGGGGAATAAATAACTCTACAAGATTGCAAGAGGTTGTCATCAATCAAAAAAGAGGAGAATGTTAGATCGCAAGTTTTTGATTCATGACAAGGAAGAAGAGAAGATCAAAGGAAAAGTGATATAGGTTATGATTATCTATTTAATTGTGCCTTAGATGTGTTATATATTATTAAAATCTATCCTTAAATAATCAATATATATATATACAATTATGTATATATATGCACATTGATTGTGCAAACTGGGCATAACTGGCCGACCATCCAGAATGGACCAATCGGCCATTTTTACCCAGTTTGCACAATAAACGTGGACACATATACACATAACGTATATATATATATTCAAATTCCTGTCTACCGGTGATTTTTAACCTGTCGACCGTTTTTAAACAGAAGCAACCTTTCGTATGGACACTTCCATTTCTTTAAGAGTTGCTTCTCTTTCTTTTCACCGATGATCATGACCATTGCTTGTAACTTTTCACAAATAGCTACGACTGTTAATTCCTTATATAAACATCATGATTTCATCATTCCAAACAACCAAAAATTATAGCGATTTAATCTCTAAACTCTTGATCTCAATTTCTTACTCTCTAAGTGCAAAAGTGCTCATATTCTTCAATATATCATTTTGAATCCTAGAATTTATATAATATTCTTTTGATTCAATGCGATATCCACTTCCAAATCTTCGTATACACAAATATACTATTTGAGGATAAGATTATAGGAAGTCTGTACTACAAGCGAAAAAATTGTGTTATAGAGAACACATATCGTCAACTACAATTATATTCATCTCTATTGAAGTCCTCGGTGTTGTGAGAGGCAAGTGTTGAAGTCCTCGGTATTATTAGAGGCGTGAAATCCCTTTCGTCTGCTCGGGTGTTGTATACCTGTTCCTCCGGGTGAAACAAGGTTGTTGTTTTAGTGAAAATCCAGATAGAAGTCTGGGACTGGATGTAGGACAGTGCTCCGAACCAGTATAAAAATCCCTGGTGTGATTTTTCTATTTTACTGCATTTTCCGTTATTATATCTGTGATTCATTGTTATCTTATACTTGTCTGTGATATACCATATTACACGATCCACGTATTTTCAAGCACACATTTGGATAAGTATGAAAATGGATAAGGATGAATCTAAGCCATTCATTTCTCTTCCCTTAGATTTATGACATGTCACCAACCCATGTGACTTTCTAAGCTATAAAAGGACCTTCCCCCTCCAATTTAATCTCACTTCCATCTTCTTCTTCCTCCCTCTCCCTTAAGCTCATGGCCATGGCTGAAATTCATTAATATAAAAAACAAATGAAAATGAATAAAAGGAGAAAGGAGGGAAAGACTAGGAACCAGGGACCCTTAGGTAAAAGCTTGGACTTCACGAGGTGAGAAAAACTGAACTTTTAAAGGGTTTTGTTGCTTGATTTAATGATTGCATGTATAATGTTTGTTATGATGGATGATGGTTGTGTAATTTAGAACACACAAAAATTAAGCGTTAATGTTATAACGCTTGTGCATAGTTATTATTTAATTACGTTAATAATGGTTTCTATGAATGTTTATAATGGTTGCTGTTTCACACACATCATGACGCATCAAGTATGGTATTACATTGGTGATCGGCAAATCTCCTTCGTAATTAGAAGCTATATTTTTGAAATTGAAGGATAATAATTTATGATAAAGTCTCTTTAAATAAATACCGGAACATTCAAGGATGACATAGAGGATAGTGTCTAGGCTTGAGTTTGGAAAATATAGTTTCCTGCTCTCCCTGGCTATCCCTAACTGATCCTTGGGATGGATAATTAAAATATGATTTGAAATTATTTGAGATTAGAAATAAATTGGAATTTAATTTATTAAGAGAAAAATAATAGTTGAATGTTAAAAGCCAAAATAATTTGGAAAGTCAATTTAATTTTTAAGTGGTTTATATAAGTGTATAATGGTTTTCAAAGGAATTTCGAAGTATCGCAGAATAATTTTATTTGCGGTCAAAATAGAGTTTGTCGCACAGCGATAATTTGCGTATTTTGTTTACCAATATAAATACTTATAACTTTTGCAATTTAAAACAGATTTTCATGAAACAAAGTATGTTTGATTCCTATTTACGAGAGCTTTCAAATGAGTGAAAGCAGATTTTAATTTCGGGTTATAATTTTCAAGTTATGAAGGGGTTTATTTGCTAGTTTGATATGATGACTATAAGGTGTTTGATGATATGTCTCTTAGGAAATTAATGGTTTATATGTGGTTATATTGATGATATATGTTTGCTAATGGTTCTTAAATAGATGCATGGAGTAAAATTGACATCTTTATGGAAATTGGAAGTGAAACACCTTATGTTAGGTTCAAAAAGTTACACTTCATGGAATATCATAAATATACATGCCTTGATTTAATTTTGGAAATATGGTTAAGGGCGTTAAATCCCTAAAAATTCGACCTAGTTTAATATCGATAATTGTTAGTGAGCTTATATGATTATATGTGGTTGATAATATAAGTTCATTATTGTGATTGATTGATTGATCGGTTGGATTGTGCCCGACCAATTTATGAGCAAATAAATGCTTTTATATTTAGCATGGGGTTGGGTAGATAATACTTATATGCTAACACCTGGTGAAACACTTCACGATTTGACTATGAGGTATTTAGCCATGCTTTTGGGGTTCATTTCAATTTAATGAATGTTTTTGAAATGGGATTTTCATAAGTGAAAAGAATTGTTTTCCCCGATTTTGGACAAGGAATGTTTTATAAAAAACTTTTATAAAACAGAAAGGATTTTGAGGACTAAACCCGAGGATTTCGAAATGATTTAGAAATATATTATATGTTTTACATTATAGTTCATCACACAATCGATTAGTTGCTCTTGATGATGTATCTGCTTGGTGGCGGAGAATTTATTCTCTTGTTTAACACCCTTCTTTGAGACGTACGAGCTCAAAGGTTATATGATTAATAGTGAATGATCATATGTGTTAATTGCTGATGTGAAGCACTATATTTTGAAAGTACTTGTGATTATTATTGCGAAATGATTTTCCCCACTTCGGGATATAAAAATGATTTCTATGTGTTACCAATGATCGGGTAACAGCGCTGGTGATGAAAAGTCGAGAATGTATGGTATGGTTCGCTCTTGAGGTGGAGAGAGGACGTACCTGGATTATTATCGTGACGGTAAGGTGTACCTGGAGCCTGGTCATTAGGAGGATCTCTCGATCAGGTGACATATATTTTAATATGCTTGTATAGTAGATATTTGAGGTTTCCAATTATGTTTTGGTTTGAAATCCCAAAGTGAAATCTAATTTGATATGAAAGCTATATATGTATTTCAAATGATTTGAAAACAAGAATTTGGGTATAAAGTCCAAAGGAATAGCTTCTGTAAAGATAATGGGATTTGAAAAATCTAAATTTGGGGATTAAACCTAAATGGGTAGTTTGAGGAACTGCATGTTGTTGGTTGCATTGTTAGCTCCATAAGTCTATTTTTGTTGCTAGGGTTGTGCACGTATCCTTGGAGGAAACCCGTTCTGCGACTTGCGGCGTGGTCTCGAGTTACCTAATTCAAAATAAGGCTAAAAATTAGTTAATAAAGTTTTCTTACACCAGTCCCATGACTGACTCGTAGTTTGTTTTTCCCTTGCAAACTGCGGGTGCCCACAATTTCCACAAGGGCAGTGTGTTAGTTTGTTTTTCAGTTTTCGAGATCGAGCTCGATCTTGAAGATTTGGAGTTCAAGAGAAAGCTGGAGTTTCATATGAAGGCTAGACGCACTCTATTATCGGTATATTATGTTAAAATCTGCATGGAGTAATGGTATGTAAAATCAGATTTGTATTCAAAATGTTTTTTCACTGCAATAATATATTCTTATTATATTTTACCTGTTCCGCTGTGTGCTTTGTGTTCCGCTGTGTTTTCTCTGATAAACCCTAGTGAAACGTACTTATGCTTACCTTGAGTCGACGTAGGTTTCGGTTTTTGGTCGGTTTGAAGTAGGTGGAAGTGCGGGTCGTCACAGTTATGGCCTATACTATACAAACTATCCTTCAATAGTGGAAGGATATAGTGATGCAAACTGGATTACAGGATCAAATGATACAAAGTCTACAAGTGGATACGTGTTCACATTAGGAAATGGACCAATTCCATAGAAATCATCTAAGCAGACTTGTATCCCTAGGTCTACGACGGAATCAGAGTTTATTGCACTAGATAAGACTGCAGAAGAAGCAGAATGGATTCAAAGCTTCTTGGAAGACATTCCTAATTGGAGCAAACCTATGCCTCCAATATGTATACATTGTGATAGTCAATCAGCTACTGGAAGAGCTAATAATACGCTATACAATGTTAAATCTAGGCATATTCGTCGTAGACATAAAACGATAAGACAACTTCTCTCTAATGGGGTTATCACAATAGATTATATTCGATCTAAAGATAACTTAGCGGATCCACTTACAAAAGGCTTTCCAAGAGAGAAAGTTCAAACCTTATCGAAGGGAATGAGGCTAAGGCCTATAGACTAAAGGTTTTTTAAAATGGAAACCCCACCTACTTGACTGGAGATCCCAAGATCTAGTTTCAAATGGACAACAAAGTTTAAGAAAAACTTGATGGCACTGTTATACACAAACCATTCCTATGATAAGTCAATGCATTAAATGTTGAGTAAGGATAAGTATTAGTACTTTTAATGATGTTCGTATTTGAGGAATTAGAGAATACCCTTTACAGAATCACCTGCATAAGTGCGAAGGCGCCGCTTCAAAGAGAATTATAAGGCCAAATTCTCTAAGCACTTATAAGACCAGGTAGGTGTTCAAGGCAAAAACGAACACATACAGAGAACAAAGGGTTATAAGAAACATTTATCGTGTGTTATCTACTTTGGAATCACACAAAAGGCTTACAATTCAAGGACAGTCTATGTCTACTGATTCGCCTGTGATTCAAATAGGTAATCACTAGGAAAGCTCAAGGCCCATGTGCTACTTTAACCGATGCGATAAATGGTTTGTGAAACTAAGGTCGACTGCTCATTCATGTGGGGGATTGTTGGAAATGAATGAGCAAAGAAAGAGGAAATTGGGAAGAAGAAGAGATAACAACATTTAAAGTCATACATCATGGAAATATTAGCACAATCTCTCCTAATATATTAGTAGCCAAATAGGCTTATGTAAAATAGAAAGGAGAGGGATGATATGAGGATGTGGGCATGGCCATGACATAATAAGACGTTAAAATGTCAAAGATAAGGGCCTTGGGGCTCATAGGGACTCATGATTGAATATGGCCGACGGTTGCTTATTGGGCTAGTGCACTGACTTGAGAATATTTTTTCTCAGAAATTTAAAGGTGTGTCCGTTCAGTCCAGAATTCGAAAGGAATGTCTGTTAGCTGAATGAGTACAACCATTTGAATTCTCAACGTACGCATATTAATAACCGGGTGGTTAAAGGGTCGCAACCTTTCCTATTCTGATGGTTACTAATGCATGCGAATAGGCACTCCTCCTTGCCTATAAATACATTGCCCAAAACAAGACAGAATTAGCTTTTTCTACTTGCATTGCTTCTTCTTCAAAGTAATCCTCTGGTCTAGTTTCTATAATCAATTTTAGTTCGTCAGAGCTCCATTTGCTGGCACTACGCAACGGAGTTGGTCCGTTTAATCCTCGGAAACAAATTGCAACTACATCGACCAGTGCATACGACGACAATATTGTTTCAAGGAAACAGAATATTTCTAGACTCGGGCATTACTGAAACAGAATACTTCCTATATATCTTCAATCTAGTGAACAAATCGGTTACGCTTTCTGTGATTATTGTAAACACAGACGTGACAATTGTGACATAATTGATTAACGTTGATTGTTGTTACTGTCTGTTTGTAATACAATTGTGTATTTACAAAAGTTCTAACAGGCATAAGTACGAGCGTAGTTCTCATAAAATGCATTAGGCTGATGGCGCGCCGTACATACCATAGCAAAGGAAGATGCCTGCCTTTGAACGACAATGGGAGCAACAAACATAGGACCTGAAGCAACATTAAAAACAACAGAAGCAAACTGCTCAGACTTATTCATAAATCCTGCAAGATTGACCACTTCTACATATTGTGTTACAATGAAAAATGACAGCAATATACACCTTTCATGCAGAGAATGTTAACAGCGAAAACCGATTGGTTGATCTTCCACTAACTCCTGCTAACAATAATAGTTCTTCCAAAGTGGTATGTTACAAAATGTAAACTACATTAACTACTCTTACACCCATCATATATTTACTTCACATATTGATACTATCACCATTTTTTTATTTGTAGATTAAAGAATGTGATCAGCTTGAAGCATAGTTTCTTGCAAGACATTCATGTTAATCCTCCTCCTGCTTCCACGATCTACGCTAGCTTTCCTTTTTTTCCAGTCTGTTCAATAAGCTATGTATTCAAAATAACAAATTATAATTACTGTGTTTCTTTATTCCAACTCAATATAGTTTGCACTGTTTTTACTCTGTCCGCAATAATTTTTAATTACATTGCACTGTTCGCCACATTCTTTGCACCATTCGAAACTATGTAATTCTAGGACCAACTACTATAGTAATTTTGCAGTTTGATCACGTTACTCCTACTACTATTGTAATTACTTTGTTTCAATTGAATATACTTTCCACTGCATGTAGTGATCACATTACTCCTACTATTGTAATTACTGTTTCAACGAAATATAGTTTGCACCATTTGCATTTAGCTCTTAGTCACTGCAGGTTAGCTGCCTTCTTACTGTTCCATCCTCTTCTGCACATATCCATACTTCGCTTCAAGTGTCTATACACACGTCCAACGGACGTGCCTTCATACTGGGGTGTGTGTGTGTATATGTATAGGAATGTTCTGAGACATCTGTATTTTGCACATCTCACCCTACCATAAGTTACATTAATCCAAATCCAACAAGATGTTATCGGTATTCAATTCACATATGTATTATCATCTATTTAGACAGTTATAACAACATTTCCTTACAATAGCTGATGAATACAAATAAATATATGCAGTGGAATTAAGAAATATACGAGAGCACATCCTGGACCTCGAGCTTCTCTATTAATACTCCAAAGAGATCCAAACCTAATTGGGAAATGTACTTAGTAAAACTTGAGCATTATAAGAAAAATAATGCTCAAATCAGCCTAGGATATCCGTATGAGACAACCCAAATCCAAGTAATTGAATTTAGTTTTTAAATTAAAGATAACCTGTAAGATCACGTTGCACAAAATATATATGGGTTTTAATTTTACGATAAACAAAAACACTTTAAATTATAAAATCTAGTGATATTATAACAATGTCTAAAAACAACAATTAAATATATAATATAACAGAATTACCTACATCTCACATTTTTAACATAGTTGGGAATAACTAAGTGCATATGGCATTTATTGGAGGCTGAATTCCATCGATGATTGGGTCACCAGGGTACTGCCTGTCATAATACATCTCTAGATAAAATGTATTGAACGCCTCATAAGGATTCCCTGCCAAAGAATGCATGACTAGCCAAACTCTTGATGAGTAATACATTGTATTTTATCATTTAGGTTGTTTGGCGACATTTTTATGATCTTACATGCATATACCAATCCATATTAATTAGTAATTTAGAAAGGTGATGACAATATCCTATTTGGGTGCGACCCACCTAGCCATGCTACATCTCAGGTGTTTTTTCCCTTTCCGACCGACGAGGCTGGATGCTATAATTTACCTTTTCATAGTCACTTCTCACTTCGAATGTCAACAATGCCCTTTGATGGCAAATATGCTGACAACATTCACCCATACAAGCCACTCGGGTTAAGAACAAACTATCGACGTTACTTCTATTATGTCATTACGATAAAATGATCATTGCAATTTAAGGACTTCCTCTTCAATTAATCTATGATTTCGTCATCTTTAAGATATATTCAATGCTTTAACGTTTAAGCCAGTTATAAGTGGTTTTCATTAAACATATTTGATCCTGGTCTCTTCGACCATATCATGCTAATTCTTTGGAAATAATAAACAGCACAAAAAAGCGAGGATCACCCGCTTACCGTTTTAGTGGATGGATCTCCTTACCATTTATCCTAAGTATTTCTAGAGTAAAGTTGGACCAAATTTTATAGTGAATTGTTTGACTATCAAATAATCAACAATCATCGTAGATTCGATTTCCCAAGTAACCTACTTAGCCTCATTAGGTTAATATCTTATTAATTAAATTTCTTCAATATTTTATCTTAAGATAATTCATATACTTATCTAACTGATGTAAGTATATTCACAAGTCGCTTAAGAAAGATTTTTTTTAATTTCAAATCATATTAAATAGTTAAAAACTTATATCATTTAATACACCATTTAGTATAAGCCCAAACCACATATCCTTTAATGTTAAGTACAGAAAGCGCATATCCAAACCATCATGTTTTAAGAAGGATCATATATTTATTTATAAACTATGTTTTCTTAAGTACACAAAGTCGTATATGGAATAATATTTTTATTTTGATACATCTACCTTCGATCTCTGTAACGGCCCAGATTTTTGACCATTTAGTTTAATAATTTGAAAATGTTTTTTTTATATTGTTTTGGAATTTTAAATGGTTTAATTTCAATAATTTGGAATATTTTATTAATATAATAATATTTTATTCCGAAATGGTAGAAATTTAGTGGATCTACAATATAATGTGAACTGGCAGTATAAAAGGATAAATTTTGAATTAAAAATAGTACGTTTACAAAGGAAGTAGTAGCTAACGAACTCGGATTTCGATGAAATCAGTTTCATTAAATCCAAAATGATGAAATTAGGTAACCAACCAAGTTACGTCAAAAATGGCATCCGTATGTGAAAAAGAAAAAAATAAAAGGCCAAAATTTGAACTAAATTTTGACGGTAATTGGAATTTGCTAATGCTAACGGCAAAACTGGAACCTGAGACCTATCCAGGAAAATTCTAAACATAGAATATTAGCTATATATGAAGTCTAGGAAAATCCTATAACGGATATAGAAAGTTATTAAGAAAACAAAATTTAAATAAATTATTTGAAAATCTAAACGAACTCCGATTTTTGATTTGAATACATAGGATTGAAGTACGTTAAAAACAGGGCCAGATGGTGGAAGAATTTCTGAAAACCGTTATTGTTTGATACTCCAACATGAGACCGGAAGGTGTTGAAACTAACACAAAACACTATTTTGAATTTGAATTTAAATTATTTGAAAGTTCAAACGAATTCGAATTTGAAATATTTTTATATATTGTTGAAGAGCAAGAAAAATTGAACAACATGGTTGAAAAAGATTTTGAATAAGGTATCAATAAGTAAGTCAAATTAACGTCCGAATAGGGTTGAGAAAACACACTTTACTATTCATAAATTATTAAATTTATTAATAATTTAATTAATTTAAGGATTAATCCTAGCCATCCATTTTCGACCGTTGGATTCGCGCCACCACAGCAATCCATGTGACTCCTTCGGCTATAAATAGCCCCCCCCCTTCATTTTAAACTCACTCCTCCTCCTCCTCTTTCAAACTTTGGCAATGACAGAAATAATAATAAAATAATAGAAAAATAGGGAAAAGGAAGAAAGGGAGAAAGGAGGGCAAGACGGGGAGCTAGGGACTCTTAGGCAGAGGCTTGGGCTTCACGGGGTAAGTTTTTAAATAATATTTATTTATTTATTTATTTTGGTAATAAATATATATATATATATATTATAATTAAAATAGAATTTGTAAAAATAGATATCGGAACATTCTAAGGGTGACAGAGAGGATAGTGTCTAAGGCTTGAGTTTGGAAAATATAGTTTCCTGCTCTCCCTGGCTATCCCTAACTGATCCGACGGATGGGATGGTTAATTTAAATTTAAATTTAAAATTTAATTTGAATTTAAAATAGACCAGGGGCATTTTCGTAATTTTTAACTATAAACTTTAAAAGCTTATAACTTTTCCAAAACAAGTCGGATTTTCACGAAACAAGAACCGTTGGATTCTTATCGAAAAATACTTTAAAATGAGTTACAGTAGATTTTTGATCCGGGTTATAATTTTTAAGTTATAATTAAATGAATATTTTTAAATATTTTATTTGGAAATTAAATTTAATTAATATTAAAATGGTTTTTCAATTTTAAAAATTGGATATGGTTAGAGATGGGAAAGTAGGATTTTTTAGAAGGGCAGGGAAGGTAATTTGGCTAATAACGCAATTAGGAATTTATTTAGATAATAATAATTTAATTAAATTAAATATATATTCATTTAAATTAGGTAAATATTGTAAATAGAATAACTTTTGCATACGTTAACGAAATTTAACAAAACAATATCCGTTGGGATCGCAGGGACGAGACCTACCCAATGGCACTGACTAGGAGTCAATCCGACGCAGTGGAAAATTCAGCTAATTTTGGATGGTCGTCCCAAATTAAAAGTGACAAACGCGTCAACCGTCGACCAGAACAAACTCTGGTGAGTTAATTCTCACACCTTCTGGAATTCCGTGATGTGGTAAATTCATATTTAAAATATAATTTACCATTAAAATATAAATAGGTTGATTTGTTGATTATTGGTTGATTGGTTGCAGTTATTTGAAATTCATCGTTTTAAACTCACAGATGATTGAAATTTATTTCATATATTGTTATGAAATGCTTAACGAGCTGTGATACAGGGAAGGACAGGTTGGAGGGATCCGACCGGATTCCTCAATTATTATATATGTTGTTTGTTGTTTCATATTATTGATATCTGAACTGATTGAACACCATATGATTGAAAAACCTGTATTGAGTGTGATGGTTGAACAAGTATTCACCCGTGTTGTGTTTTAAATCAACCGACGGTGTTGATTGGGTAATTGGCAGTGGATGGCCTAAAATGTGTTGTTTTAGCCGTCGGTTTACTGTTCGGTGAAACGACACAGTTTAAAGTTATAAATTATTTTATAATTAAATTGAAGTTTTTCACTCATTTTAGACAAGTAATTAAATGGGAAATTTATAAATAAATATTTTAATCGAATTTATAAAAGAAATTATCAATTGGTTAGTGATAATAAGTAAATCATTATTTAATCAGCTTTAAAGGTAATGATTATTCTAATTTTAGTTAATGGCAAGGTTAACTATTTTTCATATAGTAAATGTTAAAGCTAATCATTATTTTTATTAAAAATGATTTGATGTAGTGATTTTTAATTGGAATTCAAGTTAGATATTATTGAGTGGCAATAAGTTCGATTGAAGTCAAATAAGGGCGTTATAAGAGATTTATAACCCAAGTGTGTAAACAAGCTTTGTAAATGAAATTGGAAAGTAAATATTGAGATTTCACTTAATTGAATAAAGCGAATTCAATTGGAAGTAAATGTTTAAGAGAGATGATAATATATTGGAATATGGTAATGGCAAGAGTTTTTTTTAAAATGAAATATAAGTAGTTATTTAATTTTGTATAAGGGAATCCAAGCGGGGTTTTTGAAAAGGGTTTTAAAACCAAAATGATAAGTAAAAAGGTTTATTGAAAGAATGAATTTCAAATGTAAGAAATGGTTTATAAACCATATTTGAAATCGAGATGGTAAATAAGATTTTGGTGAAATGGTTAAGTGACAAACTGGTATATTCTGAGATGAGAACGTTGTCGATCAAGGTCTGAGAGGTAACTAAAATACCCCAACTTGGTTGGCTTCACTATTATCGAGTAATAGTATTAGTTTGGAACGAGTGGAGGTGTTAAGATTAGTTTTACCTCATACAAGGGATATCGAACTCTACTGTAAGATTTTGGAAAATAAATAATATTGAAATATTAGTTTCAAAGGAAATAAGAATATTGTTTTCAAATTATATTGAATATTTGTTTATTCAATTAGAGTTGATCGAATATCACATTTGAGGTAGAGTTAGTCAAATATAGTTTCAGAAAGAGTTGCCATTGCGTACGACTGCTAGCGTAATTTGCAGGGCTACAGATATCCTACGGCGGTCGGATGTTTCCTGGGGGAATCAGGCGTAACCATTGTGATCGCTGCGATCTAAAGTCAAGCGAATGGGGTTAAGTCGAGTATTAGTTAATCGATAGGAGTAATCAAGTCGAGTTAGTCAAGTTAGAGTTAAGTCAAATATTAGAGTTGATTAACGATTTTGTCAAATATATTTAAACAGGCCAAGTCATGCCAAATACTGAATCATAAAACTCATTGTGTCCACACTATTGATTTTGATAGTTAAAACACCGACTATCAAACCTGACCAAATACGATTGTTGGTATGGAAAGACCGGGATCGAATTTATATTCAAAAACCATTCCGACCAACAAATACGTGAAGACGTCGATTGAAGACGGAGCAAGTGAAGACCGTGGATCTTCATAAGCGGAAGGACTACTGGTCGAATCTCTCTGGCTTGCAACCAGAGTTATTCGATTTGTGATTCTGTCGTGGTTGAATCCACGGGTTGCAAGGACTACTCGCTACTGATCCATGGGGTGATTCCTATATGAGACGCAGTAGGAGGGTGCCTTCGGTTCATCCTGTTCCTGGATGACTTGTATGGACGACTGTCTGACAGAGTATTTCCAAAGGGGTCACGTACGTTGATTTCTCCAAACGTACCATAGTTGATGGCGGAGAAATGGTTTTCTCTAGCCAAATAACTAGAGTATTTTTGTGGACGTCAATTAGTGATATCGGATGGATCTGACGATGTGGCATTCAAAGTGAATGGTGGCCAGATGTTCGAAGAGATGAATTCTAGCCTCAAGCCTCATCAACCCGGAAATGACAAAAATCGGGCAGGCAGCATGGCTATGTGGGTCGCTCCCATTAGGGTGTATAATCACCTTTCTAGAGAAATTCCTTTTGCTTCTTTAATCTATATTCGATGCTGTCCCTTTACGGGAGACGGTGGTTTGAGCCCAACCGTCGGTGGTATACATTCGATACACTTAATCGAAATTAGTGGTCGGTCATGTGAGGGCCGGGTTGCAAGACGTTCTTGTTGAACCCAGTGTATTCGCCTCTAGAGATACACGTGCGGAAGGTGGTCCCATACCTTGTCAAGTTGGAAACCAATATCCAATAAGCGCCCGCGGTTTTGATTGTATACTATATATGGGGAGCGTGAGATGCAAGCGTTCCTCTAGATTGATATTTATTTGTATTAGACATTATGATAATATCAGATCAAGTTATGATTTTCAAAAATGGTTTGGGTTATAGTAAGGTAAAAACCGTCCGTGTTTATGTGTGGGCTGGTCTTACTATTATCCTTTTGTTTCATAAAGGATTTTCAAAGTTAAACAAGTGTGTGTTATGTGAATTTATCACTGATAGTATTCCAGACTGACCCGGTGTATTTTGTTTTAAATCAAATGTGCTCGGGTCAGACCGAGTATGTTCCAGGTTAGGTTTCGCTTGGAGTTTCAGGTGCTAGAAGCAGGTGGCTTCACCGCTAGTATATAAAGCTATTATTCCGCTGTGATTGATAAATGCTGTACTCTGATGATTGGTATGTATATACAGTTTTTGTATAAAGGATTTGTGATATTATATTTTATTTGTTCCGCTGTGAGATTCTGACGTGTTCTTCTTCTTTCTTCTATTCTAATACTTCTTTCTTTCTATTCTCACCCTCTAAATTCTTTCTCATGACAATCTGAGGGTTCGATACTTGGGTTTTTGACAAGCGATACGGGTTTATGTATTGTTGTCGAGAATTCGAGCGTCGACTTTTTCCCCGGGTCGTTACAGTGGTATCTGAGCTATTGGTTTAGAGATAACCTTGGCTCTGTGGTGCGACTTAATAGAGATGGGGTTAGTAACGCCCTAGATTGAGTCTGAGTGTATATACGAGAGAGCGTATTTGTATTTTGATATAAAATTATTTTTGAAATTATTTTTACCTAATTTATTTTATAATAAATAAAGGTAAAGATTATTATAGTATGGGCAATCAATTGGATTTGTTGATTGTGTGATATATTTGGATTGTGTTGTTGATTACTTGAATATGAACCTGAGTAAACTTGGTTGGAAACCAAAATGAAATTAATAATTTGAATAAATCAATCTAGATAAATAAATTCGAATGGACAATTAAAGGAATAAATGATAATTGTAATCCTGTGTGGATTGAATTGTGTGTATAAGTGGTTGATGTGAATGATATGGATATTTTGAACGTAACTTATTTTGTTTGATGACTGATGAATTTGTTTGAGTAAGAGCAGGTGCTGAATAGCCAATTTAGCTTTAAATCAGTTCAAGAGCGAAAAGTCTGGAGTTAATTAAATCCAGTTGATTAGAACTGCACAATAATTAAGCAAGCTCGCATATAAATTATCGCTTATCACGTAATAGCGCTCGCCAAAAGGTACGCCTACGCAAATATGAAATTTTTGGTTTTCTTTGGGGTTTGAGTTTGAATTTTGGATTTTCCGACCATGAGAGTCGACGTATACATATTTTTTGAATCTGCGATATTGCAGATGCCCTCCGTACAGGGGAGACTCTGCCAAAAATTTTCCAAAATTTAAGGTGTTGGAATATTTTTGAAAATTTGATTAGTTGAAATAAATTGCTTTTAAAACTGATTGGATTAATTTTGAAAATAAAATCGATTTTTAATTAAATATATTTGTAAAGATAGTGGATTTGCAACATTCTTTCTGCCTTAGCAATTTCGAGGACGAAATTATTTTAAGGGGGAAGGAATGTAACGGCCCAGATTTTTGACCATTTAGTTTAATAATTTGAAAATGTTTTTTTATATTGTTTTGGAATTTTAAATGGTTTAATTTCAATAATTTGGAATATTTTATTAATATAATAATATTTTATTCCGAAATGGTAGAAATTTAGTGGATCTGCAATATAATGTGAACTGGCAGTATAAAAGGATAAATTTTGAATTAAAATAGTACGTTTACAAAGGAAGTAGTAGCTAACGAACTCGGATTTCGATGAAATCAGTTTCATTAAATCCGAAATGATGAAATTAGGTAACCAACCAAGTTACGTCAAAAATGGCATCTGTATGTGAAAAAGAAAAAAAGAAAAGGCCAAAATTTGAACTAAATTTTGACGGTAATTGGAATTTGCTAATGCTAACGGCAAAACTGGAACTTGAGACCTATCCAGGAAAATTCTAAACATTGGATATTAGCTATATATGAAGTCTAGGAAAATCCTATAACGGATATAGAAAGTTATTAAGAAAACAAAATTTAAATAAATTATTTGAAAATCTAAACGAACTCCGATTTTTGATTTGAATACATAGGATTGAAGTACGTTAAAAACAGGACCAGATGGTGGAAGAATTTCTGAAAACCGTTATTGTTTGATACTCCAACATGAGACCGGAAGGTGTTGAAACTAACACAAAACACTATTTTGAATTTGAATTTAAATTATTTGAAAGTTCAAACGAATTCGAATTTGAAATATTTTTATATATTGTTGAAGAGCAAGAAAAATTGAACAACATGGTTGAAAAAGATTTTGGATAAGGTATCAATAAGTAAGTCAAATTAACGTCCGAATAGGGTTGAAAAAACACACTTTACTATTCATAAATTATTAAATTTATTAATAATTTAATTAATTTAAGGATTAATCCTAGCCATCCATTTTCGACCGTTGGATTCGCGCCACCTCAGCAATCCATGTGACTCCTTCGGCTATAAATAGCCCCCCCTTCATTTTAAACTCACTCCTCCTCCTCCTCTTTCAAGCTTTGGCAATGGCAGAAATAATAATAAAATAATATAAAAATAGGGAAAAGGAAGAAAGGGAGAAAGGAGGGCAAGACGGGGAGCTAGGGACTCTTAGGCAGAGGCTTGGGCTTCACGGGGTAAGTTTTTAAATAATATTTATTTATTTATTTATTTTGGTAATAAATAAATATATATATATATATATATATTATAATTAAAATAGAATTTGTAAAAATAGATATCGGAACATTCTAAGGGTGACAGAGAGGATAGTGTCTAAGGCTTGAGTTTGGAAAATATAGTTTCCTGCTCTTCCTGGCTATCCCTAACTGATCCGACGGATGAGATGGTTAATTTAAATTTAAATTTAAAATTTAATTTGAATTTAAAATAGACCAGGGGCATTTTCGTAATTTTTAACTATAAACTTTTCCAAAACAAGTCGGATTTTCACGAAACAAGAACCGTTGGATTCTTATCGAAAAATACTTTAAAATGAGTTACAGCAGATTTTTGATCCGGGTTATAATTTTTAAGTTATAATTAAATGAATATTTTTTAATATTTTATTTGGAAATTTAATTTAATTAATATTAAAATGGTTTTTCAATTTTAAAAATTGGATATGGCTAGAGATGGGAAAGCAGGATTTTTTAGAAGGGCAGGGAAGGTAATTTGGCTAATAACGAAATTAGGAATTTATTTAGATAATAATAATTTAATTAATTAAATTAAATATATATTCTTTTAAATTAGGTAAATATTGTAAATAGCATAACTTTTGCATGCGTTAACGAAATTTAACAAAACAATATCCGTTGGGATCGCAGGGACGAGACCTACCCGATGGCACTGACTAGGAGTCAATCCGACACAGTGGAAAATTCAGCTAATTTTGGACGGTCGTCCCAAATTAAAAGCGACAAACGCGTCAACCGTCGACCAGAACAAACTCTGGTGAGTTAATTCTCACACCTTCTAGAATTCTGTGATGTGGTAAATTCATATTTAAAATATAATTTACCATTAAAATATAAATAGGTTGATTTGTTGATTATTGGTTGATTGGTTGCAGTTATTTAAAATTCATCGTTTTAAACTCACAGATGATTGAAATTTATTTCATATATTGTTATGAAAAGCCTAACGAGCTGTGATACAGGGAAGGACAGGTTGGAGGGATCCGACCGGATTCCTCAAATATTATATATGTTGTTTGTTGTTTCATATTATTGATATCTGAACTGATTGAACACCATATGATTGAAAAACCTGTATTGAGTGTGATGGTTGAACAAGTATTCACCCGTGTTGTGTTTTAAATCAACCGACGGTGTTGATTGGGTAATTGGCAGTGGATGGCCTAAAATGTGTTGTTTTAGCCGTCGGTTTACTGTTCGGTGAAACGACGCAGTTTAAAGTTATAAATTATTTTATAATTAAATTGAAGTTTTTCACTCATTTTAGACAAGTAATTAAATGGGAAATTTATAAATAAATATTTTAATCGAATTTATAAAAGAAATTATCAATTGGTTAGTGATAATAAGTAAATCATTATTTAATCAGCTTTAAAGGTAATGATTATTCTAATTTTAGTTAATGGCAAGGTTAACTATTTTTCATATAGTAAATGTTAAAGCTAATCATTTTTTTTATTAAAAATGATTTGATGTAGTGATTTTTAATTGGAATTCAAGTTAGATATTATTGAGTGGCAATAAGTTCAATTGAAGTCAAATAAGGGCGTTATAAGAGATTTATAACCCAAGTGTGTAAACAAGCTTTGTAAATGAAATTGGAAAGTAAATATTGAGATTTCACTTAATTGAATAAAGCGAATTCAATTGGAAGTAAATGTTTAAGAGAGATGATAATATATTGGAATATGGTAATGGCAAGAGTTTTTTTTAAAATGAAATATAAGTAGTTATTTAATTTTGTATAAGGGAATCCAAGCGGGGTTTTTGAAAAGGGTTTTAAAACCAAAATGATAAGTAAAAAGGTTTATTGAAAGAGTGAATTTCAAATGTAAGAAATGGTTTATAAACCATATTTGAAATCGAGATGGTAAATAAGATTTTGGTGAAATGGTTAAGTGACAAACTGGTATATTATGAGATGAGAACGTTGTCGATCAAGGTCTGAGAGGTAACTAAAATACCCCAACTTGGTTGGCTTCACTATTATCGAGTAATAGTATTAGTTTGGAACGAGTGGAGGTGTTAAGATTAGTTTTACCTTATACAAGGGATATCGAACTCTACTGTAAGATTTTGGGAAATAAATAATATTGAAATATTAGTTTCAAAGGAAATAAGAATATTGTTTTCAAATTATATTGAATATTTGTTTATTCAATTAGAGTTGATCGAATATCACATTTGAGGTAGAGTTAGTCAAATATAGTTTCAGAAAGAGTTGCCATTGCGTACGACTGCTAGCGTAATTCGCAGGGCTACAGATAGCCTACGGCGGTCGGATGTTTCCTGAGGGAATCAGGCGTAACCATTGTGATCGCTGCGATCTAAAGTCAAGCGAATGGGGTTAAGTCGAGTATTAGTTAATCGATAGGAGTAATCAAGTCGAGTTAGTCAAGTTAGAGTTAAGTCAAATATTAGAGTTGATTAACAATTTTGTCAAATATATTTAAACAGGCCAAGTCATGCCAAATACTGAATCATAAAACTCATTGTGTCCACACTATTGATTTTGATAGTTAAAACACCGACTATCAAACCTGACCAAATACGATTGTTGGTATGGAAAGACCGGGATCGAATTTATATTCAAAAACCATTCCGACCAACAAATACGT
Source organism: Allium sativum (assembly GCA_030737875.1). Classification (NCBI taxonomy): domain Eukaryota; kingdom Viridiplantae; phylum Streptophyta; class Magnoliopsida; order Asparagales; family Amaryllidaceae; genus Allium; species Allium sativum. Next base: position 368,424,643 of record CM060920.1, read on the forward strand.
GAAGACGTCGATTGAAGACGGAGCAAGTGAAGACCGTGGATCTTCATAAGCGGAAGGACTACTGGTCGAATCTCTCTGGCTTGCAACCAGAGTTATTCGATTTGTGATTCTGTCGTGGTTGAATCCACGGGTTGCAAGGACTACTCGCTACTGATCCATGGGGTGATTCCTATATGAGACGCAGTAGGAGGGTGCCTTCGGTTCATCCTGTTCCTGGATGACTTGTATGGACGACTGTCTGACAGAGTATTTCCAAAGGGGTCACGTACGTTGATTTCTCCAAACGTACCATAGTTGATGGCGGAGAAATGGTTTTCTCTAGCCAAATAACTAGAGTATTTTTGTGGACGTCAATTAGTGATATCGGATGGATCTGACGATGTGGCATTCAAAGTGAATGGTGGCCAGATGTTCGAAGAGATGAATTCTAGCCTCAAGCCTCATCAACCCGGAAATGACAAAAATCGGGCAGGCAGCATGGCTATGTGGGTCGCTCCCATTAGGGTGTATAATCACCTTTCTAGAGAAATTCCTTTTGCTTCTTTAATCTATATTCGATGCTGTCCCTTTACGGGAGACGGTGGTTTGAGCCCAACCGTCGGTGGTATACATTCGATACACTTAATCGAAATTAGTGGTCGGTCATGTGAGGGCCGGGTTGCAAGACGTTCTTGTTGAACCCAGTGTATTCGCCTCTAGAGATACACGTGCGGAAGGTGGTCCCATACCTTGTCAAGTTGGAAACCAATATCCAATAAGCGCCCGCGGTTTTGATTGTATACTATATATGGGGAGCGTGAGATGCAAGCGTTCCTCTAGATTGATATTTATTTGTATTAGACATTATGATAATATCAGATCAAGTTATGATTTTCAAAAATGGTTTGGGTTATAGTAAGGTAAAAACCGTCCGTGTTTATGTGTGGGCTGGTCTTACTATTATCCTTTTGTTTCATAAAGGATTTTCAAAGTTAAACAAGTGTGTGTTATGTGAATTTATCACTGATAGTATTCCAGACTGACCCGGTGTATTTTGTTTTAAATCAAATGTGCTCGGGTCAGACCGAGTATGTTCCAGGTTAGGTTTCGCTTGGAGTTTCAGGTGCTAGAAGCAGGTGGCTTCACCGCTAGTATATAAAGCTATTATTCCGCTGTGATTGATATATGCTGTACTCTGATGATTGGTATGTATATACAGTTTTTGTATAAAGGATTTGTGATATTATATTTTATTCGTTCCGCTGTGAGATTCTGACATGTTCTTCTTCTTTCTTCTATTCTAATACTTCTTTTTTTCTATTCTCACCCTCTAAATTTTTTCTCATGACAATATGGGGGTTCGATACTTGGGTTTTTGACAAGCGATACATGTTTATGTATTGTTGTCGAGAATTCGAGCGTCGACTTTTTCCCCGGGTCGTTACAATCTCATATCAGTAAATCCATCTAATAATAGCAAAGTCATCCAAATTTAGTTAATATTACCGCTTAGACTTTGACTCAACAACAATCTTATCTTTCACGGTGGATAGAAGTCTGCTATCTCAAAATTGAATGTCTGAGATATGACTTCACATGTTCCATATACAATTCAATTTAAACAAGGTTCTAAAAACCATTATGGATCTCAAAACTTCTTTCCAACTATAAACTTTTATACCCAGTTCTTTTCATTAAGTAAAACTTTTTTATAAACCAAGTCATTAACTTTAACTATGTCTTTATTAAAGTATGTCTTAAGTTAATTATAGGGGATTGTTAAAGGGACTTCACTAATTTTGTTTAAGGACAGTACCATTTTCAATTTATTTTAAAATTGTTAAGAGGGGAGGGGGTTAAAATAAATTAGTCTCCCTTTGAAATCGAACTGAGATTGAATTTTGATCGACAGGGTTTAAGGGGTGACGAAGCCGGAAGTAATTTAGTCTATACTTTATTTTATTTTTAAAATTCCAACCCCCCTACAAATAAAAAATAAGATGGATTCCCCTTAAATTTATCCTCCCCTTAACCAAAAATGGAGTCCCTTTAATAATCCCTTAATTATATTAACTTAAATAACCTTGGTAAATTAACAAGTTTGCTTAAACATCAATTTATAAAGTGATGAATAAGTTTAAACATCCTTTGTAAATAATTATTCAACTTAAATAACTTTCGATAAAGTAATTAATTAAATTAAAACTTGTTAAATAAATAAATAAATATTTTAAATATCTTTATTTAAAATGATTAATTAAATTCATAACCATCACTAGTTACATATTTTTTTGGTAAGACCGATCGGTTTATTGAGTGCTACGTAACACTTTTTATTATATATAATAAAATGTACAAGACCAGGAGATATAACAACAAAAGGATTTTCCACAAGGAAAGAATATAAAACTCACTTTGCCTAGATTTAACATGAGAATAAATACTGTTACATTGTAGAGACTTACGACACTGGACTTAACGAAAACTGTTACATAGGAGTCTAATGATGACTCAGCAAGACCACAACCAATAGTTAGTCATGGTTGAAATGAAGACCCTTGAGAAGTTCGACTTTCCTACTTCTAATGACCGGAGTGTTTTGCGACTTCGGCTAGCTAAGTAGTAGCTTGATCCATAGCAAGGAAGGAGTGGGGGTGGCTTGTACGCAGCAGGAAGGAGATTATGTGCATAAGGAAAATTTTGCTTAGTCTTAGGCCTTTTCTTTGCTGAAGCAGATCACGAGGAAGCTTTTGAATCATTAGGACAAATTGCTATGACATTTATTCCAACAGGGGATTTCACTTTGGGTTTGGCAAGGTTCAAAAAACCAGGTTTGAAGTTAAAGATACTAGGGGAAGATGTATTGGTGAATAAGGGAGTTGCCTCAGGTTGTTCGTCCAAACCTAACTGCCCTGAATGCATAACATTTTCATAGTTCCGAACATCATCTGAAAGAAGCTGCATGGCATTATCCTTATGAATGTAAGATTCTTCATTGGTTTCCCCAGAAATAGCAGAGCTCTTACTGACAGTAGAGCTAACTTTATTTGCTTGCATGACATTATTTGCACCACTAACAACCAATTTTTCCTTACCCTTCTCATCACTTTTGATTTTTCTTGTCTTACCCGAGGCATCGTCTTGTATTATAGCTTTAGGGAGATCATCAGAAGTTACATTAAGGTCACCAACAATAACTGCCTTATTTTGAGCATCAAAGACACCAATTTCACCTTCCTCCATTTCAGTAGGGGGCTTCTGATCACCACCAAAAAAGTTAGTGAGAGCATTATACTGATTATGTATTACAATGTTAGATTCTCTAACACAACAAACAGACTCATCCCTGCTTAATTCACCAGACTTGGCTAAACCAGGTTTGGCTAGTACATCTTTGTTCTATATTCCAAAATTCTCGACATAATTAGCTTCCTTCATTGTAACCTTTCCAGTATCACTTTTCCTAGAAGCACTAATCCAGATTTTTTTATTACTTTTAAGGAATTTTCTCCTCATCTGATTTTTAAATGGAGCAGCTCTCACCATAGGTTTAGTTACATTTCTCTGTTCTTTGTCTAGGTTGGCACTCACCTTCTCCATCGCATTTTCTTCTATACTAACTTTACTGAAGACAGAACCCACACTATTCCCTCTTTTGAAACAATTTTCATAGACATGGCCGAACACTTTGCAATTTGAACACAAGTGAGGTTTCCAGATAAGAAACCTTCACTATGTGCTTCGTACCATCACTCGATAGAACAGGAAAGGACTCTGGCATGTCGTTATCAGGTGATATTTCCACCATGCATTTTGCGTACTCGAGCCTCTCAAGACCCTCAGTACTCGAATACATGTATAGGAACTTGCCAACGCAAGACGCTAACCATCTTATACCTAATTTCGACCATGCTAACAGGGGAAGGTTATACATTTTTATCCACACAGGGGTGAGCCTAACACTGCTTCCAGAATTTCCCATCGTAACATCCCATCTCTTAACAATAAAAAGTTTATTTCTAATCAAGATTGGGTCTTCCTCAACAAATCTATTCCTATATTCATTGTCAAATAGCAAAAAGAAAACGATGTGTCCATTAGGTTTTACCTTGACTGAGCCTCGCGGATGCCATATCTTTTTAAGATCACTCACCACGGCTGTATAGGAGAGTGGTGTATCCAGAAAGAAAGCGATTAGGTAGTCTCTCCAAACATCAACACTCGCCTTAGAAATGTCTTCCGTCGAGGCTGACCTTTTGCCTGAATACTGAAACATTAAGGGAGGAGGAGCGAACACTCCAACATTTCTTGATTTATAGGCAAACAGTGAAGACAATTTCACTGTTGGAAGCAAAGTTGTGTTATAAGGAGGCAGAGGTGATGATAGGGAAGGAGGATCCGACGAGGAATCGGGTCTGGGGAGGTTTCGGCGAAGGAAGGGACGGCTGAGAGGGTTGGGCGGCGAATTGAAGTTCCGAATTTCGAGGAAGAGGAATGGTCCGAATGGAAGTGTACGCCATTGATGGGATCGAGGAATTGAATATCTATCAAGACAAATAGAATTATTACTAATTACACATTAACTCAAGTTAATTATTAAATAAAGGAAATTAGCAAAATTATTATTAATTAATATATAATTATCCTCCAAACAATTATTAATTTAATAATAATCATCCTCTAAAGCAATTATTAACTAAACAATAATAAATTTTTAAGTCGTTATTAATAAAAACTAACAGTTAAAAACATTTTACGAAATTGTTTAATTGGAAATTAACACTTAGGTTGATTCCAAATTACATAAATTTTCACATATTGGTAAGATAAGCAATCCCAATGGTACTTAAACAAGTCGTCATTTAATTTCATGACAATAAGTTCGTAACATAAATATTTACATAGACGACATATATACAAATAATTTATGTTATTAATCGATATATAACAATCAATATAGACAATTGGCAAATAAATACATGTTCAATCTAACATAACAACAAAATAGTGATTTATTCTGCTAAATCAATGCCCAAATAATCAGTCAAACTTAATTATAGCGGGATGAGGTTTTATTTCGCTAACAGCATATCAAATATAAATTATAATTACAGATCGAAATTAAACATAAACAGTATGAATTTATCCACAAATATACTATAACAAATAGGTCAAATAATTTCACACTTACGTTTAATAAGTTAATACTAGTCCAACACTAGAAATCGCTCGTTGAACAGTTCTAAATGGAGAAATTACGAACCTTTAAAGTGAAAACTTTATCTTTCGATTTTAATTTTAGTGAATGAAATAGGCCTAAGTGGGTAAGCCTAATCTATCTCCTAACACACTTCATTCACGTTCCTATGGCCAAACTTTCACTTCCACTTTGTTGCTTAGCTTCCTTATTTTGATTTAACCAAAAAATTACGTATATGTTATTATCTGTAAAAACCAAGTATAACCTTTCACTTTTCTTATTTTTTCTAAACTTTATGGGGTGTAGCCCATGTCCTAGATCTTACCAGAAAAATTTCTTCCCATCCATTCAAACATTTTCAAACATCAGTTTTTTTTCCAGTAACTACAAAATGAAGGCAATTTCATTTTCCCAAGTTTAAAGTTTCCCTCCACCACCTCATACACATTTGTGCATGCATATGCATCGCAAATAGTCATTGATGCCCCCAAAATCGCCATGACTTCTCGTTTCTACCAACCACCACCTTCCTATCGCCCTTGACCATCTCATTGCCTAACATTCCATACATTTGATTACAATCTCCAAGCCGAAAATAAAACAAATGATCATAGAAATGTCAATCACTAATTCCCATTCCCGTCACGGCCATCGGCTCTCACTACAACTTGTCACCAGCGTTGCAACCTTCTGCACCAAACAATGCTCTCTTAGACCAATCGAAGATGAAATTCGATTAAACCAAAGAACCCCAAAGCCTCCTTTAACCCTAAAATAGGGTTGGCAATTAGAACCGAGAACCGAAAACTCGAACCAAACCGACCCAAAAAGACCCAAATCCGAACCGAACCCGATGGGTCTCGGGTCGGGTCTGGGTGATAAAAAATACAATAAAGACCCGATAAAACCCGACCCAAACTGACCTGACCTGAAAGACAAGACCGAAAAGAATTGAAATCTATGTAATTTTACTGTAATTACCCACCCAAACCCGAACCGAATCTCGGGTCGGGACAGGCCCAGATTTTGGAAATGTATAGTTTGGACCCAACAAAACCCGACCTGCCAAGACCCGTCGGGTCGGGTTCAAGTCTATCGGGTCGGGTTTAATTGCCACCCCTACCCTAAAAAGAGCTTGAACACACCACTCAAGCAACTGCCGATCTTACACGCCTATCATCAAGTTTTTTCATCATCTTAAGCTGCTACTTGACAAACAATTTCCTCTAATATAAACTAAGCTTTCGTTTGATTTTATACCCAAAATCAAACAAATCGGTTATTTCCATTACTTAACTAAAAATCCTATAACAACCATTAAAATTCAGATTATTTTATGTTTAATTTATCGATGTAATCTATTCAATCGTTTGTGAGGGTCACTTGATGACTAAAATCAAACCTCTTGTTGTTATAATGTTCTTGCTCTTCATGAACACCATGAAAATCATGAAAAAAGTTTTTAAAAAGCTTGACGCCATTACACACAGGCCTCCCATTTGTGATTTTTGTCAAGAATCGATAGACTTTGAGTTATCGATTATAGAAAATTAGATGATCAAGTTTACAGAGAGTGATTTTCATGTTTTTTTTTAAATTAAAAAGAGAGGGTTTTGAAGTTTACAATATCCAAAAATTTACTAATACATGTATACATAGTATATGAACAACATTCAAAGGTTTTAAGTATTCACATACACGAAAAGCATCAAAGATCTAACTTTTGCTTTATAAATTATAGACTTTGAATTATAACACAAGATGTAAACCAAATTGAGAATTTCCCATTATCCACATATTTTTTGTCAATGCCAAGCTTTTCTACAAACTCTTGATCATTGATTCAAAACAAATTTGGAAAGGAGATAATTTTTACAAGACGAACAAGTTTAAGGAAAAAAATACAAGAGTATAAGGTTGAAATGAGAAGCTAAGAACAATTTAATAAAAGAAAACAAAGGCGCAAAACTTCAATTTATCCCTTAGTTTAGAAATCCACTTATCACCATTCACAAATCAAATCATGCTATTAGTTTATAAAATTCGTTGAGTAAAAGGTTGTTAGCTAATACTTAAACTTACTATTAACTTAATCATTTTGACTCGTGTCTTTTGCTTCATATCATTCTTTTCTCCATTTAAATTTTTGAATTTAAATGTTTTATTTATTTATTTAGCATTAAAATTTTATTCTTACTTTTATTATCTTTATACATGATCAAAATGATATGTTTTTAAGCTAAGCATATGTTATGTTAGTTACACAAAGGTTATGACAACTTCAAATAAATTTGTGTTCGAATTGAAGCAAAAAATTCGAGAAACACGTTTCTATCTCATTTTTACTTTTGAAGTAAATAACTTATTTATGTAAACCAAATTTTAGAAACAAAATTGTAATCATTAGTTATAATTTAAAATAAGGTTTTTTATTAAATAAAAACCATTAGTTAAATATTTAAATTATATAAAATATTCATAATACAAAATGACAAAATTTCGAATCATTAGACATAATTTATAAATAAAATGTGTTATAGACCGATGGTAAAATTAGCATGACAATTATTTTAAAGAAACATTATTGTTGATTTACCATAGAAAAATGGTAAATTTACTACTATCATATCAATTTAAATTGGTATACAGATTTCACTTAAAATAGTAACTAATAAACTAGAATGATGTTGTAATAAGAAATCTACCCTACTATAACAACCTTAGTCTTAATAAGCAGAGGCTCGTAATTTTGGGCTTAAATTACTAACCATGCCATAGGATATGGGAAAACTTGAATTGCTTTTTCTAGTTATGGGTGCGATTTATTGAAGAAAATCATTATCAATAGCTTATAACTTCATCTCGTAACTAAGCTACATTCAGGTGTGATACCTACAAGAATATCATTTTATGCAGATGTGAATTGATAAGTTACGCTTTTTAAGCTTTTTTGTTTTATCTTGATGCTAATTTGGGACACATTAATTTGGAGTTCTATAATATATATTTCCAATTAGATTGACTTTCTGTATAGTTAAGATGTTGGAGTTTTCTTCCTCTATTTTTGCAAAATTCCAATGACATAATAATGAGTCCAAAGAAGTGATTTAGTTTAGAAAAATAAGGTAAGAGGGTAATTTAGTCTTTTCATTTAACTTTCTTAGCCAGGATTGGGGGAGCACGAGGAACTAACGTGGTAACGACTTTGAATCAGTCATATTTACTATTAGTGCTTGGATATTGGGGGATAACCAAATAACTAAAATTCAACATACTCCTATCAAAGGCCATTTTTCGCAATAATTCTGGTGCACCTCCACTAAAATTCATACCTAAATTCGGCATACACCATTGAAACCTTTATTCCATAAATGCCTACTAATTTTCAATCTGAAATTCTTCTCATATCCAAATTAGAAGCATAAATAACAATACTAAGAGATAAAATGATAAAAGAGAAATGATATCGAGAAGATAAAGATGTAACAACCTCGAATTTTACCGATCAAATTTGTGAATGTTTAATTTATTTAAATATTATATTTGTGCTTTTAGTCTTTTAAATCCAGTTTTAAATGATTAGTTAATGATAGAGAATTTATATTAAAAATTCAAATAATGGTTTGGATGGTTTATGTCCTTTTAAAATTTTATAATTTAAAATAGAAAATTTAATTTTGGTTCGTTATAAGTATATATATATGTATATTTTAAGGCCAAAAATTTAGTTTAATAGCATATTTAGATGTATATATGATAATGCAATAAGATTTTAAGTATATAAGGTTATATTTTATAAAGTAATGCTATTTGATATAATAATAATGATACTTATGTATTATAGTTCAAATTATGTGATTAAATGTTTAACACTTATTTTACATAATAAGATTGTTTTATTTTATATATTTAACAATATATAAAAACCATGATTTGGTGATTATAATAAAATAAGTACATTATATTCAAATTTTCTTTCTAAAGATACGTGATTTAATGGTTAACAATTTATAATTATGAAAATTTAACACCATGATGTGATGTTTGCTAATAAGTATGGATTTAAAATATTTGAAATTATATATAATCTATGATACGATGTCTAATAATAAAATATGCAAAAAATATAGAAATTAATATTTTTGTGATTTAAAAATCATGATATGATATTTAGTAATAAATTAAGTAGTATATATTTTAATTGTATATTTTAATATTTGTTGATTTAATGTGTACTTATAAAATATAAGTAAACCATCTATTAAATTTATTTTCATAAAATAAGCCATGATTTAATGTTGTTAATAAAACTAACATTTTATAATTTACATATTTAATATAAAACGAAGAGAATTGCCCCTTAGGGATAAAACAAGTATAAATATACACTAAAGTATATATTTTATATTAATAAAAGCGTGACTTGAGGTTTTAGGGAAAATGGTATTAAGAAAACAAATTAAGCTTAAAAGGGGATATAAGGTATCATTAGTATATAATGTAAAATCATTTCCAAGATAAGCATTAGATACTTTTGTACTAACTTGGACACTGGAAGGATGCTTGAAATAATGACGGGAAATTCCGGCATTAGTTTATCTAATTTCTTTTCTTTAATTTTATTTCTTTATTTTTATTTCTTTATTTTTACTATATAATTAATACTAGTACTCCTTTTTCTTGATTTTCATTTCCTCTCTATTTACACTTTCTTTTTCTCTCTTCACTTATCAATTATATTTCCATGTTTCAAATATTATCTTGTTAGACCGATTCAAAAAAATATAACAAAGGAAAATTAAAACATAGTAGGTAATAAACCGTCAAATACAAATCTAGGCGTTTTTAAATTTTGATTTTGGTTTGTACACTTGTTGTAAAATATTTAAACGAAACGCAGTTAGTTTATTCATGCAAGATCCGTGTTTTTGTGGAATTTAGTGGAGTAAAAGCGTGTGTTTTAGGATGGTTATATTAGTACAGTAGCAAATGACTGAAGAGCACAGTTGAGTGATGAGCTAGGACTTTAATTTTCATGTTTTTAAATCTTCAACCGATGTTTGGAGGATAGATTCGAGTTTAGTTAGATAAGGTGCAATAGTTGGCATTTTATGGTGACATGCAGATGAAATTTGAGAATCGCGACACAAGCTTATCGTGACATGAAGCTATAGGTCAAAAATTGGTTTATGTCATCGGCGGCAAGGTGGTGGACCATGTCTAAGAGACGAGCTGAGGCATAGGAGCATAAAAGTGGTATTAGTTTTGGCAACGGTAGTCCTTGGGGGTGGTGTAACGTGCGCTCAGGTGCACGAAAATAGTGCATAGCGTTTATAACAACCTATAATTTTTAACCATTTAAATTTGTAAGATTAGATGTAAAAAAATTAATTTCATTGATTTAAAATTTTGTTTAAACCAATTCCCATGGACCCACTCCAACACCTTGCGCCTGCGACCAACCCAGAACCTCGCTTCCATGGTATGTTAGTCGAAGTAGATATCACGACAACCCCACCCTCTAACCCTACGCTGTCCAGCCACATGTCGTACCTGTGAGTAACCCTGGCCCCTGACACTTCCATGGAAGTCGTTGGTCTACGTGGCTGGGACCCTTGGCCTTCCCAAGTTAATAATGGGATCCCACTGGTGATTTTGATCTTTTCAATCTGAACCCCCCACTCATGCTCCAGTGAACCCCACCCCTTCATACGTAGATCCCACCCTTTCCCTAGCCCCCTTTCTCTACTGATCCAAACTTCCATCCCCCTAACTCCTACGAACTCCATCCCTCTTCGCCCCATACCAGCTTGGTCCTCGTCAGCAGTTAGGAAGAGCATAAGGTTGCACTCGGCGTAGACAGGAACTTTGCCCACTATGTATGGTAGTTTCTTTCAACTTATTACTTTTAACAAAAAAATTTGCATGTTGCATGGAAATACATATTCTTCATGTTCATTATTCCACTATGTATTCTTTGGAATCTGAGCGTCTGCCCCATTCCCAATAAAGAAATTATTTTCGAATATTCGGGGTTTGGGGACTTTGGTAAACAATTTTCCTTAAGTTGCTTTTCACCACATCTTTATTTAGATATTTTATGTCTACAAGAAGCTAAAATAATAGACCCCACTGACAACACGATTCGTCGCTTTCTTGGTGAAAAGTTTATGCAGCAGTAGGATCGTATAATATGGATAAATAAAAGCAATAAGTAAATAGTGACACAATCAATTTATACTAGTTCGGATCACCGTCCTACGTCCAGTCCCAGACTCCCTTCTAAATTTTTATTAAACGAAAACTACCCTCACTTCACCCGGAGGAATAGGTTTACAACTACCCGAACGGGTTTTCTTGCCTCACTGCCGAAGAGGACTTCGACAATACAAAAAAAATTGTTGACTACTTATGTTCTTAATAACACTGATATGTCAAATTAATGTACACCCTTTCTAAAAAATCTTCCCTTTATGATAATAGTTTAGTTCATGAAAGAATATGGAATATTGAAAAGATCTGAAATATGAAAATAGAGTACTCTTGTGAATCAGATTTTTTAGATAAGATAGAAAGAATTGGAATAAGATTTGGTGGTGAAAACATTTGATCGAGCCTCTATTTATAATACACAAATGTTTGCAATCATTCATGAAGAGATTTGAAGAAAGGATATGAATTAAAAGCTGTGACTCTTCATTAAATAGTTGCATCAATTCGTCTTTAGATGTCTGAATAAAAAATTCAGATATCTGTTTTTGAATAAAAATTCAAATAGCAAGGAAATAGGCTATTACGGGGTCAAAACAGACGTTTGTTTATTTTTATTCAGACGTCTGGATATTATGCTAGAGATAATTTTTGTTTCAGCAAACAGACGTCTGACTCGAAATAAACTAACGTATGTTTCCAGATACAAACCTATGCCTTGTGCATGACATATATAAAATCATATATACGAAAACGTGCATGTGTGTATCACCAAGGAAGATTTTAACAATTAAATACTAACATTAACAGACTCTAAACACATATAATCTTCAGTTTGAGCTTTTGAATCTGTTGTAGAGTTTCTTCCTGCAAAACAGAGTTAGTCGATACTGATATATGTACATGTATAATTGTCATAATCAAAACGATATAAAGCGAGATTCAACATTCTCCCCCTTTTTGATAATGACAAATATATATGTAACTCCCCCTGTCAATATGCATATACTGTCATATGTTTCTCCCCCTTGAGAAAAAGGAGATATAAATAAAATGAAATACACACGAATATACACAACAAACACAACATAAATGACAAGCACAAATATTCACATACAAACATTCAAACGATAAATATTATAAACATAGTAGCAAACACCGTCTAATATCCATTTTCACTTCTTGAGTGGGACCTAAAACAAATATATATGTAATAACATTGGTACCCACTTTTTATTAAGGTCCTAAGAGTTAGATCTTATAAAGATAATTGTTATTTTTATAACTGTTTCTATAAAAGACTTTATATTTTTGTTATGAATTAAACTATTGTTTGTCTTTGGAACCCGTATTTTGATTTCCTTTTTCATTTTAGTGTGTTTTGGTATATTATGTGATACCGTATTTTTCAATACTATATTGTGTTTTGAATCATTTTCCCCTTAAGATAATCATTTTTCTTTGGAGGAAATTTTGACTCCTTTATGAAACCTAGTCCATTTTTATTGGAAAAAGATTGAGAATTTTCTACAATTCTAGATAAAATTTCTCTTCCTTTATTAAATTTAGAAACAATTTTAGTAATGCTATCTAATCTGGTTTGAAGACTTCTAACTCTATTTGTTTTATTTTAGTTTTTAAATTGTGATTGTCAGAAATAATTTCATCATTTTTTGCCTTTTGAGTTTCAGTTTCTTGACTCAAAAGTGAAAGTTGATTATCTGAATTTGAGAATGATTCTTTATCTTTTTCAAGTTCTTCTTCCAGAATTTTCTTCTTGTCTTTTAGCATATCTCTTTCAAATTCATCTTTATTCTAATTTTCACGAATTTCCTTAAGTTTCTTGTTGAGAATTTTTATAGTATTTAAAAATTCAATGTTTACTTCTATTAAATCATCATACTGTAAATCGCTGACCTCAGAATCTTGATCCATGAAGCACACATTTTCTTGTCCATTGTCATTATCGCTATCACTATCTAATGAATTTGAATCATCCCATGTTACAGAAAAAGCCTTCTTTTTGAATTTGTCTTTCTTATTGTTGTTGTTGAAGGTTTTCTGATTTTCTTTCTTTTGTTCTGGACAATCCTTATGTATGTGGCATTTCTTATGGCAATTGAAGTATTTTAAGTTTGAGGATAAAGGTTTATTTGAGAAATTCTTTTTAAAATCATTTCTATTTCCTTTTATGTATTTCAAGAATTTCTTTAAAAAATTGGCAATAAATGCTAGACCCTCATCTTTGGTTCTGATTCTTCCTTTTCAGCATGAAATGCTACATTCTTCTTTTCTTATACTTGGTCCTTTTTGGCTAGGAGATTTACTTCATAAGACATGAGGTTACGTATTAGTTCTTCTGGTTTCACTGCAGATAGGTTACTGGCTTCCTCAATGGCTAAAACCTTTCTTTCCCATTCGTCGGTTAAGGAGTTTAGCACCTTTAGTACGATACCACAGTCACTATATTTTTCTTCTAACCCTATTCAGGATGAAGAATGTCTTAAAATCTTGAGTACATGTTATTGATGGTTTCATTCCATCTGGAACTGGTTTTCGAGGATTGCGATCTTTGTTTGTTTGGTCTTGTTTGTACCCTCAAGAATAGTTTTGAGTGTCTCACATACCTGGTGTGCAGTAGTGCAAACACGATTGAATTTTTTTCTATCCAAAGCACATAATAACATATTCATAGCACTTGTTTCGTTTTTCTGATTTATTGTCCATGTAGAGTATTCAGTTGTGGGTGCTGTGAATTCTGTCTGAGTTTCATTCCAAGCATCAAAACTAGTTGCTTGCATATATATCCTCATTCTTGTTGCCCAATAACTATAGTGTAAACCTTTGTATTGTCGAGGTCTTTGAGTAGATTGTCCTTCAGCAAAAGTAGAGTTGAAGGTAGTGGTTGTGCTGGTACTTGTGTTATTCTCCATATTATCAATATATCGAATAATGGTGTTATGGTTATAGAATGTCCTCGCTTTGATACCAATTGAAAAGTCTATGCAGCGGTATGATCGTATAATATGGACAATTAATAGCAATAAGTAAATAGTGACACAATCGATTTTATATTGGTTCGGGTCATCGTCCTATGTCCAGCCCCATACTCCCTTCAGGATTTTCACTAAACAAAAACAACCCTCATTTCACTCAAAGGAATAGGTTTACAACTACCCAAACAGTCGAACAAGATTTCTTGCCTCAGCTGCTGATGATGACTTCGACAATACAAAAAGTTTTGTTGACTACTTGTGTTCTTAATAACACTGATATGTCAAATTAATGTACAGTCTTCCTATATCTTTCCTTGATGATAATAGTGTAGTTCATGAAAGAATATGGAAGATTGAAAAGATTTACAATCTTAGAAATATGAAAATAGAGTTCTCTTGTGAATCAGATTGCTATAGATAAGATAGAAAGAATTAGAATAAGATTTGGTGGTGAAAACATTTGACTAAGCCTCTGTTTATAATATACAAATGGTTGAAATCATCCATGAAGAGATTTGCAGAAAGGATATGAATTAAAAGTTGCGACTCTTCATTGAATAGTTGCATCCGTTCGTATTCAGATGTCTAAATAAAAAATTCAAATGTCTGTTTTTGAATAAAAATTCAAACAATAAGGAAATAGGCATTTCGAGGTCAAAACAGACATCTGTTTACTTTTATTCAGACGTCTGAATATTATGCTGGAGATAATTTTTGTTTCAAGAAACAAATGTCTAACTTGAAATAAAGCGACGTCTGTTTACTGATACAGACCTATATCTTGTGCATAACATGTACAAAATCATGTATATTAAAATGTGCATGTGTGTGTCTCACCAAGGAATCTTTTAAGAATTAAATACTAACAGTAACAGACTCTAAACACAAATAATTTTTAGTTTGAGCTCTTGAATCTATTGTAGAATTTCTTCCTGCAAAACAGAGTTGGTCGACACTAATATATGTACATGTATAGTTGTCATAATCAAAATGTTATAAATAGAGATTCAACACTTGGCCCCATGCTTTCGTGTTGGGCATTTATTAATGCCCAGGGTGCTAGTAGGGGTATCCTTACCGCCTGGAACCAAACCTTTTGGACCCTTATACATTTTTTCAAGAACCCCTATATCCTTCATATGTCCCTAATGTACAAACCTACGGCATCATCTATCTTTTCTCATGGTCCATTCTCTAACCCTGAGAGGTGCGCCCTCTGGCAACTCTGCAGAGACCTGGGTGGTCAGCACATTGACCCCTAGGTCTTGGTTGGAGATTCATTATCACATGTAATGTTTCTAAAAAGGGAATCAGAATCTCCTAGATCTGATATGATTACCTTTAATGGCTTCGTTAAATCATATTCCCATTTGGACCTACTCATTTCCAATCGTAGCTTCACTTAGTCTAACCACTGCTCTACCCCCTCGCTTGCTAAACTGGATTGTTTCCTCTTCAATATCTTTTGGGAAGATTCTTACCTCCAAATCTTCATCCAAGGACTCGCCGCCATCCTCTTTGATCATTGATCCTTACTCCTTGAATTTGGATTGCCATCTCGTCACAAACCATCCTTCGGATTTAAATGCTTATGGCTTCTTCAACCTAGATTCGAAAACTTCATCCACTCCATTTGGTCATCCCTTGTCCCTGCCACTTCTGCGAAGGGATCTCTCGTCTTCAAACTCCATTCATTGCGTAAATTGATTCGCCCTTGGGCCAGATCCATTTAGGGTTCTCTTAGAAGCCTCATTTCATCTCTCCATAATGACATTCTAAGCCTCGATATTTTGGAAAAGTCTGCTTCCCTTGACTTTGAGGACTCTACCATGTTACATAAACTGGAACATGAGTTCTTGCAACTCCTCTGCTAAAAAGAATTTGGCTGGCATCAGCATACCTTAAGTGTCTAGCGGAAGGTGATAGCGACACTGCCTATTTTCATAGATTTGCCAATGGCAGGAAACGTGAAAACCTCATTTCCGAAATTAACCACAACAATGTCAAAACTCATGATCCTCTCGTCATTTCCCGCCTCTTCACTTCCCATTTCGGGTACCTGCTTGGCCAATCTTCCCCTCAACTTCCTCCCATTGACTGGGACCTTCTTTACCCTAACCACGCTTCTATCCCAGTTGAATAACACTTCACTGAATCAGAGATCCTTACTTCCCTCAAAGCTATGGATAACAATAAGTCTCTAGGTCTGGATGGGTCTGTCCCTTCGTTCTTCAAGAACTTCTGGAGCCTCCTTAAGAATGACATACTCGGCCTCTTTGAGGAATTTTACTCTAACCCCACCTACATCTATATATTGAATTATGCCAAAATCATCCTTCTACCTAAAATCAACGGGGTCACAGACATTAACGGTTTTCCGGCCCATCATCCTCCTTAATTGCACCTTTAAGCTCATTACCGAAGTTCTGGCCAGTAGATCTCTAATCCCACATTTCTGGCCTTGCCAACCCAGTCCAGTCAACCTTTATTCTTGTCACAAAATCACGGAATGTATTACTACAACCCAAGAAGTAGTTTCCTATTTCCATCGCTCATGAACTCTTGGCTTGGTTTTCAATATTAATTTTTCCAAACCGTTCGACACCGTGAAAAGGAACTTCATACCGCTATTCTCGTTCACAAAGGCTTCTCTTCTCGCTGGTGTGACTTGGTTCCCTGCATTTTAAATTCTATCTTCTCTTTTGTCTCCACCAAAGGTGTTAATGGATATCTCAATAAGTCCAAGTGTAGCCTTCGCCAAGGCGAGTCCTTGTCCCCCTCATCTTTGTGCTGGTAATCGATGTTCTTAGCCATATGATTAATCTTGCTATTGCCGAAAATCTCCTCAGTGTCATTATCCCTAGCCCAACCTCTTTCTATATGGTTAATATCCAATTTACCGACAATACCTTCCTCTTCGCTTCTCCAATGCCCAGCAACATTCACCGGCTTAAGGTGCTTATTTACATTTTCGAACTCATTTCTTGTCTCTCTAACAACTTCTCTAAAAACTCTATCGTTATGCTTGGTGGCGCTGATCGTTTTGTCCATATCATTACCATCTCCCTCAACTACTACCTTATATATTTCCCTATCACACACTTAGGTGTCCCAATTCGCCCCACCATGCTCCTCCGCTTTGACTGCCAACCCCTCGTCTCTAGGATCGAATCTTGCCTTGCTTTATGGAAAGCTTCCTTACTCTCCAATGTTGGCCATTTCACCCTTATTAATTTTGTCCTCACTTCCAAGCCTTTATATTGTCTCTCTATACATTCGGTGCCCCTCTTGGGTCATCAATAGGGTTGACCAATGACGGAGATCCTTTCTCTGGCATGGTGGCCCCACCAGATCACTAGTGAACCAGAATATTGTTTGTAAGTCAACTTCCAAGGGTGGTCTATGCATTCTTGACCTTTGCAAATTTAGCCTTTCCCTCCTTACAAACGGTTTTGATGCAGATGTACCCCCAATGAATATCCCTGGAAATCTTGGATCCTTACCACCTATCATGACAACCAACTTTCCGCCATTTTCCATTCCTCTCCCTGTACCCCCTTTTCCCTTCTAGCGTGGTGTCCTAAAAGTTATTCGTAGAACACACTGTTTGTTCCGATTTTTAGTAGGTAACGACCTCTCATGCTCCTTTTAGAATGACTCCTGGATTTTTTATTGCCCGCTCTGCCATCTGTACTCTGACTGATACGCTTTATTTCCAAATATTGCCCTCTTCGTTCAGGAAGCTATTAATGGTGGCCTTAATAACCTGACCTCTCCCTCCTATTTCAACAATATGATTTTTTTTCATTTGCTCTAGCTACTTCAAATCGTCTCCTTTTCCCTATCCATGCATCTAGATAAAGTTTTTGGAGTCCCCACCCTAATGCTAACTTCGAGGTTGTGTCCTGATACCACTACCTTAAACTCTCTAGCCATACATTCTCAATCCCAAGAGTTTGGAGGATTTTTGCCTATCCGAGAGTTTCTTTCTTTCTTTGGTGCTCGGTTCATGAGAGGATCAACATTAAAGGTGGACTAGTCCATAAGAATATCCAGGTCGACCTGAGATGTAACCTATATCATGCTTACCTATAGTTAATATCTCATATCTTCCTTGATTTTGATTTCAGCTTCTATATTTGGGTCTCCACTGCCATTCACCTACTTGGATTCATCCCAATATTACCCCCTTTGATTATTGACAATATGTTTATCTAGATTTGAACCTTAATAGCTTCACCGTCACCTTCTGCTGGACAATATGGATCGAGAGGAATAATAAATGCTTCATTTACTGGTCTTGTGGCCAGATCTCATTGTTTCACAAATTGACCCACCTTTTCTCTTCTTGGATAGGTGCTCATCGACTGCCATAATTTCATCTTCGCTTGAGGGAGTGCCCCAATAACTTAGTAGAATCGGTTGGAAGCTCTGATGTAGCTATATCATCTCCAGAAGGCTTATCCTTCGCCTATGGTATTGTTTATCTCACCGATCGTAGCATTCCGTTTACTGCTTTTTGGTTTTCTGGGTGTTCATGCTGGTTGTTATTTTGTCTTGCTTTTGGTTTTTCCCTGGTTGTTTTCATTATGGACATGCTACATTGCTGCTGTGGCGCTATTTTATCTACCGGAAACTGACTAGTTTGTTGTTTTAGGCCATCAATCGGGCTTGCCGATCGATTTCATTTTATTTTGCTTACTAATGTTAATATATAATCGATTGTGCTGTAATGTACTACACAAGCGTATTCCTCAAAAAAATTGGAATTTAAAGACTTGAATTGATTTTAAAATGATAATTTGACTATTATATTAACTTGAAATTTGAATCTTGAGTTTATAATGAAATAAAATTTAACTTGAAGCTTATGTAAAATTCTACTTGAATGTGAATGATAATAATAATTTATTATCAATGGAATTTAACTATTTTGAAACAGGTTATTATAATTCGATGTTCATTAACAAGTAAAATGATCATTTTGCAAACAATCTCAAAATTTGATGAAATTAGTTTCATCAGATCCAGAATTGTAAATAATTGTAGGATTTGAAATTTCGTAGCAATTGGATGATCCATGTGATCTTGCAGGTTTGAAATGTTCGACGAATTAAATGGGAACAAAATGCTAGAATTATTTACCTATAAATAATCTTTAATTTTGAACCTAAGCATCCTCCTCATCATCTTATTCTCTGAAGCAAAAAGGAGCCAACCCCATTTTCAAGAAAAAATCTTTTTCCTTTTAAAGTTAAATCAATTCATACAAAATCAAGAAAATTTAAAAGCATGAGTCCTTTTGCTTATATTTCTTGAAGCTACAAGATAGTATGATTTTGATGGGAACACAACTGCTTAGGCATTTTGAAGTCTTATGGAGGCACTAGGGTTGGGAATCGTGTTGGATTTAGGAGAAAATAGTTAATGAGGTTAGTTGCATTGGTTTGTTCATTCGAAGGGGTATCTCTCCCTACGACTTGAAGGAGTTCAGTCAATGGAGGTTGGGTGCAACTTTTGGTGCAGGGCGTCAAATCTTATAGGTCAGGTTTTGCAATGCTTGTTCGAGTTTAACATTATGGTCGTGGATACGGATTACTTATGGATTGGAGATCGACAGAGTTGACAGTTGCTCAAACGGTGGTGTAGAAATGGAGAAAGGAGAAATGAAAGTCACGGGAATAAGGTTTTAGTCACAAGAGGGTTCAAAATTTTGAATTAAGGAAGGAGATAGAGGTTACATGATTAGAGGGTGAGGGATTTTGTAATTGATTAATTATCTTTTTAGTTAAGTTTTAAAAATATGAAACTTATAAAAAATGTATCTATTTCATACGAGATCGGATTTGGCATCGTCTGTTCATTTGGATTCGTATTGAAATTCCAAATGGCATGGAGTTGATTTGGTCTGATTTGGAGACTGTTAAAATTTTGGCGTTCATTTGAAGTTTAGATTTGATGCAGAACAAAAGGTAAGAGTTTTACCACAATCACGATGTACCAAAGTTCTCTGTCAGTTAAATTAAATTATTATATATGACAATTCATTTAACCGACCTTTGGGAATTTAATTTGATATCCAAACTGATTTATTCGTTAATTTACACCTGACGTATGTTAAATTGATATATACGAAAAATATTGTTTGATTGATTGTTTGCAAATTGAATGTATATTTAAATTGATTGAATTGAATAGTCATTTATTTGAATCAATATTTAATTAATATTGGAATAAATTGTAGTTATACAATCATATTTGATAACTGACACTATTGTAACATATATTGATTATTTGGATAAGTATTACATGTTATGCCTATTTGTTGTCACGATGATTGATTGGGTGTTATTATTGATGGTTATTAATTATGATGTACATATATCACTCTATATGTCACTAAAAGGGAATAAACTAATAATTTGCATACTTGGACATTGAAACTTGAAACTAAGAAATAAGTTTAAATGATTTATACTTATGACATTCGTTACGAGTTGAAATGATATATTCTCGTGAATTTGAAATTTAAAATTAAATGATCACTTAGCCATAAAGTAAAAAAATTAAATATAAACACCATGGTTAAATAAAATTATTTTATTTAAACTTATTTCTCTTTTATTATTTAATTTATACTTACTATATATTTTACAATTATTTTAATTAAAACCTTTTATACATTAAATTTAGCTATATTAAATTTTTGTCTCTTTTTGTTAAATTGTAACTATTTTAATTATTATATTTTGTAATTATTTTTATTAAAGTATTTTATATATTAAATTTAAATATTACATTTTATAATTATATTATTAAACAATTTTATATTTAATTTAAATATTTTATAATTATATTATTAAACTATTTTGTATTTAATTTAACTATTATATTTTATAACCATCTTAAATTAAATTATTTTATATTAAATTTAACTATTATCTTTTATAACTATTTGAACAGGACTATTTTATTTTAATTCAACTATGTTGTTTAGTCAATTATTTCAATCAGGTATTTTACATTACATCTAACAACATATATAGACTATCTATATATTTTTAAATAAAGCATATCTTTAAATTCAAACTATTTTAAGTCCAAATGTCAGAATATAAACATTTTTTTATATTGAAATTCAAAAACTAAATTTTTTATAAGGAACCAAACATAGGATTTGAAATTAAAACTAAATCCAGTATTAGAATAATAATAAATCAATCTTGAAGTAATTGATTTACTATATTTAAATATGATTTTCTGAATATATAAATATAATTGACCATAGTGTAAAATAAGCGTTTGGTTATTAAAGAGACCAGAGACAGATATTGGCATACTCTCTATCAATACCGGGAGCCACTTTAACAACTATTTACGTGGTTGGTTCTTCCACAACGAGGTAGGTGAATGCTGTTGACATGAACTAAGAGAACAATGATCGATATCCTTGAGCTTTGGGTCATAATTAATATTAACTAAAACATGAGCTATACCGTGACCGAGTGGGTTAGCTACCCTGATCGATAACACTTCTTCCTTGATTATTTTAGCTCCTCGGCTTGAGTTGATTTGATGTGCATCTGTGATTTTGGGAATGTTGTTCGATGTGTACCATTGTCGCGGTTATACATTACCACCCATCTAGGAGTGAAAACTAAAACCCCCACATCCCTTAGTACTCTCTATTAATGTCATAATAAGGAAAGTGGAGCGCTGTAGGTATAAAGAAACAAATCACAAAGACTAAGATTCACAAGACATAAAACAAAAACAAAGGAAACTTTTATTCTACAACAAGATGTCATTTTAAAACAATGTTTTACATAAATAAGTTATAGTACAAACATATGACTTTTTAATCTCAGCTTAAATCAGAATATACAAATAAAATTCCCTCTCAAGTACTACTTAGAACAGCAACAAAATAAAGTAACATAAAGAGAAATTTGAAAAATAACAGTTAGAATCTCAGATCTTCGACCTTCCCTTTCCAAGCTTCCAATACCATTCAAATTCTACCTTGTGAATCTATTAGGGTAAAGAAAAAAGAAGGAACAAGAGTGGGTCAGACATAAAATTTGGTGAGCTATATGATTACTAACCATTTGGTTGTTTGCACTTTCACGATTACAGAACACGATATAATTAAGATTTTCCTAATACTGCTCAGTGATCGGCTATGAAATAATGCAGTGATAACTTGTGCCTACTATTCGCTTTGGTTTTATCAGGCCTAACCCATCAACAAAAGATATAGCATTGGCACAAGCGTCATAGTGCTTATTTTCACTAGTCGGGTCAATGCACTCACATTGAATTGTTGAAATGCACATGTACCTACCTCTATTTGGATCATCTTACTATCTAACTCAGCATAGTGCATGCCTTCGCCTATCATGAAACCGCATATGATAGAAGGGTATGCTGCTAGTATGGATTCCCAACAAATAAATTCTACTAAACCTAAATCTCGTTTGATTAGGTCCCCTATAATTTACCTAAGAAACTATAGCCATAGAATAAACATAAAACTAGGCTTACAACTTAACATTAGTATGTTTATTATATTAAGCCTATTTGTTTGTTTGTTTACCATCAAGCGCTTAATCGCAATGCCCCATAGAACAGTTCAATGCCTAATCACAAAGCTACCATAGAGTAATCAACGCCTAATCACAAGGCCCTATAGTATAATCAATGTCTAATCACGAGGCAACTGTAGAATAATCAACGCCTCATCATATGGCCCTATAGGATAATCAATGCTTAATCACAAGGCTACCATAGAAAAATGACCACCTAATCACAAGGGCCCATTGAATAAACGTGAGTTTAGGCTTATAAACTTATTTGTCAGTTTAAGTTTAAGTTTCATGTTAAGCCTATTTATCTATTTACAACTTCATTTCATATTTATATTTACAATAAACGAAGTTTGTTTATTGTAATTCTTCATGTTTGTACAATCTATCACATTTACGCAAATATGTTGAAGCCTATTTTTCTATCATAACCCGTGTCATAGCCAATTTGTGAATTTCTTCGAGACTGCATATTTTCAATCTAATATTCCATTTTGTTCAATTTAGCCCCATATGATCCAATTGTTTTTCTTTTATAGTTCCAATTGAATTAAATTTCCCCATGCACACAAAATAAAAAAGATTAATTAGTCGCATAAATTAGGTATATAATTATATGGCTAAATGAATCATGTACAACACGTGTAAAATAAAGGATTAAACAGTCGTATACATATGCCATTATTGCAAATTTAGGCATACTTTGGGTGTAACAACAATTAACTATAAAATCAAACATAGAAAGGAGAAAAGAAGCCTGAAAAGATATCTTACAATATTTTAATTATTGATTAACTAAAAAGTGTAAGAAAGAAAGACCGAAAAACTTTAAAATAACTTATAGAAAAATCACAACTTACAAAAAAATGAACAATAACTATAATAACTATAAATAAAACTGTAAATTAACAGCTATAAATATTTTAATGCCAATTTACTTTAAAATACCAAAAATATAATAATTAAAAACTCACCAGAGAAGCTACCGTAGTGGCCTGGCAAAACACACCTCCATAATATATATAATATAAAAGAGAAAATATTCTTATTTATAATCTCAATTCCCTAAAATTTAAAATTTAGGAGGCATGTCTCCAAAAAGAAGGCTAGCCTTGGTGGGGAAGAGATGCGTTGCGTAAAATGAGGGAAGGGTTGGAGGTTTATTTATAGGTGGGCTAAAAGATCCTAAGCCGTTAGATTTAGGGTTTAAATCTGAACCAACCATGTCCTCAGACCAATCAGGGACTGCCAAGTTATCCCTGGATTTGAAATAGGCCAACCAGAAATTCACGCGTTATTTGAGAACGATGGAAGATTTTATGTTCGTTCGATTTGTTTTCATGCCCAACACATCATGGGTCGACCGCCCCATTCATTTGGTCGACACAGGTTCCACCCACTTGCCACCTGCGTCGACACATAGGTCGACCCGGTGAATGCTGGGTCATCCCATGCGCATATTTTGTTATTTAAATTTAAAACTTTGAATTGCTATAACTTCTTCGCTTTACGTCCGTTTTCCCCAAACTGTAACGACCCGAGGAATTTACAACCTTAATTATCGACATGAACTCAATATCAACTATCCAAGCATTGGAAATAATGGATAGTTAATAGAAAGAAGTTAAAGGGTGAGAATATATAAAATAGAAAACTAGAATAGAAGAAGAAGAATATAACAATAGAATCAGAGTAACACGAACCTCACATCGGAATGAATAAAATATACTATATAACATAAATTTTGAAATACAAATCTGTACTTGAATATACATATCATTATCAAAGTACAGTACTCACAACACAGCAAAAATAAACAATAGCTATATAATTGCAACGACCCGGAATTTGCGATCTTGGTTTAAAAACAAATTTCCTTATAAATTTCCGGATTATCAAGAATAAGAAATTACCTAAATTCTATTATTACTTACCATTTTAATTTAAATTAACTTACCAAATTATCCTATACAAAGGAAATTAGTTTTAAGGAATAAATTTTGTAGACTAATAGTTTAGTAAGGTTAATGTTCAAATTGGAATTAATTTACAAGTGGCAATTAATTAAATTTAATTAGTCAAATTAAATAAGTGAAATTTTATTTATATTGTTTTTCATTTGAAAAACAGACGGTTGGAGAAACCACTGTGAAACCGATATAATTGGCTTCGTTGGATATTCGGCAATAAAAACCACGGTGAGTAAATCTCACTCACCTGTTATTTAGAATTATTTTTATATCGTTAAAAATAATTGTTTGTTGCTTGTTGAATGCTTTCTGATTGTTTGAAATATATTAGTTATTTAGGGTTGACTATTATATATATATTGGGTTGATGATTGGATTGTTCCCGCAGTCTCATTAGCGGATGCCCGCAATTTCATAGCAGATGATTTCCCTATGCGCCCCACAAATATATATTAGTGGATGACCTTCTATACCGCGATATTCTGCCGTAAAGTAGAATGGGTATTATTTATGTGCTAACGTCTGTGGATGCAGGAAAACAGGTTGGAGGAATCTGACTGGATTCCTCAAAAATATACATTCTGTTTAATTATTTGTTTGCATATATACTGTCGTATATGATGTGTTATAAAACCTGAAATAAATAATTGGTTGTTTGGTGTATAAATATCACTGGGCCTAAGTGATAATTTATAAAAAAATATCCTGAAAGGGATAATTGAGATTTAAAAGGGAAATTCTATTTTTCTAAAATAGAATTTGAGTTTTTAAATAGATTTGAAATATAAACTTGTTTTAAAGAAATAAAACAAGAAGTTCCTTTATAAACGAAGTTTATAAATAGTTCTTTTATAAACGAAGTTTATAAATGAAGTGAAAAGTATCATTAGATAATTCAGAAATAAAAATACAAGTGTGAAATTGAAAGGAAAATCTATTTTCCAAAAGTAGAAATATCGATTTCAAAAGGAATTGAAATCGAGACTTGTTTAAAGAATGAATAAAGAAAGTTTGAAATAGAATTTGAATAGTATAAGTGAAATAGAATTTGAATAATAGAAATTCAAATAGAATTAAAATGGAACTTGAATATAGAATTTGGACATAGAATTGAATATAGAATTTGGACTTAGAACTTAAATATAGAATTTGGACATTGAATTGAAGTCGAACTTTGAAAGGTGAATTGGATGTGTGAATGTATATTCGAAATCGAATATAGAACTCAGATTTGAATTTTGAATTCAAATTAGTTAATTAGCAAGTTAAAATATATTTGAACATGTCATGTTCAAATATAAAAGTGAAATAGACTAAAGAGTTAATTAACAAATTAATTAACGAATTGAGTTAAACGATCGGGTATAGTTGAATTAAATTGAACAGGGTTAGATATACAGGAGACAGGTATGGATAAAGTTAATGAAGGTATATAAATAGAGTGCTCGACAAAAAGGTACGTATTTAATTCATGTATGAGATTTTATGCGCCGTATCGGCAAGCCGCTTGGCTTTTTCTTTTTCTTTTGGATTGGTGAGGGCCATGGTAGGCTATTTGAAATATTCCGATGCTCCCGGTACAAAGGAGGTTATGGCGAATTTTTCCGGAAATTTAAGGAGTTAGAATATTTTTAAGAAGTTTGAAAACTAGAATCTATATATCAATATATATAGAAGTCTATAAGGAAACGAATATAGAAATAGAATAATATAATCAAAAAGGAAGACTAGGAATAAAATCTCGTAAGTATAGAAAGAGAAAGTGTATACGTGTTTAAAAGTGAATAAGTAATTGTATGGTATTGATTATTCGAGTAAGTAGTCATATCTGTTTTGACATTATAAATGTTATTCAGTCAAGGTCTGAGAGGTAGTTATACCCCAACTTGATTGATTGCATTATTAACAAATAAATAGTAAGATTTCAGGCTTGAAGATCAATGTTGAATAAGAGTTAATTGAATATAGTATTTGGGTTGTCGTAACGATGTTTTACACAACATCCGTTTTAACCCAAATAAGTTTAAGCTTGGAAATATAATAAAGAATATTTCCTAAGTATAGAAATAAACGAGATCGGAAAAAAGATAAGTAATTGGAATATTTTCCAATTATAAATAGCATATATTTTCTAAAGTTTAGAAAATAAAGGAAGGCGATATTCAGAAATGTTTTCCAAATAACGTAAAAGGCCAATATGGTTATTGAAAATATTTGGTTAACAAATATGGATAAAGAAATAGAGAAGTGATTTAATTAATGGAATATTAATTAAGGATTCAGTGATTGTTTGATAATTGTATGAACACTTGTTTTCTTCGATAGTTAAATCATCGACTATCGAAACACTTGTTTTTTTTCGATAGTTAAATCACAGACTATCGAAGTTTTTGACCATCGTTGTCAATATGGAGAGACCGGTTGGATTATTATCCAAAGAACCACTCTGTATTGGCATAAGCATTGCAAATCATATATGCCAAAGAAAATTGAAGACGGAGCAAAGTGCAAGGGCTCTTGTATAAGTCTTAGATAACAGTGCCTAAGATGGATATACTGAATAGTGCCTTCGGTTCATCCTGTTCCTGGATGACTTGTATGGATGAATGTCTGACAGAGTATTTCCAGAAAGGTCACGTACATAGATTTCTTCAACCGTACCAAGAGTGGAAGCGGAGAAGGAAACTTCTTTAGCTAACACGTAATGTACTATTGTAGATGTCAATTAGTGATTTTCGATGGATCTGACAATGTAGCATTCGAAGTTAAATCTGATGTGATGATAAAGCGTAACCTCAAGCCTCATCAACCGGTAAATGATAGAAATCGGGCAGGTAGCATGGCTATGTAGGTCGCACCTATTAGGGTGTATAATCACCAGATCTAGAGTTTCATTTATTTCTAAAAATCTATTGTTGATGTTGTTGAATCGCTAAGAATAGCGTTTTGACTATGACAACTATATATGTTCATATGCTATCGACTAACTTTGTTTTGCAGGAAGATGAAACTTTATTGACAATCGGATTCAAGAACTCAAGGGAAATATTATTTGTATGAGTCTAGATTAGTCTTAGATAAGATATGTTAAAGTCTTTCCTGATGATTATACACACACAAAGTATTTATGAATATATGTTAGCAACAATGAACAAGGAAGCAAGAAGTAGTCTGTTTACAGAAACAGACGTCTGACATAATCAGACCAGACGTCTGTTTGCTGAAAACAAAGAAAATTCAGTATGAATTTTCAGACGTCTGACATAATTCTACCAGACGTCTGTTTCTGGAGACAAACATACTACTCTTCCTATTTTTGAATTCAAATCAAAAGAGACTTCTGAAAATTTTAACTAAGACTTCTGTTTCTGAAAGGATGCATCTATATTGAAGAGATACAACTTACTTCTCTTCATCGAATCCTTTCATGATCAGTTACAATTCTTTGAATATTATAAATAGAGGTTTCAACAATTGTTTTGATCACTAATCCTTATTCTAACTCTCTATTATTCTAAAAGAATTCTGATTTCTCAAAGCCTACTACTTACAAACATTTTGAGATCTTAAACTTCCATAATCTTTCACAAGCTTCACGATAATCATCAAGAAAAGACTATAGGAAGGTTGTACTTACTATTTGACAATTCGTGTTATCAAGAACACACTAAGTCAACATTTATCTTTGTACTAGTGAAGACCTCTTCAGCAGTCGAGGCAAGAAATCCCGTTCGGCTGTTCGGGTAATTGTGAACCTATTCCTCCGGGTGAAGTGAGGGTTGTTGCGTTAGTGAAATTCCAGAAGGGAGTCTGGGACTGGACGTAGGACGGTGATCCGAACCAGTATAAATCGACTGTGTGAATTTACTTACTGCTACTATTATTATCTACATTATATCCTGCTTATACTCCATAATATAAGATCCTACCGCTGTTTAGACTCTTTCAGATGTTGTCCCACTCGGGAAACGGTTGCAGATCCCAACCGATGGTGATATACATCTGATACACTCAAGCGAAATGAGTGGTCGGTCATGTGTGGCCGGGTTGCAAGATGTTCTTGTTGAACCCAGTGTATTCCTCTCTAGAGGTACACTAGCGAAAGGTGATTCCATACCTTGTCATAGTTGGAAATCCATTACCCAATACGTGCTTGCGGTTTTGATTGTATACTATGTATGTAGAACGTGAGATGAAAGCGTTTCTGCTAGATGATTATTATATTGTGGTTGATAGACATTATTATAATATCAAAAGGTTTTTGATATATAGATATTTTGGATTCTCATAAGGGAAAAACCTGTTCCGTTATACGGCGTGGTCTTATGAGATATCGTTTACTTGTTCAAGCTAATTTAAACTGTTTAATCATACCACTCCCATGACTGACCCGGAGTTTATTTGTTTTGTTTTACCTAAACTCTTGGGTGCCTAAATTTGTACGGGCAGTCAAATAGTTCAGGATTTTACAGATCTATCTAAAGGAGCCTGGAGCAGGAGGCTTCAGCGTTAGTTATATAAAGTTTTGTTCCGCTGTGTTGTAAGTGTTGTACTCTGATAAGTGTATGTTATACAGTTGAAATTTTGTATTTCAAAAGTTATGATATATTATATTTTGTTCTGCTGCGATGTGAGATTCTGTGTTGTTATTTCTGTTCTTCTTCTACCTTTTCCTTCTAAAAAGATGCTTCGAATTTTCGTGATATTTGGGTTGGACGTATGATGTATATAGTCAACTCTGATATTATGGATTTGCGGGTCATTACAATAATCCTGGAGCCTCCTGCTCTAGCTCTTCAAGGATCTGTAAAATCTCGACTACTTGACTGTCCGTACAAAATTGGGCACCCAAGAGTTCAGGGAAAACAAACAAAATCAACTCTGGGTCAGTCATGTGACTGGTGTGAGTAAACTCCAACCATTTTGATTAACTTTTAAAATCCTTTTAAAAGAAAGAGTAATCGTAAGACCGACCCACACATAAACACGGATGGTTTTTACCTTACGATAACCCAAAACATTCTTTTATAATCCATACTCTTCTGATATTATAATAATGTCTAAATCAAATAAATAGCAATCTAGTAGAACGCTTTCATCTCATGCTCTACATATGTAATAAACAATCAAAAATCGCGGGCTCTTATTGGATAATAAATTCCCAACTATGACAAGGCATGGAACCACATTCCGATCAGTGTACTCTAGAAGCGATACACTGGAGTTCAATAAGAACATCTTGTAACTTGGCCACACATGACCGACCATTCATTTCACTTGAATGTTCCGAATATATTGTCACCTTACAGTTGGTATACCAACATAACCGTTTCCGAGAGATATATACAGAATTGAAAGAATTAACAAATATGAATATTCTCTAGATGGTGACAACATATCCTAATCGGGTGCGACCCACTTAGACATGCTGCCTGCCCGATTTCTGGCATTTCCTAGTTGATGAGGCTTGAGGTCATAACGTATCTTTTAACAAATCACTCCTTCATTTACTTTGAATGCCACATCGTCATACCCATCAAATCACAAATTTGTTTCCCCAAAAATACCACGGGTATAAGCTAAGAGAAACGAATTCCTCTGCCACCAATGTAAATACGTTTGAAACGATCAACTTACGTGATCTACTAGATATACCCTGTTAGACATTCGTCCATTCAAGTTGTCCTGGGACTGGACGACCCGAAGGCACTATTCTGTAAATCCATCCTAGGAAAATTTCTACCTAGGATTTACTGAACAACCCTTGCAAAACTCCGTCATCAATTATCTTCATCATATTTGATTCGCAACGCTAATGCCATACGGAGTGGTTTTCAGATAATATATCTGATCCCGGTCTCTCCGTATTGACAACGGGAATGGTCAAAATCTTTTATAGTCGGTGATTTAACTATTAAGGGAAAACATGTGTACAAACAACGGTCGTATTTCCAAATGGAAATCTTACCGATCAATCATCATTTCATTTCCCAATTTCCTATTTACCGTTTCCATATATTCATAAATTTCTTATTTTCTAAAATTAGAAAATATACGTTATTACTTTGGATAACGTTTCCATTTCTGATTCACGCTCAATATCTTCCCACCCTTATCAGTCTCAAACTGTAAACTATTAAGAGAACAACTTCCTAAGTATAAACCCCGAAGGCCGAAACCAACATCAGATCGATACCCAGAAAGCCATTCAACTCAACTAATTTCTAATCAGTTTCTAATTTCAATAACTCCATTTAAATTCCTAATTCAAATCCCAAATTCCTTTATAATATTTTAATTTCAAAATATTTACTTAAATCCTTTATTCACATTAAATGTGGATAATATTTCTTCTTTGCAATCAAAATAGTTTGATTTCGTATTTAAAAACAATATCCCAAATCCAATTCCTTTTCATACTTCTATGTATAGAATTTTCATATAAAAACTTATTTTATACTTCTAATACTAAAATCTCATTTAATTCCCTTTTAAAAATGCTAAGTTCAGATTCCATTAAAACATCGGTGTTAAAACCAATTCTTACTTCTCTATATAAATTCAGTCTTATATATTCAGTTTATCAAATGGTAAATATTTTATTTAATTTATAAAACATTATTTATAAATTAATCTTCTCAATCTATTTGGTAAAACAGATTTCTTTTTAATATCCACTTTAAACAATCTTCTCATAATTCTTTTATATCTCGTCAATTTCCTTTTATAATCCTATTTATTTCTAAACAAATATTCCTTATATAATTCTATTTACTTTCTAAATAAATATTCTTTTTATAAAATTCTTTGATTTTATAAATATTTTCTTTTATAAAATTCTTTGATTTTATAAATATTTTATTTTCAATATACACTTTGAAAATTCCCTTCTCACCTTCCGATATTTCTTATGGTATTTAAAATACCAAATAACCATGATCAACATCACCTACACACCCATAATCAATCACAGATTATATATCACATCATATATCACAATATATGAAAACAAATTGTATTATAAATATTGAGGAATCCTGTTGGATCCCTCCAACCTATTTCCCTGCATCACAGATATTAAACAACATAAATAACATCTATTCATTTTAATATGGAATATTCTGATAAATAGAATCGATATTTGATCAATGATTTATATATATAATTATATTTTTATTTTCAACCAATAAATCAACAATTCAACCAAACAATCAACACAGAGCAATCAATCATCATTTATCAACACTAGATTATATTTATAAAAATACAAACTGGCAGAGTTAGAGAGTTTTACTCACATTGGTCGTTAATCGTTGAATAACGATTTACAGTCGATTTGATCGGATCAGGCATTTTCATTTTGCCTAAAATTCAAACAAGCTCCAAATGGCTCTAGACCAATTCCATTACGTAGCCTGCGATCATACGATCCCAACGTGACAAACGGTTTGTAAATCTGACCACGTATGAGCGAATCATTAAGTTAACACATTCATATATAATTTAAATTAACATTAACTTAAATTAAATTCAAAATTGGGCCTTACCCCAAATAAATCTGGCCCGCTACCCTTCTAACCTGTATTATGTCTCCTTCTCCAGCTACATGCATCTCGTTCCAGTGAAAAAGAAACCGCAATTCTTCCTTTATTAGTTTGCAACCAACTCCTCCTACTTATCCCTTTTTTTGTTTTCTCTATTTCCTTTTGACCTTGGGCCTTACCAATAAGATGTATATTCGGCCCAATCATCACGCACAGTAAAAACCAAGAACCAACTGTTCTTCTTCTTCACTTCTGAGTAAAGATTCCATTGCCTGTATTTCAATCCGCCACTATCCTATTTTTATTTATATATTTATTTTGTTCACTAACAAACCGCTCTTGTAAACATCCGAACCCACCGCAGCCATACTTCTCAAGACCCACACATCCCCCTTACTTCACGGTTCTTCTTCTCAATAGCACCCTGCTCCAGTCTGCATCATGCAAGCTCCAGGCATCGAGCTGTTTCCAGCTTCATGGTTTCATACAAACAAAAGCACCATTGCAGAAATGTTTTGAGCCCCAGTAGATCCACGTTTCAACATTCATATTGCCATGACCTCCTGTACTTGTAAACCCATGGCATTTAAAAACAAACAAACTATTCCATTCAACAAACACAAACCGTTGAATATCATCCTCTTCATTACTTGGTTTCCTCTGTACACCATCGCGTATATTCGGTCCTCCTTCTTTAACTCAACAAAGCTATAAACAGTTGCCACCCGTCATCATTTCAACAAACTCCATCGCTGCTTCACTAGAATCACACCAAAACCAGCGTTCTCTTTCTCAACTTACTCTCTTCATTCGTGCATTTAACCCGTGAATGCAGTACCAAGTTCATAAACTTCGACGGCCTCCCAATTCCCTGCATCCACCTCCACAGCTCGGCCAAGCCCATTCCTTCATGCCATATCCGTCCTTGCTCACGTGATTCTCACTTTGCCTGACCTCCCTTCGCCAACTTCAAAATAAGCACCGCCCATCTATCTCATGCTCGTGGCAACTTTCTCAGTCCTGACTTCCAGGTGAGCACACTACGCAGTGTATAGCAACACAAAAATCTCACCGCATGTTTCTTCTTTTACCTTTTCTCCTACCATTTGCACCATGTCAGTCTCATTGCCTGCAATGTTTACTTCATAAATAAAAATACATGTAACCAAATCTGTAACATCGCACCTCCGTTAAGGTCACTCGCAAAGGGAATGTCTTAACTTTGGTGGAGCATTTTAGTAAACAGAACAGAAACTTACAAGACAGATAAAACAGTACTTGAAAAATTTATAACTTTATTTCAACAGAAACCGAAGTAAGCTTGGTTACATCCTTTCAAATCATAATATCAGAATTCAAGTACAAAATATCAGTCTTGTACAAAAGCCTTCAGAATGCATAGTTTAAAATCATAATCCCTACAGAAGAAGACAAGCCATACTTTAAGCACTGCAAGCGGAAGAAATCTGGATCAAGCTAGAGTATTCCCTTCTACAAAACCTGGGGGGCGGGGGAACGGAAGAAAAGAGGCGAAACAACAAGGGTCAGACAAAAAGTCTGGCAAGTCCAGTGATTTTCAGTTATGAACAGATAATAATAACATGTAATGAACATAAAACTGGATGAGAGATAGCCGTAACAGGTGTAGCAGATATAACAGAAGAACAGAATGATATAAGCTATTGTTTTACACTTCTCTGCGCTAATACTAGTATAACAGAATTAGGTATCACCCTAATGTCTAAACTGAAACAGAAACGGGTACAGAATAATTTCCACAGAAACAGAATGCTAATAATGGGCCTTTACCACCCGATCAGAAATAGACAGAAGCAGAATGCGGATAATGGGCCTTTACTACCCGAACAGAAACAGAAACAGATTAATCCCTACGGAAACAGAATGTAGAATTAGGTGTACACTAGTAATTGGGCCTTTACCACCCGATCAGACGGTACCACGCAGAAACAGACAGGTGTTGCCACCCAACAGAAACAGACAGAACTAAGTGTACCCTAAAACCCTACCCCAAGCGATCGGCTCCCTAATACATAAATACCCTGTGTCGGCCCCACAGTAGGGTGTATCACTCCATAAAGTGACAACCAATTGGCACAGACCTATTTACAGATGTCACGGCGTCTTACATCCTCAGAGGCAGACTGGGATCCATGCACGCACATGACCCGGTTGGAACGCACCATCAACACCCCTCGCCATTATCAGAATGAACTGCTTATAATTAGTTCAGTAAGCGTGCCCGGACAATACTTACTGTTGGGTCAAAGTTTTGATACCAGAATGGGTTACTGACTAATATGGGTCCCAAACAACAGATGACACAAGTAATTCCCCTCCTAACCTTGTGTCCCCAGACTACAGATTTCAGATTAACTGTTTACAAGTTCAGGCATACAGCATTCAAATCAACTAGTTCACAGATCAGACAATCAAGTTAACAGGTTTTCAGACTAACGGATCAGATGTTTGGATTAACAAGCTTACAGATTAACTGGTTACAGATTAATAGACTTACAGATTAACTGATTACAAATTAACAGACTTACAGATTAACTGGTTACAGATTAACAGACTTACAGATTAACAGACTTACAGATTAACTGGTTACAGATTAACAGACTTACAGATTAACTGATTACAGATTAACAGACTTACAGATTAACTGATTACAGATTAACAAACTTACAGATTAACTGACTTTGTATTGGGTCTACGGATTCACGAGATGGGTTTATCAGATTCATTGGTCCAATTGGTCTAACCTTACCCAACACGTTTTAGACATCATATTTATGTAGATTTTCATTAATTAAATATTAATGCCCAAACCTCTCACATTAGACTGACAGTTTGCGGCTACTGGTAAGGCCGGTTGGTTCCGGGCAGGTTTCTATCGCAAACTGAGTCTAACCTCGGGTTTCAAGCACGTTATGACTAACTTCTCACATTAGAACCTATTGTTTGTGACCACTGGATTATGCCGGGTGGTTCCGGGCAGAATTACGCCACAAACTCATTCTAACCTCGAGTTAGCCATGTTTATCTTTGCGGCCAATTAATTAAGGATTTACTATTTATACCCACGCCTAATATACATGTCAATTATTCATAGCTAATTCAGATTATGTCAATAGCGGACTAATTATACCAACTCAA
This sequence comes from Allium sativum, assembly GCA_030737875.1. Classification (NCBI taxonomy): domain Eukaryota; kingdom Viridiplantae; phylum Streptophyta; class Magnoliopsida; order Asparagales; family Amaryllidaceae; genus Allium; species Allium sativum. The sequence continues at coordinate 368,460,304 of CM060920.1, forward strand.
CAGATATAGCAGATAACAGTTTCTTCAGATTAGGCGACTTAACGGATTTATCAGATTAAGCAAACTAGCAGATTTAACATTTTCAACAGACTTAGCAGATGACAGATTTGGCAGATGAATAGATCTAGCAGACTAGGCAGTAGAGCAGAACTAGCAGATTAAGCAATATAACAGAACTAGCAGATTAGGCAATGTAACAAAACCAGCAAATTAGGCAAATATAACAGATTTAATCATTTCTTAAAGTTTCACAAACATATCTTGCCTAATTATAAATCTTGCCTAAGTTCACATGCATAAATAATTGTCATGATTCACAATATGATAATATACCAAATATAGCCATCTATTACTATGCATGTCATATATCCCAAAGATCCCTTACTTAGGTGTTTATTTACATTAATAGATGCCCTATTCTCATGTAAATCTTTATACCTAAGCCATATTCTTTTTTTATCACAAATCATATGTTCAATACCCATTTATGTTATATTATAACATGTCCAGTCATATGTCTCAAATTATGTTCTAGCTGCAGTCCATGTTCTTTCCTCAAATCAGTCACCTATTGGTCATGCCCAATTTATGCATCATTCATTTTATTGTCCCAAACATTTTAGCGTATGTTAATCTCTTATGAGATTGGCTCAGGCTCGTGGTAGCCTGGCTATAGAACAGAAAGAGGAAAGAGATACAAAATAAGATAGATCCAAACAGAACAGAACAGATATAACCTCAGATTCAGATTTATAATTCATGTCACAATCAGAATTAACGTTTATATCGAAAAATAACTGCACTTGCCTTGGTTGGATTAAAGAAAGAATTTTAATTGTTGTAGAATCGTTGCAGTAGCTTTAATCTCTAATTTGAATTGAGTTGCTTAGGTTGATGTTGATTAGCTTCTAGTTTTGATTCCAGCAGAGTAGCGACGCCATTTTTATTTTTATTTAGAACAGAGGCAGAGAAGAAGAAGAATAGAATTGTGTGTAGAGGAGGCTAGGTCTTAGGGTGTATTTATAGGTGTAGGAACACATTTCAGCCATCAGATTAACCCTAAAACCAATCCGGACCATCAAAAATCGTCCCAGGGCTTCAAAAACGTGTTCTGGACCGAGACAGGCTGACCAGGTCGACTTGCGGGGGGGGGGGGGGGGTCGACACTATAGTCGACCCCCATGGGGGAGGTCGACTCCCAGGTCGACCCCCGGGTCGACCTGCCCAGTTCGGTGCTGACCGAAACCTTCTGAATCTTCTACAGGCCATAACTTCTTCATCCAGACTCCGATTTTCGAAAACTCGGACTCTATTTCATGTAAAATTTCTAGAGGAACGCAATGGTGATGTCCGTTTTACCTAATTCCTGATTCTTATATTAATTATCCTCATTTTACTATCTTTTCCATTACACACACCGTTATCAAACTAATTTTTCTTCTCTTTCATGTATTAATTAATTCTTCTTATGCATCACCATTATTTACCTATCATAAGCATATTTTCATATATTTTATTTCATTTTTCATTATACTTAAAAATGCGGGGTGTTACATTCTTCCCTCCATAAAGGATTTCGTCCCCGAAATCTTCAAGTTAAGAAGAATGTGTCCTACCATCCAATCATCCATCTACTCAATCACCAATCACATGCATTCATTGTCCTTAAGAGATCTCTAATCCTGTATGAACATATGCAAGAAGTGTGTGTATATGTTCCTTGTCTAATGCAAAGATCAGGCGGTCCACTGATTCAGTTGACCTCCTTAATGCGAATTATGCCAGTGTCATGAGTCCAACATGTATGCAATTTTCCTACTCGATACATATCATTTCTATATGAGTGCACAACCATTCAGTCATATGCAACATCCATGTGTTGAGTCAATCATTTTGCATCCACAAAAATTAAAAATGCTCACACATCCATATGCAGTATGAGAGTGTTTTCGAGCCGATCTAGTGCCTAGTGTGTGTATATGCATCCACGAGCAACCACTTGCATCCACTTGCAACCATCAAACATAACATGTCTCAAACACATGTTTACACCCATTAGTTTCTACCTAAAGTTCGAAGATTCGATAGATAGGATACAGTCGAATGATGGAAGCGAGTACAGATAAAACAAAAACTTGGTTCCCATTAGGCATGGGTCCTAAGTATCGGCCACGAAGACCGAAACCAACATCAAATTGACACTAAGAGGATTACCCTCTTTAGACAATGTCAAAACTGGAAATCTTAACCTTATCAGAAATATTAAGATATTTACAGATTACTGGTACAGATCAGATTACCGAATGATTCTTAGGAAACTAAGCATGATAAAACCCAGAATGTATGCGTCCTACTTGACGCCTAACACAGATATCTCTCAAACCCCAACCTATCACCAGCAGATGAGTCGTAACCCCTATGGGGTTTGAGACTATAACCAGATCAGAAACAAGACTAGTATTAAAGTGCAGAGACTCGACTACAGAATCAGAATGCCATAATCGGAAAGAGTTCTAACTCAATAATCAGATAAGGAAACTAAACTCTCTACGGAAATTTTCCTACTTCTATCCTATCCACCAACTATGAGAGCATTCGCTTACCTTCCCGAAGTAGGTCAGGTCCTCTGTCCTTCCTCTTGAGTTAAGCTTCCATAAGTAAAGCACATTCGTCCTCTATCATCAGACTTTTCTTCCTTCTTTTGTGTTTCCTTTTTGCCTCCTTTGTGAACCAAGTCCATATCCATGAGTTTCTCATCCTTGGGTTGTGCTCCTTACCCAAACTCCCTCATTCTCATCTTTACTATCCGTGTGTAACACGTTGACAAGTCCCTTGAAAGCGGCCTCCATCGCACAGAAAATCCTACAAAGCTCGAAAGAAAATTAGCCGTAGGTGAGACTACTGCGGCTACAGATGGAAGTCGGGCGCTTATTTGCCCTTTGACCGGTGTCGTAGTCTTATCAAGCCTACAAAACCATGCCGCGATGAGGTTACCTCCCAGAAAGCCGGGAGCCCCGGAGAAAGAAGGAAACAAAGATTCAAACAGAGGATCAAAAGATAGATATATGGCTTTTGGGGATTATGTTTTTCAAAAATAAGCTTTACTTTTGAAAATACTTCCTTTTTAAAACCTTTTTGAAAATAGTTTTCAAAACTTTTTATCAAATCTGGTAACCTTCAGCTCTGATACCAAGTGTAACACCGCACCTCCGTTAAGGTCACTCGCAAAGGGAATGCCTTAACTTTGGTGGAGCATTTTAGTAAACAGAACAGAAACTTACAAGACAGATAAAACAGTACTTGAAAAATTTATAACTTTATTTCAAAAGAAACCGAAGTAAGCTTGGTTACATCCTTTCAAATCATAATATCAGAATTCAAGTACAAAATATCAGTCTTGTACAAAAGCCTTCATAATGCATAGTTTAAAATCATAATCACTACAGAAGAAGACAAGCCATACTTTAAGCACTGCAAGCGGAAGAAATCTGGATCAAGCTAGAGTATTCCCTTCTACAAAACCTGGGGGGCGGGGGAACGGAAGAAAAGAGGCGAAACAACAAGGGTCAGACAAAAAGTCTGGCAAGTCCAGTGATTTTCAGTTATGAACAGATAATAATAACACGACATGAACATAAAACTGGATGAGAGATAGCCGTAACAGGTGTAGCAGATATAATAGAAGAACAGAATGATATAAGCTATTGTTTTACACTTCTCTGCACTAATACTAGTATAACAGAATTAGGTATCACCCTAATGTCTAAACTGAAACAGAAACGGGTACAAAATAATTTCCACAGAAACAGAATGCTAATAATGGGCCTTTACCACCCGATCAGAAACAGGCAGAAGCAGAATGCGGAAAATGGTCCTTTACTACCCGAACAGAAACAGAAGCAGATTAATCCCTATGGAAACAGAATGTAGAATTAGGTGTACACTAGTAATTGGGCCTTTACCACCCGATCAGACGGTACCACGCAGAAACAGACAGGTGTTGCCACCCAACAGAAACAGATAGAACTAAGTGTACCCTAAAACCCTACCCCAAGCGATCGGCTCCCTTATACATAAATACCCTGTGTCGGCCCCACAGTAGGGTGTATCACTCCCTAAAGTGACAACCAATTGGCACAGACCTATTTACAGATGTCACGGCGTCTTACATCCTCAGAGGCAGACCGGGATCCATGCACGCACATGACCCGGTTGGAACGCACCATCAACACCCCTCGCCATTATCAAAATGAACCGCTTATAATTAGTTCAGTAAGCATGCCCGGACCCTACTTACTGTTGAGTCAAAGTTTTGATACCAGATAGGGTTACTGACTAATATGGGTCCCAAACAATAGATGACACAAGTAATTCCCCTCCCAACCTTGTGTCCCCAGACTACAGATTTCAGATTAACCGTTTACAAGTTCAGGCATACAACATTCAGATCAACTAGTTCACAGATCAGACAATCAAGTTAACAGGTTTTCAGACTAACGGATCAGATGTTCGGATTAACAAGCTTACAGATTAACTGGTTACAGATTAACAAACTTACAGATTAACTGATTACAGATTAACAGACTTACAGATTAACTAGTTACAGATTAACAGACTTACAGATTAACTGATTATAGATTAACAGACTTACAGATTAACTGGTTACAGATTAACAGACTTACAGATTAACTGATTACAGATTAACAGACATACAGATTAACTGATTACAGATTAACAGACTTACAGATTAACTGACTTTGTATTGGGTCTACGGATTCACGAGACGGGTTTATCAAATTCATTGGTCCAATTGGTCTAACCTTACCCAACACGTTTTAGACATCATATTTATCTCAGATTTTCATTAATTAAATATTAATGCCCAAACCTCTCACATTAGACTGACAGTTTGCGGCTACTGGTTAGGCCGGTTGGTTCCGGGCAGGTTTCTGTCGCAAACTGAGTCTAACCTCGGGTTTCAAGCACGTTATGACTAACTTCTCACATTAGAACCTATTGTTTGCGACCACTGGATTATGCCAGGCGGTTCCGGGCAGAATTACGCCGCAAACTCATTCTAACCTCGAGTTAGCCATGTTTATCTTTGCGGCCAATTAATTAATGATTTACCATTTATACCCACGCCTAATATACATGTCAATTATTCATAGCTAATTCAGATTATGTCAATAGCGGACTAATTATACCAACTCAACAGATATAGCAGATAACAGATTCTTCATATTAGGCGACTTAACGGATTTATTAGATTAAGCAAACTAGCAGATTTAGCATTTTCAACAGACTTAGCAGATGACAGATTTGGCAGATGAACAGATCTAGCAGACTAGGCAGTAGAGCAGAACTAGCAGATTAAGCAATATAACAGAACTAGCAGATTAGGCAATGTAACAAAACCAGCAAATTAGGCAAATATAACAGATTTAATCATTTCTTAAAGTTTCACAAACTTATCTTGCCTAATTATAAATCTTGCCTAAGTTCACATGCATAAATAATTGTCATGATTCACAATATGATTATATACCAAATATAGCCATCTATTACTATGCATGTCATATATCCCAAAGATCCCTTACTTAGGTGTTTATTTACATTAATAGATGCCCTATTCTCATGTAAATCTTTATACCTAAGCCATATTCTTTTTTATCACAAATCATATGTTCAATACCCATTTATGTTATAAATATAACATGTCCAGTCATATGTCTCAAATTATGTTCTAGCTGCAGTCCATGTTCTTTCCTCAAATCAGTCACCTATTGGTCATGCCCAATTTATGCATCATTCATTTTATTGTCCCAAACATTTTAGCGTATGTTAATCTCTTATGAGATTGGCTTAGGCTCGTGGTAGCCTGGCTATAGAACAGAAAGAGGAAAGAGATACAAAATAAGATAGATCCAAACAGAACAGAACAGATATAACCTCAGATTCAGATTTATAATTCATGTCACAATCAGAATTAACATTTATATCGGAAAATAACTGCACTTGCCTTGGTTGGATTAAAGAAAGAACTTTAATTGTTGTAGAATCGTTGCAGAAGCTTTAATCTCTAATTTGAATTGAGTTGCTTAGTTTGATGTTGATTAGCATCTAGTTTTGATTCCAGCAGAGTAGCGAAGCCATTTTTATTTTTATTTAGAACAGAGGCAGAGAAGAAGAAGAATAGAATTGTGTGTAGAGGAGGCTAGGTCTTAGGGTGTATTTATAGGTGTAGGAACTCATTTCAGCCATCAGATTAACCCTAAAACCAATCCGGACCATCAAAAATCGTCCCAGGGCTTCAAAAACGTGTTCTGGACCGAAACAGGCTGACCAGGTCGACCTGCGGGGGGGTCGACACTATAGTCGACCCCCATGGGGGAGGTCGACTCCCAGGTCGACCTGCCCAGTTCTGTGCTGACCGAAACCTTCTGAATCTTCTACAGGCCATAACTTCTTCATCCGGACTCCGATTTTCGAAAACTTGGACTCTATTTCATGTAAAATTTCGAGAGGAACGCAATGGTGATGTCCATTTTACCTAATTCCTGATTCTTAAATTAATTATCCTCATTTTACTATCTTTTCCGTTACACACACCGTTATCGAACTAATTTTTCTTCTCTTTCATGTATTAATTAATTCTTCTTATGCATCACCATTATTTACCTATCATAAGCATATTTTCATATATTTTATTTCATTTTTAGTTATACTTAAAAAGGCGGGGTGTTACAAAATCCTGAACCTCCCCCATATTCATGAAACTCTACCCATATTTCAACGTCTAAACAATTCTAGACAACTTTCTTCTCCTTCAAAAGGGCACACCGCAAGCTTCCCTACCCTTCTTCTCTGTTTGAGTAAAACCGCATCTCTTCGTTTCAGAAATACGATAATATATAGTACCCCATTTCACAGCTTTCTGCATGTGAGTCTCTTTTATTATTATTTGGAAGCTGTGTTTTTTTGTTAAGTGGCATGATTTGTTTTTCAAAAAAAGATAAATAGACGAGAGCATTCCTGTATATTTATAAGACTTAGGAATTAAGGCACACTATAGCCATGTTCTTAGGTAACTTCATGTACAAGGTTTTTGTACTTTCTTATCATAGTTCTATGTGTAGAAATTTGGTTTCCAGGACACAGGTGTTTTGTTTATTATTTTTATTTTTACTTAGTTTGCAAGTAACATGGTTTAGCTGAATCGGAGTGGTACACATTGTTGTTTGATGGTTGACAATTCATACTGTATGTGTCTTCATTTCTGAATACTTAGATATAAAGTATTCCAGACAGTAGTTCATGTCCGTCCATAGGTTACAGTCTGCCGAAAGTTGGTTTTTATTAGATTATATTTATATAAGCTTTATATACTTAGAGGCAAAGCGTACTGTGTACCGTGACATTTTAGGCAAGGTAGGTCTGTACATTCATTTTTAGAGTGTCCTTGTTGCCAAGGAAAATGAAAATCGTACAACGCTTTTATAACACGCATGCTCTTACTTCATTGTTAAGGCAATATACAAAACTTGTGCACAGTTATATTTTTAAACAATATACATTAAACGCTTTTCTTCTCGTTCTACATATTTGAGCATACCGTGTTACTGATGTCCTACTAGAAGCTAATTGGCTCAAGCATGCATACTTAATTAGTCACCTAATCGTGAGAACCAATTGGTATTTTGGTTTTAGCAAATGTTTATATCAATCAAATATTCAAAATATTTAAATTCAAACCATTTAAATTCTCAAACCATTTATATAAAATAATTAAATTATTAAATCACCGAAAATCTGGGACATTACATTACTTTCCCCTTAAAAGAATTTCGTCCCCAAAATTACTAAGGCAGAAAAATGACCCTAACCCCATTTACTAGATTAAAAATCTTTTGTTTTTTTGTCTTATCTCCAGTTTCAACTGAATCAATTAATTTCAACTGGAATATAAATTCATCTTTACTAATGAATATTTTCAAAAAAATTGAAAATTCTCTAACACCTTTAAATTTCTGAAATTTTTTGCCAGCGTCTCCTTTGCATAGCTCAATCGGTACGACTACAACTCGCCTCTCTAGGCTTTCTTCACTTCAAAGGAAGATCAAATAGCCAAGTGTGGCTTGCCAAAATAGCTCATGAAAATCTCATACTTAATACAATATAAACTTGCACCTTTTTGTCGGGCATATCATTATATCATTTCCATTTGCTACAAATTTAGCAGATACCAATGTCACCCCAATCAAACTCCAATCAATTTTATCCTCAAACCTAATCATTTGCTTGTACCCAAGTCGAATCCCATTCTGAACTCAAATTCCATTATCAATTTCATCTCTTAACTTACCAGTCCAATGTACTTAACCAAATTGAGTTGCATTCCTCAAAATTTATTAACTAATTAGCTTCTCTAATTAATTATCTTTATCTCATAATTCAATTCTGGTTTTTATTTTAACAATTAATTTATTTTAATTCAAAACTCTTTTTCCTGGGAGTTTTTAAACAGTTTAGCTTTTCTAAGACCAGATATCCCTTTTCAGGATTCAAAACAACTTATTTCCTCAAAGCAATTCAAAAACAATCTCTTTGGTAGTAATCCATCACTTAGAAACTCGAAAATGAACACCGATGATGCTACGCAGTCATCATCGGAATTATATTCCAGCGACCGAAGTGAGTTCAGTACTATATCTCTTTAAAAATCCATATTTAAATACTTCCATTTTGAATCTATTTCAAAATACCATTCACAATGTTCGTAAAACCATTTAAAATCTTGTAGGATTTTAAAATTCCCTTATATTTAATCCTAATCCATTTATAAACACCTTTTCAACTTGTAGGAATTTTAATTCCAATTCTGGTTTAAATTCAAATTTAATTTATCTGATTTCATATACTAAACTTATACGAATTCTGATTGGTTATTTATAATCATTTCAATCATAACCTTATTCGATTATAATAATGGCCAACACATCAAATATAATAATTACAATATATATACTTCTTTATATCAAAATATATTTTGGGAAAAATTATTTTACCCTCTTTTCAAAAGATACTGTGTCGGTTCATCGTATTCGAGTGTTTAGAAACCCCTACCGATACAATGGATCCAACCGATCGACCAGAACTCATAAACAACTCAACCAATAAATCTCCATAATATAAAACATTTTTTATATAAAATAGCAAATACGCGCTCATATATATACACTCAAACTCAATCTAGGATATTACTAATCCCATCTCTATTGAGTTACGCCGCAGAGCCAAGGTAAACACTTAACCTCACTTTGATACCACCGTAACGGCTCGGGGAATTTGAGACCTTGGTAATCGACATAAACTCAATGTCGACTATCTAAGCATCGGAAATACCGAATAGTTAATAGAAAAAAATTATAGGGTGAGAATAGATAAGGTAGAAAATTAGAATTGAAGAAGAAGAATATAACAACCGAATCAGAGTAACACGAACCTCATATCGGAACAAATAAAATATACTATATAACATAAACTTTGAAATACAAATTTGTATTTGAATATACACATCATTATCAAAGCACAATACTTACAACACAGCAGAAATAAACAATAGCTATATAATCCTGAAGCCTCCTACTCCAGCTCTTCAAGTGTCTATGCAATCCCAACTACTTGACTACCCATACAAAATTGGGAACCCAAAAGTTTAGGGAAAACAAACAAAATAAACTCTGGGTCAGTCATGTGACTGGTGTGAGTAAACTTCAACCATTTTGTTTAACTTTTAATATCCTTTTAAAAGAAAGAATAATCGTAAGACCGACCCACACATAAACACAGATGGTTTTTACCTTACGATAACCCAAAACATTCTTTTATAATCCATACTCTTCTGATATTATAATAATGTCTAAATCAAATAAATAGCAATCTAGTAGAACCCTTTCATCTCATGCTCTACATATATAATATACAATCAAAAATCACGGGCTCTTAATGGATAATAAATTCCCAACTATGACAAGGTATGGAACCACCTTCCGATCAGTGTACTCTAGAAGCGATACATTGGAGTTCAACAAGAACATCTTGTAACTCGGCCACGCATGACCGACCATTCATTTCGCTTGAATGTTCCGAATATATTGTCACCGTACGGTTAGTATACCAACATAACCGTTTCGGGAGATACAGAATTGAAAGAAGTAACAAATATGAATATTCTCTAGATGGTAACAATATATCCTAATTGCGTGCGACCTACTTAGTCATGTTGCCTGCCCGATTACTGTCATTTCCTAGTTGATGAGGCTTGAGGTCATAACGTATCTTTTAACAGATCACTCCTTCATTTACTTTGAATGCCACATCATTATACTCGTCAAATCACAAATTGATTTCCTCAAAAATACCACGGGTATAAGCTAAGAGAAACGAATTCCTCCGCCACCAATGTAAATACGTTTGAAACGATTAACTTACGTGATCTACCAGATATACTCTATCAGACATTCGTCCATTCAAGTTTTCCTGGGACTGGACGACCCGAAGGCACTATTCTGTAAATCCATCTTAGGCAATTTTTACCTAGGATTTACTGAACAACCCTTGCATAACTCCGTCTTCAATTATGTTCATCATAGTTGATTCACAACGCTAATGCCATACGGAGTGGTTTTCAGATAATATATCTGATCTTGGTCTCTCCGTATTGACAATGGAAATGGTCAAAATCTTTGATAGTCGGTGATTTAACTATCAAAGGAAAACATGTGTACAACAACGGTCGTATTTCCAAATGGAAATTTTACCGATCAATCATCATTTCATTTCCCAATTTCCCATTTATCGTTTCCATATATTCATAAATTCCTTATTTTCTAAAATTAAAAAATATACGTTATTACTTTGGAAAACGTTTCCATTTCTGATTCACGCATCAATATCTTCCCACCTCTATCAATCTCTAACTGTAAACTAGTAAGAGAACAACTTCCCAAGTATAAACCCCGAAGGCCGAAACCAACATCAGATCGATACCCAGAAAGCCATTCAACTCAACTAATTTCCAGTCAGTTTCTAATTTCAGTAATTCCATTTAAATTCCTAATTCAAACCCCAAATTCCTTTATAGTATTTTATTTGCAAAATATTTACTTAAATCCTTTATTCACATTAAATGTGAATAATATTTCTTCTTTGCAATCAAATCAGTTTGATTTCTTATTTAAAAACAATATCCCAAATCCAATTTCTTTTCATACTTCTATGTAACGAATTTTCATATAAAAACTTATTTTATACTTCTAATACTAAAATCACATTTAATTCCCTTTTAAAAATGCTAAGTTCAAATTCCATTAAAACATCGGTGTTAAAACCGATTCTTACTTCTCTATATAAATTCAGTCTTATATATTTCGTTTATCAAATGATAAATATTTTATTTAATTTATAAAACATTGTTTATAAATTAATCTTCTCAATCTATTTGTTAAAGCATATTTCTATTTAATATCCACTTTTATTAATCTTCTCATAATTCTTTTATATCTCGTCAATTTCCTTTTATAATCCTATTTATTTTCTAAACAAATATTCCTTATGTAATTCTATTTACTTTCTAAATAAATATTATTTTTATAAAAAAAATTGATTTTATAAATATTTTCTTTTATAAAATTCTTTGATTTTATAAATATTTTATTTTCAATATTCATTTTGAAAATTCCCTTTTCACTTTCTAATATTTCTTATGGTATTTGGAATACCAAATAACCATGATCAGCATCATCTACACACCCATAATCAATCACATATTATATATCACATCATATATCACAATATATGAAAACAAACAGTATTATAAATATTGAGGAATCCTGTTGAATCCCTCCAACCTGTTTCCCTGCATCATAGATGTTAGACAACATAAATAACTTCTATTTCATTTCAATATGGAATATTCTGATAAACAGAATCGATATTTGATCAATGATTTATATATATAATTATATTTTTATTTTCAACCAATAAATTAGCAATTCAACCAAACAATCACAATCAATCATCATTTATCAACACTAGATTATATTTATTAAAATATAAACTAGCAGAGTTAGTGAGTCTTACTCACATTGGTCGTCAATCGTTGAATAACGATTTACGGTCGATTTGATTGGGTCAGGCGTTTTCGTTTTTCCTAAAATTCAAACGAGCTCCAAAAGGGTCCAAACCAATTCCATTATGTAGCATGCGATTATACGATCCCAACATGACAAACGGTTTGTAAATCCGACCACGTATGAGCGAATTATTAAGTTAACACATTCATATATAATTTAAATTAACATTAAAATTAAATTCAAAATTGGGCCTTACACCAAATAAATCCAGCCTGCTACCCTTCTAACTCGTATTATATCTCCTTCTCCAACTACATGCATCTCGTTCCAGTGAAAAAGAAACCGCAATTCTTCCTTTATTTGTTTGCAACCAACTCCTCCGACTTATCCCTTTTTTTGTTTTCTCTATTTCCTTTTGACCTTGGGTCTTACCAATAATATGTATAATCGGCCCAATCATCACGCACGGTAAAAACCAAGAACCGACAGTTCTTCTTCTTCACTTCCAAATAAAGATTCCACTGCCTGTATTTCAATCCGCCGTTTTCCAGTTTTATTTATTTATTTATTTTATTCACTGACAAACCGCCCCTGTAAACATCTGAACCCACCGTAGCCATTCTTCTCAAGACCCACGCATCCTCATTACTTCACGGTTGTTCTTCTCAAAAGCACCCTGCTCCAGTCTGCATCACGCAAGCTCCAGGCATCGAGCTGTTTCCAGCTTCATGGTTGCATACAAACAAAAGCGCCATTGCAGAAATGTTTCGAGCCCCAGTAGATCCACGTTTCAACATTCATATTGTCGTGACCTCCTGTACTTGTAAACCCATGGCATTTAAAAACAAACAAACTATTTCATTCAACAAACACAAACCATTGAATATCACCCTCTTCATTACTTGGTTTCCTTCGTACACCATCACGTATAACATTTGATCCTCCTTCTTTCACTCAACAAAGCTATAAACAGTTGCCACCCGTCATCATTTCAACAAACTCCATCGCTGCTTCACTAGAATCACACCAAAACCAGCGTTTTCTTCCTCATCTTAGTCTCTCCATTCATGCATTTGACCCGTGAATATAGCACCGGGTTCCCAAACTTCGACGGCCTCCCAATTCCCTGCATCCACCTCCACAGCTCGGCCAAGCCATTCCTTCATGCCATATGCGTCCTTGCTCACGTGATTCCCACTTTGACTGACCTCCGATCCCTTCGCCAACTTCAAAATAAGCACCGCCCATCTATCTCACGCTCGTGGCAACTTTCTTCGTCCCGACTTCCAGGTGAGCTCGCTGCGCAGTGTAGAGCAACACAAAAATCTCACCGCGTGTTTCTTCTTTTACCTTTTCTCTTGCCATTTGCACCATGTTATTCTCGTTGCCTGTAGCGTTTACTTCCCATATCAAAAATACATGCAACCAAATCCCGAACCTCCCCCATATTCCTGAAACTCCACCCATATTTCAACGTGTAAACAATTCTAGACACCTTTCTTCTCCTTCAAATGGGCACACCGCAAGCTTCCTTGCCCTTCTTCTCTGTTTGAGTAAAACCGCATCTCTTCATTTCAGAAATACGATAATATATAACACCCCATTTCACAGCTTTCTGCGTATGAGTTTCTTTTATTATTATTTGGAAGCTGCGTTTTTTTGTTAAGTGGCATGATTTGTTTTCCAAAAAAAAAGGGACTTAGCAATTAAGGCACACTGTAGCCATGTTCGTAGATAACTTCATGTACAGGGTTTTTGAGCTTTTTCATCATAGGTCTGTGCGTAGAAATTTGATTTCCAGGACATAGGTGTTTTGTTTATTATTTTTATTTTTACTTAGTTTGCAAGTAACATGGTTTAGCTGAATTGGAGTGATACACGTTGTTGTTTGATGGTTGACAATTCATACTGTATGTGTCTTCATTTCTAAATACTTAGATATAGAGTATTCCAGACAGTAGTTCACATCTGTCCATAGGTTACAGTCTGCCAAAAGTTGATTTTTATTAGATTATATTTATATAAGCTTTATATACTTAGAGGCGAAGCATACTGTGTACCGTGACGTTTTAGGCAAGGTAGGTCTGTACATTCATTTTTAGAGTGCCCTTGTTGCCAAGAAAAATGAAAATCGTTCAACGCTTTTATAACACGCATGCTCTTACTTCATTGTTAAGGCAATATACAAAACTTTTGCATAGCTATATTTTTAAACAATATGCGTTAAACGCTTTCGTTCTTGTTCTACATATTTGAGCATATCGTGTTATTGATGTCCTACTAGAAGCTAATTGGTTTAAGCATGCATACTTAATTATTCACCTAATCGTGAGAACCAATTTGTATTTTGGTTTTAGCAAATGTTTATATTAATCAAATATTCAAAATATTTAAATTCAAACCATTTAAATTCTCAAACCATTCATATTAAAATAATTAAATTATTAAATCACCAAAAATCGGGGACATTACACAAACCATATATGTATTTGAGCCAAAAAATCGTAACGGACTCATTGGTGCGATCCCCTTTGTTAAATTCTGATAATTTTATGACTTATTAATTAATTCATTGTTTAATTTCCATGTATTAATATTTGAGTTGTTACATTCTCTCTTCCTTAAAGGATTTTGTCCCTAAAGTCTCCAAGGATAAAAGAATGAAATATGCATAATCATCCAAATATTTACATCTATCTACTCAAACACCTTCCATTTGCATTCATTGTCCTTAAGTTTTCTAATGCGGTTTATGCAATTATGCAGTAGTGTATTGTGTATGTCCCTAATTAATACAAAATATTAGTGGTTTGCTAATTCCATTGACCTTCTTTTTATGCAATCTTTCTTGTGCCATGTATCCAAATATATGCAAAAAAAACCTAATGATAAATGATAGTTCTATATATGTGCTTCAGCTACTATTCAGATGCAACAACCATATGATAACATTCATTTACATCAACCATAAAAATAATATAAAATTCACACACAACTATATACATATATAAGTGCCCTATTAGCCGATCCTCAATAGTGCCTAGTGTGTGTATATGCATCCACTGCTTCATTGAAGCCATTTTCATACATCATACATAACATGTTCTAACAACATGTAACAAATCCTACCATCCATAGGCTTAATCCTAAGTTCTACCCTTCCTAAGGATATTTAGAAGAAAGACCTTAATTAAAGGAAAAAACTAACAGTAGAATATCATAAAGGAAACATTTGTCAAAAGATCGTGGGTAAAAAACTTGACTTCCTTAAAGACACCCAAGTTGTTACAACTAGACTTTCTCACTATTAGTTAAAAGTTTCCAGTACTGAATTAATTAATGAATCATCACATGATGACTTAATATTAACTCGCACTTTTTATCCAAACTTCATATTTGAATGGTTTCTCTTCTAACTGTCGAGTTATTCTAACCACATTCGCTAGAGATCTTTTCTATCATATCTATCTTAAATCCTCTAGGAAGAAATATTCCATGTTTTCTGTTTTCTTCCTTTTTCGAACTAGATTAACATAGTTAAGTCGTTTGGTTTGAAATTCCCAAAGCCTACTCTACCTTACAGGTAGGGTTACTTTTATTTTATTCACAATCCGATTTCTAGTCTTTACCTTTACGGTCTTGTGTCCCCCTATTTGTACCACTTATATTATCCAACCCCATAAGGACTTGCTCCTTTATCAATTTCCTATATATATATATATATATATATATATATATATAGTTTTCAAAACTCATATTGCTATTACTATTATATATTTTTTTCAAAATTTCATTTGAAAAATCTTAGTGAGATTACTTGCTATTCAAAGGGACAAAAAAATTCTTTCTAATATACATATATATAATACTTTTATGAAATTTCCAAAAAAGTGAATTTCATACCAAAACATTTTTTCCCTATAAATTTTCTATTTTTGAAACCATATATGTATATGTGGGGTTTAGACTCAGAGTGGTTCTATAAATTTCTTTTTCCTCAAAACACTCCTTTTTTCCAATTCTTTCCTTGGACACAATTATTCACCATGTCATTAATCCTTTTGAAATCCTTATATCCATTTAACCATTTATCCACTAGCTAAAATTTTTACTTACATCAATTGGGTGGTCATATAAAGATAGATTTTTACCAATCTGATCCTTAAAATTAGGTTTCAACTTGTTCCTATCAATTGTTTTTTTTTCCTTAAATAGAATTTCAAGGATCTTCATCTCATGCCCAAATGACACAACCTTGATGAATACCAAACTCCAATCATAGAGTATAACTAATGGCAAATTCCTATCAAAATGCTAAGACATACATTCGGGTTATATCCTTTAAGGTTCTTACATATTAAAAGGTATTTCCATTGAAGCTACATGAACTCTTATACCTAAAATCCAAGATCTTAATGTTAACTACATTCTTACTTTTACAAAGGAGACCCTAAAAATCACCAGACACTCGAATTCAATTAATCTTCCTTGTCTTCTATTACAATTCCTTATAGGGGACAACTATCTACAATCCAAGATCATATAGATTTCAGTCTTTCCCTATAACAGGCAATGGTTCCCCCTATGACAACTGGAAAACTAATAGTAACTAATCCAAGGTAACTACTCTTGTGCGTCCTCTTACTAATGCTACCAGCATAATTGATACTAAAGTATTAAATTGAAAGCTTTTAAAGAAATTTTCTCATTTTATTTCTACTAAAGCTAAACTTCTCTCGGTGAGGTAGGTCGAAAAAATCTTTATCTTGTAAATACTTTCAATAACCCTCTATAATAAACCACTAATCCAAGAAAATTTCTTATCTTCCAAAAGTGATACTCAGAGAACTTAGTCTTAGGTTTATGCACTTATAAGGTACTAAATACAAAAGTTATCCCATGACATTCTTTGTTTATACTAACATGTCATCAATAAAATACCCCTACAAATTACTATAGAACCTTACCAGTCATCCTTCCACACAAGTCAATAACTAGGCTTAGGCACAAGCTAGCCAAAAAGTATGGTAAATATTCTTAAAATCCTCCCGATGTTTACGAACAACTCCATCTCTTTTTTTCCCACTACTCAAAACTTGATGGGATTCACGAGCAAAGAAATATAGTTATGGGAAAAATCTGGCTCCCTAAAATTTTATCAAAAAGACCACCAGCATAAGTCAAAAAGAAATGTTTCCTCCAAAACAATTCACTTATGATTAATATTTAGCCAAAGGAACTATCTGTCTCTTTAGTAAAGATGAGTGATGCCTCTCACCCAATAAATGTTTACTCTTACCAATACTTTTCCAAAAGTTCCTTTATTTATTTTCCCCAAATCTTTTAGCTAAGGCTGAAGTCCAATGATTCCTTCAAAACACAGGTGGAAAGCTTCTGTGATAGGTACTACACTCAACCACCAAAAGATAAGTCTAAGGAGTAAAACAATCCATTCCAACTATTTATTCACAAGTTAGTACTAGGGTGCGTGTTGACCTATCCTTCGAAACGGCCTTCTAGTTCGTGAAGATTCATAACCAAAGCACTCAGGATGTGACTCATACACCAAAAGATCAAACAAAGTAATCATAACTAATCCCAAATCTGGCTCGACCAATCTTGACTAGACTAAGTTAGCTAGAGAGCAATATCTAGATTGACTAAATTCCATCTCGGTGAAGACGTTGATGATAATTTATGCTCGACTAACATCAAACTTGACTATGATGATCCGGGCATAGGCAAAGCCGGATAATAGCTACCTATTGACCAGCTCCATTGCATCGTGACTAAGCCCACGATCTCCATTAACTTTGGATCGACTTCCATGCGTACCTACTGACCCGGACTGGAATCTCTTCTATAAATTTCACCTAAGAGCCATAGAAAATTTACTTTTTGGCTTCTCTCACATATTTTAGTTGTCTGCAAACTCATTCTACTTGAGATTTCATAATCTCTAAGACTAGTAATCTCATTTCTAGTATTATTTAAAGAGAAGTTATAAAGTGAACGCAGGAAATTTATAGCTAAACCACTATAAATCGTTTGTGTACCCTTTCCTCATTTTCATTTTTATTTTCTTTATTTTTTCTTTTTATTATAATCTTTGGATGTTTGTGCCAATTTTGGTGTAAACATTCTAATGCCTTCACTGAGAAACTTGAATTCTCAACGTTAGGATATTTATTCTACAATTTGGATCACCGACTCCGAAAAGAAAATCCTCTATTCCTTCAATTTAAGCAAAATTGGTGTTGATAAGAAACATCATCTCCTCTAGGCCCTTCAGCATCCATTCACAGAAAGAAGAAAATCGGATCGCCATTGCTCTAGAATCTGGCTTGACTATGACAAACCAGACTGAAATTATCTCTGTTGCACTAACGATCCTGCCAACCAAGCTCCAACTTCAGCATTCATCGTCCATGATGATTTCATGGAACTTGTTATGAGATTGGGTGAGATGACAACAACAGATGCACGCAAACATTGCGTTGAGGCAGGATATGAATAAAATGATGGCGTAATGGAATGAATTTAGGAGTAAGAGAGCTCCTACTCCACCATCCATCTAACAGAAGCCTCATCACCATAACGAAGGAGCGGAGAGTTAGTGTAGAAGGAAAAACATTCACTGGACCTTAAAATCTACAGGAAATCCAGTTCGGCAGACATCTGACTTGACTTGACTTGCCAAACTAGATTGGCTCGATGATGTCGAACCAGACAATGACAATCTAGATAATGTCAAGTCCGCCCCTTCACCGACCCGTTTTCCTCTTAGGGATCCAGCACCCGTGGCACCTCATGCGCTCATGTGCTTCCCTCCTCGTGTTTTGTGATTGACTTGGATAATTAGCGTCAAGGAAGTATCGCCCAAAATGGCAGCACATGTGACGTTGCCTACAGCGGAAACAACCAGGGCTAGGCGGGGCGAGAGTTCAAAACTAGAGTTTGTTTTCAATACTCCAGATTTGACTTTCATGGTAAGGCGAATCATGAACGGAAGTCGGGGTTGTGGGATTGACTTGAGTCATACAACATTCACTGACGACATACTATAGGCTGAGTTCCCTCTAAGATTCAATTTGCCTCAAATGAGTCACTACTCAGGCAGGACTGGTCCTCGCAAGCGCCTAATGAGATATACATGGTACATGGATTCAGTTGCAGCCCCGGATGCCATAAAATGTAAAGCATTTCCAATATATCTTGATGGAGTTGTGTTAATGTGGTTTACTCGACTACCTCCTAGATCGGTGCCGAATTTCAAGGATTTGAGTAACAAGTTCATGAACCAGTTTCGACTACATGCCTCCAAGTCAAAACAAGCTATAACCCTCTCCCATGCGATTTAATTCCACAGATAAATTCTCAAAGGTTACCTTGATCGTTTCAACACTCCCATCATCGAGATCCGCAATCCTAATCTGAAAATGGTATTGATGCCATTGGTCAATGGCGTTGATTCAGAAGCTGAATTTGGGAAATAGTTGACTGGGAAGCCTCCCTCAACCCAGATTGATTTTAGAGAAGGATAATGTGTATTTATGGATTATAGAGGGAGACAAAGACTAAAAGAGAAGAACTCGTGACACTGTAAATGAGGGTGTTTAGAGCAATGTTGCAATGAAGCAAGCTGGAGAGAATTCCGTAAAAGTTGAAGTTAATGTCCAAAATCAGAAAAAAGGGCAATAGTCGGCACAAGAATGACAACAGAACAGACCATAATCAAAAGGAGGATGCTAAGAAGCGACCATGATTCCAAACTTTCGATAGTTACACACCCTTGAATGATACTTTAGAGAATATATATCTGGTAACATGCAATACAGTGCAGTATAAGATGCTCCCACTGTGAGAGTCTATGGAGAAAGATGTGCAATCTGGGAAGTTTCGTTTATTCCATGAGATATACGGTCATGTAACTGATGAAGACCGTCATCTCTGGGATATCATGGAGAAGTTAATACCATAAGGTAAATTGAATTAGTACAAAGTTGCCCCTCAGGACAAGGGATGGGGAATTTGGACCTCAAACGTCAAGGTTAGGCAGCTTCTAGAGCCACCGCCCAACCTAGAAACAAAGGAATTGTCATAAATACCATTGTCGGAGGACCACTTCTGATAAAATTCAATCTTCGAACTATGAACAGTATGAAAACATGGTGAAACATGTTGAAACTGAAGAGTACAACGCCGCATATGAGACTGCTCTTGTAAAGCAGTGAAGGATGATATTTTCTTCCGTAATCGTGAAAATGACGGGTGAAAGACCCACTTATTGATCCTACTGTGATTTCGGCCATGAATGGACTGTCATTGGTACAGAATGTCCTTATTGATTTTGTGATTTCCATTAACATTTTTTTCAGAAAAGCCTACGACAAGATGATGATAGAGGCTAAGGATTTGAATCCATGTGAAGGAACGATTCATGATTTTAATGGCATAACTAATGAATCAGTAGGTATGGTTGAATTACCGATAGAGTTGGGTGAGGAAGATCGCCGAAGAATGTGAATCCTTCCCTTTTTGTTATTGGATATAAACTCTCCATACAAAGCCTTTTTGGACCGATCGGCCCTTGCTGAATTCCAAGAATGCATAGCTTCTTGGTGCTTGCTCTTAAAGTTTTAGACTGAGAATGGAGTCAGAGTCGTATAAGGAGACAAGGTAGCAGAACAAGCATACTACTTGGCTAAGTGGAAAGATTCGCATAGCATACTACTAGAAAAAAAATACTACGACATCGGTTTTTGGCCGATGTCTGAAAGAATTCTGACCAATGTCTTTGCACGTGTAGAGAAAGATCAGGTTCTTTCACATCGCTTTTTGGCCGATGTCTAAGATGGCCTAATACAACGTTTTTATTAGGATATCCGATGATTTACGATCGATGTCTACATGTGAATTCTACGTCGGTTAATTATAAAGAACCGGTGTTAAAAAGGACGATTACATCAGTCACTTTAAAAGAACCGATGGATAAGGCAATCATACATAAAACACAGCAAAAGCAATGGGGTAGTTTCACAAATGGTATATGATATAGTAGGTTCGTTGTATATACGCATGATGTCGATACATATGTATATGCAAACAAAATGTTTACATATACACGTATGTGCGGCAACCACCACATATACACAATCGTGTTCAAAACTAGGCAAGGGAAGCAAACTAGACATGATTATAACCCGACAAATAGAAATGCACTAGTATGAATAAAGCATGGGTCAAATGCATACAATAACTAAGGGTCATATTCAATTCCTATTTAAAATGAAACAAGTGCAAATTTGTAGAAATTCATGTATAAAGTGTCTAAATACTTGCAGTAGATGTGCTCCTTTTTCAAACTAGGGGAAAGGCTTAAGGTTGTGGTTCCTGTAGAGCTGTCCGACAACAAAAGGAACATCGTCAGTAGTTGGTGTGATTAGAATAATCAAAAGTATACAATTTTGACTAGCCTTATCCCACCAACTCGGATGATGTTCCTATTGCTGCAAACAGCTCCCCCGAAACCTCAAGCTCATGTAATAATTCCAAAAGATCAAAATTTTCAAAGGTGTTATTGGTTGCATAAGTAATAATTTGTATGCTACCTTAGAGGCCTTAAAGTCCTTTAACTAAGAAGCGGTCTAAGATAGCATAAAAGTTATTACTTGTGCAACTAACAACACCTTTGGAAATTTTGATCTTTTAGAAATTATTACTTATGCATCACCCCTAGCCGATGAAAAAACCACTAAGTAGATCAACCTATAGTCAAAAGTAAGAAACACTCATTAAAAAACACTAAATGTAACTCATATAAAAATTCATGTATAAAGTGTCTACATATTTGCAGTAGCTGTGTTCCCTTTCCAAGCTAGGGGCAAGGCTCTATCTTGTGGTTTCGGTGGAACTGTCAGACAAATAAAGGATCGTTTTCCAGAGTTGGTGGGATTAGACTAATAAAAATCGTCCCTTTTTGACTAGCCTTATCCCACCAACTTGGACGATGTTCCTATTGTTGTGAACAGCTTGACCGAAACCACAAGATCAAGCCTCACCCCTAACCCGAGCAAAAACCACTAAGTAGATCAATCTATAATCACAAGAAACACTCAGCAGAAACCACTAAATATAACTCGAGAAAAAAATAATGTATTTTTTATATTATTGCCTTAGGTATGTGGGTTGTCCATCATAATTTTTTGATTCCATATTACATGTTCTTATCAGTTTTGACCAAGCGTAGTATCTGTTCTTATCAATTTTGAGCAAGTGTGCGTATGCTAACGATCTGTATATACACGTAAATACTAAGTCATGTTTCCAAGCATGCAACATCAAGTAAGGAATAAAAGAAACAAAGAGCAGCCAACTACCAAGCATGCATGGATGCTAGACATGCAAGTATCAACACAACACGACAATAAGAGTGTATGAGTTATCACATTATAAAACTCATACATATATAAATCAAAAGCAAAGAAAGTATACAAGATATCATGAATAGAATACAAGTGCTGCAAGAAACAAATTCTTATCAGTATAGAAACAACCATTAAATTATATAAACTCTCATTTAAGCTAAGAATTATATAAACCTTTATACAAAGATTACATTTTTCTGAGTGAATGTATGAACTGAGCAACATACAACAAATTAAAATCAGATTAGAAAATAGGAGTTTCAACTCCTATTTAAAACCCAATCATCACTGGCATACGAGTGTATTCGAGTTCAAGGTTAAACATAAACCGTGCTCGAGATAAGAGGATAGATCGAGCAAAGCAATAAACTGAATCCCTTACAATTTTCCAATCACTACCGTGCTCGAGATAAGAGGAACAATCTGAAATAGAAACATCTGTTCTTATCAAAAACGCTAATCTGAAGGAGGAAAATGCTTCCACTTTGATTCCTTCTCGACTGCTAGCAGTGGCTCACGATTTGTAGGTGGTAGTGTGACGATTTGGAGGTGGCCACGTGAGGCGATTGAGGAAATGGTGAAGAGTTTTTTGTCTGCCATTTTTTAATTTTACTTTTTAAAGAATAGAAGGCATGAGAAATGATTTTGGATGATGCATTTTTTGACAGCCGAAGGTAATAGGTTTTGTTTCCAAAAGAAAGACATCGGTTGTTTTAACAACCTATATTTAAAGAACCAATTAACATTGCTTTAAAATTTACTGATTTTAAAAGAACTTTTAACATTGGTGATTTTACAAACCAATGTTAAAAGGGTGATGTATATTCAACTTTATCTAGTAGTGGAAAGTGGAAGAGAAAAGCAATCGACAATTCACTTTATATCCGATATGCAACCGCACAGAGAATAAAGAAAAAAATCCTAGCCTTGACAATATAGCTGTTAATTCAAAGACATTGATCCGAGAAAAGACATGGAGCCAAGATACCAAAAGGCGACTCCTAATGAGACCACGGTGGTGATCTTGATTGATAACGAGGACCGTTCTAAGGTATATTAGATCGGAATTGACCTTGGACTCCTCCGGATGAGGGAATTGACTAAATTTCTCCGTGCAAGCCTAAACTTGTTTGCCTGGACCCATGCTGACATGTTTGGGATATCACCGACTATTATGAGCCATTCAATCAGCATCAACCTGAAGTATGTCCCACTTAAGAAGAAGAGACTTGCGCTTGGCCCTGATAGGTCAACAGCTTTGAAAGAAGAAGTAGAAAGGCTAAAGAGAAATGGGTTTATCCGAGACTTGTTATACCCCAACCCCAAGTGGGTATAGAATCCGTTTCTCATAAAGGAATCTAATGGGAAGTGGCAGACATATATTGATTTCTCCGACTTGAACAAGGCATGCCCCTAAGACAGCTTTCTGCTTCGCAGAATTGACCAGTTCGGGGACTCAATGGCTAGACATGAACTTCTTTCCTTAATGGATGCATACTCTGGGTATAAGCAAATACCAGTGCATGTACAGGACCAAGAACAAACCCGCTTTATAATCAACCTTGAGTTATATTGTTATGTGATCATGTCGTTTGGAATAAAGAACGCTAGAGTAACAAATCAGAGGTTGGTTAACCACATGTTTCAGAATCAGATTGGGAAATCGGTGGAAGTATACATGGATGACATGCTTGTTAAATCATGACAATCGGCTAACCATGTGGATGACTTGGAAGAAATGTTTAGTATTCTTCTCTAATATGGGATGAAAGTCAATCGTTTGAAATGTTTTTTTGGCACTGCGTCAGGGACAATTTTGGGTTTCATCATCAGGTCTTTGGGTATTGACATCAACTACGACCAAATAAAAATCATATGGGACATTCAGAAGCCTTAGAACATTAGAGATGTGCAGAGCCTAAATGGGAAGGTGGCAGTCTTGAACAGATTTATATACTAGATAACTGACAAATGTATTCCTTTCTTTGATCTGATAAATGAGGGAATTGCAACTTTGCTTGGACACCAGACTATGTCGAAGCATTCCAAAATTTGTTGAATTATCTGGAGAGACCTCCAATATTATCGGAGCCAGTCGATCACGAGGACTTATTCATGTATTTGGCAGTCTCATTATATGCCATTAGCTCAGCACTCATTTGTGATGAAAATCGAGTTCAACGGCCAGTGTATTATGTAAGACAAAAAGTTGATGTAGGCAAAATGCAACTACTCGAAGATCAAAAAACTCGCTTATAGGCTCCTAGTAGCCTGGAGGAAGTTGTGCCATTACTTTCAAGCTCACTGTATCAAAGTTTCTACTGACCAACCGCTACGAGAGGTCTTTCAACGACCTGAGGCTTTTGGAAGGTTACTCAAATGGATATTTGAACTAAGTCAATTTGATATTGCATTAATTACTTAACAATAAATTCAGTGACATGCACTGGAAAATTTTATCGTGGAATTCACAGCTTCAGATGATGCTGAAATAGAGGTTGATCTATCAACCGTCATATGGAAGCTATTTACAGATGGAGCTCGAAACGATTGACGTTGTAGTGTGGGAGTTGTTTTACTATCTCCTAAGGAACGACCGATTTTTTTATGCATTGAGGCTGGACTTCCCAACAACAAACAATGAATCTAAGTATGAACCCTGATTGTTGGGCTAAAACTCGTGAAGGAGTTGGGAGTAAAATCTATTGACATTTTGCGACTCACAAGTTGTTTATTTTAGGTAATGAGGGAATTCCGAACCAAGGGGCATGAGTTGCTTCCTATCTTGTTCATGTGGATGATCTGTTGATTTGGTTAGACTATTACAACATCTCTTATATCCGGTGATAGAAGAATGAAAAAGCTAACTCATTAGCAAAGATGGCTAGCTCACAGATTCCAGTGCAAATACAGTCGTTCCCAATAGAGAGATTGACAAGCCGTAGCATAGATCAAATGGAACTTGATTGGACGCTGGATGTCAAGCCTGAAAGAGAATCATGGATGATTCCTATCAAGGACTTTCTCCTGCATGTAATCCTTCCTGAATGAAAGAATGAGAAGCATGCTATTTTATGTAAAGCATCAAAATACATCATTTAAGAAGATACATTGCATTGAAAGGGTATCTCAATCCCACTACTCTAGTGTGTAGCTCATGCCGGCGCCAAGCAAGTACAGCAAGAAGTGCATGAAGGCAAGTGCGGCGATCATATCGATGGGAAAACTCTGGCAAATAAGATACTTCAGTATCGCTACTTCCAACCCACCATGAATAGGGATGCGGTTGATTATTCGTGACGCTGTGACAAATTCCAGAGATTTGCTAAAATTTTAAGAGCTCTGCCAACTCAGCTCATCCAAATGGTTAGTCCTTGGATGTTCACAGTACAGGGAGTAGACATTATCGGTAGCCTTCCGATATCCAATGGTGGATTGATGTACGCTATCCATGATTCGACGAAGTGAGTGACCAACTTCATCATCAGAAACAATGTCTGTCAATTGGGACTTCCTAGGACTATCATAACTGATAATGAGACCCGTTTCAAAGTTTAAAGATTTTTGCAGACGTCACCACACCGAGAAGGGATATACTGCAGTTGCACGTTGATGAACTACCTTTGGCCTTTTGGGAATATCAAACGACACATAAGTCAGCGACTGACCACGCTCCATTCGCACGGTCCTACGGCTCCAAAGTAGTTATACCAATGGAGCTTGAAGTCCCTTCTCACAGAACAACATACTATGATCCTTTGACTAACAAGGAACTCTTCCTGGAATCACTTAACATGATTGACGAAAAGAGAGAGGAGACTGACTTGCGTGCTTCATCTCATAGACATCCGCTTGCCCGATACTATAACAAGAAGGTTCGACCAAGAACCATTCAACCTAATGATCTCATCTTGAAGCATATCTTTACTTGCCCTACCCACATAGGCCCGAAGTGGGAATGACCCTATGTCATTAAAGCTTATATCGGAGCTTTCAGGCTAACAACGATTGACGGCAACCGTCTCTCGAGGGCAAGGAATGCTGAGCATCTACAGCATTATTTGACATGAGCTTTTATTTTTGTAATTTTATAAATATCATTTCATTTCCAGACCATGTAGTAAGGCGTGACTCGTCGATCGCCATTTTGTTATAAATAAAAGCGTGTTCCGTGCTATATGATTGTGTATAATAATACAGCTAAGTGTTGTGATTCAATCAACCTATTCCAAAATATGAACAAAAAGATCGACTAATTCCTCAATGTCGTTCATTGTCCCACGTTTCAATGAGATTACTGAACTGCATAACCATTTGGATAAGAGTTAACAAAATTTGAGCTTGACACCGACGCTCGATAGGGAAATGCTCACTTGAATGATTAAAGTGTTGGAACAACACCCAAGCACATGTGAAAACGACCATTCGCATGACTAACTCTAACTCTCGTGACTTCAGAGAGAGAGTATAAAGCAATTGAGTTAGCGTAAACGACGCACTATGATTTAAGACCGCTTAATTCGCAACTCTAACCCGAGTTATTAATGGGACACTACAACGATTTAAGGATCAAACATCTAATGGACTTAGCTCAAAACCCACTGGTGATGGAAACATGAGAGCATATGTAAAAATTAACTTCAAATATTCCCCTAACGTGGAGTGTGGTTTAATGTTAATAGACGACATATAAGCTATACCTCTGAACTACAACACTTACCCATTTCAAGAATGGCATCTTATGAGTTAAGTCTTACTTATTTTAAGCAAGACCGCTTATGAGTTAAATGAGACTTAGTAAAAATTAATCGCAGGTACACTGAATAGAAAGCGAGACAAACTTGCAAACAAAAGAACTACTTTATTTATAATGTGGGTTTATACAAATCAAAAATGCAAGGGTCACACTCGCACAAATAATAGTAGGTAAATCAAAAGTCATGATAAACAACCATCAAGTCTTTGGCTTCTTTTTCTTCTTTTTCTCAAAGTATGACTTCTTGAGAATTCGCATTCGAAATTTTGCACTAGACGACTCTTTGGCCTCGGACGTGGTCTGGTCGTGTTTCTTCTTTGGGAGCTTTTTCCGGATTAGAGACGTGACTTGCCCTGTTGGCACCTCAACACCAGAAGGGATGATTTTTAAGGGATCGATGGAAATGGGCAATGACACTGAGTCAGCTTTGAGCTCATGGAGTTTCCCTTCCTGTAGTGCCTTCAATTCTTCCATGCCCAGGGCTCCAGGCTTTCTAGACTCGCTAGTATAGATTACATCATCATCATCGGCGGGAGCCTCTTTTTTGTCCAGGTTCTCAAGGGTGTTGATCATCCCTTCCTCTTTGGATCCATCGTTGCCAGGAGGTACCAAAGGCTCTTGCATCACTTACGCTTTTGATTTGGAAGCGGCCTTGGTCAATGGTGTACCTAAGCAGGAAGAGCATTGATTGTCGGTCCTTGATAGATAACAGGTCTCTTGACTGGAAACCCTACTGTTAGGCAACATGCACTACAACAAAATGACCCTATTACAACGGTGGAACACCATTGTAATATACATTTTACAATGGTAGGCTAACCGTCGTGTATTAAGAAGTTGTAATAGACTAAAATCTTTTACAACTTTTTTGCACCGTTGCAACACCGTTGTAATATGTGTATTTCACAACTTTTTCCACCGTTTTAATGTGTATTTTACAACTTTTTTCCACCGTTGTAATAAACTTTATTACAACAGTTATGCACCGTTGTAATAATATCTACTACAACTGTTATGCACCGTTGTGATTGACAGTTGCGTTTAAAAAAAATAAACATCTTTTGCAGTTGAAATGAACAATACACTAAATGTAGCGATACTCCATAAGCAAAACAAATATTACAGTTATTTACAAGCTAATTTATTTAAATACTCAAATTTTCAATATTACAAACAATAGTTTTTAGAAAATATTTGGCGTATTATTACATGATCATACACCAACTTACGTGCTTGACATCAAACAACAATGACACAAAAAAAAAAAACACTTCCGAACAAACAGGCCTAGAAACATGACATGTGAGACTCACTTGCAACACCATTAAGTTGAGTTCCTTAACTTGCAACTAGGAGGAGACAAGCCGCCAATCGAAGCTGATGCATCAAGAAATCCAAATGATAATTGCTTCATCTCAAGTCACCCCAATAACATAAGAACCACAGCTTCAACATAGCAATACTACAGACCAATACACATCAACTAGAGAAACACCTGGCCTCAAACAAGCCGACACACCAAGCATAGGAGATAACGTAGCAACACTACAAAGTTACAAACACCGTAATAAGCTCATGTGTCATACTTGAAAATTTTCATTAAAAGAAGAAACAAGAACTATTATCTTTACCTTTGGGGTAGAATTCAGCCAAAAGATATTCCTTGCTTGTCATCAAGTTCACATATGCTTTGGATAATGCGTTTGAGCTATAAATAAAAACAAATAATTAGTACATTGTTTTTTGTTAAATTATTAATAATCGATAACAGCATAACTGAACTAAGTGTTAAAACTTCTGCATAACACATGATATGGGATGAATAATATTATGAGCTAGAGATTCAATAATGAGAGAAATGAACCCTAAGTCAAATGTTTATATGATAAAGTTAGGTCAAAACTTTTCTCGACAGAAAGCAGCATGAGAAAAAACAAATTCAAATGAATTTTTGACTGTAGACTTAGCATATTGTTGTGCAAAGCAATTCATCTATTTTCAGACGTACACAAGTGTGAAACCTAGATAGGAGGCCTCATGCAAGGTTCATTTAAACAATACATATTTAAAATATGCAGGTAATGGACTTATATTTTCAAGTTAACAACAGTCTTAACACATATGCAGTCTACAATTCACATATGCAGGCAGTAATCTTTGTTGCTTCATATGAGATGATTACTTTTGAACTATTATGAAGCTTTATCTCAAATTACACGTTTGAACCTACTCACATTTAAATTACGTATGCAATAGTTGCATTGAAAATTTGGTCAAGCCATATTTATTTTATATTTATTTTGCCTTGCACTTTGTTATACTCATCCTTGCCTAGTAGTATACTCAACCCCATGCTTATACATTGATTCATGTGTTATATAGCTTGGTAGACTACTGCTAATTTTGCATTCTCTTATTGCTTCATGTTTAGGCCTACTTATTACATTCTTATATATGTGCATGAATGGTGTAAGTATTGGTTTTAATGGAGTTCAACTACAATCCTTTTGGTTTCAAATAATTGCAGCTTATAAGCTGAGAAACTAGTGCATGAATGGTTGCGGATATGATGGTATCAGCTCCCAAATACCATCCACCCAACTTATTTCAAAAAAAAGAATTAGGAATGATCAAATATTAAATTACCATCATACGACAAAATTCCTTCATTCACACTACACTTGCATTTCTAACAAAATTTATTTTGCCATAGGAACCCCTGACCACATATCAAAAATAATATACAACACATAAAGCTCTGTTTCGTGGCCAGATTTAAAACATTCACCTATTACAAAATATTCGATTTGCAATTCTTTTTTCTGAACAACAAAGGAAGTAATATCTAAGGAAAATTGATGGGTAATGTCATAGGAAAATAACCATGATAAGGTCGTGCAAAATACTCTATGACATCCATAACAAAGCCACAGTAAAATTTTGCTTCACAAAACAAAATAACAACACCTACCCATAGAATATTTGTAAGAACTGTCTAAGGACCATCTACAAATTTGTTAAGCTGGCAGTATCCCATTTCATATAATGATTATTGAATAAAAATACACACATCTTTTTGTTCAGTATAATTTGACTGGGCAAAAATTTAGATTGCATTTTACTGTACTTTGCTGAGAAAGATGAATAAAATGAAGGATAAATTATAGTAAGCGTTTATATGAAGAAGCAACTATTCTAACTTCACTGGTCCGCTAGTACAAATAAGCCAAAACTAGAATGACACTTACCCATCCGAAAATATCTTTATGTCATGAAGCACTAAGTCACTTACCACAATAAATGTTGGGATTAATTATAAGTAATATTTATTATTCACAACATGATTCTTATTCAAAATGAAGGCGGTAAGTTCACTGCATAGTTCTAGTAGATGTTCTGATTGGGACATATGTTTTCTATATAAAATAGTAGAAGAAAAAGCATTGCACCTTGAAATCCAAGTGAACATCGAATGATCCTATCAATCCGTGCAAGATCAAAGCTCTGAATGTCCTTAACAAGCATATCTCTGTGTTGAGGAGAAAGCTTGTCCCAAAAGGCAAAAACGTCTTCTTGGTTGTAGTCCTTGAGGCGCTTGATCAGAGCTGTTAGTGGAGCGACCATCTCGGTGGTGGCTGTCTGCGACTCATCTCGTCTTCCGATCTCTGACCCCACTACTATTTCTTTCACTTCCTTCTTCCCACTTTTACAGCCTATTTGATTTGCAAGTCTAAACCAAAAGAAAATATAACTTCATCAATAACAATTATTTCAACCAAAACAGCTTGTAAGTAAACCTAAGAATAAACAACATACCAAGTGCTTGGCGATCAGTTTGAGTCTCTAACCAGTGCTGCTTAAACTGAATGTTGTAGAGAGCATCTTCTAACTTTGCTATTTGTCCCAGTAAAGGATTCACATGTTCTGGATGATTATTTCAACCAGCATAATTATGTTACCACCTCTGTATTCATATATGGTAAAGTAAATGAAATACAATGAGCTTATTAATTTACCATCTTTTGCATGCTCATCTAAGTAGGAAAAATGATCAACGTACACATCAAAATCAATAGTTTCATGGTAAGGAGATTTATTGGTAAAGCAGAAGCGATAAACTCCTTTTCTCTTGGTTACAAACTCAAATTTTTCACACGGTCGCCATCAGGAACCGCGCCCCTCCACCATTCGTGTCGTGGTATTCACACAGTCACACTTCTCCCTAACATCGATCACTCCAGTCGCTTATATGAGATACTCATTCGTCCTCCAGTCGACTTCAGACAAACATCACACTGGTGTGTCACTGTCTATTTAAAATATCTTAGCAACAAATCTCATTGGCATCAATTAACCAATGTTCCCAAATAAAAGTATTAAGAAGATATCAGGAAGCTTTTTGGAGACAAACCAAGATAGCACAGAAATACTAACAAAAACAAGTCCTAAAAATAGTGGACTCTACATTTCAAGTTCTTATGTTGACATGTACATGAGAAGAGAAGCATAGCATCCATCATTTTATTTCATTTTTACCCAAACTGGTGCATAAAACTTTAGCAAACGTTATTTTGGATTATGAACCTTTTTTGGAAATATTATATTGCTTGATGATATAATAAATAAGCAGTAACCGTAATAATAGAGATGCAACTTTATGAATTTCGGGGATTTCCATAATTTCCCTGATGTTGAAATTATACTTGCATGTCAATCATTTCGGTTAAAAGATATAAGAAACTAAAGCAGTCATGCCCATCCTATTCGCTTTATTTCACCAAAAGAAAAAAGAAAAAAACTCGATTTTGAAAAAAGGAAAAGAAATGCGCTACATAGGCATTCTGATAAAACTGTAAAATAAAACCTTCAACTTCATTTTGCAGTCGACTGAGCTCGATTTTAACAGGATTAGATCCCTGCAACAAATTATAAAACTCTTCCTCTTCAAGACTCGGTCTTTTTCATAATTTCTTCTTCGCAGGAGTATTGCAATAAAAATAAAAAATCTAATCGTCGCGATCTGTTTTTTGGGGAATTAGGGCTGAACGAAATTGTAAATTAATCTGTTTTTTGGGAAAGGATCCGATAACGGTGCGTGGAGAGGAGAAAAGGGAAATGGAAAGGAAAAAAAAGGGGTTGGATCTAAAATTAGGCTTACGGGAAAGGATACGATAACGGTGTGCGGAAAGGAAAGAAAAGGGTTTGAAAATCATTGAGCGGGAATCTAAAAAAAATTGGCGGAGAACGAAATTAAGGGGCGGTAAAATGAAAAGGAGCTAATGTAATTGTCATGTGTTATCTTTCAATCACGATTGTCTAATGTTATTTACTAAATACAAATTATTATGTGTATCTTAGTAATTATCAAATACCCCCAATAATTATGAATATATTATTAAGCGGTAAGTCAAATATTACTAAAAGGCGGCAAAATGAAAGGACATGAGTTTCGAACCAAGTTTTCGTCTTTTCCGCCAAAAGCTGTTGCTAATAAAAGACTAAATTTAGAAAGGAAGTGAGTTTCCACCTAAAGCTTATCATGTATATGTCACAAATTATTACCTATTAAACACTTAACATTAATTATTAAAAAATAATTACTATTTGTTTAGCAAAGAATAATTACTATTTATTAATTATTCTAAATATTAATATTATTAGTTATTAAATATTATCTACTGTTAATATCTAATCGGCCACTATTATAACAAGAAGAAAAAAGAACTGCTAAAAATAAGTTTGTACAATTTTCTAATAAAAATATTTTAATTATTAATTATCAAAAATAAATTGCTAAATATTTAATATTACTTCTTAATTATTAATTATTAATATTAATGATTATTTTTTAATAATTGTTAAAAAGTAATTAATAATTATACTAATTATTAATATTGAAAATAGTCATCTATTACAACTGACAAAAAATAAAGGTTGTAATAAACATCTATTACAACAGGCAAAATAAAAAGTTGTTAAAAACACGTTTATTACAACTTTCAATAAGGGACAGTTGTGAAAAACCTTCATTACAATTGTCATTTTGTGACAGTTGTAATATTAAGTTGTAATATGGTGTTTTTTTGTTGTAGTGATGCCATCATGACTTTCTGAAACTGAGGAGAAAGTAAAGGAATACCTTCAATAGAGCTATCCCCAAGAGTTTGATTTTAGGAATAGCAGTTAGAGGCTTGCATAGACCGAGTCCTAATTCATCAAGGTTATATTCCTCTACTCCTTCAAAGGCTTGGGCTGGAGGAGGTGAAAGGACTACGCCAAATGCAAATGGATCCGCAACATGTGTAGGTTGGATAATCGATTGGGCGGAAGTTGCATCATTCTTAACCATGCCGGGATTCCCCATATCTATAGATTTGATTTATAGTCGGAGTCGTTCTGCATCCTCCTCCTCCTTAAGTATCCATCAGCCTTCGATGAGAAATTCCAGTTATTGTACTTTGGAAATTTTGCTGCTAATTCCTCTTTGTTCACCATACCATCCTAAGAAGTCGGTCTCTCCTCCTCCAGGAATCGGTCCTAGGTGTCGGCTAGGATTTGTAGGTAATCTTGGACCCATGTCAAATCTCAGTACCTGATGACTCAGGCATAGAAAGCCAACACTTGGGAGCCAAATACATCATCTGTCTTCTCCACCTCATCCACTTTGGCCTTGAGTTTTTAGATTTCTTGATTATAATGGACTTAAGAGTTGTTGGCAGACTTAAGAGCGACATAAGCATTTTATTTTATTTTCTTCCGGATTCATCAGATGTAGCCAATTGGGCCCTTACCCGTGCATTTTCCCAGGCCAACTACACCTTCTCCTTTTTCAACACCTCATTTTTGGCTACGAGAGATAGGTTTTTCTCCTTAACCACCTTCATTTCATCCTCGATAGCTTTGGTTTTTGATGACTGTAGATTGAATTCACTATTAAATCTCGCTCGAAGCCTGTTGATCTCAACCTGGGACTTCTCATATAAGTTTTTCGGGGCAGTGAGTTGAGGCTCGCATTCGACTAGATTTTTATTTGTGTGCTCAAGGGTGTTCTTGTTGCAGTCCCATATCTGGTTCATGTTGTCTATATCTAGATCCAAACCCTGAAGATTTCAGAAAGCCTCCTTAAGTACCTAAGCATTTCCCAGTACCGAGTGAGTATGTCATTGATGTTAGAGTTTATGCCCTAAATGCAATCCATTTGATGTGATTAATAACATTGGTGATGTTCTTGTTTTATTTGGAATATATATATATATATATATATATATATATATATATATATATTCTATTATGTTATATTTACCGCGAAATATAAATATTAACGTAATAGAAGTCCTTAGAATAATAATACGGAATTATATAGTTCGAGTAAGACTTGAACTTGAGATTATATAATATACTGAGTATTATAATTCTTAAATGTCCCTAGTCAAGTTTTATTGTTTATGTAGGACAACAATAAATCATTGAGACTAGTATGTTGATTGACTGATTATCACATCTTATTGATCATTAATATATATGATATTAATGTCAAGACATAAATATGCATTGGAGAATAGCGTATTAGGCTAACCCACCATGAGAAAACTACATGGAATATAATTAATAGCTTCATAAGTTATCTCTACTAATAAAGAAAATACCTGTAGTGTGGTGAAGCTTTTTAGGATTTCCATAAAAACCCACTACCCTTTTTACAATGTAATACGAGAAAAAATCGGTCGGAGGGCAAACACGTCTTTCATCGTCCCACTTTCCGCCTTCCACTACTTTTTTACGGTTACTTAACCTATTTCCCATATTTTCTTTTATTTCCTTCCGTTTTCACTTCGGTCTTCACATTCCCCCTCTTTCCCACCTATTCTCTTCCACACTATCCACCCTCAACTACCTCGATCTTCTACTTTGAATTTCCGAATTTCCTCACATCTGCTAATCCTCTTCAGATCTGGCAGCGGATGAACCGTCTTCCGCCTCGATGACGAAATCAACAGTAAAACTGTTAAGATGTATTTTGATCTGTAGTTTCTGTTTCATGATTAATTAGCGTACGCTCGATTCATAAACCTTTTGTTTAATTTTTGCTTTTTCTCAGGTATGCTACTCCTCTTCGGATCTGGCACTGGATGAACTGTCTTCCGCCTCTAAAAGACATCATTGGTAAAACCATTATGCTTTATTTATTTTTTGTGTTTTTTGTTTCATGTTTTATTCCGTACGAAAACATAAGTTTTGAAATGTATGCTCTGCAGAATATTAGAGATGCTCCGCAGAATATTAGAATGAAGACAGTTTTTCACACATGCTTTCTACTCAACGTTGTGAAGTGAAAAACTAGGCCTGAAAGCAGAGGCAGGCATCACCTACTTTGCGATACAATTCAAAATAGACTAAATTGCAATATGACAGTAAAGATTTTGGGTATGATTTATTTCTTTTTGTTTAATTATTTCATATGTAGCTTTTATTATTTCATTCGTAGCTGAAATTTGTGGATTTGCTTTAGCATTATTATTTTCCTACAGATACGCGATTCTATTGCTTTGTCATATATTATTTTCTTATGATTCTAAGATGTACAGATCTTTGATTTACCTTTGAGGGCTAAGTTACAGTTGGGCTATAGAGGGTTGAGCGAGTGTTATTCAAAGTTTATGGAAGAAGACATGGACAATAATTAGTTTACATTTAAGGAGGTAATTTCTTTAAGTTTTGTTTTAAGTGCTTTATTTGGTGATTGGTAACTCATCAATGTTTTAATTGTGAAGTATATAACTTAGCGAAATAAAAATACTTTTTTTTACAAAATATATCCTTACAACAGTGGTGAATTATTCTATCCATTTTTTATTTTCATTTTTTGTTTATTTCGATTTTTAGAATAGATGGTTTCTGTTTTATCTAGGTGTGACTATAAGATATGCAATCGTATACTATTTTCTTCAGCATTCGTTAAGTTAATACTCTGTAGTCATATGTCAATTGTCAAATTATTTTATAATAAGCTAATTAGAATAAAAAAATGTATTGTGCTTTGCATTAATATAAACTGAAATTACTCCAGTTTATACATGTACATGTTAATGCCAGTTCTGTTACAACGTTCCTTGCATTTATTGTTGATTGTTGTAAACGTAGATGTCTAGAAAGCTAATGTGTCAACACAACGTTGCAAGATCTGACCATTTTGGTTGGATCTGAAAAGAGAAGGCTGATAGGAAAATTTCCAAAATTTAGGCATCATTTATGCATTATTGATGTATTTAACTAAATAATATCACGAGTACTTAGTTTTCTTCTCCTTTTTTTATCAGTAAGTATTTAGTGATATAGTTGATGCTTTCAAGATTTTATATGCATAATCAATCTGTTTTGCATACCATTTGCTAGCACAAATATGGTTGTTACAATTCTAGGGATATGAACCTTGGACAGACCATTTATCTTTATAAAAATCATCATTGCAATAATATATATTCAATCCCCATTTATGTGCCTAAGTGACCATTTCATTTGTACAAACAATACATTCATGAGATCATATATTTTTGCAGTTCAGTCCCATTCATGAGAGACATATAATTCATTTGAAGGTTCGATTATATATATATATATATATAACTCATCTCATTGTTGTAAGCTATGTTTAAAACTGTTATAAAGTAGTTTATTATCTCGCAAGGTAGTATGTAGTAGAGATTTATTATGAAGTGCACACTTGAGTCCAAAATGGGGTGGGGTGTGTGTGTGTGCGCGCGTGCGTTTGTGTGTGTTTATGTATATATATTCACATTTTACATTACTTCAATTCCCTGATACACACTGTTGCTGCAAGGATCCACGTAAAGGTATAGTTTCAAACCATTAATGAATAACAATTTCTATTCTAAAACATATGCATAGGAACAATTAAAGTTGGAAGTAGTCATGTAATAATCATAAAATGGATACAAACCACAAAGCTACTACACTGTCACATGTGCATAACGATAAATATGGCATTACATACAGATTGATATGCAACACAATGAGTCTGCATTAAATATTCATATATTTAGTTATATGTTCCTTCAGTTGCATATTAAATCATTTACCATGCTAGGATATCCATATGATATTCATATATTTATTGGCAGTTGAGTAAAGTTTACTTTTGTGATTCGATTTTTCTTATCATGAAGTGTTTACTTAAGTCGGTCTGTTAACCATACGAGGAAAATATAGGGAAGTCTGTATTAAATTTAGTTATACCTATAAAGCAGATGTAGTTTGAAATAATACTTAAGGAAACCATGGGTTCATCCATCCTTGCATTTTTAAGTTTGCATTGTTTATGAAAGCTATAAAATAGTAGATCTTGTAACAACACATTTGACGACTTATTCGAATTCTGGATGAAACCAGTGTATATGCAACATTATGTAACCATTTAATAGATGACAATGTCAATGGAGATACTGAAAACGTTACTTATAATGATGTACTTATATCTGCTAAATAACAAATTAGTTGAATAATATTTTACAACCAGCACTTCTGGCTTTGTTTATTTTGTCTACTACTTTTTCTTGGATTGGCAATTTAAAATTATGCAATATTTATATAAATCTTTTTCCCTTGCATACGTAAAATACATAATAGTTGAATAACAATGTTGGATTTCATATTACTTAGACCAAAAGTTGTTAAACCCCAATTTTTTCATTCTTTTGTCGTACTTTTGAATATCAAATATGAATTTATGCTTCTGTTACAGCATGATTTCATCATTGCATGATTTGTTGGTCATACACAAAGGCATGTATTTGTTTCTCTGTTAATTTATATTTTGGGCTATTAACGTCAAAGCTTCTGATTGTACCCTATCAACAAAACGATTTATGAGTGTGGATTTTACGTTATCACTGTTATTGTTCATTTCATACAAATTGCATCATGAAAATTGCTTTTTATTTTACTGTTGGGTTTGGTGTTTTGGCCACAAAATTTCTGCTGTCACCTACTTGGGCTGGACATGTTCATATGACCGAGTCAATTAGGTAGCCGCTTTGGTTTTGTTTTGACGATACATGGTCGGTATGCACACACAAGTATCTAGCTTCACCGTTAAATTATTTAACAGTTCAAACGAGTATGGAAGCTCAACTTATACACGCACATCTTAAAGTGGGCTTATAGATCGTATTGCCGAACAGAGCTCAAGGATGCTTACAATTACATGAGTTGCAGTATATGTAGCTGTACGTATATAAATGTGGAAGTTTACAGTGTAAATTTGCAGTATAAGGATGCTTAGAGTATAAGTTTCATAAGTTATGCTTACCGTTATAGTTTCATAAGTTACAATTACAAGGATGTTTTTGGGTATATAAATATGTATATGTAGTGTGTATAATGAGTAGTGACAGTGCTACAAAATAATTTACAGTTGCAATTTTTGAGTAACAATTTATAATCAGAAGTTACAATATCTGGCATATGTTGCGTTGTCATCTTATATGACAGTTAGGGATGGATGTTGTTTTTTTAGTGGGAGGAGGTGAAGGCATGGAGCCCATTGAAGCTGCAACATGAGTACTTCTGTGCTTGGTTGTCCTTTCCAGCTTCTACCCACATACCCAAACTTTCGCACTTCATCATTTCATACATTGTTTCTACCGCTATATTATATATGAGGAAACTATTGTCCTACCTTTTCTGTTTTTACGGTTGTTGCCTTTGCACAAATTAAAACTACACAACAGTAAACAATCGAATACTAGACTAAGTTAACAATATTTCAACTGTACACACCACTTTACATTTTCCAGTATACAGTCTCCCTCTGCTAAACTGTTGTATGCATTACGGCTTCACCAAACTGCAGCTGCGAACTAATGTTTGCTTACCAAATTGTACAAGGTACAATACTCTCTTCTATTCACGGTCAAATTAATTTATGCACACGTCCATCGGACGTGCCTTTGTACTGGTTCTCATAATGACAGTGATGCAATGGTCCTCAGACCTAAAATCATTATAATTTTATTCAAGGATATTTGTGTTTTGATATCATCTAAAGTTCTGTAATAGAGTAGACGATAACGGTGATTGTTGGATACATCTCGAATCGAATGAAAATTATGAGTGATCGAGATGGAATTTAACCCTACGATATATTTGTAGTGATATCCATGGGCCTTTTGATTGAGTGAGACTGTGAAATGCATGGTCGTGCTCAAATATTGATTTGTTTTGAACAGTCTACTCATCGATCAAGATAAACGGATTAAATTATAAAGAGGATGATACGATCGATGCCTTGAATTTAATCCTGAATATATTGGTTAAAAGGATTATATTACATTGATACATTGTTATGGAAAAGTTATATCGAATATACGATCTTATTATAACTTGGGTAGCAATGACATATTGCTAGATGCTAATCACTGTTTATGATTTTAAATACGATTTGAAATCATTACCAATGTTGTAATAACCTACAGGGTCACACAACAGAACGTTACAAATGAGAAACTAATTTTGGACAAATAAAATATCAGTTTGTTGATATTTTATTTGAAGTTGGAACCGGTATTCGGATGGTTCCTATTCTATGGTTAAAGCCTAGATTTAAAAGGGATATTTTAATTTCCCCTTTTATATACTTTTACACGGCAATACCAAATGGGATGATTCAGATCAGAAATTAGAAACCGATCGAATACCTTTTTCTAACCCTAGAAAATTAGAGGCGGATAGCATCGCTTCCTCCTTGATTTCTTCCTCAATTTAATCAAGGAAGATGACGTTCCAGTGGAATCCACTAGAGGCTCGACATTTGGAGAGCTCAAAGTCGATACTATCAGATTCTTGTCGAATCAACAAATCGAAGTCAAATTCCAAAATCACAAAAGGATTGACAGGTATAATACTTGATTTATAGAATTTTACATAGATCTACTATTTTGGATTTCGATTTAGTGTTAATCCACTGCGTGAATGAACCCTAGAAACCAACAATGGTACCAAAGCAATAGGCTTGTAAAATTTGTATCTTGAGTTTCAGATCTTCTTATATATGTTCGATTCACTCCTATATTAAGTGTTATGGACACTCACATGAGAATTTAATATAAACTAAATGTATAAAGTGAAAATTTTTCACTAGATAATAGTTCTGGATTTTAATACCAAGTTAAAATATGAATCGAATGTTTAATTATTGTTTTTAATTCAAGTTAATGCTGTTAAATACAATCATGTCAAGTATTCGGCATGTGAATTAACTGATCAATTCTGTATGCTTTTACAATAGTGATCGGATCTAAA
Organism: Allium sativum; assembly: GCA_030737875.1. Taxonomy (NCBI): domain Eukaryota; kingdom Viridiplantae; phylum Streptophyta; class Magnoliopsida; order Asparagales; family Amaryllidaceae; genus Allium; species Allium sativum. Next base: position 368,500,941 of record CM060920.1, read on the forward strand.
TTATTGAAACTATGCTCTATAGAAATTAGTTTATGCTTATATGAATTCTCGCAAATTAAATCCTTGTGAACTTTGATACGAGAGTTTTATGAAAACTTCATGTATGAAGTGAAATTGCTTCACTGCTTATAAAACTTGTATTTGATACAAATTTCTAAATGAAATTATGAACTTGCATAAATAAGTGTAATGTCCTGCTTGTATAGATAAACAGTGACAAGCCAATTATCAAAATGTTTGATTAATAAGTATACTTGACCTGTCTTAATCATAATTTTCTCCTCATCTTCAAAACTAGTTTTGTTGATTGATAAATCAGAAAGAAAGTCTTCTGATTAATTTTGATTTACTGAAATCAATTATATATAAATTTGTAAAGATAAACTTTAGTTTTGATCCTTATATGTGGATGTAAGATTAGAAAATTTTGACTGATTTTGATTTCAAATCAATACCAATTTATTATATTATAGAATCAGAAATAGATGAATATGGATTTTATTCAAATAGATCTATACCTTTGTAATGGCCTGCAAATCCGTACTATCTGAGTTGACTACAACACCATATGTCCAACCCAAATTGCAAAGAAATACAAATCATTATTAGAAAGAAAGTAAAGGATGAGGAATAGAAAGAAAGAAAAGTTAGAATAGAAGAAAAATGAAGAATACAAATCCCATAGCGGAACGAATAAAATATATTAAATAACATAACTTTTGAAATACAAATCAGTAACTGTATATACATACCATTATCAGAGCACAACAGTTATTCCTGAAACAGTTATAAACACTTGTTTCCAGATACAACATAGCACAAAGCGGAAATATGATAGTCTATAGCAAACTGGTGAAGCCTCCTGCTTCCAGCTCTTCCAAGTGAATCTGAAAAATCCTGACTACTTGACTGCACGTACAAATTTGGGCACCCAAGAGTTTAGGGAAAACAAAAACAAAATAAACTCTGGGTCTCTCGTGGGACTGGTGTGAGTAAACTCCAATCATTTGTTTAACTTTAAAAATCCTTTCAAAAGAAATGATAATAGTAAGGCCGATCCACACATAAACACGGATGGTTTTTACCTTACGATAACCCAAATATTTTTTATATCAAATCCAGTGATATTATAATAATGTCTACACCAAATAAATAGAATCTAGCGGAATGCTTGCATCTCACGCTCCATATATATTATAAAACCAAAAACCGCAGGGCGCTTATTGGAGATTGGATTTCCAACATGACAAGGTATGGAACCACCTTCCAAAAGTGTATCTCTAGAGGGGAATACACTAGGTTCAACAAGAATATCTTGCAACCCGGCCCACACATGACCGACCACTCGTTTCGCTTGAGTGTATCGAATATATATCACCAACGGTTGGGATCAGCAACCGTTTCCCAAAAAGGGACAGCATCGATAGATTAAAGAAGTAAAAGGAATTTCTCTAGATAGGCGATTATACACACTAATGGGAGCGACCCACATAGCCATTGTGCCTGCTCGATTTTTGTCATTTCCCGGTTGTTGAGGCCTGAGGCTACGATTACTTATCATTCATTGATAGCACAATCACTTTGAATGCCGCATTGTCAGATTCGTTAATCACTAATTGATTTGCACAAATATATTCTGGATATTATGCTAAGAGAATAAATTCTCCACCACCATATATATTTATACAGACCAACATATTCGATCATTCGAAATACTCTGTCAGACACTCGTCCATATACGTTCGTTCTAGGACTGAACGAAACCGAAGGCACAACTTCTATTAATAGAAAAAACCCTTGCACTTTACTCCGTCTTCGATTATCTTCATATAATCTGATTCGCAATGCTACTGCCAATACTGAGTGGTTCTCGGATAATAATCCAACTGGTCTCTCCATATTGACAAGGATATTGGCAAACACTTTGATAGTCGGTTATTTAACTATCGAAGAAAAATAAACAAACATTCCAACCATCAACCAAATCACTAGGCCTCTTAATTAATATTTCATTAGTTAAATCACTTCTTCATTTCCTTACCAATATTTGTTAACCAAATATTTTCAATAATCATCTTGGCCTCTTATGCTATTTTTAAAAACATTTCCATATTTCGCCATCTTTTATTTTCTACACTAAGAAAATATCTTCTATTAGTAATTGGAAAATATTCCAATAACTTCTCCGTTTCACGGCAGTTCATTTCTATACTTAGGAAATATTTATTATTATATTTCCAAAATTCCACTTCCTTGGGTTAAAACGAATGTTGTGTAAAACATCGTTACAACAACCCAAAATACTGCATTCAGCTAACTCTTATTCAAACATTTCTCTTTGATGCTGGATCTTGCTATTTATCGGTTAAAAATGAAATCAATCAAGTTGGGGTATAACTACCTCTCAGACCTTGACTGAATAACATCTTTAACTTCAAAACAGACAAGACCACATATCTCAAATCACCAACACCATAAAAACCACTTATTCATTTTTAAAATGTATATATATATATTTCTCTTTCTATTCCAGATTTTCGATTTCCTTTTTGTTTATAATATTCAATTTTTAAGTTCATTTCCTTACCGGATTCTATATATATTGATATATAGATTTCTAATTATCAAATTATCTTAAAAATATTCTAACTCCTTAAATTTTCGGAAAATTTCGCCATAACCTCCTTTGTACCGGTCGATAGTTCTAACCTTAACTCACCTCACTAGGCCCTTTCCATTCAAAAAGAAAATCAAAAAGCCAAGTGGCTTGCCGATTCGACGCGTAAAACCTCATATGGAATTTAAACGCGTACCTTTTTGTCGAGCACACGAATTATAATCTTCATACACTTCACTCCGAACCTGTCAAATCTATGTTCACCTGTTTTTCCGATTTATCTTAACTCAATCCGGTCATTCCTAACTCAATTTGCTAATTTATTCTTTAATTAGCTATTTTGCCAAATCCCTTTATTTTGAATATATCATGTTTAAATATATTTTAGTTCGTTTATAAACAAGTAGAATTTCATTTCCAACTTGAGTTTCATATTCGATTTCGAATATGAATTCACAAAACCAATTTACTTATCCAACGCCAATTTCGATTCAAAACCCGATTAGCGAATCATTATTCAAGTTAGTTAATCCTATTCAATACTCAAAAATATGATTTTTGTTTCGAAAATCATTTCATTTACTTGTCTTGGGTTCATATTTATTTTACAACTCGAGTCTGGATTTTTATAACGAAGATCTAAGTCTTATTTGCTAAAAATCCTTTTTATTTATTTTAAATAAACCGTTATGGTTTATAATGATTATGGCGCTGTTTTTCTAAAAATTTGATTTTGGCATAACTAAAATCCTATAAGACGAAATCCTGATTTTTCTCTTCCATTAGTAAACTATTATCAAATCGGTCCTGACGTTTCTTTTTTCAAGGAATTCCGATTTAAATGAAGTTATATATACTCAATTGAAGTTCGAATCGCCAATTTAGGAACTACTGCGCTGCGGCTAGTTCGTTTAATTATATATATATATATATATAAAAACGTTTAAACTTCATATATATATATAAAAATTTCTAACTCCATTCGGATATTTTTTTAATATATATCAAATCAGTTTCCCAATTCAACATAATATTTTTGATTATCTAAAATCATCGATTTTTCCTTACTCGGTAATATATTTATTTATACTTCGATCTTCTGTATTTAACTCAAATTCCTTTTATAAATAAATTATTTATAAAATTTGATATAATCAAATTTCGATTATAAACCCGTTGGATTTTTCTCAATTCAGCTTATATTCCGAATTATGAAATATTATCAATTGTTTTGTTTCAAAACACTTCCAATTTACTTTAAAATTCCTATTTGAATTTAAAGGGTTTAAATTATCCAAATGATAATTTATTTCACCAAATTTATAACACTATTTATAAATTCAACTTTCTTGTTTCATATATTTAAACAAGTTCCCTTTTCAAATTTCTATTTGAAACTCCATCCCTTTAATATTCCGAATTGCGGAATAAAAACCTTTGTTCCCTTTCGAACGATTTCAAATTCTATCTTTAAATCCATATTTGAATTTATATATTCCAATTATCTCTTGATAATTAATTCATTATATTTATAAACACCATTTTATAAATTTCCTTGTTTTATATTTAAACAAGTCTATTTCGAAATCTATTTAAAACCAAAATCTTATTTTGGAAATTTCTATTTATAATAACTTTTATATATAACACCCAATTTAACTTCTATTTAAATAAATTTGAATTAATTGAATTCAAATCATAAATCCCTACGAATTTATTTTAGTTCAATTTATATTCTGAACATCAGAATAAATTCTATCGTTTATTTCTTTAAAACGATTTTCCCATTTCTATTTTTAAATTCACATTTGAATTTAAATATTCAAATTATCCAATGATAATTTTTCCGCTTTATTTATAAACACTGTTTATAATTTCTCTTCAATTTCTTGTATTATTTAATTTACAAACATCGTTTATAAATTCAATACTTGTTTTATTTATTTTCAAAACAAGTAAATATCTTTAGCCCATTCTAAATTCAAATTCTATTTTAGAAAATAGAATTTTCCTTTTTAAAACTCAAATATCATTTTCACGATAATTTTATAAATCAACATTTTGGCCCTCAGTGATATTTAAACAATCAAACCAACCAATTCAATCAACACGTCATATGTGATAATATATATACAAGAACAAACAAATAATAAAATTTGAGGAATCCAGTTGGATTCCTCGAACCTGTTTTTCCAGCATCCACAGACGTTAGCCAACATAAATAATACCCATCCAGCTTCGAGGCAGGATATCACGATATGAAGGTCATCCACTATCATAGCGTGGGGGCGTATAGGGTCATCCGCTAATGATACTGCGGGCATCCGCTAATGGTACTGCGGAAACTATCCAACCACCAATATATATATATATATATATATATATATATATATATATATATATAATAGCAACCACCAATCCTAAATAACTAATATATTTTTATAATTGCCATAAAAATATTTAAAAGCATCCAAACAATCAACAACCAACATATATGATTTATTTTAAATAAAATCCAGAGAGTGAGTTTACTCACAGTGATTTTTATTTTCTCGATCTATTCTAATTCCCATTTTAATTCCATCGGGAAGTATTTGACGATGCAAAGCCCATGCATCCCGTTTCATCAAGATCTGTTATCGTGTAAATAAACTGTACTCATTTACGAGATTCATATTAATTATAATTTATTTATTTATTTCATTTAATTAAATCACTATTAATCACTTTTAAAATAAATAAACTATTTTTCTTCTTCTTAAAGTGGTCTAGGCAAGTTTAAATTAAATAAATTAACTAGTCTTTAAATTAATCTAATTTAATTAACTACCAACTTATAAACCAATTCCATGATAAAGATTTAAATTTTCAATTCAAAAATACCTTAATCCTTGCTTCTACTGAATTTCACCATTGAACTATTTTTTCCTTCCATCAACACTGCACTTCATTCTGTACTACCAATTACAGCTGAACCCAACTACAAATTATCACCACCCCAATCGTCTTTTCCTTTCGAACTCGACAAGCTACAAACCACTAGGAAGTAGACCATGACTTCGAGATCTAAACCTTGTACGTTGCTGTACAAATACAGCATCGATCAGAGAATTTACATCATACCCCAAAATATCACGGAAATCTCCAATGCCTCACCGCCGTAACTAGGTCATCCCAGATCGATATCAGACAAAGATTTGAACTCCACAAGGTATCGCATCCCTATTCATCACCGTAGAATGAAACTCGAGCTTACTTAAGAAATTGCGACTGGAATCTCACCGTGACCGCTACAGGAACCACACATTCATTATCGACATCGATGCCCGCCAGACTTCGTCAACAGGCACACCTTGCTACCAAAAACTCCACGCCCTCGGCCGTTCAACCTTCGAACCCCTAATCGAAATCAACGATCAACGCTAAAATGCGCTATCTCCAAATTGAGCCAACATCGAGCCCTAATTCATCGCACCCACTACCGATCTCCTATACTGGCGTCGCACCCCTCACGAGCTTCGAGAAATCAATTTGGGATATGAGAATTTGATTCGAATGAAGCTAGGAAAAACAGAAGTTCGATTTTGAAGTTTGACAAATAAATGAAGCAGCTACCTTTTTTTAATACGAGAATGATTTCAATTTGGATTTGAACGGCGGATGGGAAATTCCTTTTTGTTAGAGGCTTGCGATTTTCAGAGGAGGAATTAAAGAGTTAAGGATTGCAATTTATAGACAAAATATAGAAGATAAGCACTACGTCAATTTCTATAGGGTGTAGCTTGCAGTGATAGAGAGGTCTGCACTGTACCTCATTTCTTAGCTTAGGAGGAAAGTAAAGGTTTTATATATATATTTTATTTTCTTCTATTTTGAGTTGAACTGGTGATTTTACCTTATTTAAAATATCCTATGATCCGGGACTCCTTTCTGAACACAACAACAAGCATTTTTAGAGTTTAACCATTATTTTGAACCCGTTGAGACAGTTTTCAAAGCTTTATTCGATCATCTGGAGAAGATATTAATTTAAATCGATATAAATTAAATTAAACACAATTAATTTCTTGATAATAAATTATTACTATTATCATATATATTCAAATAAAATTCCTCTTGATTATTTGTATCATTTTGACTCAGTTTAAATTTCGAATTGAATTATTTTAGATTCTCATATTACGATAATTATGTATATTCAAAATAAAACGTATTTTGATTGTTAAATCGATAAATCAATATAAAAATTCATTTATATTATTAATTCAATATTTAAATCCATATTAAATATTTAAAATTAACCAACCAAAAATCTGGGTCGTTACATTCTTCCCCTCTTAATAGAATTTCGTCCCCGAAATAACTAAGGTAGGAAAAATGGTACAAACCCATTAGCTTGGGGAGTTTGTGAGGCGACAACTATAAGCTACTTAGCTCCTTCCCTCTTCGAGCCACTCCCTCTTCGGAATTTTCATTAGTCGACCTAGCAAGAACCGTCTGCTTGGGAATCGTTAGCTGGCCTCGTCGGTACTCCCCTCTCCGTCTTACTTTTTAATATGAAAGGTAAAAAAAAAGAAAATAAAGAAAAGGAGTCTTTCTCAAAGAAGACGTATGAGACAAAGCACTATCCTTCATTCTGGTCGGAGGGGAAATTACAAAATCTCACTTATGTTGAAACTCAACTCTTCATATTCCTATAACTTTAATTCCAACCAAAACTTTTGGTTCCCATTCATATGCATTCTAATTCATTCAAATTGATTCTGATTCAGTTTATTCACTTTGATTCCATTAACTTTCTTTAGTTAAATTTTAAATTCCAAAATTCAAATCCTCGGGTTTCTATTTAAAATCCTTCTGAAATCATATAACATATACCTATATTTATAACTCATCATAAATTCAAAACATTTGAATTTCCCAACCCAGCTTGTTTTCTTTCAAACAAATTTCCATTAAAAACTTTTCTAACAATCCATCACTTAGAAACTCGAAAAATGAACACTGATGAAGCTGCAGTCATCATCAGAATTATTTTCCAGCCACTGAAGCGATTTCAATGCTATATCACATTCAAAATCCATCTAAAATGATTTTTAATAAAAAATCCTTCTAAAACAAAGCTATATTATTTTAATATACTTTGAAAAATATTTTTCAACTTCCCAGGATTTTTAAGTTCTGCATTCTGGTTTGAATTCAATTCCAATTCATTTCATTTGTATATATTATTCATATACAAATTGTAATTGATTATATATAACCATTCCAATTTTTGTAATCTAATTTGATAATAATATTAACATCCAACACATCCATATATTATAATAATTTCTGAAAATTATTCTTTTTCTATCAAAAATAGAATTCTGGGTAAAATTATTTCGTTTACCCATTTTAAAATAATTTTGTGTCAAATTTTCTGTTCAAGTATTTACAATCTCTTATCGATGTCGTGGCGTCCCACGATTCGATCAGAATTCATAAACCACTCATTAGACTAGCCAACACAATATAAAATAATTTTTTATATCAATTAACAAATACGCTCTCTCTCGTATATGTACACTCAACTCATTCTTGGGTACTACTGACCCTATCTCTAATGAGCATAACCCCACCAAAGCCTAGGTATTCGCTCAACCTAAGCTCTGATACCAACTATAATGGCCCGCAAATCCGTACCATCTGAGTTGACTAATAACACCACATGTCCAACCCGAATTGCACAGAAATATGAATCATTATTAGAAAGAAGTTAGAGGATGAGGAATAGAAAGAAAAACTAGAATAGAAGAAAAACGAAGAATACAAATCTCACAGCGAAACGAATAAAATATATTAAATAACATAACTTTTGAAATACAAATCATTAACTGTATATACATACCATTATCAGAGCACAACAATTATTCCTGGAATAGTTATAAACACCTATTTCCAGATACAACATAACACACAACATAAATATGACAATCTATAGCTAACTGGTGAAGCCTCCTGCTTCCAGCTCTTCCAAGTGAATCTGAAAAATCCCGACTACTTGACTGCCCGTATAAATTTAGACACCCAAGAGTTTAGGGAAAACAAAAACAAAATAAACTCTAGGTTAGTCATGGGACTGGTGTGAGTAAACTCCAATCATTTGTTTAACTTTAAAAATCGTTTCGAAAGAAATGATAATTGTAAGACCGATCCACACATAAACACGGATGGTTTTTACCTTACGACAACCCAAACATTTTGATATCAAATCCAGTGATATTATAATAATATCTACATCAAATAAATAGAATCTAGCGGAACGCTTGCATCTCACGCTCCATATATTATAAAACCAAAACCGCAGGGCGCTTATTGTAGATTGGATTTCCAACATGACAAGGTATGGAACTGTAACGACCCGACTTTTCGACCCTCAAATGTTGACACTAATACATCCACGGTATTCACGTGCCGAGCACCCAAGTTTCGGAAAGACGAAAAGTTAAGGTGAAATAAAATAAAAAGAAAATAGACTGAGGAAGAAGAGGACACAATATCAGAATCTCACAACGGAACGGTAACATATAATATAATGAATGATATTTACCAAATAAAACTGTATGATTACAACTATCAGAGAAGACTAACCTATCATCAACTTGGACAGTTATAACAACCCGTCCTCATAAATGTTGATGTACAACATAGAATGCAGCGGATATAAAAAGTACGGTAAGATGAACTCCAACTCTCTTCCAAAAGCTCCAAGGCATCCAAAGTAAAACCTGCCATACTCAGCCTACTCGAAGGAGTACGTGATGATTTTAAGGAAAACAAAAACCAAGCGTCAGACATCAGTCTGGTATGAGAAACTCAAGATACACATTGCATGTAACAACATTGAGGGGACTGTGCAGATAACCGCTCCAGATTTCCCCTCAATTGAAACCAACCATTTATTAGGAGAAGTATAGTTGTATTATAAATAATGTCTAGGGTGTAAAATATAAATAAATTCACATAGAAGGAATGGTTACATTGGTTACATTCGACAACTATTAAGTGTACAAACAAAACCGATAAGGCACGTTCGCATATTGGATTTTCCATCGGAGATCTCTCAATATAGATCTGAACTCCATGCACAAGGGTCAGAAAGTACCTCCGAGCGTCGTATATCTCTAGATGAAATATACCATAAGGTAAACACAACTGGCCCACGCACGAAAACACCGGAGTGCACCACGTGGAACCAAACATACCCAACTCCCACGCGCAACTTCAAAGAGCTCCCGCAACGATTCGATAATAAGCATACACTAGATATGGAGTCAATATATCCTGCCGTAGGTTAGCAAAATCCCAGATTGTGCTCCTACTCTGTTTTTAGCCATTTCCGATGTCGAGGTTTCGTTCAGCATCGTTCACATGAATCTTCACCACTTGAACAGAACAAGAATTCCCAGTTGGAATCCCACAGCTCAATAGATCTTGGAATCACACATAAATTTCTTCACAGATCTCGGAATCACACATGGATTCCAATACATCGACAGATCTTGGAATCACACGTAGATTCTTTCATAGATCATAGAATCACTATATGTGTTCGAGCATCTTAATTGATCTCGAATCACCACATAGCCTTCACTTCCCAGCCGCTTCCAAAACATAGAACCCGTATACTAGTTTTGAAGTGGTTTTTGATAAGTAGAACACTTACCAATCCCGGTCTCCTCAAAACTAGTCGCTAGATTTAAGGTCAAGTTCTATAGTCAATTAACTGACTACAATTCACACAATAGACGATTGTATATGGAAAACAGCCTCGCTTAATTTCCATAACAATTGAATAAACATCCAAGGCACTATCAAGGTTACATAGCGTGTTAAACAATCAAATCACTATCAAGTCACATAGCATGATAAACAGTTGAAGCACGGTTAACTCATATAAACAGCTTCTAATCCCATTCCCATTTAATTAACCTTTCATTAATTAAAACTTCTGTTATTAGTAAAACTCCTTTTATCTAATAAAACTTCATTTGTCAAATACGACTTCGCTTATTAATCAATAACTCATACTCGATTAATATTCCTTTATTAGTATAACTTCTTTTAACTAATAAAACTTCATTTGTCTAACTAGACTTCCTTATTAATCAATAACTCATACTCGATTAATATTCCTTTATTAGTAAACTTCTTTTATCTAATAAAACTTCATTTGTCTAACAAGACTTTGCTTATTAATCAATAACTCATACTCGATTAATATTCCTTTATATACTTGCGTATATATTCAACTTATACATATAAAAGGTGTATATGTATATATTCTACTAATTCACTATCCCTTTATAGTCTTGAATACTTAAAATCGTATTCATATACTTATCCCTCCGGTATAAGTATAACTACAATAATTCATTTCTAGGATTTCTTAAAGTATAACCAAAGAGGTTAAAACCATTGTTTAATAAAGAACCTCTTCTCTTTTATAAGTTAAACATCTTATTCAATATCTTTATTCTGAAAGATTCCTATACTTGTTTCTATCTTTAAAATCAATTATTAAAGATCTTAGTATATTCAAAAACATTAAACCGTATATTCCAGTTTAACTACATTCCAAGGGTTTAAAAACAATTGTTGCTAAAACAATGTTTACAACAAACCCAAAACAATCCTTTACAATTTATATTTAAATGTTTGTTTAAATATTCAATTATATTTACTTCCATGATATAATCCGAGAGGGTTAAAGACTAATGTAATTAACACATTGTCACGACAAACCCAAAACCATTTAATGCTTATAGAAATCACACTTCGTGCACTTAACTCGTTTCCGACATTATCAACTTAACTATCCCTCGGTCAAAAGTGAGGCCAGGTAAGTTAGAGCACTGGTTGCATATCACCCCTTGCCTAGACACCCCATTCTTGACACTCGCAGATAGACAAGCCTACTCGTCGGCTTATTAGAATTAAGCACAATAATCATGATATTCAATAAACAAGTAATTAGCAAGTGCACTTATATGACTATTCTAGCTTTACACACTTTCAAACTTACTTCAATTTAACATATAAGTTAAACAACCATTTTAATATGATAAGAAATCACTAAGGATGTCATTACAAAGTTCCATACAATGTATTGAAAACACAACAATTAAAACTGCATATATAGCGACTATCGCTATAAGTGCACTTTCAAGTTCAAGTCCACAATATGTCAATTCCCTACTAATCCTTATGTGCTTTGTTTCAAGTCCATTCCACTTGTTATACAAGTCAATTCAAGTCCAATTCCAAGTTCATTCAAGTCCATTCCAATCCATTAACATGGATCACATATGTCGCTTACTTTTAAAGTAAGAATCAAGACAACATTTTTAACATAAGTTACCAACATTCAAGCAACTTTAAGCATAGTTAAAAAACATGCAAAAGGGTTTATGTTTGTTGTCCTAAATAGTGAGTAAACTCACCTTAATCCTTAGCAAATCCAAGATCCAAGAATAAGGATAAAGATCCAAGAATAAGACCAAAGATCCAAGATAGCAACCTCCTTCCTTCCCTTGTTTTTCCTTGCTTTCTTCCTTATATAGCTCACGGCCAAAGATGAAAATTGAGAGGGGCTTGGATTTTTCAACTTCTAACTTGCTAAAAGGTCTTGTAATGGCATAAGAAGGCTACACTCAAAGTTTGAGTTGATTTGGAGTTGGTTTGAGTATAGTTTGAGAAAGTTAGTAAGGAAGAGGAAGAAGATGAAGATAAGCCATTAAAAAGCTTCACTTTTGCTTAGGAATTTTGTGTAAGAAAGAAGGAGGTATACCCCTCCTTATATAGGAAAAAGAAAGTGGATGAGAAAAGACCAAAATGTCCTTAAAACCCTAAACACACTCATGAAAGAAGTGAAAGGTGTGTAAGAGAAGTGAAAGGTGTGTAAGAGAAGTGAAAGGTGTGTAAGAGATGGTAAGTTTGCTTTTTCAAGTAAGCATTCATTTGTATACATATAAGAAGCTTATATACATACACTTAGGATATTTTCTAAACTCTTGATGTGACTAATTATGCTTACATATATATGTGTATATGCATGTATGTGAATACATACACATATATCAAACAACGTTGCAACGATATGAAACAACTTCTATTCAACGATAGGATGTGAACCTGGAAGTTGAATCTCGATCATACTATTAGTTCTTTATAAAATGATTTATTCAAGTAAACAAAACTTGGAAATAAATCCATTAACTTATTTAAACAATTAAAACAAGCATATCCAAATTATAAAGCACTTATTTGAATACTTAAATACTAAAATACAAAAACTTTCCTTAAATGCTCATTTTTTTAAAATGATGACATCATCAAAATAGTTAACCATAAATATGAAAAGTACTTTTATTAGCTAGCTACTTCCCTAATGATTAATTAGACATTCACTAAAATTTTCAATAACTTTTACTGAGAAAATAGCCATTTATTGATAAAACGATTTTCGGTCATTTTATCAATATTTTACCAAAAATATATTTTTGAAAGCATTTTTCCAAAACGAGTCTAGGATTATAAATTACTAATTAAATGATGTTTAACAAGGTTATAAAATCATATTTATAACACTTAACAATATTACAAATTGTTATGTTATTCAAAGATTAAGTGTTCGAATTTTCCGGATCTTTACATTCTCCCCCACTTAAAATATTTCATCCCCGAAATTGCAACACGAGAAACCAAAGAAACAATCAAACATCGATACCTAATAGTATCATACTACCAGCAAACAAAACTCATGGCTTGATCAAGTTCAAACCCCCTCATCGCATAAGGATGATAAACAACCTACTAAGTGCGCCTTACGCTCAACAGCCTTAGGGATTACTCAGTCGATAATTCACAATACCTCATAACAAATCAAAGAGTCGTTTCCCAAACCCTCCACTAGCTACCAAACATACTAAATCCCATACGATGTTAATAAACCATCCGTACACATTGTTTGATCATATCACTTTCCAAGACTTCGTTTCTGAACTAGTATACCACACTTGACATATCTAGTGCGTACTTCGATCTAGTTTCTTGACCAGAAACTTCCATCTTCCTTACATAGCCGTACACTATGATAGAAAACTTCAGGATCATATCAAAAATCCATATCAAGTATTCACTATCAAAGTCTAGTGAAGAACCCTTGTTCGGACCGGTGTAAATCACCTTCAAAATCCTGTACTCGAATCTGTACCAAGATCAACTATGCGAATAAAACGATCTACGTACAACTCACGTATTTTATCCTATTGGTTTCTTAACCACCAATATCCTTTATTAATTCTTCTATATGTATAGTATGCCATTTTATTCTAATATCCTTCCTCTTTTTTCGACATTCAATTATCAATTAGTATTTCTTTATTAATACTAAAACCACTTATGAATCATTTCATAAAACTATACTTCAAGTTATTAAACACTGTATAACTTAAGTTTGTACACATATAATACTCTAATACATTCTATGAGTATATCCAAACATCAAATTTGTTGAGTATGTTAATCAAATTTTGAACTTGTTCCAACTTGCTATCTTAATAATTCAAGTGTTATATAAACTCAATTTATATTTTCACAAACACTTAACTTCAAGTTCCATAATAATTCAAAAGTTTTCAACTATCCAAAATCGTTGAAAATCCCGTTTCATTTTAACAAATGAAACCGACCAAACTACAAATCATGGCATTATTCACATTTATACAATCTTAATGCATAGACTATATGGTTCCGTAAAATGACTTAATCGAGTTTCAACAATTTATATAAAGCACTTCTTTATCTAACTTATTTCACAAATTCTTATCATTATTCGAATTATAATAGACGGATCATGTTAAAATTAAATTTAACCTAACATCATCATTAAACACGTTATAGTCAAACTATGAAACTTAATTCACAAGGTGTTCATATCTAATGTTCTCACTTATTCCCATCTACCCAACCCATGTTTTTAAAAGGTAAACTAGTTATAAGTCAACAAGCAATAGTACATGCTCATAAACTGATCAAGCATAACTAATAATAGTTGAATATTATCATTCCTAACAACCAAACACATCATAAAAAATTATATCAATTTATGAAAGTTTATATTTTGTACAAAAATATAAGCCTAGGTAAAATTATTTCATTTACCAATTTAAAACCAATATTGTGTCGATTTGCCTTGTTTAAGTATTTAGAAATCCCTATCGATACCATGGCGTCCCACATATCGACCAGAATTCATAAACCACTCAACAGATTAACTAACACAACATAAAATATATTTATAGCACTAAAAAATACACGCTCTCTTATATATAATACACTCAACTCATGTTAGGGCATTCCATTACCCTATCTCTTGATGAGTCATCCCCAACCTAAGCCAAGGTGTTCGCTCAACCTTGTGCTCTGATACCAAATGTAACGACCCGACTTTTCGACCCTCAAATGTTGACACTAATACATCCACGGTATTCACGTGCCGAGCACCCAAGTTTCGGAAAGACGAAAAGTTAAGGTGAAATAAAATAAAAAGAAAATAGACTGAGGAAGAAGAGGACACAATATCAGAATCTCACAACGGAACGGTAACATATAATATAATGAATGATCTTTACCAAATAAAACTGTATGATTACAACTATCAGAGAAGACTAACCTATCATCAACTTGGACAGTTATAACAACCCGTCCTCATAAATGTTGATGTACAACATAGAATGCAGCGGATATAAAAAGTACGGTAAGATGAACTCCAACTATCTTCCAAAAGCTCCAAGGCATCCAAAGTAAAACCTGCCATACTCAGCCTACTCGAAGGAGTACGTGATGATTTTAAGGAAAACAAAAACCAAGCGTCAGACATCAGTCTGGTATGAGAAACTCAAGATACACATTGCATGTAACAACATTGAGGGGACTGTGCAGATAACCGCTCCAGATTTCCCCTCAATTGAAACCAACCATTTATTAGGAGAAGTATAGTTGTATTATAAATAATGTCTAGGGTGTAAAATATAAATAAATTCACATAGAAGGAATGGTTACATTCGACAACTATTGTAACACCCCACGCCCGCTAAGGTCACTCATACCAGGGGAATGCCTTAGTTTCGGTGAAGTATTTTAAGTGAATATAGAACAGTAAAATTACAGCAAGACAGATATAAATAATACTTGAAAATTTAAATCATCATTTCATTGCAACGGAAAGTAATACATGTTTGGTTACATCACAAAACCATAAACCAGAGTCAAGTACATAATATCCATCTTGATAAAATAGAAGTACATAATCCCACTACATAACTAATAGCCATAAAAGGAAAGATAAGCTCGGCTTCACTTCAGAGGTCCAAGCTCCATAGGATAGATACAGCAATCAGATCAAAGCCCACTAGCACCAGGCCCACTCTAATAACCTGGGGTTGGGGGAAAAAGATAAAAACAACGGGGTCAGACATAAGTCTGAGTGAGTCCTATAACCCTAACAATACAATCATTAAAATAACCAGAGAAGACATAAGTTGATATACGGTAACGACTGGGGATGAATGGCTACACTAAGCAGCTTGGTAAACTTAGGATAAACTAAGATCACCGTAAAGACGCATTTATCCACCCAAGGATAATTACTAGATTACACCGCCCCAGACTTATCCACCCAAAAGTAATTCCTACACTGCACCACACCAGTTTTACCTACCTAAGATTAATTCCTACTTAAAGGTTGATCCCACTAAATGTACTTAGTAATTTTTACCCAGTAGTTTCTGGTACCCCTACATAGGTGCCGTCTGCCCCTATCATTACTAGGTGTACCCACTACTCCCAAGCGATCGGCTCCCTAACGTAGATACCCGTGCTGGTCCCACAATGGGGTGTATCATTTCCCCAAGTGGCAACCTGATAATATCAACGGTGCACGGCTTTATACCTACACGATGCAACAACGATTTACTAACCAGCCCGGGTCCACACACGCATATGAAACCCGTTGGTCCTACGTTGCCACCGCTAACCCGTTTTTGGCCTCTTATAGTCAAGCCCAATATGCGTGTCCCGTCACTCGACTTGGGTCGAGCCCACAAAGATACGTTTGGGATATTGGTTGAGATGGGCCCCCACAAGCTACCACTTAAGCTTGTTAATTTTATCTAGTGTATCCCACTTAACCCCTTTAACCATGTCTACTTACATGTTATAAATACTTTGGTTAAGTCATTAATCATATTTTAATTACCTTTCAAGGCACCCACTAGATTTCCACATGACACCCAATCCTTTACTTAATTCCCACATGCCACCCGAGGCACTTACTTAACCCCTTAATCATGTTTAATTACATGTTCCACTTTGGTTAAGTATTCTAATCGTGTTTTCTATTGCCACCCAAGGCAACCCACTAGTTTTCTCATGCCACCCAAGGCACCCACTTAACCCTCAAGCCCCACTACATGCTTATATGGTTAAGTGTTTCTTAATTAATTAAGACCGTGATCCTCATAAAGACCTCTCACATTAGACTATCTTTTATGACCGCTGGTTAAGCCGGTTGGGTCCGGGCAGCCTTATGTCATAACCGAGTCTAACCTCGTGTCTTTACATTAATCACGTATTTAGTTTGTGCCTAAGACCTCTCACATTGGGCTAACATTTGTAGCAACTGGTTAAGCCGGTTGGGTCCGGGCAGTTTTACGCTACAACTGAGTCCAACCTCGTGTCTTAGTCGATTAATTACACCTAATTAATCACCCTCATAATTTATATTAATTATCCCTAATTAATATCAAGTTTTTCATAACATGGGTAGACCTAACTCAATAGGTAAATTCCCATGGGGTAGACCTAACTCAATAGGTAAATTCCCACTTATGTTAATTTATTTATTTTTATGGTATGCTTAATCATACCCAATCATACTTTAATTAACATATTTATTAACCCCATCGTTCCCCACGCAAATCGTTCTCATTTCACGACATAAATAAAGGGAAGATCCATCGCAAATATCATGGGTTTAACCAAATCTTAGTATATAACTTTGTCATGGGTTAAGAGGATGTCAACTTGCATATATGAGCATATATTAACCCAACTACATTTAACCCAAACTTGCATATTATCGCACATGACTTGCATAACATATCGCATATGAACTGGCATATTATTATACACATATCTTGCATAACATGTTGAACTTGCATATAAGCATTCGCATAACTTACATAAGCACACATAACTTGCATAACATGTTGAACTTGCATATAAGCATTCACATACTTGCATATTAACAAACATGCAACTTGCATAGCATATCTTGCATATTAACATACATGTAACTTGCATATTAACAAACATGTAACTTGCATAGCATATCTTGCATATTAACATACATGTAACTTGCATATTAACAAACATGTAACTTGCATAGCATATCTTGCATATTAACATACATGTAACTTGCATATTAACAAACATGTAACTTGCATAGCATATCTTGCATATTAACATACATGTAACTTGCATAGCATATATTATCATACATGTAACTTGCATATGAACTTGTTAAACATGCATAAACCCACTTGTTAAATATGCATAAAACAACTCATTAATCATGCATATTATCACATACTTAGCATGCATAGAATCACATACTAAACTTGCATAATATCATATACTTAGCATGCATAGAATCACATACTCATTATGCATAATATCACCTACTTAGCATGCATAGAATCACATACTCATTATGCATAATATCACCTACTTAGCATGCATAGAATCACATACTCATCATGCATAAACCACATACTTAACTTGCATAAAATCAATTACTTATTATGCATAAACCCACATATCCAACTTGCATAAACTCTCATATAAACTTACATATTCAACATGCATAAACTCACATATTCAACTTGCATAAACTTACATATTCAACATAGGATTAATATTATACATAGATTAGCATATCATTACAAATGATTCAAACTCACAAATCCGCATTCAAGACCATAAGTCTCATTACACCTAATCTACTTATCTTAACAATTGATCATCAAAGTGATAGAAACTCACCACTAGCAATTTGCACTCCAAATGAAGAAGATTAAGATGCTTAGAATGGATTAGAAGTTGATTAGAGAGGTTGATTAGCTTGCTTTCCTTCATTGATTTGTGGAGGCCATGATCAAGTTTCATTTTGCCATAGTTTAGTTACAAGATTTAATTATGAATGAATTAGGGTAGGGTTGTGGTCTTATTTATAGGATTAGGTTGCATTTTAGACCCTTAGATTAACCCTAGATTAGCTTAGGACCCTTAGATCTCGGAACTCTCCAGAAATCAGCCCTAAGACCAAGCCCAAACCCCAAACTGGTGCACCCAACCACAGAACTCTCTAGAAACTGTGCAGGTTTCTTGGCTCGGCACGGGCGCACTTCCCAAGTGCGCCAGTCTATTTTTGTACTGGCGCACTTCACAAGTGCGCCAGTGCATTTTTGTTCTGGCGCACTTCACAAGTGCGCCAGTGCATTTCTGGCCTGTTCCGGGTTCTTCTGCCTAACTTCGTTCGTCCATATCTCTTTCATACGGACTCCGATTCTCGAAAACTCGGACTCTATTTCGCGTATTTTTCCGAGACGAACGCAATGACGCAACCCGTTACCCTTGATTCCCACATCTGGGATTAGTTATTCTGTAATTAGTGAATTTTAGCATTAACCGAAATTCGGGGTGTTACATTCTCCCCTCCTTAAAGGATTTCGTCCCCGAAATCTCTAAGCTAAGGAGAATGCATATCCTACCATCCAAACAACCATCTACTCAATCCATCAAACACGGGCATCCATTGTCCTTAAACAATTTCTAATGATGTATGAGCATATGCGAAAAGTGTGTGTATGTGTTCCCTATCTAATGTACGAACATATGCAAACCATGATAGTGCCATGCATCCAATATGTATGCGAGATAACCCTATCGACACATACAGTATCTATATGAGTGCACAATCATTCACCAAAATGCATCATCCATATGATAACACAATCATTATACATCCATAAATATAGCTAACTACACACAATTTTATGCAATATGCAATATGAAGTGATTGAGCCGATCTAGTGCCTAGAGTGTGTATATATGCATCCACGAGCAACCACTAGCAAACACTTGCATCCACTTGCATCCATC
Source organism: Allium sativum (assembly GCA_030737875.1). NCBI lineage: Eukaryota > Viridiplantae > Streptophyta > Magnoliopsida > Asparagales > Amaryllidaceae > Allium > Allium sativum. Next base: position 368,520,826 of record CM060920.1, read on the forward strand.
AACCATAACATGTCTCAAACACATGTTTCAACCATAGGTTTTCCCTATCTAAAGGTCAAACAGGACTAACGAGAGGACCTACTAAAGATAAGATAAGTACTAGGCAAGCGATAAAGGAGAAGTTAAAAGACATACTCTCCAAAAGAAATGGATACAAAGAACGCATCTTCGCTTCCGTCTCCCAAGTAGCATTTCTTTCGTCATCTCCCCATTGCACTCTAGCTAGCTGAACTTCTCTGTTCCTCAACTTCCTAGCCTCTGACCCAATGATGCGAGTAGGAGCTCGTCGAATCGTCTCATCGCGCTCTAACTCTACTTCTTTAAGCAAACTCGGCTCTACCACCTCAGCGGTCTTATGTAAGCACTTCCTCAAATGGGACACATGAAATACATCCGGTACACCACTAAGTCTGTCAGGCAACTCCACTCTATATGCCATCCGTCCAATTCTTTCCTTAATGGGAAATGGCCCTACAAACCTTGGTACTCACTTCCTAACAGATCCAAAGTGAACCACATTCCGTAACGGAGATACCTTGATAAAAAGCATGTCCTAATATCAAACTCAAGCTCTGTTCTCCTCTTATCCGCATAAGATTCCGCCGCTTTCATCCTTCTTCGAATCCAACCCATCTTCTCTGAAGTCTCTCTAACCATATCTGGCCCAAGCAAGATCTTATCCGTAGATTCCCACCAACATGTAGGAGATCGACAAGGCCTTACATAAAGAGCTTCGAAAGGAGCCATACCAATACTGGATTGAAAGCTGTTATTATATGCGAACTCCACCAATGGAAGATGCTCTTCCCCTGTACCTCCAAAATCCAAAATACATAACCTCAAAAGATCTTCTAAGATACGATTCACCCTCTCGGTCTAACCGTCCGTCTGAGGATGATATGCGGTGCTCAAACACAACTGAGTCCCTACCGCCTCTTGCAAACTCTTCCAAAACTCACTAGTGAAGATAGGATCTCGATCGCTCACTATACTGGGAGGTACACCATGCAATCTAATAATCCCTTGAAGGTAAACTGAAGCTAGACATGGAATAGTCCTCTTGCTCTTCACGGGTATGAAATGGGCACACTTAGTAAGTCTATCTACCATAAGCCCAATCCCCGTATTACCCTTCCTTGATTTTGGTTATCCAACGAGGCACTATCCTACTTCCTATTTCGGAACTTCCAACGGGTGAAGCAACCCTCCGGGTTTCTTCTGTTCCGCTTTCACTTGTTAGCACACCAAGCATCTAGCGACATACTTGGCCGCGTCTTTCTTCATATTGGCCCAAAAGAAAACTCGCTTCATGTCTTGGTCATCTTGTCCCTACTGGGTTGAATGGTCATCTTCGATCGATGTGTATCATCAAGTATAGCCTTCCTTAAATTCTCGTCTTGCGGTACACAAAGTCTACCGTCTCTACGCAACCACCCCTTACCATCTAGGGTGTACCTACTCAAATGGCTGGACGACTCCCCTCCTTATGAGCTTCTCTACTAACTCAACCAATTGTGGGTCGTCCCGCTGTGCTCTGCCAATACGCCCCAAAAGAGTAGGCCTAACCTCCAAGGAGGCTAGCAAACCGGATACAGAATCAACGGAAGGTCTAAGTCAAACATAGAAATAAATTCTAAACTCTATAGTTCAACGGACAACCTTTTTCTTCTTAAGACGTCTGCTACCATGTTTCCCTTGTTAGGGGTATATGCTATCTCAAACTCATAAGATGCTAAGAATCCTATCCAAAATCGTCACAACTGTCCATCTCTCACGCAGACCACCCTAGTCGAATTCGACATCCCCCAAATGCAAGCCCCAAAGGCCGAAACCAATATCAGACAAACACCCAAGGGACATCTCCTTCGAGTTCAGGCAACCTACGTGAGATGATACTAAAAATAATAATAATAATGGCTAAACAATTAAGCCTTTGACCAACTTTGGATGTCCTCGCCAGTCTCGCTCCAAAACCACCGTTTATCCTATAACTGGCTTTGCTCACCCTATTGAGCACATACGAAAACTTATTACGCTCCTTGAAAAGACCAAGATGTCATTTACAAAGGCCATCACAAACTTATTTAGGTACTCCCTGAACACCCTTCTCTTCCAATCAACAAAGTATGCGGGGGCGTTCGTCAAACCAAATAGCATCACCAGCCACTCATAAAACCATCCGGAGTCCTAAAGGCAATCTTCTCTATACTATCGTCAGCCACTCTCAACTGACGAAACCATGTGGCTTAGTCCAACTGCGAAAATACTGAGGCGCCAACCAACTGATCAAAGAGATCATCAATCTTTGGCAATGGGTGTCTATTCTTCTTTGTGAGTTTATTTAGTTCTCTTTAGCCTACACAAAGTCTGAGGGACCCATCTGCCTTCATGGCAAAAACTACTGGAGCGCCCCACTCCGATATACTTCTTCTTATGAACCCCTTCTCAAGCAATCGCCTACTTACTTATGGAGTTCCCTCCTCTCACGAGGAGCCTTGTGGCACACTGGCCAAGTCACTGGTTTGGCATTGTTTACCAGATATATTCGGAAGTCAATCTCCCGCTCCGGAGGTAAGCCCTTCACCTTCTCAAACACATCCGAGTGTTCCCGGACCACTTCTAACAGATCGCAAACTCTCGACCGACGTGTCAAGCGATTCTAGATAACTTAGCATAACAGATTCTATGGGATTACAAGAGATCTGGAGAGTGTTACCCAAGCGGGTCATAAGCCTAACAACTCTCCCTTCAAAATCAAGAACGGCCCCCTACTGGATAACCAGTCCATGCCCCAAAACTAACCCATAGTCCGTGAAGCCCAACAAGCATCACATCCAAACTCAACGCTAAGTATAGAAACTTTCAAACCCAAACACATCATGGAGCCCCAATTGGGTTTGAAACAACTAAGGGATCATCTACCAAACTGGTGTCTAAGTGCAGTGACTCACTAACAATGATGAGATAAACGAACTTAATGCGTCCAAATCAAATAAAGTTCGAATCGGATAATATAGAAATCCCAAATTCCAACCTAGACGGTCCTATCCCCATCTGGTACACTAGCCGTGAGGGAATACAACCACCCTCCAGGAGATTCCGAACCTTGCCTTTGCCCCTTTGGATAATCCTAATAAAATGTCCTATTCCTCCCAAAAGGATAACGACTAGCCTTCTTCTTCTTCCCATTCTCCACTCGTAACCTCCCATCAATGAGGCTTCGTCCTTTATTAACCAAACAACTATTAGAGCCTTCCTCCCATCGTCCATCCAATAAGTACCTACAAGTCCTCCTCCTTCTTGAACCAACTTCTAATCTGATTTACGTCTAATTCCCTTGAAGCGGTTTTCCATTCTTATCTATCTTAGAAAGATCATCTACACACGGAGGGGAAACTCAAACCGAGAGAGAAAGAGATTCAAACGGAGAATTCGAAAGATAAAGATATGGCTATCGGGGATTACGCTTTTCTCTCAAAAACTTTTCTCTTAAAAGACATGTTTTTGAAAATACTCCTTCAAAAATTTTCTTAGAAAAATAGTTTTTCTAAAAATTTTATCTGTTCTGGTAACCTTAAGCTCTGATACCACGTGTAACACCCCACGCCCGCTAAGGTCACTCATACCAGGGGAATGCCTTAGTTTCGGTGAAGTATTTTAAGTGAATATAGAACAGTAAAATTACAGCAAGACAGATATAAATAATACTTGAAAATTTAAATCATCATTTCATTGCAACGGAAAGTAATACATGTTTGGTTACATCACAAAACCATAAACCAGAGTCAAGTACATAATATCCATCTTGATAAAATAGAAGTACATAATCCCACTACATAACTAATAGCCATAAAAGGAAAGATAAGCTCGGCTTCACTTCAGAGGTCCAAGCTCCATAGGATAGATACAGCAATCAGATCAAAGCCCACTAGCACCAGGCCCACTCTAATAACCTGGGGTTGGGGGAAAAAGATAAAAACAACGGGGTCAGACATAAGTCTGAGTGAGTCCTATAACCCTAACAATACAATCATTAAAATAACCAGAGAAGACATAAGTTGATATACGGTAACGACTGGGGATGAATGGCTACACTAAGCAGCTTGGTAAACTTAGGATAAACTAAGATCACCGTAAAGACGCATTTATCCACCCAAGGATAATTACTAGATTACACCGCCCCAGACTTATCCACCCAAAAGTAATTCCTACACTGCACCACACCAGTTTTACCTACCTAAGATTAATTCCTACTTAAAGGTTGATCCCACTAAATGTACTTAGTAATTTTTACCCAGTAGTTTCTGGTACCCCTACATAGGTGCCGTCTGCCCCTATCATTACTAGATGTACCCACTACTCCCAAGCGATCGGCTCCCTAACGTAGATACCCGTGCTGGTCCCACAATGGGGTGTATCATTTCCCCAAGTGGAAACCTGATAATATCAACGGTGCACGGCTTTATACCTACACGATGCAACAACGATTTACTAACCAGCCCGGGTCCACACACGCATATGAAACCCGTTGGTCCTACGTTGCCACCGCTAACCCGTTTTTGGCCTCTTATAGTCAAGCCCAATATGCGTGTCCCGTCACTCGACTTGGGTCGAGCCCACAAAGATACGTTTGGGATATTGGTTGAGATGGGCCCCCACAAGCTACCACTTAAGCTTGTTAATTTTATCTAGTGTATCCCACTTAACCCCTTTAACCATGTCTACTTACATGTTATAAATACTTTGGTTAAGTCATTAATCATATTTTAATTACCTTTCAAGGCACCCACTAGATTTCCACATGACACCCAATCCTTTACTTAATTCCCACATGCCACCCGAGGCACTTACTTAACCCCTTAATCATGTTTAATTACATGTTCCACTTTGGTTAAGTATTCTAATCGTGTTTTCTATTGCCACCCAAGGCAACCCACTAGTTTTCTCATGCCACCCAAGGCACCCACTTAACCCTCAAGCCCCACTACATGCTTATATGGTTAAGTGTTTCTTAATTAATTAAGACCGTGATCCTCATAAAGACCTCTCACATTAGACTATCTTTTATGACCGCTGGTTAAGCCGGTTGGGTCCGGGCAGCCTTATGTCATAACCGAGTCTAACCTCGTGTCTTTACATTAATCACGTATTTAGTTTGTGCCTAAGACCTCTCACATTGGGCTAACATTTGTAGCAACTGGTTAAGCCGGTTGGGTCCGGGCAGTTTTACGCTACAACTGAGTCCAACCTCGTGTCTTAGTCGATTAATTACACCTAATTAATCACCCTCATAATTTATATTAATTATCCCTAATTAATATCAAGTTTTTCATAACATGGGTAGACCTAACTCAATAGGTAAATTCCCATGGGGTAGACCTAACTCAATAGGTAAATTCCCACTTATGTTAATTTATTTATTTTTATGGTATGCTTAATCATACCCAATCATACTTTAATTAACATATTTATTAACCCCATCGTTCCCCACGCAAATCGTTCTCATTTCACGACATAAATAAAGGGAAGATCCATCGCAAATATCATGGGTTTAACCAAATCTTAGTATATAACTTTGTCATGGGTTAAGAGGATGTCAACTTGCATATATGAGCATATATTAACCCAACTACATTTAACCCAAACTTGCATATTATCGCACATGACTTGCATAACATATCGCATATGAACTGGCATATTATTATACACATATCTTGCATAACATGTTGAACTTGCATATAAGCATTCGCATAACTTACATAAGCACACATAACTTGCATAACATGTTGAACTTGCATATAAGCATTCACATACTTGCATATTAACAAACATGCAACTTGCATAGCATATCTTGCATATTAACATACATGTAACTTGCATATTAACAAACATGTAACTTGCATAGCATATCTTGCATATTAACATACATGTAACTTGCATATTAACAAACATGTAACTTGCATAGCATATCTTGCATATTAACATACATGTAACTTGCATATTAACAAACATGTAACTTGCATAGCATATCTTGCATATTAACATACATGTAACTTGCATAGCATATATTATCATACATGTAACTTGCATATGAACTTGTTAAACATGCATAAACCCACTTGTTAAATATGCATAAAACAACTCATTAATCATGCATATTATCACATACTTAGCATGCATAGAATCACATACTAAACTTGCATAATATCATATACTTAGCATGCATAGAATCACATACTCATTATGCATAATATCACCTACTTAGCATGCATAGAATCACATACTCATTATGCATAATATCACCTACTTAGCATGCATAGAATCACATACTCATCATGCATAAACCACATACTTAACTTGCATAAAATCAATTACTTATTATGCATAAACCCACATATCCAACTTGCATAAACTCTCATATAAACTTACATATTCAACATGCATAAACTCACATATTCAACTTGCATAAACTTACATATTCAACATAGGATTAATATTATACATAGATTAGCATATCATTACAAATGATTCAAACTCACAAATCCGCATTCAAGACCATAAGTCTCATTACACCTAATCTACTTATCTTAACAATTGATCATCAAAGTGATAGAAACTCACCACTAGCAATTTGCACTCCAAATGAAGAAGATTAAGATGCTTAGAATGGATTAGAAGTTGATTAGAGAGGTTGATTAGCTTGCTTTCCTTCATTGATTTGTGGAGGCCATGATCAAGTTTCATTTTGCCATAGTTTAGTTACAAGATTTAATTATGAATGAATTAGGGTAGGGTTGTGGTCTTATTTATAGGATTAGGTTGCATTTTAGACCCTTAGATTAACCCTAGATTAGCTTAGGACCCTTAGATCTCGGAACTCTCCAGAAATCAGCCCTAAGACCAAGCCCAAACCCCAAACTGGTGCACCCAACCACAGAACTCTCTAGAAACTGTGCAGGTTTCTTGGCTCGGCACGGGCGCACTTCCCAAGTGCGCCAGTCTATTTTTGTACTGGCGCACTTCACAAGTGCGCCAGTGCATTTTTGTTCTGGCGCACTTCACAAGTGCGCCAGTGCATTTCTGGCCTGTTCCGGGTTCTTCTGCCTAACTTCGTTCGTCCATATCTCTTTCATACGGACTCCGATTCTCGAAAACTCGGACTCTATTTCGCGTATTTTTCCGAGACGAACGCAATGACGCAACCCGTTACCCTTGATTCCCACATCTGGGATTAGTTATTCTGTAATTAGTGAATTTTAGCATTAACCGAAATTCGGGGTGTTACAACTATTAAGTGTACAAACAAAACCGATAAGGCACGTTCGCATATTGGATTTTCCATCGGAGATCTCTCAATATAGATCTGAACTCCATGCACAAGGGTCAGAAAGTACCTCCGAGCGTCGTATATCTCTAGATGAAATATACCATAAGGTAAACACAACTGGCCCACACACGAAAACACCGGAGTGCACCACGTGGAACCAAATATACCCAACTCCCGCGCGCAACTTCAAAGAGCTCCCGCAACGATTCGATAATAAGCATACACTAGATATGGAGTCAATATATCCTGCCGTAGGTTAGCAAAACCCCAGATTGTGCTCCTACTCTGTTTTTAGCCATTTCCGATGTCGAGGTTTCGTTCAGCATCGTTCACATGAATCTTCACCACTTGAACAAAACAAGAATTCCCAGTTGGAATCCCACAGCTCAATAGATCTTGGAATCACACATAAATTTCTTCACAGATCTCGGAATCACACATGGATTCCAATACATCGACAGATCTTGGAATCACACGTAGATTCTTTCATAGATCATAGAATCACTATATGTGTTCGAGCATCTTAATTGATCTCGAATCACCACATAGCCTTCACTTCCCAGCCGCTTCCAAAACATAGAACCCGTATACTAGTTTTGAAGTGGTTTTCGATAAGTAGAAAACTTACCAATCCCGGTCTCCTCAAAACTAGTCGCTAGATTTAAGGTCAAGTTCTATAGTCAATTAACTGACTACAATTCACACAATAGACGATTGTATATGGAAAACAGCCTCGCTTAATTTCCATAACAATTGAATAAACATCCAAGGCACTATCAAGGTTACATAGCGTGTTAAACAATCAAATCACTATCAAGTCACATAGCATGATAAACAGTTGAAGCACGGTTAACTCATATAAACAGCTTCTAATCCCATTCCCATTTAATTAACCTTTCATTAATTAAAACTTCTGTTATTAGTAAAACTCCTTTTATCTAATAAAACTTCATTTGTCAAATACGACTTCGCTTATTAATCAATAACTCATACTCGATTAATATTCCTTTATTAGTATAACTTCTTTTAACTAATAAAACTTCATTTGTCTAACTAGACTTCCTTATTAATCAATAACTCATACTCGATTAATATTCCTTTATTAGTAAACTTCTTTTATCTAATAAAACTTCATTTGTCTAACAAGACTTTGCTTATTAATCAATAACTCATACTCGATTAATATTCCTTTATATACTTGCGTATATATTCAACTTATACATATAAAAGGTGTATATGTATATATTCTACTAATTCACTATCCCTTTATAGTCTTGAATACTTAAAATCGTATTCATATACTTATCCCTCCGGTATAAGTATAACTACAATAATTCATTTCTAGGATTTCTTAAAGTATAACCAAAGAGGTTAAAACCATTGTTTAATAAAGAACCTCTTCTCTTTTATAAGTTAAACATCTTATTCAATATCTTTATTCTGAAAGATTCCTATACTTGTTTCTATCTTTAAAATCAATTATTAAAGATCTTAGTATATTCAAAAACATTAAACCGTATATTCCAGTTTAACTACATTCCAAGGGTTTAAAAACAAGTGTTGCTAAAACAATGTTTACAACAAACCCAAAACAATCCTTTACAATTTATCTTTAAATGTTTGTTTAAATATTCAATTATATTTACTTCCATGATATAATCTGAGAGGGTTAAAGACTAATGTAATTAACACATTGTCACGACAAACGCAAAACCATTTAATGCTTATAGAAATCACACTTCGTGCACTTAACTCGTTTCCGACATTATCAACTTAACTATCCCTCGGTCAAGAGTGAGGCCAGATAAGTAAGAGCACTGGTTGCATATCACCCCTTGCCTAGACACCCCATTCTTGACACTCGCAGATAGACAAGCCTACTCGTCGGCTTATTAGAATTAAGCACAATAATCATGCTATTCAATAAACAAGTAATTAGCAAGTGCACTTATATGACTATTCTAGCTTTACACACTTTCAAACTTACTTCAATTTAACATATAAGTTAAACAACCATTTTAATATGATAAGAAATCACTAAGGATGTCATTACAAAGTTCCATACAATGTATTGAAAACACAACAATTAAAACTGCATATATAGCGACTATCGCTATAAGTGCACTTTCAAGTTCAAGTCCACAATATGTCAATTCCCTACTAATCCTTATGTGCTTTGTTTCAAGTCCATTCCACTTGTTATACAAGTCAATTCAAGTCCAATTCCAAGTTCATTCAAGTCCATTCCAATCCATTAACATGGATCACATATGTCGCTTACTTTTAAAGTAAGAATCAAGACAACATTTTTAACATAAGTTACCAACATTCAAGCAACTTTAAGCATAGTTAAAAAACATGCAAAAGGGTTTATGTTTGTTGTCCTAAATAGTGAGTAAACTCACCTTAATCCTTAGCAAATCCAAGATCCAAGAATAAGGATAAAGATCCAAGAATAAGACCAAAGATCCAAGATAGCAACCTCCTTCCTTCCCTTGTTTTTCCTTGCTTTCTTCCTTATATAGCTCACGGCCAAAGATGAAAATTGAGAGGGGCTTGGATTTTTCAACTTCTAACTTGCTAAAAGGTCTTGTAATGGCATAAGAAGGCTACACTCAAAGTTTGAGTTGATTTGGAGTTGGTTTGAGTATAGTTTGAGAAAGTTAGTAAGGAAGAGGAAGAAGATGAAGATAAGCCATTAAAAAGCTTCACTTTTGCTTAGGAATTTTGTGTAAGAAAGAAGGAGGTATACCCCTCCTTATATAGGAAAAAGAAAGTGGATGGGAAAAGACCAAAATGTCCTTAAAACCCTAAACACACTCATGAAAGAAGTGAAAGGTGTGTAAGAGAAGTGAAATGTGTGTAAGAGAAGTGAAAGGTGTGTAAGAGATGGTAAGTTTGCTTTTTCAAGTAAGCATTCATTTGTATACATATAAGAAGCTTATATACATACACTTAGGATATTTTCTAAACTCTTGATGTGACTAATTATGCTTACATATATATGTGTATATGCATGTATGTGAATACATACACATATATCAAACAACGTTGCAACGATATGAAACAACTTCTATTCAACGATAGGATGTGAACCTGGAAGTTGAATCTCGATCATACTATTAGTTCTTTATAAAATGATTTATTCAAGTAAACAAAACTTGGAAATAAATCCATTAACTTATTTAAACAATTAAAACAAGCATATCCAAATTATAAAGCACTTATTTGAATACTTAAATACTAAAATACAAAAACTTTCCTTAAATGCTCATTTTTTTAAAATGATGACATCATCAAAATAGTTAACCATAAATATGAAAAGTACTTTTATTAGCTAGCTACTTCCCTAATGATTAATTAGACATTCACTAAAATTTTCAATAACTTTTACTGAGAAAATAGCCATTTATTGATAAAACGATTTTCGGTCATTTTATCAATATTTTACCAAAAATATATTTTTGAAAGCATTTTTCCAAAACGAGTCTAGGATTATAAATTACTAATTAAATGATGTTTAACAAGGTTATAAAATCATATTTATAACACTTAACAATATTACAAATTGTTATGTTATTCAAAGATTAAGTGTTCGAATTTTCCGGATCTTTACAGGAACCACCTTCCGATAGTGTATATCTAGCGGGGAATACACTTGGTTCAACAAGAACATCTTGCAACCTGGCCCACACATGACCGACCACTCATTTCGCTTGAGTGTATCGAATGTATATCACCAACGGTTGGGATCAGCAACCGTTTCCCGAAAAGGGACAGCATCAATAGATTAAATAAGTAAAAGGAATTTCTCTAGATAGGTGATTATACACCCTAATGGGAGCGACCCACATAGCCATGCTGCCTGCCCGATTTTTGTCATTTCCCGATTGTTGAGGCCTGAGGCTACGATTACTTATCATTCATTGATAGCACAATCACTTTGAATGCCGTATTGTCAGATTCGTTAATCACTAATTGATTTGCACAAATATATTCTGGATATTATGCTAAGAGAATAAATTCTCCGCCACCATATATATTTACACAGACCAACATATTCGATCAATGGAAATACGCTGTCAGACACTCGTCCATATACGTTCGTTTTGGGATTGAACAAAACCGAAGGCACAATTTCTATTAATAGAAAAATCCTTTGCACTTTACTCCGTCTTCAATTATCTTCATATAATCTGATTCACAACTCTACTGCCAATACGGAGTGGTTCTCGGATAATAATCCAACTGATCTCTCCATATTGACAACGATATTGGCAAACACTTTGATAGTCGGTTATTTAACTATCGAAGAAAAATAAACAAACATTCCAACCATTAAACAAATCACTGGGCCTCTTAATTAATATTTCATTAATTAAATCACTTCTTCATTTCCTTACCAATATTTGTTAACCAAATATTTTCAATAATCATCTTGGCCTCTTATGCTATTTGGAAAATCATTTCCATATTTCGCCATCTTTTATTCTCTATACTTAGAAAATATCTTCTATTAATAATTAGAAAATAGTCCAATTACTTCTCCGTTTCACGACAATTCATTTGTATACTTAGGAAATATTTATTATTATATTTCCAAAATTCCACTTCCTTGGGTTAAAACGAATGTTGTGTAAAACATCGTTAAAACAACCCAAAATACTGCATTCAACTAACTCTTATTCAAACATTTCTCTTTGAGGCTGGATCTTGCTATTTATCAATTAAAAATGAAATCAATCAAGTTGGGGGTATAACTACCTCTCAGACCTTGACTGAATAACATCTTTAACTTCAAAACAGACAAGACCACTTATCTCAAATCACCAACACCATAAAAACCACTTATTCATTTTTAAAACGTATATATATATATATATATTTCTCTTTCTATTCCAGATTTTCGATTTTCTTTTTGTTTATAATATTCAATTTTTAAGTTCATTTCCTTAACGGATTCTATAGATATTGATATATAGATTTCTAATTATCAAATTATCTTAAAAATATTCTAACTCCTTAAATTTTCGGAAAATTTCGCCATAACCTCCTTTGTACCGGTCGATAGTTCAAACCTCAACTCGCCTCTCTAGGCCCTTTCCATTCAAAAGAAAATCAAAAAGCCAAGTGGCTTGCCGATTCGGCGTGTAAAACCTCATATGGAATTTAAACGCGTACCTTTCTGTCGAGCACACGAATTATAATCTTCATACACTTCACTCCAAGCCTGTATAATCCATGTTCGCCAGTTTTTTCGATTTATCCCAACTCAATCTGGTCATTCCTAACTCAGTTTGCTAATTTATTCTTTAATTAGCTATTTTGCCAAATCCCTTTATTTTTAACATATCATGTTTAAATATATTTTAATTCGCTTATAAACAAGTAGAATTTCATTTCCAACTTGTGTTTCATATTCGATTTCGAATATGAATTCACAAAACCAATTTACTTATCCAACGCCAATTTCGATTCAAAACTCGATTAATGAATTATTATTCAAATTAGTTAATCCTATTCAATACTCAAAAATATGATTTTTGTTTCAAAAATCATTTCATTTACTTGTCTTGAGTTCATATTTATTTTACAACTCGAGTCTGGATTTTTATAACGAAGATCTAAGTCTTGTTTGCTAAAAATCCTTTTTATTTATTTAAATAAACCATTATAGTTTAATATCGATTATGGCGTTGTTTTTCTGAAAATTTGATTTTGACATAACTAAAAATCTATAAGACGAAATCCAGATTTTTCTCTTCCATTAGAAACTATTATCAAATCGGTCCTGGCGTTTCTTGTTTCAAAGAATTCCGACTTAAATGAAGTTATATATACTCAATTGAAGTTCGAAACGCCATTTTACGAACTACCGCGCTACGGCGAGTTCATTTAATTGTATTTATATATATATATGTATATATATATAAACGTTTAAACTTCGTTTATATATAAATTCTAACTCCATTCAGATATATTTTTGGTATATATCAAATCAGTTTCCCAATTCAACATAATATTTTCGATTATCTAAAATCGTCGATTTTTCCTTACTCGGTAATATATTTATTTATACTTCGATCTTCTATATTTAAATCAAATTCCTTTTATAAATGAATTATTTATAAAATTTGATATAAACAAATTTAGATTATAAACCCGTTGGATTTTTCGCAATTCAGCTTATATTCCGAATTCCGAAATATAATCAATTGTTTTGTTTCAAAACACTTCCAATTTACTTTTAAATTTCTATTTGAATTTAAATGGTTTAAATTATCCAAAGGATAATTTATTTCACCAAATTTATAACACTGTTTATAAATTCAACTTTCTTGTTTCATATATTTAAACAAGTTCCCTTTTCAAATTTCTATTTGAAACTCCATCCCTTTGATATTCCGAATTGCGGAATAAAAACCTTTGTTCCCTTTCGAATGATTTCAAATTCTATTTTTAAATTCATATTTGAATTTAAATATTCAAATTATCCCTTGATAATTAATTCATTATATTTATAAACACCGTTTTATAAATTTCCTTGTTTTATATTTAAACAAGTCTATTTCGAAATCTATTTAAAACCAAAATCTTATTTTGGAAATTTCTATTTATAATAACTTATATATATATATATAACACCCAATTTATTTTCATATTAAATTTAACTTCTATTTAAATAAATTTGAGTTAATCGAATTCAAATCATAAATCCCTACGGATTTATTTCAGTTCAATTTGTATTCTGAACATCAGAATAAATTCTATCGTTTATTTCTTTAAAATGATTTCCCTATTTCTATTTTTAAATTCACATTTGAATTTAAATATTCAAATTATCCAATGATAATTATTCCACTTTATTTATAAACACTGTTTATAGTTTCTCTTCAATTTCTTGTATTATTTAATTTATAAACATCGTTTATAAATTCAATACTTGTTTTATTTATTTTCAAACAAGTAAATATCTTTAGCCCATTCTAAATTCAAATTCTATTTTAGAAAATAGAATTTTCCTTTTTAAAACTCAAATATCATTTTCACGATAATTTTATAAATCAACATTTTGGCCTTCAGTGATATTTAAACCATCAAACCAACCAATTCAATCAACATGTCATACGTGATAATATATATACAAGAACAAACAAATGATAAATTTTGAGGAATCCAGTTGGATTCCTTCAACCTGTTTTTCCAGCATCCACAGACATTAGCCAACATAAATAATACCCGTCCTGCTTCGAGGCAGGATATCGCGGTATGAATGTCATCCACTATCATAGCGTGGGGGCGTATAGGGTCATTCGCTAATGATACTGCGGGCATCCGCTAATGGTACCGCGGGAACTATCCAACAACCAATATATATATATATATATATATATATATATATATATATATATATATATATAATAGCAACCACCAATCCTAAATAACTAATATATTTTTATAATAGCCATAAAAATATTTAAAAGCATCCAAACAATCAACCAACAACATATATGATTTATTTTAAATAAAATCCTGAGAGTGAGTTTACTCACAGTGATTTTTATTTCTCGATCTATTCTGATTCCCATTTTAATTCCATTGGGAAGTATTTGACGATGCAAAGCCCATGCATCCCGTTTCATTAAGATCTGTTATCGTGTAAATAAACTGTAATCATTTACAAGATTCATATTAATAATAATTTATTTATTTCATTTAATTAAATCACTATTAATCACTTTTAAAATAAATGAACTATTTTTCTTCTTCTTAAAGTGGTCTAGGCAAGTTTAAATTAAATAAATTAACTAGACTTTAAATTAATCTAATTTAATTAACTACCAACTTATAAACCAATTCCATGATAAATATTTAAATTTTCAATTCAAAAATACCTTAATCCTTGCTTCTACTGAATTTCACCATTGAACTATTTTTTCCTTCCATCAACACTGCACTGCACTTCATTCAGTACTACCAATTACAGCTGTACCCAACTGCAAATTATCATAACCCCAATCGTCTTTTCCTTTCGAACTCGATAAGCTACAAACCACTAGGAAGTAGACCATGATTTCGAGCTCTAAACCCTGTACGCTGTTGTACAAATACATCATCGATCAGAGAATTTACACCCCAAAATATCACCGAAATCTCTAATACCTCACCGCCGTAACCAGTCATCCCAGATCGACATCAGACAAAGATTTGAACTCCACAAGGTATCGCATCCCTATTCATCACCGTAGAATGAAGCTCGAGCTTACTTAAGAAATCGTGACTGCAATCTCACCGTGACTGCTACAGGAACCACACATTCATTATCGACATCGATGCCCGCCAGACTTCGTCAACAGGCACACCTTGCTACCAAAAACTCCACGCCCTCGGCCGTTCAACCTTTGAACCCCAAAATTGCAATCAACGATCTGCGCTAAAACGCGCTATCTCCAAATTGAGCCAACATCGAGCCCTAATTCATCGCACCTACTTCCGATCTCCTATACCGGCGTCGCACCCCTCAGGATCTTCGAGAAATTAATTTGGGATATAAGAATTTGATTCGAATGAAGCTAGGAAAAACATAAGTTCGATTTTGAAGTTTGACAAATGAATGAAGCAGCTACCTTTTTTATGCGAGAATGATTTCAATTTGGATTTGAATGGCAGATGATAAATTCCTTTTTGTTAGAGGCTTGCGATTTTCAGAGGAGGAATTAAAGAGTTAAGGATTGCAATTTATAGACAAAATATAGAAGATAAGCACTACGTCAATTTCTATAGGGTGTACCTTGCAGTGACAAAGAGGTCTGCTGTGTACCTCATTTCTTAGCTTAGGAGGAAAGTAAAGGTTTTATATATTTTTTATTTTCTTCTATTTTGGGTTGAACTGGTGATTTTACCTTATTTAAAATACCCTATGATCCCGGAATCCTTTCTGAACACAACAACAAGCATTTTTTGGGTTTAACAATTATTTTGAACCCACTGAGACAGTTTTCAAAGCTTTATTCGATCATCTGGAGAAGATATTAATTTAAATCGATATAAATTAAATTAAACACAATTAATTTCTTGATAATAAATTATTACTATTATCATATATATTCAAATAAAATTCCTCTTGATTATTTGACTCAGTTTGAATTTCGAATTGAATTATTTTAGATTCTCGTATTACGATAATTATGTATATCCAAAATAAAACATATTTTGATTATTAAATCGATAAATCAATATAAAATTCATTTATATTATTAATTCAATATTTAAATACATATTAAATATTTAAAATTAACCAACCAAAAATCCGAGTCGTTACAACCCTGAAATCTGATTTCAACTTTACAGAAGATATGATTTTCTGTTTTGGTTTCATGTTGTTTATATATAAAGGAGGATCAAAATCATAACTGGTTTTAAGACCATTTAAAATATGATGCATATGTAACATGAAGTAAAGCGAGTATTATATGTTTTGTCTGGGATTTTAAATGAATTTCGAAATCTAGGTTTTAACTTAGCACCAAATTAAATTTGTAAGCTTCCTTGTGTGCTTCTAATCTTGATCTGGAATTGCTATTTTGTTATTTAAATGTGTAAATCTGAACCATGTATATGTATTGTATGATTAAGGTCAGTAAGAATTCAAATTGGTTTATAAAGCTATGTATGAAAAATTAGTATTTTGAATACTAATACTAGTGATAAATAGAATGTGTATGTTACAAGGATTTGATCCTGAAATGAATGATTTCACAATAAACGAAATCTATTTTGTTATTGAAATCTGAATACAATGGTGAGGTAATATATGATACCACTTCTATCATGATTTCAGTTTAATTTGTTCATAGTTGACAATATGTACTCTGAAATCTAATTCCATGTTAATCTTTATGTGAATTATTTTAAATGTTCATATTTAAAATAATTCCTCATAGAAAAATTATTTAAAATGATTGATTAAAAACAACACTCCTGTTTAATTGTTATTATCTGTGTTTAACAGATTACTAACAAGAAGGCCAATACATTTTAAAATCAAACCCGTAATTTTGACAACAGGATCCGAAACATGTTAAATAGTCGACTGTGATTTTTTTTGTGATTGATTCAGAATTAATATGTGATATTAATTCGATCATGTCTATTTACAACTCCTGTCATTACTTGCTATAATAGGTGATATAAATCATATGTATATAATCTGTTTAATAACACTTATGATTGTATATTACATATATGACTTAAAAAAAATTAATTTAATAGTCCATATTGTGCTACACAGACAATTGGCTTTAAAACTTGTTTAAGTCTTGAGCCTGAAGTTTATTATGATAGTATATCAAAAAAAAATGTCTTCCTGCACATTTTTTTTTTGACATTAGTTCTTATGTCAAGCTAAATGTAATCTATTGATGAATATGGTTCATCAAAATATTACACTCCTTAAATCAATAGGTATTGCAACATGTTCTGATATTTAATTCTTAAGCATCTTGATGCTTATGTTATCATATTTGATATCGCTAAACACAATTTTAACTTGAATTGGGATTTTTTTTAATTCTTTTTCCCATGCCTATATAATAGTACAAATATTTAAGCTGTCATTAAAATTGTTCAGTATACTACTACAAAGATGTTGTACCAGTGCAGACATACACCATGTTTTAGTGAATGTTTTCATAGCCTATAACTTAAAATGAATCACTGTGTAGTATTAAAATTGTTGAATAACATAATACCATATACTCTTATGAGTATACACGTAAGGATAGGCATAATATGCACATGTTATTCACCGTATATATATTTTAGTTACATGTTTTAGATGAACATTGTATTACTTGACTATTCGAATCTAAAATAAATCAGTGTAATTGATACAGTGATGCAAATATAGTTTGAGTATGAACAAGTATAACTTGTTTTATGTAATGATTATCTACCATGTGAACATTAATCCCCTCAGACTATTTAATCACATATTTGTATATGTGTACTGCATTATGGGTTTTTTGTAAGAAAATGAGTCAAATAGTTTGACACAAGTGTACGGTACTGCCAGTTTTATTTTCAGGTTGATATTTAGATATCCAAACCAATTTGATCTTTGAAAATTGAACTGCATTGTGTGTGTGTATATATATATATATTATAACGACCCGAAATTCCCCGTGAAGGAAAGCACGGATTGTACTGAGGACAAGACACATCGGAACACAAACCGAAGAACATTTCATTGCTTATTACAACAATTCCATCAGAATACAAGAATATTACAGAGTATGAATGAATAAAATACATTTGATAAATATCAGAGATTACAATACATTACATAGCAGCGGAAAATAATACAATACACAACTGGAAGTAATACACGGATACAGAGCTTTCCGAATATCGCTTCAGCTGTAAATCAGGATCTTGTGAATATAAGTCTGCAAAACCAAAACTACTAGTTGCCCGTGTGGAAAATAAGGGCACCCAGAGTTTAGGTTAAAACAATAAACTCCAGGTCAGTCATGTGACTGGTGTGAGAACTAAAACAGTTATTTAAAACTTTACTTTAAAGTTAGGTAAATCCAGGGACCACACCGTATAACACGGGACGGGTTTCCTCCCAAGAATACCAGTGCATATAACAAAACAACGCAATGCTTTTTGGAAAAATGAAGCTATTATAAGACCCAGGTCCCATCACACAATGAGATGCAAGCCAGAGGATAGGGTTTTCCCCTTATAATAGCCAAACATGCTTGGTACGTTAAAAAAAATTATTTGATACTATTATAAGTGCATAGTGTATAAAACAACTTCAAATATAAATGTATCAATCCTAGACGGCATGGGTACCATATATCATGTCGCCAATACTAGGCTCTACAATCAAAACCGCAAATGTCACGTATCAGAAGTTGGATTTCCATCTGTGAACCAAGGCAAGGGATCGTCCTCACCGAATTCGAGACTCTCTAGCCCGAGCCTCAGGCAAGCGCGCAGGCAAGCCTTGGATCGTCACGGCCGGTCCACCCGATGTGGATTATAATGCCTGAACACTGGGTTTCCCCGCCTTTGGGGTGTAAATGAGTCCAATGACTCCATTGTCTCCACATAGTCACCAATATATCCGAGGCGCCTCGCAATCCAACAACCACACAGGTGAAAATAATAAAATGTCAGGGCTGGTAGGTCACTGACACCACCCTAGCTAGAAGGAAATGCATGCCCTCCCTGAGGTCCTCTCTCGTTTTTGGTTCACAACCGGGGTGTGAGGCTTGCGAATTAACACTACACAAAGCTATGCCACACAGGCGGTGCTTTGATCATCAACCACAAGACTTTGCTTTTCAACAAAAGACTTGATCTCCAACTACGTCTGGACGATCACCAACTGATTCCCTCCTCTTGGGTGTACAGCCCAATCAAGATCATCTGTAATTATCCAAACGATGTGAAGACCTCCGGTCTTCGACCACCGTCTTCATCCTCGACACATCGTCAATTCAGTTATTCAGAATGGGATAAACCCGGTCTTTCTGAATAACTCGCGTATATAATCAACAAGTGTTACACAAACACAACATACGCCTCATTCCAATTCAGAATATTCTTTTATTCAAATATTCTTATACTTTGGGAAAGGTTCCCATTAATTTTATCAAAGATAAATTCTTTAAATTTATTCTTTAATCTTCTTTTGAATATCAATTTAAACCAAATTATGGTTTATCCAAACTAGTCGGGATTAGCGAACCTTACCGAAGTAATCACCAGTTAAATTTCCCAACCCCAACCTATTCATCCCAGGAAGTAAAACTGGTCATACTTCATATCTAACACCACGGTGTTATCGATAAGTTCAATTACCATTTCACGTTCAAATCTAATTAAAGATTTAACTATCGCCTGGAGCAAAACTGGTGATACTCCATTCTCGATCATTTCAATATAATTAAAGATTCATTAAAACTCCACTTGGTTTTAATCTTCCCAAAAATCACTATCAATGATTATTTAACTTGGGAAATCATATTCTGTCTTTAACTGGGTTAAAGAACCAATGTCATCTAAAACACGGTTCACTATAAACCCAAATCACATTCCATTCCATCAGCCTTTAACCGTAAATTCGCAAGTGAACAATTCCCTAAGTAATAACCCGAAGGCCGAAACCAACATCAGATCAATACCCGGGAAACTATTCAACTTAACTAATCTTCAGTTAACTTCTGATTTTGTTAACTCCGTTGGGTCTAAGAACAGTATTATTAAAGATACCGTTCACGACAACCCGAAATCACATTCCATTTACAATGGAATCTTCATGGAAAACAAATCGATATATATAATCGATATAAACTTCCATATCCGACTAACAATATAAATGGAATAACAGCAAAGCCTTTTAAATTCCAGATATATTAGTTGTCTTCCTCCACAGAAATTCACTTCGATTATTACCAAATCGAATTCCATTCCATTCCAATTTATTTTATAAAATTGGAAAACTTTACTTTGGAAAATCTCCTTTAAATCTTAACAAAAGATTTATAAATTCCAAATCACATTTCACTGTAAATCGGGTTAAAGAACGAATGTCGTTAAAACACAGTTCACTATAAACACAAAAATCAATTCAAATTCGATTCCAATTAAATACCATTTAATTGGTATACATCATTAAATCTAAATAAAAGGATTTAATATTTTTCTCAACTGGGTTTAAGAACAGTGTTAATGAAGACACCATTTACGACAAACCCAAATCCCATTTGATATTAAATACAAGGCTCTGAATAGAAAATGTATCGGCTTATATTCAATATCAAATTCTACGACCAACAAATATCGTGTTGGAAATAATGATATAAATATATCTTTTAAATTTCCATAACAATATCTGTATAATCACGAAATCCAACATCGAAATATTCCAAAGATAATTTCGATTCAAATCCATTCCAATTCAATTATTGGAAATTCTGGTTACTTTTAAAACCTTTTCAAATCCAATTTATTTATCTCAAAAATAAATGGATTATAATTCTAGTTCAAAACTAGTTCATTTCGATAAAAATCTATTTTTATCTTTTCAAATGTGGGATTTTTCATCCTAACTCTTTCCAAATCATTTCTTATGATTTTACACAAATTATTTCTATTTTTAATAATTTTATCAAGGCCCGCACAGTCGATTTCCATAAACGGCCATCGAACTGCACTTACAGCGACCTTTTCCAAATTTGATTTGGACATAATTCCAAATCCAACCGTTAGATTTCTAATTTCATGTATTCTTTAGAAAGCTCTTTTCGATACGAACCCAACAGTTCCGGTTTTAGGAGAATCCGACGGTCGGATCTCCTGTAGTATCCGTTCGAAGTCAATGGTCGAAATTCGCGAACTACCGCAGCGTGGCGCGTTCTATTCAGGCCATTATATTATATACATATAATATATATTTCGTCGATTTCCTTTTAAAACGTATTTTATAAATCGTTTTAAATTCGTTTTCAAAACGATTTCAACTTCGTATTCAATTTCCAATCAAAATTGAATATTCCATATCATCGATATATAAATGATAATATTTTCAAAACATTAGATTTTGAAATCTATTCCTTTTCGATATTCATTATAAAAATGAATAAAATCGATATAGATATCGTTCACACCAAAATGGCATCATTATAATAAAATCGATATAGATATTCGTGTCCATCCCAAATCGGACATCAAAATCATATTTTGATTCTTTTCTGAATATTATTTGAAAAATATTCGTTATTTTAAAATAATCATTCTTTTAAAATATTCGTTCTTTCTGAACTGGAATCAGACACAGTCAATTACCATACAATGTGATTTATATGGATTTCATACACACACGTACACTACAACAATCAAACACAGTCAACCATCACCCAAGTGCATTCTACACTGCATAAGCATCAAATATAAATATTTAACGCTTATAACAGCCCGTCAATCAATCGATCGACATACAGCTAATTATTGGGACTAGTGTATGGCCAATTTCATCCTAACACCCGTGTGGGTTTTCAAACAGTCAAACATAGGTTTTATTTGTGCAGTTGGCGATGTGTAAAATTTATCGTCCCAATCCATATCAGTTAAATGTGTGTACATAAACAAATCATCCGATTTGTTTATAAATATTTATTTTATATACACGTTAAAAATTATATTTTTAACTATAAAATATTTTATTCCATTCCACTTCACACAATCAACTATCACAACACATCAATTAAACAAACAAGTCATCCTTGGTCTGTGGACAACGGGTGTCGGGTGCTGCTAAGCACTGTCTGCATCCTAGTATATATTTCAACTAAGTGAGAAGTTCTCACCTTGGGGTTCCACTCCGCCATTCCTTATTTCTGAACGGTTCGGATATGCCCAAAATTCCAATGCGACCTTCTCCCGCTGTTCATATATAAAAATCACATTTTTATCGCTTCAAAATAAAAATCACATTTTTATTTCAACTTCATATATTTTTACGATGCTTCTTTCTATATAAAAATTATATTTTTACATTCCTACTTCTTATATAAAAATCGAATTTTTATATCGACGCTATAAAAATCACATTTTTATTTCAACATATGTATACTAAAAATCAGATTTTTATTTCGCTACATATATAAAAATTATATTTTTATATTCTCTATTATATAAAAATTATATTTTCAATCCACTACTCATATAAAAATCGAATTTTTATTTCACTACAACTTATATAAAAATCGTATTTTTATTATCTCTATAACATAAAAATCATATTTTTATTATCTCTATAATATAAAAATCACATTTTTACTATCTCTATAATATAAAAATCACAATTTTATTATCTCTATAATATAAAAATCATATTTTTATATTACAAACTTCATGATAAAGATCGCAACTTTATGCTAATAAAAATCATGACTTTAAAATCAATAAAAATCCTAACTTTATTCGTTCTCATATAAATAAAAATCCTAAATTAACTAAAGAAACTCACTGGAAAGAAGATGGAGGAGGGGGTCCACGTCAGCGTTGGGTGGTGGTGGATGGTGCGCAGGTGGTCGGGGTGGCTCAGGGGACCGGCGACTGGCCATTGGCGGCGCCATGGGGTTAGTGGCGGCGGCTTCTGGTGGCTTTAGGGTTTAGGGGACGCGGGTTTTCACCTGAGAAAGGGGAGGGGAAGCGGATCGGAGTAGGGGGAGGAGGAGCGGAGGGGTGGCGTGGCGAAGGTCGACGGTGGAGGAGGTGGGTGTCGCGATTTGGAAGAGGCGCTATTTTTTCTTCAGAAAAGGTCGGGGAAAGAGAGTGAGGAGTGAAAGGGGAGGGTCAACAATATATATAATATTATATTTATTTATTTTCCATAAAAAGTTGACTTCTTACACGTACTCCAAACGAGACCCAACGACGGTCGTCCCTAACTAATTACCCCTATTCCGAACATAATGGGATATGTTTCGGAACCCAATTCGGCTATTACGATCAATTTCCGCTAAATTTAAAATATAAATTATTATATTTTAAATTTGAACGCACATTTCAATTTATCGGGGCCACATACAGACTCTAAAAATTCCCAAAAAATATTTTCTAGCTTTGTATTGACAATACGGTCCTAACAATACTAATTTCATCAAATTCTGAGATCATTTGAAAAATGGCCATTTTCTGGTCGATCGAAATTGACTGATACTGTTAAAACACGTTTTACTTCGCCACGCTCACATATTGATTCGAAAAATTATGAATTTTGGAATCTAACAATAACTAGACATCCCAGATCCAACAAAAGTGGTTTCGTCGAAAACCGAGGTCGTTTGGAAAATTTCCAATTTTAAAGGCCAGAATTCCATAGCGACTATTCTGAATTTTCAACTGGGCATAACTTTTTATTCCCGCTACGAAATTTCAAATTTTTGGATTCGTCGGAAAGATATTCTCAAGTAGATTCTAATATTTTTGGTTTCGCTAAAATCCGGTTTATTTTGAATCCTGCACATTCATTTGAAATTTGAAATCAAAATTTCAAACTATCGCACCATTTTCAATTCCTTTTATAACTAAAAATAAATATTTATATTCTAACGACGATTCAAATAAATATATACATTCTAATTCTATTCAAAATAAATTTCTCGTCATTATTATTTAAAATAAATCATTTTAAATAATCAAAATTCACTAAAATTTCCAAAATAAAAATTTTAAATTGGCTCGGATTTCCGGGTTATTTTATATATATATATATATATATATATATATATATATTTGAGATGATTGTATGACATTCATATGAACAACCATGTTTTGAACCTCTGTTTTAAAACATACAAAAATATGAGATATGATCATGCTTTTGAAACCTGACAGTATATTGATACTAAAAGAAAATAGTGTTAATGCACATATATGTCGTGTACAAAAATCTGATGTATAAATATAAATTCATGCCTGCAAAACATGTACGCATTTTGATATATGCATGTTACTGCATTTACATGGAATACATTTGATGTATTTGAAATCATGTTGACCCTGCAAATGAAATTGTTTTAATATGAAGATATGGTAATTACTGAAATTGTTTCAGTGGAAGGAGGGCAACTCCATCGAGAGCATAATTCGGCAACTGCTAAAATGCAAACATATATTTGTATTTATTGTAAGATCAATAAATGTATAAGTGTATATATAATGTTAGCAATTGTGATGTACATGTTTTAACAACTATATGAGATAGTGAAAAAATGAGAGGAATAAGTGTAAATTTATTTGATATGTCCTGCTGTACACATACGTTTTTTTTAATTTTTGCGATCTGTATATTTTAAATATACGCATAATCTTGGAACATGAATTTTACGTCTATAAATATGCTTGCATATACTAGTAGTTTATTATGTTTATACATAAATGGATGGTATATACCCTGTGTAATTATATATAGATGTGTAAATGGTATATCTGGAAGCTGCATTGTATATGTTAGAATTAGAAGCATATACGTTGTTTTGCATAAGAAATCCAGATGCTATTTAGATATGAAAAACGACACATGGAAATAAAATTGGTTAATTAAAATCCATACTAATATCATATAGAATCTCTGATTGTAATGTAAAGATAATCAAAGTGTTTTAAAATGTTCAAAGATACTATAGGCATCATTCTTATATTACATTTAATTTAAATATATATGCTTAATATATATTATTTAAATTCAATCAATATTACAAATATAAAATATATATATTTTGATATATGTAAGTAACTCTGATATTGTTCGCGACTACGAATTATAAATTCCCTTTAAAGCAAATTATTTTGTTACATTAAATCATGGTGAAGTCTTCCAATAGTACACCCATCAATATCCAATCTCATTGGATGTAGGTAATGCCAAATCATTGTGCATCCTCTTATTTTGGTTATATGCGGTAGGGGTAATTGTGGTGCTTCGACTGTATTATTGGATCTGATTTAACTAAAGCTGCATACTAGGATTATGTCCTTAGAGGCAATAACATGAATTATTTTATATTTTGAGCAAATGAATTATACTGAACAAAATGTTCATCATGCGATCCAAGAATTATATACGATATAATTAACATAAGATGCCCACCTAAAAGGTTGTGTATTGGGGGTGTTAGCCAAAGCTAGGTCAAGACATGACTAGATATGGATCTTGGAACACCATTATATATATATGTACATATATATATATGTATATGTATATATATATATATATATATATATATATTAATCGATTAGTTTTCCATCTTTAATGGCGACAGCCAACTTTACCAATTCGGGATTATCATCTTGTTCTCAACCTCATCAATCTCCAATAGAAATTCCAAAATCAAATCTGGATTCATCTAATCCAGTTAACAAAGCTACTACAGATTCACGATTTACCAACACAGAAGACAGATCTAGTCGGAATCTTAAATTTGTAAAACCATCAGCAGATTATGTTTACATCTCAGAGAAGATTTTCAATAAATCGAAGGAAGTTTGGACTAATACTTTAGCATTGATTCCGATCTATTTTAGGTTATCATCTGTTAAGCTAAAGGATTATATCTCAAAAGTTTGGAAACCACAGGGTATGTTTAATATACATGTTTCTCCTTCCTTTGATTTCACTGTTCAGTTTGAAGATCAATCAGATTTTTTACGTATCTTAGAAAGTTCAACGCACTCTTACTTTGGAAAATTACTTTTGATAGAGGAATGGTTTCCAGGATATGATTTTTCAAAAAAGAGCAGCGACATAGTTCAAATCTGGATTAGATTAGTAAATCTTCCAATGGAATACTGGACTGTAGACGCTATTCAAATGATAGCTAGCTATATTTCATGTCCAGTATTGATTGACGAAAATACAGCCAACAAAAGATTTACAAAATATGCCAGAGTGCTAATCTCAATAGATACATTATCATATCTGAAAACTGAAATCCCTATTCTAATGCATAATGGTACCTAATTTAATATAAATGTAGAATACGAGTTTGTTCCTTCCAGATGCTCTCAATGCAGGTTGTTTGGTCATGAAGATTTATACCATGAAATTGTAAAGGATCCTCGTTGGATTCCACCTGATAATCAAGCAGATCCAAAGGATTTATCAGAAGAAAATAAAACTAAAGAAGCTGATAAAGGAAATACACAAGATGCAAATGAATCTGGCAGTACCTCTCATAATCAAGCAGATGATTTGGATTTTCTGAATCCAAAACTTCCTGAAAACTTAATGCCTAAAGATATTATTATTATTGCAGATTCACTTGCAAATAATGATAAAGCAGTTGCAAAAGACAAAGGAAAACAGATTGATGTGTCCAACATGGTCAACAAAAATGCAAATTATACAAAAGAAGACAACACAGCTACTACAACTTCAATGCCTCCTTCTAAAAGAAATACAAGGAGTTCTTCCTCAATTAAATGACGCTATTATCTTGGAATGTAAGGGGAATGAACACTACTTCTCGTATGAAGGAAGTGCTAATTCTCCTTAAAATACTAAATCAACTTTGGTTGGTTTAGTAGAGAATAAGTTGCCTTCTTATAACTTAGCAATTTTTGTTTCTATGTTACCTAGTTCTTGGAGATTCTTAACTAATAATTCAGCCATGTGATCAGGTAGAATTTTATTTATATGGGACACTACTGTTTGGGATTTGGCCACTTTATCCTTTTCATTCCAACACCTGACAGTACAAGCAAAAAACAGAGGGGGATTGGAGTTGGTTTTTCTGTGATTTATGCTAGCAATATTTTTTCAGAAAGAATTTTGTTGTGGCAAAATCTTTTGTGTGAAGCTATTCAGATTAATAAAGCTTGGGTACTTGTGGGGGATTTCAACAATGTTTTAAATCCTAATGACAAAAGAGGGGGCCTACCTGTTCCTTTTCAACAGATGAGAGAATTTCAGAAATTTATCATTCAAGCTTCCTTATCAGAAATTAAACCTATGGGTTTTAATTTTACATGGCGTAGAAAAGGAATTGCAACTTGTATTGATAAAATATTGGTAAACAATGATTGTTTACATTTATTTCTTGCCATGAAAGCTCTCTCTTTCTCTCAAAAATCAAGTGATCATAATCCAATCTTATTGGATCTTATTTCTACTGTTGATGCTAAAGGATTTCCTTTCAAATATAGAAATGATTGGCATCTTTTAGATGGATATAAGGAAGCAGTGTGTAAAGGCTTAAATTCATCAGTTTGGGGGTTTCAAGGATATCAATTTATGCATAAGCTTAAAAATTGCAAATCTGAACTGAAAATTTGGAATAAATTGAGAGATAGAAATTTTTCTAACCTGAAACAAGCTGAGGAAGTTGCTCTTCAATTAGAAAAGGATGCTGATGATAATCCAGAGGATGTTGATATATATGAAAATTATTTGTTGGCAAGAACATAATACCAAAACCTGCAACATATACATTTTAAGGCACTTAGACAACAATCAAAAGTGGCAAGGTTACAACAGGCAGACACAAACTCTAAATTTTTTTATTCAAGAATGTCAAACATAAGGTTTTTCAACCACATCAGGGCATTAATTGATTCAAATGGTAACCTGTTATACAAAGCTGAAGATATTGAAGTTCAAGCTATCAATTATTTTCAAGAGATGTTTAATGGTCCAAGTAATGTATCATTTCCTGACTTTCAGCCTATTTATACTATCAACTCAAATGGACAGCAATTTCTAATGAAACCAATTGACTTATTAGAGATTAAAGAAGCATTATTTTCAATTTATGAAGATTCTAGTCCTGGACCTGATGGCATGAACTCAAAGTTATTTAAAGTGCATTGGGATGACTTGAAAGATAATCTACTGTTGGCTATTTCTGATATTTTTATATCAGGTAAAATTCCCAAGTCTTTAAATCACACATTCATCACTTTAATTCCTAAAAATGACAGGCCTACTGAGATAGCACATTACAGACCAATAGCATGTTGCAATGTCTATGATAAAATCTTTTCTAAGGTTTTGTGTAATAGACTTAAGCTTTTTCTGCCTTATCTAGTATCAGAAAATCAAAGTGCATTTATACATGATAGATATATTGGAGAGAACATATTGCCTGCACATGAATTATTGAGGGACTTCAAGAAAAAAGGAATGCCAAAAATGTGTGTCAAAGTGGATCTTCAGAAGGCATATGATCGTGTCAATAGAGCATTCATATGTAATATTATGTCAAAAATGAGATTTCCTATACATTTCATTAATATTATATATGAATGTATGTCGACTGCTACTTATTCTATCATGATCCAAGGTGTTCCAAAAGGATTTATCACATCAAATAGGGGGATCAGACAGGGAGATCCTCTATCTCCTTATTTGTTCTCAATTGCAATGCAATATTTTACCTATATGATGGATGAAGCAACAAATAATAAGATCTTTCAAGCCAGTAGTGATATACAACCATTAATTTCTCATCTCTTATATGCTGATGATCTAATGGTATTTGGAAAATCATCTATCTCAAATGCTCAGACTTTAAAGAAGATATTTCAGAATCTTAGTATGTATGCAGGTTTAAGTGTCAATGCATCTAAAACTAAAGTGTTTTTCAGCACATCAGTTGTAAATTCAGAACAGATCTGTAATATTTTGGGATTTCAGCAAGGATTTCTACCAATAAAATACTTAGGAGTACCTTTATCATCAAATTATTTGCATTATTCTGAATGCAATGCCCTCATCCGAAGAGTTCAAAGTAAAATTAATGGATGGGAAACTAAACTGCTTAGTTTTGCTGGAAGGGCTGAATTGATTAACACTGTGATTAATCCTATTATTTTATATTGGATTTTCATATACCAAATCCCAGAATACACCATAGACAAATTACAATCAATATGTGCTGATTTTTTTTGGGGAGGCTCTTCTCATAAAGTGTCATGGCAGAAAATATGTAAGCCAAAGTTGGAAGGAGGAGTTGGACTGAAATTAATTTCTGATCTTAAAAAAGCGGCAAGTGTGAAGTTATTATGGAAATTTCTTTCAAGTAACACACTTTGGAGCAAATGGACTCACAATAGATATTGCAAAAAGGATTTTTTTTTGTCAATGGCTAAGGACAACAATGCATCTTCAACTTGGAAATCCCTTTTAAGATTAAGGTCAAGTTCTAAACAGCTCTTTAATAAAGGTATTGCTAATGGGGAGACAACTAATCTATGGTTTGATCCTTGGATCAATTGTAAGTGTCTAGTTGATCTACTAGGCTATGACAGATTGAATATAATTGGTAATACAGACGAGAAAGTTAGCAGTATTATCAGAAACGAGATGTTTACACCTGAGATTCATCCAGCAACCAGAGAATTGCTAGTTGAAATTGGTTCCATCTCAATTTCCCCGGATAAAGCCCAGGATGAGTATGAGTGGTGTGATGGGGGCCAATTCTCATTTCATAAAGCATGGAATTATCTGCGACATCATGAAAATCAGGAAGAATATTTTAAAATAATTTGGCATGCTAAAAACAGTAAAAAATGTCTTTTATTACTTATCTTGCTTATCTTGCTTGTCTTGGCAGATTAAACACGAAGGATCGAGTCCAGCGCTATAGCAACATTTCAGATCTGCTTTGTCCTCTCTGTAACAACCACCCGGAGTCAATTCAACATCTTTTCTTCTTTTGTGATTTTTCAGGCTTCATCTGGTTATATTTGAAGCAAAGATTGGATCTTCCAGTCAATTTGTTGGATCTCACTACACCAAAAATGCCAATTTGGCAGTGTTAATGGCCGTATTAAAAGCGATTTGATACGGTTTTAAGCCGTATCAAAAAATGGCGTCTCTGTTCAATTGATACGGTTCAAAACCGTATCAATTGAGATATTTGATACGGTTTTAAACCGTATCAAAATTCATAATTGATACGGTTTAGAACCTTATCAAATTTGTCAATTGGTACGGCTTAAAACCGTATTAAATTACTAAATTGGTACGGTTTAAAGCCGTAGTAATTGTTCAGTTTGATACGGTTTTAAACCGTATCAAACTAGCATGCGGGCACTCTCCAACTTCTAATTTGATACGGTTTTAAGCCGTATCAAACTGAACAATTGCTACGGCTTTAGACCGCCTCAAATTGTTATGCTTGCACTGCTAATTTCATAGATTGATACGGTTTTTAGCCGTACCAGTATACCAGTTTGATACGGCTTAAAACCGTATTAAACTGGTATACTGATACGGCTGAAAACCGTATTTAATGCCTCACTCCTACAATGATAACAATGAATTAGATACGGCTTTTAACCGTATCAAAATCGGTATATCATATATGCA
The DNA here is from genome assembly GCA_030737875.1 of Allium sativum. Lineage (NCBI taxonomy): Eukaryota > Viridiplantae > Streptophyta > Magnoliopsida > Asparagales > Amaryllidaceae > Allium > Allium sativum. The sequence goes on from CM060920.1 coordinate 368,552,046, forward strand.
ATATACAAAATCACTGCACCCATTGATATATATATATATATGCACAATAAAGAAGATACGCTACACTCATATAGCAGTATATAAAGAAGACACGCTAAGAATAATTCGATTAATACATAAATCATAACTTCAGTTAATACATAATGTTCACAGTTCTTTCTCTAAAAAAAAATTCAACAATGCAGTTGTCGAGCCCATACAACTCATGCTTGTTCCAACGCCTGAAAAGAAAATAAAATAACAAACATCAGTTTAGTTTCGCCTCCACAACAACAAGACGTGGTTCAAATAGTAACTAAAAAAATCAATGCAGCGAAACTGAGCCGTAAGGCTCAGCTGCAGCTGCGCCTTCGGCTCAGCGAAACTGAGCCGTAAGGCTCAGTTTCAGCTGAGCATTACGGCTTAGTTTCGCTGAGCCTTACGCTCAGTTTCAGCTGAGCCGAAGGCTCAGCGAAACTGAGCCGTAGCTCAGTTTAAGCTAAGCATGAATTTAAAGATTTCTATAGCTTCAAATACATGCTTAATTCGCCTGTCCAATTATTGTTTGTACTTCAATCCCTGCCGTATAAATCTTTTGTATATGCAAGTGAAATAGCTGGGGCTTGCACTCTAAATGTTTGTTACTGAAAAGTGCAATGTTGATACTGGTTCGAAAACACTTGCTTGTCGGGGATTTCACCTCAAACCTAAAACTACTGCAGCATTACCCATCTACAAACATTAGTCATCTTCTTTACGTTGCTAACAAATTACAAAATTTGAAATGTTGTGACATAAGCATGTATTGTGCCCACTACAATTAATAAGGATGAATATCTGGCTTCTCTAGAGCAACCAATGTTGTGACATAAGCATGTATTGTGCCAACTTTATCAAACTAAAAACCGCAACATTTACTTTAGTACGAGGACAACATGTTTATTTAGACTCGCTGTGAGAATAAGATTAACCATTATGCTCCAATCGCCTCAACTATATTAAACATGAATACAACTAGTGAAACTGAGCCGTAAGGCTCAGTTTCAGCTGAGCATTACGGCTCAGTTTCGCTGAGCCTTACGCGAACAGAAAGGCTGGTGCAACAAAAGAAATTAGAAGAAGAAGAAGAACAGAAAGGCTGGTGCAGTAAAACACTGATAGCATGAAGTAAAAGATATGGAGATGGACTACGGAAAAAAGGAGAATGAACTAGCATGCATTGATTTTCGTTTAGATCTTCATAAAAATCTGCCATATCTTTAAATCGAAGATCGGAAATTAATTAAAATTATTATAAATATGTGATTTCTACTCTGGCTCAATTCCGTTTCTCGTTCGCTTCCTCTCTTTATCTCCGAGATCTCCTCCATTCTCAGGGCTTGATACTATAGAAGTTTCATTATAATGGGTGTGGAAGTTAAAGCAAAAAATGACAATACCGAGTTTACTTCTGAAGTGGCAGATGATAAAGTAGTAAATTTGGAGAAAGTTGATGATTCAGTAAAGAACAGTGCAAAGCCAAAAGAAGGGAATAAGTTTACAACTCCCAACAATGCCAATGAACTTCCTGCAAAGAAAGATGCATCGGCATTAGAATCACTTTCTAACACTGAGGTTGAGAAATTCTTGTCCCAATGGAATACTAGCAAGGTCTTCAGAGATGATTATGAAAGGCGCATACTGAACTCACTCAATTATAGGCAGCTAAGCAGAGATGGCCGAATGAGAAACTCTGATGAGAAACTTATTATTACTGCAACTTCACAGCAAGCTAAAGTAGAGACTCCATCAAATATAGTTAATCCTAAACAAAATGCAACGGCATCTATTACACCCCCTGTTTCCAAAGAAGTTGTCCCTGTTAATATAACTAAAACTAAAGAGAGTAAGAAACCAACTAAGTCGGCCGATAAAGAAAATGCGAAAAGCATAGAAGTGGAGGAGATTGGATTATCTTTGGACGCACCAAAACCTGAACCGGTTGATCCTGAGAAATTGAAGTAGACCAAAAGAGAGGAGGATATTGCAAATAATAAATTGGCGTTAGAACGCAAGAAAAAGCAGCAAGAAAAGCAGCTGCCAAGGCTGCTGCTAAAGCCCAAAAGGAAGCTGAGAAGAAACGCATGAAAGAGGAGAAAAAAGCGAAAAAGAAGGCTGGAGTGACTGAACCTGATTCTGTTGAACAACCCGAAGCTAAAACAAACACTGAAGAAGCAGAGACAGAGGCTGATGCAAAACTGAATGGGAATCAAATTCTGGAAGAGAGTGAAGAACAGAAAGGTACGAGTAAAGATCAGAAAGCTCGACACAGGAAACCCGTTGTTCAGCCAAAAATGAAAGCTCAACTTCCTAGAGCCATTCTAAAGAAAAAGAAGTCCCAAAAATACATGTAATGGGCCATTCCTGCTGGAGTATTAGCTGTGGTGCTTGTTATACTTATTGGATTATACAGCTCTGGTAAAATCTAGTTAAATTGGTGATAAGTGGATCGGAGAGTTTGGTGATAAGTGGATCGGAGAGTTTCAACTCAATTCCGGAACGAGTTTGCAAACTCAGTTTCGAACTGAGTTTGCAACAAACTCGTGCAAACTCAGTTCCGGAAACTCAGTTCCGGACTGAGTAAAAAGCGACAAGATCCCAACGCAGTTGTAAATTAGCACAAGAAAGAAAAACCAACCTGAAATGTTGCAATCTTTTGTTTTCCAATACCTCTTTAATGGTGTGAGCATAAAATGGTTAGAGTTATTTGTGTTCATTACATTCTCTTTACCTTTCACATCCTAAAACATAATGAAATATAAGTCTGAAGCCCAAAAAAATATGCATTGATTGAGAGAACTAAGAACAAAAGATATCGGCAGCTAACAAGTACCTTAAGTTTTTGAAAGTGTACTACCCATGCAGATCTTGAATAATTATGCAGCAAATAATTCTTCAAGGTATTATACTCATCAGAAAGGTTCAAGTATTCCATCTTGAAGTAGTTGCTGAAAATAAATAAAAGCCTCTGAAAATTGTTGGCTTTCAAACATCGTTTTAATACTGTGATGCATATAAAAAAGATGTATTAGATAATATGACAAGACAGCTCTTATTTTAAACATGAACAGCACAGTTTACGCAAACTTGCCTTAAAGGATCATTATCTGTATCCATAGAAGCTAGATGTCTCTTTAATCGTCGTTTTTCCTCATCTGTCATGTAATTTTCTAGGACCTCAAAGTTGACAACATCCTGTTTAAATATATGACAAGCCATGTCAAAATCAAGGCTTATAAAAAATAATGCATAAATAAATGCAAGTTTTCTTCTTTTCTTAACATGGGAGTTGACGAAGTTCATACATTCGAAGTTCTGATATCTGTCGTGTAAGTGCCATGAATTATCATAATGAAAAAAGTAGCCCTGTTCATTTTGTACTTGAATTAAGTGCACCAGCAATGGATGATGGTGCAAGAGCGTACATGTCAGGGAAGTGCACAAATGAAGCTGGTTAGAAGCACACATTCATACAAGGCAGCAAGTATGAATTAACCCATGCATACATGTATAGCATTAATCGCCAGAAACACAAATCCAAGACACATAAAAGGATGTAGCATCAGATCAGAGGCATAGAGGACAACAAGCACCCAATTCAAGCAGGAAACATGGACAAAAAATGCTTCAACGTGTAACGGGAACTAGCACATTCGATTTATGGGATTCAAACAAGAATACAATGCATATCCATAAGCATGAAATGTTGCTTAAACTTAGGAAAAGACTACTACTTCATATTCAAAGGCAGACACAAATAAGCCCAGAAGAGAAATGGGTTAACAGGAGATAGTAAACTTGTGATAAGAGTGAACTCAAGGGAGGCACTAAACAATTAAAGCAACAGCAATATCAATGTCAAAGTTAAGTACAAAGCATCAGACATGTTAGAACGAAGCTTAGGAATATGATATCAGTGAAACCAATTAATTAAAGGCCAAATTTAGAAAACTGACGATTGGAAAAAAATGTCCAAAATATATTCAAATATATGTAGCAATAAATTTGGCACTATTTAACAAATCTGCAGCAGGTTCAAGTTCAATCATTACTTGGCAAAAAAATTCGTTAATTATTCATCGGTACTCGTTTATAGAATCTTGACACTCAGTCCGCGACTTCGGAACTGAGTTTGTACTCAGTCCGCGACTGAATTTGCACTCAGTCCGCGACTGAGTTTGCACTCAGTCCGCGACTAAGTTTGCAAACTCAGTCCGGACTGAGTTTGCAAACTCAGGCGCGATACCTCAGTCCTGCCTAAGCATGCTTAAGCGCACACCATGACAACCTTGCTCAACTAACTAATTCAACTACAACGATCTTAAGTTAATAGGGAATTGATCGAAAATATACAAGGGCAAGGATTCTGCTACGCCGATCGAAAGTATACACGCACCTATCCTCTTTTCTCTAAATCCGCTTAAATTTCTCAAAAGTTTGATGTATCCAAAGGTTTTGAAATGCAACTTGTTTGTTTTTATATGGTCATGTTACAGTCAAGGACATCCATAAAATTTCATCTTGTTTTGAAACATTTATCATACTCAAATATATAAATTAATATGAGTCATTGAAAATATTGATACTTTTTTTGTTCATTCAAATTCGATTTGAACAAGTTATAAGTTTTGAAATGATACAAAAACTTGTGGAGATAATTTCGAAAGCAGATTAATCGCATTTCAATTTATTTTTGCACAAACAAATAAAATATCGTGGGGATAAATAAGAAGGGTTTTGGATACACACACAACCACACCAAAGACATGAAAATAGATAGCACCATAGAATTGTCTGTTGCAATGGGAAGTAAAATATCTGCAAAGCCAACATCTGCAGTATAAGAAACATTGAAGAAATGTGTATCAAAAGAGTTATCACTCATAACCAGAAGGGAAAAATCTATATAACTTAATTCACATCTTAGAGCACGTCATATATTCATCTTAGCCAATACATGGATCGCCATTGCGAGACAGATTGACTAATATTTCATCAAAGTAATTCATAAATACCTGCATTAAAGAACACTAAGTATCTGTTGAACCTTTTCAGGATCAGCTGCATCCTTTTGAATCCTAAAAAATGCACTCAAACTTAGAAATGAAACTTCTGAAAGAGGAGAAGAAGAATGCTTAGTGAGGACGCTGATAGACCACACTGACTACATGTATACCAAAAATCATAAACCTTAAGCTTTCGCTAATTGTTCGGTGTACTATGTAACTAAATACCACTGGTTTGGTTATTGGTTAAGGTATAGTATAAAATTGCTTAAGCGCTGTGAAATGGCCGGTGTAATGTATTGCAATTTGATGACAACAGATGTAGTGTTTCTCCTTATATTTGATGGTAAAAAATGCACGCATGTCTTTATTAAATCAAAAGGATATAAGTTCAATATGGAAAAAAGGGCACAACATAAATGACGATGATATCTTAATCAGGAATTTCCAATAAAACAGAAAACCACATTAAAATGATTCTACTCCATATATTAAGGTTTTTTCTGGTTTCTCCAACTTCAAATGTATGAACCTCGTCAACTCCCATGTTAAGAAAAGAAGAAAATTTTAGTACCTCACAAAAGAATCTCTTGAGTTATGAGAGTTTTCCCTGAAATTAGTACCCCGTATCAAATAATTCTTCCTCTGAAGCAGAACGCAGAAGATCATAGAATCGCCAGCTATTGTAATCGAGCAGCTATTGGAATTGAGAAGCTATCTTGGAATCGCCAGCTATCATACAATCGACCAGATGGCTGCGGTGGAGGAAATAAGGCTAGGGTTCTGGAAGAGGGAAACGAAAATAATTGGGAAATGAGCGGCCTGTAAAAAATGTAAGGGTCGATGGAAAAGAGAAAAAATAAGATGCGGTTTTGATACGGGTGAAGCTCGTATCAAACGAAGCAATCCGAATGTTGGAAGATCTGCAATTAGATTTTAAAGATTAGGGAGGTGCGGATTGATAGAGTTGTAGCAAATGAAATTTGATACGGCTTAAAGCCATATCAAATTTGATATGGCTTAAAGCCGTATTAAATCTCTATATGATGGTGTGCCAATTTTGCTATTTTGGTGTAGTGTCTGAGAGAAGAAGCGAAGCAAATTCATGACAATTTTAAGAATAAAGATCAATTACGGGATTTAGCTTGTGCTACCTTTACTTGTGTTATATATTTCATCTGGAAGGAAAGAAATTCAAGAGTATTTAATGGAAAAAGCTCGGATTCTTCATCATGCCTCTGGAAGATAGAAAGGGAGATTAAACTACTGATAATCAACAATGGAAGTAAGACTTTTCGAGATGGAAAAAGTGAGATGATTCTTAGCAGATGGGGGATTGAACTCTTAGATACCGGTTGAATTGCTACGTGTCAGTTGCTTTGACTTGGAAACTAGAAGACGCGGTTTCCTGTGTTGGATGATGGGCCTGTTGTGGGCTGCGAAAGAGTTATTGGATCCGAACAAATTTTTAGCTTTATTTTTATGTTGTGTTGTAATTTCCTTTGAAATTTAGCTTGTCTTTTATATGTTTGTACACCAAATTTATAAGTACTCTTTTTCCTTGTAAGGCACCCACTTAGGTTAGGGGGATTACAAGGTTTTGACGAGGCTTATAAAGGAGGTTCTGTTTGGTTTAAAGCAATAAAGTGAACCAATTTTCAAAAATATATATATATATATATATATATATATATGTATATGTATATAAAAAGTGGGATGTTAATTTGAGTGGGAGCGTATTTTAGTTTAAATTATACATTTATGTTAATATAAATTTTGATTTTCAAATTTTTTATATTATTAAATGAATATAAAAGAATCAGTTATTATTTATTATCTACTATAGATATTAAATAATAAATAATTTCAATAATTTAAATTAATTCTTGAGAAGAATAAATTTAATTAAATCAAATTTCTTGACAAAAATTGAAATTTGAGGATTGTCCTCAAATAAACTAAACGTAATTGTTTTATAAATACCGAGATCTAAAATAAAAATTGAAGTGTGACTTCAATTGAATATGATATAAATGTTATAATAATCTACTTATACATTTCCGGTATTAGATACTAGTTATGAATCACATAAATGTATGTAAATTTATAGAAATTGTAAAAATAAGTAGAAATCTAGTAAAAGGACAAGTGGACTTACGATTGGAAATGAAGCAAATGTTGTTGGGTTATCCATTGGAAGTTGATTCTTGTTGTATATACTGTTTTAATTAAATAAATAAAAATTGTTATTATGAAATTCCATTTAAAATAAATGTTATTGTAAATCTTTTACACAAGTTTAAATTTCAATTGAAATAAAAGAACAATTATTATTCATTTTATTTAAATGAAATATCTTATGGAATTTCGCAAATAGTTAATGATCTTCATAAATCGTTAACTATAATGTGCTTCACATAAATACTGAGTGGATTAAATTTAGTGATCTAACTCCAACATACCTCTAGCATTGTCAGTTAGCCCATATAAACAAGAAACATATATCAAAACTCCATTCTGATGGAGTTTTGAAAACATTTGATTTCGAATTATATGAAAATGCAAATCTTGTTTATTCAGCAAACTGAATCACCTTTCACTTGACACAGTGAATGAGTAATGAAGTATTGGGTCTAGTACATAATGATGTATACGGAGCAATGAATACATAAGCTAGAGGCAGGTTTTATTACTTTATTATATTTACTGATGATATCAGAAGATACAGATATGTGTGTCTTTTGAAACACATATCAAAATGCTTTGAAAGTTCAAAGAATTCAAAGTGAAGTTAGAAACCAATAGAAAATAAATACTTTTCGAGCATATCAAAAGAGAATATTTAAGTTAATTATTCAATGACTGTCCAAACGTGTTTGAAATTGTTTCACAACTCACTCCATCTAGAACACCATACTGAAATGGTGTGTCTGAAAGGAGAAATCGCACCTTATAAGATATGGTACGATCAATGATAAGTCACATATATCTTCCAATAAATTAAATTTAGAACAATTGCATTTAGTCCCAGTAAAATGATTTTGAAAATGCAATATAAAATATGGACTAGGAAATGTCCTAGTGTGTCTATTATGTAGATTTGGGTTATAAGACGTTTGTTAAACATCTTATCTCTGACAAGATCAAACCCAAATCTGATAATTATTTTGTGTTATATCCAAAAGAAGCAAAATGATATTATCTCTATAAATCCTTGAGAAAAATGTTTATTACTCAAATTGGTATCCTTTTAAAGGAGAACGAGTCTCTATGAAACCAATGGGAATGAAATAGAATCCGAAATGTCTTGGAAACCACAAAATATCATTGAATCTTGTATAAACAAGAAACTGAGTGGGAGTGACATAATAATTATAATTTTATATATTAATAACACATTAATTATTATAAATAATGTTAGCATTAGAACAAGAAATAGATACTGATTCTAAAAGGGAAAATGTTTGGATTAAGGAGTTCATTATTGAACTTAATTCATTGTTGATCCAATGATTTTCATTGCGATAACAATATGGCTATTGCTCAGGCCTGAAACCTTAAACTCACTATCAATCCAAACATGTATTTAAGAAATATAATTCCTATGTTAAGTTGTTCATAGAGGAAATATACATATCTGCAAAGTTGCAAAACTTGTAATGTTGAAGACCTACTGAATTAAACTCTGCCGCAACAGAAGTTTAATAGTCACACTAATTTCATGAGTATATGATACATGAATGATTAACTCTAGTGCAAGTGGGAGATTGTTATAGTTTATGTCCTAGATGCAATCCATTTGATGTGATTAATAACATTGGTGATGTTATTGTTCTATTTGGAATGAAAATATATATTCTATTAAGTTATATTTACTGCAAAATATAAATATTAACGTAATAGAAGTCCTTAGAATAATAATACGGAATTATATACTTCGAGTAAGACTTGAACTTAAGATTATATAATATACTGAGTATTATAATTCTTAAATGTCCCTAGTCAAGTTTTATTGTTTATATAGGACAACAATAAAACATTAAGAGTAGTATGTTGATTGATGATCAAATCTCATTGATCATTAATATACATGATATTAATGCTAAGACATAAATACGCATTGGAGAATAGCATATTGGGCTGACCCACTGTGAGAAAACTACATGAAATATAATTAAGAGTGTCATAAGTTATTCTCACAGTAACAGTGATGTAATGGTCCTTAGACCTGAAATGATTATAATTTTACTCGAGGATATTTGTGTTTTGACATCATCTAAAGTTACTTGTAACAGAGTAGATGATAATAGTGATTATTGGATACATCTCGAATCGAATGAAAATTATGAATGATCTAGATGGAATTTAACCCTACGATATATTTGTAGTGATATCCATGTGCTTCTTGATTGAGTGAGACTATGAAATGCATGGCCATGCTCAAATATTGATTTGTTTTGAACAGTCTATTCATCGATCAAGATAAACAAATTAAATTATAAAGAGGATGATACGATCCATGCCTTGAATTTAATCCTGGATATATTAGTTAAAAGGATTATATTACATTGATACATTATTATGAAAAGGTTGTATCGAATCTATGGTCTTATTATAACTCGGGTAGCGGCGACGTATTGCTAAATGCCAATCACTGTTTATGATTTTAAATGCAATTTGAAATCATTACTAACGTTGATATTTTATTTGAAGTTGGAACCAATATTCAGATGGTTCCTATTCTATGGTTAAATCCTAGATTTAAAAGGGATACTTTAATTTCCCTTTTTATATACTTTTACACGGCAATACTAAATGGGATGATTCAGATCAAAAAATAGAAACCGATCGAATACCTTTCTCTAACCCTAGAAAATTAGTGGCGGCTAGCACTGCTTCCTCCTTGATTTCTTCCTCAATTTGATCAAGGAAGATGACGTTCCAGTGGACTCCTCTAGAGGCTCGACATTTGGAGAGCTCAAAGTTGATAATATTAGATTCGAGTCGAATTAACGAATATAAGTCAAATTCCAAAATCGCGAAAGGATTGACAGGTATAATACTTGATTTACAGAATTTTACATATATCTACTATTTTGGGTTTCGATTTAATGTTAATCTGCTGCGCGAATGAACCCTAGAAACCAACAATTGACGCCCACTCTCGGCTTATCGTCAAAAGACTCCGAAAGTGGATAGAGAGCAGGTAAGAAATGTATTCGGGAGAAGTAGTGATGAGGGAAAGATTGCCCCAACTCCTTCATCCTCTACTCTTTGGTCATTTCCCGCTCTTCAGTAGTTACAGCCTGGGGCTCCTTCTCTCTTTGCCCACCGAGAAAGATGGCCCCCAGCCCTTGGACGATACAGGTCTAGACCACGAAGTCGGCTCAGTGGGAAGCTTGTGTGGTGACAAGCCCATGAGTTAGGAATGTTCACTGGGTGTCTTGTCATGAGCTCGAGAGAATTTTTTGTTAGAGTGAGGAGTGGATTTATAATGACATCTCTATCTTTCACGCTCCCTATCTCCTCCCTCTCCCTCTCCCTTTCGTGGTAATGCCTCTCCTGGTATTAACGTTTGGGAGAGCTTTTATAGGCATGACCACTCCTAGAGGGATTGGTGCCGAAGTGCTTATAATACTTTTTTCCTTTGGTCATAAAGCCTGTAGTTCAAGAAGATTCAAGTTAGAACTCAGTATATACATGATGAAAAGAGTTAGTGACGTGCAACGCTCCCATTGTGTGTGTCCTAGTGAACCCCATAACGAGCCAAAGCCCAGAGTTAGGCTTGTCGGAGTTGTCTTCCCATCCTTGAAAGGAGTTATCGCTTCTTGGATCCTGGGAAGAATGTAGTATGGTCCAAGTTTTGGGCTGAATATATGACGTCCAACAATGCCAAATCACTTAGGCACGTGAACGGTGACTCAATGCCCCTTGACTAGGCACTGTGAACTGGAGACTTAGCTGGAGATAGAGTTTTAGCTGAAGACTTTTCTACAGCTGGCTCTTTTAGAGGAGAGCTCTTGGACCCTTCCTCTGTAAAAAAAACCAGGAGCTTCTCTCCTCTTCCACTAGGTCCCCACTGGACCCAGGGGCAGCTACCTCACTTAGAGGCATTCTTGACTTGACCCCGGGACAAGTCTCGACAACCATTGGCCACCCGACCAGGGACACGGTTGTTGGATCCCTGATTGGGGCCACAACTGCTTGTGGCATTAATGCTGGAGCTTGAGCACCACCTACGCACAAAATGCGATTTGCATCAAGCCAGTGGAATTGATGTAGGAACTCATCAGCAATGCATCTTTTAACACTTCAAACATAGTAGCCAGACGAGTGCGATACATGTTGTTCGTGGGACTGGACGGACTGACTTGCAAATGGGTACGAATATTAGATACCCTCCAGTGAAGTTCAGAGAAGTAAGTTAGGACTCGAGACTTACAACATTGGATCCATATCTTAGCACACCATTCTTGTTGTGTAATATAAAACCAATCGGTTCTTATGTTTCTTACTTTGTTGAAACTATCCACTATAACTCGGTTACCCGAGGTGGACTCGAAGAAAGATAGGACAAGGTATTCTTTCGGTGCTTGAAGTGTAAAAGAAGGCGATAATTGCTCACTCATCCAAACATGAATGAGCTACGCCTCTATTGTTCAAATCCTTAAATGATGCCTTTCTATTTGGCCCAATATCGGAAGAGAAAAGATCCTCGTGACATTTTGTGCTTTAGTGCTTGCGTTGGCATCCACTGAATCAACTAGCTACGGATATGAAGGAATACTTGCATCCGTCTCTTGTAGTAGATTCTCTAATCCATGTATAAATTTGGCGATGCTTCAAAATTCTCAAGTTTGAATATGTTTCCTAATAATTTTGAATTAGGAATTTCATATTTAGGGATCTTATTACTGTTGCTTCAAACGGTTCAATAAATCAGGTTATGAGTTCTTTAAATCAAAATGCTTAGACATATATTGTTATCATTAAAATTGCTAACTTTAGACTAAATGGTAATTATGGTGGAAATGGTATTATTCATTGGATAAAGACACTATTGAGTGAAAAATAAATTTAAAGATAATGGAAATAAGTAGTGGTCAAAAAGGTACACAATTATATGTAAATATATTCGGTCTTACTGCTCGAATGTATTTGATATACAATTTTGACTACAGTGCAATTCGATGTATTTTTATTCATGCCCTGTGCTTCGTCCCTAGTTTAAAGTTCTACCATTCCAAAAAGCTTAAACAATATTTTTCTAAATAAACGTTTTTGTATGTTTCATATTCTACTCAAAAGGCAACTGTGCCTCATTCAGATTCACATGTACTTTGCTAACGATAGGCAAGAAAGAAATGTATATAAAGCATGGTAGTTAGCAACCATACTATAATACCCTATTTTCCCTTGCCTGTACTATTCCTTTATGTCTATAAGTTAATACGGAAGTTCAGAATTTCAACCTTCCCGTGAACAATTTGTACTTAATTTTTAACATGGAGTGCCCTTTATTTCTATTATTTTCTTCGCATGTTTACTATTTGTTTTTTTACTTATGAAACTTGCTAACATCTTTGTTGAAATATTCGAAGTTTCTAATAGAAATTGCTTATGCTAACTGAAATTATATATTTAAGTTGTAATAATTGAGGTAAACACTAGTTAATGTCGGTATGTTCATTAAGTAAAAAATTTAACCTCACAAAAGATAAGTCTGTATAGAACTTGTGTAAATTGTTGCATTCTTTTCCAACAAGTTAAAAGAAATTTAAATGGTTCAATACAGAATGCTTGATGGTCTTAAAACTACCCAAGGAACAGAGAATTTAAGCCTAAACTTATCGCACGATGTAGATTCCAACGCTTGATGCATGTTATTGAGAAGCTTGTATAGACGGAGTATACGAGTCTGAATGCATTACAGCACTACAAGCTTTTTATCACCGTTTTAGTTTTACTTCACATTGTTTCTCAAAATCAACATATTCTTTGGGTTTCTCCCATTTCCTTTTACGTGTTATGCAGTTATAATAGTATTTAAACCCATCAGGACAGAAATCTTCAAACCACTTACATGGAATATGAAATACAGCAATTTTGGATGAGGTAGTATACATAGAATATGATTGCACCATGCTACCTGTTGAATATTTTTTGGAGAAAGAGGGAGAGGATATAAGAAAGAAACTTTGCATTATTGAAAACCTCTCATCGTTGATGCTTATTGTTGGCTTGATACAACAAATGAGAGAGCACATCTCTATTTATTACATAGCAAATTTCCTAGACTTTTCTTTTTCTAGATTCTTCTTCCATTCTCTATTTTTCTATATTTTTCTTAACAAAGCATTTTCTAGAATTCTCTAAATTACATATTTGATAAGTTTAGATTTCATTACTATTTATTTTGGCCTTATCTAAATACCAGAATAAGATTTTCTACATAATTAATGTTTCCTTATAAAACCAAGTTTATTTTCAACATCCCTCATAAACCTGGTTTTATTACTCCAAGCAGATTCCTCAACCTGATAAAGTCTTCATGCTTGAGAGGCTTGGTGAAAATATCAGCTATTTGTTCATTGGACAACAACTACTCTAGTTGCACTTCCTTTCTGGAGACACACTCTCTAATGTAGTGATAGCATGTATTAATATGCTTACTTCATTCATGGAAGACTAGATTCTTGGCCGAAGCAATTACTGACTTATTGTCCACGAAAATCTTGGTTGGCTCTTCTTATGGAAAGTTTAACTCCTTTAGCAAATTCCTTAACCAAATTGCATGGAAAACACATGAAATAGCAGCTACATACTCTTCTTCACATGTGGAAAGTGTGATAATCGATTGTTTTTTTGGATATCCATGTGAAAGTTGTGTCTTCCATGTAGAACACGAAACCACTAGTGCTTTTCCGGTCATCCATATCTCCAATCCAATCGCCATTGTTATATCCAATAAAATCGTATTTATCAGAAATATAGTAGTACAAACCAAATTATGTTGTCCCTTCAACATAGTGAAGAATCCTCTTTACTGCTTTTAAATAAGTTGTTGTTGGATTCTCCATTTATCCGCTCACAACTCCTACTGCATATAGAATACCGGGTCTTGTGCACATCAAATATCGCAAGCTGCCAACCAAGCTCTTCAAGAATGTAGAGTCTACCTTTTCTCCTTCCTCATGTCTTAACAATTTGATTCCACATTCAATGGCATGCAAAATGGGTTAGAATCGTCCTTCTTGAACTTTCTCAATATTTCCTTAGCATAGCCTTCTTGAGTGATTATAATGCCTTCATCTTCTTGTTTTACTTCAATGCCGAGGTAATAAGACATGAGTCTAATATTGGTCATCTCAGACTCCTTTGTATTCTCTTTCTTAAACTCATTAAACATGCTTGGATTGCTACCTGTGAAAATCAAGTCACCTACATACAAACATACAATCAAAGTATCACCATTTTGGATTTTGATATTGAGTTCATGCTCATATGGACATTTAATGACATTTATCTCCTTGAGATACTTATCAATTCGAGCATTCCAAGCTCTTGAAGCTTGTTTCAACCCATAAACTGCCTTCTTTGGCTTCAAGACCTTGTCTTCTTCTCCCTTGACTTTGTATCCTTGTAGTTGCTCAATATAAACTTCTTCTTCAAGAACTCCATTTAGGAAGGCAGATTTTACATTCATTTGATTTATCTTCCAATTGTTTTGGGCTGCTAAAGTAATTATTAATCTAACAGTTTCTTGCTTAGCAAATGGAGAAAATACCTCATCATAGTCAATACCGGCTCTTTGAATATAGCCTTTTGCTACCAGTCTTGCCTTGTATCTTTCAACTTGTCCTTTAGCATTTTTCTTTACTTTGTAACCCATTTGACACTAATCGCCTTGTGTCCTTCTGAAATTGAAGCTAACTCCCATGTGTCATTTTCTTAATCGCCTTAATTTCTTCGTCTATATAATTTCTCCAACTCCTCTTTTGCAAAGCTTCTTGGAAGTTTATAGGCTCACAATCCGCAAATAGACGGAAGAGAGTAAGATTGCCTAGGTTTTTTTGTTACATCATAAATTTCTTGAACATTTCTAAAGGGAGAAACCCTTTCACCTGAGTTTTATCTTCTTGAAAACTTGTCGTTGGTGAAGCTAGTGAGGAAGTAGGCTCTTCACTTGATTGTTCGATTCTTGGTTGTTATATTTCGTCTCTTTCAAAATATGGAAAGAAATTGTAAATTTCATCTGCGATCTCCAATCCTATTCTCCTTCTTCATCAAATACAACACCACGCTAATTGTTATTTTCCTCGTATCAAGATGGTAAAGTTTATGGCCTTTAGAGTCATAACCAATGAAAATATACTTCTCACTTTTGTCATCCAATTTACTCCGCTTCTCATTTGGTACATGTGCATGAGCTATGCTTCCAAAATCTCTTTGATAAGAAATGCCAGGCTTCCTTCCACTTTATGTTTCTTGTGGTGTCTTCCCCCACACACTTCTCATTGGATATTGGTTCATAGATTTAACAACACATGCCACAACTTCCACCCAAAATTCCTTTGGTAGCCTCTTACTTTTGAGTATGCTCCCAGCCATTTCAAGAATTGTCTTATCCTTCCTTTCTGCTACTCTATTTTGCTGAGGAGATCTAGGCACTGTTAGTTGTCGTCGAATTCCATTATCTTCACAATGCTTCTGGAATTCATTCGATGTGAACTCTACTCCACAGTCAGATCCCATGGCTTTTATCATAAGGCAACTTTTCTCAAACGTATCTAATTTCTCCTTCAAAATATACACCTATGTTTTTCTTGAAAAATCATCAATGTAGAGAAGGAAATAGTTACTCTTACCCAGTGATCTTAGATTGATCGACTCACACACATCCGTATGTATGAGCTTTAATGGTTTCTTGGCCTTTGAGTATGACTCCTTTGGAAATCCCTTTTTGAATTGCTTTCCAAGTCAACATCGTTCGCACACTTGATTTGGATGACTTATGCAAGATAATCCTCTTACCATTTCCTTCTTGGAGAGCAATATTAGTCCTCTAAAGTTAAGATGCCCAAAAAGAAGATGTCAAAGCAAAGAGGCATCTTTGTAACATGCCTTAAGGCATTGGGCGACATCATGTTGAATGTTGAACACAAACATTCTATTTCTTAAAATTGGTACCTTAGTAATGAGGTTACTTGCAATATCTTTTATGGAAAGATTATTACCTTTTAATCAAATATCATAACCTTTCTCTAAGAGTTGTCCTAGGCTCATTTGTTACTCTTTATGTTTGGTACATAGTAAACATTAGAAATGAATTGATGCTCTCCATTCTTCAATCGGGTAAGAACGTTTCCTTTGCTTTTCACTGCTACCTTTGATTCATCTCTAAATGCCATGTTGCCCTTTACTGTTTCATCAAGCTCTATGAACATATTTTTTCTTCCGCACATATGATTGCCTGCACCGCTATCTATGCACCATTAATTATCCTACCCCTTTTCATTTTCTTTGTAGGCCAATAGTAATATATCATCTTCTGTACATCTTTATTCAACACAATTGGTCTTCTCTTAAATTTTATTATTTCTTGGAGCAAATTTGTCGTAATTATAACATTTGATCCGTGACTTGTCATTCATTTAATTTGAATTGCCTCTCCCACGAACTCTAGTTAAGTTTTCTCCTCTTTGATTATTGTTTATTGTTGGGCCTCCAACTTCGTCCATGTCCATGTCCCTGTCCTCTTCCTCGATCTTGACCACGAACCCATCTTTGTTGTCTTCGATCATTTTATTCCTCTGTTGAATCAATCCATGTCTTAAGAACATGCTCCATGATCTCTTCCTTCTTCCTTTTCTTTTCTTCATAAGCTTGTAATGAGCCTAAAAGTTCCTCCATTGCCATGGTCTCCAATTATTTTTTGTTTTTTCAATGGTGACGACAATATATTTAAACTTTGGATCTAATGATCTGAGAATCTTCTCTATAATTCTTATATCATCTAATTTCTCATCATTTCTTTTTAGATTATAGGTAACAACTAAAACTCTTGATAATTAATCAGAAACAAATTCACCTTATTTTATAAGTAAAGTTTCAAATTCTCCTCTTAAAATTTGAAGACATACGTTTTTGACTTGATCAGCTCCCTTGTAAGATATCTGAAGCTTCTCCCATGCTTCTTTTGCTGACTTTGATCCCTAAAAATTTTCAAAAGTTCATTTTCCAATGCTTGAAAAATTAGACAGAGAGCCTTCTTGTCTCTCTCCTTTTGTTTTTTAATTTTTCTTTTTGAGTTTTAGATTGACTATCTTTGTCTTCTTTTTTAGTATAGCCTTTCTTAACTATCACACGTACATCATGTGATCCAAGGAGGACCATCATCCTTAAACCCAAATTATCATATTTGATCTTAGTAAGAATTGGAACTTAAAAGGGAATGTCGTTATTCGCTATCTTTTAGGATGTTCATCCTTCCTCTTTTTTTTGTTGAAAAGGTATTATAGCTTTGACCACTTTGTTGAATAGTTTTATGAAAAAGAGGGAGAGGATATAAGAAAGAAACTTTATATTATTGAAAACCTCTCTTTATTTATGCTTATTTCTTGCTTGAAACAACAAATGAGGGAGAACATCTCTATTTATAACATAGCAAAGCTTCTATACTTGTCTTTTTCTAGATTCTTCTTTCATTCTCTATTTTTCTAGATTTTCCTTAACAAAACATTTTCTAGGATTCTATAAATTACATAGTTAATAAGTCTAGATTTTATTACCATTTATTTTAGACTTTCCTAAATCAAAGAATTAAATTTGTTACATAATAAATGTTTCCTTATAAACCAAGTTTATTATCAACAGCTACTATGTTGAGACTGCAAAAACTCTTGCTGAGAAAATGGGATGAGATCTTGTGGTAGCTAGGTCTTTACAGTAGATTTATCCTTCTGTTCCATGCTAGACTCGGACTGAATATCTAAAAGGATATTTTTCTCAACTGAAGAGTAATGTCAACGTTAAGTAGTTTGGAATGCTCGGCTTATTTATCTGAAGTGGTATATCAGTTTCATTTGATTGCGGACTGAATGATAAGGAAGTAGCATGTGGAATATGCATATCCAGTTCACATTGTTTGAAGATGTTGGCCTAAGATCTACGAGAGCTAGCGGTTGAGGATGAAAACTAGGATCCATATGCAAGCCTCTCTGACATGATGTTTCATCTGGATGCGGACTATACGATCGGGAAACAACACTGGATCATACACATCTGAATGACTACCAAGAGAAAATGCTGGCTTGTACCCCTGTAGCACATTGAAAACAAGGATTCATGTGTCTAAGGCCAAACTTGAATCCCCTAAGCTTTGGCCTTTTAGGATATCCAAACCGGACAACTAGCGGTTAAACAGATTCATTCATCGCATAGGTTCCATTTAGTCCATTTATAGCTGCTTCTGACATCTCTTTGTTCGAATATTCCACAAAGCAGACCCTTCAACTTTGCTTTATATTGTCTTTCAAAATGTATACATCTTCAACCTTTCCAAAGGGAGAGAACAATTCTACGACTTCCATTTCAGTCGCTTGTTCACTGAGGGTTCCAACATAAAATTTGCATGCAGGAATATCTTCATTTGGACAAGGACAAGTAGCCAGAAAATTCCCAAATTGTGTCTCCATGATTGTTGTATAGTCTTTGAACTCATTAGAACTTGATTTATTACAATTGCCATGAGAGCAGTGGGTAACTCGTGGTCGTTTTCCATCAACGAGCTTTAACTTTCATTATAACAGATGACCCATGTAAAATAACATGGTCACTCAAAATTGTGACGGAATTTTTTGCATCCTTTAAAGAGGCATAATTTACAGAATAATAATTTTGTTATAGGCCTATAATACGATCCTTGACAAAAATCACTTTAGTTACATAACCATATTCTTCAAAAAATAATCTAATGTCATCTTCAATGGCATTTGATGGAAAAAAACTAACATAAAGTTTTACAGCACTTCCCCTACCTGGACCATTAACTTCCACGACAATGAAAATTTCTGTCGACTCTTACATGCCCCAGACATTGTACAAGCCCCATTCGTTGTACAAGTCCCATTCCTATTGGTGGTATAGTCCCTCTACCACCTCGATAAGGCTGATGGCTGTGCTTTGACCATCACGATGACAGAACTCTCGGGAACCTACCTTCGTTGCCTCTTCTACCACGACACAAACTTACATTGAAGTTAAGGTCTTAGATTTGAGTATGTACGTCAAGTAAATGTTATTTGTTTCATCTCTCTAAACATTGTATTTGCAATTTAAAGCAATTTTATTTTCTAGGCATATGATGGATTCTCCAACTGCTGCCTCATTTGCTCTCTCAATGTTGGAGGTACTACACTTGATCACAATTTTTAGATTAAACAAACCTGCTAGGATATATAAGCGGGTAAATTTTCTTTAGGTTATACTTAGCTCAGATAAAGTGGCATCTAGAGTTTGTGTCTAACATAATTTTAAACCTTAGAGTTTGTTCTCATTCTAATAGAAACATATTATTCACTTTATTTTGGATGAAATGATCGTCAAATTCTCTTAGTTTTTCTATGTGTATTTTTTTCCTTTAGTTAATTTTTTGAACAAAAAAGACATTGAATACAGATTTTTCATATAAAACCATGTTTCATGTCATGTTACCATATATAAAACAGTGATTGATAGCCTTGAATGCTATTTTGTTAATTTGAAATAAATTTTCCATAATTGACCTTTTCAATTCTAAGATGACCGTAAAATAAGTTAAAAGAACTTTAATTATTGGGAAGCTTTTATTATGAGTTTGAGAGAAGAAATGTAACACCCCGTAATTTTAAAGAACATTAATAAACTAAAGAATACTTAATTTATTGTTGGGAATTAAATAAAACAGACTGTACCATTGCGTTTATCTCGGAATTCTGGTTCAAATAGACTCCAAGTTTGTGTAAAATGAACATCGTATGAAAAAGATATTAAGGTTAGAAGTTTGTATACATATGAGAAAGATATATGTAAACAAATCAAATCAGAAATTTCAAAATAATTCAAATTAGAGGAGCAGGAAGACCACACTGGAATAAGACCTATCGGGGGTCGACCCACACTCCAAGGGGTCGACCTATGGGTCGACCCACATAAGGGTGTGTCGACTCAAGGGTCGACCCACCCCCAGATCTGGCCAGGTTCATTTTCTGAACCTGGACTTGTTTGTTTGCGAGATTAATTGGAAAAAGTCAATATAAAGGCCATCATTTCTATTGTTTTCTACATATAAAACAATGGAGACAAGGAGATGCTGCCTCTGCTTGGATTGAATTAGACTATCTTCTACAACAACAGCCTATACATACATCAGAGATATTTCTTTTACTTCGATCCAATCTCTGTGAGTTCATGTTACTTTTAGCTTTAAAAATTTAACAGTAAACTTGACATGTTAATAAACCGGATCTGAGCCTATGCCTGTTAAGAAACTGATTTATATCTAAACAGAGCTTCTATAATCACATGTAATTTTCCATACACCTATTCCGATGTTCAGTTGTTATTATATGTCTATTTCTGTTTTCATATGCCTATTTCTGTTTTTCTCCCTCTCTTATTCCTTTTTTTATAAGCCTAGGCTACCTTCGAGCCTAGGCCAATCTCGTAAGAGACATACGTATGAACGAAATTAGGGAATATTTGGAATGGAAATAAAAGAAGGAAATTAGGGGCATACCTTATACCGTGTAATATGACTAAAATTGGGGGTGTATGAACATGTAAATTGTAGACTTAATTCAAAGAGTAAGTGGAACATGTTAATGAAACTGTATGCCACTGTGTAACCTGTTCAACCTGTTGGGGTTATGTAAACCTGCTTAATCTATTATGGTTGACAATGTTAACCCATGAAAACTTAACCTGTTGATTTTGTAGGGGTTTAGGGTGTAAGACTTAACCTGTGGAAATCCTAGTTGATTGGGGACACAAATTTAGGGGTTTGACTTGTGTCATGCATTGTGTAGGACCGATATTAGTCAGTAATCCATTCCAGTATTAAACGGGGACCACGCAAAGGTAGGGTTAGGGCACGTTTACTAAGCTAATTGTAAGAGGTTCATCTGGAAGGGGTGTTCTGATGGCATGTTCCAACGGGGTCATGTGCATGCATGAGTCCAGTCTTCTTGGGAAGATAAGTTACCATAACACTTGTAAATAGGTCTGTATCCTTCTGTAGGTTGCCACTTTAGGAAGTAATACACTCTACTATGGGGCCGGCACAAGGAATTTACGTGTTAGGGAGCCGATAGCTTGTGTAGTAATTAGATAACATCTAGTCCTTCTTGTTTAGGTACCCATTATTTCTGTTGGGGTAACACCCGTTATTTCTGTTGGGGTACATGTTATTTCTGTTTAGGGTAATATCCGTTACTAGAAGTACACCCAAGTCTACCATTATATTTCTGTTGGGATCATTCTGTTTCTGTTAAGTAATTAGAAAACACTTAACCTGGTATACTAGTATTGGTGCAGAGAAAGTAGTTGAGAAGCATAGTTAATCCTGTTCATTCTGTTTATCCTGTCCATCCTGTTTGTACATGTTATCTATTGCAGTTATCTTTGGCCAGTTTGTATTACTGTCTTGATACTTTTATTTCTTTATATGTTAAAAGTCACTGGACTTGCCAGACTTTATGTCTGACCCATTTTGTTTCCTTTTTTCTCTCTTCCTTCCCCCCTAAGTTCTCAGGGTGGGAATGCTCAGGCTTGATTATGATTATCTCTTCTATTTCTGCTTGGATTTGGATCTACTTTGATATATTGCTTTGACTACTTGTCTACTTGTTTATAGCTGCTTATGGGGATTATGAATTTTCATTTTTGTACTTTGATGGTTTTTAACGCAAGACATATGTTTTTTTATTTGATGTATTTTGTTCTAGTATTTTAGTCTGATGTTGTAACTAGATTTTGAGACCACGATGCTTTTTGTTGAAAAATAAAGTTTTAAATTTCCGCTGCTATTTTATATATTTGTCTTGTGAGATTCTACTTCTATTTACCTATAACACTTCACAGAACTTAATGCATTCTGATAAGGAGTGACATTAACAGACGTGGGGTGTCACAAGAAAGGAAGCAAGCAACCTGATGGTGATTGATATTTATGATATTATTAACACATCGATATTCCATACCAAAGAATAACATCAGTAATCAGACTAACAATCAACTATGGAATAATAATGGGTAACGACCCTTGTTATTGATATAGTCTCTGTGAATGCGTGAATCTTAGTCCTATTTTTGACACACAACTATCACTACAACAAAAAACACTTTTCGCAACAGGCGATATCTGTTGCCGTAGACTTACTGCAACAGGCCTGCGCCCCTTGGTATAGCCGAAGTTGCGAAAAGTCCGCAACATTTTCTGCCTGTTGCAATAAGATGTTGCGGTATACTTTTTTGCAACTGGCTTTTGCTGTTGCAACATATCATTTTACAACAGTATATGCCTGTTGCAATAGATTCATAAATCTGTAAAAAAAAATACATCTTATAGATATTACATCTTAAATGTATTCGTTTTAATAATAGTGTATATCACAGAATGAAATAGACAATAAAATTTTTATTTTAACAAGATTTTAATAGTACAAACAATTACAACAGCAAAAGCCTAAGCGAATTCACAATATTCATCACCTCAAAGACACTACAAAAAGTACAAACTCACTGCAAAAATCCCCTCCCTTTAAGACCTAAGCGACTTAGCAATATTCCCATCACCGCCCATGGGATAAGACCCACCCGACGTCTTCGCAATCCCTTCTCCATACACAATCTTTAGAATCCCTTCCAGAGTTCTATCATACGCTATAGAATATTCATTTCGTGCTATCACATTGCAAGGGATCCTCCCTTCCGCTCCCTTACTTGGAGGCATAAATATCCTTTCGTCTTTCATTCCTACTCCTCCAAGCTTAAACCTCAATTCAGATATCTTATCCGTTAACTGTGCCACTGTCACGTTATACAACTCAACCGTCTTCATTCCTCTCTAATATAGAATTTTTCTTATCACCATTCATGTTCTTTGAGAAGAGATTAAAAACTGCACTGAAAAAAACAAACAATAATAGTCGAATGATACATTATACCTTTCAATGAACACAAAATAAATAAAATTATACACTAAAGCATAAGCAGCATGCAGCAAACTTCAACCTTTTCATCATCCTGCAATGATTAGAACCAATCTTAGAAAAATTAATAGCAAGCACGAAACAACTTAGAAATGTGCTTTGTACCTTGCATCTATACCTCTTAGATATATACATCAACTTTAACAGCAGATTTGGCTAATTCTATAACACAAAAAAAAATGTTAGTACAAACCAAGCCAAGAGAAACAAACTGCTTTTACAGAGTATGAAAGCCAAGAAATTAAGACAAACTAAATGACATGATGCAGGACAAATTAGTTGGATAGAGTTGGTTCGTATCTTGGAGACAAGCCCAAAAAAATTATTCATTTCATTTTTTTAACTAATCCTAAGGACCATAGCCAAAATATTTACCACCATGGAACCATCTTTCATGATGTCATCATGATGTATTAATTTTTAATGTTATGGACTGTGAAGTGAGATAACAGTGACCCAGTGAGAAACTAAACAAGGAATCAATATTTACATTTAATCAAAATTGATCAGATCTAATACCAGTAAAGCTAACCTAATCCATATAATAAAATATCAAAAATGAAAAGCAGGGGCCATTGCTATAGTTTACCACCCAAATTAAATAACAAAATAAGTAGACATTATGTGTTAGCAAAAAAACAATCAATCAACGAACAAGTTTGTCAGTTTACCTTTTCAACATTTGATTCATATTGCTGCTGAACTTCATCATGCAAAACAAGCCAGCTATTAGCTCAAGTTTTTGCCAAGAAAACACTTCTTTTTTTAATTAATCCCTCAAACCAAAGCTTTCGGAACATAATAATCAGAAGAATATGCATAATCGAACCATTGTAGAACATCTTAGTTTGGGTCACTTTCCAAACTCAAATCAAGGTCAATTTCCGAAGGAAATTCACCTTCCCTCCCACCATGATTTGCTCCAACCACCGGATCGGATCCAGAAGGAGTAGTAAAAAGCCCAAAAGTAAAGGGCAGCAGACTGATTGCTCCTAGAAACAGAAGTGGGAGTACCTACGTTATTACGATTTGTGGTTACAGAACCACTACGGCGGCACTCATCAATCTTGAGCTAGGCATCGCGAATGAGGACGGGATCACCAGATCGAAGGGCCTGAAGCAGGTCAAGACGGTCGCCAAGCAAAGGAATACCAAGGAAAATGTCGAGATCGAATTTCTTTTCGATTGAGGCGACGTACGAACCTTCATCTAGAACGGAAAGACCGTGTTTTTGCTACTAGTAAGGTCTGGGGTGACGGTGGAATTGAGGTTAGGGTTTGTGATGGAAGTAGAAACTTAAGGATTTAGGGCATTCTGGGAAGCAAAAGGCGAGTAGACATGGCTAGGAGAATGGCCAGGAGAGAGAGCATCGTGTTCAGTATTGAATTAGGGATCAAAGATAATGTGAACCAGTATTCAGGGAAAATGGGAAGCGGGAAATGAAAGTTATGGCGGTAGAGTAAAATTGATTTACTGACAGTAGATAAACTTGAAATTTTGGCGAAAATTTTGGTTGTGGAGCCAAAATTTCAGATGTGCGAGCCAAAACATTAACGGTTGAAAGCCAAATGAACGTTACAGGTGTTTGCGGTTTGTGGTTCAAGTAAAGTAGCTAAACAAATCTAATAAACAAATATTAAACTTTTGTTATTAAACGTTAGCCTTATTAATTTTTACTTATTTAATATAAATTTTTAGCTGTTAGTCTTGATTACTAATTATAAATTATTTAATAATAGTATTGATTATTATTTCATTTTCGTCAATTATTAATTACTAGTTATTATTTCTTAGTTATTAATTATTACTTGTGCAGATAGTGAAAATCGTTACAAAGGATATTTTTTGCAACAAGTTTATTGATTACTAATTATTTAATATTGACAATTTATTTATTAATCATTAAATATAATTAATGATTATTAACTACAATTTATCGATCACTAATAACTAAATATAATATTAGAAATATAAAAATAATTATTAATAATAACTAGAAACTGTTAATTGATTCATAAAAATATCTCTAACAAACACAAATTACCAATTAATTCACATAAGAAATTATTATTAGTGGATATTTGTTTCAAGGACACATTTTAAAATAAAATTAGATCTAAGGACAAGCTACTTTCGTAATGTAAACCAAGGACAACTTTCATGATTTAATTGAAAAATATCCAAATATTTTAAACTAAGGACACACATTACATTTCACAAATAATAAAACTAATACAAAAACCCTTTTCTGTGATTATAAGATTAAAAACTAATAAAAATTAATTATGAAATGTTTTTAGTATCATAAATATAGGAGAAAATGAGTATAAAAAAATGTAGGACGGAAAGCTATATGCATATAGCTTCGTTATTTACGATATAACTTTTTTCTGGTGCAAATGAGATTAGCTTTAAAATGACTTAATTTTGTATTTGAGTGATACAATATAAAGCTATATTTTTAAGTAATAAAGCTATATTCACTTAGCTTTCCGAACTGAATATTTATATATGTTTATAATAACATCAATAAACTAAAATAATTTTGAAATCACTTTTTTTTTCTTTCAATTTTAAGGTAAATCATTTATTTTTTAATTAATTTAGTAATAATGATAAAATTAAAGTGAACTTCATGTTGATATAATACAACTTGGTCTTTGTCCTTCATTTAATTATCAAACTTAGTTGTCCTTTGATCTAATTTTTTTGAGGAGTGTGTCTTTAAAACCAAATACCCCTTAATATTAATTATTAATTACTCCTTAATAATAATATTAATAAAATATCATTTATATATTTATTAAGAATTTATGAATTATTTAATATATATACACATATTCATATTTCAAATTAATTGTTAATTACTATCCATTAGTATTTTATTATTAATATATTATTATTTAATATTTATTTATTTATTTTATTAATTTTTAAATCTTAATTATTACTATTTGTTAATTGTTAATTATTATTGTTTAATTATCAGTTATAAATATCACTTTATAATACTTAAATTTTATTTTTTTGGCAAGGTTACTGGTAGTTAATCATTTAATAGAAACTTTTTAAAACTAATTATTAAAAGTTTATCATTAAAAGTTGATACTTATTTTAATAGTATGTTTTTCGCAACTGGCTTTACCAGTTGTAAAAAAATATAGTTATTGCAAGTGGCGAAAACTGTTGCTAAAGATATTTATTCGCAACTGACCTGGAAGCGCAGTTGCAAATAATATGATTTTTGCAACTGTCATTGAAGCACAGTTGCTAAAAGTATGTTTTTGCAACAGAAAGGGAAGCGCAGTTGCTAAAAATATGTTTTTCGCAACAGTAAGAAAAGGCCCGTTGCTAAATCTCATCTATTGCAACTACTCCAATAGGCCTGTTGCTAAAAGTCATTTTCTGCAACTGTCATGTGTCGCCTGTTGCAAATAGCTAGTTGCAATAGGGCATTTTTCTTGTAGTGTATAATATTTGTATTCAGTAATAGTGATCACATTGGATATTCTAATACTTATAATGTGCATTATCAAATATTAGGGACCGTGTATCTATAGTATTATGTTTTATAAGATACCACTAAAAAAGTTTGGAGCAATGCCACCATTCCAGGACAGCAACCTTCGTTAGATGCTGCTAATAATAGCCATGTACTGTTGGGTACAGCAGCAGAAACTACTACTGCTGAGCCTAAGGGACAGGCCACTGGCTTGGCTACTTTTTTGACCCTATAGACCGATCGGAGAGTCTAGTCAAGGGTGGTGCATTGCCCATACCCTGCTAAAGTTAAAAAGACTAAAATTTCCCCTTAGAAGTTCAGCAAATTTAACAACCCACCACTTTTGCTTAAATGTGCTAGAGCTTCCATGCTAGTTGAAAAGAATAGTATCACTTGTAGCAGGAAATGGTCTACTGACCATAAATAAGGTAAAACTAGAATAAGGTGGGATGATTATTAATTATCTTGAATTCCATACCATGTAATATTTTAAATATTAATATTTTTGGTGATTTGGAATGTGTAACTTGTGCAGTTCTTAAAGCTATACTATGAAAAGATAAAGAACAAAATGAATCAATAAAATAATAAGAAGACATGCTCAGTTTGGTTCTACTAATCAACACAACTAATATGTAATAACTATGTAAGCATTACCTTTTTAGTTTTATTGACATTACGAACCATGCCGATGCATGCACAGGTAAAAAATATTATTTATCTTAATTATAAAGACACCCTCGACTCTATCAGTTAGCAAAACATACTATATGAATTACCCTTCAACAAAAAACCATGAAACTGCTCTTTTTATCCAATGCTTGTTCATGTACACTTCTGCTACTATTGCTTGCTTCATGTGCGGGAGTGAGTAACAATATGATATGATAAAGTTCAAGTAAGATTTGTATTACATTTAGCTGTCTCATTTTATGTATATTTCAATTATTATACACTTAGAGTACTCTCGGACCTAATATATCTCTTAACTGTGCAAACACTATCAAAGCAAGTTAGAGCATCTCCAACGGCGGTGAAAAATCAGAAACTAGGGGAAATTGACGCTCAGCCTCTTTCCCTCCCACTACAGCAGTAGCTATCTGAGCTTGGGGAAGAAACTGAAGTGAGCGGTTCCTGAATGGGATTTAGATTCCCATTTAGTTATTGAACGACATAAAAACCCAAATAGCTTATAAACAGGAATCTATTTATAGACTTAAATAAAATTGATTTTCGTTGCTTGCTTCTGGAGATGCAGTGAGCTCCGCCATTTATTTTGCTTCTTCCTCCTTCGCTTTTAGAAGGCTGCTAGAGATGCTCTTACAAGGCTAAAGAATTATAGTTTGTTTTGAACATTTTAATGTTAAAAATTAATATTCATATTTATGACTTGACATGAGATTTGTAACCAAGGGTTGCTAACTCATTTCTTTTACTTATGTAGTATTCAATTTCAGAAAATAGGAACGGTGTGGGGATGTTCTTATTCATTTTTACCTAAATGAAAAATTGTACTATTAATGTATATAAATATCACCTTTCTAGATATGGGTCATTTTATCTCTACTTTTTGATTATCTGTTAGTTCTAGCCACATACACCTCATTAAGCTAATTTACTGAGCTAATCACCTCGGGTTTTTCAGCACTGGTTTATTTGCTAATTTGGCCTGTAGCTGCATGATTATTTTTGCATTTTTTGGACTTCAGTAGTTGGTTATCTTCCTCATCACCATTAATTCTAAAACAATAGTGATGTTTAAAAATTCTCAAGGATGTATTATACAAGGTAAAAACAGGTTTGTACTTTAAAACTGACTTTTTTTCTTGAAGAATTATTTTTCGCAAAACAAAGGAATCAGGTGCTGATTGCACATGATGTGGATCCAATTAAATTAATTGTTTGTCTCCCTGCACTTTGCTCCCATACTGTATTATCAAAGGAAAAACATCATTGATAGCAGTAAATATCTTTTCATCTTTGTAGTCTAGTTTTTCTAACTAGCTCCAGTCTTGTAACCTAGTTAGGGTGATGGTGATGGTCCACCTTAAAAAGTGAACTGTATTCGATTGACGATCTGTCAGTCTTATGTAATACTGTAATTATTATTTGTTATATAATAATAAGAGTTTGCGATCACTTTAAAACCCGATCGGCTTTGCCAAAATACCTTTTCACTTTTCCTTTCCTTAATGCGTACACGTGTTTTAGTGCACATAATTATATAACCTACCACTAATATTGTCTCCTATACATTAACCAGGTTGCGTGCAAGAAACCTGCAATAGTTCCATGCTTGACAACAGGGAATATTGAAGATAAGTTGGAATATAACTAGGTGTTTGAGAAGCCTTTACGGTAATGCAATCTGATTATTATTTTGTTGTCTACTTTGTAATGGTTTGAAATTACTCTTATATTTTACGTGTGATATGAAATTATTAACATATAAAGTATAAAAGTTAATTAGTTACATCTATATTTCAATTTTATTCAAGCCACTTATAAATACATTAATCACTTTTATAAAAAAATAACTGAGTATATAAGAAATATAAAAGAGGATTGTTAAAGAGACTCCATTTTTGGTTAAAAGGAGGAAAATTTTAGGAGGAATCCACTTTAATTTTCATTTCTTAATGGGGATTTACATTTTTAAAAATTAAAAAAATATAGACCAAAATAACCCTGCCTCGTTACATACTGAACTTCCCTTAACCCCTATCGTTCTAAATTCATTCCAATTGGATCGAAACATGCCACAATGTGATTAAAAAAAATCAAAAACTAAAACCCTACTTTCTAACGTCACCGTTATATTATCATTTTCTATTTTTAATTTCGATATATTGTTGAAATTATTATTACAAATTTATAAGATAAGGTTTAGGGTTTAAGTTTATATTAAAAAAGATTGGATGTTAGTATTGAAATTTTTATTAATACGTCTAAGGGAATGATTTATTTTAGTGAAAATTAGGGACACATCCCTAAAATCTTTCAAAATAGAAATGACATCCATCCCAATTTTGAAATGTAAAGTGGGTCCGTATTTTGGCCCTCACGTGTTTTTCAAGGAAAAAAATGCGCTGCAACATATATATTTTTTCCAAAAATCGCAAATAATCCTAGAAGCAATCTTAAAAAAAATTGCAGAAATGTTTGCAGTAATTACCAATATATGCATACATGTATGCATATATTCATCCAGTGTTTTATATTGAAAATCAGGATGAATATATGCGTACATGTATGCATACATTGGTAATAGTTGCACACATGTATGTATATAAAGTTGAATTAAGCTGCATCTGTTGCAGAAATGTATGCATATATTCCGTATAAGTGCATACATGTATGCAACAAAGATAAAAATGATGAAGGCTTACAAAAATGTGCATACATGTATGCATTTATTGACTATATACGCAGAAATTTATGCATAAAAGGCGTATGCTTGAAAAAACAGGTCAGAAATTAATATATGCATAAAACGATGCATATATTGTAGTTTAACTGCATATATGTGTGCATAAATAGTGCAGTTTGATGCATAGCTGAAATATATGCATAAATGTATGCAACTATTTACAATTAAGTGCATCTTTTGATGCAATATATTGTTGTTTCGCTGTTTATTTTTGTTTTTGATGCTTTTTTGGGTGGTTTTAATGCATGATTTTGATGACGATTAGTTGTTGTATTTAATTATGAATTTATATGATTTTTTTTGTATTTTTTTGTTGATTTTTCGAAAAATAAGGACCTAATTTATATCAAAATAACACATAAATGTGAGCATAATTTCCAAACCTATTAGGGATGTGAGCCGAACTTGCCCTTTATTTTATCCTCCCATAGCAATTATAGAATTAATTGAAAGTTTAACCTCCTTGATCAATTTTGAAGTCCCTTTAACAATCCATGTATAAAATAGAACTAAATCTTGTATAATAACATTAGCAATAATAAGTTAACTAATATTTCAAAACATGTGATTTTATTCCCAATGTCCCAAAATCCGTACTCTTTAACTCAACGGAAAAAAGGGCATCTGGATCGAAACTACTGAAATCCGAGGTTGGTCACCGAAAGGGACCCTATCTGAGACCAACTGGCGGGGAGAAAGAGCATGGCGATTGATTTGGGTTGGTTAAGGATTTGGTTCTACTATCAGTTATTGAAGGCTTTTGATCTGTCAGATCTGATTTCGTTAAGGAGTTATTCAAAGCTTTCGGAAGGCAGAACATCAAGTTTAGGAGATGGCAAGCTTTGTAGTTGAAGATTGGTTGAGACAGGAGAAGGTGATGTTGCTAAGTACGATTTTGAAAACCGTAGAGTAAAATGTCATTACTTTACTTGAGACCGAGTTTTGAAAACCGTAGAGTAAAATCAATCACTATTTTGAATATTGATTAGATTTTTCTATAAAGCACACGTTAAACAGTAATAGTTAACTTCAAACATGATGTTGCTAAGTACGATTTTGTTGTAAGGACGAATGGTAAGATTGTCAAAATATACATGCATAGGAAATGGCTTGGACTACCAAAACTTGTCTTATAAATTCAAGGTTGTAGGTATTTTATCTAGAGCCAAGAGAGTGGATTTGTATTTTTAGTTAGGATATAGCACTACAAGAGACAACTTAAATAGCGACGACTAGGCGTGATGGCTTGCGATAGCTAAAAAAGCGACCGTTGCAACCGTCGCTAGCCATTGCTTAATTTCCTGATAACAAACAGAAACCCGCGACCCTTCTTCCCCAAATCGATTCAGCAAATAAAAAAAAAAAACCCGTCCCCCCTCCCCCGACGCTGATGCGATTTCACCGATTTCACCCCCCTCCCCAAATCTCACTTCCAAGCTTCCTAATTTCTTCAGGTATGTCCTCTAACCCTATTTTATGTTTAACTTGAGGTAATTTGCATGTTTATATGGGTTTGTAAATCGATTGTTTATGGATATAAAATTGGTTGCCTTATGAGATGAATATGATGTTGATTATGTTTTAGGTTTATTTGAGAATAAATGTAATTGATTAGGAGGTTGAAAACGATGATTATCACATATGTAATTGATTTAGGAGAATGAAAATGATGATTATCACGTATACAATTGAGCTTATGTTGATTGTGTTGTAGGATGATTTGAGAAAGAAATGAAATAAACGTGATTGTTTACCGGTTGTTACTTGATTATAACTATCAAAACGGTGTAATGATGTTCCTCATCCGCATGCATTATTAATTATGTCACCCTAGGATGCAAAATTTCGATTTATACAAATTTAAAGAATGCATTTCCAATATACAAAAAAGTGTTTTATTGCTATAATATTTGATAAAAATGTTAATTCAAAACGTTAATTCGAAATGGTTGTTAATTTAGATTCTGATCGTTAAGAATCTTGTTATATGCAACAAAAGTCATATTTATAACTTAACCCTTTAAATTTGAAATGAAATTAATTAATTAATATGAAAGCTTAGTTTATCATTCAAAAAATTAAACTATTTAACTAAAATTAACTTCATAATTTATACTTTAAACTAAAATTAAATAAAAGCAACTAAAACTAATTTATACTTCATAATTTTCATTGTCATGTTAGTTTACAAATTGAAAGTATTGAAAAATATTATGTAGACGTTGTGTAGTTAACGCGCGCGCGTAGGCGGAAAAAGGCGCAAGGCGCAACTAAAGGGCTTTTTTGAAGATTTAGGCGCACCTATTAGTGAAGCGCAAAAAAGTCCAAAGCGCAAAAAGTGCGCTTTTTCCATTTGAAGTGTTTTTGGGTTTAAACTTAGGTTGAATGTTTTTTTAGCCACTTATGTGAACCCCTTAGATAAATTTGGCCTCATCCGACAAGTGTTATATATGATCGTTATATGGATATTCGTTTTTATACAAAACGAAAATCTACATTCATCTGATACAATATTCGTTGGATTTGTCCTAGTATTGGACAAGTGACAAATATAATAACGTAAGCAAATTTTATAAATCATTTTAGCTTAAACGGTTAACAAAGTTTCGATGACACTTCCTTTTTGTTCCCAGTGCACATGCATTTGTGTACGATACAAGGATCAAAGGGAAGTGCTGCCGAAATTTTGTTGAACCGTTTAACCTGAAATGATTTATAAAATATGCTTACGTTATTATATTTGTAATGAGAAGTAGGTAGACCGGCCGTCAAAGTAAAAAAAGAAATAAACAAAAAAACGGAAAACATTAAGTAGTTATAAATGAAATTTTACAAGATTTCAATTAGTACAAAGTGTTTGATTGAATTTTCTAACATATTAGTTGCAAATCAGGAAAACGTTCGATTATTTTTGTGAATGTAGTTGGATGTATTAACCCTGAACCGGTAAGAAAGGGTCGATAAAGGAACATTTACGTAATGGAGTCCAAGAATTTATTAGATTCGCTAAATCTAATAATCGAAGTAACGCAGACATCCGTTGTCCGTGTAGTAAATGCAGACATCTGAAGCATTGGAAGCCAGATGTAGTAGAAGTACATCTATATAAATTTGGTTTTATATCGAATTATTACTTATGGGATCGTCATGGAGAACTTGTTCAACCTACGTCTAACCCTGTAGTGGTAGAGGACGATAGTACAATGATGAACGATAATACAATGATGAATCCGATAGAAAATATGGTGCAAGATGCAGCATGATCAATGTTCCTAACATTGAGTAAGGCGAAGATGAGACTGGAAATGTTGAAGAACCAACGGCGGAAGCGATTTTTTTTATGATTTATTGAATTCTGCTAAGTGACCTTTGTGGAAAGGGTGTACAAGTGGAACCGAATTGTCTGTAACCGCCAAATTCATCACTATGAAATCGAAATTCAATCTTATAGAAGCTGCATTTACAACAGTTGTAAAAACTGCAAAACGACATATGTCATCCAATAATTTGATGTGCGTAGTCATTATAAAGTGAAAAAACTTATGTCTGCTTTTGAACTACCATATCATAAGATAAATACATGTATTAAAGGTTGCATGTTGTATTGTAAAGAAGACGCTCACCGTAGTAAATGAAAATTTTGCAACAAAGACAGATATAAACCAAGGAAAAATAAAGGAAAAGAAGTTCCATATAAAATAACGCATTATCTACCCATAACTTCTAGACTTCAACGGCTATATGCATCTTCTGCTACAGCGTGTTATATGCGATGGCATAACGTGAGAACATCAGAAGAAGGAACTATGATAAACCCGTCTGATGGCGAAGCATGGAAACACTTTGATAGGACTTATCCTGAATTTTCTGCAGAGAGCCGTAATGTTAGGCTCGGTTTATGCATGAATGAATTTTCGCCATTTTCTCAGTTTGGTAGTAAATATTCATCATGGCCTATCATTATTGCTCCTTATAACTTATCTCCATGGATGTGTATGAAAAATCCATATATGTTTCTAATGGTTGTCGTCCCTGGTTCCGATGATCCAACATAAGAAATTGATGTTTATCTACAACCGTTGATTGAAGAGTTGAAAACATTGTGGCACGAAGGAGTCGAAACATACGACATTTCAAGAAAAAGAAATTTTCATATGTTTTCTTCTGTATTATGGACTATTAGTGATTTTCCCGTGTATGGCATGCTTTCAGATTGGAGTATAGTTGGACATCTAGCTTGTCCTCATTGTATAGAGGAGACACGAGCATTTTCATTGAAGTATAGGGAAAAAAATTCTTGTTTTGACTATCATCGGTGCTTTCTCCATACTTATCATAAATTTAGAATGGATAAAAAGAACTTTAAAGCTAACAGAGTTGAGACTATGCTACCGCCTAAAGTTTGGACAAGTGAAGAGATATATGAAGTTGTATGTGACTACCCAAAGATACATGAAACTGGAGAGCAGGTTGAAATTCTAGGTAAATCGGACATTCATAATTGGTGTAAACAAAGTATATTTTGGGAGTTACGTTACTGGAGAAATCTAAAACTTCGGCATAATATTGACATGATACATAACGAAAAAACGTTTTCGATAACGTTTTTAATACAGTTTTGAATGTAAAGGGTAAAACCAAGGACGATGCGAATTCAAGATGTGATATATTACACTTTTGTAAACGACCGGAACTGCACTTGTATGACGAGAATAAAAAAACTAAAGCATGCTATGAGCTAAACAACAAGCAAGTAAAACTCGTGCTAAAGCGGGTGGAGGGATGTCCTAATGAAATTTCTTCAAACCTCTGTAGATGTGTGGACTTTAAAAATAGTAAATTGAGTGGAATGAAAAGCCATGATTGCCATATCATGATGGAATACTTTTTACCTGTGATTTTCAAGGAACTGTCGCCTACAAAAATCTGGAGTGTTATAATAGAATTAAGTTTGTCTTATAAACAACTTTGTTCAACGACATTAAAGGTAGCTCGTCTATGTAAGCTTGAATTAGAAATCCCTGTACTGATTTGCAAACTCGAGAAAATATTTCCACTGGTTTTTTAATGTAATGGAGCATTTACCTATTCATCTTCCGTCCGAAGCACTTCTTCGAAGTCCAGTCCGATATGGATGGATGTATCCATTTAAGAGGTAATTTTGTACCAATAAACATCGTGATTGATTACAGCTTAGATTATTGTGCCCACATATAAATTAAGTTAATCTTGTTATAGGTACTTGAATCATTTAAAGAAAAAAAATTAGGCAAAAATCTCGAGTAGATCGATTTGCAAATCGTACCTTGAAGAAGAAGCTTCATTTTTTTTCTCTCATTACTTTAGTGAAGATATGAACTTGTCTTTTGTAACTGTTCCCCGTAATGAAGAAGTCGTTGAGCAGGAGTCTTTTCAAACAATGTTATCTATTTTTAGATAACACGGAAGACCTGTAGGAAAATGTGTGGAAATATGGTTAAGCGATACATATTATAATGTGGCACACACATATGTTTTGTTAAATTGTGCGGAAGTTGCACCATTTGTCAGGTAATACTAAATTCATGTACAATACAATTATATATACATATATATTTATTTGTGACTATTAATAAAAAATGAACATGACACATATATGCAGTATCTACGAATCATAACATCCATCTGGTGATCTCAGCAAAGAATTTGCTAGATGATTTTCAGACTAGGTTCATGATCCAAAAAACTGTGTTGTTAATGAAGGATTACGACATCTTGCTATCGACCAAAAAGAAATGTCAAAACTTATCCAAAATACTTTGTCAATGGATTTAAATTAAACACCAACGGAGCTGAAAAATTAACGTATAACAGCGGTGTATTTATCAAAGGTAGTGATGATCCAGAGAAGCATATAAAAGATTTTTATGGCGTCTTAACGCAAGTTTTAGAGTTGACATATTATGTACAGCCCGTAGAGAAAATTTATCTGTTCAAATGCAACTGGTTTGGCAACGATCCTGGTTCTAGAATCAACGTGCACAAAGATTGTAAGCTAATCGAAATAAGGCATATGTCGCATTACTATAAGTATGATCTTTTTGTGTTAGCTAAGCAAGCATTACAAGTCTATTTTGCTCCTTATCCATCCTTAAAAAAAGATAAAGTGGATTGGTGGGTTGTTTTTAAAACAAAGGCAGGATTTACATTTGATGAAGATAATATTCCAGATGAAGCAGCGTATCAAGTGGATCTTGGGCCAAATACTAAAATAATAATAGATGATGACATTGATGTAGGGTAATGATGAAGTGAATGTATTAGTAGATGCATTTGTAAGTACTGAAGAAAACGATATAGAGTAAGAGACCAAGTCTAGATCCGAAGATGATGAAGACTGAGGTATTGAACTTAAATGTTATGTACTATTATGAGCTATGTACTATGTTATGTATTATTCTGAGCTATGTAATAATAATGATGTTGATTGTTCTTAGCTATGAATTTACTTTCGTTCTTTACTATTCTGATTTATGTAATGATAATGTTGACTATGTATGTTATTCAGTATTGTTCTTCTCATTTACGATTTATGTTATGATAATGATGACTGATGCTAATAATACAATTTATTTTGTATGCTCATTATATGATTGTAACAGATATGTCAGATGATAGATGATGACGATCGAGGAGTATATCTCAGCCTACTCCTTTACCATCTCCTGGACCAAGAGCAGGTCCGAGCAGCTCAGTGCCAGATATGCGCCGAGTTGCGGAGATTGTTCCGAAGAATGCCGGCTAAATGTCAAGCTTATTTCGATTTAGATTATTTAAAATATATGAAATATTTATATCAACATCTGCACAGAGGATTCGAGATTGAGCCAGCAGAGTTCACTTTAAAGGTATCGAGACTGTCTTACACAAGCAGAATGTCGGGGGCTTGGCAACATTGGGATAGTATTCCACCCCATATTAAGAATGTCATTCTAGCCGATTTATTGGTAAGTATTTTTTATACTAATATTGAAAATTAATATACAATAAATAATTAAAAATAAATGTAATATGTTGGTTGTTATACGTGTTGAGGAGCATGACATGCCAACTTTTTTGAGTCATTGGAATATGAGGATGCGCAAAAATTATCGAGAGATGATTTCAAGGGCGAAGACATTAGAGAAAAGCCTCAGTTTATGAGTGATGATGTTTCGGTAGCATTTCAAGAGTACTGGGAGACTGAAGAAGCTAAAGTAAGATACAATGATAATATTCACATTTATATTGATTGCATTATTTTACATCATTGTGTATCAAATTTAATAAAAAGTAGCAGCTCGAAATATAGCAAATAGAGAATAGAATCCTGCTCTACACCGCGGTGGCTCAAAATCATTCCAACAACATAGAAAGGATTTGGTATAAATTTTAAATATTTGTAGTATATGTTCACGTAAAAATTTAGTGTATATAATTCATTCTTATTTTTTATAATTTTATTATTGTATATTTACTCAGACTATAAAGTATGGAAGAGAGCCTTCACTGGCAGATGTATTCGGACACACGCATGCGGTGGAGCACACCGATGAAGAAGGATAAATGTTACGTATGATTGGGCAGATCCGAAAAGTGCGCGTATAATGGTAAATATGCTTATCCATATAAATTAAAATGTTTCATATTCGTTCATGTCACAGTATATAAGTAAATTTTATAGCATTTGTGTTAAATTTATATTTCTATTGTAGGGGAAGTATGATGCAGAGGCTGCTAGAGTGATAGAGGCTAGTGGACAAGAGTTAATGGTTGCAGAGTCTAATCGTATATGGCATTTTATCACTGATCCACCTACTCGAGGAAGGCGATATGGTTTCGGCAATCAGGAGGTAAGACTTTTCTTAGACATAAATTACGGTTTTAAAGTATGAGAAATAATCATATGCTATTTAGTATTATGTTTTGTTTACATTTGGACCACAGTAAACTCATTTCCCATTTATGTGTATCTTTTTTCCAACGTACGATGGTTTATAAATATCATGATAAAAGATGTGTGATATATATGTGTGTATTGACATTATATCTGACAATTCTACTTAAGAAAAATAAATGTTATTGATAACTATATACATGTTTAACACAAACTAGTAAAAATATGTTTAAATAACTTCAATGTGAACTTAATTATTTCGCAGGCTGTTCAGCGTGGTTATAGGAGGTCGATGGAGGAGGCAACTATTGCTCGGATGCAGGAGCAGATGAATGAGATGATTGACTAGGAAAAAACCCAAATGCAACAGGAAATAGATGAGCGCATTGCAGCTTACTTTCAGGAGCATGGGTTTATTCCTGGGGAGGGAGGAGATTCTGCTGCTTGTCAAAGGGAAGAAGAAGAAGACGACGGCGACAAGAAAGACGAGAAGACTAGTGTAGGTGCTCATTTCTTGGTTTATGCTTGGGTATGTACATATACTTGGTTTTTTATATGCTATATGCACGTACGATGTTATTTGACTATGGTATGATGTGTTTTGATATGTACGACGGTATTTGACGATGATATGATGTGTTTTGATATGTATGACGGTATTTGACGATGGTATGATGTGTTTTCACATGTATGGTATTTATAATTTTGTTTTTTTATATAGTGAATTAATTATTGATGAGTATTGGTGAATTGATGAGATGATAGTGGTGTGTAGTGGTTATTGGATAGAATTGCTGTGCAGTGTAGTGTCGTGTGGTTTGAGGGAAAGGAATTGTTGTGCAGTGCAAAAATTTTGCTTCAGATTTGCAACGGCTAGCGAAGACCTTCTGGTCATTGTATAGTAACGGCCAGTAACGTCATTTTTGCGACGGCTTACAACGGCTTCCCGGTAAAAGAAACTACTTGCCACGTAAGGTGACACATGGCAGTTAACTGTTGCAAGCCTTTGCTAAATGAGCGACGGAGCTGTCGCTCAACCCGTTGCTACTTTTGTTGACGACGAGTTTAAAATCGACGACACATAGCGACGGCTAGCAACGGCCGCCAACGACTATCTGCCGTCGCCATTTACTGTG
The DNA here is from genome assembly GCA_030737875.1 of Allium sativum. Taxonomy (NCBI): domain Eukaryota; kingdom Viridiplantae; phylum Streptophyta; class Magnoliopsida; order Asparagales; family Amaryllidaceae; genus Allium; species Allium sativum. Next base: position 368,591,304 of record CM060920.1, read on the forward strand.
TGTCTTATAGTGTAGATACGTAGATTTCCTATCTTGGGGCTACAGATTCTAATTCCAAGTGGTTAATTTTTTAAGAGATATGCATATGCATGCATGCATGTATATAAATACATAAATATACGTATACTTAAAAAATGTCTAATATATTGTCATGTTATTTTTATACAATTTTCTTGCAGAATACAAGGTATACTCCAATGCTGGAAATCATCTTTGTGCAGTTGCATTCATGGATGATCATTATCATGTTCCTAGTGCATTTTCTCTACTACACAAGGTAAGTTAATCACATTTTGGATCTACTGCGGATATGCGGGTCATGAAAAGTAAACAAGTATATTAGGATTCATAAATATATGTAACTGCTTAATGTCATTTCCAGAATTGTTTATAGTCTTCGTCATTAAAATGAGGGTAGGTAAATAAAATTGTAGCCGTTATTACAGCGCTTCTGAACTCTCAGTCAATCCCAATTATCCAATGTGGTCCATCCACATTAGAGGTCACTCAAGATATTTCAAGGAGGGCATCTAGTTAAGAAAACCAATATATTCATACCTGAAATTAGTAAAAGGAGAGCTGGTAAAAGAAATATGATAACTACTTAAGAAATGCAAAGAAATGTTAAGAAATTTTCTCTCGTTTGAGCTGCAGTATAGCTTACGTATTTTTGTTTGCGTCGAAGGTTCTAGATGAATATCAAAAGGCTTTTGGTGAGACATGGTGAACAATTGATATGAATTCTACATAATCATGACCATATATGAACGATGCTGTTACGCAATTCACAATTCCAGGTTTGTTTTTATTATGTAAATGCCAGTTATTCCAAAAGCTTGTCTCAATTGATAATAAATTCCTTCTAAGGGGTTTATTTTCTCATGGGGTTCATATTTGTGTGTATGTATGTTGTGCGAGTATTTTGGCCATGTATGAGAGATGCTAAACTCATTCTCCTTAGAAAAGTGTGGCTTTACTCTCTACTTGATTGGTGGGAAATATGGATCCATCAGTGGTTGTTGCTAATATTGTCAATTATTATCAATTATTATTTCCATTACACTAATAAAATGGTAAGTGGAGCCCTACTTTCTCTTAAGTTGTTGACTCGGAGAAAGCATGACTGTACTCACCACTTGATTATAATTGTGGAGGAGTGAGCCTCGGAGAAGGCAAGGGTTTACCTATCAGTTGATTTGCGGAGTGTGTGGGTAATGATTGGTAACAACTGACAATACTTCTTACAATCATTGGTGGATGCCTCATTTCCCATCAATCAAGTGGAGAGTATAACCACACTTTCTAAGGAAGAATGAACTTAGGTACTATTCGCAGTGAAATGGTGCCATGTTTGCGACCGTCGATCGCATGGCACTGTTTCAACGGTCAAAGGCAACGATTCTCAAACATTGGAAAATGAATGACGTGTCGGATGCGTCAGACGCCAACAATTCATTTCCAACGTTTCCTTTCACGCTGTATAAATCAGCCCTCCCCCCAATCTTATTTCCTCCATCTCCAACCAGCAAACCCCTACTCCCTCTTCTACTTTTTAATTTTTTTGGAACAAACGAAGATGCAAAATAGGTTTTTTGTATACCGTTGTGTTTATTTTTCTTAATTATATAATATATGATTTTTTTGGAATTTTTCTAAATTTTTTCTGTTTTGTAGTATGTCTTTAGATTCTGATTCTACTACTTCCCAGTATTTTGCTAATTGGACGTACGAATGGGAGGCTGTTTTCATTGATGCGTGCATTGAGTTTTTAGCAGAGCGAATTGGTGGCGCTATCAATTTTTACGGGATCATCGCGGCTGGTTTAAATGATCGTTTTAATCTGAGTTACACAGAATCCTAGATTAAAAACAAGTGAGATAATCTAAAACGATCGTTTTGTGATTGGAACAAACTACTGTGGACACCGGGCGGAGAATGGGATCCAGTGCACGATAGGTTGGAGGGTCCCATGAGTAGTGGGCTAGCGACGCAGGAGACCATATAGGAGATTCAAATCTGCCAATGAAATTTCGGGAGGACATACTTTTTTGGCAATTTTTTGGGTATGCTTTCTTTCTTATATCGGATCCATGGTACTGCACCTGCACCAACTTCTTCTTTCACCGTTGCCGACACCGGTTACTATTCCAATTGGATGAGTACTATCAACCCGTCTTCTGGTCAGCCCTCTAGGCGCAAGCACACCAAGCGTGGCAATTCGGGCCGCTCTTTTGTGACCCTCCCCAAATGTTGGACATTGCTACCCGTTGCTACAATATTATTCAAGCAGTGTCAGATGTCGAGCAATGGAAAATTATGATGATTTTCCATAATGATCCGCCGAATCTGGAGATTGTCACCACCTTGACGACGATGATGTACAGGGGTTTATTTTAGCGGATTTGAGGAGACTAGAGCATCGTCGCCATTTGTAGTTCTTTATTTCATTTCATTTTTAGTTTACTAGTTGTATTTATGTTTGTATTTCCATTCATTTAATGAAATGTAGTCATTTTCTTTTGTGCAATTAGTATTCAGTTAACTCAAAACAAATAAATTCACATACAAATACCATGCTCAAATATTCGTTTGTAACAAAAAACGCATTCATGTTCACTAACGTGTCACGCTCAAATACCCCGTTATAGTTCGTCGCAAACACAACTTCAGCATTTCTCATACCTATGAAATGTATCAGTCCTTGGAGGATTTTCTCAATGGTAGGACACATTGCATGATAAAATATATAAATTGACAAAATATACCTTTTCTTTTTTCATTTTGAAACTTGTGCACACATGAAATCTTCAGCTGCTCGATAGTAAAGAAAATATGGATGTTAATCAATATTAAGTTCCCATTGGTTTATCTTGCTTGTATTGTCACTCTGCCTTTGGCAGGATGATGTTAGATAAGCTGGATTATCTGGAATAGCTTGTTCTAAGTACAAACAACATAAAAAGTATAGACATGGTTTCTTTTTCTCTTTTTTGTGGTGTTTACGTCTTGCTTTCAAAAACTTTGATATCCATGTTGGTAAAATAAAGATCTTTTTTGTGGCACGTAAGGAAGTTTTTCTTGGTAGGGGTTGTTTTACTATAGTATTTTAGGGAAAAAAGAAGCTACCTAATTGGAGTATGAATAGTTTCAAATTAAAAATTTTGGTACATAGTACCATTATCCCAGTTCTGGTTTTTATGATTTTTTACCCCTCTATACATTATACACAGTATTCTGTGTGACTTAATTTATTATTATCTACCACCAGTCTCATTCTTCAGGATCCCAGAGAAGCTGATAAATTAATGAATATTCAATGGGAACTGGATGAAACCAAAATAATATTAGTAAGTGCATCGTATAGCATACTTCCAGCATAATAATACCGTGTTTCTATCTCATAACGAAATTTGTTTAGGGTAGTCATAGAAGTGAGTACTTATACATGTTAACTGTACTTATACATACTTGTATATAACTAATATATGTATGTTTATTCTTCTTTTTGGCAGGTGTTGTATGATGCTTTTGAGGTTGCTACATGATGTTGCACTCTTTCCCCTTCAAATCCGTCATTTTTGCATTAGTGTACTATCTATCGATGTTCATACTTTTTATTTTTAGTACGTATCATCTTGGTTTGCTACAGTTTTATGTATCGCTTATTTATATCATAAAAATTTATATGTTTAATCCCTCATGTATGAAAAATTGTGGATATTTTTTTTTTGTGGTTTGGCTTATGACTCAATTTGTACACTTAAATTACAATGTGATAAATGTGATCGTTTGAGTTGGTACAATATGGTAGTAGAATCGAAAATTGTAAGCTTGAATGTATATGTTAGTAAAAAAATGCAATAATTTTTTAGTTCTTTTACAGCGGTCTATCTATGCGACAAAAAGAGAATGTTACAACTTTGTTATACTAGCATTATGCTTGCTATAATTTTTTTTTTGAATTCGTTCAGGGGGGAAACCGACCGGAGTCGTAAAAACCCCCTAATGCACCTAGCCCGGTCTGCGGGCACCACATAAGTGGCTGATCTTAGCGTATGCACATGGTAACGCTTAGCATGTCATTCTGAATTTCGAACTCGCATCGTTGTTACCTCAATACAAGTCCTTATATGTTGGGCTAATGCTGCAATATATGGTAATATTTTGCAAGGATTAAATAGGTTCCATGGAAGGAAAACAATGCTACAATAGATAGTAATGAGTTTTCTATAGCGTTTCAATGCGTCATAAACAATTAATATGATACATTTCATAGCGCTCTCTTGGTGCTATAATAATTTGGCATATCAACATGTTATGGCAGTTAAATGACGTCATAAAAGTTCTATAGCAAGCTACAAAAAAGTAGTTGCACCGATATAGCCTGTTTAAGATAGTAGCAGGGGTACGTTTTCCATTGCAAGATTGAAACACTATAATATCTATCATACTTATTACAACATGTTGATCTATGGCATTTATAGAATCGCTATAAAAAGTTTTAATAGCGGTTTTTAAACGCTATAAAAGGGCCTATTTGTTATAGTGAATACACCTCACTGTGCACATTTATCGGCTAAAAACTTTTGGTTGCCTATGTTTACCTTGTCTTAAACCATTAAATAAAAATAAACTTAACTTTTGGCCTAAACCTTGTACATTTATTGGTTACGCAACCAATAAAAAGAGATATAAATGCTTAGATAAATCTGGTAAAATCTTTATTAGCAGAAATGTTGTATTCAATGAACATGTTTTTCCATTTATTAGATCAGATATCAAAACTACTGGTAAGATTTACAATCTAAAAGGTTCTATACCAAACATACCAGTTTATTCAGAAATTATAAGACATACAGAGACTGATGGGGCCAGCTACAGTTCGTAGTCATAGTGCACAATGTCATCAAGACCAGGCCATGAAACCACTTAGTCAACTAGTCACTTTTATCAGCCTCCTGCAAATTTTGTTAGTCATAATGATCAAACTGAGAGTGAAAATTATAGGAATGATCATATTGAGAATGTGAATCAAGACAATGTAAGCAATATACCTTAATTCCGGTTATCCTATGATCATACGAGCTACAAGTGGTATATTCAAACCAAAAGTATATACCACTACTATCTCAGTTTGCGATGATCTAGAAAATTTTGATCAGGCTGTCAAAGATAGGGAACAACTATGATTGAAGAATATAATGCTCTTGTCAAAAATAATACCTGGGATCTTATTTCACCCATAGGTAATAAAAGTATAGTGAAATTTTAATGGATTACAGGTTTAAGAAAAATCCTAATGGATCCATTAAAAATACGAGGCAAGACTTGTTGCCAAGGGGTTTAGTCAAGAATATGGATTTTATTTTAATGAAACTTTTTCTCCTGTTGTTATACCCACTACTATAAGGCTTGTTCTCACTATTGCCTTACACATAAACAAGTATATAAGGCAATTAGATGTAAACAATGCCTTTCTTAATGGTGACTTGCAAGAAGAAATCTATATGAGTCAGCCACAAGGTTTCGAACAAGACAAAAAAATTTGTGTACAAACTCAAAAAGGCTCTGCATGGTCTTAAGAAAGCACCAAGAATATGGTTTGATAAACTGAACGCAACCCTAGATAGATTAGGCTATCAATTTACCAAATCTGATAACCCTCTATTTACAAAAATTACTAAATCCTCATCTATATACAACCTGATTTATGTTGATGATTTAATTATTATAGGTAATAACAATGAGCAGTTCGATGAATTGATACAATATTTGGATCAGCACTTCTCCATCAAAGATCTTGGTCACGTAAACTATTTTCTAGGTGTAGAAATTTTAAATAATACAAGCAGTAGCATGATTCTCAGTCAAAAAAAGTATATTAATGAAATTCTGTCAAAAGCAAAGATGTGTGATACAAATCCTCAACTAGCCCAATGATAACCAGTAAGACTTATTCTAAAAACTGGGGGAAACTATACTCAATTATAAACGATATAGTAGAATTATTAATGCATTACAATATGCTACTATTACAAGACTTGATATAGCCTTTAGTGTTAAAATTATCTCAACTTATGCAGAATCCCCTTGATACTTACTGAAAAGGCATAAAAGGGATTATGAGATATCTTAAAGTAACTCTAAACTATGGTGTATTCTTAAGAAGAAGAAAAATTCTCAACTTGATTGGCTACAGTGATGCTGACTGGGCAAATGACCCTGATGATAGAAAATATGTGTCTGAATACTGCATTTATCTGGGAGACAATTTAATTTCCTGGAGCTCAAAAAAGCAATCAGTTATTTCTAAATCCATCACTGAAGCAGAATATAGAAGTGTAGCTAGTGCAATTGCTGAAATGATGTGGCTAGAATCACTTCTAAAGGAATTACAAGTTAATATTCAAGGCAAGATAACATTGTGGTGTGACAATCAAAGTATGATAGCTAATCCAGTTTTACACTCTCGAACAAAACATATTGAAATCGGCTTATATTTTGTTCGAGAGTAAGTTATCAATGGAAAATTACAAGTCAATCCTGTTCCATCGTATACCAAAGAACAGACATTCTTGCAAAAGCTTTATCAGTGAAAAAATCAGAGACTAAGATTGGACCTAAAAGTTGAAAAGATTTCGGATTTAAAGCAGTATAAAATCATGCTAGGTGCAGCTCAAAAATCATCCAAACCAATCAGATCTACTTCAGCCAAAGCCACTGCTTCAAGCATGACTTTGATTGAGCCTAAGTCTCGATCAAAGGACACTTTTGTCTTAATTTGATCTGAAGACTTCAAAGACTCAGTAAAGCCTCAGCATCAAAATCTAAAGAAATAAACATTAGATCTGATATCAACTGGATCTACTACAACCATGGATGAAGATAACTCTCAATTAAGTTGTGAAAGAAACCTCAGTGAAGAGATAATTGAAGCCAGAAAAAATCAAAGGATTTCAACAAATTGAAGACAAAAATTATTAAAGGCAGTGGAAGCCATATGGCAACACTCTCGAAGCCCTAACTCATAAAACTAGGTTTGAAGGAGGACAGTTGAAAGAAAAGGATTCCCTAACGCTTTATTTCATTATGCAAGTTGCACCCAAAGATTGTATTCGGGCCATATGTGACCCCTTCATCACATGTATATATATTACAACCGGTGTACAGTTTACAATTAATTCTATAACCCAATTCGTTTCTACCGAAAATAATATATCATTTCTCATCTTAATTCATTTGCTTTGTCTTCAGTCTACATTTCATATTTCTTCAAATATTTCAACATAAAGATTTGGTTAAATCTACATATAAGAGAGGCAGGGAGCAGATGAAATGTTTTCGCACTTATATGCTATCTTGGCATGACTTGACATTGACTTATCCCTTTGTTAATTGGGTTTACCTGGTTTTATAGGTTAAAATAGTAAATTCCTAAGTATATATTCAATACATATGACCTTGTTTTACCTTATGTGAGAGAGAGGATAGGTGGATATACTACAAAGCAAAGTTTTCCATTTGATATTTGCAGACAATATGTATGTTATCGACCTTTTACCATGTCGAAATAATTGGTCGACTATAAAGCAAGTTTATAACAGGAATTCCTATTGTATATAAAAAAAGAAGCGCTATTTTCCATAAATAATTCATATTAGTTGAGAAAAAAAAATCAAGATGGTTTTTGTCATGGAAAAAGGACTTGTTTTTTTATTTTCTGGTTTAAAATACACAATTTCTAGAAAAAGGATGTTTTTTAAAAGCAAAGCTATTATCTGAATCTATAATATGGATTTTTTTTAGTTTAAAATGAATAGATGTTCTTAAATTTAATTGCTAAAATTAGCTTAAACTTCTCAAGTTATGATGCAAAGAAACGAGCTCTGAAAATGAAATGACTATTGGTTTGTAGGGTTTTCATTTGAAATATCATATAGATTTAAGTAATTTGTCTTTTTTTAAGAGAGGATGAGTTCATAGACCTATTTTGATTTTTTTTGTTGTAAGATTGGACGAATAATTTGTTAGGGAAAACCAATAATTATGCAACACAACTATTGCAAAAATGTTGCAGAAAAATATTTGCAAAGATTTTGCAAAACGAACAAAGCTAGTTATACAATAGAAAATCAGTTTGAAGAGAGTGTGAAAAATGTGTCAATTTATATTTCAAAAAAATATTTGCAATTAGTTTGCAAAAAACAATGTTTGATAATGTCATGTAAAGCCAGTGCCGATACTTTGAAAAAATCTGTTTGCGAAGACTTTGCGAAAATCTATTATAGAGAATCAGTGCAATGTATAGTACCTTTCTTGTTTGTCCGAGTCCAGAATGCCATTTTTCCATGAAACAATATTTCTCGCTCTATAGTGCAGAAGGTTGATAAGCAACTGCTTCCCAAGATAAAACGGACCTGCTCTGCAAAACTGCGTAGGAATTTACAGAGCTTGATGAACTTAAGTGAGTAAATGAGAATATATTTTTAACGACGAAGACGAAGATCAGATTTCCTATATTTTTGTTTTTTCTGCTTCGTCCAATATATAGGTGTGGGAGGCCGGTTAACGGTTGTAATGCTTAAAAGGGTTTGACCCTTTGACCAAGTGATGCGACTTTTTTACTACTGTTTCCTATTTGAATTTGAATGGAAAAAATTGTTCAATCTTAATACAACCAATTGCCACTTGAAGCTACAAAGTGCTAAGTGCTTCTAATATGCCTCAAACTCCCATTCGCCCACGCGCAGATGCGGATGCAGGTTCGGGCATAGGGATGAATACGAGAGCGGGAGCGCACCCGCGTGCATTGTGATGAGTTGCACCACTAGCTAAAATGGCTTATTCTTTTATGTATCTCTTGTCTCATGGGAATTATAATAATATCCTCATCTTATTATATAATCATAGAATATTTATTACATACTTAGTTAGTGGGACTATACGTATTCCAAGACATTCAATACATGAAATATTCATTCATTTCTACCAATCTCTCACATGAATGAGTATTTGCTTATTTTGTTCTTAATTCTATGAAATCTTATCACATCGTTTGAAGTAGCACAAAGACCTTAAACTTTCATAGTGATTATCTATTTAACTTACTAGCGAATCAATAGACTAGTTTGTCCTTGAACTGTAAGCTTTTTGTGTATGTCTAATTCATGAATAACACACAATGATATTTTTTATCTTCCTTGATTCTTTGTTTGTGTTTGTTTTAGCCATGAACACCAGCTTGGTCTTATGAGTGTTTAGAGAATTTTTGGCCTTTAGTGATACTCTTTGAAGCGGCGCCTTCACACTCACGTAGGTGATTCTATAAAGTGTATCCTATAAAATACCACTTTATTCTCTTTTTAGTCAAGTATAGACATCATTAAAAGCTGCACTTATCCTATTCTCGACGGTTTGTGCATTGATTTATTATAGGAATGATTTCAGTGTTATCAGTGCTACTAAGTTTATCCTGAACTGAGATGTCCCTTTGAACCTAGTTTGTGAGATCTTCTGTCTACTAGGTGGGGTTTCCATTGAGGAAAACTTTTAGTTTATAGACCTTAACCCCATTCCCATCGATAAGGTTTGAACCTTCTCTCTTAGCAAGCCTTTTGTTAGTGGACCCGGTACGTTATCTTTTGATCTTATGTAATCTATAGTTATAACCCCATTAGAGAGAAGGTGTCTAATTATTTTGTGTCTACGAAGAATATTTGTAGATTTTCTAATATAAAGTTTGCTATTTGCTTTACCAACAGCAGATTGGTTGCCACAATGTATACTAATTAGCGGTACCGGTTTTTTCCAATTTGGAATATCATCTAAAAACCTCAAAGCCATTCAGCTTCTTCTCCACCTTTGTCTAATGCAATGAACTTTGATTCCAATGTAGATCTTGCTATATAAGTTTGTTTTGACGATTTCCAAGATAGTTCCCAAAAATGACCATTAGCCAAAGTAAACACATATCCACTTGTGGATTTTTTGTATAATGACCCAGTGATCCAATTTTCATCGCAGTATCCTTCTATCACAGATGGATATTCTGAATAATGCAGTCCATTATTCTGCGAGTATTTCAGATATACTTATACTTGAATTATAGCTTTCCGGTGATTCTTTCCTAGGTTGCTTGTATACCGGCTAAGTTCGCGTATAGCATATGTTATGTCTGGTCTGGTACAATTTATGACATACATAATGCTGCTTAGTGCCAAGTATACAAGAAAACTCAAGTTGATAGAAACCATCACCACTATTTTTGACCTAATTTGATTTAAGTCTACAAGTGATTTTGCAACAATTATGTTCTATTGCTTAAAGTTTTCTAATTTTTTATCAGTGTAACGTAATTGAGACAATACATATCCTTGTGGAATTCTATGTATTCTTATACCAGGAATTACATTAGCGATTCCAATATATTTCATATTAAATCTGGCTGAAAGCATATACATTTTTGATGTTATTACATCTTTACTGCTAATATATAGTATACTATACACTAATATATAGTATACATCCATAAGAAAACTACAATTACATCTCTCATATGCCATTACGTCTTCGAACTTTAGCTAAAATCGACTAACCAGAGCTTTGATACCAAATGTGACGAACGCCCATAATTCCTGCACTTAAAATGAGGAATAATGCACTGAAAGATGTGCCAGGAAGATATGGATGATCATCAGGGTAGAATAACACAAGTGGAACCTGTCGTATAACTCACAGCGCGGGGAAAAAATATAATAGAACATATACAGCAGGCATTAATAGTGAAACATAATTGAGCAGAATCTTAAACTTTCATATCATCATGAAATATCCATACATCAATGGGAATACATCATAAGAGTCTGTACAAAATGCCTTACTAGAAGTCACTCAGAGAATCATAACAACCATGACATCAAAGACAACCAATAGTAGAGAGTAGGAAATAATACATCAACCTCCTGCTCGTTGTCGCTCTGCAGCATCGTCCTTATCAAGATCTATCACCTGTCACTTGCTACCTAGTCTACCCATCCATAACATCAATGGATGAATAACCCAAGGTAATAAGAGGGAACATAAAACCTTAAGTTAGATAATAGTCTTAATGAGTGATAAAACAACTATCTAACATTATCAATAAAGTATATGAGAAATAGGAATAAAAGATATACCAGCACGAAATTAGAAGCTAGGAGGCGAGTTTGGAGGGTTGGAGACACTGCAGCAGTGGGGGCGATGGAGTAAGAGTTTAGGAAATAATTGTAAGGGAAAATAAAATTAGGAAGATGAAGTAACAGCTGCTATATGTATCAGCAGACCACAGCCGCTTTTTTGGCCTTTGCAAGCCGTTGCCAGTGGTCGTCGCAATTTCCTGTGTGTCTTGTAGTGAGTCGATAGCAAATTGCTGATCTTAATGAAGGACGGTCGGTGGTTTATAACTAATTGAAACAAAGAATTTTTTAGGATGAAGTAAGAATACAATACGGTGTGGATCTTTTTTGCTTCCACATGTACATACAGGTGAAGAAAAGCAGTGACGTCACTGCTTCGTGCCATCGCAAACACCTAGCCATCGCACTTTGAAAGTGCACCAGCCTATGGCCATCTCGATGTCGTACTTCGACACTAGCCTGTCATTAGCTCGTTATGAATTCACCTCTCCAGCCACCATTTCCAGCAACTTTAGACCAAATAAATAGTGTCATTGAAGACTGCTCAATCTGCTGCCTTATTGATACCATCAACCCTACTAGTGGACATGTCGACTAAGGTCTGCAAATGATTGGGATCCTTGGCAATTTCCCTCTATCACCACTTTTGTTTAGAGCCAAACTGACAGCACATCTAAGCTCAACATCATGATACAAAAGCATTCCTATAGGCTATAGGTTTTGTTCACTTCAGTGACATTCAGCGAATTTCATCACCTCGTTAGTCATTGTGCGAGCCATTTTGTGGTCAATGTCCATAACTGAATTTTATATGAATGATATCGAATAATTCATGTTGGTGTTATATATATAGTATACATCCATCAGAAAACTAAAAATACGTCTCTTGTACATCATTACGTCAACTTTGGATAAAATCGATTAACCAGAGCCCTGATACCAAATGTAACGAGCGCCCATAACTCCTTCACTTAACAAGAGGAGTAATATGCTGAAAGATTTGCCAAGTAGCTATGGATGATCATCAGGGTAGAATAACACAAGCGGAACCTATCGTATAACTCACAGTGTAGGGATAAAATAGAATAGAACATATACAACAGGCGTTAATAGTGAAACATAAATGAGCATAATCTTAAACTTTCATAACATCGTGAAATATCCATACATCAATTGGATAACATTGTAAGAGTCTGTACAAAATTCCCCACTACAAGTCACTAAGAGAATCATAACAACTATGATAGCGAAAACAACTAATTGTAGACAGTAGGAAATAATACTCAGCCTCTTGCTCGTCGTCACTCTGCAGCATTGTCCTCATCAATATATATCACCTGTCAACATGCTACCTAGTCTGCCCATTCACAACATCAATTGATGAATAACCCAAGGTAATAAGAGGGAACATAAAACCTTGAGTCTGACAATAGTCTTAATCAGCGATAAAACAACCATCTAACATCATCTATAAAGTATATGAGAAATAGGTAAATCAATCGTCTAATCTACCAACATCAGCAGAGAAGAAACCCGAACTCGTCTCCTCCACATCTAACAGTGGTTACCTTTACAAACAATCAAATAGAAACAAACAGACATAGCCACTAGTTATCCACCATAGACCATCCTAATCGAGATCAACATTTCCCAAGCACAAGCCCCGAAGGCCTAAACCAACATCAGACAAGCACCCAAAATATGTCTCCTTCGACTTCGAACGATCTACACAAGACAATATAAGCAAAGCAATCAACATCCATGACTCTGGCTATCACCGCCTATCATGCCTTGAAATCATCATTAATCTTACGACTGGCCCACCTTGCCATAGATCAAGGGCTAATGGTAACCCTGGTTCTAGCAAAACCCCATATGCCTTACATCGATACGTATCCAGGCCTTTCATCGATAGCAGGGTACTCGACTAATCGTCTAGTCTTCTAAGCGTCCCTATTAAACCTCTTCTTTGAGTCCTCTAGAACCTCCGAATAACAATAATCCCTCAGCCTTCAATATCGCTAGTCATCGTCATCGGCGACTATTCATAAGCTCAAGCACCTTTTCAAGCAACCATTACCCACGAGCTCAAACATTCTTGAGTCGTCTTCACATTCGTTGCATTTCATCAATCAACGGACACTTCACAATGCTTCGAACATTCCACTATGAATTCACGTCGAAGCTACGTCCAACATCTTACCAAAAGTAACATCATTTGGCCAATATTTGATGGATCGTTGCTGCCTCTTATATGGATCGTTCACAGACCCATATATACTTCTACCGCGTTTCACCCTTTTTATAGCATTTCAGAATGATGCGAACCATTGCCAAAACCATGCCCGGTCCATCGACTTCTCCATGCGCTCCTTATGCTCGACCCCTCAAAACACCATGCGCACTGAACCATCTGGTTATGCGCGATCCATCAAAATGCTACCAATCCATTAAAGTGCTACCAATCCATCCTAGTTTGTCATTGCCGATCCATTAGCTCTACGCACCGATCCACTCATTTCCACGTTACATACTTTCTACATTGCATACTCCTGATCTTCGAACTGATCCATGATGGACCGGTCTTCCCGATCCATCACATTTTGCCACTGATCCATTGGGTTGCATCTAGCCCGACCTACTGAGCTATCGTGTTCTCTCCTTGCCAACTGATCCATGCAAACACTACCTATCCAACTCCAAACACCACCGATCCAACTCCAAACACCACCAATTCATCCCCTTCGTGGTAGATCCATCAAGTTGCCACGTTCACACTTGCCGACTCGCCCAAATACAATCTGATCCAATAGATCAATGCATACATCACGACTAAAATCGACCAAATTCCAATAACCAATCCATAACACAATCAAACAATAATCAAGCAAACATTAGCACATAAATCATCATCATATGATCATATAAAAATTCACCAAATCATGATAAAACGACGAATGAATCAATAACTAGATCTAAACTTGCATAAACACATGAATTAACATATGAATTTACCATTATAATCTTGCTAGATTATATCCTATGGTGATTCGAATTGAAAATATACTTACATCGATTAGATCTAGGTGAAAACAACTTGAAATGATGAAAATAAGATTAAACAACCCATATACTTAATTGAATTTGTGTGAGAGATGCTTATCACTCAACAAATCCACCAAATAGCTTGAAAACAATGAATCTCTAAACCGGAAAGCGAAGAACGACCTCTGAATTAATCACTTTGATGTGATCTACCTTTTTTCGATGTTGATCTTCAATCTCCTAATATATATCTATGAATGGAAATAAAGTGAAGAGGTATTTGATGGAGTAGGGAGAATCACAAACTCGAACCAAATAGAGAAATGAAGAAACTAAACAATTCTCCTTGCCTCTACCCTCCTATTTATAGCCAACAACCCCTAGCCTTAATGAGCCTCACCAATCAACCCACTAATGACTAACTAGTCTATCCAGAAACTGTGTATCACTAAAACAATGATTCCTCCCAAACCACTGAGCCAAATCTTTGATGTGACCACTTTATGGAATTGGAAACATCGTTTCCTTTCCAATGAAATCAATTCCAACACCTAATTCAATCAAAAGTTATTCCTTGTACAAAACTGAAAGGGGCAAAATGGTCAAATATAAAATTGATAAAAATTATGGATATGTCACACATCCCCATAAATAACATATCAAAATGTGAGAGTGATCCAACCCTTAGGGAATTAAATAAAAATAGTTTACAATCCCCGATACGTAAAATACGAGTCGTTACATGCTCTACAAAATTGCACTAGAGTTTGCAGAGCCTGACGAACTTTAGTGAGTAATTATGTACAGAGTTTTAACGAGGAAGACAAAGAGCAGATTTCGAAAGGATTTTTTTCTATATATGTGTTTTGTCCGCTTCGTCCTATATATTGGTGTAGGAGGTCGGTTAACGGTTGTAATGCTTGGAAAGGTTGTAACCCTTTGACCAAGTGATGCGATGGTTTTATTACTGTTTCATATTTAAATTCAAATGATTTTCCATCTTAATACGACCAACTTCCACTTTCACCTGCCGATTGCAAAGTGCTAAGTGCCTCAAATACTCCTTAAACGCTCATTCACCCACGGTGCGGGTACAAGTTCATGCGTAGACGCGCATGGGATGTGGTGCATTGCACCACCCGCTAAGATGGCTTATTCTTTTATGTATCTCTTATATCATGGGAATTATAACAATGTCCTTATCTTAATATATAATCATATAATGATGTGGGACTATAAATATTCCAAGACAATTAATGTACAAAATATACATTTATTTACAACATAACAATAGATCTGTATTTAAGAGTGGATGAGTCTTAGAGATAATTTTTTACTTTAGTCATAAAAATTCTGTCAACTGTCTTTAAGTGAAGAAAAGGATATGTTGATGATAAACCAATTATCTAAAGAAGACACTCAACTATAATGTAGAAAAAGAAGTGAATTTATACCGACAAGGCAACTACTATAATCCACATTTTCTATTTTCATCCTAGTCCATGAATAATCATATCATCTTTTGTGCTAGCCGTGAGTAAATTTAACATTATAACGGTTTTGGTCGTACGACTAAAATGTTTGGAAAATCACTTTTCTTAACGGATAACGAAATGAAAGTTCAAATTATGAGCAAATTTAGTGTAACTGGTATATATGGAGATTCGTAGGCTATGAGTACGAAATGTTTTCTAAATTGTAATCCGATTAATAGAGTGGCAGATTTAGACTACTTGCGGTAACATTTTAGATCTTTTAAGTGAAGTTGTGCTAAGATATTCTCGCTTAACTCTCTCTTTTCAAAACAATAACAAAAAAACATATATAATAATCTAAGGGTATCCAACGTGTCTTGTAAATATAGCGTTGGCATGCAAACCTACCAAGCCCTGTCCTGACTCTTACGTAAGTCATAATGCAGTGCAGGGGTGGTATACCTTGGTCTCATTTTATGAGTTGGACACCTAAGGATTACCAACATGTTATTGACAAAGTCAACTTCGGTTTGCACAATCCGCCAAGCTCTGTCCCAACCCTCACGTAAGTCATAATGCAGTGCAGGGGTGGTACACCTTGGTAATAATGTAAATAATAATAATGTAAATATATTTTTCTCAAAATAAAGAGAGAGTAAGAATTTGAAATCCAGGCACTATCTTCACTTATTTGAACTAACTTGTTAACTAAAAGGAAATAAAGATGCCATTTTACGATTGTTGATATCGATTATAGATTTCATTTCATATTTGCACTATGTTTCTACCAAAACAACTGGCCAAGCTGGAGGAGTTTGTAATGATAACCAGACTTTTGTTTGAAGTTTTGATTAGTAGCGGACTTAAATTTCCTAGTGACGACCCAAACTTGTTTTAATTCATTCGTGTCACACTTAAAAGTAAATTACCCATTTGTAAATACTCTTTTAAAAACTTGCATTCATCTTGTAAATATTTTGGAATCTTGCATTTTGTAAATATTTTTTGCATTAAACATTTGGATTTTGTGTGTAGTATCCACTGAAAACCCTTACGAGACAACTCTCGTCCTACTGGGGACACCCAGAGGTTTAACGGCTTGTTGCATATGCTTAGTGCAATCATGCTCCCTACGAAAACGAATTTATCTTAGCTTTTCAATTTGTTCAAGGATGAATAAAAAGATAAGTATGGGGGCATTTGATGTGCAGTAAATATGCACATTTATATTCACACATTTATTCTTATTTTAGTTAAATAAATAACGTATTGGGCAATTTTTACATATTTTAACCAAAAACCCAAAATTCTCAAATTATCATTCATTCATCTTCATATTGGGGCAAAACGGTCATTTGTGCATGTATTTATTTTTGATAAAATTTACTTGTTCATTTTCATGTGTCTTGTAGGAATTTAGGAGCGAAAATGAAGTATGCACATGAAGTTTACATGGAGATATACATGCACAAAGTGGATAAAAAGGAATGGAGATGCAATCCATTCACACGCAACTTAGTGGAGGACCCTACCATTATTACTCTTTCTTTAATGGAATAATTAGAAGCTAATATATTGGCAAGCGATGACAAAAAAGCTTCATGAACTTTTAATGATTAATTAGAGGCTAAAGACAAATGCAAGCTTCATAAAGGGTATTTTTGGTAGTCCCCAACAAAATGGATTAGGTTTTAGAGTTTCAAACATGTATATATACCCCTTTATGTCATGTCTATAAATTCTCTCCGCTAATTAGTGTAGTTTAGAGTGGAGGCAGAAATACAAACCTCTCTTTTATTTCCATGGCTACTTAGCCATTTTTTCTTATGTAATTTTCATTTTAATGCAATATAATTTACATTCTCTCTACTTTATGTTCATAGTTGAGATTTATTTACATGCACTTAGTTTAGTTCTTTTCTTGTTCTATTTAGTTTTTCATTTTGCTTTCTTTTTCAATGTTGAAACTTACATGTGTTAATATGATAACACTTATGAGTAGCTAAGTCCCTATTTAGGGGTAATGAATCTCTCTAATTTTATGTAAGTTCAACATTTGTATGATTTGGTGATCTCTCCAATTTGTGCTTCAAGGTAGTGGATTTTGATGCAGGTTTATACAATTGGGTTTGATAGCTTATATTGCATAGGCAAATAAGCTATTCTTATTAAATTTGAATAAATATTTGCTAAGTGGTTATTGATTTTGAAATGAAAGTAAAAACAAAATTTGATGGTCTATAGTTCTAATTAATAGTTCATAGGTCATGCTTAAAATAGTTTTTGCTTTAGTTCCATTTTCATGAGAATCATAAGTGGTTTAATTGTTGTGTTAAGGTTTGATAGTTTATATTGTGTTAATCAATAAAATAAGTAAATTATACTTATGATAAATTCAACATATATGTCACTAGAAAATAGAGATCATAGATCGTATGTTTGTTAACTTACATAAATATGAGAGGTGATTTACCTCTAAATTGCTCTCTAATCTCATATTCAGTTCACAACTTAGTTTCTAGTTTTCAATAGTTTTTGTTAGTTAAAACATTCCAAAGTTTGGTTTAAACTGATTGAATATAATCTAAAATTATTTCTTTCCCCATGGATCGACCCGTACTCGCCACGTACTACAAGTGTACGCTGTGCGCTTACGATTTTATACATTTCACAACGAATTTCTAATCGAAAGAAACTTCATCGTCAAACACCTGGGGTATAAGCTATCTCAAAGTCGTAGGACGCTAGGAACTCCATCTACCGTTGCTGCCTTAGGTTGAGATCCTTCTGTGAGAACAAATATTTGTGCGACTTATGATCCGTATATAGCACAAATCTCTCTCCAAGTAGATAATGCCGCCAAGACTTCAATGTGAACACTATAGCAGCCAACTCTAGGTCATGGATAGGGTAGTTCTTCTCATGAACTCTCAACTATCTGCTACCATAGCATATTATCCTACCTTCTTGCATCAATATGGCACCAATTCATGTGCCACAAGCATCTGTGTAGACCGTAAACATCTTGCTTCCATTGGGGAGAGTTAGAACTGGAGCTGATGTCATAGCCCTCTTCAACCTCTGAAAAGCATCCTCGCAATAATGTTCTAAGAAAAAGCCAAGTACTTCTTCGTCAGATGGGTGAGTGGGTCTGATAAACTTGCAAATTTCTTGATAAACTTTCTATAATAGCCCTCCAACCTTAGAAAACTTCTCACCTCCATCGCATTCTTCGGAGCCCTCCAATCTTAAACCGCGACGACTTTAGAGGTATCCACTGCCATCCCATCCTTGTTGACTACATTCCCCACGAACCTTACTTTCTTTCTCCAAAAGTGACACTTGGAAAATTTTGTCTTAAGCTGATGTGATTTGAGAGTGCGTAGAACCTATCCTAAGTGCATGACATGTTCCTCCTCTTTCTTAAACAAGATCAAAATATCATCCACAAAGACCACCACAAACTTGTTCAGAAACTCTCTAAACACCCTAGTCATCAAGTCCACAAAATAAATGGGTGCATTGGTCAAACCAAAAGGCATGACTAACCACCCAGAGAAACCGTCTGGAGTTCTGAATATAGTCTTATCAACACTGCCCTCTGCCACCCTCAACTGATGAAATCCCATGACCAAATCCATCTGCGAGAAAACTGATGCGCCTACTAGTTGATCAAACAAGTCATCAATCCTTGGAAGCGTGTGCCTATTCTTCTTGGTGAGCTTATTCATATCCCTATAATCCACGCATAGACAAGTAAGCTGTCTGCCTTAGTCGCAAAGACGACTTGAGCTTCCCATTCTGATATTCTCTGTCTAATAAATCATTTCTCAAACAGCTCCCCTACTTGCTTGCTGGGCTCCCTCCTCTCTCTAGGAGCAATATTGCACAGAGGTAAAGCGATTGGCTTCGCATTCTCTACCAAGTAAATCCAGAAGTATATCTCACGCCTCGGACGTAATCCCCTAACCTCATCAACCATGTTAGGATAATCTTTGACTATGGGTATTAATCACAAATCGTCAACAAAAGTATCAAGTGAATCTAGGAAACTGAGCATAACTGACCCCCGTGGGTCACACAAAATCTCGAGAGTTCTTCCTTGGCATGTCAGAAGCCTAACTACTCTCCTCTTATAGCCTAGGATGACACCATACGTGGCTAGCCAATCCATTCCTAGAATCAAGCCATATCCCCACAAAACCCAGTACGTACGCGTCACAATCAAACTCGATGCCAAAGATAGCAATTCTCAAATCTCTGCATATCATAGATAAATGACATTACCTCCTATAGGATTTGAGACTAATACATGGTCAGAGACTATACTGGTATTAAGGTGCGGACTATCTACTATAGTATTGGATATAAATGAATGAGAAGTGCCAGAATCAAGGAGGGCTCTAACAGGATAGTCAAAAGGGAAATCAAACCTTCAACAGTGACTTTCCTACCTCAGTCAGGTCCACTAGCCTCAAGAGCATGCACTTGTCCAGAAGATCCTGCCCCTTGTCCTTGCTTGCTAGGGAATTGCTTAGTGAAGTGTCCCACTTGACCACAATTAAAATAGGCTTTCTTTGTCTTTCTACAGTCTTTCACGAAATGACCCAAAGCTCTGCAACCATGACACTTGTCATCTTTCTTGATCCGAGCCTTGTCAGGATTTCTCCCTTTCTTTTGCGTTCCCTTCTTATACTACAACTTCTTTTTCTCGCCCTTAGACTGTGTCTCCTGAGCTTTACTATCTTTCTTCTCATTCTTGTCATCTTCGTTCATTAGAGCCATGTAAACCAACCTCTCAAAAGCCACCCTCATCAGTATATGTGACAATGATAATCCTTGAAGAGGTTGATTCAACCCTCTTACAAACCTAAGAGCCTTCTTATGCGGTGTATTTCCCAAGTCCAGGCCAAATCTCGATAGCTGATTAAATATATTGACATATTCCTTGACATACATATTCCCTTGTTTCAAAGCCAAAAATCTCTCCATCTGTAATCTTTCTTCTGCCTGAGATAAGAACTTCATCTCAAATCTCTATCTGAAATCATCCTAAGTAACCACTGGTTGTCTTGCCTGTGTCACCTCCCACCAGTATGAAGCTTCGTCCTTCATTTTCCAAGCGGCCAACTGTATCTTCCTCCTATCATCGAGCTCGAAAAAAGACCAAACACATTCTCCGTTTCTCTAAGCCAATTGCGCGCCTCAGCAAAGCTCTTAGTACCATGGAACAGTTTCCCTCCCATAGCGCAAAAGTCCTTACAAAGCTTAGAAAAGTTATCTACTCATAGAGGTGGAGCTACTTCAGTTGCATCTAGGGTTGGGGGCATTGCCTTGAACCCCAACAGGTGCCGTAACCTCTAGATAACTACGGAACCATGTCGGTAGTGGAATGCCCTCAGGAAGACTGGGTGCCTAGACATGCTGAAAAGAGAAGAAACAAAGATTCAAAAAGAGAATGACAGAGTATCAAATATGGCTTGAGGGGATATTTTTTTCAAAAACAGGTTTTTTATTTGAAAACTACTTTGCTTTTGAAAATAAGTTTTCAAAACTTTCCTCTGTTCTTGTAATCTTCAGCACTGGTACCAAATGTGACACCCCACATCCATTAATGTCACTCATAAGAGAATGTATTAAGTTTCATGAAGTGCAATAGGTAAACAATAATATAAATTCATAAGATAGATATAAATAAGCAGCAGAAAAATCAACTTTATTATTGAAAATAAAACATTGTTTCAAAACCAATTACATCAACAAAATACCAAATTCAAACAAAATCATCTGTTTTATAAAGAAAAACATCATAGTACGATAAAGCAAAACTATATCCCATCTGACAAGCCATAGCAAAGAAGAAAGACGACCAAAGAGGTACATCAAATCAGAAGAAGTCTAATCCAAGCAGAAAGAAAATCCTGATCACCGAGGAGTGCTACCACTCTAAGGACCTGAGGTGTGGGGGGAAAGGAAGAGAAAGAAGTGAAACAAGATAGGTCGGAAATAAAGCCTGGCGGGTTCCAGTGATTTTGAGTATATGCATAAAAAAGAGGAATAAACGAGACTCGATGAGAAAGTACAGTAGCATATAAGATAACAGGTAAACAAGACAAATGGGACAACAAGATAAAACAGTGGTCAAGCAAAGCTTCTCATTTATATCCCTAGAACAAAAAAATTTCTACAAGGATTAGGTGTTACCCTAATTCTATGCAGTTAAAGCGCTCAGCGGATTCAAAGCGGCAGAGGTCCAAAAAGTCATAGCGGGGATAAAGCGAGGAAATAGCAGGATATAGCAAATGAATTTAAATTAACACATATAACTCATTTTTAATGTTTTTTGCGAAAATATAAATGAGAATTAAATGAAAAACTAACAATTGGTTTAACTATAATTTTTACATTCTTATTTTTTAATAAAAACATGTACAAATATTTATAAATAAGCATAAACTACTATTTAAATTAATTAAATTTAATAAAATATTAGAGTACTTTTATTTCTAAAAATATATATTTAAGATTCGACTAAAAACCTAATTTCATAATTTTTATAATGTATAAATGCCCTTTTTCAGTTCATTTCTTGCATCAAAGATAAAGCGGGAATAACGTAATATAGCGAAAATAACGGGATATATCGGGAATAGCGGATTATAGTGGGGCTTAAAGCGGATAGGCTATATTAGAGGATATTTGCAAAAAGCATAGTGGCAGTAATCCACTACGGGATATAGCAAGGTAATAGCGGGGCATTAACTGTACAATCCGAATTACATAACAGGGACAAGAATAGGCGTTACCCTAATTATATAATAGGAACAAGATTAGTTGTTACCCTAATAACATAACAGGAACAAGATTAGGTATTACCCTAATTACTACACATGAGATCGGCTCCCTGCTATGCAAATACCCTGTGTCATCCGCGACAGTAGGGTGTATCACTCCCTAACCCAACAACTTATAAAACACAGGCTTATTTACCGGTAGTACAACAGCTTAGTTTCACTAATCGGACCCATGCATTTTCATGACTCCATCGGAACGCCCACGTACCCGCCTTCCTCATTTGAACCTCTTATTTTCCTGTTCAATAAAGTGTGCCCTAGCCCCTACCTAGTGCTAGGCCCTCTGTAACAACCCGCTATTCTAAACGATTTAAATTTCGATTTAAATCAATTTTTTTTATTTTGAAAATATTCTGTGGTTCTTCATAATAGGAATTTGAAATTTGAAATACGTATAGTGAAATGTAGCAGCTATAAAAATTTTGTCGGAATATTTGAATGTTTGTCGGTCGCGCAATTTTTAGTGCAAAACTGCGCATAACAGTTCAAAATTTAACAATTTTAAAATCTCTTTGAATCCAGTTCGGACAAACATGAAAAATATTCTATTCATTGTCAGTAATCCAACGGCGAAATTCATTTCGCGAAATTATGACATTTTGACCTTCGTTTTCCATTTGCATTTTTACGTTAAAAGGGGTCCCCTGACATGTTT
Source organism: Allium sativum (assembly GCA_030737875.1). Taxonomy (NCBI): domain Eukaryota; kingdom Viridiplantae; phylum Streptophyta; class Magnoliopsida; order Asparagales; family Amaryllidaceae; genus Allium; species Allium sativum. The sequence continues at coordinate 368,614,507 of CM060920.1, forward strand.
TTGAACGGAGCATCATGACACTGCATATTTTATACCGTTGTGTCCGTCTCGTCGCGCTGATTTTCGCTATATATTTAGTTGTCAGTTTTGGTGTTTGGTTCGCTCTGAAATTGTGAAAATGCTTGCACAATTCATTTTTGAAATAGAGCCATCTGAGTTCGATGGTCCCTTTTCCAATATTACATACTTTTCTAGCCATTTTGAGTCTGCAAAATCTGTCTTTTTATTTCATTAAGCACCCATTTTTATTATTATTTCAAGACATGTAAGGGATTAAACCATGCATGCATGCATTTTCATTTCCAATTTCTAAAGCTTGGTGCGTATGCATATGGTTTAAAATATCTGAGTGTTATGTTCTAAAGATTAATGCATGCTTTGTTTCATGGATTGTTCTTCCCATTTTTGTTTCATTCAAACTTTCATTCTTTTATTATTATTATTATTATTATTTTGCTACTAAAGAATCTTTCAACTCTTTTACATTTTCTTCACCAAAATGTGCACTACTTTTCCGAAGTAACCATTCCATTTTATACCTCCTTTTACCTAAAAGCCTGCGCACAAAATTTTTTTTGAGTGATATTGAATTGAATCCATTCTGAGTCGTGCCTGCAAGTCATCAATTCATTTTGCGTCAATCTATATGCTGTCTTCAAAACTGTGTCATGAAAGGTGAGTTTATCTCACACCTGACTTACACTTTTTCATAGATGTTAGATCAACTAAATAAACTGTTATGAAATGTATAGGATTTCCAGTAGAAATTGTTTGTTTAAAATATACACTTTCATATGTGACACGATATTCATATGACCTTTATGTGCACTGGTTATATATGATTATGATGTGATTGATTACATGTGATGATTTGTTATGTTGTAGATACCCCCTAGTTTAGGAAAAATCACTAAGGGATGAAATGATACATACCTGAAAGGACAATAGATTAGAGAAATATCATTCTGAGTTGAAATGATAGACCTGAACGATTTTTAATAAATTTGGGATCACGGGTTGAAATGATAGACCCGTAGAAATGCATAAATTGCGGGTTGAAATGATAAATATCCATATCACTTGACCATAGGGTAGAAATTTATATACCGACATCGTTGATCATGTTTTTGGAAGTAATTTTTTTGTATTTTAAACCATATAATTTAATCATATATGTAATTTAAACTTTTATATATATTAATATTTTCTTTAAACCTATTTTATATTATTTTAAATTTATATGTGTTTGTAATTTATTTTCTTGTTATTATTAAAATTTTATAAACTTATATATTTATATCTATTTATTTTCAAAGGTTAATTTCTTATATATATATATTTTAAAATATTAATTTATCTTTTATTTATATTTTGTAAACTTTAAACTCAAAGTTGGTTTAAGCTAAGAATCCACGACTTAATTTCGACGTTTGAATTTATAATAACGATATTTGATTTTAACAATGAACTCATATGAAATATGAATTTGAATTTGAATTGAATTGAACTTAAAGTGACTAAATGCGGTTTAGAATAAATATAATTTATATACGGAATTGATTTTTGCAATTGTTTAGTTAAATTAATGAATTTGTGAAATTGAATTTATAAGATAGTTTTAAGCGTATGATTTGAATTTTAGATTATAAAATTAAGACTTGAGTAAATAAGATATGATTTGTCGAATTTGAAATATAAGAGTTTAATTCAAATTTTAAATAATGAATTTAAATTTATGATTTGAGTTGTAATACGATACGATTTGTTTTGAATTATATAAGCGAAAAATGAGATTTTAATTTAAAGTGTATGTATGAATTTGAACAGAAATATTGGATTTTATGAATCGATTTAAATGATATCTTATAATGGTAAACTTGAAACAATTGAATTGTTTGAACTTGGTTTTGACAAGGATAAACAACGTTAATTAAAATCGAAGTTAGTATTTAATTTTGAATTCAGAAATTTGAACCTTAGATTTGTATATTTGATTTTTATAAAGTGATTTATAAAATAATGGCCACGGTGTGAAAAAGATAAACGATTGGTTGTTAAAGAGACCGAGATCGGATATTGTCATACTCTCTGCCAATATCGAAAATTACTTTAACAACTGTGTGCGCGGGGAGTTCCAGAATGAAGGGGATGATTTGGCGAACGACTCCATTTTATTTTATTTCATATTAATTACAAGCCCGTGACTACCTTGAGTCAGCTTGATGTGGCTAAAACAGGAGCTACGCACGAACCAAGTGAGGTCATGCCTCTTGTCGAGCACACTTCTTCGATATTATTCTATTACTATTAAGATTTGATTTGGGCCCTTTTGATTATGGGAGTGTGTATCGAGGTGGGCGGTAGTTGCTGTTATGCGTTACCACTGGTCCGAGTCTGTAAACGGTGAATCCACCCTGACATTGCTTGCGTGCCTTGTCACATGCCTTATACGAACCCACTACGATTTTGTTTTGTACTGTTTTATATGGAGTGCCCTCTGATCAACCTCTAGTTTACGGAGGAACTACGGTACTGTATATAATATAGGAATATACATAAACGGTGTAAGGGTAATCATGGTAATCGCGCTTACGCTATTTTTATTTTTTATTTTACTGATAGACACTATTGTATATAGCGTACTACACTATATAGTATTAGTTTGACGGATCCTTAGAGGATGGTGATCCCAACATCCTTGAAGTTACTGATGCATTTCATTGAACATTTCATTTGTGTTGATTTACTTCTATAAGAATGTTAGTCCTGATCCGAGTTGTTTTGTTTTGCATTATTGCTCAGGTTAGATCGAGTATTACAATTTTCGTGGTTCACTCTTGAAGTTTGGAGCTTAATTTGGGTTTTTCTCACCTATATCTATTTATCAGTTGATTCAGTTTTAGCTATAATTGTCATTCCAGTTTCTTATAGTTATCATTTATTTATGTATTAGATAATCATTGTATTAGACTTCCGTTATATTATCTTTGTAAACTCTGTTGTAAATTTTATTTAGTAGCTTCATGAACTACTATTGTATTATGTATTTTCGCTGCGAGATATTATATTACTTTGTGTCTGCGATTCGTGATTCTGTGATTGTTCTATTTACCTCAGAAGCTAATAACATTCTGTCATTTTGAACGGTTTGAGTTGGTTAATTACTGGCTTGAACCGGACAAAAGACAGTATGTTACACCCTCTAACAAAATACCAGCAGAGATACTAACTAATATGGATTCCACACAGCAAGATTGATACAAGCCAAAAAAACCCTAAGCTTGTGTCCCCAGGTAACTAGGATTTAAGAGTCCCTAAAACCCGATACGACAGCACAAGGGACCTCTTAGCTTATTAATAATCAGGTTTACTTAGCAGGTTTAAGTTCATTAATAAGCATGGTTGTAATATTACATTTTTTGTAAATGTTACAATGTGTACAACCCTTTCCCCCAAAACAAGCACCTGCCCAGATGTACATGTATAGTATAGTAATTCAACTTACTTAACCTACATCTGGCACTTACATTTTCATAACATGTCATTTACTTAATGTTTGTATTAAGTCTAATCTAACATGTTTTCACATATACATGTTATTATTTTCGATTATATTCCCAAATCACAGCAGTATGCATATTATCCCTTTTTATTATATTCCTAAATTGCAGCAAGTATGCATATTATCCTTTTTTCTTATATTCTCAAATTACAATCAAAATTCCTCAATTTATGATATGCCCCCAAATTCTCCATTTTCATGTCATTTCATATTATCCCAATTTCAACTATATGCAATCTTAAATCGGAAATGGCCTAGGCACTCGATGGCCTAGGCTCAACGCAAATAAAAGGTAAAACAAAAGGAGAAGAATAGAATCAAATCAACCGTATAAAATAGGCATATAAACAAGACTGTGATTAGGGATAGGGAAGATAGATATGTATGAACATAACTGATAAATCAAATGACAGTAAAATTACATATATGTTACTATAACAACTACATAAATGAATAACAGTAAAAGAACAATATAGAAAATAACTTACAAGTACTATATGTTCTAGATCCACTTTTATTTACTGTCGTAATACATATCTAAATATTAGATCTGAAAATAACTTGAACTCACAGTGCTAGGTATAAGGTTATGAAACAGTTATTGAAAAAGGTTGTATGCGGATCTTGAATTATCTCTGTAGATCTAAATATTAGCAGTGTCTTCCCGTTTTATATATATTTAAAATAGGGCCATGGAGGAAGAGAAGATAAAGAATAGTTGTGTGTATTGAAATGGGAGAGAGCCTCCTCTATTTATAGATTTACATAGCTAATTCATTCTTAACCTTTAAATCTTAAGGTTTCAATTCTAGCCATACAAGTCATCCAGCGAACCTAGTATACAAAACAGTCTAGAAACAGAACTCGGAATCGGGCCTGCATGCGGGTGGGTGGACCCACCAACATGCTGGGTCGACCTATGGATCGACCCCACTTAGCCATGGGTCGACCCGTATATCGACCCAGGTACGGCATGGGTAATCCTATGACCGTTGCTTCCTACGCTTATTAATTTCGGTTTGAATTTATTTGAATTAATTAACATATAACCCCTTCATAACTTCTTTATACATTATCCGATTGACGCAACATTGGGGTCTATCTGAACCAGAATTACGAGATGAACGCAACAGTAAAGTCGGTTTTACTTAATTCTGAATATTTATTTCATTGTCTTTATTGTATGGTTATGGTGTACTAAATTTTATGGTGCTACAGATGTATTTGTATATCCAAATTATATTCTTTTTTTTGTTAATATGAATGTTGTGCAAATATTGGAATTTTCATATTTTTATGATTTATCTGATATAGCAACAACTAATTGCTTACTAAGTTTACTTATAGTTTTAAGATTCTTGATTAGCTCTATTATATGAAGTCAAATATAAATTATTAGAAGAGAACTGAGATAGTTCGGTAAGTGTAACACCCCGCCTCCGCTAGGGTCACTCGCAAAGGAATGCACTAGCTTTAGAGGGGCATTATTGGTAAACATGCACAGAAATATCACAAGACAGAACATATAAAATAGCGGAAGTAAAATCAAACTTTCATAACATGAATAAATAAGGTCTAAAGCCTTTTATATCAGAGTACATCAAAACCTGTCTTGCAATAGTAAAGTAGCATAAAGACATTTTCATAAATTATTCCCCAAGTAAAAACAGTAAAGTAGCCATTAGCCAAGAAAAGTCCAAGCCATCCATGATGACCTTCAAGCAGAAGAAGTCTGAACTAAACAACAGTATTTCCTCCCTGTAACCTGGGGGGGAAACGGAAGAAAAGAGGCGAAACAAAACGGGTCAGTCAAAAAGACTGAGTAAGCCCTATCTACTATTAGCATAAAAACTAGTAAAGTTAACTGACATGAGAAACTGAGATGAACATAAGCATGATAACAAGATAGATAAGCTAAATCAAAATAACAGGATGAACTACTGAACTCAGATAAACTAAGGTGTCATGATAAATTACGATGTCAAGATAAAACAAGGTATCACATCGTCAGGTTTCTATCAAGTATAATATCCCCAAGATATCTGTCACGTATAACGCCCCGTGATATCTATCCTGTATTTTAGCTCTGCACCTACCGTACTAGTATCCCCACCGTGTCATGTGTTAACCAAGAATGACCCTCACTCAAAAGTCGTGTAATGGTCCATGTCAACCTAATATATCGCATATATAGGTTACTCAACTTGTATGTTTTATTCCATGTAAATGTTCAGTCCCTTGCCGTAGACCATACGGGCTTTCCCATGAGATTCTATATTACTTTAACATAGTTCCATGATCCTAAAGATCGGTTTGGACTGTTACCCTAAACCTAGCTAGGGTCTTCCAACATGAATTATTGTTTGTACAACTAGGACTTATGCTACCTAGGGCTGCTAGGGATTATGCTTACCTATTGCACGTTTTCGTATCTCGGTTTGGGTTCAACCACCTAGGGCCACTAGGGATTACGCTAACCGCCAACCGCGCCCTTTTTCCCACGCATTCATCATGAATCGCTTTTCCATGACTGTATGCACATGTATCACATCGTGCCATCCGAGTCCTGTCACAGGGCAGACCAGGAAATACAGGACTCGGTCGGGAGCTTTCAATTTATCTGCCGATGCAGATGCTAAAGTCTGTTTTTTCCTATACGTGGCTATGGTCCCACGAGACCACTCCCTCAACTAGTGAAAGACAAGACAGGATAAATCCTGTATGAGAACACAACACTGGCCAACCCACATCCAAGCCTTACCGCAACCATAATTAGATAGCAATTATGGTCTATTGGGTGTTCTCTGCCTTTCCGTACGTACACGCTTGACCAAAGATGGTAGGTAGCCTGACGAAATGCTATCTAGGGCACGACCGTGTATCGTCGACTATCCCCTATCCATCCCCGTCTTTAGGTCGCTCGTATAGCAACCAAGGCATACTCTTGGTTCTTCTAACACAGACCTTAACCTCTCATGAGCCTAGTATGATGACCTGGCAGCTCACAGAGGGATACCAAGAATATCCTCACGTTCCCCGAAGCCGCTGCTTCGTTACCCAGTTCGCTGGAGCCTTTATCTAAATCAGATACTCGCTCCTACTCGTATACTTAAACGATGACCTACCGTATCAGGTTACTCATCTATCTATGAACTGGTCTAAATTTCCTTGACTAAGAATCATTACTTAGTTATTCTTCAACTAAGGTTTACCACTTAGCATTGTTCCCGTTATCCTTGTTAACTACGGTTATCCACCTAATCCTCAGAACCAGGGTTTACATAATGGATTAAGTGTCACTTAAGTTCATGACTTAACCCGTCTACAAATCCTGTCAAAATTGGCTAAGTATCCAAGTTCAAGACTTAACCCTACAAACCATGCTCAAGTTGGTTAAGTATATATACTAACTTGACCCTATCAAATTACTGAGTCAAATCGGTCAAGCGTATTTAAGCGATTCGTGACTTAGCCTTATCATGTTTTCACGTTAGATTGGTTAAGTATAGGTTAACTTAACCTCAATAAATTCACGAGTTAGATTGGTTAAGTATAGGTCACTTAACCACCTCAAATCATCATGTTAGATTAGTTAAGTGTTTAACTTAACTCCATTAAACTACCAAGTGGGATTAATTAAGTCTAAGCTAACTTAACCCCATCCAATTTCCATGCTTAGACTAGTTGAGTCCAATCTTAACCCCATCCATTAACTGTATTTTTCGGTTAAGCGTCATTAAGAAAACTTACTTAACCTTACCAAGTTATCGTGTTGGATTGATTAAGTGTTGGTTAACTTAACCCCGTCCACTAGTCGTATAAAAATGGTTAAGTGTCATTAGGCAAATCAAATTACTTAACCTACCCAACCTTGTCATGTTTTGTTAAGTATCATTAGCCTAATCAAATTACTTAACCCATTTGTCCATGTCGTATTTGATTAAGAGTCATTAATCAAATTAACTTAACCCTATCATGTGGCATTAATTACTTAATGCACCTCAACCTCTCACATTAGACTTTGTTGTGGTTACTAGTTAAGCCGGTCGGTTCCGGGTAGCTTTACACCACAACTTGGTCTAACCTCGAGTTCAAGCACAACATGACCAACTTCTCACATTGGGTCCTATTGTTTGCAACTACTAGTTAGGCCGGTCGGTTCCGGGTAGTTTTACGTTGCAAACTCAACCCAACCTCGAGTTGGCCACACTTATATTATCTAAGTGTCATGTACATCGTGTTTCCAAAACATGTTACAAGTTTTCAAGCATTTGGGTAGACCTAACTTAATAGGTAAATTCCCAAAGGGTAGACCTAACTTAATAGGTAAATTCCCAAGCTTATGTTTTTATGCATACTTACATGTCAACTTCCATGTTATATTTCAAGTCATATTTTCAAGTTATATTTTCATGTCACTAGAAATTACCCATAACATAACCCAACGCTTTTAAACTCGCATATACGTTCGCAACAACGTAATGGATTAAAAGAAGAGACTTGGCAAAGGCATAACAAAAATGGATATTAAGCCACAAGTTAATCATGGTGGCAAATGAGGCACAAATGTGTTCATTAACTTGCATGTTACATTCTTAAGCCTCAAAAACATGCATAAACCCAAACTTGGCACATAAGCGAATCATGGTGACAAAAGACATGGAATGATGACTAGTAACTCGCATATATCATCATATAAGGGTTATGACTTCATATGCAAGTTGACATAAAGGTTATGAGGGTTCTCATGTTGCATAATGCAACATTTCAACATAAAGGTTGTAGCTTTTAGCCCACAAGATCAAGATAATGACTTCATAAACTTGCATGACATGATAGCATGTATCATACTCAATGATCAAACCCAAACTTGCAACATGAACATTTAACTTCATAGTTAATATCTAAGAGTAGGGAAATGGCTTACATTGCTATGAAGGCACAAAAGATATGACAAAGCCCTTATGCAATCAAATAGACCCAAAATGCAAGCTCTAACATAAAAACCCTTGAGCCAAAATGATCAAAACTCTTTCTTTATGACGCAAATATAGAAACTTGACTTGAATGCAAGCTAATGATGCTCATACAAGTTTGAAAACACTTGTATGCATGGAAAATCACTTAGAAATTTATTTAGGAATTTTATGAAGAGAGTGGAGGCCATGAGAGGATTGATTTTGCCATAGTTTAGTTACTAGAATGAATAATGAGGGTTTTAGGAGAGGGTTAGGGGTCTTTTTATAGAAGACTAGGATAGTTTTAGCCATAGGATAAACCCTAGAACCAATCCTAGCCTTTAAAGCATGTCTTGAGGAAGAAGTCAAGTCTAAAAAATGGAGTGGTGTCTTAACCAGGCCTAAAAATGGAGTGGTGTCTTAATTGGGCTGAATTTCAAATCTGTTTTCGGATTTGAATTTTCGTGAAAATTTGCGAGGCCATATCTCGGTCATACGAACTCCGATTTACGAAATTTCGGACTCTATTTCGCATATTTTTCCGAGACGAACGCAATGGCGCAACCCGTTTATCCTGATTCAGGTTTTATAATTAAATTCTGCCTTGATTCTTGTCTTAACGTGTTATCGAAATACGGGTTGTTACAGTAAGAGGTTGTAGGAATTTAAAATTATGGTTTTCGTTGTAAAAAGAACATAATTTTCTAATGTGTAACGAATTTATGGATTTTTTTTTTTGATATTTTTTGCTATTATTTTTCATTTTATCCCAAAAGTTATACTTGTACTCAATCTCACGTTTCTGTAAAAAAAATGAATTCTCTTTGCTAAAGTGCAATTATTATTTTTACAAAAGCAAAATTATTTTTTGTTTTTACTGCAATTATTCATAGGTTGGTTGGAACTAAAAGTAACGATTTACTTAAACATGTTTTTAAGATAAAAAACCTGTGTATTTCAAAATTTAAGAGTGTACTTTACAAAAGCTCCTTATTGGTTATGTTATAGTGTTTGTCATGTGGCATATGTGTTTTAGTTTAATGAAAATACAATTTTAATATATTTTATCGATATGGATATAATGTATATCATTGAAATTTTCATACTACCATTAGTAATCGAACCAACGAATTCACTTAATTTTATTCATCTTATTATTTTAAATTTAAGACTGTATAATTAACTTAAATATATGGACTAAAATATAAATCATAGGAGAAAGCAAAGTGGGTTTTATAAATAATTGTCATAATTTTAAATGTAGGTATTTTAAGTCAGATGTAGAATTTTATATTGCAATGCATGACAAGTATATTTTAGCATTTTAAATACAGGTATTTTACATTAAATGATGAATAAAAAACTTGTTATTATTTTTTATGCAATTTATATATCATAAATGAATAAAAAAACAACTTTATTAGATTTATTAGTACAATAATCATATATATATATATATTGAATTATCGTTCTTTAAAATCTATTAGAAATATTAAAAAATATCAAGCGGCTAAATTTATATTTAAATAGTTTAATTTTTGTATTATGTAACTAATATGAATAATGACCTGAATGTAAACTGTTAGAGTTAATCGATGAATTATTTATATATAATTATAAAGGTTTTAAATATACATATCATATTGCAAAATAATCGAAGGTTTAGTAAAGTAATTTAATTGATAAATAAATGATTCAACTATTGAATATCAAAGAATTAAGCAGATGGGATAGAACTCCTAAAATCGAGGAGAGAGTAAGAAATTTTTCTGCTTTTGCATTATTTAATATATATATATATGGAGGGTGTGCGCGTGTGACGGCAAAGAATTTCGCTCGGTCCGAACCAGTCGCTAAACCGACCCAGACCGTTCGAAACGCCCTATCGTTGAGAACACGACACAACAGAACGCATACAGAAGAACATTTCATTGTATATAACAACAATGCATCAGATTACAAGAATATACAGAGTATAAATGAATATTACACAGAAATATCAGAGATTTAAATTACATTTAAACACATAGCAGCGGAAAATAATACAATACACAACTAGAATGAGATATACGGATACAAAGCTTTCCGGATATCGTTCCAGCTGTAAACCAGGATCCTGTGAATATAAATCTGCAAAACCAAAACTACTAGCTGCCCGTGTCAAAATAGGGGCACCCAGAGTTTAGGTTAAAACAATAAACTCCAGGTCAGTCATGTGACTGGTGTGAGAACTAAAACAGTTATTAATCTTTATTTTAAATCATTAGGTAAATCAAGGGACCACGCCGTATAACACGGAACGGGTTTCCTCCCAAGAATACCAGTGCTTAAAACAAACAGCGCAATGCTAAATAAAGAAAAATGAAGCTGTTATAAGACCCAGGTCCCATCACACAATGCAACGCAGTCGAGGATAGGGTTTTCCCTTATAACAGCCAAAGTATGCTTGATACGTTTAAAACAAATCATTTGATACTAATAAGTGCATAGTGTATAAAACAACTTCAAATCATAAGTATCAATCATAGGCGGCATGGGTACCATATATCATGTCGCCATACTAGTTCTACAATTAAAACCGCAAATGTCACGTATTTGGAAATTGGATTTCCATCTATGAACCGAGGCAAAAGATAGTCCTCAACCGATTCGAGACGCTCTAGCCCGCCCCTCAGGATCAGAGCTCGAGTGACCCTTGGATCGTCAGGGCCGGTCCACACGGAGTGGATTAAAATGCCTGAACATGCGTTTCCCCGCCCTATGGGGCGTAAACGAGCCAACTAAATGACTCCATCGGTTCGAGAACGACCGATCAATCCGAGGCGCCTCGCAACAGCAACAACCACATAAGTCAAACTCGTCAGGGCGTGTAAAACCACTGACGCCACTTTTTAGCTAGAAAGAAACACATGCCCTCCCTGACGTCCTCTCCCGTTTTTGGTTCATACCGGGTGTGAAACACGCGAGGTAAACGTTACACAAAGCTACGCCACAAAGGCCGTGCTTTGATCATCACCACAAGACTTTGCTTTTCAACAGAAGCCTTGATCATTTGCATCTTAGCATGCCACACAGGCAAACCATCCTATGCAACCGATATCAGTCACACAGAATGAAATCCGATGTCAGACACACAGTCCATTTACAAGTCCGTCCTGGGTCTGAACGAAACCGGAGGCACCTAGTACCCCGCATATCCATCGATCTCCAAGTACGTCTGGACGATCACTAACTGTTTCCATCTTCTTGGGTGTACAGCCCAATCAAGATCATCAGTAATTACCCAAACGACGTGAAGACCTCCGGTCTTCGACCATCGTCTTCATCTTCGACTTATCGTCGTATCAGTTATTCAGAATGGGATAAACCCGGTCTTTCCGAATAACTCGCGTATATATTATAAAAGTGTTACACAAACACAACATACGCCTCATTCCAATTCATTAGTCACTAACCGTAAATTAATCAAAAGAATAATTCCCCAAATATTAACCCCGAAGGCCGAAACCAACATCAGATCAATATCCAGAAAACCATTCTGCTTGGCTAACCGACAGTTAGTTTCTAAATTTCGCATTCATAGGGAAAGGTTCCCATTAATTTTATCAAAGATAAATTCTTGAATTTATGCTTTAATCTACTTTTGAATATCAATTCAAACTAGTCGGGATTAGCGAACCTTACCGAAGTAATCATTTGTTTTAATTTCCCAATCCCAACCTATTCATCCCATGAAGTAAAACTGGTAATACTTCATATTTAACACCACGGTGTTATCGGTAAATTCAATTACCATTTCACGTTCAAATCTAATTAAAGATTTAACTATCGCCTGGAGCAAAACTGGTGATACTCCATTTTCGACCATTTCAATCTAATTAAAGATTCATTTAAAACTCCACTCAGTTTTAATCGTTAACTGGGTTAAAGAATCAGTGTCATTTAAAACACGGTTCACGATAAACCCAAAATCACATTCATTAATTATCGGGTTAAAGAACAAGTGTTATTTAAAACACTGTTCACGATAAACCCAAAAATCAATATCAATTCAATTCCAATTAAATATCATTTAATTGGTACACTTCATTAAATCTAAATAAAAAGATTTAATCTTTTCTCAACTGGGTTCAAGAACAGTGTTAGTGAAGACACCATTCACGACAAACCCAAATCACATTCGATATTAAACACAAGGCTCTGAATAGAAAATATATCGGCCTATATTCAATATCAAATTCTACGACTAACAAATGTCGTATTGGAAATAACGATATAAATATATATCTTTCAAATTTCCATATCAACATCTGTATAATCACGAATCCCAACATCGAAATATTCCGAAGACAATTTCGATTCAAATCCATTCCAATGCAATCATTGGATATTTTGGTTATTTTCAAAACCCTTTTTCAAATTCAATTTATTTATTTAAAAATAAATAGAATTATAATTCTAGTTCAAAACTAGTTCATTTAGATAAAAATCTATTTTTATCTTTTCAAATATGGAGTTTTTCATCCCAATTCTTCCCAAATCATTTCTTATGATTTTACACAAATTATTACTATTTTTAATAATTTTATCAAGGCCCGTACAGTCGATTTCCATCAATGGCCATCGAACTGCACTTACAGCGACCTTTTTCAAATTTGATTTGGACATAATTCCAAATCCAACCGTTAGATTTCAAATTTCTAACATTCATTAGAAAGCTCTTTTCGATACGAACCCAACGGTTCCGGTTTTAGGAGAATCCGACGGTCGGATCTCCCGCAATGTCCGTTTGAAATAAATGGTCGAAATTCACGAACTGCCGCGGCGCGGCGCGTTCTATTCAGGCCATTATATTATATATATAATATATATAATATATATATCGTCGATTACTATTTAAAACGAATTATAAAAATAGTTTTAAATTCGTTTCAAAAGCAATTTCAACTTCCTTTTCAATTCAAATCAAAATTGAATTATTCTTTATAAATTCGGTTCGAAATTCATTTCTATTCCATTCAAATTTTAATTCAATTCGAATTCATTTCAATTTGCTTTCATTTCTATTCGAAATCGTTTTCAATTCATTTCTATTCGAAATCGTTTTCAATTCAATTCATTTCGAAATCGTTTTCAATTCATTTTGAATTCGTTTTCAATTCATCTCGAAATCGTTTTCAATTCAATTCATTTCGAAATCGTTTTCAATTCAATTCATTTCGAAATCGTTTTCAATTCAATTCATTTCGAAATCGTTTTCAAATCGATATAAATATCGTTCACGTCAAAATGGCGTCCATACACGGCTTCATAAATTTCTATTTTCAAATATTCTATTTCAAATATTTCTTTTTCAAAATAGTTGTTATTATCAAAATATTTCGTTCAACACATGACCAATCTCAATGAATGAGTACTGTCAACACATGAACTTTTATTTTATAATATTCTTTATTTTTCAAATTGGAATGAGGCCCAATCAATTACCATATAAAGTTAATTATATGGATTTTCATACAACACATGTATATCATAGCATTGAAAAATAATCAACCATCAACCAAAGTGCACTACACTGCATAAGCATCAAATACATATATTCAACGCTTATAACAGCCTGTCAATCAATCGATCGACATATTTAATCAATCAGGATGAGTGAACTGCATATTTCATCCTAACACCCGTGTGGGGTTTCAAACAATCAAACACAGATTTTATTTGTGCAGTTGGGCGATGTGTGAAATTTATCGACCCAATCAATATCATTCAAATAAGTGTACATAAACAAACCATCTGGTTTGTAAATGAATATTTATTTATTCACTTCACTATTTTCATATTCACGTTAAAAATTATATTTTTAACGATAAAACATTTTATTTCAACCTATGAATTTCTATTCAATTCATTTATTCAATAAAATGATATTTTTATTTTTCTAACATGTTTTAGAAAATTTCGGCGGCATAACGGCACGATACTAGAAACGGGACGAGGCCTAGCCTTATCCCCGGTCTAGTGAAGGCCCACGCCATTCACATATCAATCAAATCCATTCATCTCACCAAACAATTTAATTTCAATCAAATAATCTAACCAACTACACAACCAATCAAACAAGTCCATGGTCTATGGACGGGTGTCGGGTGCTTCTAATAAGCACCGTCTGCATCCTAGTATATATATATATAACTAGAAATAAAATTGAAAGGTGAGAAATTCTCACATATAGCTATCCTAGCTCCACGGCTCTTCATTTGCAGAAGTCTTCGTCGTTTCGCCTTTTTGTCACCTTCGTTGCTGCTTTCACTACATACGTAAAAATCACATTTTTATTCCGATGTTCAATACATAAAAATCAAATTTTTATTTCAAAGTTCAATATATAAAAATCGAATTTTTATTTCAAAGTTCAATATATAAAAAACGAATTTTTATTTCCACGCTATATGGATAAAAATGCTATTTTTATTTCGTTATTCTATATATAAAGATCCCGCCTTTTCAACTATAAAGATTTCATCTTTATAAAAATCAGCACTTTATTTCGACGAATAGAAAATAAAAATCAGTTTTTGCAATATATAAAAATCAGTTTTTGCAATATATAAAAATCAGTTTTTGCAATATATAAAAATCAGTTTTTGCAATATATAAAAATCAGTTTTTGCAATATAAAAAAAAAACAGTTTTAACAAAATATAAAAATCAGTATTTAAACTTAATATAAAATCAGTTTTTAAACTTAATATAAAATCAGTTTTTAAACTTAATATAAAAACAGAAATAACATATTAATAAAATCAGTATTTAAACTTAATATAAAATCAGTTTTCCTTTTCTTTATAAATCAGTTTTATACTAAAATAAAATTCAGTTTTATACTAAAATAAAATTCAGTTTAAATCCTTTTATAAAATCAGTTTTAAATCAAAGAAAATAAATAAAATCCCGGAATAAAACTTACTTTGACCGTTGGAAAGAGAGGTGGGGGGGTTTCTCCACAGTCGGAGGAGGAGCATCAGCCACTGGTGGCGCTGGGACGCGGTGCAAGGCGGCGGCATACCTTCGCGGTGGCGGGAGCTCGTGGGTTGGATGCTGGTGTTGGGGCGCGAGTCCTTCGTTAGATTTAGGGGAGGTCAGAGTTAAAAAGGAGGGTGAATCGCTGATGGTCGACGGCCTGGGGGAGGACGATGCGGCGAGCGGTGGTGAAGGTGAGTTTGAGGGAGGCTAGGGTTTAAAGGGGAGCTCGCAGTCTTCGTTTGTGGAGGAGGAGAGAGGGAGGAAGGGGAAGGAGGGGGCTACGCGCGGAGATCACCTTCGGCGGGCGGAGCCACTTCGACGGCGGCGGCGGAGGAACTGGGCAGGAGGGCGCGATCTGCACAGATCGGGTTTTTATTTTTTTTAGTTTTCTTTTTGTTGACTGAGAAGAATGAGGGGGGGGGGTTTACTAGGTTTATAAAATAAAAATTTAAATAATATTTAATCTCCGTTTAAAATGTTTAACACCTCTAACACCAAACGAACCCCAACAACTGTCATCCCTAGCGTTTTACCCCCATTCCGAACACAATGGGATATGTATCGTAGGTCAATTCGACTGTTTGAATCAGTTTCCGTTTAATTTACATTTAAATCACTATATTGAATTTTAAACGTACATTTCAAATTACCGGGGTCACATGCTAACTCTAAAAATTCCTGAAAAATATTTTCTAGCTTCGTATTGACGATACGGTCCTAACAAAACTAGTTTCGTCGAATTCTGAGGCCGTTTGAAAAATGGCCATTTTCCAGTCGATTAAAATCAACTGAAATTGGTCAAACGCGTTTTCCTTTGCCACGCTCACATATTGATTCGAAAAATTATGAAATTTGGAATCTAGCAATAACTTTACATCACGGACCCAACAAAACTGGTTTCGTCGAAATCCGAGGTCGTTTGCAAAATGTCCATTTTAAGGGCCTGAATTCCATAGCGACTATTCAGAATTTTCAACTGGACATATCTTTTGATTTCCGCCATGAAATTTCGATTCATCGGATTCGTTGGAAAGATATCCACAATTAGATTCCATTATTTTTGGTTTCACTAAAATCCGGATTGTTTTGCACCCGATACATTCAATTGAAGTTTGAAATCGAATTATCGAACTACCGCGCCATTTTCAATTCTATTTATAATTATATATAAATATTTATATTCTAACGACGACGCGTATAATATATACGTTCGAATTATATTCAAAATAAATTTCTCGTCGATATTATTTAAAATAATTCATTTTAAATAATCAAAATTCGCTAAAATGGCCAAAATAAAAATTTCAAACTGGCTCGCATTTTACGGGTTGTTACAATCTCCCCCACTTAAAACTTTTCGTCCCCGAAAAGGAACAAAGTCGAAAGTGGTTTGATTAATCAGCCCTACGCTCGATCTGGCTTCCATTCTCCAACTCTTTAGTTTCTGAGAATTTTCAAAACTTCAAAAATTTGGCTAACACCCTAAATTTTCGAAAAATTTCGCCATAACCTCCCCTGCAATGGGAGCATCGGGGAATTTCAAATAGCTTCCCCGGTCCTTCAGATCTCAAAAAGAAAAAGAAAAAGCCAAGCGGCTAGCCAATAGGCTCACAAAATCATCATCACCCAAGCAAAACAGGAAATTATGTAGTAAACATGTACCTATTTGTCGGGCAAACAAATTTTATTCTCTGCTCTAGCCTCCTTGCTATGACCTGTTCAAAGATATATATGTATATGCAAGCAAACGCAACCAATTTTCGATATAATTCAATATTTGGTTCGATTAAGCATAATGGTTCAAAATTAGCAAACTAATGAACAAACAACACAAACATCAATCCATTAGTTGATTTATCATTTGAAATTCATAACTTTGATACATAGTCAAAAATCAGATTTTTGATGCAAAATCACAACAATGTGTTCTATCTATATAAGTTTTGGTTCTCACACCAGTCTAATGGAAATATATAGAAAATCACACCTTCGAAACTCGAACATAAATGTTGATGATGCGATCGCTATCATCAATATCATCTTCGGGCGACTAGAGTGCGATGCTATATCTATTCAATATATTAAAACTTTGAATATACGTTTGCAAGGCGTATATGCAAATTCTTTATATACTGAATTGTCCAAAATCAATATAAACAAATAATCAAATACGAATAGTTGATTTAAATTTCAAAACAAAATTTGTTTTCACTTTAAAAATATACTCTTCACACTCGTTCTAGGATACTACTGATCCCATCTCTAACGAGTCATTCTAATTGGATATTACTAATCCAATATCTGATGAATTCTTTCGTATGTTTCTAATGTGCCTTGTTCTCTGCTTTGTAAACCAAAGCTCTGATACCAAATGTGACGGCAAAGAATTTCGCTCGGTCCGAACCAGTCGCTAAACCGACCCAGACCGTTCGAAACGCCCTATCGTTGAGAACACGACACAACAGAACGCATACAGAAGAACATTTCATTGTATATAACAACAATGCATCAGATTACAAGAATATACAGAGTATAAATGAATATTACACAGAAATATCAGAGATTTAAATTACATTTAAACACATAGCAGCGGAAAATAATACAATACACAACTAGAATGAGATATACGGATACAAAGCTTTCCGGATATCGTTCCAGCTGTAAACCAGGATCCTGTGAATATAAATCTGCAAAACCAAAACTACTAGCTGCCCGTGTCAAAATAGGGGCACCCAGAGTTTAGGTTAAAACAATAAACTCCAGGTCAGTCATGTGACTGGTGTGAGAACTAAAACAGTTATTAATCTTTATTTTAAATCATTAGGTAAATCAAGGGACCACGCCGTATAACACGGAACGGGTTTCCTCCCAAGAATACCAGTGCTTAAAACAAACAGCGCAATGCTAAATAAAGAAAAATGAAGCTGTTATAAGACCCAGGTCCCATCACACAATGCAACGCAGTCGAGGATAGGGTTTTCCCTTATAACAGCCAAAGTATGCTTGATACGTTTAAAACAAATCATTTGATACTAATAAGTGCATAGTGTATAAAACAACTTCAAATCATAAGTATCAATCATAGGCGGCATGGGTACCATATATCATGTCGCCATACTAGTTCTACAATTAAAACCGCAAATGTCACGTATTTGGAAATTGGATTTCCATCTATGAACCGAGGCAAAAGATAGTCCTCAACCGATTCGAGACGCTCTAGCCCGCCCCTCAGGATCAGAGCTCGAGTGACCCTTGGATCGTCAGGGCCGGTCCACACGGAGTGGATTAAAATGCCTGAACATGCGTTTCCCCGCCCTATGGGGCGTAAACGAGCCAACTAAATGACTCCATCGGTTCGAGAACGACCGATCAATCCGAGGCGCCTCGCAACAGCAACAACCACATAAGTCAAACTCGTCAGGGCGTGTAAAACCACTGACGCCACTTTTTAGCTAGAAAGAAACACATGCCCTCCCTGACGTCCTCTCCCGTTTTTGGTTCATACCGGGTGTGAAACACGCGAGGTAAACGTTACACAAAGCTACGCCACAAAGGCCGTGCTTTGATCATCACCACAAGACTTTGCTTTTCAACAGAAGCCTTGATCATTTGCATCTTAGCATGCCACACAGGCAAACCATCCTATGCAACCGATATCAGTCACACAGAATGAAATCCGATGTCAGACACACAGTCCATTTACAAGTCCGTCCTGGGTCTGAACGAAACCGGAGGCACCTAGTACCCCGCATATCCATCGATCTCCAAGTACGTCTGGACGATCACTAACTGTTTCCATCTTCTTGGGTGTACAGCCCAATCAAGATCATCAGTAATTACCCAAACGACGTGAAGACCTCCGGTCTTCGACCATCGTCTTCATCTTCGACTTATCGTCGTATCAGTTATTCAGAATGGGATAAACCCGGTCTTTCCGAATAACTCGCGTATATATTATAAAAGTGTTACACAAACACAACATACGCCTCATTCCAATTCATTAGTCACTAACCGTAAATTAATCAAAAGAATAATTCCCCAAATATTAACCCCGAAGGCCGAAACCAACATCAGATCAATATCCAGAAAACCATTCTGCTTGGCTAACCGACAGTTAGTTTCTAAATTTCGCATTCATAGGGAAAGGTTCCCATTAATTTTATCAAAGATAAATTCTTGAATTTATGCTTTAATCTACTTTTGAATATCAATTCAAACTAGTCGGGATTAGCGAACCTTACCGAAGTAATCATTTGTTTTAATTTCCCAATCCCAACCTATTCATCCCATGAAGTAAAACTGGTAATACTTCATATTTAACACCACGGTGTTATCGGTAAATTCAATTACCATTTCACGTTCAAATCTAATTAAAGATTTAACTATCGCCTGGAGCAAAACTGGTGATACTCCATTTTCGACCATTTCAATCTAATTAAAGATTCATTTAAAACTCCACTCAGTTTTAATCGTTAACTGGGTTAAAGAATCAGTGTCATTTAAAACACGGTTCACGATAAACCCAAAATCACATTCATTAATTATCGGGTTAAAGAACAAGTGTTATTTAAAACACTGTTCACGATAAACCCAAAAATCAATATCAATTCAATTCCAATTAAATATCATTTAATTGGTACACTTCATTAAATCTAAATAAAAAGATTTAATCTTTTCTCAACTGGGTTCAAGAACAGTGTTAGTGAAGACACCATTCACGACAAACCCAAATCACATTCGATATTAAACACAAGGCTCTGAATAGAAAATATATCGGCCTATATTCAATATCAAATTCTACGACTAACAAATGTCGTATTGGAAATAACGATATAAATATATATCTTTCAAATTTCCATATCAACATCTGTATAATCACGAATCCCAACATCGAAATATTCCGAAGACAATTTCGATTCAAATCCATTCCAATGCAATCATTGGATATTTTGGTTATTTTCAAAACCCTTTTTCAAATTCAATTTATTTATTTAAAAATAAATAGAATTATAATTCTAGTTCAAAACTAGTTCATTTAGATAAAAATCTATTTTTATCTTTTCAAATATGGAGTTTTTCATCCCAATTCTTCCCAAATCATTTCTTATGATTTTACACAAATTATTACTATTTTTAATAATTTTATCAAGGCCCGTACAGTCGATTTCCATCAATGGCCATCGAACTGCACTTACAGCGACCTTTTTCAAATTTGATTTGGACATAATTCCAAATCCAACCGTTAGATTTCAAATTTCTAACATTCATTAGAAAGCTCTTTTCGATACGAACCCAACGGTTCCGGTTTTAGGAGAATCCGACGGTCGGATCTCCCGCAATGTCCGTTTGAAATAAATGGTCGAAATTCACGAACTGCCGCGGCGCGGCGCGTTCTATTCAGGCCATTATATTATATATATAATATATATAATATATATATCGTCGATTACTATTTAAAACGAATTATAAAAATAGTTTTAAATTCGTTTCAAAAGCAATTTCAACTTCCTTTTCAATTCAAATCAAAATTGAATTATTCTTTATAAATTCGGTTCGAAATTCATTTCTATTCCATTCAAATTTTAATTCAATTCGAATTCATTTCAATTTGCTTTCATTTCTATTCGAAATCGTTTTCAATTCATTTCTATTCGAAATCGTTTTCAATTCAATTCATTTCGAAATCGTTTTCAATTCATTTTGAATTCGTTTTCAATTCAATTCATCTCGAAATCGTTTTCAATTCAATTCATTTCGAAATCGTTTTCAATTCAATTCATTTCGAAATCGTTTTCAATTCAATTCATTTCGAAATCGTTTTCAAATCGATATAAATATCGTTCACGTCAAAATGGCGTCCATACACGGCTTCATAAATTTCTATTTTCAAATATTCTATTTCAAATATTTCTTTTTCAAAATAGTTGTTATTATCAAAATATTTCGTTCAACACATGACCAATCTCAATGAATGAGTACTGTCAACACATGAACTTTTATTTTATAATATTCTTTATTTTTCAAATTGGAATGAGGCCCAATCAATTACCATATAAAGTTAATTATATGGATTTTCATACAACACATGTATATCATAGCATTGAAAAATAATCAACCATCAACCAAAGTGCACTACACTGCATAAGCATCAAATACAGATATTCAACGCTTATAACAGCCTGTCAATCAATCGATCGACATATTTAATCAATCAGGATGAGTGAACTGCATATTTCATCCTAACACCCGTGTGGGGTTTCAAACAATCAAACACAGATTTTATTTGTGCAGTTGGGCGATGTGTGAAATTTATCGACCCAATCAATATCATTCAAATAAGTGTACATAAACAAACCATCTGGTTTGTAAATGAATATTTATTTATTCACTTCACTATTTTCATATTCACGTTAAAAATTATATTTTTAACGATAAAACATTTTATTTCAACCTATGAATTTCTATTCAATTCATTTATTCAATAAAATGATATTTTTATTTTTCTAACATGTTTTAGAAAATTTCGGCGGCATAACGGCACGATACTAGAAACGGGACGAGGCCTAGCCTTATCCCCGGTCTAGTGAAGGCCCACGCCATTCACATATCAATCAAATCCATTCATCTCACCAAACAATTTAATTTCAATCAAATAATCTAACCAACTACACAACCAATCAAACAAGTCCATGGTCTATGGACGGGTGTCGGGTGCTTCTAATAAGCACCGTCTGCATCCTAGTATATATATATATATATAACTAGAAATAAAATTGAAAGGTGAGAAATTCTCACATATAGCTATCCTAGCTCCACGGCTCTTCATTTGCAGAAGTCTTCGTCGTTTCGCCTTTTTGTCACCTTCGTTGCTGCTTTCACTACATACGTAAAAATCACATTTTTATTCCGATGTTCAATACATAAAAATCAAATTTTTATTTCAAAGTTCAATATATAAAAATCGAATTTTTATTTCAAAGTTCAATATATAAAAAACGAATTTTTATTTCCACGCTATATGGATAAAAATGCTATTTTTATTTCGTTATTCTATATATAAAGATCCCGCCTTTTCAACTATAAAGATTTCATCTTTATAAAAATCAGCACTTTATTTCGACGAATAGAAAATAAAAATCAGTTTTTGCAATATATAAAAATCAGTTTTTGCAATATATAAAAATCAGTTTTTGCAATATATAAAAATCAGTTTTTGCAATATAAAAAAAAAACAGTTTTAACAAAATATAAAAATCAGTATTTAAACTTAATATAAAATCAGTTTTTAAACTTAATATAAAATCAGTTTTTAAACTTAATATAAAAACAGAAATAACATATTAATAAAATCAGTATTTAAACTTAATATAAAATCAGTTTTCCTTTTCTTTATAAATCAGTTTTATACTAAAATAAAATTCAGTTTTATACTAAAATAAAATTCAGTTTAAATCCTTTTATAAAATCAGTTTTAAATCAAAGAAAATAAATAAAATCCCGGAATAAAACTTACTTTGACCGTTGGAAAGAGAGGTGGGGGGGTTTCTCCACAGTCGGAGGAGGAGCATCAGCCACTGGTGGCGCTGGGACGCGGTGCAAGGCGGCGGCATACCTTCGCGGTGGCGGGAGCTCGTGGGTTGGATGCTGGTGTTGGGGCGCGAGTCCTTCGTTAGATTGAGGGGAGGTCAGAGTTAAAAAGGAGGGTGAATCGCTGATGGTCGACGGCCTGGGGGAGGACGATGCGGCGAGCGGTGGTGAAGGTGAGTTTGAGGGAGGCTAGGGTTTAAAGGGGAGCTCGCAGTCTTCGTTTGTGGAGGAGGAGAGAGGGAGGAAGGGGAAGGAGGGGGCTACGCGCGGAGATCACCTTCGGCGGGCGGAGCCACTTCGACGGCGGCGGCGGAGGAACTGGGCAGGAGGGCGCGATCTGCACAGATCGGGTTTTTATTTTTTTTAGTTTTCTTTTTGTTGACTGAGAAGAATGAGGGGGGGGGTTTACTAGGTTTATAAAATAAAAATTTAAATAATATTTAATCTCCGTTTAAAATGTTTAACACCTCTAACACCAAACGAACCCCAACAACTGTCATCCCTAGCGTTTTACCCCCATTCCGAACACAATGGGATATGTATCGTAGGTCAATTCGACTGTTTGAATCAGTTTCCGTTTAATTTACATTTAAATCACTATATTGAATTTTAAACGTACATTTCAAATTACCGGGGTCACATGCTAACTCTAAAAATTCCTGAAAAATATTTTCTAGCTTCGTATTGACGATACGGTCCTAACAAAACTAGTTTCGTCGAATTCTGAGGCCGTTTGAAAAATGGCCATTTTCCAGTCGATTAAAATCAACTGAAATTGGTCAAACGCGTTTTCCTTTGCCACGCTCACATATTGATTCGAAAAATTATGAAATTTGGAATCTAGCAATAACTTTACATCACGGACCCAACAAAACTGGTTTCGTCGAAATCCGAGGTCGTTTGCAAAATGTCCATTTTTAAGGGCCTGAATTCCATAGCGACTATTCAGAATTTTCAACTGGACATATCTTTTGATTTCCGCCATGAAATTTCGATTCATCGGATTCGTTGGAAAGATATCCACAATTAGATTCCATTATTTTTGGTTTCACTAAAATCCGGATTGTTTTGCACCCGATACATTCAATTGAAGTTTGAAATCGAATTATCGAACTACCGCGCCATTTTCAATTCTATTTATAATTATATATAAATATTTATATTCTAACGACGACGCGTATAATATATACGTTCGAATTATATTCAAAATAAATTTCTCGTCGATATTATTTAAAATAATTCATTTTAAATAATCAAAATTCGCTAAAATGGCCAAAATAAAAATTTCAAACTGGCTCGCATTTTACGGGTTGTTACAGCGCACGTGCACGCGAACGCACGTAAAATTATGTGTGTGTGTGTATACATGCAAAATATAACAACAAACACTGCAAAACTGATTGCTATAGTTGTTTAGGCAAGTTAAAACTAGTAGGATGACCCAATTGTAATAGTTGTCTAGGCAAGTTAAAGTTAGTACTGGAGATATATAGTTGTATAGGCAAGCTAAAGTTAGTACTGGAGATACGAAATGTAAAAAAAAAAAATAACAATCAAATTTCAATGCACCACCATGTTGATTCCTGACCACTAAAACACTAACAAAAATAACTTACCATTTGGATAAATTAAAATTGCAAAAAACTTTATTATTTAGCATAATATGTGATTGCTACTTCTTCTCAATTTGCTACCCCATACTAGTATGATGTCCTAGGCAATTGCCTTGGCAGCCTTCACAAAGACCAGACCTACTTTATAAACTAATAATCTAATCATGGAAAAAGACTGCATTAGAGATTTTTATCAACGATAACTATTGGAAACAGTGGTTCGGCTGAGTCGTGGACTAGGTCACTTTCTTGAAGACGTTTCGGCGATCTACTCAAGGTGCAAAGTAGTTCGTACTGTTCGCCGCCGCCTCTGGGATAAAACAGCCTCTTCCTTGTTTTTCTTTCTATATCGGACCATTTGCACATATGAATCCGATTCAGTTTGCACTCTAAAATAATACTGCTCAAGTTTATTTTCTTTCTATTTTTCTAAAAAGAATGGTTGAGAAGAGGATAGAAAAATATATATGATTTTTTTTCCTATGGAAGAGGAAGAGAGGGTTTTTCTAGAAAAGAGCAATGAAAAAAATGTTCTGTATTCTATCTTCTTTCTGGTCTATGACCAAGTTCTTATACAGAAAAAAAAACGGTGGCTATTCTAGTGGGTGGAAAATTGAACTGAAATTAATGCCATATTTAATGAAAAACCACTCAAAGAAATTTGCAATGTGTAAATTGCATTCGTTTCATAAAGAGAAGATGAATGTTAATAAATATTTATTTATTACCATTCATTGCAATTTGTTAATGCTATTTATATTTTGTAACAACTCAATCAAATGCATGTATACATTTATATATATACACACTCAACTGTTATGCAAATGTAACAGCTCTAGCAGAAAATTTATTGATACAAAATATAATACCGTTTATAACTTCTAACGGCTCTATGCATTAATGGCTCATAAATATGCATTAACATCTCAAAATAATGGCACAAAATATGTTACCGTTATTAACTTACAACGGCTCGATTGAATTAATTGCTCAATAAAAAAAAATTGGTAATGCAATTAATTCTCCTTTTTTTTAATAAATTCACAAAAAAGTTCCAACAATCCCCCACTTGAATTTCTTAAAAAATATTTTTTTTTTTGAGCAGTTCACTAAAAAATACATAAGATTGTGCATAAACAAAGGTGTCATCTGACTTGAACCTTTGCATAGTGAATAAGATTCAGTTTTTACTAGAGTGACACGTAGTCTTGAACTCTATTCCTGACATCAAACCACACACAACCTTTCTAGAGTGCAATCAAATAAGCCCGTGCATTTATGGCCATGCACGTCTATCCCAGTTTAGTGAACGCTCTAGGAATCTTGCCCAGAACTCCATAGGAAACGACCACATTTCCACATTCACAAAGGTGAGTCTATCAAGAGTACTCCTGAAGGTAGGTACTCCACTCCAAATAGAGTATAGATCTCATTAAGAGTTTCTATTAACTCATCCTCTAATCACTTCAGGAATACATGCTTCTTGGTTTATTAAATAGCATGTTCAATTCCTATCACTACACAACTTGTTTTTACCCATTGAACCTAGTTCTTGGGATCTCCAGTCATTTAGGTCGGGTTACCATTGTGTGTGACTCATCAATCCAAGGGCAATAGTCCCATTCTTTTAGATTCATTCAAGACTTTCTTTCTGGTCAGTCCTTTCGTCAAAGGATCTGCCAAGTTATCATTACTTTATATGTGATGTTCTCTAACAATACTGTGCATACGACTGTCATTTCTTACCGATGTAATATCGGTTCTGTCCTTCTTTCAATAGTCGTCAAATTTTCATTACTATGTATGTGATGTTCTCTTACAATATTGTCCTTACGACTGTCGTCTTTTACCGTTATAATAACGGTTCAATACTTTTTGCAATAGCCGCGGTACTATCGCAATCGATTACACCATTGGTGTCTATTTTTCCCATAAAGGGATCTCAACTAGTTGATTTTTTTAGTTCTCTGCTTCTTCACTAGCTGTGGCTAGTGCTATTATCTCAGTTTCTATAGTAGACTGAGTCAAAATAGTATGTTTCCTAAAAAATTTCAAGAAACAACTTCTTTAATAATGCTAAATATATTGCCACTGGTTGCTTTTAATCATCATATAAAGTATTCCAGTCTGTATCAGAACATACTTCAAGTACAGCTGGAAACTTTTCATAATGTAATCCAAGGTTCAAGGTTTATTATAGGTATCTCATAACCCTCTCAATAGCATGATAATGCTCTATACTAGGTCTACTAGTAAACCTGCATAATAATCCACAACATAGGCAATGTTGGGTCTAGTACAATCAGTGACATCCGAAGGCTGTCAATGATGCTCACTTACTTTGACTGTCTTACACCTTCACCGGTGTTCTTAAATGTCTTTACACTGAGATCATATGGTGTACATATTGGTTTACAGTCAAAGTGATTGTCTTTCTTTAGAAACTTCTCAATATAATGAGATTGATCCAAAGAAAGTCCATTTTTCGGACCTAGTAATTTTTAATACCAAGGATTGCATTCGCTTCACCTAGATCTTTTATATCGAAATTGGCACTTAATAAGGATTTGAATGAGTTTATGGCATGAATGTTAGACCAAAAAAATGAGTAGGTCATCTACATAAAGACATATAATAGTGCAAGTGTCATTCTTAAATTTGTAATGAATGCATTTGTCACTTTCATTAACTTTAAATCATGTGAAATGATTAAGTTATCAATTTTTTTTTATGTCATGTTTAGGTGCTTGTTTTAAACCATATAATGATTTATCTCATTTGCATACTTTATGTTCTTGACCATGTACTACAAATCCTTCAAGCTGGTCCATATAAATTTCTTCTTTTAATTCACCGTTCAAATATGCAGTTTTAACATCCATTTGGTGTATTAATAAATTATGAATGAAAGAAAATGAGATTAATACCCGAAGGGATGTAATTCTAGCTACGGGTGAAAAAAGTGTCGAAGAAATCTATATTTTCTTTTTATTTAAAACCTTTAGCTACTAGTCGTGCTTTATATTTGTCAATAGTGCTATCAGGTTTTAATTTCTTTTTAAGTACTCATTTACAGCCTATAGATTTACAACTAGAGGGTAAATCTGTCAATTGCCAAGTCTTATTGGATTCCAGAGAATCCATCTCATCATTTATAGCCTCTCACCAAAAATCGATGTCTAAATAAGATAAGGCCTCTTGGAGGTTTAAGTGATCCTCCTCTATAGTAAAAGCACAAAAATCCAAACCAAATCTTTTATGGTTCTCGCTCTTTTACTTCTTCTAGGTTCAACTTCAGAACTTTTATTAAGTTCTATTCTAATAGGCATACTTGATGTGCCCCCACTATTCCTTAATTTAAAAGGAAATTTTGTTTCATAAAAAATCGGCATCATTTGATTCAAATATATTATATGCATTTATGTCATAAAATCTGTATGCTTTGCTATTGATAGCATAGCCTATAAATACACATTCATATGCTCTACTTGCCAATTTTTATTCTCTTAGGGTCTAAAAGAGAATATATGCTAAACAACCCCAAGTTCTAAAGTATGAGACATTGGGTTTTATGATTCTTTAAAATTTCATAAGGTGAAATTTCATTCTTAGATTTGGGGATTCTATTCAGAAAATAGCATACAGTTTATAATATATCCCCCACCAATGTTTTGCTGCACCATAAATTAATAAGATGGCAATTACAAATTCGGTAAAGGTCCTATTTTTTCCTTTACCGTTCATATCAGATGAATAAGGTGCAGTTCTTATAGTAATTCAGAATAGAACTAGATTCATATTCTGTTCTTCTATTACTACAAAGTCCTTTATTTTTCTTGTTTGATAAATTTCAGTTTCATTTTTTGAACGTCTCAATCATCACTTTTATTTTTCATGAGAACTACAAATTTGAAAACAGAACAACCGTAAATAAAAGTGATGAAATAGTGTTGTCCATATCTAATCAATGTTGTTCATTTTCACATAAAATACACTCATTGATTATTAAATATACACCATTGTCATTTCCTAATGACATTCAAAAAAAGATATTATGCATGTAATTAATGCCCATTTATAACGAAGGCATTTCCAAATTTGCATACAATTAATCTCAATTTGTGACATTCCCTAAATTTATGCATATAAACTTCGTCAATTTATTTTGATGCAAAAAACATATTCATCTAATTAATGTCAATTCTCAATGACATTATCAAATAACATACACATTCTATTAATGTCAAATATTTAGTGACATTTCCAAATAATATATGCATTCTATTAATGTCAATTTTAATGACATTATCAAATAACATATGCATTCTATTAATGTCAAATATATAGTGACATTTCCAAATAATTTATGCGTTCCATTAATGTCAATTTTTAATGACATTTCCAAATAAACATGTGTAGTACCATAAGCAACCAAAAAATTAACAGTGGCTCTCATAACCAATGACCACCGTACAAAGTCTTGCTTATATGCATATAATATCATTCATTATTTTTGTTTGTCAACAAGCTATCTAGACGAGGATCTCCTTCTTCACCAAATAAAGAAATGGTTTGCATATGATTTTACCATTTGAACACAAAATTCGTGCTTTTGTATAAAAAGGGGGTAATGACAATATTCAATTTAGGACCATTAGGCACTGAACTAATTGTATACAGATCAAATAATGACTGTTTCTCCCAATTTTTTCATTAGAGATCCTAGTCCAAACAACGTTATTTAACAAGCGACATAAGAAGATCTACCAAAGGAAACTGCTCTTAAACTAAAACAAATAGTTTATCACTTATTTACATATGTAAATATATGTAAACAGTAACAATATGATAATAAAATAGTACCTTTGTTATCTGAATTGTCCTTGAAATTTCCAAGGTCTTTGATGTCATAAAATTATTTTATATTCTGTACATGACAGAAATATCTCTACATACCTTAGCGTTTTGTCCAAATTCTCTCTTGAAAATACCAATAGTCCCAAGCCCGCATACACAAAACAGTGATCTCTTTCGTACATCGTCAAGATTTGCAGTCGAAGCCATTGTTTTTCCGATAACGTCTTCAATTTGTTGGAAACAGTGGTTCGGCTGAGTCGTGGACTAGGTCACTTTCTTGAAGACGTTTCGGCGATCTACTCAAGGTGCAAAGTAGTTCGTACTGTTCGCCGCCGCCTCTGGGATAAAACAGCCTCTTCCTTGTTTTTCTTTCTATATCGGACCATTTGCACATATGAATCCGATTCAGTTTGCACTCTAAAATAATACTGCTCAAGTTTATTTTCTTTCTATTTTTCTAAAAAGAATGATTGAGAAGAGGATAGAAAAATATATATGATTTTTTTTTCCTGTGGAAGAGGAAGAGAGGGTTTTTCTAGAAAAGAGCAATGAAAAAAATGTTCTGTATTCTATCTTCTTTCTGGTCTATGACCAAGTTCTTATACAGAAAAAAAAACGGTGGCTATTCTAGTGGGTGGAAAATTGAACTGAAATTAATGCCATATTTAATGAAAAACCACTCAAAGAAATTTGCAATGTGTAAATTGCATTCGTTTCATAAAGAGAAGATGAATGTTAATAAATATTTATTTATTACCATTCATTGCAATTTGTTAATGCTATTTATATTTTGTAACAACTCAATCAAATGCATGTATACATTTATATATATACACACTCAACTGTTATGCAAATGTAACAGCTCTAGCAGAAAATTTATTGATACAAAATATAATACCGTTTATAACTTCTAACGGCTCTATGCATTAATGGCTCATAAATATGCATTAACATCTCAAAATAATGGCACAAAATATGTTACCGTTATTAACTTACAACGGCTCGATTGAATTAATTGCTCAATAAAAAAAAATTTGGTAATGCAATTAATTCTCCTTTTTTTTTAATAAATTCACAAAAAAGTTCCAACAATAACATATATAATTAAATATATTACTATGAGCGTCATGACATGCGCTTTCTACGTGATGATGATTTATGTTTAATGCGTGAATTGTCTAGCATTGTATCTTATTTTTAAGTTATAATAAGATGTGAAAGTATTTGTATAACGAAGTTTCAATTTGTGTAAAAAGTGTTTAGCATTTGATTGGGATGTTAAGAGTTGAATTTTATGTGCAGAGAGGTTTCGAATTTGTAAATGAAGCTTATTTATGAGACGTTAAAATTTGAAAAGATTTATAGAGGGAGATTTGGAATTTGTAGACAAAGCTTATTCATTTAAAGGTAATATTTGAAAATATTTAGAAAGGAGTTTTGAATTTGTAAATTTTTTAGAAAGGAGTTTTGAGTTCGTAAGTGAAGCTTGCTTGTTAGATCATATTTTTTTTAAGCAAGGTTAGTTAGATCATATTTTTAACAAGATATAATACTATCTATAGAAGTTTTGAATTCTTATACATATTTGTAGAATGACATTTTAATCTGTAAATAGATTTAACATTAGTTCGGTGTTGTGTGGTGGTGGTTGGTTGAGGCTGAGCTGTTTGTGCTTGGGTCTGGTCGGTGCTGTGTGGTACTGTTGTTTTCGACTTGTTTTGGGTGCAACAGTTTGGTTGTGTGTCTTGTTGGCTCTTCTGTCTTTTATAAGCTTTGGGTTGTTGCAGCAGTGAGTCACTTCGGTTGGTTGAGGTGTTGTCTAGGCATAGGTTAGGCTATTGGCTGTGTGATTTGTTGGTGCTTTAGTATGGAGTGCTTGTAATTGCTGGAGTTCGACTACTTGTGATATTCGAGACAAGGTGGTGGTCGAGTGAGGGACTTAGGTGAATGCTCTGGTGTATTCTGGGTTGTAGTTGTGCTCTTATTTGTTGCACAATGACTGCCTGCTGCCTCTATGTGAATACGTGATTGGGATTTCTATTTAGCTTCCTGAAGGGAGTGGGTTATTTTTTAGTGAATGTTTCCTTAACTTTATGTTATCGGGAACTGGGACTGCTTTGTAGCCATTTGTGGACAAATTATTTGTCATAACTTGTGCTTCATTGCATTGCACTGTGTTGCACTTGTGTGGTTATATTCTTAGAATGTCTTGCTTTCAATGTTCTAATATGATTATCTCCTTGCGTGGAGTTTTAATCAGACAGTAATTGTTTTTAGCTTAGTCTAGGAAGATGTCCGTAGCAGGTAGGTGATGTGCCTACCTCTTGTATTATTTTGTAATCATTATTTGTTGTAATAAGAACAGTATTAGGAATCACTATGAAAACCAGTTGGTCTTGCCAAAAAAATAATTGTATTTTTGCATTAAAATAATTTGTATTTAGTTTGAATTTTATCTTTAAGTTATAGTATCTAAATTTTCAATTTTTATATATGTTTTAAGTTAACAAAAAACGATGTTGTGAAAATTGTTTACTTGTTAGATCCTATTTTAAGTGTTATTAAAGCTCGTTAGTATTTGTAGAAATTGATTTTGGTTTGATAAAAAAATGGCGACTATTACATTATATTTATAAGTGATGTATAAGGATTAAGACAAGGAAGGACAAATATGAAAGTTTATGGGAGATGAAAAGTTTAAGCTTTCAAAACAACTATTAATAAAGATATTTCTAAAAGATACTAGAATTGTAAATATATTTGGTGAGAAGTTTTGAATTTGTAAATGATACTTGTTTATTGTATCCATCTTTATGAAAATTTGATAATATCTATATAAGGGTATTTTTGTAGTTCACCTCGACAATAAAAATGTGACACCAAAAGTATTACTCCGTGTTATAAGATATGCATTCAATAGTTAAAGAGGTTTACCTTTTATTTAATGATTAACAATTTTGTTTATATGTTTATAACTTTCCATGCATATCTCCATCATTAATAAAAAAAGTTCATACATAAATGTGCATTTGGAATTTCAAAAAAATCAAAAATAGTGTAAATCACATTCAATGAACTCTCTCTACTATTAAAGCATAACGACACTCTTTGCGTGTGATTATAGCAAGCGCTTCACTTGTGAATTATTCTCTACATAGTGTACATTTTTAATTAATAATTTATTCGACTGATTATGTTTTAAGTAATATCTGTATTGGACAGTTTGATAGTAATAATAGATGAACCTTTTTGGTAGGGCCAACCGGTTTTTAAAGTGATTCGTTACACTTTTCCCATTACAGCAAATAGTATACAAGAGATAGGCAACTTGCCTATCCACTACAAACATTTTACCAGGTCGTAGCTATGAACTAAATCAGATTGATTTAAATTTCCACACATGATGATTAATTAGTATAAGTACATAAAACCTAGAAATGTAGTAAATATTACCCACTTACCACATGTAAGTTACAAAACAAACACACTTGAAAGAATCACAATCCTAAAGTCTGTAAAGCAGTCCTAATTCACAATCAACTTGCAAGGAAAAACACTATCACTCTTCCAGGTGCTGCACAACTTCAGAAAGCATGTGTCAGAGAAGACCAACCATGCAGCACAATGTACCTTCAGGCTGCAAGAGCAATCCCACACACAAGCGACATCCAAAGACAACCCCAAACCTAAAACAAATTGCAAGAGAATGACAATACACAGAGTGCTGCACAAACGAAGCAAGCACCAATGAAACCTTCACCAGTTCAACAAGCACCTTCCTCACCCTACACACAACAGGAAAACTTCCATAAGTAGAAAGATATTCCAAGCATCACCTCATAACATGACCAGACTACACCATAACACAAACAACATAACGCTCAAGTCAAAAATCTCACGACACACAACAACAACCCTTAACAGTCTTACCTTTCCTTCAAACCAACCAAGTCAAACAAAAATACTTACACCTTATAAGCAGAAATTTCCAGAAACATGACACTTACTAGCACGTCGAACTAAGTTCGATTCACATCCAAAAGGAATTCATTTCAGTAAGTGGGCACGACAAACAGAGATCCAGCATAGCATGGTAAGGATCTAGGTTGGGTAGTCGCAATGTGGAGTCTGGGCAGCCAGTAGATGTGGATGTGTTAGGCCAAGAGGAAACAACGCGAGCACTGGTGGTTGTCTGGATTAAAGGTTTAGATTTGGGCTTGGCTGAGGCGACACAACAGAAATAGGAAAAATGAATCTAGTAGAAAGTTGAGTTAGGGTTAGGCACGCTACCTTTCCCACGACGGCATAACCTTAGAAGAGGAATGGAATTCGCCATATAGAGGAGAGATATTATAAGCCGATTGAGGAGGAAATGAAGGATGTGGGAAGTAATGAAAAGTATTGATAATTTCCTATCGTCATTGAACGAAAGGAGCTACCGTTAAGGAATTCAATTACTCTGATGAACCTTTTTTGAACGAAACAATACATATACCAAAAATGAAGAAAAATAGTCTTTCTCTCATGGCTCACAAAAACAAAACCGCTAAGCGTAATGCTTAAGTGTTTGTACAATAAAAATACTAACTAACAGACAAAAAAATATTAAACAGGAAAAACAACAAGCAGGTAACAACAGCTTAGAACCAAAAAAGCCAAAAACTAATATCAAATGGCAGCCTCACCCAGAGATTCACACAATGAGCTGGGTATCAGAAACAACAGCAAAGACTGAGAACTGATAAGAAACCCTGTACCACCAACAAAATGAGACGACAATGAAATGTCGGAATCACCACCACTGCTCTAGAGGCCTGCACCCTTTGGCAAGCCTTTTTATTTGTAAATGAACCTTGTTTGTTGGATTCTATTTTCAAATAATAACAAAAAATGAAAATATTTGTAGATGGACACTTTAAATTTGTAGATGAACATTATTGGCGTTAATTGTTTTTTCATGAATTGTTTGTTTGTTAGGTTTTATTTTTAAATGATATTAGATTTGGTAATATTTACAGGGAGTGTTTTGAATTTGAAAAAAAGAATTTGTTGGATCCTATGTTTAGTAGATACAAAGGTACGCAGAAACTTGAAATTGTAAAAGAATTTAGATTCTTTTTGGTGATAAAATGATAAAGGGCCATTTTCGGTAGTTAACGCTGATACCAAAAAAGTGTGACACTAAAGGAATTATAACTACGAGCGTTAAGCGCGTGAGTTACTTGTTTATAAATCTTATGTGTTTAACCTATTCAAAATAAAATGATTTATATGTATATTTTGATGTTAGAATCATGTGTTTTTGTTTAATATTGCAATCTATTAAATAATGGTAAAGTAGATGCTTATAAAACTCTCTCATTAATTATAAGAGTTTTTTCTCTTCTCTTTAATTCTCTACAGATATTTTACTTTTTTTTGAAAGCAAAAATGTGTGAAGAGAGCACACACATATATATAAAAAAACAAGCAAAAATAGCTGCCAACATGCCTGATAGGTAACTAATAGTATATAACCCGTTCAGACAATGACTATAAGTAAAGGAGATAGATGGATGAGCCCCGGAAAAACCACCGTCCATCATACTTCAAAATCGAGTTCTAGTAAGGCCACCACCCGATTATGTAGTATATCTACTCCTAAATACTACAATTGTTGCTCAAAGAAATACATATGAAAATTACAATATAATAAAAGAAAAGACTCTCTAGAACTGCTCCAAAAAAACTCCTCAACGAAAAACACCAGACCTGTATCCTCTCCAGAGCTGATCTCCAATGAATTCCTCTACGAAAATCAGCCGACCTGTATCCAATAATAAGACTAAACAAAACGTAAGCTAATAACACACACATATATATTTATATATACATATATATGTAAACAAAATAACAACATAAGAAAAAAAGACAACTATAATAACCACTAAATCATATATCAATTACAAATATATATTCTATTATAACTAAAATGCTTTGTGATTCTAATAAAAAAGTTCAAATTATTTCAAACCATAAGTAGAAATCTGTCAAACACAGGATCGCTAGTCATCTTATAATAAGGGTTAGCCATCCAATCTAAACAAAAAGAAACAATCTTAACAATTAATTTATCTATAGTATTAGAATCAGAATGAAACATTCTCTGATTTCTATCAAATCAAATAAAACAATAGATAATAATTACTAAAGTATCAAGTACATATCAATGTTTAAAATTAACATCAAATCTAAAAAAATTCAAATAAAAATCCCAATTCATAAAATTATGAGAAAAATTTAAAAAAAAATCTTAATACCATATCTAAAATATAGAAAGTTTTAAAACAAGAAAAAAATGATCAACATTTTCATCAAAATGATTACAAATACAACATTAAGAATCAAAATTAATATTTTTCTTTCTTAATTTCCCTACCATATATAATTTCTTATGAATAATCAGCCACATATGAAATTTAGCTTTGGGCAGAGCATTTGCCTTCCAAATAAATTTAAATTTTAAAATCAAAATGCCTGTATAATTACGGAACTTATACATAGATCTAGAAGAGCACTTTAGACTCTTATCAAGGCTTCAATAGATACTATCATAATTATTATCAATATGATACAATGATAGCTTAGCTCGTAACAAGGTAAATTGCCTGAACACTAATCATCTAAGATATTCTCAAATGTAAATTCCCACGAGGGATTTAAACTCTCCCTATAAACTTAAGCAAGGCATTTTTGAAGCAGCAAATCTCAAAGAGTTCTTTAAATTCGATCATAAGGGGCAATCTAGAAATTTAGGGATCATGCCAAAAAAATGTATTATCACCCGAATGGACTATCAAATTAAAACCTAAGTTAAAAAATTCGAAAATTTTCAAAATGGAATTCCAAAAAGAAGATAGTCTATTAGTCCAAATATAATTAGTATCAAATATAATTTTACCCCCATCACAATAAAATTTAGATACTATTTGCTTTCAAACTGCAGAAACTTCTGGATTTCTAAATTTCCACAACCATTTAGCTAACAAAGATGAATTAAAATTATGTAAATTAATAACCCCCAGGCCACCATCTTTCTTAGGTCTACAAACAACATCCCAATTTACCAAACATTTGTATCCACTGCAATTGTTTTCCACACTCCAAAGAAAATTACGTCTAATCCTGTCAATTTTATCGATCACACAACTGGGAATACAATGCACATCCATCCAATAAGTAGGAATAACAGACAATACAAAGTTAATAAGAACTAATCTACCAACTCTAGATAAAAATCTACAATTCCAACAAGAGAGTCTATTATTTATCTTATCAATAATAATCAACCAATCATCATGTTTAAGTTTAGATGGCCCAATTATAAAACCCAAATAATTAAAAGTAAAATTCATAATAGGACAATTCGAAGTATTAGCAACTTAATTCTCAAATCTAATCAAAATCATTTAGCACCATAACTGAACTTTTATCAAAATTAATTTTGAGACCAGAAAGCGTATCGAAACAATAAATAATAAATTTTAAGGCAATAATATATTTGGTAAATGAGAGGAAAATAAAAGAGTATCGTCAACAAATTGAAGAATATATAGTTTATTACTAAAAAAAACCATTTCCTACAAAACCTAAAACTCCATTCCCTGCTGCTCTCTTGATGATTTTGGTAAATACATCAACAACAAGATTAAACAAAAGAGGTTATAAAGGATCTCCTACTCTAATCCCCCTTTTAGACTGAATTTTATTCCCTACAACCCCATTAACTACTGATGTGCACGTAAAAATGCACATTTATATTCACATATTTATTCTTGTTTAGTTGAATAAATGAACATTTTTCGGTATTTTATGTGATCAAACCATGTTTTAAATATTTTCAAAATCATCACTTATTTTGGGAAAAAAGGGGGTCACTTGCGCATGTTTTAATTTGTGAAATCTTTTACTTGTTCCTTGTTATTAACTCTTGTAGGAATTTAGGAGCTAAAATGATATATACACATGAAGAGAAGAAAGAAAGCATGCACTTACACAAGAGAAGGAAAAGAATTAATTCATCTTATGGATAGTTGAGGGCCCATCTTTCAACTAGCCCACTTGCTCTTAAGCTTCATATCATTGAATGAGACAAAAGACCTCATGCATTCTACATGACATATTAGTGGCTAATATCAATTAGAAGCTTCATGAATGGGTATTTTAGGGAATTCCCAAGGAAAGTGATTAGGGTTTTAGATCATGTATATATAACCCTTTGTTTCATGTATTTTGCATCTTCTTTTTAGGATATGAAAGTGTAAGTGATCAAATAAATAAAAATGTCTTCCAAGCCTATTTCTTTTATGTCTGTCTTATGTCTCTTTTAATTTCCATGCTCTACTTTACGTTCATAGTTTAGATTTATTTACATGCTCTCTACTTCATGTTCATAGTTTAGATTTATTTACGTGCACTTAGTTTAGTTCTTTTCTTGTTCCATTTAGATTTTCTTTCATTTTGCTTTATTTTTCAATGTTGAAACTTACATGTGTTAATATGATAACATACATTAGAAGCTATGCCCCTACAATTTATGGGTAATGAAGCTCTCTAATTTCATGTAAGTTCAACATTTATATGATTTGTGATCTCTCATTTTGTGCTTCTTGATAGGAGATACTGATGTAAGTTTATACATATGAGTTTGATAGCTTATGTTGCATTTGCAAATGAGCTATTCTTATTCAATATAAACACAAGTTACATCAATATTTGCTAAGTGGTTTTTGATTATGAAATAAAAGCAAGAACAAAATTTGATGATCTATCTCACTAACTACAATAGTGAATAGATCGTACTTAAAATAAACTTTGCTTTGTTGTCATTTTCATGAGAACAATGAGTGGTTTAAGAGTTGTGTTATAGTTTGATAGTTTATGTTATGTTAACTAATAACATAAATAAACTACACTTATGATAAATACAACATTTATGTCACTTAATATCAAAAATACAGATCATAGATTGTATGTTTGTTGATTTACATAAATATGAGAGGGGATTTACCTCTAAATTGCTCTCTAATATCATATTTACCCCTCAACTTAGTTTCTAGTTTTCTTTAGTTTTTTTAGTAAACAATCCAAAGTTTTGTTTAATTTGATTGAGTAAGATTGAAGTTGTTTCTTTCCCCGCGGATCGACCCGTACTCGCTCCGTACTAACAATTGTACGTTGTGCGCTTGCGGTCTTATTATCACGATATTTTGCGTTAACGGTTTTCTAATTCGATAGAAATTCCGTTTGCGAACAAGTTTTTGGCGTCGCAATGCGGTCTTATTATTAGGAAATTTCTCTTCTTTCAACTCTTTCTAAAAACAAAGATGCAATCGGTTGGTCCATTTCTGACATCAAGGGAAAAAGCCCCGCAATCGTTCAACATCGTATTCACTTAACCGACGAAGCCAAACCCACTCGTGAGGCGCAGCGTAGGCTTAACCCTAAGATGAAAGAAGTAGTCCGTGAAGAAATTCTTGAACTCCTTGACAATGGTATCATTTACCTGATTTCTGATAGCTTATGGGTCAGCCCCCTTCATATCATTCCTAAAAAGTCAGGACTCACCGTTGTCGCAAACGAAAAAAAACGAACTTCTTCCAACTCGTACTCAAATGGGTTGGCGTGTTTGCATCGATTATCGAAAATTGAATACTGCAACACGTAAAGACCACTTTCCTCTTCCCTTCATCGATCAAATGCTTGAACGTTTAGCCGGTCACAAATTCTATTGCTTTCTTGATGGTTATTCCGGCTATAACCAAATCCCAATCGCTCCCGAAGATCAAGAGAAAACGACTTTCACATGTCCATTTGGTACTTTCGCTTATCGACGTATGCCTTTCGGACTTTGCAACGCACCTGCGACTTTCCAACGATGTATGGTTGGAATCTTTTCCGATGTGATCGAACGCTTTCTTGAAGTTTTTATGGATGATTTTTCGATCTTTGGTGATTCTTTTTCCTCTTGCTTACATCATCTTGAACTTGTTTTAAATCGATGTAAAGAAAAACACTTAACGTTGAATTGGGAAAAATGTCACTTTATGGTCAAACAAGGCATTGTCCTTGGATACATAATTTCAAATAATGGCATTGAGGTAGATAAAGCGAAAGTTGACGTTATTTCAAAACTACCCATTCCAAAATGCGTTAAGGACATTCGTTCATTTCTAGGGCATGCTGGCTTTTACCGACGCTTTGTGAAAGATTTTAGCAAAATCGCCCGTCCTTTGACTACTCTTTTAGGAAAGGACATTCCATTTGACTTTAACGCTAAATGTCTCGCCTCTTTTGAATGTCTGAAAAACGAACTCATTTCAGCCCCGATAATCTGCTCTCCCAATTGGGAACTTCCTTTTTAAATCATGTGTGATGCTTCTAACTTCGTGGTTGGTGCTGTCTTAGGACAACGCATCAACAAAATCATTCACGTAATTTACTATGCGAGTATGACCTTGAACGACGCTCAACTTAATTATACGACCACCGAAAAAGAACTTTTAGCTGTCGTTTTTGCGCTCGAGAAGTTTCAATCTTACTTGATTGGTTCTCACATCACGGTCTACACTGACCATTCTGCTCTTCGACACCATTTTGCTAAAAAGGACGCTAAGTCACGCTTAATTCGATGGATCCTTTTACTTTAGGAATTTGATCTTACAATCAAAGACAAAAAAGGATCCGACAACGTTAAAGCCAGTCGCTTGTCTCGTCTTCCGAACGCACTATCTTCTTTGTCGATCAACGAAAACTTTCCTGACGAACAACTCCTTTCTATTTCAGTCGATCCTTGGTTCGCCGACATAGTGAACTATCTAGTCACTAAGGAAACTCCCTCTTTTTGGTCCAAACAAGATAAATACAAATTTCTGTCCCAAGTGAATACTTCTACTGGGACGACCCATACTTGTTTAAGTATTGACCGGACCAAATCATTCATCGATGCATTCCTGATAGCGAAATTAGGAATGTTCTCTTGTTTTGCCATGATCATGCGTACGGTGGACATTTTGGTCCTAGGAAAACCGCCGAAAAGGCGCTTCAATGTGGTTTTT
This sequence comes from Allium sativum, assembly GCA_030737875.1. NCBI lineage: Eukaryota > Viridiplantae > Streptophyta > Magnoliopsida > Asparagales > Amaryllidaceae > Allium > Allium sativum. The sequence continues at coordinate 368,655,206 of CM060920.1, forward strand.
ATTGGCCCATTCTCTTTAAGGACACGTTCGAATTTTGTAAAAATTGCAATCGTTGCCAAATGCTAGGAAAGATTTCTCGACGAAATATGATGCCTTTGAACCCCATCCTTACGATCGAAATCTTCGATGTTTTGGGTATTGACTTTATGGGACCATTCCCAAATTCTTTCGAAAACTTGTACGTTCTTCTTGCCGTTGATTATGTTTCGAAATGGGTCGAAGCCGTTCCATGTAAAACAAATGATCATAAAATTGTCGTGAAATTCCTAAAAGAAAACATCTTTTCGAGGTTCGGCACACCTCGCACGATAATAAGAGACAATGGAACACATTTCTGTAATCGACCTTTTGAATCCTTAAAGAAAAAATACTCGATAACCCACAAGTTGTCCACTCCTTATCATCCGCAAACGTGTGGTCAAGTAAAAGTGTCGAATCGTCAAATAAAACAGATTCTGTAGAAAACTGTAAATAAAAATCAAAAAGATTGGTCATAGAAATTGATCGACGCGCTTTGGGCTTACCGTACTGCTTTTAAAACTAATCTTGGAATGTCCCCTTTTTCGATTAGCTTACGGAAAAGCCTTTCATTTACCCGTTGAACTTGAACATAAAGCACTTTGGACAATAAAAAACTTAAAGTTTGATCTTGAACAAGCTGGCGAGATCCGAAAATTGCAAGTCAACGAATTAGAAGAAATTACGAATGACGCTTATGAAAATGCGAAAATTTACAAGGAAAAAACCAAAGTTTTTCACGACAACTCAATCTTAAGAAAAACGTTTTTGCCAGACCAAAATGTTCTATTATATGACTCACGACTTCATTTATTCCCTGGAAAGTTAAAGTCAAGATGGACCGGACCATATGTTGTTCGAACTATTTTTCCATGTGGTGCCATCGAAATAGAAAACCCGAGGGATGGAGCCATATTCAAAGTCAATGGTCAACGTCTAAAACCATTCTTGGAATTACCCACTGATCGAGAGGAGGAACTCATGATTCTTCATGAGCCATGCTACGTCAAGTAAGAAAGTTAAGTTAACCCTCCTTTGTAAATATGTAAATATTTCTCTTCCGTTCGTTGTGCCATGCATTGACTGTGGGGACACAGTCGAAATTAAGTGTGGGGGGGGGGTCTCATTTTCATTCTGTTTTGCATAGTTTAATTTTGTAAAGTTTCCCTTTTTCTTTTTATTTTTCTTTTAAAACTTAAAAAAAATGTTTTGCATTTCTATTTACTTTTAATATATGACATGATGAAGTTAGCTTACGGTTTTGGTCGTACGATTAAAATATTTGGAAATTTACTTCTCTTAATGAATAACAAAAGAAAAGTTTGAATTATGAGAAAATTTGGTGTAACTGGTTTATAGGGAGATTCGTAGGTGCTGAGTATGAAATGTTTTCTAAATTGTAATCCGATTAAATGAATGGTTAATTTAGATTATTTGCGATAACATTTTAGATCTTTTAAGTGAAGTTGTGCTAAGATATCCTCGCTTAACTCTCTCTCTTATGTAAATAAATATATATATATATAAAAGAAAAGAAAAAAGAAAAAAAAGGAATGTATATAGATATAATAATCCAAGGGTATCCAACGTTGCTGGTACATTTGGCGTTGGTGTGCAAACCCGCCAAGCTCTTTCCGACACCTTGTTGACAAAGTCAACATCGGTATATCTTGGTCTCATTTCATGAGTTGGTGTATATAGATATAATAATCCAAGGGTATCCAACATTGCTGGTACATCTAGCGTTGGTGTGCAAACCCGCCAAGATCTTTCCGACACCTTGTTGACAAAGTCAGCATCGGTATATCTTGGTCTCATTTCTTGAGTTGGCAGCCTAAGGATTACCGACCCTCACATAAGTCGTAATGCAGTGTAGGGGTGGTATACCTAGGTGTTTGTAAATAATAATAATGTAAATATTTTGTAATAAAGAGAGAGTTAGCACTAGCAATCCAAGCTTACTCTTCACTTATTTGACCTAACTTGCTAACCAAAAGTAATTAAAGATGCCATTTTACGATTGTTGATATCGATTACAGAATTCATTTCATATTTGCACTATGTTTCTACCAAAACAACTGGCCAAGCTGGAGGAGTTTGTAACGATAATTGACTTTTGTTTGAAGTTTTGATTAGTAATGGACTAAAATTTCATAGTGACGACCCAACTTGTATTAACTTCTTCGTGTCATTTTTAAAAAGTGCTAGTATGTAAATATTCTTTCGAAAAAATGAATTTTTGTAAATAATTTTACATTTAACATTTGGATTTTGTGGGTAGTATCCGATGAAAACCCTCATGAGACAACACTCATCCTACTGGGGACACCCAGAGGTTTAACGGCTTGTTGCATATGCTCAATGCAATCATGCTCCCTACGAAAGTGGATTTGTGTTAGTTTCTTTACTTTATTCGAGGACAAATAAAAAAATAAGTGGGGGGGTATTTGATGTGCACGTTAAAATGCACATTTATATTCATATATTTATTCTTGTTTAGTTGAATAAATGAACATTTTTGGGTATTTTATGTGATCAAACCATGTTTTAAATATTTTCAAAATCTTCACTTATTTTGAAAAAAAAGGGTCACTTGTGCATGTTTTAATTTGTGAAATCTTTTACTTGTTCCTTGTTATTAACTCTTGTAGGAATTTAGGAGCTAAAATGATATATACACATGAAGAGATGAAGGAAAGCATGCGCATACACAAGAGAAGGAAAAGAATTAATTCATCTTATGGATAGTGGAGGGCCCATCTTTCAACTAGCCCACTTGCTCTTAAGCTTCATATTATTGAATGGGACAAAAGGCCTCATGCATTCTACATGACATATTAGTGGCTAATATCAATTAGAAGCTTCATGAATGGGCATTTTGGAGAATTCCCAAGGAAAGTGATTAGGGTTTTAGATCATGTATATATACCCCTTTGTTTCATATATTTTGCATCTTCTTTTTAGGATATGAAAGTGTAAGTGATCAATAAATAAAAATGGCTTCCAAGCCTATTTCTTTTATGTCTATCTTATGTCTCTTTTAATTTCCATGCTCTACTTTACGTTCATAGTTTAGATTTATTTACATGCTCTCTACTTCATGTTCATAGTTTAGATTTATTTGCGTGCACTTAGTTTAGTTATTTTCTTCTTCTATTTAGATTTTCTTTCATTTTGCTTTATTTTTAAATGTTGAAACTTACATGTGTTAATATGATAACATACATTAGAAGTTAAGCCCCTACAATTTAGGGGTAATGAAGCTCTCTAATTTCGTGTAAGTTCAACATTTATATGATTTGTGATCTCTCATTTTGTGCTTCTTGATAGGAGATATTGATGTAAGTTTATACATATGAGTTTGATAGCTTATGTTGCATTTGCAAATGAGCTATTCTTATTCAATATAAACACAAGTTACATCAATATTTGCTAAGTGGTTTTTGATTATGAAATAAAAGCAAGAACAAAATTTGATGATCTATGTCACTAATTACAATAGTGAATAGATTATACTTAAAATAGACTTTGCTTTGTTGTCATTTTCATGAGAACAACGAGTGGTTTAAGTGTTGTGTTATAGTTTGATAGTTTATGTTATGTTAACTAATAACATAAATAAACTACACTTAAGATAAATGCAACATTTATGTCACTTAATATTAAAAATAGAGATCGTAGATTGTATGTTTGTTGATTTACATAAATATGAGAGGGGATTTACCTCTAAATTGCTCTCTAATCTCATATTTAGCCCTCAACTTAGTTTCTAGTTTTCTTTAGTTTTTGTTAGTAAACAATCCAAAGTTTTGTTTAATTTGATTAAGTAAGATTGAAGTTGTTTCTTTCCCCACGGATCGACCCGTGCTCGCTCCGTAGTAACAATTGTATGTCATGCGCTTGCGGTCTTATTATCACGATATTTTGTGTTTACGGTTTTCTAATTCGACAGAAATTCCGTTTGCGAACAACTACTATTTTAGAACAACTAGATTTGAGTAATAAAATGATCCAATTAACCCACCTCGTACTAAAGCCCCTAGCTAATAATAAATCACAAATAAAATCTGAATCTACTGAATCAAAAGCCTTTTCAAAATCGATTTTCAAAATGGCACATGAAAAATTGTTCTTAGAACACAAATTAATATATTCTTGGACAGCGGCTACACCATCCACTATGTTTCTACCTTTTATAAACGCGGCCTGAGAATAATCAATAAGATCATTCATCTTTAGACTAAGTCTATTATCCAAAACTTTAGTAATATTTTCAGCAGAACAATTGATTAATGAAATGGGTCTAAAGATTTTTAATTTATATGCTCCTAATTTCTTATGGATAAGAATAACATTCGCAAAGTTAAACCCACCTATCTATAAATTCCTATTATAAAAATCAATAAATAAGATTATAATATCAAATTTCAAAATATCCCAAAAATGTTTATAAAAAAGAATTGAAAAGCCGTCTAGATCAGGAGCTTTATCACCAGGCATATCATTAATAACCTTCCAAGTATCATGTTCGGTGAACGGCTTGTCTAAATTATCTTAGAATAAGAAGGGTAAATATCATTCCATCTAACATTTATCCTCCTCTTAATTTTAGACCCAATAATCTGCCTATAATGGGAAGTAAAAGTGTAACGACCCGTACTTCCATCTACTTCAAACCGACCAAAAACCGAAATCCATGTTAATTCTAGGTAAGAAAAAGTACGTTTCATTAGGGTTTATCAGAGCAAACACAGCGGAATACAAAGCTCACAGCGGAACAGATAAAATATAATAAGAATATATTATTGCAGCGGAAACATTTTGAATACAAATCTGATTTTACATACCATTACTCCATGAAGATTTAACATAATATACCGATAATAGAGTACGTCCGGCCTTCATATGAAACTCCAGCTCTCTCTAGAACTCCAAGTCTTCAAGCTTGAGCTCGATCTCAAAAATTGAAAAAACAAAACTAACAGATTGCCCGTGTGGAAATTGTGGGCACCCGCAGTTTGCAAGGGAAAACAAACTACGAGTCAGTCATGGGACCAGTGTGAGAAAACTTTTTTAACTAATCTTATACTTAGCCTTATTTTGAATAAGGTATCTCGGGACCACGCCGCATGTCGCGGAACGGGTTTCCTCCCAATGATACGTGCATAACCATAGCAACCAGAACCAAGCATAGTAACCATAAACCAGAATTTGAAAACATGTATTTAGATAAATGAACGATTATAATCCCCAGGTCCCATCACACAATGCAAGCGCACACTAGAGAATAGGGGTTTTCCTTATAATCGCAAAACATGCTAGATATAGTTTTAAAACAAAAATATTTGATATTATTATAATGACTTGGGTGTGAAAAATCCTTTCGGAAATAAACTTATGAATCTTAGCTCGCATTGTGCTCCATCCCATTATGTTGGCTACATAGGTATACAACCGAAAATTGTAAAGGGTTTCGTATTGGATGTTGGATTTCCATCAATGGGCCTGGGCTAAGGATCTTCCCAATCCGATTCGGAACCCCCAGCTAGGTTCCAGGATCCCGTCTGGCTCCTTTAGAGTGGAAGGAACGGTCCACCCTACTTCGTGGATTAAAGTAACAACCTAAACATAACGTCCCTCGGTCTGTGTGTAGACTGCCATCTAGGTATATTGACCTAGTCTGAGGTGCCTCATCCAACAAACCACATAAGTAAATGCCTGAGCTCCATACCATGGCGTTACCATTTGCTAGATGGAACGTTAAATCCCTACCCCTGCGGTCTGTAATCCTGTTTTGGCTCATTCTGGGTTGTGAGGTCCGTGAGGTCACGTCATACACAAAGCTATGAATTTAAGACAAGCTTTGATCTTCAACCACAAGGCCCTGCTTTTCAACAAAAGCCGTGATCGTTTCCACTTATCATGTCCTTCCTTAAAACACAAACTGTTATTCACCAACATACAACCTTTGAGCTTGTACGTCTCAAAGAAGGGTATTAAGCAAGTGAATAAATTCTCCGCCACCAAACAAAAGTATGTTTAGTAAATGTTAGTCTGTAATTTATAAAATACAGTGTCAGACACGAAATCCATCAACAAGTCCATTTCGAGAAAAGGAATGAAACCGAAGGCACTTGATTCCACGACCCCGCCTGGGAGTGCAAGTCCTTGCAATCCGATACGCGACAAGTATGGTCGGATAATGCCATCACTTTAACCTCTTGAGGAGCGACCTTGAGGCATCGACAAGTTGTCCATCCGATGTGAAGAAAATCGGTCTTCAACCATCTTCATCGTCATCTTAATATCAGCATTACGTCATATAATTATTCGGAATGGGTAAAAACCCGGCCTTTTCAAATAAATAGCGCATCTTTTAAAACCAATAGGTATACAGGATCTCATGAACCTCATTCCAATCCAGGATATTCCTTTATTCAAATATTCATTAAATTGGGAATTATTCCCACAAATCTTACCAAAGATCTAATTCATTTAAACCTTCTTGTTTAAATCTCCCTTTGGAAACCATTGCAAAAGATTTTACAATATCTTTTCACAATCTAAACCAAATTAAGGTTTATTACCTAGTCGGGATTAACGAGCCTTACCGAAGTAATCATTCATTTTATTATCCCAACCCCAACCTATTCATCCCATGGAGCAAAACTAGTAGTACTCCACATCTAACCCCCATTGTGTTACTGGTAAACTCAATTACCATTCAACGTTTTAAATCTAATTAAAGATTTAACTATCGCATGGAGTAAAATTGGTAGTACCCCATTCTCGAATATTTCTTGAATATGGTAAATTTAATTACCCTATTCTCATTTCAATATAATTAAAGATTCATCAAAGCTCCACTTAGTTTTAATCTCAAAAATCATTAGTCAATGATTATTCAATCTTAGGAAATTAATTTTGTCTTTAACTTGGTTAAAGAATGATTGTCACTTAAAATACAGTCCGCGATAAACCCAAAATCATCTTCCATTTAAAATGGAGTCTTCACGGAAATCATATCTGCTTACAGTTGATATTAATCTTCGTATCCAGTCAACACTATAAGTGGAATATTGGCTAGCGCCTTTCAAATTCCTCAAATAGTCTGAGTCTAATTATCTGTGGAGACTTATCTCAACCGCTAACAAATACGGCTTCCATTTAATTCCTATTTAGTTTAATTAATTCGAAAACTACAGTTTTCACTTATCTTTATTTCAGATTCATTATACAAAAACGAATATCTTCCTTACATTTAACGTTTAATGAACTGTTAAATGAACATCCGGGCTTTCCTTTCGGTCCATTTCGATCCTCGGCCAGATAAATAAACATTGGCCAGATAAGTTCAGCGCACTGGTTGCAGCATTCCTTACCTTGTTAAACACCCCGTTATCTTTTAGGATCTCACAATCGGGACAGACTCACTCGTGGTTTCCTCATATTCAACCAAAATAGGTGTTTATGATTTAAAACATTATTCATTCTTTCAAAATACTTTCATTTTTCCTGATTATTTTATTATTAAAATAATCTTTTAAAATCCAGTTTTTGGAATGAGACTCATTCAACTCCTGTATAACCTGAGAATTTGGGAATATACAAACATCCAATAAACATAAACAAGATGTCATGTGTCTAACGAGTTGTAACTAAACTCGTTAGTAATTTAAGATCAGATGTCGGTGTATAAATTGGGTTCCATTTTACTACTTAACAGCCAAACAGTATTTATAACCATTGGTCAACCAAATCAACCATTCAAACCAAATCAACCTCATGAATTTATTTAGAAACCATTAACAACCATATACGACCAATATAATCACAAATTCACCCAAAATTTTCTAAGATACATTTAATCAAACACCATATGTGCATCTCTTAAACTAACTAATTAAAACACTTTATAAAGTGAGTTTTCTCACCAACTTAAGAGACTACCTAAATTTTACCTAAAGATCGAATCTTTAACGATTTAATTTTCTTTACCACACCAAATCACTTACTAATAACCCAAACATATTACCAAAATTAAATCAAGGCATGTATATTTATGATATTCCATATGGGTGCAACATTGTGAACCTAACATAAAGGTTTTCACTCCAAAAATTCCTAAAGATGTCATTTTTACTTCATGAGTCTACATAGGGATTTTTAACAAACATATACCATCAAAATAATCATGAATCCACCACAAAATTTCTAAGAAACATTTCATCGAACACCTTATAGGAATTACTTATAATTAGCAACATAAACCCCTTTAAAAATCAAGTTTTCTCACCCCATGAAGTCCAAGCTTTTGCCTAAAGGTCCATAGCTCCTAGTCTTCCCTCCTTTTCTTCCTTTTCCTTTGCTTTTTTTTATTTTCTTATTAATGATTTTCGGCCATGGCCATGAGCTTAATGGAGTGGGAGGAAGATTAAAGAAGGTGGAAGTGAGATTAAAGTGGAGAAGGAAGGTCCATTTATAGCTTAGAAAGTCACATGGATTGGTGACTTGTCGCAAATCTAAGGGAAGAGAAATGATGGCTTATATTCATCCTTATCCATTTTCATCATTATCCAAAAGTGTGCTTTCTCATGTGCTTTCTCATCGACTTTCCGAACTCATTTCGGAGTATGAAACGATAACGGTTTTCAAAAATTCTTCAACCATATTGTCCGGTTTCAAACGTACTTCAATCCCATGTGTTCAAATCCAAAATCGGAGTTTGTTTGGATTTTCAAATAATTTATTTTAATTTTGTTTTCTTAATAACTTTCTATATTCGATACGGGATTTTCCCAGACTTCATACACAGCTAATATTCTATGTTTGAAATTTTTCTGGATAGGTCTCAGGTTCCAGTTTTGCCGTTAGCACTATCAAATTCCAAGTACGTCAAAATTTAGTTCAAATTTTGGCCTTTTATTTTTTCCTTTTCCCATACGGATGTTGTTTAACGTGAAAATTCCCTAAGTACTAAAATTCACTATTCCGGATCCAACGGAGGTGGTCTCACGATCTAGCGATATCCCGTTCTCAAGATATCCTCAAAATCGTCCGTTTTTAGTTCAAATTTTGAATATTTTGTGAATTTAACATATCTAACGGATGCCATTTTTGATGTACCTTGGTTGGTTACCTAGTTTCATCATTCCAGATTTAATGAAACTAATTCCATCGAAACCCGAGTTCGTTAGCTACTACTTCCTTTGTAAACGTACTATTTTTAATCTAAAATTCATTCTTTTTGGACGATTTCAATTTTATTAGTACTCAAATCCAAATTAATTCTGATCTTTATGAAATTTGGAAATTTTAAATTAGTTCCAAATTTCTGGGTCGTTACATTCTCCCCCACTTAAAATGATTTCGTCCTCGAAATCGAAGTCGGAACTAATGGTCAAATGCTTAACCAATACCTCGATTATTAACCCTAGAGCTTTATTGGTTAACTCAACTATTTAACTTTATATGTTTATTCATTGGGCATAGGACTGCATAATATACCTCTTTATAACTGAAAACACCCATAAATTTTCAATTATCCTTATCCTTTCTGGAGTAGCTATGAATATACTTGCATAGCTTCAACCTATTTTCTTCTTCTATGTGCTCATAAATCCTTTTCGCTTGTTTTTCGACTCATCATCTTAGGTTTAATTCCAGATAGACCACAGTTATCTATACCCTACAACTTTTTGTATTTTACCAAAAAGTTTTATAATCTTTTTAGCAAATGCCTCGATTTTCCAAAATCATCAAGAATTCAAATTTCTTAATTAGTTATTATTAATTATCATCTCCAGCAATCAATAAGTGGATTAAATTTTCCAAAACATATTTTTCATCAAAACATATAATCTTTTAATAAAAATATATCTTTGGACAGAATTATTTCATTTATCCATAAAACTGGGTTAGGCTACTATGTTTAAGTGTTTAGAAACACCTATCGATATAGTGAGCTCTTACTGTACTGACCAATGTTCATAACCCACTCAACAAATTAATCCAACACAAAACCATTTATATATCAAATTACATATATAAATATACACACACACTCTCATAACTCATTCTAAGGTATTACTCACCCTATATCTAACAAGTTACTTGTCCTAGGATACTACTGATCCTATCTCTGACAAGTCTGTATCCCTCTGATAACAGATGTAACAACCCGAGTTCCGACAGACCGGTTTTTTTTCTCAAAATTCCAATCTATCGAAACTCGAATTGGTTTGCTCTGGTATCCTGCAGAAAAGACAAAGACATAAAACATATCAGAGCTCAGAAATTATCTCACGGCGGAATGGATAAAATATAATATAATTAAAACATAGCCTTACCGTATTAATAATACTGCCTAACCAGTATCCAAAGCTATCATGTCTCTGCCACAAATCTAACTTGCGAGTATATTATGAGGAGGGGGTCAAAACACAAGTTTTGGTGACTGGATTTAAATTATACACTTTGGATAATCCTACATATACCGTTCAATCACTTTATTTTATTTATTAGGTTACTTGGGTTATCAGCACTCAAGGCTTACACACATGTCGCACCCATTTTCTTCCCAGTTTATTAACCTAATACAGTATATATGTAGCTACCCCCAATATTAAGGTACACCCCATGGTACCCCACTCGCACGGTCTCCACCGTAAAACCATCAAAATATACGCAATCCCTCATCCTACGCCGTAGTAACATACGAATCTCTATATAACAATGTTATGTTCCGCATATATCTATCATTACTATGCTACGTAAGCGTGTGGACTGCCACCTTCGATCAAATCAGATTCCATACTAGAGTAATGCCCTCAAGTTTACGATACACCACCCAGAGCCGGCATGCATGTATCTAGACTGTCCCACATATATATCTTCAATTATAGCTCGATGCCATAACCGCACGTCCTCTAATTAATGTGCATCGAGTCACGTGGCAGAGCGATACAAGAAACACGAAACTCGGTCGGGAGTTTTTCCATATATGTGCAGGTCTGTCTTTAAGATCCTCTATATACAGATAAACCTAGGGTCTGTTTTCATGGTGGCTATGGCCCCACCTCGGCCCCTCCCTCAACTAGTAAAGACTACAAGAGATAAACGACTGTCCCTAAGAAAAATAAACTAAACATCCATTTGGCGTCTTCCCTCAACCACTGTACCTCGATAGTGAAAGGTGAATGGTTTATTGGTTTTAGCTCTAGTCTTTCTGCATCCCACTGGCTGCTGATGATGGATATCCGATGATCTACTATCCTTATTGGTCGTGACCCTTCGCCTCCCCATTGAGGCAACCGCCGAATCACCCTGGTGTCACCGCGTCACAACATTCTGACTTCATAGCTACTTCTACAGTTAAGGCCCAACTACCTAGTAGTTAGGCGCAGACCCAACATTTATGAGCACAACCTAAAACATCTGCCACTGCACAGAGGACTACTAGGAGCACCTTACGCACCTCAGGAAGTTGCGTGCTTCCCCTTCCAGTCCTTTGGAGCCGTCAGAACAATCAGATGAATGTACGCTCCCCTCGTGCCTTATAACACCACGATGATCTACCCCGTTGGGTTATTCACCCTCACACGTGCGGACTGGTCCAAACGCCTCACTTTAATATGTTGTTAGACCCTATGTCTAAACATTCTTTTACGCTTGCCTTACCTTACCAGGTTTCCATTTAACTTGGTTATTCCCATTCATATTGAACTCTTAATTAAGTTGCCCAGTTCCTCTTGCTTATTAATTTCAGTAATATAACTTAACCCATTTAAGTTTATTAACAAGCCCACAACATGTTATTCTCAAGGTTGTGGTCTGTAACAACCCGTATTTTCAATAACCTGTTATAACGTAAATCGAGGCAGAATTTAATTTATAAATCTGAATCAAGGGAAACGGGCTATGCCATTGCGTTCGTCTCGGAAAAATACGCGAAATAGAGTCCGAGTTTTCGAAAATCGGAGTCCGTATGACCCGATTAAGGCCCAATGAAGTTTTCAGAAAATTTCAAGTTCAAAACAGATTTGAATTTCAAGTTCAAATTTCGAATTTCGGGCCTGGAAGGCTAGGCGGGAAATTTCCCGCCAAGCCAACCAAGTCGACAGGCCTGTCGACTTGGCAGTCGACTTGGTTGGACCCAAGTCGATAGCCCTATCGACTTGGTTGTCGACTTGGTTCAGCCGGGCAGTTTTGCCTGGTGCACCATTTTGGGGTTTTGGTTAGGTTTTGGGGCCAGATTCGGTTTTAAGGGCTGAGATTGGAATTAGGGTTTAATCCTAAGGTTGAAACTAATCCTAATCTCTATAAATAAGCCCCTAACCTAACCCTAAATCATCATTATTCATTCAAGTAACTAAACTATGGCAAAATTATTCCTCTCATGGCCTCCACTCTCTTCATAAAATTTCTAAGTTATTTCTATGAGAGATTTCCAATGCATACAAGTGTTTTCAAGCTTGTATGAGTGTCATTAGCTTGCATTCAAGTCAAGTTTCCATATTTACATCATAAAGCAAGGGTTTTGATCATTTTTGCTCAAGGGTTTTTCTATTGGAGCTTGCATTTTGGGTTTATTTGATTGCATAAGGGCTTTGTCTCAATCTATATATATTTTTGTGTCTTCATAAGCATTGTAAGCCCTTTTCTACTTTCATATTTAAACTCTAAAGTTAAATGTATGATATGCAAGTTTATCATGTTATGCTATGCAAGTTTGCCATGTTATGATATGCAAGTTTATCATGTTATGTTATGTAAGTTTGCCATGTTATGATATGCAAGTTTATCATGTTATGTTATGCAAGTTTGCTATGTTATGATACGCAAGTTTGCCATATGATATGCAAGTTATGTTATGCAAGTTTGGGTTGATCATTTTGCTCATGTTATCATGTTATGCAAGCTTATCTTGGGTTTATGAGCTTAAAGCTTCAAGCTTTATGCTAAAGGTTGCATTTTGGCAACATGTAGGTTATCATATCTCTCATGATAACTTGCATGTGAGGCTAAATGCGAACTTATGGCCATTTCTACATGTCATTTATCACCATGTATCACCAATATGCTAAGTTTGGTTTTATGCATGCTTTTGAGGCCTAAAAATGTAATATGCAAGTATATGAACATATGTACATTTCATATGCCACCATGTTAAACTTGTGGCTTCAACACCTTTATGTCATGATTATGCCAAGTTCCCTCTTTCTATCCTTTATGCGCTATTGCGATATGTAAGCGATGGGATTGCGTTTGGGGTTGGGTAAACTTAAAAGACATAAAAACATAAGATTGGGAATTTACCTATTAAGTTAGGTCTACCCATTGGGAATTTACCTATTAAGTTAGGTCTACCCAAATGCTTGAAAACTTGTAATATGTTTTGGAAACATGATGGACATGACACTTAGAAAATATAAGTGTGACCAACTCGAGGTTGGGTTGAGTTTGTAGCGTAAAACTACCCGGAACCGACCGGCTTAACTAGTTGCTACAAACAATAGGACCCAATGTGAGAAGTTGGTCATGTTGTACCTTGAGCCCGAGGTTAGACCAAGTTGTGGTGTAAAGCTACCCGGACCCGCCCGGCTTAACTAGTAACCACAACAAGGTCTAATGTGAGAGGTTAAGGCACATTAAATTAATTAATGCCTCATGATTAGGGTTAAGTCATGGTCCACTTAATACTTAACCAATTTGGGCTTGGTAGATTAATCAGGGTTAAGTCGTGAACTCATCGTTACACAACCAAGTTAATCCATGATTAGCAAGAGGGTTAAACCGTACTTAACCCACTAGAAAATCCTAGCAATGGGGGTCCACTCCAGCAGTAATCCCAAGTTTGTATCATTAAGACCCTAGGGACTAGGCTAGGGAGGGGCACGATTACTGGACTTGAGGTAAGTGACCAAAAACGACGGTCGAGTGGTACGCCGATGTAGTTCCGGACGGACTATGGTCGTGCACGTAGTCCGTATTTGGAGAAGTCAAGCATGGGTACCAGTAGATCAAGACTGTGCACTTATGTTTATGGTGTCCAGGGGTTGATACCCTAGGGCTTGATACACCCGACGGGAGACCCGGCACAGTCCGACTACAATTATGTTTGGGCCGTATTGACACCAACACGTGACGAGTTAGGCTTAGGGAGCCGATCGATTAGACCGTTTGGTTGGACCTCGTATTAGGGTCATTTCATGTTATTGGGCCAAAGCTTGGGCCAAGGGATCAATACTTGTTTATTTAAGTCATGTTAGCTTGCTAGTACACCTGTGGTGCAAAAACCTAAAACCTGAGTATGCGATGACACCTTTATCTACCTTGTTAGTTAATCACCATGCTAGTATGTTGTTATCCTTATGTTCATCCCTGCTTCTCATGCCAGTTAACTTTATCAGTTTACATTGATTGTAGTAGGGCTTACTCAGTCTTTTTGACTGACCTGTTTTTCTTTCGCCTCTTTTCTTCCGTTTCCCCCCAGGTTCTCAGGGTGGGAATATTGGAGCTTAGCTTGGATCTCTGATCGCTTGCTTGTGGGATTTTAGCTCATGTACGGTCTTGACATGAAGCTAGCTATGGTTATCACTTATTTTGGGGATAGTACTTATGTATTTCAGTTTTTCAGTGATGTTGTTTTTATCTAAACTTGTGTATTTGGAAAGTTGACATTATGTTGTACCAGACTTGTTTTGAAATAGTTTGAAATCTTCCGCTGTTTTACTTATCTTATTTACTCTGTTTACATATATACATATGTTCTTGTTCTGCCTTGATATATCATTATGCATGTTTACCCGGTACAAACGCCCCTCCAAAGTCAGAGTGCTTGCAAGAGCCACCCTGGCGGAGGTGGGGTGTTATATTTGGTATCAGAGCGTATGGTTTACGAGAAGGAACAAAAAGGTTTTTAGAAAACTTTTGGAAAACTATTTTCAAAACCAAGTATAAAGTATTTTCCAAAGAAAAGTCTAGTTTATTTTAAAGGCTATTCCCCAAAAAGCCATTAGCAAAAATTCCTTCGTTTTTCTCCATTCTGAATCTATCTTTTTCTTCGTTTTCAGTATGGCCGATAACTTTGCTATTCCGGAGGGAGTACACGTACCTGTTTGGTATAGGAGACTTTTGGAGGCTAGGGCGACCGAAGCCGGCCCCGCAGATGTCCCTCCTCCTCCTCCTCCGGTAGTTAATGTTCCTCCTCCTCCTGTCGCTGATGTTCCTCCTCCTCCTGTCGCTGAGGTTCCTCTTCCTCCTCCCCCTCAGCATCCTCAAGATGACTTCGCAAAGACTTGCAAAGATTTCAAAGCAATGGGTGGCGAGAACTTTCAAGGCACTGAGACTTTTGTAGAGGCCAGAAATTGGTTGAAAGAGACCGAGGATTTATTCGCTATCTTTGGGTTAGAAGATCAGAGGAAGATCTTGTTGGCAGTTTGGCTTATGAAGGATGAAGCCGCTTATTGGTGGGAAGTCACCAATGGTACTAGGCCTGTTGAGACTTGGGCCGATTTCAGGGCAAGGTTCGTGCTCAAGTTTCTATCTTCTGCTGAGGAGAATCTGCAAATGGAGAGGTTCATAACTTTGAAACAAGGAGATATGTCTGTCAAAGAATATGTGAACAAGTTCAATCAGTTAGCTCGTTTTGGCTTGGATATGGTGAGTACTCCTCAGAAGAAGGCTCTTCGTTTTGCTAGAGGATTGAATGAGCCGTTGCAGGGATTGGCTATGTCACATATTCCCCATGGGGCCACGTTTGAGAGCTTGGTTGATATGGCGTTACTTTAGGGAGATGTCAAGAAAGAGATCAAGATGAATGATACTCAAGCCAAGAAGACTGATTCCCAGTGGAAAGGAAATCAGGGTAATCCAAGTGGTCAGAGCAGTCAAGGCAATCAGAACAAGAACAAGAACAAGAGTCAAGGCAACAAGGGGAACGACAACAAGGGCAATAACAACAAGGGGAAGTGCCATTATTGCGGTTCAATTGGGAATCTTATTAAGGATTGTAAGAAGAGGAAAAGGAAGAATGGTGAATGCTTTTTCTGTGGTGAGACTGGACATTTCAGTAAGGATTGCCTGAAGAAGCAAGGGCAAGGCCAGGGTCAGACTCAGCGTGCTGGACCTTCAGGAGGGCAAGTTCATGCTCTCAATGCCGCTCCAGTTCCCGATCGAGGTAGTATTTCTGTGGAGAGCCTTGTATATATTTTTGATTTTCCAGTTCGTACCTTGTTTGATTCTGGTGCATCACATAGCTTTATCTCATCTGATCTTGTTGAAAGTTTGCACCTAAGTACTAGTCTAGTTTATGATCCCGTGTGTGTTTCAAATCCAATTGGGGTTTACGCCCATTTGTCTATTATCTACGTGGATTTGAAAATCTCTATCTTGAGTATAGAATTCTCGCGTGATGCTTATATTCTCGGTTTCATGGGGTATGGGTTGATTTTGGGCATGGATTGGTTGTCCAGTTTTGGAGCCATTCTTGATTTTTGAGCATAGGGTTGAGAGGCTCATGACTCGCCTCGGTAATACCCTAAAAATTTCTAGTAACCCTATGAGTCCCGTCATGTTGTGTTATCTTGAATCCCTCAACTCGTCTATCGATAGTTTGCAATCGGTGAGGGTGGTCCGAGAATATCCTGATATCTTGGGTGAAGTGAAGGGGGGGTTACCCCTAAGCGAGAGATTGATTTCTGCATTTATCTGGTTGATAATGCCAAGATAGTTTCGTGGCCGGTTAGGCACATGGCCCCGCAAGATGAGAGTTAAGAAAGCAAGTCAAGGAGTTGCTTGAGAAGAACTTCATTAGACGAAGTATATCTGAATGGGGAGCGCCTGTAGTATTTACTACCAAGGCAGATGGTTCTCTTCGACTTTGTGTTGATTATCGTGAGTTAAACAAAGAGAATAGACAACCATTGCCAAGGATCGATGATTTGTTTGATCAGCTTGTAGGAACATCTGTTTTCTCTTGATCTTGCTACTGGATTCCATCAGCTCAGAGTAGCTGAGGATAGTATAGGCAAAACTGCGTTCAGAACTCCAGATGGATTCTTAGAATGGCTGGTCATGCCATTCGGTTTGACTAATGCACCCGCCTACTTCGTGGACTTGATGAGTAGGGTGTCTAGGGAGTTCCTGAACGAGTTTGTGGTAGTCTTTGTAGACGATATCCTGACTTTCTTAAAGAACGAGGAAGAACATGCTAGACATCTCAAGGAGTTGATGGATGCGCTTAGAGCCCATCAGTTGAAAGCCAAGTCCTCCAAATGTCATTTTGGAGAAAAGAAGTTAGATTTCTTGGGCACATAGTTTCTAAGCAAGGCTTAGTGGTGGATCCTGCTAAAGTGGTCGCGGTTCAAAACCGAAAAGCTCCGACGAGGACAATTGAAGTAAGAAGTTCTCTCAGTTTAATTAGTTAGTTAGCGTCCCTTGAGCTTAGACCTACCCTTCTGGATCAAGTAAGGACTTCACAGAAAGAAGACCCGCAGTTAGTCGAGATCATGGACAAGTTGATTCGAGGCGAAATGGTAAGTCACCTCGCTATAGATGACAAGGGATGGCTAAGACGCGATGAGAGAAAGAAGGTTCTTGAAGATGCACATCACCCGAGGAGGTGGCCGAGTTTGTCCCAAGGTGCATGTTGTGCCAACAGGTTAAAGGCCGAGTCATAGAAGCCCGGTGGGCTATTATATCCATTGGAAGTCCCCGCAATGGAAGAAGGAAAAGCGTCACGAAGGATTTCGTGGATGGACTGCCTAGATCAAGAAAGGGAATAAGAGAATGTGGGTCATAGTAGGTAGACTCACGAAGAGTGCTCATTTCACTCCAGTAAAGAGCGAAAGGACTGCATCATAGCTAGCGACAGTTTACTTTCAAGAAATAAAGCGGTTGCACGAGGTTCCCTAAAGTATAGTTAGTAACCATGACTCAATCTTCACTAGCCAGTTTTGGGATAGTCTACGGGAAGTCATGGGCAAGCAACTGAATCTAAGTACGGCCGATCATTCGCAGGCGGATGGTTCATTTCGTTCAAGCATGAGTTATAGAAAATCACGTTAGTAAGAGCAATTGGCAACGTGGATTGGTATTTCCAAGAAAAGTTCTGCTGCATGGAATACTTTATAGTAAGTAAACGAGATCCAGGATTCACTAGTGAATTTTGGAGAGCTTGCATGAAACCATGAGGTCATAGTTATGTTTAAGCCAAGAATGATAGAAGAGTAAGTGAAAAAGGAAGACGAGAGGCGACAATGAAATGGGTTCCAACTCATATTTGGAAATAAGAGTTAAGAAGCCAAGGAATCATGAAGTAAAAGACGGTCAAAGCACAGTGGAGTTAAACTCAAGGAAACGTGACTTAGAAGACTGAAGGCTAGATACGCGCATCATATCTCTTTCAAAGAGTATATCCTTGATCCTTGTTTTCCGGTGGAACTTACTTGCATGTTATCTTTTACATATATCCTCTCGGTCCCGTTCTCGATCCCATTTCTGTTGTAAACTCCATAAGGGGGTGTGACTCATCGGTTAGTAATACATGTCAAGGTTTAAAGGGGTCCGTTAGGTTGACTAAACCTTTTGGGCTTGTATAGAATATGGGTTGGGTTAGGAAGGGATTTCTTGTAATCCAAAAGGAGTATATCTTGCTTATCTTCCCGATCTCTTTGTAGCATATCTTTCTTTTGCTATCTATATCGTGTTAATCTTGTCATGAGAACCTTAGGTAGAAACCCTTTGGATGAAACATGTGTTTGAAACATGTTATGCTTGATGGTTGCAAGTGGTTGCAAGTGTTTGCAAGTGGTTACTCGTGGATGCATTATACACATTAGGCACTAGATCGGCTCACACACTCCTCATATTGCATATGCATGGGTGTTTACGCTTATTCATGGATGAAAATTTTTGTGTTATCACATGGATGTTGCATATGGATGTATGTTATGTGCACGCATATAGATGTTATACATTATGTTAGGAATTGCATACATATGGATTCATTTCACTAACATAATTTGCATTGATGATATTTGCATTAGATAAGTACATATACACACACCTTTGCATATGTTCATACAACATTTAGAATCTTGTAAGGACAATGATTGCTCGTGGATGATGTTTTGAGTAGATGGATGTTGGATGGTAGGATACGTTCTTCCTAACTTGAAGATTTCGGGGACGAAATCCTTTAAGGAGGGGAGAATGTAACAACCCGTATTTTCAATAACCTATTATAACGTAAATCGAGGCAGAATTTAATTTATAAATCTGAATCAAGGGAAACGGGCTATGCCATTGCATTCGTCTCGGAAAAATACGCGAAATAGAGTCCGAGTTTTCGAAAATCGGAGTCCGTATGACCCGATTAAGGCCCAATGAAGTTTTCAGAAAATTTCAAGTTCAAAACAAATTTGAATTTCAAGTTCAAATTTCGAATTTCGGGCCTGGAAGGCTAGGCGGGAAATTTCCCGCCAAGCCAACCAAGTCGACAGGCCTGTCGACTTGGCAGTCGACTTGGTTGGACCCAAGTCGACAGCCCTGTCGACTTGGCTGTCGACTTGGTTCAGCCGGGCAGTTTTGCCTGGTGCACCATTTTGGGGTTTGGTTAGGTTTTGGGGCCAGATTCGGTTTTAAGGGCTGAGATTGGAATTAGGGTTTAATCCTAAGGTTGAAACTAATCCTAATCTCTATAAATAAGCCCCTAACCTAACCCTAAATCATCATTATTCATTCAAGTAACTAAACTATGGCAAAATTATTCCTCTTATGGCCTCCACTCTCTTCATAAAATTTCTAAGTTATTTCTATGAGAGATTTCCAATGCATACAAGTGTTTTCAAGCTTGTATGAGTGTCATTAGCTTGCATTCAAGTCAAGTTTCCATATTTACATCATAAAGCAAGGGTTTTGATCATTTTTGCTCAAGGGTTTTTCTATTGGAGCTTGCATTTTGGGTTTATTTGATTGCATAAGGGCTTTGTCTCAATCTATATATATTTTTGTGTCTTCATAAGCATTGTAAGCCCTTTTCTACTTTCATATTTAAACTCTAAAGTTAAATGTATGATATGCAAGTTTATCATGTTATGCTATGCAAGTTTGCCATGTTATGATATGCAAGTTTATCATGTTATGTTATGTAAGTTTGTCATGTTATGATATGCAAGTTTATCATGTTATGTTATGCAAGTTTGCTATGTTATGATACACAAGTTTGCCATATGATATGCAAGTAATGTTATGCAAGTTTGGGTTGATCATTTTGCTCATGTTATCATGTTATGCAAGCTTATCTTGGGTTTATGAGCTTAAAGCTTCAAGCTTTATGCTAAAGGTTGCATTTTGGCAACATGTAGGTTATCATATCTCTCATGATAACTTGCATGTGAGGCTAAATGCGAACTTATGGCCATTTCTACATGTCATTTATCACCATGTATCACCAATATGCTAAGTTTGGTTTTATGCATGCTTTTGAGGTCTAAAAATGTAATATGCAAGTATATGAACATATGTACATTTCATATGCCACCATGTTAAACTTGTGGCTTCAACACCTTTATGTCATGATTATGCCAAGTTCCCTCTTTCTATCCTTTATGCGCTATTGCGATATGTAAGCGATGGGATTGCGTTTGGGGTTGGGTAAACTTAAAAGACATAAAAACATAAGATTGGGAATTTACCTATTAAGTTAGGTCTACCCATTGGGAATTTACCTATTAAGTTAGGTCTACCCAAATGCTTGAAAACTTGTAATATGTTTTGGAAACATGATGGACATGACACTTAGAAAATATAAGTGTGACCAACTCGAGGTTGGGTTGAGTTTGTAGCGTAAAACTACCCGGAACCGACCGGCTTAACTAGTTGCTACAAACAATAGGACCCAATGTGAGAAGTTGGTCATGTTGTACCTTGAGCCCGAGGTTAGACCAAGTTGTGGTGTAAAGCTACCCGGACCCGCCCGGCTTAAGTAGTAACCACAACAAGGTCTAATGTGAGAGGTTAAGGCACATTAAATTAATTAATGCCTCATGATTAGGGTTAAGTCATGGTCCACTTAATACTTAACCAATTTTGGCTTGGTAGATTAATCAGGGTTAAGTCGTGAACTCATTGTTACACTTAACCAAGTTAATCCATGATTAGCAAGAGGGTTAAACCGTACTTAACCCACTAGAAAATCCTAGCAATGGGGGTCCACTCCAGCAGTAATCCCAAGTTTGTATCATTAAGACCCTAGGGACTAGGCTAGGGAGGGGCACGATTATTGGACTTGAGGTAAGTGACCAAAAACGACGGTCGAGTGGTACGCCGATGTAGTTCCGGACGGACTATGGTCGTGCACGTAGTCCGTATTTGGAGAAGTCAAGCATGGGTACCAGTAGATCGAGACTGTGCACTTATTTTTATGGTGTCCAGGGGTTGACACCCTAGGGCTTGATACACCCGACGGGAGACCCGGCACAGTCTGACTACAATTATGTTTGGGCCGTATTGACACCAACACGTGACGAGTTAGGCTTAGGGAGCCGATCGATTAGACCGTTTGGTTGGACCTCGTATTAGGGTCATTTCATGTTATTGGGCCAAAGCTTGGGCCAAGGGATCAATACTTGTTTATTTAAGTCATGTTAGCTTGCTAGTACACCTGTGGTGCAAAAACCTAAAACCTGAGTATGCGATGACACCTTTATCTACCTTGTTAGTTAATCACCATGCTAGTATGTTGTTATCCTTATGTTCATCCCTGCTTCTCATGCCAGTTAACTTTATCAGTTTACATTGATTGTAGTAGGGCTTACTCAGTCTTTTTGACTGACCTGTTTTTCTTTCGCCTCTTTTCTTCCGTTTCCCCCCCCCCGGTTCTCAGGGTGGGAATATTGGAGCTTAGCTTGGATCTCTGATCGCTTGCTTGAGGGATTTTAGCTCATGTACGGTTTTGACATGAAGCTAGCTATGGTTATCACTTATTTTGGGGATAGTACTTATGTATTTCAGTTTTTCAGTGATGTTGTTTTTATCTAGACTTGTGTATTTGGAAAGTTGACATTATGTTGTACCAGACTTGTTTTGAAATAGTTTGAAATCTTCCGCTGTTTTACTTATCTTATTTACTTTGTTTACATATATACATATGTTTTTGTTCTGCCTTGATATATCATTATGCATGTTTACCCGGTACAAACGCCCCTCCAAAGTCAGAGTGCTTGCAAGAGCCACCCTGGCGGAGGTGGGGTGTTACATGGTCCAAGGTCGATCTGTAATCCACAATCCCTTTCATTTTCTTGTTTGATCTCATCACTACAATAACATGTTTTACTTAATATCTAATTAAGTATATCTCAATTTACATGTTTTCTTGTTTAACATGTCAGTCATGATTAAATATAACTTATTTCATAAGTTTTCCTCACTCTTTCTCATTTAATCATAATTCCATTTTACACCATTACTACAACTTATCGTTGTTTACTTATTAACTTAGTTCTATTAACTAAGGCCCATTAATAAGTTTCTCTACCCATTTATTATAACCTATGTTATAATTTCCTCTAGTCCCTAGGACAAGCCTAAACATGTTATCCTTATCAACGAGTTTCAGACTTTCAAGTTTACAGGTTACTTAATTTATAATTAAGTACAACTTCTTATATTTTATATATTTTCCCCCTCTTCTCAACTGGTTTTCGACTTTCCCTATTTACTGATTACTTAATTTACAATTAAGTGTCCCTTATCTCATTTCACCAGTTATCCAATTTCCTTATTAGTTTATTATAACCTAAGTTATAATCTTCACTTGTCCCTAGGACAAGTCTACCTATTATACAACATTTTTATTAATGTTATTCATTAATAATAGGTGATTATCATTCCCCTTTTAAACCATTTATTGTTGTAAACTATTATTCTTCACTCACTGTAATATATATTCCTTATTATAATTAAGGAAAACACTTCATGCACCTTATCAGTTTGATAGAAGGAATCAGTGATTTATTTTCATAACGTATTCCCATCTAAATCCATGGTAGCAAGTAATTTCTTTAATTTTCTTACTTTATTTACTGTGGCTTACTTGTAGCAACGTTCTCAGAAATAGGCCATTTAGGGAAATACATCACTTTTCATTCGTATCACACTAACTCAGTTCATTACATCGCTTCCTTTCTTAGTTTCTGAGTTAGACATTTAATTACCATTATTTCCATTTATTCATATCTTGTTATATATATATATAAGCACTAGACCTCTCACATTAAGCTTACACTCGTGGACGCTGGATTTGCCAGACGGGTCCGGCAGACTTCTAACACAAGTTGACTTAACCTCGTGTCTTAGCACCATTACATGTTTTTATTTTTTGCACTTTGATCCCTCACATTAGATTTATTACTTGCGAATGTTGAATATGCCGGGTTGTTCTGGGTAGAATTCTATCACAAGTGAAACCTAACCTCGTATCTAAGAGCAGTTAAATTTCTTATTTATCGTAAACCTTCTATACAGTCTAGGCATGTTTATTTCTTCCAATTATCCATTATAATTTATAATTCACACGTAATTGTATCATGCTTATTATAATTCTTCACATATAATCAATTCCTTCCTAACATGTAATCAATTAATCAGATAATTGTTTAAATCACATAAACCAATATGTTTCTCAGTTCTTACAGTTAATGGCCTGGCCTAAATACACAATTTACACAAATTGACATGAAATTTTAGTAACGATAATTACTATACAAGATTTGACAAGTTCATATCCCAACAAATTAATATTTAGCATATTAATTATTCCTACTTCGTACCCATCACTTTAGGCACTATTAACATATGTTACATTTCTCAACATATTGCATTTCAATTATACATACAGGGGAATGGTAAACGATAACATATTCTTATCTAAACTGTATAGCTTAAATCAACTCACCTTTATGCTTTTCCCCAATTCTGGATATGATCCAGTTTTAGCATCCATGGTTTTTCCCCCTTTAATTTGATTTCAAACCTAATAACCGTGGATTGTTTATTTTCATAAAAGAGAAGGGAAAGAAATAGGAAGAATTTGAATAGATTAGATCTAGAAGTTTACCTTGCTTTTCATGATTCTGAATAATCTTTTATTAACGTCAGTTATCTCTTCCAGATCTTCAATTTAAAATCTAATTTTTCTTAATAGATTTGAGGAGAGAGAGAGTAATGGCAGAGCTTCAGCGTAGCCCCAGAATTATGAGGTTTAGGGTTACGTCTAAGGTCTTATTTATAGAGGTATAACAGAGAAACCAGACCCTCAGACTTGACCAAAAACCATCAGAAACGTCCAATTCTAAAAAAACTAATCTGCTAAAATCTGCCGTAGGGGGGTCGACTCCTCCTTGAAGGGGTCGACCCCCCTTCACGTGGGTCGACCCCCCTTGAAGGGGTCGACCCTCATCGATCAGGAGGCCGAAAATTGATCTGGGTTGTTTCCTGTTTTCTCTGACAACTTCTGCAGCTCATAACTTCTTCAGACGATGTCCGTTTTACGCAAACTCGGAGTCTATCTGAACCAGAATTCCGAGACAAACGCAATAGTACAATCCGTTTTACTTAATTCTGAATATTTAATTAAGTTATTCTTATTTTTTTATCTTAAGTTAAACACGTGGGGTGTTACATTCTCCCACCCTTAGGAAATTTCGTCCTTGAAATTTAATAAGGGTAAAATAAATTAACCCCTCGCATAATATACATCCATCGTGTGTGCATCCAATTTTTGCAAACATCGTGTACTTGTGCAAAGTGAAATACAACATAATCATACATGTATGCCTAAGCGGTACCTCCTATGTGTATGCAAATTTCTCAGAAATCCTTTTTAAAATATGATGCTCACATCCTAAATATAGTTGCAGTTCTACATGAATGCAGTATTTTGAAAACCAAAATGCTTTTTCATCCATTTTTTCCCACACTCTTAGTGAGGAAGAGCGTAGTTCATTCTACTGTTGCATCCAAATCCTACCAACCAACTTTATTTTTCGAATTTCAGAAAAATCTAATTTTCTAAATTCCATTTCCTATGTTATAAAAAGGTAGAAAACGGAAAAATTCGCTTCTTCCGTTTTTCTTTTTCAACCTTTTTCTAACCGTACTTGGATTTTATGTAACTATTTATAAAGATTCTCCTATTTTCCTATCCAAACACAACCTACATAAGAAAATTTTCTTTTGTTACTGGTTTTCTTTTTCATCTTATCTTGGAAATTTTTATTTTTATCCATCTTTTCTCATAAATTTCTATTTTTGTTGCTATACTGAATTTTTTGTTTCTTTTCAGTTGTAACATTTCTCTTTTCTTAGCTTATTTAATCATCTGATCTTAGTTTAAATTTAAATAAGCCTTATAGTCTTTCAGCTAAAACAGGAGAACAGACACCCTACATAGCTACTACTAAGGGCCAAGAATCTCGGGATTATGTCCCCCTCAGAGAGATAAGTCCAAACTATGGGATCTATGACAGGTTTAGGTATTACCCTAACAACCCAACAAAACAAAACAACGGAATGATCCCAACAGGAGTGTAGTAACGGGTTTTACCCCTAACATGAAAATTAGCAACAGGATCTAAACACTTACTTGTCGTTTTCTATCTAGCAGTCACTACTAATTCTAGCTGTGTACCAACAATTATTTTAAGCAACACCCTAGGTTTTCAATGCTTACGCATTCTACCAGAACTCGCTATTATTCCAAGATAATTATCGCTATATGCTTCATAGACTCAAAACTTTTCCCGTCTTCCCTAGGCACTAATCCTTACCTACTCCGTACTTTTAAAAACATGGTTTGGCCTTTTCATTTAAACTTTCTTCCAAAAATTTAAAAATGTCAAAACCTTATTTTCCTCATGAAAACTTACTTTTTTCCAAACCATAAAACATGTCGTAAAAAAATGTAAATCTTTTTTTTTCAAATCACAAAAGCTGAAGTAGATAAGGACAACAATTTCTCAATCAGGTTTATGACTTTACCTATAAGGTTGGTTCGGTCTCTTGCTACAAAGTGCAAACATCTACTCTATTCTTAATTTCTATGACTTATTTTGTCCACCCAACAAAATTTTCTATTTTAAACAATTTATCAAAAATGATTGTCAAAAGAATAGAGACTTCAAAACTTTCTTTATTAAAAATTCTTATATGAAATATAACAAGAAAACTAGCAAGTTATACTTGCTCTATAATATGCACCTTTTACTGAGAGAATTTTACTTTAAAACCCAATATGTATACTTTACATATTTAAAACTATTAATTTTAAGATTAAAACTTGAAAACATCATAAATAATTTTTCCCTAAACTTTTACAATTTCAAGTTCTTAAAAGTTAATAATGGGGTTAGACTCAAAGCGGGTTTCCAATTTTTCTAGGCTTTCCTAGACACCCCCAAGGTCAATTCTCTCAACTACATATATTCCTAATCCATTTTTCTCTTTTTAACCTTTTCCCATCTATATGGTTTTCGAGCCCACTAACCCAAAATACTACTCATATGGGATTCACTTCCTTACATACAAAATACATTGTACACTTTCCATCCAAATTACCAAAGGGTCTCAAATTTCCATATTCCTTTCTTTAGTGTACAAAACAAACATCCCATTTCTTACCATATTATACTCTTCCTATTTAGTGGGTTCCTCCATGGATCTAGGTATATATATAATATTCATATTTTAAAAAATACAAATACATTCACTCACTATTTTTATAGGAATCCTAAACCTAAGCTCTGATACCAGATGTAACAACTTGAATTCCGACTGACCAATTTTTTTTTCAAAATTCCAATCTATCGAAACTCAGATTGGTTTGCGCTGGTATCCTGCAGAAAGGACAGAGACATAAAACATGTTAGAGCTCAGAAATTATCTCACAGCGGAATGGATAAAATATAATATAATCAAAACATAGCCTTACCGTATTAATAATACTGCCTAACCAGTATCCAAAGCTATCGTGTCTCTGCCACAAATCTTACCTGCGAGTATATTATGAGGAAGGGGTCAGAACACAAGTTCTGGTGACTGGATTTAATTATACACTTTGGATAATCCTACATATACCGTACAATCATGTTTTCTTATTTATTAGGTTACTTGGGTTATCAGCACTCAAGGCTTACACACACGTCGCACCCATTTGCTTCCCAATTTATTAACCTAATACAATATATATGTAGCTACCCCCAATATTAAGGTACACCCCATGGTACGCCACTCGCACGGTCCCCACCGTAACACCATCGAAATATATGTAGTCCCCCATCCTATGTCGTAGCGACGTACGGATCTCTATATAACAATGTTATGTTCCACATATATCTATCATTACTATGCTACGTAAGCGTGTGGACTTCCACCTTCGATCGAATCAGATTCCATACTAGTGTGATGCTTTCAAGTCTACGATACACCACCTAGAGCCGACATGCATGTATCTAGAGACTGTCCCACATATGTATCTTCAATTGTAGCTCGATGCCATAATCGCACGTCCTCTAATGTGCACCGAGTCCCGTGGTCGGGCGATACAAGAAACACGGAACTCGGTCGGGAGCTTTTCCATATCTGTACAGGCCCGTCTTTAAGAGCCTCTATATACAGATATACCTAGGGTCTGTTTCCACGGTGGCTTTGGCCCCACCTCGTCCCCTCCCTCAATTAGTAAAGACTACAAGAGCTAAACGATTGCCCCTAAGAAAAACAATATAAGCATCCATTTGGCATCTTCCCTCAACCACCGTACTCTGATAGTGAAAGGTGAATGGTCTATTGGTTTTAGCTCTAGTCTTTTCGCATCCCACAGGCTGCTGATGACGGGTATCCGGCGATCTACTATCCTTATTAGTTGTGACCCTTCGCCTCCCCGTTGAGGCAACCACCGAATCACCCTGGTGTCACCGCGTCACAGCATTCTGACTGCATAGCTACTTCTATAGTCAAGTCCCACCCACCTAGTAGTTACGCGCAGACCCAACCTCTGCGAGCATAGCCTAAAACATCTGCCACTGCACAGAGGACTACTTGGAGCACCTTACGCACCTCAGGAAGTCGCGTGCTTCCCATTCTAGTCCTTTGGAGCCGTCAGAACAATCAGATGAATGTGGGCTCCCCTCGTGCCTTATAACACCACGATGATCTACCCCGTTGGGCTATTCACCCTCAAACGTGCGAACCGGTCCAAGTGCCTCACTTTAATATATGGTTAGACTCTATGTCTAAACATTCTTTTACGCGCTTGCCTTACCTCACCAGGTTTCCATTTAACTTGGTTATTCCCATTCATATAGAATTCTTAATCAAGTTACCCAGTTCCTCTTGCTTATTAATTTCAGTAATATAACTCAACCCATTTAAGTTTATTAATAAGCCCACAATATGTTATTCTCAAGGTTGTGGTCCAAGGTCATTAATCCACAATCCCTTATATTTTGTTGTTTGATTTCATCACTACAATAACATGTTTTACTTAATATGTAATTAACTATATCTCAATTTACATGTTTTCTTGTTTAACATGTCAGTCATGATTAAATATAACTTATTCCATAAGTTTTCCTCATTCTTTCTCATTTAATCATAATTCCATTTTACACCATTACTACAACTTATCGTTGTTTACTTATTAACTTAGTTTTATTAACTAAGGCCCATTAATAAGTTTCTCTACCCATTTATTATAACTTATGTTATAATTTCCTCTTGTCCCTAGGACAGGCCTAAACAAGTTATCCTTATCAATGGATCTCAGACTTCCAAGTTTACAGTTTACTTAATTTATAATTAAGTACAAATTTTTATATTTCATATATTTCCCCCCTCTTCTTAACTGGTTTCTGGCTTTCCCCGTTTGCTGATTACTTAATTTACAATTAAGTGTCCTTTATCTCATTTCACCAGTTATCCAATTTCCTTATTAGTTTATTACAACCTAAGTTATAATCTTCACTTGTCCATAGGACAAGTCTACCTATTATAAAACATTTTTATTAATGTTATTCATATATAATAGGTGATTATCATTCCCCTTTTAAACCATTTACTGTTGTAAACCATTATTCTTCAGTCACTATAATATATATTCCTTATTATAATCAAGGAAAACACTTCATGCACCTTATCAGTTTGATAGAAGGAATCAGTGATTTATTTTCATAACGTATTCCCATCTAAATCCGTGGTAGCAAGTAATTTATTTACTTTTCTTACTTTATTTACTACGGCTTACTTTCAACAACGTTCTCAGAAATAGGTCATTTAGGGAAATACATCACTTTTCCTTCGCATCACACTAATTCAGTACATTACATCGCTTCCTTTCTTAGTTTCTGAGTTGGACATTTAATTACCATTATTTCCATTTATTCATATCTTGTTATATACACACATATATATATAAGCACTAGACCTCTCACATAAAGCCTACACTCGTGGACGCTGGATTTGTCGGGCGGGTCTGGGCAGACTTCTACCACAAGTTGACTTAACCTCGTGTCTTAGCACCATTACTTGTTTTTAATTTTTTCACTTAGACCCCTCACATTAGATTTACCACTTGCGAATGCTGGATATGCCGGGCGGTTCTGGGCAGACTTCTATCACAAGTGAAATCTAACCTCATGTCTAAGAGCGGATAAATATCTTATTTATCGTAAACCTTCTATACAGTCTAGGCATGTTTATTTTTTCCAATTACCCATTATAATTTATAATTCACACGTAATTATATCATGCCTACTATAATTCTTCACATATAATCAATTCCTTCCTAAAATGTAAGCAATTAATCAGATAATTGTTTAAATCACATAAACCAATATGTACCTTTCTCAATTCTTACAGTTAATAGCCTGGGTACACAATTTACACAAATTGACATGAAATTTTAGTAACGATAATTACTATACAAGATTTGACAAGTTCATATCCCAACAAATTAATATTTAACATATTAATTATTCCTACTTTGTACCAATCACTTTAGGCATTATTAACATATGTTACATTTCTCAGCATACTGCATTTCAATTATACATGCAGGGGAATGGTAAATGAGAACATATTCTTATCTAAACATATAGCTTAAATACACTCAGCTTTTATGCTTTTCCCTAATTCTGGATCTGATCCAGTTTTAGCATCCATGGTTTGTTTTCCCTTTATTTTGATTTGAAACCTAATAACTTTGGATTGATTATTTTCATTAAAAGAGAAGGGAATGAAATAGGAAGAATTTGAATAGATTAGATCTAGAAGTTTACCTTGCTTTTCATGATTCTGAATAATCTTTTATTAACGTTAATTATTTCTTCCAGATCTTGAATTTAAAATCTAAATTTTCTGAATAGATTTGAGGAGAGAGAGAGTAATGGCAGGGCTTCAGCGTAGCCTCAAAATTATGAGGTTTAGGGTTAGGTCTAAGGTCTTATTTATAGGTGTAACAGAGAAACCAGGACCCTCAGATTTGACCAAAAACCACCAGAAACGTCCAATTCTCAAAAAAAAAAAAAATCTGCCAAAATCTGTCGTAGGGGGGTTGAACCCTCCTTGAAGAGGTTGACCCCCTTCATGTGGGTCACCTCCCTTGAAGGGATCGACCCCCGTGGATCCGGAGGCCGAAAATTGATCAGGGTTGTTTCCTGCTTTCTCTAACAACTTCTACAGCCCATAACTTCTTCATACGATGTTTGTTTTACGCAAACTCAGAGTCTATCTGAACCAGAATTCCGAGACAAACGCAACGGTACAATCTGTTTTACTTAATTCTGAATATTTAATTAAGTTATTCTTATTTTATTATCTTAAGTTAAAAATGCGGGGTGTTACAGCCAAGGTTTATCTAACCAAAGCTCTGATACCAAGTGTAACAACCGGCACTTCCACCTACTTCAAACTGACCAAAAACCGAAACCCACGTTGGTTCAAGGTAAGCAAAAGTACGTTTTGTCAAGGCTTATCAGAGAAAACACAACGGAATACAAAGCTCACAGCGAAACAGATAAAATATAATAAGAATATATTATTGCAGCGGAAACATTTTTGAATACAAATCTGATTTTACATACCATTACTCCATGAAGATTTAACATAATATACCGATAATAGAGTACGTCCGGCCTTCATATGAAACTCCAGCTCTATCTAGAACTCTAAATCTTCAAGCTTGATCTCGAAAATTGAAAAAAACAAACTAACAGACTGCCCATGCGGAAATTGTGGGCATCCGCAGTTTGCAAGGGAAAACAAACTACAGGTCAGTCATGGGACTGGTGTGAGTAAATTTTATTAACTAATCTTATACTTAGCCTTATTTTGAATAAGGTATCTCGGGACCATGCCGCATGTCGCGGAACGGGTTTCCTCCCAATGATACATGCACAACCATAGCAACCAGAACCAAGCATAGTAACCATAAACCAGATTTTGAAAACATGACTTTAGAAAAATGAATGATTATAAGCCCCAGGCCTCATCACACAATGCAAGCGCACACCAGAGCATAGGGGTTTGCTTTATAATTGCAAAACATACTTGATACAGTTTTTAAACAAAAACATTTGATATTATTATAATGACTTGGGTGTGAAAAAGCCTTTTGAAAATAAACTTATGAATCTTAGCTCGCATAGTGCCCCATTCCACTATGTTGGCTACATAGGTATACAACCGAAAATTGTGAAGGGTTTCGTATTGGAAGTTGGATTTCCATCAATGGGCCTGGACTAAGGATTTTCCCAATCCGATTTGGAACCCCCAGCTAGGTTTTAGGATCCCGTCTGGCTCCTTTAGAGCAGCAGGGTCGGTCCACCCTACTTTGTGGATTAAAGTAACAGCCTGAACATAACGTCCCTCGGTCTGTGTGTAGACTATCATCTAGGTACATTGACCTAGTCTAGGCGCCTCATCCAACAAACCACATAAGTAAATGCCTGGGCTCCATACCATGGCGTTACCGTTTGCTAGATGGAACGTTAAGTCCCTACCCCTGCGGTCTATAATCCTGTTTCGGCTCATTCTGGGTTGTGAAGTCCGCGAGGTCATGTCATACACAAAGCTACGCATTTAAGCCATGCTTTGATCTTCAATCACAAGGTCCTGCTTTTCAACAAAAGGATTGATCATTTCCACTTATCATGCCATACTATCCTTCCTTAAAACTCAAAATGTTATTCACCAACATACAACCTCTGAGCTCGTACGTCTCAAAGAAGGGTGTTAAGCAAGAGAATAAATTCTCCACCACCAAACAGAAGTATGTTTAGTAAATGTCAGTCTGTATTTTATAAAATACAGTGTTAGACACGAAATCCATCAATATGTCCATTCTGGGAAAAGGAATGAAACCGAAGGCACTTGATTCCACGTCCCCGCCTGGGAGTGCAAGTCCTTGCAATCCGATACGCTTCAAGTACAGTCAAATAATGCCATCACTTTAACCTCTTGAGGAGCGACCCCAAGGCATCGACAAGCTGTCCATCCGATGTGAAAAATATCGGTCTTCAACCATCTTCATCATCTTGATATCAGCATTACATCATATAATTATTCGGAATAGGTTAAAACCCTTGCTTTTCAAATAAATAGCGCATCTTTTAAAACCAATAGGTATACAGGATCTCATGAACCTCATTCCAATCCAGAATATTCCTTTATTCAAATATTCATTAAATTGGGAATCATTCCCACAAATCTTACCAAAAATTTAATTCATTTAAACCTTCTTGTTTAATCTCTCTTTGGAAACCATTAAAAAAGATTTTACAATATCTTTTCACAATCTAAACTAAATTAAGGTTTATTATCTAGTTGGGATTAACAAGCCTTATCGAAGTAATCATTCATTTTATTATCCCAACCCCTACCTATTCATCCCGTGGAGCAAAACTAGTAGTGCTCCACATCTAACCCCCATTGTGTTAAGGGTAAATTCAATTACCATTCAACGTTTTAAATCTAATTAAAGATTTAACTATCCCATGGAGTAAAACTGGTAGTACCCCACTCTCGAATATTTCTTGAATATGGTAAATTTAATTACCCTATTCTCTTTTCAATCTAATTAAAGATTCATTAAAACGCCACTTAGTTTTAATCTCAAAAATCATACTCAATGATTATTCAATCTTAGGAAATTAATTATGTCCTTAACTTGGTTAAAGAACCATTGTCACTTAAAACACAGTCCACGATAAACCCAAAATCATCTTCCAATTAAAATGGATTAGTCACGGAAATCATATCTGCTTACAGTTGATATTAATCTTCGTATCCAATCAACATTATAAGCGGAATATTGGATAGCGCCTTTCAAATTCCTCAAATAGTCTGAGTCTTTATCTATGGAGACTTATCTCAACCGTTAACCAATAGGGTTTTCATTTAATTCCAATTTAATTTAATTAATTGGAAAACTCCAGTTTTCACTTATCTTTATTTTGGATCATTATACAAAAATGAATATCTTCCTTACATTTAACGTTTAATAAACTGTTAAATGAACATTCGGGATTTTCTTTCGATCCATTCCGATCCTCGCCCAGATAAATAAATATTGGCCAGGTAAGTTCAGCGCACTGGTTGCAGCATTTCTTACCTTGTTAAACACCCCGTTTATCTTTCCCGATCTCACAATCGGGACAGACTTACTCGTGGTTTCCGCATATTCAAGCAAAATAGGTGTTTATTATTTAAAACATTATTCATTCGTCCAAAATATTTTCATTTTTCCTGATTATTTTATTATTAAAATAATCATTTAAAATCCAGTTTCTGGAATGAGACTCATTCAACTCCTGTATAACCCGAGAATTTGGGAATATACAAACATCTAATAACATAAACAAGATGTCATGTGTCTAACAAGTTGTAACTAAACTCGTTAGTTATTTAAGATCAGATGTCGATGTCAAAATGGGTTCCATTTTATTACTTAACAACCAAACAGTATTCATAACCATTGGTCAACTAAATCAACCATTCAAACCAAATCAACCTCATGAATTTATTTAGAAACCATTAACAACCATCTACCACTAATATATTCACAAATTCACCCCAAATTTTCTAAGTGACATTTAATCAAACACCATACGTGCATCTCTTAAACTAGCTAATTAAAACCCTTTATAAAGTGTATTTTTTTTCACCTACTTAAGAGACTACCCAAATTTTACCTAAAGGTCGAATCTTTAACGGTTTAATTTTCTTTACTACATCAAATCACTTACTAATAACCCAAACATATTACCAAAATTAAATCAAGGCATGTATATTTATGATATTCCATAAGGGTGCAACTTTGTGAGCCTAACATAAAGGTTTTCACTCCAAAAATTCCTAACGAAGTCATTTTCACTTCATGAATCTACTTAGGGATTTTTAACAAACATATACCATCAAAATAATCATGAATCCACCATAAAATTTCAAAGAAATATTTCATCGAACACCTTATATGCATTACTTATAATTAGCAACATAAACCCTTTAAAAATCAAGTTTTCTCACCTCGTGAAGTCCAAGCTTTTGCCTAAGGGTCCCTAGCTCGTAGTCTTGCCCTCCTTTCTCCATTTCTTCCTTTTCCTTTGCTTTATTTTTCTTATTTTCTTATTAATGATTTTCGTCCATGGCTATGAGCTCAAGGGAGAGGGAGGAAGATTAAAGAAGGTGGAAGTAAGATTAAAGTGGAGAGGGAAGGTCCATTTATAGCTTAGAAAGTCACATGGATTGGTGGCTTTCCGATCCCATTTCGGAGTATCAAACGATAACGGTTTCCAGAAACTCTTCAACCATATTGTCCGGTTTCTAACGTACTTCAATCCTATGTGTTCAAATCCAAAATCGGAGTTTGTTTGGATTTTTCAAATAATTTATTTTAATTTTGTTTTCTTAATAACTTTCTATATTCGATATGGGATTTTCCCAGACTTCATACATAGCTAATATTCTATGCTCTAAATTTTTCTGGATAGGTCTCAGGTTCTAGTTTTGCTGTTAGCACTAAAAAATTCCAATTACAGTCAAAATTTAGTTTAAATTTTGGCCTTTTATTTTTTCTTTTCCCCATACAGATGCCGTTTTACGTGAAAATTCCCTGAGTACTAAAATTCACTATTCCAGATCCAACGGAGGTGGTCTCACGATCTAGCGATATTCCATTCTAAAGATATCCTCAAAATCGTCCGTTTTTAGTTCAAATTTTGAATCTTTTGTGAATTTAATATATCTAACGGATGCCATTTTTGACGTAACTTGGTTGGTTACCTAATTTCATCATTCCGGATTTAGTGAAATTGATTCCATCGAAATCCGAGTTCGTTAGCTACTACTTCCTTTGTAAACATACTATTTTTAATCCAAAATTCATTCTTTTTGGACTATTTCAATTTTATTACTGCTCAAATCCAAATTAATTCTGATCTTTATGAATTTTGGAAATTTTAAATTGGTTCCAAATTTCCGGGTCGTTACAATATGCTTCGTTTAAATCTTTTTGAACAAACAATTATATGTCATCAACAAGGTTTTAAATCTCGGATATCATTCACGTTTCGTCTCGGGGATTTTAGAGACTTGATCTTGTATCGGGGGAGATCTTGGATGAGGTGAGTCTAACTCGGATGTTCATCTCGGATTTCCATCTAGGGTCTATAAGTACATATCGAAACAATCTCGTGATACATGATATATTAAAAAATGATATTCTTACACAATGATTTTTATGAATGTTATTATAAACATAACAACTTAAACTTGAATTGCAAAATCATTTCACTATTCTTAATTTATTAAAGATCATTCATACTCTAAATCGTAATATGCTTAAAATAGAAATATAACACAATGCAAATAGATTAGTGCTTACAACATATAATCCATGAACGTGAATAATTGTTAGACATAAAACATGTAAAAGGTCCATAACATTAAAAAGTCAGCATAAGTAGAACATAAAATAGATAATTTTATAGGTAATATGCATAATAAAAAAAGACGAATATGAAAATCATATGCATTATAGAACATATATGAACATACGATGTGGTCTTTTAACATGCAAAATGTTAAACAGCAGGAGATTATCGTGGCTAGATTTGTGTTTTTTAATTATTGTTCTGGTTCAGGAACAGTTTAAACATTAATTGAAAAGACCAAGATATCAGATGACATTCCAGTATATCATCTTGGTCGATATCGCAATATCTGATACGATATATTCAAAAGGAGATTTGCAGTGAGATTTGTTGTTTCGTTTTGGGAGGAGCCCAAAACGAGACATCGGAGGAGATCTCAGACGTTATTTTCGAGATCTGAAATGATGGTCATCAACAAAAATAGAATGAATAAAATTGTTACGCCTTCTCTCATTAGCCACACTATGAAAAAACTAAGTATTATTATCACCCTCTTTTATCCATTGAATACGAGCCCACTGCTTCCACATGACCTCCTCTTTCTCAACAATCAACTTAAGATCATTCTTGAGACAACAAAGTTTATCTCGCTTATTAGTACAAAGCAGCCTAATCTAGCTAACCTTATCTAAATCATACATCTCGCACATAATCTTATCTTTTCTAATTCTAACACTGCCAAATACATATTATTCCGTCATTTAAAAAAGAAATCTAAGTTTGCCTAGCTTCAAAACAAAGATCTTAGCCGAATTTGCATCATACATATTATTAAAATAAAATAATGAATTCCATCTAAAAGCAACCAAATTCGAAAAACTAGCATCTAATAGCACATTTTCTCAAATTTAAAACTATTGCTAATGGAGACATTAGACTAATATGAAAGAATAATAGGACAATGATCCGAATATAAAAAAGGAAAACCTTTTACTTTACAAAAAGAAAACCTATCCTCGGTCTCGTTCCTAATGAATAATCTATCTAAAAAAGCAAAGGATGGAAAATCTCTAACATTAGACCAGGTAAATGATGTATTTTTCAAAGGTATTTCCATTAAATTATTAGTCTAAACAAATTCGTTAAATTCCTCCATATCAGAGAAGTGACCTTCACGAGGTGATCTCTCCCCCAAAAACCTAGTACATTAAAATCACCACCTACAACCTATTGACCTGGGGCTTGTTCTTTGAAATGAGCACCATACACATTAGAAATACAAAAAATAGTATTATCAACATGGGAATATAATATAACACGAAGGGAATGCTTCTTTGGTATTAGTCTGAAGAAGCCTAAATTGGTTTTCTGGCCAACCAATCAACAAACCCCCTAAGCTGCCGATAGCCGGTAAACAAGCCCAATTACGGAAATGTAAACCCCCTAACCTTTTATAAAATCTTAAATCTAGATTATCAATTTTTGTCTCTTGCAATAACGCTACATCAATACAACAATCCTTAAAAATGCTCAAAATTTATCGCATTTTTTAAGGTCATTAAGACCACGAATTTTCCAACTAACTAATCTCAACATCTAAAAGAATTAACCCTTTCTAATTCCCTACTCCTAATATAATAAGCATCTAACTCAATATCAGTATAAACAAACATTGTATCATTAACTAGCTGACATAACTGACTAGTGGATAAGCTACCTAAAACAAATGGTGTATAGCTACAGCCATAAACAAAAATCATACTTGAGCCCGAATTCAGAGTGCTACTACTAGCATTCAAATCAGGGTACCTACCATAAGATGAGTAGGGAATGGATCTAATCCTAACACTACGACAGACCAATCCACTAGTAGGGACCACCTTCTTATGTCTACCCCTTCTAGGCGAAGAAGATAAGGGGACCATATCATTGTTAGAAGAAAAAACTAATATGTCCTCTACCAAACCAGTCTCCTTGGCATCACTAATCCTATCAAATGAATCACCCATAGAAATAACTAGTCCACCCCTCACCATCATCTCACTAAATACCAAAAACACATAATATAAAGGAACAGGAAAAAAGGAAATTGTTATTCTTCCCACCTCAGCCAAATACATGGTACATCTACAATCATCCACCAATAGCCCATGACTGCAATAGTCCATGGCCTGATCACCTGTCGACCTACCATTTGCCGCATACATATGATCCCCAAACATCCTATTACAACCACCAAACTCACCAGTATCGTCCTTCAAACCATTACAGCCCATCAACAGTTTCAAAAAATTAACTTGTTCCACTTCAGCATACTTTCTATTGTCGTCACACCCAAACTGCTTACTGTATTGACAAACTTCTCCACATACACCCTGCTAGAATCGCCAAACTCTATAACATCAAACAACATACCATTAAAACCCATCTTATGTTACAAAATATTACCCTTCACCAAAACTTCATTCATTCCATTGACATTCACAACCATTTACTAATTGTGTTAACATCATTCACCTCATTCTCCATTATCTCAATACCTATTATTGTAGGTGGATTAACAATATTGATTGCCAACCCTTTCTTAAGCTTAGAACCTCTCCACAAAAATGATTTTACATTCCCAAACAAAATATCATTGTATACTTTTATGTCTTAAATCTAATTTAGCACCTCAAACTTATTGAATAGTATAATATCAACCACGGGTTTCCAACAAGAATTCGCACCATTACCATGTAAAACATTCGAAATAATACCCATTGTAGTGTCCTCCTCCCTTAAAGAATCAGGGATAACTATATTACCACAACAATATCTAGTCTCCTCTGATATCGGGCTCTCTATCGCATCAACAAAATTCATCTTCCTCAACCCCAAAAGTGATTGACTATCATCCTGGAGCCAAATATTTGTTGTCTCTCCATACATTTCTGCACATATGGGTCTAAAATCATATAATCAGATTGCATGCACTCACATATTGATATTGCTGAATTCACATAAACCACTTCTACATGATTCGACTCAGATGAATCACCATATACCACAACTTCAACATTGTCACAATTTGAATAATGTCGAATGGGTGTCCTTGGAATGAACCGTGGCTTGCAATTAACTTCCGGGTTTATTATACCAAAGTAAATCAACATCTCATCCAAAAGCCTATTTCTCCTCACCTTGAACACATAATAAGAAGCAGTGAATATATTCCTTAATGTCATAAAATCAATACGAAAGTAGTAAGCGTGTTCCTTCCTGTCCAAAGGCAGAGGCAAAGGAGGAAATATTGTCGTTCTTGAATTAATTGAATCCATCTTCTCCCAAAATAAACCATCCATAGTACCTGCTATGTTGATTTCATTGTAGTTTAAACTTGGGAGCAAAAACATAAGTTCCAGAAGCATCCAGGGAGATTTTTTCCACTTAATATTATGTATTTCCTATAATTCTACATTGCAATCGTCTTTTGGCATGTTATAGTATTAGATAATAACATGATTGCTTGCGTTATCACATCAGCACTATAGGGTTAAACAAGCACCAAAAAGAAGAATCTTTCAAAGGAAAAGTCACAACTTGCTCCAACCACTACAACAAATTGACCATATTACAACGGTGAAAAACCGTTGTAAAATACTTTTTACAATGGTGGGGAACCTCATATATTAAGAAGTTGTAATAGACTAAAATCTTTTACAACTATTTTACACCGTTGCGGCACCATTGTAATATGTATATTTTACAACTGTTTTTCATCGTTGTAATAAACTTTATTACAATTGTTATGCACCTTTGTTGTTATAATTTTTACAACTGTTTATAACCGTTGTTGTATATTTTATTACAACTATTATTTTACATTTGTAATATATTCACAACTTATATGCATAAAAATCTGTATATATTATATATGTGTAGCAATAAATAGCTAAATAACATAAGAAATATATGTAAATTTACAGGCATCATGATCCATTCATTGATAAAAATCATAACTTTATATCCAGAATACAAATTATAAATCATATACCACATAAAAATGTATAAAATTACAAGTGTCCTCCTCATTTGCCTCTAAAAGCCTTTAACTCAATTACAAAGCTCATTTGCCTATGAAATCTACAAAGCTCATTTGCCTTTGGAATGTAATTGACCTCCACCTAATGCTATCCTCATATCTTCCATTCACATCAGGAATTGCCTCTAAAATATACAAAGCTCATTTGCCTCAGAAACCTATAAAACCTACAAACCTGAATTATACATACAAATAAATATTAACGAGCGTAATAAGTTATTTCTTATGTAAAACACAACGGTCATCTAATGCATTTGTACATACTTTAACATTTAAAGATTTACTCTGTAATTTATTAAATGCGCTAATTAAATGCAAACAACCACCTCATATGTAACCCACAATCATTGAACATATTATGATCTAATATCAAAATCACTTAGGAACCAACCCCTAAAAACCCCACTAGCTAGAGAAAGTAAACTGTGAAAGTATTTAACATAATACACACTCTAGAAAAAACTCAGCTGCTAAAAAACAAATAATATAAATTACCTTATATGATATAGGTAGAAAGTGGGCCAAGTAATGAACTTCTTCCAACTCTCCAAATGGAGGGGGAACATAGAATACGGAATTTCAGCAAAATAAAAAAGAACTTTCTTCGCTGCATATAAATAGTTCTGAATTATTGCAAACCTCTGTAGTTACACAACTATATTCATCAAGCCAGCAAGTTTATTATAACGACCAGGATTTTTAGTCAATTTAGTTTAAATATTTAATATTGTTTTAAATATTTAGTTGATAATATAAATTGATTTTTATATTGAGTTGTCGATTTAATAATCGAAATACGATTATTTCGAATATATATAATATTATCGTATTATGAGAATCTGGAAAAATTCAATTCAAAATTTAAACCGAGTTAAAACGATTAAGATAATTAATCGAAATTCTATTTGAATAGAATCGGCGATAATAATAATAATTTATTATCAAGGAATTAATAGTTTTGAATTTAATTTATATCGATTTAAAATATATCTTCTCCATACGATCAAATTGGGTTTCGAAACATGTTCCAGTGAGTTCAGAATAGTGGTATAACCCTAGAAAAGTTGGTTATTATGTTTAGATAGCAGTTCGAAACCACGAGATACCTTAATTTTAAAACTTATAGATGGGTATGAAATCATATCAAATAAATAAACGTCGTTTTTAGTTGTACTTGAGCCACCCTAATCTGTTTCTTCCACCAACTACCTTGTAACCGTGCAGGCCTACTCCTTCTATCCTAAGTTTCTTATGCCTATTTAAATCATGACATGTTTTCCTTTTTCCATTTACTCAAAAACTATCAACTTCTTCAAGTTAAAATTGAATGGCCGCTACCGTTCCTCTCTATTTTTATTTCACAGTAAAATCCGCTTCTACCTCCATTTTTAGAAAAATAAAAATTGAAAACAAATCAGTACGAAGAAAAAAATTATACAAATCGCGATTTAAAGACTCGCGAGTGAAGAACTGAAGGCCTCAATGGTTTGGATAGGTGCGATGCAGTTTTCGTTAATGGCAAAAAAAAGGGACTTCTTGATTTTTACGATGATGGGCTAGGGCACGGATCGTGATGAAATAAAAAGTGAAAGAGGTTGCGATTGGTGATTAAGGAGTTGCGCAAGGATGTTAAGGAGGTACCGAAGGTTGAGTAAGGTGGATGGGATAATGGAGTTCGGTTTTTAGGGGTTTAAACATTATCGTTCATCGTCAGTGGTGGAGAATGGAGCTGAAAGTACGCCAGTGTTTGGGGGCGCAAAAGAGAAGGATGCGATTTGAACCTGCATGGTTTTTTTTTTGGAAACTGGAATGGTTTTTTCACAGAGGAAGATGGATTAATGTAAGGTTAAGGAAGGACTAGGTACAGGTTTAATTATCTGAATTAAGGCATTTATTTATTTAGTATATTTTAGTACATAAGTTAAAAATGAAATTTTATTGTTAAGGGAAAATGTCATAACCGTTAATTTTAAATTTGGAAACATAAAAGAAGGAAAAAAAATCATTTAGTAAGTCAGTATATGAATTGTAACTAGATGAGTGGAAAATTTAGACTTGAAATTGTTAAGTTGTATAAAACAAGGAAGTTTAGAAAGAGAAGAAAAATTAATTAAATGTTATTATTATAATTTTTACATAAAACCCTGTCAAAAAAATTCGTTAGCTTATTTTTAAAATTTGAATTTTTCTTAAGCGAGGTTAAATCAAATAAAATCATTTTTGTGGAGTTCGAAGACTCGAAAATGAATGAAAGGAAATTGAAATTGGTACAAGTGCTGATTTAAAATTAGGTGAGTAAACTCACTCTCTGGTCGTTTATAATTTTACTATAAATGAATTTTTATTTTAAAATGTGTTTATATGCTATTTATTGGTTGTTTGGATGCGTTTAAATATTTTTGTGGCTATTATAAATATATTAGTTATTTAGGCTTGGTGTTTGTGGCTATTTTATATATATTGGTGATTGGATATTTCCCGCAGTACCATTAGCGGATGCCCGCAGTATCATTAGTGGATGACCTTATACGCCCCACAATATGATAGTGAATGACCTTTGATACTGCAATATCCTGCCTCGAAGCAGGATGGGTATTATTTATGTTGGCTAACGTCTATGGATGCAGGAAAACAGCCTGGAGGGATCCAACTGGATTCCTCAAAAATATTATTATTTGTTTATTTTCATATAGATTATCATATATGATGTGTTAAAAAAATCTTTGGTTGATATTTGGGTGTTTTTGATTGGTAAACTGTCACTAGCCCTAAATATTGGTATATATAAATATCGTAAAAATGGATTTTCATATTTAAATGGGAAAATCTATTTTTTTTTTTAAACAGAATTTGAATTTCGAATGGGCTATAAAGACATTAACTTGTTTTGAATAAATAAAACAAGTGGTGAATTTATAAACGATGTTTATATATC
Organism: Allium sativum; assembly: GCA_030737875.1. Taxonomy (NCBI): domain Eukaryota; kingdom Viridiplantae; phylum Streptophyta; class Magnoliopsida; order Asparagales; family Amaryllidaceae; genus Allium; species Allium sativum. The sequence continues at coordinate 368,698,170 of CM060920.1, forward strand.
AAATAATACAGGAAATTGAAGTATCGAATTTATAAACGACGTTTATATATCTAATAATATGGAAAATTTAAGTAATGAATTTATAAACGGTGTTTATAAATTAGATGATGTAGGAAATTGAAATGAATTTATAAATGGTGATTATAAAAGAAGGGAAATAAATTATCATTTGATAATATGAATATTTAATTTCAAATATGAATTTAAAATGAGAATTGGAAATTGTTTTAAATAGTAAGCGATGAAATCCATTATGATATTCAAAATGTAAATTGAATTAAAATAAACCTGTATGGATTTATGATTTGAATTCGATTAGATCGAATTTATTTAAATAAATATTTTTAGAAAAAAATATTAGGATTGTATTAAATAGAAGTTTAAATTTTAAATATGAAAATAGATTCTACAATTATATTCATAAGTTATAATAGTAAAATATTTCAAAATAGGAATTGAGTTTCAAATGAATAAATAAACGAGAAGCTTGTTTTAAATTTATAAAACAAGGAAATTAATTTATAAATAATGTTTATAAATAAAAGGGAATACTTATCAGGTGATAATTTGAATTATAAATTAAAGTATGAATTTAACAAGAAAATTAGAAATCGTTCGAAAAAGGAATGATAGAATTTATTCTGGAATTTAGATAAATCTAAGAATTTATAATTAGAATTCGATTATATCGAATTCTTTAAATAATTTATTTATAAAGGGAATTGGAATTTAATATAGTAAATTAAGTTATAAAAAAATTTATAACCGAGTAGTTAAATAATCGACGATTAGGAATAATCGAAATATTTAGTTGGATTTGGAAACTGGATTCATATATATTAAAATATATATACAAGAACGAGATTGAAATTTGAATAAACGAAGTTTAACATTTATTCTTAAATATAATTAAAACGAACTCGTCGCAGCGCGATAGTTCATAAATTGGCGTTTCGAACTTCAATTGAGTATAATGAACTCAATTTAAGTCGGAATTCTTTGAAATAAGAACTTTCATGACCAATTTGATAATAGTTTTATAATGGAAGAGAAAATTCTGGATTTTGCCTAGATTTTGAGTTATGTCAAAATCAAATTTCTAGAAAAACAACACCATAACCGTTTAAAAACCATAACGGTCTATATAAAACTAATATAAGGATTTTAAGTAAATAAAATCCGAAATTCCATTAAAAAAGTCCAGATTTGAGTTAAAAAAACATATATGAACTAAAGTAAAGTAGATGGAATGATTTTTGAAATAAAAATCAGATTTTTAATTATTGAATAAGATTAAATCATTTGAAGAATAATTAGTTAATCAAGTTTTATACAAAGTTGGGCTTTGGGATAAGTGAATGTGATTTGAGAATTTATATTCGAAATCGAAAAGGAAACTTGAATTGAAAATAGAATTAAATTATTTTATAAGCAAGTTAAAAATCATATTTGAACATGTTATGTTCAAACAAAAAATGAAATGGGCAGAAGAGCTAGTTAAAGAATAAATTAGCGAACTGAGTTAAAAATGACCGGATTGAGTTGGAATAAAATGGGAATTGGACGAATACGTGTTAAATAGGAGTGGAATGAAGAGAATGAAGTTTATATTTTGAGTGCCCGACAAAAAGGTACAAATTTAAATTCCATATGAGATTTTATGCGCTGAATCGGCAAGCAGCTTGGCTTTTTGATTTTCTTTTTGAATGGAAAGGGCCTAGAGAGGCAAGTTTAGTTTTGAGCTATTGACTGGTACAAAGGAGGTACTAGCGAAATTTTCCGAAAATTTAAGGAGTTAGAATATTTTTAAGAAAATTTGATAATTAGAAATCAATATATCGATATATATATATACAGAATTCGATAAGGAAACGAACTTAAAATAGAATATTCTATAATTAAATCTAGTAAAAATAGAAAGAGAAACATATACATATTTTAAAAATGGATAATTGGTTGTTATGGTGTTGATTATTCGAGGTAAGTGGTCTTGTCTATTTTGAAGTTAAGGATGTTTACAGTCAAGGTCTGAGAGGTAATTATACCCCAACTTGATTGATTTCATTATTAACTGATAAATAGCAAGATCCGGTCTCAAAGATAAATGTTTGAATAAGATTTAGTTGAATGCAGTATTTTGGATTGTTGTAACGATGTTTTACACAACATTCGTTTTAACCCAAGTAAGTGGAATTTTGGAAATATGATAATAAATATTTCCTAAGTATAGAAATGAATGGTCGTGAAAAGGAGAAGTAATTGGAAATGAATTTCAATTATAAATAGAAGATATTTTCTAAGTCCAGAAAATAAAAGAAGGCGATATATGAAAACATTTATTAAATAGTGTAAGAGGCCAAGATGATTGTTGAATATACTGGGTTAACAAATATTGATAAGGAAGTGGAGAGGTGATTTAATTAATGAAATATTAATTAAGGGGCCCATTGATTGTTTGATGTTATGGGCGAATGTATGTTTGTTTTTCTACGATAGTTAAATAACCGACAATCGAAGTATTTGCCAATATCGTTGTTAATATGGAGAGACCGGTTGGATTATTATCCGAGAACCACTCCGTATTGGCAGTAGCGTCGCGAATTGGATTATATGAACACAAATTGAAGACAAAGTAAAGTGCAAGGGCTTTTTCTATTAATCCTAGTTAGAAATTGCCTAAGATGGATTAATAGAAATTGTGCCTTCGGTTTCGTTCAGTCCTAGAACGAACGTGTATGGACGAATATCTAACAGAGTATTTTCAGCGATCACATATGTTGCTCTGTACAAATATACATCTGGTGGTGGAGAATTTATTCTCTTGGTATAATAACTGTTTGTGCTATCGATGAAAAGTAAGTAATCGTAACCTCAAGCCTCGCAATCGGGAAACGGTATAAAATCGGGTAGGTCGCATGGCTAAATGGGTCGCACCCAAGTATGGTGTATTATCACTTGATCTAGAGAAATTTCATTTACTTCTTTAATCTTTTGACGTTGTCCCTTTCGAGAAACGGTTGTTGATCCCAATCGTTGTTGATAATACATTCGGTACTCTCAAGCGAAGTGAGGGGCCGGTCATGTTTAGCCTAGGTTGCATGATGTTCTTGTTGTACCCGGTGTATTCCTCTCTAGAGATACACTGTCAGAAGGTGGTCCCATACTTTGCCAGTTGGAATCCATTCTCCAATAAGAACCCGCGGTTTTGATCATATGCTATATATGTAGAGTGTGAGATGCATGCGTTCTGCTAGATTGTTATTTACTTATTTTAGCCACTATTATAATATCAGAAAAGTATTGATTTCAAAGAATGTTTTGGTTATCGTAAGGTAAAAACGATCTGTATTTATGTGTGGATCGGTTTTACGATTATCTTTTCTTTCAAAAAGGATTTTTTTTTAAAAAGTTAAACCAAGTGGTTGAAGTTTACTTACACCAGTCCCATGACTGACCCAGAGTTTTATTTTGTTTTGTTTTACCTTAAACACTTGGGTGCCCGAATTTGTATGGGCAGTCAAGTAGTTCAGGTATTTACAGATATCCTTGGAAGAGCTTGTAGTAGGAGACTTCAGCGTTATATATTTACTGTTATTTCCGCTGTGTTGTAAGTTTTGTACTCTGATAATTGTATTGTATACAGATACTGATTTGAATTTCAAAAAGTTATGTTATGTATATTATATTTTATTCTGCTGCGATGTGAGATTCTGTGTTGTTGTTCAATTATGTCTTCTATCTATTTCCTTATATTCTAATTTTCTTTCTATTTCTCACCCTCTAACTTCTTTCTAATTATGATCTGGTATGTTCGCTGCTTGAATAGTTCACATGGATTTTATGTTGATTTTCGGGGTCGAAACCCAGTTCGTTACAGTGGTATCAGAGCTTAGGTTGAGCGAATACCTAGGCTTTGGTGGGGTTTACTCATTAGAGATAGGTTCAGCAGTAACCTAGAATGAGTTTGAGTATATATATACGAGAGTGCGTATTTGTTAATTGACATCACTACGCCATAGATTGTGTACGGCAACCCCAGAGAAGTGATGCAGGAAGTGCAAAAAATGTTGTTATAGGCCAAAAATGATCTGTGGCAAAACTTTCTTGGGATTGCCGCGTTGCCTTAGAGTCAAAGGCAACATCTTTGCTATCCTAAGGTAACATCGCTACAGGTGTTGCTACAGGTACTAAATTTACAAAAATGTGGGGCCCACTAAAATCTGAATCTTGGGTTCACGGAATCATTTTGTGCTGCTAAAATCTGTAGTTGGGTTCACGGAATCCTATTGTGGGGCCCACATGCATTAATTTATGGCAACACTATATCATAGCTACGACAACATTTAACATTACATACTGCAACATTATATCATAGCTATTGCAGCATTATGTAACATACTGCAACATAACAGCAATTAACATCACACACTGAAATTAATAAAGAACTTGTCATTTCAAATTAACCGGTAGCACAAGTACTACTTAGTCAACTACATAATAACAAAACATAGCCGATAAATTCATTTTTACGGAGTACTTACAAACACAGCCAGCTCTAAATTCATGTTTACATCAAACTAAAACAGTTTCAAATTAATAAAGCGCGAGCCTCCAGTGCATTTAGTACCTCTACTACCTTCTTCACCTGCAAAATAAAGCAGTTTCAAAATTCATGCATTTCAGCAAAAGCCTTTAGTACAACTAATGCATTTCAGCACAACAAAAGTCATGCATGCCTCAGTTACAAACTGATGCAATGCCTCGTTTACATTGCAACACAAAATGAAAGGCATGCATGCCACAGTTGCATTTCAGCACAAACTATGGCCATAGTATAACTGACTTGCACTTCAGCACAAAGACATTTTAGCACAATCTATGGCATGCATACATTAGTTGCATTTCAGTTGCATAACTAAGTTGCATTTCAGCACAGAGTTCCTTTTCAGCACAGAGTTGCATTTCAGCACAATCTATGGATGTGTTGCAAATTGATGCAATGACTCAGTTTGTTCAAAGCACGAACGATATCAAGGAATGCAATAGTATGCCTGAGGCACTACTTCAGTGTGATACAATTTGAAGAAATGCCTCTTTTTGCTTCAATAAAAATTTAACTCAACCATTGTATCAATTGCGAACTGACAAGATCATTACTGATTGAAGAAAATATAAAATTCTTAAAATTCTATAGTTCAGTACTGAAGCATCAGTCTTGTACATGATCAGTTACATACCAGCATTGAAATACAGAATTGTAAGAATTAGACTGATGCTTCAGCAAGCGGAAATTGTAAAAATTCTGTAGTTCATTACTATAGTTCATTACTGAAGCACACCTCCAGCCAACCATAAAAATAAGCAAAAATACATACTAGCAGTGTGTGTCTGTATACGATCTCCGATTTGAGAGCCTTGGAATACAAAACCATGAAATTAAGAAGCCTTGTTTTTCACTTTGCTAGGTGGAAGGCGGATTTGTCTTATTGGGACATCATCTCTACACCAACGAACATCAAAATCCTGATTTCCCACTCCATAAGCAGGCTGGATATCATTCAAATCTTCATTTTCATATTCTCTTTGGAGTTCACACCAGTCTTTTGGCAATTTCTTGATAACATTGTGGCACATCTTATCAATTGGATCTTCTATATAATACACCTGTTTCACTTGTAAAGCCATAACATAAGGATCAGATTTCTGGCAAAATTGATTAAAATTGACATGAATCAGCCCATATAAATCTTTCTCTTCTTGGTACCAACAACACTTAAATAAAACCACACTAAATTCTCCCCAATAATCAAGTTCTAATATTTCTTCGATTGATCCATAGTAATTAACTTCACCAACCAATGGATTTTGATCCATGGAAAGTCGCTAATCGTCCATAACACGCTTGCACGTAAAGTGAAATTATCACCATTGAAGACATCATAAGTTTGTATGCCAAGATCCCATAATTCTTTCAATTCTGCTATAAGAGGCTGCATGTAGACATCAATGTAATTGTTAGGAGACTCTGGACCAGGGATAAGGGTTGAAAGTATCAAATTTTTTGTCTTTATGCATAACCAAGGTGGAAGGTTATAATTTACCAATACGATTGGCCATGGTTGTGCTGTGTAGTCATTGTACGAAAAGGAGTGAATCCATCAGATGTTACTCCTAACCTGATATTTATGTTTTCTGATGAAAAATGAGGATAATTGGCATCCATCGTCTTCCATACCTCGCTATCAGCTGGATGTCGAAGTCTACCATCATTTTTCGTCCCACTGCATGCCATAACATAAGTTTTGCATACTCCTTGGACATGAACATCCTTTTTAACCTTGGTTTTAGTGGAAAATAACACATCACTTTTGCTGGTAGTTTGTGAGTCCGCTTCTCCGAATCTTTGTCAATAGCCGCTCTCTCTTTCGGTATAATCCACCTTGAAAAACTACAACTTTTGCAGTTATTTTCCTTTTCATTTTCTGCCCAATATAGCATGCATTCATTTGGACATGCATGTATTCTTTGGTAATCAAGGCCTAAATCTTTAATGATATTTTTGGTAGCATTGAAAGATAAAAGGATGTGGGCTTGTGGAAAAGCATTTTTCATCAACTCTAATAAATCGCTGAATGCAGACTCAGTGATTCTATATAGACATTTTAAAGAATAAAGCCTGACAATGGAACTTAATCGCGAAAATTTAGTACACCCAGGATATAATGGTTGTTTTCCCTCTTCAACACGTTGACGAAATTTTCTAGCATCGACATTTATTCCATTTGATCCATCGGAAGATCCATCTTCATTGTTCTGCATATTTCCACAAGTACGTTGCAACATCTCATCGACATTATCTCCAAAATTTATTCATGCTTCACAATCCATATCGTTATCGCTCCTTTCAGGATCTAAACAGGAAACCTCACAAATCCATTACATGTACAATTCAGATGGACCATTCCAAATCAGATGGTTGTAGACTACTTCTTGACAATGCCACTTGCGATTATGACACTTTTTGCAAGGGCATGTAATTTCATCACCTACCGCAAATCTAGAAAAAGTATTTCGAATAAAAAGTTTCACTCCACTGATGTACCCTTCACTGAACTTACGAAGTTCTGCCCATTGTTTTCCCTCTTTGTTCATTGAGTGATACCTTAAAGCAGTAAATTAGGCACAAGTAAAGTAGTAAATTAGGCAACACAGCAATCAAATCAGAAAAAATTGAAATATACATTGAGTGATACCTTAAGCAGCAGATTAAATCGAAGCCCTAACTGAAATCTGAAACTCAAATGAACCCCAATTGAAGACCTAACTGAAACACCGAAGCCCTAATTGAACTTGAACTCGAACTTGCCCTAATCGAACCCCAATTAAGCTTGTAAACTTGAACTTTTAGCCCTAATTGAACCTGAGAGTGAGTGTTTGAGAGATTGAGCAGCGGGGTATTTTGTTAAATTTCGATTGAAACTTTCAATATTTTGTTATTTTTTTCCCTTTGTTTTTTGCTTCCCGCTGTAAACATTATTTCACGCACGGATTGCTAATTTGGACTAGACATTATTTCACGCGGATCGCTAGCCTGGACCGTTGGATCGTGTTGACACGGACTGATAATTTTATTCACGTGGCTACTGCAGCACATGTTGATAACTATGCTAACACGTTTAAGTCTGCGTTGCAATAGATAAAAAACAGCATAGAAATGGCAACATTGTAGCTAGCAACACCATGGATTTTCGTTGCGATAGGCCATCTATGATGTAGTGTATAAAAGTTGTTTAACATTGTGTTGGCCAATTTGTTGAGAGGTTTATGAATTCTAGTCGAACTGTAGGATGCCACGAAATCGATAGGAAATTTTAAACACTTGAGCAAAGCAGTTCGACATGGTATGTTGAATCTCGTTATACAGCGTTTTGACTATGACAACTATACATAAGCATATATATTATATCGGCTAACTCTGTTTTGCAAGAAGATATTCGATAAGCAGATTCAAGAACACAAAATGAAGATTATATATGTTTTAAGAGTCTGTTAGTCCTAGAATTAAATGTTAAAGTCTTCCTAATGATTACACACACATACTATATATATCACACTGAAAAGAGACAAGGAATAAGTTTTGCCTAGAAAACAGACGTTTGAAATAAATCAAACAGACGTCTGTTTGTTGAGACAAATTTAAATTTTCCATAATATTCAGACATATGTTGTGAATTTTTCAGACGTCTGAATCTGCTACGAAATACATTTCCTTGCTGTTTTATTTTTCAAATCAAAACAGACATCTGAAAATTATTTTCAGACATCTGATTACGAAGAGTTGCAACCTATTATGAAAGGTCACAACTTTCTAATCCATATCTCCTGATCAAATCTCTTTGTGATCAGTTGTAGCTATTTACATATTATAAATAGAGACTTGATTAACTAATCTAATTACTGAATTTTATTCTAACTGTTCCTATATTATTCAAAGCTCTCTAATCTCTAAAGCACTCTATTTTCAATTACTTGAGATTTGAATCTTCCATAATCTTTCACAAACTTCACGTCTATCATCAAGGAAAGACTATGGGTGCGTTCTTAACCAACGCGAGCGGGGTATTTGAGCGTGGCATTTGAGCATGGTACTGTAGCGAACGGGGAATGTGTTTTTAGCTGCGAACGGGGTATTTGAGCATGGTATTTGAGCGTGGTATTTAATTGTTAAATTAATGGTTTTGATTTAATTAAATTCTAATTGCATCAAACAAAATGACAACATATTTCATAAAATAAACGACAACGTTTTTGCAGCTTGAAATTGAAAACATATGTTATAGAAAATTGAAAAATAAACACAACCGTATAAAAAATTACCGTTTTTGCAGCTTGAAATTGCTCGAAAAAATCAAAATTTGGGGGTTTAGGTGGGGGTTTTTGGGTTATGAATGAAGAAAAGGGGGGTGATGGTTTTATAGCCGATGAAAGGATACGTTGGAAAATTAACCGTTGGCGTCCGACGCATCGGACGCCAACGGTTAATTTTCCAACGTTCGAGAATCGTGGAATCTGGAAGGGGTAAAAGTTGTTGGCGTCCGACGCGTCGGAAGCATCGGACGCCAACGAAAAGTTGAGCATGCCAAAAAAATGCTGCGAACACACCCTATAGGAAGGGTGTACTTCATATTGACATATTCGTGTTATCAAGAACATATATAGTCATCAACTATTCTGTATTGAGAAAGTCCTCTTCAGCAGTTGAGGCAAGAAATCTCGTTTGGTTGTTCGAGTAATTGAGAACCTATTCCTCCGGATTAAGTGAGGGTGCTTGTGTTAGTGAAATACCAGAAGGGAGTCTGGGACTGGACGTAGGACAGTGGTCCGAACCAGTATAAATCAACTGTGTGATTTTTACTTACAGTTGCTACTTTTCTATATTCATTAATATTTAACTCCATATGATCCTATGCTGAATAGTTATTTTCGTTTGGTATCAGAGCGAGGTCATCCTATAATTGTAACACCGTTATTTGATACTTTAATAAAATGGAGAATAACCTAAGTAATCGCTCAACTACATTTGTCGAAGGACAATCTACTCAAAGACCACCTCTATTCAATGGATTACACTACAACTATTGGTCTACAAGAATGATATATGTGCAAGCAAGTGGTTTTAGTGCATGGAATGCTACTAAAAAGGAATTCACGACACCTACAACTGAATACTTAGCTTGGACAACAACTCAAAAAGATGAGGCTAATACAAATTCAAAAGCTATGTATTTGATATATTGTGCCCTAGATAGAAATGAGTTCAATAGTGTTAGCATTTGTACGTCAGCATATCAAATATGGGAAACACTCAAAACTATCCATGAAGGAACAAGCAAAGTCAAATAAACAAAAATTTCAATACTCAAAAACCAGTTCCAGAAGTTCAAGATGAGACAAAATGAAACCATCAATGAAATGTACTCAAGATTTCAAGACATTTTACATGCATTGATATGACTGGGAGAAAAATATAGTGACTTTGATATTGTATCAAAAGTACTAAACTCTCTAACTGACGATTGGGAAAGAAAAGTACTAGCCATTGAGGAAGCTAATGATTTATCAGCTATGAAACCTGAAGAACTCATATGCAATCTCATGTCTTATGAAGTAAATCTTCAAGCAAAAAGGGAATTAGCTCAAGAAAAAAAAGAATGTGGCCTTTCATGTCGATAAAGAGGAATCTGATCAGAAGATGAAGATCTAGCCTTTATTGCCAAAAACTTTAAGGAGTTTGTAAAATATAGAAAAGGAAATTTCAAGAAAGATAATTCAAGCAAAACCTCTTCCTCAAATTTAGAATGTTTTAATTGTCATAAGAAGGTCACATGGTCAAAGACTGTCCAGTGCTAAAAGAAAATCGGAAGAGGTTCAACAATAAAAACAATAAAGAAAAATTCAAAAAGAAGGCCTTTTCTATCACATGGGATGACTCTGATTCAGATTCATCAAACAGTGAAAATGAACAAGAAAATGTGTGTTTCATGGCTCAAGAATATGAAGTAAGTGATTTATCTTATGAAGAGTTAATAGAAGTTAATGCTGAATTTTTAAATGTTATAAAAACTCTAAAAAAGAAGCTTAAAGAAACTCGTGAAAATCAGAATAAGGCTGAGTTTGAAAGAGACATGCTAAAAGATGAAAAAATAACCTTAGAAGAAGAACTTGACAAAATTCAAGAAAGTCTTTCAAATTCAGACAGTCAACTTTCACTTTTGGGTCAAGAAATTGAAACTCAAAAGGCAAAGAATGACAAAATTAGATCTGAGAATCGCATTTTGAAAACCAAAATGAAAGAATTAGTATTAGAAAATAAAAGTATTCAAACTAAGTTAGATTGTATTTCTAAGAATGTATCTAACTTCAATAAGGGTAGAGAAAATTTAACAAGAACTATTGAAAATTCTTCACCATCTTCAAATAAAAATGGATTAGGTTTTAAGAAAGAGTCAAAGATTCCTCAAAGGAAAAATGTCAAATTAAAGAGAAAAATTGATTCAAAAATAAAAGATAAACCAAAAACCATCAAAAAGATTAATAAAATTGAGATATGGGTTCCAAAAACTAACAATAGTTTGATTAGGAACAAACATAAATTCATTTATGGAATCTGTTCATAACAATAAAAATTATTTATATAAAAGGGATACTAAACCCACTTGGGTTTGGCTTCCTAAGATCTAACTCTTAGGACCCTATCAAAAAGTGGGTACCAATGTGCTTATTAATATTTTTTGCAGGTCCCACTAAAAAAGAGAAAATGGATCTTGGATACTGGTTATTCAAAACACATGACCGGAGACAAAGATATGCTTATAAATATTTCATACTTTGATGGTGGCTTTGTTACTTTCGGAGGTAACTCAAAAGGCTTTATCATTGGCAAAGGAGATGTGTGCAACTATGGTATATCAAATTTACCCCTTATTACTATTGTTTCCTTAGTTAAAAACTTAAAACATAATTTACTTAGTATTAGTCAATTATGTGACAAGGGTTTTAAAATAACATTTTCTGAAAATAAATGTAGTATTTTTTACAAAGAATAAAATCTTATTTTTGAAGGAAATCGAGATAGAAATATTTATTTCTAAACATGAAAGTTAATAATAATAAAGAAATGTGTTTGATAGCCAATAATAACGATTCTTGGTTATGGCACAAGCGTTTCTATCACATAAACTTTAAAACTGTACAAAGACTTTCGAAAAATGAGTTAGTAAAAGGTCTACCTAAAATAAATTTTAAAGTAAAAAATCTATGTGAAGATTGTCAAATAGGTAAATTAACCAAATCCACTTTTAAATCAAAAAAGGTTATTTCAACTTTACAACCGTTAGAACTATTACATATGGATTTATTTGGTCCTACACAAGTTCAATCGTTAAATCACAATCGGTATGTATTTGTAATAACTGATGATTTCTCAAGATATACATGGACTATTTTTATGAAAAACAAAAGTGATACCTTTGGATAGTTTAAAGATTTTATCAAAAGGATTCAAAATTATAAAGATCAAAAAGTTAAAAAAAATTGTAGTGGTCTTGGTGGAGAATTCGAGAATGAATCTTTTGAACATTTTTGTAAAAAAAAAGGAATAAATCATAAATTTTATTTTCCAAGAACTCCACAACGAAATGGGGTTGTAGAAAGAAATAATAGAACTCTACAAGAATGTGCTAGAACCTTATTGAATAGAAGTACTTTACCAAAACAATTTTGGGTAGAAGCTGTAGCAACTGCTTGTTACGTATTAAATCAAATTTTTATTCGTCCTCTGACTAAAAATACACCCTACGAACTATTTAATGGAAGAAAACCGAACATTTCTTATTTTAAAGTTTTTGGTTCTAAATGTTTTATTCTTAACACTAAAGATCAACTCGGAAAATTGATGCAAAAGCTGATCATGGAATTTTTGTTGGATATTCAGAACGTAGTAAGGCTTATCGTATTTTCAATAAACGCACTAATGTTATAAAAGAATCTTTACACGTTTCCTTTGATGAAAATTTTGATAAAAATATAAAGAGCAAAGATGATGATGAAGTCATTGAAAATACTAGTCTTGAAAATACTGAAAATAATTCCATAGAACATATTTGATCACCTCCCAAAATTTTAAGAAACCATCCTACACAAAACATTATTGGTGAAATCGATTCACACGTTCAAACGAGAAGTCAATTAAATCAAATGGGTCATGTAGCTCTTTCAACTATTGAACCCAAAAATCTAAAAGAAACCTCTACGGATGACTACTGGATAATAGCTATGCAACAGGAACTGAATCAATTCGAATGTAATGATGTCTGGGAGTTAGTACCTCGACCAAACGATCAATCAGTTATTGGTACAAAATGGGTGTATAAAAATAAGGCTGATGAACTTGGAAATATTACAAGAAATAAAGCCAGATTAGTAGCTCAAGGGTACAATCAAGAAGAAGGTATCGATTATGAAGAAACTTTCGCACCCGTAGAAAGAATTGAATTTATACGCATTCTCTTAGCATACGCGTGTTTTCATAATTTCAAACTTTATTAAATGGACGTTAAAAGTGCTTTCCTAAATGGTTTTATTAAAGAAAACGTTTATGTAGAACAACCGTCGTTATTTAAACATGAAAAATATCCAGATTATGTTTATAAACTTAAAAGGGCCTTATATGGTTTAAAACAAGCACCTCGTGCTTGGTATGAAAGACTTAAAAGTTATTTAATAATTCTGGTTTTCGAATTGGAAAAGTAGATCAGATATTATTTAATAAAAAATACAAATAAAGATATTTTAATTGTACAAATATATGTCGACGATATAGTTTTCGGTTCGACTAATGAAAATTTATGTAAAGAATTCTCTACAATTATGACGAACGAATTTGAAATGTCTCATATGGGAGAATTGTCATACTTTCTCCGTTTACAAATTAAACAAGTTTCAAATGGCATTTTTATTTATCAAGAAAAATATTGTAATAATCTAATTAAACGTTTTGGTTCAGACAACACTTCTGGAAAGCCAACTCCAATGATACTACAACTCATCTTGAAAAAGATGAAAAAGGAAAAAGTGTTGATAAAAAATTATATATAAGTATGATTGGCTCATTACTTTATTTAACTACAAGTCGTCCTGACATACTGATGAGTGTATGTTTGTGTGCATGATTTCAAGCAGATTCGAAAGAGTCACATTTGAGAGCAGTGAAACGGATTCTATGATATCTTAATAATACTAATGACTTCGGTCTTTTTTATCCAAAAGGATGTCCATTCGAATTAGTATATTACAGTGATGCTGATTTTGGTGGATCCCAGACGGATAGAAAAAGTACAAGTGGTACGTGCCATTTCATTAGAAAATCACTTGTATCTTGGTTTAGTAAGAAACAAAATTGTGTATCACTCTCTACATGTGAAGCAGAATACATATCTGCTGCTTTATCTTGTGCACAAGTAATTTATATGCAACAAACACTCAAAGATTTTGGAGTAAATTTAAATAAATCAACAATATATTGTGATAATACAAGTGCGATAAATTTATCCAAAAATCCAATAATTCACTCCAGAACTAAACATACAGATATCCGACATCATTTTTTACGTGACAATATAGAATAAGATATTATCAATTTAGAATATGTCTCAACTAAAAATCAGATTGCAGATATATTCACTAAACCACTATTAGAAAATTCTTTTATTAAATTAAGACATGAATTAGGGATGATATCGGTTAAAGATATATAACTTAGTATAATACTACTTTAATTTGTAAAGCAAGTTCGCACTCATTTTTAACACACTAACCAAATTTAGCTTATTTCCTAAAATTACTCACAACGCTTTGTATTTCTCTGGTTATAGTCTTCTGAAATACTATCCACATGTTTTCTTTTAATCTCTCCTATATAAGCTAATGTATTCCCACTACAAATCAAAACTTAAAGAAGCTCAACAAACAACTATGTCTTCCAACAATTCAAACTCTTCAATTGATATTACTTTTACAACGGATAGTTCGTCCGATACTCCACAATTCCCCACACCAACTACCAGAAATGAACCATTATATTGATGGGGAAACTATCACACATGGTTAACTCCTAATGCAAAGAAGGCAAAAAAAGCGCTATTCACATCACCAGACACGGAAAGGAAAGTGGATGAAATTCATCACTATCAAACGGAACAAATAGCACTCCAGAAAGAACTATATTTTGAACAGAAGGTCACCACAACACGTTTAAGTCTTCTCAGTAAAATGATTTATAAATTTTATGGACTAAAAATGAAGTGTGTTTCTTCACCTTTACCAATTCCACCAGACCCTATAGATCCTTCATCATCTTAACGAACTGAGAAAGACCCGGTGAATCCTAAAAAGAAATACTATACCTTCTCTCCCCAACGATCACCGTATAATCCAAACTCTTGTGATACAAATTACAAAGCTAATAAAGGGAAGAGTTCATCAACACCAACGAAGACTCCACCATCTAAAATTTAAACTCTTGTTTAATAATATTATTTAATTTTTAATATTTATCTTGTTATCCATTCATATATAAAAAATAAAATTCTTTTCAAATTTTTTTTCTATAAACAGACGTCTGAGTACAAGGTATAAAAACCTTCTACCCTCAAAACAGACGCCTGACATAAAGAAACATACATCTGAAAAGTGTTCAAAATGAATTATATTCTTGTGGGCATAAAATTTTCCAGAAACGGACGTCTGACTGTAAATTTCAGACGTCTGATCCATGGATTAATGTTTTTTATACTTCCAGCAACAGACGTCTGAACACAAAAAATCAGATGTTTGAATTTACCCAAAAATGAACTGTTTTCTTGCGGGTTCATACTCAAACAAAAAAAGATGTCTGTTTTAGTATTTCAAACGTCTTAATTCATAGTGACATGTTTTTTAAAAGGGACACATGCTTTACCAAACATCATAACTCTTCATCTTTTTACTTTTCACTTTTTCATCTTTTTGCCTCCTATAAAAATCCTAGCCCCCGATTCTCAAATTCACCTCAAATATTAAATCTTTTACCACAAAATCATGGCAAATCGAGGAAAACATACAAGAGAAGAAGAATCAAGTCCTCCTTCTGAAGAATTAATTCAAAAATGGCTATGGCATGATACCGCCAAGGCAAGATATAAGGCAATGAAGGATTCCAAACTCTTCGAAGGTGCTTTCGTAAAGTTTGATGCTTTCTCAAATTATAGGCTACAACAATATGCTAAACACTTTCATTTCGAATCACTAGTTGATTATAATACAAATAATGTCAAAATTTATCCTTTACTAGTGAAGTTGTTTTTGGAAAATTTGAACCTCGATCATACTAAACCTCAAGTCAAAAAGGATTGCGTTTGGTCTTGGGTTTGTGGAAAACGTATTATTCTTTCAATGCAACGATTAGGACAAATTTTGCAATATGCTTGGCAAGGACTTTATATCGTACAATAGAAGTAGATATGACTACAAGAGATGAGATACCACACAAATTCCTTTCTGATAATCTCATTAAAATGCATGAACTTACTTCCACTCATCTCCGACCACAAGCTCGCGTACTAAATCACATAATAGTCTGAACCATTCAACCCTGCAAAAGAAGTTATGAAAAAGTCTACAAACGAGATTTCCAAGCCTTGTACGCCCTATACTCAAATGGGAAAAGACCATCATGGATGAATGGATGGATATCACATATAAGCGAAAGTATAAGACTCTACATTATGGTGCTTATATTACTCGAATCCTTAACGCTTGCGAGATAAACCTACCTAATACTCCTTCGCTAAGCATCAAATAAGTTGGTCCAAAGACTTTGAAACTTATGGATATTGATCCTAATCCTGCCACTTTAGAGTATATGTCTCTTGCAACATGGACTGAACATGTGGCATCACAACCAGAAGCAATTGTAACCAAGACTTCTCACCGTCGTCAACTTAGGGAGTATACTATGTAACATGAACATATTTTGAGTGAACATAGAGTATCAAGTATGGAACCATTTGTCCAACAAAAATATCAAGTGATCAAGGGAATATTTTTAACTCTCAGATGAGAAATGCCATTGCCTTTCATAGCCAGATCAAAATCTCGATAGTAGACAATATTTTGAAAACAAGCTAACATGAAAATAAGTTAACATGAAACTCTTTACATGGGAAAAACTCAAACTCGTATAAAACACACATATTGCAGATCAAATTAATGTCAGCGGAAGCTCTCGAAACAAAATACAAGATAACACATTTTTAGAAGAAGAAAAAATACAATATAGTACATTGACTAACACATCAACATTGCATGGTAGTGAAATTTATAATCAACTCGGATTTTAAGTAGTGTGGATGTACAACCACGCAAGCCTAACGTAGGGTCAGCATGTTATCTAGATGTAATGATGTGTAGCCTTGATGCATGCATAGCAATAATAGACCCAACGAATACATGCCATAAATCAAGTATTACTGAAATATTAATGTCACTTGCAATCCTGCACCCAGTGTATCGACTGCAGTTGTTGATGTATCTCATTTTTAGCTCCTTCTTATTCAATAATTTTTAATATTAATTTGAGAAATAAAGTCAGCACGGTTTCAACCTGATTCATGCACTACTTTGTTAGTTAAATATAACTTGAAAACAAGAAAACAAAATGACTAATTCCACACACACATCAATGTTTACCATTCTTCGGAATCTTTCAACTCCAACTAGCATCAATATATTAACAACCTATAGTTTATAGCCCCCTACAGTTTGTCCATCATTGCTCATTATTTCGTTAATTTTTTATATATCTAACGACATTACAATTGATGAAAAGAATCTCAGATATCACTCTTACCACAACAACTGCATATGTATAATAATGTAAACTACATCAATATGCACTGCAGTACAGAAACTATATAAAACAGCAAAGTGAAATACCACTAGGGTAGCGAATAACACAAATATAATAAACTAATACCTTAAATTCCAGATTGCGTGAAATAAATTTGGGAATGGGAAAACAAAAATAAATGAACAAAAATAATAATCCAACAGACACATATAAAGGGATGATATGCCTTGCTATTACTTTTTCAAACTTAAATCGGTAACCATTCTTGCATTTAAAATGAATACAACGATTCACCTACAGAAGCTTGCCTTCACTGAGCATTTGACATTAATCGTCATCGGCAAGCGCATGTTTTTGTAACAGTAAATTCGAAGATAATTTTCAAATCGTAAAAAGAAAAACATACCGGTCACGATCAAATCTCTATGTTGATTCGAAAGCAAAACTGAGTTCACTGATATCAGAAATTGATTAAGGCACGAGCTAGCATCAAGAGCCAGCATCAGTCTATTTTTTTTCCTTAAGAGCATAAATAGGGTTATTCGAGTTTAGAAATCAGCAAGCCCAAATTTTTTTTCAAGGAAAGAGGCACGCGACCATTAAAGGAAAGAAGCAATTTTTAAGTTAGCCGAGCATAAACAAAATTTGGGAATGATTCAAAATTTCATGGAATGGAGCCAAAATTTCAAGGAACAGAGCCAAAAATAACAAGGACTTTAGTAGGAACTTGATTTTTGAGCCAAGGACAAATACAAAGTTGGAGACCTACTTTGATTATAATGGTCAGCAGCCAGAAGAAAAATGATGTGCTGCATTAAGGGTGCGTTTGCAAACAAAATAGAAAGGGCATTTGGAAGGGGTTGGGGAAGACGAAAATTTATGAAAGAGGAATGCATTTTTATTTTATCCGGAAGGGCACACGACAGGGGTAAATGGTTGTAAAATGGGAATTCGGTTGAACAAACTAAACGGATCAAATTAGAGCTTTCGTTTGGAAGGGACAAATGTCGTAGGTCCCACATCGACGCGTCGGACGCTTCGGACGTGTCCAACGCAGACGCGAATGTAAAGTGGGCATTCCATCTTGCAAATGTTACCTAAGTGAAAGGGTTGTAGAAAATTTAAGTTTGAAGCCAAGGAAACGATACGAATTATTTATAAATTACCAGATAAATATATTATATTAATATTTATTACAAATTATTAATTAATTACTAGTTAATCAAATATTATTAATTATTAATAATCAATGGAATTATTCCATATTTCAAATTATTTGTTATTTTTTAACATTTAATATTAATAATTGATTTTTATATATTGATATTTAGATATTATTACTTAAGCATTGTGTATTTAGTATAGATTTTTATTTATTACTAATTATCATTATTATAATTAAATAACGGTTATCAGTATTATTATTATGTATATTGATTCTTAATATTAATTACTATTTAATTAATTATTACTTATTATAAACATTTATTAAATATTAGTAACTTGTTCTATTATTTAATAATAATAATATATTATTTTTAAAAATATGCATCTATTACAACTCACAGAAATAAAATGTTGTAATAGACATATATTACGAGTGGCAGAATACGACAGCTGTTGAAAACCATTTTACTACAACTTTCGGAAAAAAGAGTTGTAAAAAAACTTTTATTACAACTGGGATTTTGTGACAGCTGTAAAAGTACAGCTGTAATATGGTACTTTTGTTGTAGTGAACATGGATGGAGATGCTTTTTAACATAAAAGCTTATAGGTGTATATCTGGGATTTTTTTTATTTTGGGTGAATAATTTTATGCCATGCCTCGTTAACTTGAAATATCAGGGCTGCTATGATGAAATTTTAAATAAACATGTCTGAGATGCCACCTGCAAAGCTAAGCAAGATGAACATCCATAAAGGTATATACTTGAAACCACGTATTTTTATTTTTAATCTTTATTTTGTTTTGCTGTCACTATGAATCTGTGTTTGTAGGGCATATTGAAAAGTGATTATGTAGTTACATTTATGGTTATGTAGTGGCTAGTGCACTAGTCAGGGTACAACATATTCTTCACAAGTATCTTATGGTCAATATAAGTACACTATCAGAGTCTTCAAATGTTTGATTAACTATGAAACATATATGGTCATGTAGTGGCGAGTGTACTACTCAGGGTACAACGTATTCTTTACAAGTATCTTATGGTACACGTAATGTTAGAAAATTAGTTTACAAATGTTTGATTAACTATGAAAAATAGATAACATCATTTGAATGTAATGTTTCAGCCTCCATGGGATATATGTTAAAGAACCCCAAATTATCACAAAACCAATTGGCAAGGTGAAGAGTGGACTCTTAATAGTTATACCAGATTTATTTTACAAATTCCCCGATGTGGGAATTGTCTCATCACGCCTCCGCACGTGTGGCATATCCTGAGCCTAACACATGGATCTTATTGGGTGACGTGGATAAGTGTGGCAGTTATGCACACACAAATTAAACCTGCTATGATACCATGTTAAAGAACCCAAATTGTAACACCCCACCTCCACCAGGGTCACTCACAAGAGAATGCACTAGCTTTGGAGGGGTGTTGTCTAGGTAAACATGTACAGAAATATTACAAGACAGAACATATAAAACAGCGGAAGAAACATGATTTCATTTCTTTATAAAAGTAGTAAGGTCTAAAACCTTTTACATCAAAGTGCCATTAAATTACTTACATCGAAACCTGTCTTGCAATAATAAAGAAGCATAAAACCATAGTCATAGATTATTCCCCAAGTAAAACAGTAAAATAGCCATAGCCAAGAAAAGTCCAAGCCATAGATGATGATCTTGAAGCAGAAAATCCGCACTAAGTAGCAACATTTCCTCCCTGTAAACCTGGGGGAGAACGGAAGAAAAAGAGGCGAAACAAAACGGGGTCAGTCATAAAGACTGGTAAGTCCTAGCTACTTTCAGCCTAAAAACAGGTAAAGGTAACATGACATGTATAAACTGAAAGTAAACATAAACATGATGACAAGATGAACAGATCAAACTAAGATAACAAGATAAACTCAAGTAACAAGATAACCAAGGTAACAGGATAACCAAGGTAACAAAATAACAAGATAAACTCGGAATAGCATCGCATGTCTAACGTCCTCTGCACCAACCGTACTAGCATCCTAACTCGTATCATCCCTTCCATGTATATGTATAGTCCCTTGCCGTATATCGTACGGGTTCCATCACGTTATTCTGTACCACTACAACGTAGTGTCACCATCCTTGAAATCGCTCGGACTGCCATCCTTGTTCTGGCCAGATTCCCTTATCATGAATTATCACGTGTTCAACTAGGATTTACGCCACCTAGGACCACTAGGGATTATGCTACCTATTGGACATTTTCTAGATTCGATCAGGGTTTATGCCACCTAGGACCACTAGGGATTATGCTACCTATCGAACAACGCCCTTTTTCCACGTAACGATCTAATCGATCGGCTCCCTACAAGTCCTAACTCGTCGTGTGTCGGTGTCATACGGCCCAATCACGAATGTAGCTACTCTGTGCTAGGTCCACCCTAGGGTGTATCAAGCCCTAGGGTGTCAACCACTGACACCATTCCAAGCACGCACAGTGTACAACTACTGGTGCCCATGCCTGCTTTTTCAACTCCGGACTCATGTGCACGACCATAGTCCGCCTGAACCTATAATGGCGCACCAACTCAGCCGTCGTTCTGGTCGCTTACAATCAGCCCAGTAATCGTGCCCCACCCTAGCCTAGTCCCTAGGGTATCGTGATACCTTCAAGAGGGTTACTGCTGATAAGGACCGCGTAACTAGGGTTTCCGTCCAGCAGGTTAAGTGTTGTCATCTAAATTCAAGACTTAACCCCTATCAGTCTAGCATGTCAAGTTGGTTAAGTGTGGTCATTCAAGTTCGTGACTTAACCCGTCTACACGTCATGTCAGGTTGGCTAAGTGTTGTCATTCAAGTTCATGACTTAGCCCTACGAATCACGTGTCAAGTTGGTTAAGCGTATTCCAGCGGTTCATGACTTAACCCTATCCAAATCATCGTGTCAAATTGGTTAAATATATTTAAGCTTAACCCCATCAAATTACCGTGTTAGATTGGTTAAGTATATTCAAGCTTAACCCCATCAAATTACCGTGTCAGATTGGTTAAGTATATTCAAGCTTAACCCCATCAAATTACCGTGTCAGATTGGTTAAGTATATTCAAGCGATTCATGACTTAACCCCATCAAGTTATCATGTTGGATTGGTTAAGTATATTCAAGTGATTCATGACTTAACCCCATCAAGTTATCATGTTAGATTGGTTAAGTATATTCAAGCGGTTCATGACTTAACCCCATCAAGTTACCGTGTTAGATTGATTAAGTATATGTTAACCTAACCCCATCCACTAGTCAAATTAGAACGGTTAAGTGTTACCCTTGTGAATTTGCTTAACCTTACCATGCATCGCGTTATACTAGTCGGGTGTTATCGACCCATTCAGGTTAAACTAACCCATCCTCTAATCGTGTTATATGGTTAAGTGTCATCAAGAAATCAAGTCCGGTTTTACTTAACCCACCCATCCACGTCATATTGGTTAAGTGTCATTAGTCTAATCAAGTTACTTAACCCACCCGTCCATGTCATATTGGTTAAGTGTCATTAGTCTAATCAGGTTACTTAACCCACCCGTCCATGTCATATTGGTTAAGTGTCATTAGTCAAATCAGGTTACTTAACCCACCCGTCCATGTCATATTGGTTAAGTGTCATTAGTTTAATCAAGTTACTTAACCCACCCGTCCATGTCATATTGGCTAAGTGCCATTAGTCTAATCAGGTTACTTAATGATTGACATAGAAATGTGTTTATTTTATGCTCTTATTTCTTATCTTTTGTATATAAATAAATATTACTTGGGTATTGTTTTGTTACTTTTACAGATATTCCAACCCAGCCCGCATGCAACTAGAAAAATAGAGAAATGGAGATCAAATTGGTATATATTTACATTTTGAAGAATTGTAGATGAAGATCTCACATCTAGTTGCTGTTGGACAAGAAAATGATTGGTAGAAAGACCAAGAATTTCTCAAATCAAGGGAAGCTTGTCAAAGAACCAAGAGGAAAAGAAGAAAGGCCAAAAATTTAATAGATTTAACTAAGGCCCATTTGAAACTCTCATTGTAAACTCTTTTGTGAATTCCCTAAGGCCCATCTATCATTGTATTAGGGTTAGGGTTAGGGTTTGGCTATCTATCCTATAAATACCCTTGTAATGTCATTGTAGCCACCATCCATTATTCTGTATTCTCTTCTCCATTAATAAAAGTTCTTCCTTTTTACTATTTCTGCATTTTTCTTTCTTAGCAATAGGTGTTACAATTAGTTTTGGAAGAGCACCAATTGTATTTTACATTTGTTTCATTAGTGATTAGTCGTTTGATTAGTTTCAACGACAATCCTAATTTTATTTTTGTTGTTCTTCTTATTCTGCACTTTTATTTTCTGCATTGTTGTTCTTGTTTTGCAATTTACTTTCTTTAGTGATTAATCGTTGATTAGATTCAACGATAATCCTAAGTTCGCAATTTCAGTTTGTTTTTATTTCAACAAAATCTCCAGGCTTCGTCTAACTCGCCCAAGAGATTAGATAAATAATTTGATTTTAATTTACCTCCCTGTGTTCGACCTGTATGCTACACACCTGTGCGCTTGCAGAATTTATTACAAATATCGCGCTTTTCTAATTCATAGATTAGCGACGACCAAGTTTTTGGCGCCCTTGTCGGGGAGGTAACAATTGAATTTTATTATTTATTTAGTTTCTGATTCGTGTTAGTTTTTTTTCTTTTTGTTTGATTTTGTAAAAAAAAAAATCTTGCCAAATTTTCTTTTATTTTCCTATTGTTTTCTTGTAGATATATATAGATAAAAATCTTGATTAGTTGATTGTGTATCACATATTGATATCATAATCTCTAAGACAAGGAAAAAAAATCTTGCCACTTTTTCTTTTAATTTTCCTTCTTTTTTTCATTTATTTCTTTCCCTTTTTTTATTTTGCATTTCTTCCAATCTAATTCCTTCAAGAAGAAAAAAAATATATACAAAAAAAGAAAGTTGCTAATTTTTCTTCAATTTCTTTCCATCTTTCTACCACCTTGCTGATTTTCAAATTTTTCTTTTCCCTTTCCTTTTCTTTTTATTTGTTTCCATCTTTTGTCTACAACTTTCTAAAAAAAAAACTTTTGCAATTTCTTCTCTGTCTACTTTGATTTCTTTCTTGTTTTTGTCTGCTTTTATTTCTTTCCTCAATTTCTTCTACCCTTTCTCTCTACTCAAAAAACCTTGCTTTTTTCTCTTATTTCATTCCTCTTTTAATTTTTTTTTCTTTTTTGTTTGGGTTTTTACCATTCATTTCTTTCCCTTTTTTCTTGTTCAAATTTTCATAAAAAAAAAACTTGCATTCTTTTTTTTTCATTTATTTCTTTCCGGCTCTCTCCTTCATTGAAAAAAAACAACTTTCAATTTCGCTTTATTCTTTCCATCTTTCCACTTTCTTTGCAATCATCTACATTCTTTTTCTTTTTACAAATTTCAAAAAAAAAAAATAGATTCCTCTTTTGCAATTTTTTTTCCTTTCTTCTTTTGTCTTTCTTGTTCTCAATACATTTGATTTCTTTTCTTCTCTTACAAATTCCCTTTCTTTTCAAAAAAATTCCTCTTCTAATTTTACAACAATAAACAAAAGAAAAAAAATTCTTTCTGTTTTTGTCTTCTCTTTTATTGTTTTCCCTTCTCAATTTCTTTTCCAAATCTTTTACAATTACTTTCCTTCCTTCCTTTACAATTCTCTTTCTTTCCTGAAATCTCTCTTCCCTTTTTTTTTGTCATTTCTTTCTTTCCTATTTGTCCACTTTTTCAACAATAATAAAAAAAAGGGAAGGTCATAAAAAGATTCATTCTTTTTTTTTCAATTATTTTTCCCTTCTTCATTTCTTCCCTCTGATCAAATACCCCTTCCTCTCACATAATCTCATTTCAACACAGTTTTTTTTTCAATCCACACTTCAGCACCATCTTCTCCAAAAAGTTAGCTTTTTTTTTGTTAATTCCTTTGTTTCTTTTTCTTGTGTTTTTTGTTATTCAATTCATTCAAAAAAAAAAGATTTCGAACTAAGGACAAGGTGACTGGAGTTCAAGCAACAAATCAAGATTTCAGAAATCAAAAGAAATTGCAAATAGTGAGATTTCAATCATTGACGCTACTCATTTTTTCTGGATGGACAGCCATACCCCACTGTAAATTTCTTTTAACTCTACAGGTGCTCTGCTGCAAAGAAAAAAAATATAGACAATTGTTGTAAAAAAATTCTACAGGGGCAGCGGCTTGAATGTAAATTTTTTAATTTCTGCAATTAAATTGTGTGATTGTTGTTATTTCTGCACTTTTTATTCATTCTGTTAAGGGCAATACCCCAATTCACATAAGGTGAGGGATTTCATCACCCTTTCCTTAGCCCACAAATTGCATTTCATCGTAGAATCTGACTAATAATAACGGTTAGACGTTGGACTTAAGGGAGTCACGGGCTCATCTAGGGCTTAATTGTATTGTGATAGTTGATTCATTTGGAACGAATTATTTCTTGGTGTCTAGACTACGGCAGAGAAATAACCATTTATAAAAATTACGGTGATTCGTAAATATTTTATCGGTTGTTACTCTGAAGGTACTTAAACCTTCGGCTGCATTGCTAGGGTGATTCCTGGTGCACCGATAACTCCTGTCCGTTAACTGGCTAAGAAATCTTTTAATCTAAGTAATCAAACGTGTCACTATATAATTTTGGGTTAGGAGCTATTAAGGACAGAAAATTTCATTGTAGCTAATTTCTGTGCGTGCATTTAACAACAATGAGTGAAAAAAGTGTGAGCCAACAAAATTCTCCTAGGGGTTCTCGAATCAACCAAAAATTTCCAATCGAATTGGATCAAAATCGAGTGAATCACAACTTTCCAAACTTTGGGGATCAAAATCAAATAAATCAAAATTTTCAAAATCTCAATATCCAAATGGATAGACCCTTGTCTCTTCGTGATTGATGTTATCCAACTAGAACCGTTCAACCTTCTGTCATAGTACTTCCACCAGTTGAAGGAAATTTTGAGCTTAAACATTCTTTTATTCAAGGGGTACCAAAATTTACTGGTTCTGAAAATGCTTATGAATTTTTAAGTGAATTTGAATTGTATTCATCCACAACTCAAATGCAACAATTGTCTAATGAATCAATCAAGCTAAGGCTAATTCCATTTGCACTACTTGAAAGCGCTAAAAGATGGCTAAATTCTCTTCCCAAACAGTCAATAAGAAGTTGGGATGAATTCGTCAGCGTATTCCTGAAAAAGTTTTTTCCTTTTCACAAAACTCTGAAAATTCGAACTGAAATAAATCAATTTTCTCAAAATGAGGGGGAAACTTTTTCAAAATACTTTGATAGGTTCAACCAATTACTGTATAGTTGTCCTCATCATGGAATCATAAAAGATTACTTATGTCAAATTGTATATGAGGGTCTAAACTATCAGACTAGAACTCAACTAGAATCAATGTGTGGGGGAGATTTTATGTCTAAAACGGCCAATGAAGCTTGGAAATTATTAGAGGATTTTTCTGAAAAGGACATGCAATGGGAGTCCATTCGTGTTCCCATCCGTGCTTCCACTAAAGGAGTGCATGTCGTGGATACAATTCATATTCCCTTAGAGACTCAAACTCCTCAATTCAATGGACTACCCCAAGACCAAGTCAATGTCATAGCTCAAAATGGTCTTTACTCATCCACATCTGACCCTAGTTGGAGAAATCATCCAAATTTCTCATGATCTAATTCAAATAATGTCGCAAATCCATCTCACATGATACCGAATTCATTATACCAAGCTCCATTTTCTTCTAGTCCTCAAACTTCTCATGTTTCACCTCAACCTGAGCCTTCGAGTGAACCTTATAGGCACCCCAACTTTCAATCATCAAACCAATCCTCCCAATCTTCTCAACCGTCACAAGATATTGTTCGATTAGAAAAACAAATAAATAATCAAGATGTTAAACTCGAACAAATGATGAATATGATGAAGGAACTAATGAAAAGTAATGAGCGAGGAAAGTTGCCTAGTCAACCCGAGGTGAATCCAAAATATAACTCTCGTACTGTGAATTCTTGTGAGGATGGAAATAATTCGGTTAACGTTGTCACCACCCTGAGGTCTAGAAAAATGATTGAAAATAATGTTGGCAATCCCGATAACCATTCGATTTCAACCCCAATTGAAAAGCTTGACACTCTTGCGATGGCAACCAATGCTTACTCCTTGGAACCTTATGAAACCCCATCTTCTTCGAATGTTGACAAGCCCAACATCTCTTCTTCTAATGTCAGCAACCCCGATAATAATTCCTCCTCTAATGTTGGCAATCCCAGCATCTCACCTTCTATTCCTGTACCTCAATCACTTTCCACATCGAAACCTTCTTCTTCGAACGATCAAATTTCTGAAAGAGTCTATAAACCAATAGCCCCTTATCCTCACAGGCTTAACAATAAGAAGAAGGATGCAAATTTTGAAAAAATTCTTGAAATCTTCAAACAAGTTCATGTCAATATTCCACTCTTAGACACCATCGAACAAATTCCTCAATATTCCAAGTGTCTCAAAGAGCTATGCACCCGAAAACGAGCCACTAATGTTCCTAAAACTGCCTTTCTAACTGCGAATACAAGCTCCATTCTTTCGAATCCTGCCCCAGTCAAGTACAAGGACCCCGGTTGCCCTACAATTGATTGCAAAATAGGAAACATTCGCACATCTCGTGCCCTACTTGATCTCGGTGCAAGTGTAAATCTTCTTCCTTACACTGTTTATCGTCAACTTGGATTAGGGGAGATTAAACCAACAAACATCACTCTTCAGTTAGCTGATCGATCTTTTAAAAAACCATTGGGTATAATTGAAGACATTTTGATTCAAATTGAACAATTTTACTTCCCTGTCGATTTCATAGTTCTAGAAACCGAGCCTGTTTTGAGTCAGGGTAGTCAAATTCCACTGATTTTGGGTCGTCCCTTCTTAGCAACCTCAAATGCTATCATTAATTGTAGGAGCGGCCAACTTCGACTATCGTTTGGGCACTTAACCATTGAATTGAATATTTTTCATCAACCCAAAGAGATCGAAATAGGAGAAGTTGACATAATAGAAACAGTTTTAGATGGCACATCTGAATTATCTCCTATAAAAACTTCATTTTCCTCAGTTGACGTGTGCACTATGTCTTTTGAGGAATTGTTCGAAGATGAGCTTAAACTTTTGAATGACGAGGATGGATATATGGAACGTCTCAAACATAATCGTAATTCCATAGCATCAGAAGAAATCATTGTTAAAAACTCAGGCTTATGGGACTATAATAATCTTCAGTTGAATGATTTAAATCATTGGCACGACAAAAATTTTATAGGAAGGATTTTGATCTTAGATCTCACTGACATGCCTTTTGTACCTCAAAAATCAGATACGAAATCATCATCCATCATTTTCGATAGAGGCAAGTGTGGAGGGAAAGAAAAATCTCATTTTTCACATAAAACTCACCGTCATTATAAATTTCATTTTGTATATAATTGGCATTCGCATATAGTGGTTAAATTGAATTTCATTTTACAAATCATTCTGCATTTGATACACCTTTGGGTACTATCTTTCAATTATAGAAAAAATTTACAGTGTGGACACTGTTTAGTTCTAGTGTGGGGGGGAGTCTGCATTTCACTCATTTTCGTTTTTTTTTTCTTTATTTTTCTTTCTTTTCATTTTCATCATTTAAATAGGACCATCATGCATTTTAGACTGTAGTAACATGCCATTTTTTTTAGACTGTAATAACATGCCATTTTTATTTTTATTTTTTTGAAATACGACTCATTTTCAATTGATACAACAAAATAAGTTTACAATTTTTAGCCAGTTGATAGTATTTTTCTCTCTCAGCTAAATTCGAATTTGAAATATAATGAAAAGTTTAATTTTGAGGGATAATAGTGTAACCGGTACATAGGGAGATTCTTAGGTGATGGCCATGAAATCTATTCTATATTGTAGACTTTGTTTAAATAAGTGGAGGACTTAAAATACTTATATTGGCTTTTCAAATCTTTAAATCTAAGTTGTGTTAAGTTGAATTCGCGTAACTCTCTTTTGTGCTTATATTTTCAATAATAACAATAATCCAAGGGTATCCAACATTGCTTGTATATCAAGCGTTGGTGTGCAAACCCGCCAAGCTCTATCCGACATGTTGTTGACAAAGTCAGCGTTGGAGTATCTTGGTCTCATTTTATGAGATTGGACACCTAAAGATTACCGACACGTTGTTGACAAAGTCAAAGTCGGCCTGCACAATCCGCCAAGCTCTTTACCTACTCTCCGTTAGTCCGCGAGGCAGTGCATGGGTGGTAAACCTTGGTCTTCTATGTTAGGTGTATGTACTTGAACATAAATTTTAAAATTTTATAGAATAAAGAATAAGCGATGATGCCCAAACAATTCTTGACCTTATTGATTTGACTAGCCATACATGAGAAAATAATAATACCACTTTGCAAACTGTGCCAAGCAAACTAAGAATTTATTTCATGGCTGCACTATGTTATCGACCGAACTAACTGGCCAAACTGGAATTTAACATTTGAAAACTTGATTTATATTGAAAATTTGTGACAAGTTGAGGTATCTAAAATAAAATCAACTGACTAGAAATTGTTAATTTAATTTGTTGTACCACTTCAGAAACAAGTCTTGTTTTCATTTTTACTTTTATTTTGCATATGTCCATTGCATTCATGTGGTTTCATTAGAATCATAGCATACTGCATTTGGATTTTGTGGGTAGTATCCGCTAAAAACCCTCACGAGACACCACTCGTCCTACTAGGGACACCTAGAGGTTTAACGGCTTGTTGCATACGCTCAAAGCAATCGTGTTTCCTACGAAAGTCTGACCTATCTAGTCTAGTTTTTTCATTTCTTGTTTTACTCGAGGACGAGTAAAAGATAAGTGTGGGGGTATTTGATTGACATAGAAATGTGTTTATTTTATGCTCTTATTTCTTATCTTTTGTATATAAATAAATATTACTTGGGTATTGTTTTGTTACTTTTACAGATATTCCAACCCAGCCCGCATGCAACCAGAAAAATAGAGAAATGGAGATCAAATTGGTATATATTTACATTTTGAAGAATTGTAGATGAAGATCTCACATCTAGTTGTTGTTGGACAAGAAAATGATTGGTAGAAAGACCAAGAATTTCTCAAATCAAGGGAAGCTTGTCAAAGAACCAAGAGGAAAAGAAGAAAGGCCAAAAATTTAATAGATTTAACTAAGGCCCATTTGAAACTCTCATTGTAAACTCTTTTGTGAATTCCCTAAGGCCCATCTATCATTGTATTAGGGTTAGGGTTAGGGTTTGGCTATCTATCCTATAAATACCCCAGTAATGTCATTGTAGCCACCATTCATTATTCTGTATTCTCTTCTCCATTAATAAAAGTTCTTCCTTTTTACTATTTCTGCATTTTTCTTTCTTAGCAATAGGTGTTGTCTTCACAATTAGTTTTGGAAGAGCACCAATTGTATTTTACATTTGTTTCATTAGTGATTAGTCGTTTGATTAGTTTCAACGACAATCCTAATTTTATTTTTGTTGTTCTTCTTATTCTGCACTTTTATTTTCTGCATTGTTGTTCTTGTTTTGCAATTTACTTTCTTTAGTGATTAATCGTTGATTAGATTCAACGATAATCCTAAGTTCGCAATTTCAGTTTGTTTTTATTTCAACAAAATCTCCAGGCTTCGTCTAACTCGCCCAAGAGATTAAATAAATAATTTGATTTTAATTTACCTCCCTGTGTTCGACCTGTATGCTACACACCTGTGCGCTTGCAGAATTTTATTACAAATATCGGGCTTTTCTAATTCATAGATTAGCGACGACCACTTAACCCACCCGTCCATGTCATATTGGTTAAGTGTCATTAGTCTAATTAAGTTACTTAACCCACCCGTCCATGTCATATTCATTTATTATTTATTAATGCATCAACCTCTCACATTGGACTTATTTGCGGTCACTGGATACGCCGGGCGGTTCCGGGCAGAATTACACCGCAAACCCATTCCAACCTCGGGTTCAAGCATTACCACAATCTAATCTTTGCCTACGACCTCTCACATTAGACTATTATTGTTGTGGTCACTGGATATGCCGGGCGGTTCTGGGCAGAATTACACCACAACTCAAGTCTAACCTCGTGTCGAAGGCATCCGTTAGATTGTTAATTACATATGTGTCATCTAAGTCAAGATCCCCACTACAAACCGCATGTAAATCGTAGTTTAGGCCTAGGTCCGAAATCGACCAAGGTTCATCAAAAGAAGATAAATAGGGGGAGGTAGAAACTTTGCATAAAACAAGATCCGAGAGAAAAACATCATTACATGCATGATAAGGATATGAAAGAGTGATTTGCAACATGCATAGGTCCAAATTAATGTCATAGCAACATCCCCAAAGGTCAAGATCCAAAATGAACGAGAATGAGCATGGATTGATTATCATGCATAGATCCAATTTCAACTTTATCACATGTCATATTCAAGTTATCGTTTCAATCTAAAAGCATCTAGAACATACAAAGCGTGGCTAGTGAATTAGGAGCAAGAGTCGTCATAGAATCGTTGTAGCGATGTTGATCTACCCTCTTGATTTGTTGTAGAAGCGTTGCTCTTTGATTTGGATCTAGTTGGGATGCTCAAGCCTTTGAAGTTGGAGATGGAGGCCATGATCAAGAGACATTTGGGCAGCACTTTGTTGTTAGAATGAATTGTAGTGGATTAGGCTAGGTCTTAGGGTGTTTTTATAGGAGTAGGAACAAGTTTAGGCCATAGGATCAACCCTAGAACAGATCTGAGCCATCAAAAATCATCATAAGCCAACAAACCAGACCACAAGACCCTGCAGGTGCACACAGGCCGACCTGGTCCGACCAGGGAAGTCGAGCCCAAGGTCGACACCCAGGTCGACTGGGCAGTCGACCTGGTCCCTGGGGGGTCGACACCCCAGTCGACTCCCCAGTCGACCTGGGACTGGGCGGGAAATTTCCCGCCAAGTCCTTTTGGGGCTAAAATTTGAAATTCGAAAATCTGTTTTCGTTTTCTGATTTTTCGTGAAACTTCTAGAGGCCATATCTTGGTCATACGGACTCCGATTTACGAAATTTCGGACTCGTTTCCAACTAGAATTCCGAGACGAACGCAACGGCGCAACCCGTTTCACTTGAGTCTTATTTTAAAATTAAATTCTGCCTCGATTCTTGTCTTAACACATTATTTTAAAAATTCGGGTTGTTACATTCTCCCCTCCTTTAAGGATTTCGTCCCCGAAATCTCTAAGTTAGGAAGAACGTATCCTACCATCCATCATCCACCTACTCAAAACATCATCCACAAGCAACCATTGTCCTTAAAAGATTTCTAATGCCATATGAACATATGCAGAAAGTGTGTGTATATGTTCCTTATCTAACGCAAATGATCATGCCAGATTGATCTCCTCAATGCAAAATATGTTTAGTGCCATGAATCCATATGTATGCAAATAGTCCTAGTCACATAAACACTATATGTGTGCACAAACATTCATCCATATGCAATATTCACATGATAACACATTCAATTTCATCCATAAACAAGTATAAACACTCATGCATATGCAACATGAAAATGTGTCTGAGCCGATCTAGTGCCTAATGTGTATTCATGCATCCACGAGCAACCACTTGCGACCACTTGCGACCATTTCGCAAACATCAATCATAACATGTTTCAAATACATGTTTGCATCCATAGGGTTCTACCTAAGGTCCTCAAGATAAGATCGAGAAGATAAGCAAGATAAACTCCTTTTTGGATTACAAGAAATCCCTTTCTAAACCCAACCCGTATCCTATAAAGCCCAAAAGGTTTAGTCAACCTAACGGACACCTTCAAACCCTGACAGGTATTATTAACCGATGAATCATACCCCCTATGAAGTTTGCAACAGAAATAAGATCGAGAATAGGACCGAGAGGATATGCATAAAGGATAACATGCGGGTAAGCTCTACAGGAAACTAGGGATCAAGAATATACTCTTAAAAAGAGATATGATGCGCGTATCTTGTCTTCAATCTTCTAAGTCGCATTTCCTTGAGCTTAATTCCATTGTGCTTTGACCATCTTTAACCTCATGATTTCGTGGCCTCTTAACTCCTATTTCCAAATATGAGCTGGAACTCACTTCATTGTCGCCTCTCGTTCCACTTTTACTTATTCTCCCTCTAGTATACTTGGCTCAACCATATCCGTGTACTCTTGGTTTTCATGCAAGCTCTCCAAAATTCACTAGTGAACTCTGGATCTCGTTTACTCATTGTACGGCCTTCCACGCAGAAGAACTATCTCTTGAAAACAAACAGATGCCAACCATGTTACCAAGTGTACTTACTAGAGTGATTTCCATAACGCATGCACAAGCGAAATGAATCGTCCGCCTTAGTGGCTAACACTACTAGAATGGATTACCAACAAATGCATCAAGAGATTCTAGGTAACCAATCATGACAGAACCCTAAAGGTTACACGAGACTTCGAGGGTATTACCGAGGCAAGTCAAGAGTCTAACTACCCTCCTTTCTGACCCGAGGATGGCACCCTTACGGGATGACCACTTCATCCCTAGAATCAACCCATAGCTCAAAAACATAAGCATTATTCCCAAAAGTCATAGATGTCCTCAAATCCAAACAAGTCATGAATAAATGGGACGATCCCCCAACAGGATTTGAGACAAAAACGGGACCCTCTATTGTGCTAGTACTAAGGTGCAGAGACTCAACTATCGAAGCAAGATTTAAAAAAAAGGATGCTATGTACAAAACAAAGTCCTGACGGGATGATAGAAAGGAAAACCTTTAACAGAAACGTTACCATCCCTCTTAGGTGAGAGTATACAATTGCCCTCTCGACGATCTTGTTCTTTGCCCATGTCCTTGTCCTATAGTACTTAACTACCTTCTTGTTCTGAGCCTCATTCGCCTTAACCACTCCTATCCTTTCTTGTATAACGCGCTAACGGGTCTCTTGAGAACTTCCTCCATCGCACGGAAAACATTTACGTAGCTAGAAAAGGATTAGTCACAGTTAAAACTACTGTGACTACAGGCGGAGGAAAGAAAGGAAAAGAGATTCGATCAAGGGAACACAGGATAGTGCTAATGGCGTTTTGGGGAATAGCCTTTTTCTTTAAAACTTTTCTTGGAAAATGCTTCTTTGTAAAATGGTTTTGAACTTATTTTCAGAAAGTTTTAAAAACTTTTGCCCAGTCTGGTAACCTTCTGCTCTGATACCAAATGTAACACCCCACCTACGCCAGGGTCACTCACAAGAAAATGCACTGGCTTTGGAGGGGTGTTGTCTAGGTAAACATGCACAGAAATATTACAAGACAGAACATATAAAACAGCGGAAGAAACATGATTTCATTTCTTTATAAAAGTAGTAAGGTCTAAAACCTTTTACATCAAAGTGCCATTAAATTACTTACATCGAAACCTGTCTTGCAATAATAAAGAAGCATAAAACCATAGTCATAGATTATTCCCCAAGTAAAACAGTAAAATAGCCATAGCCAAGAAAAGTCCAAGCCATAGATGATGATCTTGAAGCGGAAAATCCGCACTAAGTAGCAACATTTCCTCCCTGTAAACCTGGGGGGAAACGGAAGAAAAAGAGGCGAAACAAAACGGGGTCAGTCATAAAGACTGGTAAGTCCTAGCTACTTTCAGCCTAAAAACAGGTAAAGGTAACATGACATGTATAAACTGAAAGTAAACATAAACATGATGACAAGATGAACAGATCAAACTAAGATAACAAGATAAACTCAAGTAACAAGATAACCAAGTTAACAGGATAACCAAGGTAACAAAATAACAAGATAAACTCGGAATAGCATCGCATGTCTAACGTCCTCTGCACCAACCGTACTAGCATCCTAACTCATATCATCCCTTCCATGTATATGTATAGTCCCTTGCCGTATATCGTACGGGTTCCATCACGTTATTCTGTACCACTACAACGTAGTGTCACCATCCTTGAAATCGCTCGGACTGCCATCCTTGTTCTGGCCAGATTCCCTTATCATGAATTATCACGTGTTCAACTAGGATTTACGCCACCTAGGACCACTAGGGATTATGCTACCTATTGGACATTTTCTAGATTCGATCAGGGTTTATGCCACCTAGGACCACTAGGGATTATGCTACCTATCGAACAACGCCCTTTTTCCACGTAACGATCTAATCGATCGGCTCCCTACAAGTCCTAACTCGTCGTGTGTCGGTGTCATACGGCCCAATCACGAATGTAGCTACTCTGTGCTAGGTCCACCCTAGGGTGTATCAAGCCCTAGGGTGTCAACCACTGACACCATTCCAAGCACGCACAGTGTACAACTACTAGTGCCCATGCCTGCTTTTTCAACTCCGGACTCATGTGCACGACCATAGTCCGCCTGAACCTACAATGGCGCACCAACTCAGCCGTCGTTCTGGTCGCTTACAATCATCCCGGTAATCGTGCCCCACCCTAGCCTAGTCCCTAGGGTATCGTGATACCTTCAAGAGGGTTACTGCTGATAAGGACCGCGTAACTAGGGTTTTCGTACAGCAGGTTAAGTGTTGTCATCTAAATTCAAGACTTAACCCCTATCAGTCTAGCACGTCAAGTTGGTTAAGTGTGGGCATTCAAGTTCGTGACTTAACCCGTCTACATGTCATGTCAGGTTGGCTAAGTGTTGTCATTCAAGTTCATGACTTAGCCCTATGAATCACGTATCAAGTTGGTTAAGCGTATTCCAGCGGTTCATGACTTAACCCTATCCAAATCATCGTGTCAAATTGGTTAAGTATATTTAAGCTTAACCCCATCAAATTACCGTGTTAGATTGGTTAAGTATATTCAAGCTTAACCCCATCAAATTACCGTGTCAGATTGGTTAAGTATATTCAAGCTTAACCCCATCAAATTACCGTGTCAGATTGGTTAAGTATATTCAAGCGATTCATGACTTAACCCCATCAAGTTATCATGTTAGATTGGTTAAGTATATTCAAGTGATTCATGACTTAACTCCATCAAGTTATCATGTTAGATTGGTTAAGTATATTCAAGCGATTCATGACTTAACCCCATCAAGTTACCGTGTTAGATTGATTAAGTATATGTTAACCTAACCCCATCCACTAGTCAAATTAGAACGGTTAAGTGTTACCCTTGTGAATTTGCTTAACCTTACCATGCATCGCGTTATACTAGTCGGGTGTTATCGACCCATTCAGGTTAAACTAACCCACCCTCTAATCGTGTTATATGGTTAAGTGTCATCAAGAAATCAAGTCCGGTTTTACTTAACCCACCCATCCACGTCATATTGGTTAAGTGTCATTAGTCTAATCAAGTTACTTAACCCACCCGTCCATGTCATATTGGTTAAGTGTCATTAGTCTAATCAGGTTACTTAACCCACCCGTCCATGTCATATTGGTTAAGTGTCATTTGTCAAATCAGGTTACTTAACCCACCCGTCCATGTCATATTGGTTAAGTGTCATTAGTCTAATCAAGTTACTTAACCCACCCGTCCATGTCATATTGGTTAAGTGTCATTAGTCTAATCAGGTTACTTAACCCACCCGTCCATGTCATATTGGTTAAGTGTCATTAGTCTAATCAAGTTACTTAACCCACTCGTCCATGTCATATTCATTTATTATTTATTAATGCATCAACCTCTCACATTGGACTTATTTGCGGTCACTGGATACACCGGGCGGTTCCGGGCAGAATTACACCGCAAACCCATTCCAACCTCGGGTTCAAGCATTACCACAATCTAATCTTTGCCTACGACCTCTCACATTAGACTATTATTGTTGTGGTCACTGGATATGCCGGGCGGTTCCGGGCAGAATTACACCACAACTCAAGTCTAACCTCGTGTCGAAGGCATCCGTTAGATTGTTAATTACATATGTGTCATCTAAGTCAAGATCCCCACTTTACATATTACTAAGCATATTCCCAAGTTCCCTATTACATGTCCATCAAAATGTGTACCCAATTCTAGCCACTTCACATATGTCCAATTCTCGCCTATTTGCATGTATGTCAAGTTTATGCCAATTTACCCTAAATCATGTTCTAGCCAAAGTTACATGTTGTCACGTTCATGCCCAAATAAACCCACATCATGGTTCATGTTGCCAATTCCACTTATGCCTAATTTACATAAGCCCAATCCCTTGATTAAACTTACATAGTCCCCAAAACTCGTGATTTAACTCATATGCCAATTCATGTATGCCCAAACTTGTAAATTACATTGACAATACCCCAAATTCCCCTTGTTCATGTTATGCAATCAATTCTACCACACACCTGTGTCCAAATAGGTGAAATCCCAATATTCCCCTGTATACAAACCACATGTAAATCGTAGTTTAGGCCTAGGTCCGAAATCGACCAAGGTTCATCAAAAGAAGATAAATAGGGGGAGGTAGAAACTTTGCATAAAACAAGATCCGAGAGAAAAACATTATTACATGCATGATAAGGATATGAAAGAGTGATTTGCAACATGCATAGGTCCAAATTAATGTCATAGCAACATCCCCAAAGGTCAAGATCCAAAATGAACGAGAATGAGCATGGATTGATTATCATGCATAGATCCAATTTCAACTTTATCACATGTCATATTCAAGTTATCGTTTCAATCTAAAAGCATCTAGAACTTACAAAGCGTGGCTAGTGAATTAGGAGCAAGAGTCGTCATAGAATCGTTGTAGCGATGTTGATCTACCCTCTTGATTTGTTGTAGAAGCGTTGCTCTTTGATTTGGATCTAGTTGGGATGCTCAAGCCTTTGAAGTTGGAGATGGAGGCCATGATCAAGAGACATTTGGGCAGCACTTTGTTGTTAGAATGAATTGTTGTGGATTAGGCTAGGTCTTAGGGTGTTTTTATAGGAGTAGGAACAAGTTTAGGCCATAGGATCAACCCTAGAACAGATCTGAGCCATCAAAAATCGTCATAGGCCAACAAACCAGACCACAAGACCCTGCAGGTGCACACAGGCCGACCTGGTCCGACTAGGGAAGTCGACCCCCAGGTCGACACCCAGGTCGACTGGGCAGTCGACCTGGTCCCTGGGGGTTCGATTCTCCAGTCGACCTGGGGCTGGGCGGGAAATTTCCCGCCCAGTCCGTTTGGGGCTAAAATTTGAAATTCGAAAATCTGTTTTCGTTTTCTGATTTTTCGTGAAACTTCTAGAGGCCATATCTCGGTCATACGGACTCCGATTTACGAAATTTCGGACTCGTTTCCAACCAGAATTCCGAGGCGAACACAACGGCGCAACCCGTTTCGCTTGATTCTTATTTTAAAATTAAATTCTGCCTCGATTCTTGTCTTAACACGTTATTTTAAAAATTCGGGTTGTTACACAAATTATCATAAAATCAATTGGCAATGTGAAGGATCGACTCTTAATAGTCATACAAGATTTATTTTACAAATTCCCGATGTGAGACCTGTCTCAACAATAAAGAAGTTGAAAATGCATTTATAATTCATTATACTTATTCTTATGAGTACACAAAGAAGGTATGGTCACGCTGATTATTCATGCTTTATTAATTCAGACTTATTTATGCATGAAGTTTTGATTAATGGCAAGCTTCTACCTTTCGCAAAAATTGGAGGTTTAATAAAAGAATCTTTTTAAATCAGCCATTTCTAGGAAGTATGTCCTTTCCCCCTCCCGGAGTTCCTAAAAGCGCGGTATGACTTTATCTTAATAGTTAGATGTCCACATTTTGTAAATCTTTTATTAATGGACATGTAATGGATGCGGAGCAAGTTTGATTTTACATTAATACAAATTGCATTTTTTACCCATTCTGCATGGTAAGCTTATGTATGGTCTTCACTTAACATGCGGGGTATTATTCGTAACTAAACCATTTCTGTCAAATGAATCAAGCACTATTCTTGTTTTCATTTCTCAACGAAATTATTAGAAGGAGACAAGTTTTAGACTTCACTAAGGGGAATTTTTTTAAGGAGAAAAGTAGTTTAGATAAGAGTAAAAACAAAACATGTTTTTCCCATTAGTTTAAAAAAATCATTTTTTTCCTGTGAGCTTAAGATAGTAGACATGCCTATTGGACCTGTGTGAATAACCATGTGAATAAATTAATTTTGTTGTAAATAAATAGACATTTACATATGTATGTTGATGGTTCATGTACGAAGGAGATGAGCATTTAAGAGAAGGAAGAATTGTAATAACCCGGAAATCTGGGCCAATTTAAAAATTTTATTTTGGCAATTTTAGTGAATTTTGATTATTTAAAATGAATTATTTTAAATAATATCGATGAGAAGTTTATTTTGAAAAGGATTCGAACGTATATATTCGTTTGAATCGACGTTAGAATATAAATATTTATTTTAAATTACAAAAGGAATTGAAAATGGTGCGGTAGTTTGATAATTCGATTTCAAATTTCAAATGAATGTACAGGATTCAAAATAAACCGTATTTTAATGAAACCAAAAATAATAGAATCTAATCAAGAATATCTTTCCAACGAATCTGAAAAATCAAAATTTCATAGCGGGAATCAAAAGATATGTCCAGTTGAAAATTCAGAATAGTCGCTATGGAATTCTGGCCCTTAAAAATGGAAATTTTGCAAACGACCTTGGATTTCGACGAAACCACTTTTGTTGGATCTGAGATGTCAAATTATTGCTAGGTTTCAAATTTCGTAATTTTTCGAATCAATATATGAGCGTGGCGAAGGTAAACGTGTTTTGACCATTTCAATTGAATTTAATCGACTGGAAAATGGCCATTTTTCAAACGGTCTCAGAATTCAATGAAATTAGTTTTGTTAAGACCGTATTGTCAATACGAAGCTAGGAAATATTTTTCGGGAATTTTTAAAGTTAGTATGTGGCCCCAGTAAATTGAAATGCGCGTTCAAATTCAATATATAGAGTTATATTTTGATTTGGACGAAAAATGATCGAAACGATCGAACCAGCTTACGATACATATCCCATTGTGTTCGGAATGGGGGTAATGAGCTATGGACGACAGGCGGTGGGTTCGATTTTGAGGTCGAAATTAAAAGTTGCTTTTTGAAATTAAATAATTAAATAAAATATATATATACACATATAAACCGTTGACCCCCCCCTTTCCTCTTCAGTTCAGATCGAAGAGACAAATAAAAAAAATCGCGAGGCCCCATCGGAACCCCGCATCCACCCTCGCCACAGGTCGCGCCACCGGCCTCACCACCAGCCGTCGCTCCCCTGATAGCCTCCCCCCTCTTCATCGCCTCCTTCCTCTTCATCTCCTCCCACAGTCGCCCCCTTCTTCGATGAAATCCATCACCCCTAAATCGAGACACCCGTTCGACGCAGCAC
Organism: Allium sativum; assembly: GCA_030737875.1. Lineage (NCBI taxonomy): Eukaryota > Viridiplantae > Streptophyta > Magnoliopsida > Asparagales > Amaryllidaceae > Allium > Allium sativum. The sequence continues at coordinate 368,738,335 of CM060920.1, forward strand.
CCCCTGAAGCTCGACGCACCCGCAACCTCCGCGCCACCTTCCAGATCTGCCACCACCAACGCGAGCGACAGTAAACCCTCCCCCCTCAAAGAAAAGGTAATCTTATTTAATTAAATCAGTTTTTAGTTTGATTTCAGTTTAATGAATCTAGGATTTGCAGTTTATGATTTTTAGTTTTATTTATATAAATAAATTAGTTATAAAAATGTAATTTTATATATTTAGCTTAGGAATAAAGATTTGATCTTTAACAGGAAAAGAATTTGATCTTTCTACGATAAAGTTTTGATTTTTATAGCGTGAACATCGTAGTGAAGTTGAGATTTTTATGTATAAAAAGGTTTGATTTTTTTAATAAAAGTTATGATTTTTAATAAAGTAAACTTTATATTTTTAAAAGCAAAAAGATCGTATTTTTAAAAAGCAAAAAAGATCTTATTTTTAAAAGTGAAAATATTAGATTTTTGTTTATATAGAAAGAAGTGATTTTTATTTATACGAATAGCAAATAAAAATCTGATTTTTATTATATGAATATCGGTTTAAAAAAATGATCTTTTATATAAGAAGTGAAGATAAAAATTCGATTTTTATATATATGAAGTAACGATAAAAATTCGATTTTTATATATTGAAAAACGAAATAAAAATTCGATTTTTATATATTGAAAAACGAAATAAAAATTCGATTTTTATATATTGTATAGCGAAGTAAAAAATTCGATTTTTATATATATAGTGAATACGGGCAACGAAATTGACAAAAGGCGAGCACGGCGAAGATTTCTACAAAAAGAGTCGTGGCGTTTGGATTTGCTAGTCGGTGAGAACTCCTCACCTTTAATTTAAATTTCTAGTTTGAAATATGTACTAGGATGCAGACGGTGTTTAGTAGCACCCGACACCCGTTGTCCACAGAGCATGGACGGCTTGTATGCTTGTTTGATTAATTTTGATGTGTAGTTGATTGTGTGATGTGATGTGAAATGAAAAAAAAATATTTATATAGTTAAAATATTTTATAGTTAAAAATTGAATTTTTAATGTGTATTTAAAATGAAATAAAAATAAACAAATCGGACGATTTGTTTATACACACACATTTGACTGATATTGATTGGGACGATAAATTTTACACATCGCCCAACTACACAAATAAAATCTATGTTTGATTGTTTGAAAACCTCACACGGGTATTAGGGTGATATATGACATACACTAATCCCAATAATTAGTTGTATGTCGATCGATTGATTGACAGACTGTTATAAGCGTTGAATATTTATATTTGATGCTTATATAGTGTAGAATGCACTTTGGATGATGGTTGATTATTTGTCATTGTTGATATATACATACGTTGTATGGAAATCCATAGAAATAAAATCTATGGTAATTGATTGGGCCTCATTCCAGTTTTGACTAGAAATACTTGAAAAGGAAATATTTGAAATAGAATATTTGAAAATAGAAATATGTGAAGCCGTATTGATTAGACTGACGCCATTTTGGCGCAAACGATTATATTCGTTTTTATAATGAATATTGAAAAGTGATTTCAAAATCGAATATTTTGAAAATGAATTCGAATCGAATTGAAATTGAATGGGAATCAAATTGAAATGAATTCGAATTGGAATTGAATAGAATTGAATTTGAATTGAAAATGAATTCGAATTGGAATTGAATAGAATTGAATTTGAATTGAAAATGAATTCGAATTGGAATTGAATAGAATTGAATTTGAATAGAAAGTGAATTCGAATTGAAATTGAATAGAATTGAATTTGAATTGAAAATGAATTCGAATTGGAATTGAATAGAATTGAATTTGAATATAAAGTGAATTCGAATTGAAATTGAATAGAATTGAATTTGAATTTGAAAATGAAGTTGAAAACGTTTCGAAAACGAATTTAAAACGATTTATAAAATACGTTTTAAAAGGAAATCGACGAAGTATATATTATATATATAATATAATGGCCTGAATAGAACGCGCCGCGCTGCGGTAGTTCATGAATTTCGACCATTGACTTCGAATGGATATTACGGGAGATCCGACAGTCGGATTCTCCTAAAACCGGAACCTTGGGTTCGTATCGAAAAGAGTTTTCTAATGAATATTAGAAATTAGAAATCTAACGGTTGGATCTGGAATTATGTCCAAATCAAATTTGGAAAAGGTCGCTGTAAGTGCAGTTCGATGGCCGTGGATGGAAATCGATTGTACGGGCCTTGATAAAATTATTAAAAATAGTAATAATTTGTGTAAAATCATAAGAAATGATTTGGGAAGAATTGGGATAAAAAACTCCAAATTTGAAAAGATAAAAATAGATTTTTACGGAAATGAACTAGTTTTGAACTAGAGTAATAATTTTATTTATTTTTAAATAAATAAATTGAATTTGAAAAGGGTTTTAAAAGTAACCAGAATTTCCAATAATTGAATTGGAATGGATTTGAATCGAAATTGTCTTTGGAATATTTCGATGTTGGATTTCGTGATGATACAGGTATTGTTATGGGAATTTGAAAGATATATTTATATCGTTATTTCCAATACGATATTTGTTGGTCGTAGAATTTGATATTGAATATAAGCCGATATATTTTCTATTCAGAGCCTTGTATTTAATATCAAATGTGATTTGGGTTTGTCGTGAATGGTGTCTTCATTAACACTTTTCTTAAGCCCAGTTGAGAAAAAGATTAAATCTTTCTATTTAGATTTAATGAAGCGTACCAATTAAATGATATTTAATTGGAATTGAATTTGAAAGTGATTTTGGGTTTATCGTGAACCGTGTTTTAAATGACACCGATTCTTTAACCCTGTTAAAGATTAAAACTAAGTGGAGTTTTAATGAATCTTTAATTAGATTGAAAAGATCGAGAATGGAGTATCACCTGTTTTACTCTAGGCGATAGTTAAATCTTTAATTAGATTTGAACGTGAAATGGTAATTGAATTTACCGATAACACCGTGGTGTTAGATATGAAGTATTACCAGTTTTACTTCATGGGATGAATAGGTGGGGATTGGGAAATAAAATGAATGATTACTCCGGTGTGGTTCGCTAATCCCGACTAGTTTGAATTAATATTCAAAGAAGATTAAAGAATAAATTTAAAGAATTTATCTTTGATAAAATTAATGGGAACCTTTCCCAAAGTATAAGAATATTTGAATAAAAGAACATTATGAATTGGAATGAGGCGTATGTTGTGTTTGTGTAACACTAGTTTATTATATACGCGAGTTATTCAGAAAGACCGGGTTTATCCCATTCTGAATAACTAATTCGACGTGGTGTCGAAGATGAAGACGGTGGTTGAAGACCGAAGGTCTTCACGTCATTTGGATAATTACTGATGATCTTGATTGGGCCATACACCCAAGAGGAGGGAATCAGTTAGTGATCGTCCAGACGTACTTGGAGATCGATGGATATGCGGGGTACTAGGTGCCTCCGGTTTCGTTCAGACCCAGAACGAACTTGTAAATAGACTGTGTGTCTGACATTGGATTTCAGTCTGTGTGATTGATTTCTATTAAATATATATCTGTTTGGCGGCGGAGAATTTATTCTCTTGCTTAACGCCCTTCTCTGAGACGTACGAGCTCAGGGGTTATATATTGATGGATATCCATCGCATGGAATGAATTGTCTGTGTGGCATGCCTAAGTGGTAATGGATCAAGGCTTCTGTTGAAAAGCAAAGTCTTGTGGTTGATGATCAAAGAACGGCCTGTGTGATGTAGCTTTGTGTAACGTTGATTCGCGAGCCTCACACCCCGGTGGTGAACCAAAAACGGGAGAGGACCACAGGGAGGACATGCGTTTCTTTCTAGTTAGAAGTGGCGTCAGTGGTTTTACACGCCCTGACGAGTTTGACTTATGTGGTTGTTGCTGTTGCGAGGCGCCTCGGTTAGATCGGACGATCCGGGTCCGATGGAGTCATTCGTAGGCTCATTTACACCCCCAAAGGGCGGGGAAACGTAGTGTTCAGGCATAATAATCCACATCGGTGGACCGACCCTAACGATCCAAAGGGTTGATGCGTTCTGATCCTGAGGCTCGGGCTAGAGAGTCTCGAATCGGTAGAGGACTATCTTTTGCCTCGGTTCACAGACGGAAATCCAATTTCCAAATACGTGACTTTGCGGTTTTATTTGTAGAGCCTAGTATGGCGACATGATATATGGTACCTATGCCGCCTAGGATTGATATTTATGATTTGAAGTTGTTTTATACACTATGCACTTATAATAGTATCAAATGATTCGTTTTAAACGTACTAAGCATGTTTGGCTATTATAAGGGAAAACCCTATCCCCCGGCTTGCGTTGCATTGTGTGATAGGACCTGGATCTTATAATAGCTTCATTTTTCCAAAAAAGCGTTGCGCTGTTTTGTTATATGCACTGGTATTCTTGGGAGGAAACCCGTTCCGTGTTATACGGCATGGTCCCTTGATATATCTGATTTAAAGTAAAGTTTTAAATAACTGTTTAGTTCTCACACCAGTCCCATGACTGACCTGGAGTTTATTGTTTTAACCTAAACTATGGGTGCCCTTATTTTGACACGGGCAGCTAGTAGTTTTGGTTTTGCAGATTTATACTCACAGGATCCTGGTTTACAGCTGGAACGATACTCGAAAAGCTTTGTATCCGTGTATTACTTCTAGTTGTGTATTGAATTATTTTCCGCTACTATGTAATGTATTGTAATCTCTGATATTTTATAATGTATATTATCTGTTAATACTCTGTATATTCTTGTATTCTGATGAATTGTTGTAATTAACAATGAAATGTTCTTCGGTATGCGTTCTTTTGTGTGTTGTTCTCAAAACAATCAGGCGTTTCGAACGGTCTGGGTCGGTTTAGCGACTGATTCGGATCGAGCGAAATTCCTGGTCGTAACACCGTGGTATCAGAGCTTTGGTTTACAAAGCTCAGAGAATAAGACACATTAGAACCGAACGAAAGAATTCACCAGAAATTGGATTAGTAATATCCAATGGGAATGACTCGTTAGAGATAGGATCAGTAGTATCCTAGAACGAGTGTGAAGAGTGTTAACTTTTCAAAATAAAATTGAAAACAAGTTTTGTTTTGAAAATTTAAATCAATTATTCTTATTTGATTAATTAATTTATATTGATTTGGACAATCCAGTATATAAATATTTTGCATATACGTCTGATCCACGGGTATTCAAAGTTTTAATATAGTGGATAGATATAAAATCGCACTGTAGTCGCTCGGTGATAATTCTGGTGATGTCGCGACATCATCAGTATTTGTGTTCGAGCTTCGAAGGTGTGATATTTATATATTTCCTATTGACTGGTGTGAGAACCAAAGCTAGATAGGGCTTATTGTTGTGATTTGGCATCAAAAATCTGATTTTTAGACTATGTATCAAAATTATGTGTTTGAAAAGATAATCAACAAATTGATTGCTGTTTGTGTTGTTGGATAATTGGTTGAGTAATTAAAATTTGAACCATATAGCCAATTTAAACCAAATAGTAAACTGTATTGAAAATTTATCGCATATGCATGTATGTACATGTACTTACATTGAACAGGTCATAGCAAAGAGGCTAGAGCAGAAGAATAAAATTGTTTGCCCAACAAATAGGTACATGTTTACCATAATTTACTATTTTGTTTGGGTGATGATGATTTTATGAGCCAATTGGCTAGCCGCTTGGCTTTTCCTTTTTCTTTTGGATTGAAGAATGCCATGGGAGGCTATATGAAATATCCCGAAGTCCCCGGTGCAGGGGAGGTTATGGCAAAAAAATTCGAAAATTTAGGGTGTTAGCCAAATTTTTGAAAAAATTGAAAAGTTTTTAGAAACTGAAAAGTTGAAGAACTTAAGCCGTAGTGAAAATACTGGAAGTTGAGGTGATTTGTGAAACAACTTTCGGCTTTGTTCCTTTTTGGGGATGAAAAGTTTTAAGTGGGGGAGATTGTAATAACCCGGAAATCTGGGCCAAATTAAATTTTTTATTTTGGCAATTTTAGTGAATTTTGATTATTTAAAATGAATTATTTTAAATAATATCGACGAGAAGTTTATTTTGAAAAGGATTCGAGCGTATATATTTGTTTGAATCGACGTTAGAATATAAATATTTATTTTAAATTATAAAAGGAATTGAAAATGGCGCGGTAGTTCGATAATTCGATTTCAAATTTCAAATGAACGTACAGGATTGAAAATAAACCGGATTTTAATGAAACAAAAAATAATAGAATATCTTTCCAACGAATCCGAAAAATCAAAATTTCATAGCGGAAATCAAAAGATATGTCCAGTTGAAAATTCAGAATAGTCGCTATGGAATTCTGGCCCTTAAAAATGGAAATTTTGCAACGACCTCGGATTTCTACGAAACCACTTTTGTTGGATCCGTGATGTCAAATTATTGCTAGGTTTCAAATTTCATAATTTTTCGAATCAATATGTGAGCGTGGCGAAGGTAAACGTGTTTTGACCATTTCAATTGAATTTAATCGACTGGAAAATGGTCATTTTTCAAACGGTCTCAGAATTCGTCGAAATTAGTTTTGTTAAGACCGTATCGTCAATACGAAGCTAGGAAATATTTTTCGGGAATTTTTAAAGTTAGTATGTGGCCCCAGTAAATTGAAATGCGCGTTCAAATTCGATATATAGAGTTATACTTTGATTTGGACGAAAACTGATCGAAACGATCGAACCAGCTTACGATACATATCCCACTGTGTTCGGAATGGGGGTAATGAGCTACGGACGACAGGCGGTGGGTTCGATTTCGAGGTTGAAATTAAAAGTTGCTTTTTGAAATTAATTAATTAAATAAATATATATATAAAAACCGTTGACCCCCCGCCCTTTTCCTCTTCAGTTCAGATCGAAGAGACAAATAAAAAAAATCGCGAGGCCCCATCGGAACCCCGCATCCACCCTCGCCACAGGTCACGCCACCGGCCTCACCACCAGCCGTCGCTCCCCTGACAGCCTCCCCCCTCTTCATCGCCTCCTTCCTCTTCCTCTCCTCCCCCAGTCGCCCCCTTCTCCGATCAAATCCATCACCCCTAAATCGAGACACCCGTTCGACGCAGCCCCCCCTGAAGCTCGACGCACCCACGACCTCCGGCTGACCTCCGCGCGACCTTCCAGACCCGCCACCACCAACGCGAGCGACAGTAAACCCTCCCCCCTCAAAGAAAAGGTAATCTTATTTAATTAAATCAGTTTTTAGTTTGATTTCAGTTTAGTAAATCTAGGATTTGCAGTTTATGATTTTCAGTTTTATTTATATAATTAAATTAGTTATAAAAATGTATTTTTATATATTTAGCTTAGGAATAAAGATTTGATCTTTAGCAGGAAAAGAATTTGATCTTTCTACGATAAAGTTTTGATTTTTATAGCGTGAACATCGTAGTGAAGTTGAGATTTTTATGTATAAAAAGGTTTGATTTTTTTTTAATAAAAGTTATGATTTTTAATAAAGTAAAGCTTATATTTTATAAAGCAAAAAGATCGTATTTTTAAAAAGCAAAAAGATCGTATTTTTAAAAGTGAAAATATTAGATTTTTGTTTATATAGAAAGAAGTGATTTTTATTTATACGAATAGCAAATAAAAATCTGATTTTTATTATATGAATATCAGTTTAAAAATATGATCTTTTATATAAGAAGTGAAGATAAAAATTCGATTTTTATATATATGAAGTAACGATAAAAATTCAATTTTATATATTGAAAAACGAAATAAAAATTCGATTTTTATATATTGTATAGAGAAGTAAAAATTCAATTTTTATATATATAGTGAATACGGGCAACGAAATTGACAAAAGGCGAGCACGGCGAAGATTTCTACAAAAATAGTCGTGGCGTTTGGATTTGCTAGTCGGTGAGAACTCCACACCTTTAATTTAAATTTCTAGTTTGAAATATATACTAGGATGCAGACGGTGTTTAGTAGCACCCGACACCCGTCGTCCACAGACCATGGACGGCTTGTATGCTTGTTTGATTAATTTTGATGTGTAGTTGATTGTGTGATGTGATGTGAAATGAAATAAAATATTTATATAGTTAAAATATTTTATAGTTAAAAATAGAACTTTTAACGTGTATTTAAAATGAAATAAAAATAAATAAATCGAACGATTTGTTTATACACACACATTTGACTGATATTTATTAGGACGATAAATTTTACACATCGCCCAACTACACAAATAAAATCTGTGATTTATTGTTTGAAAACCCCACACGGGTATTGGGTGATATATGACATACACTAATCCTAATAATTAGTTGTATGTCGATCGATTGATTGACAGACTGTTATAAGCGTTGAATATGTATATTTGATGCTTATACAGTGTAGAATGCACTTTGGATGATGGTTGATTATTTGTCATTGTTGATATATACATACGTTGTATGGAAATCCATAGAAATAAAATCTATGGTAATTGATTGGGCCTCATTCCAGTTTTGACTAGAAATATCTGAAAAAGAAATATTTGAAATAGAATATTTGAAAATAGAGATATGTGAAGCCGTGTTGATTAGATTGACGCCATTTTGATGCAAACGATTATATTCGTTTTTATAATGAATATTGAAAAGTGATTTCAAAATCGAATATTTTGAAAATGAATTCGAATCGAATTGAAATTGAATGGGAATCAATTTGAAATGAATTCAAATTGGAATTGAATAGAATTGAATTTGAATTGAAAATGAATTCGAATTGAATAGAATTGAATTTGAATTGAAAATGAATTCGAATTGGAATTGAATAGAATTGAATTTGAATAGAAAGTGAATTCGAATTGAAATTGAATAGAATTGAATTTGAATTGAAAATGAATTCGAATTGGAATTGAATAGAATTGAATTTGAATAGAAAGTGAATTCGAATTGAAATTGAATAGAATTGAATTTGAATTTGAAAATGAAGTTGAAAACGTTTCGAAAACGATTTATAAAATACGTTTTTAAAGGAAATCGATGAAGTATATATTATATATATAATATAATGGCCTGAATAGAACGCGCCGCTGCGGCAGTACGTGAATTTCGACCATTGACTTCGAATGGATATTGCGGGAGATCCGACCGTCGGATTCTCCTAAAACCGGAACCGTTGGGTTCGTATCGAAAAGAGCTTTATAACGAATATTAGGAATTAGAAATCTAACGGTTGGATTTGGAATTATGTCCAAATCAAATTTGGAAAAGGTCGTTGTAAGTGCAGTTCGATGGCCGTGGATGGAAATCGACTGTACGGGCCTTGATAAAATTATTAAAAATAGTAATAATTTGTGTAAAATCATAAGAAATGATTTGGGAAGAATTGGGATGAAAAACTCCGAATTTGAAAAGATAAAAATAGATTTTTATCGAAATGAACTAGTTTTGAACTAGAATTATAATTCTTTTTATTTTTAAATAAATAAATTGAATTTGAAAAGGGTTTTAAAAGTAACCAGAATTTCCAATAATTGAATTGGAATGGATTTGAATCGAAATTGTCTTTGGAATATTTCAATGTTGGATTTCATGATGATACAGGTATTGTTACGTGAATTTTAAAGATATATTTATATCGTTATTTCCAATACGATATTTGTTGGTCGTAGGATTTGATATTGAATATAAGCCGATATATTTTCTATTCAGAGCCTTGTATTTAATATCAAATGTGATTTTGGTTTGTCGTGAATGGTGTCTTCATTAACATGTTCTTAAGCCCAGTTGAGAAAAAGATTAAATCTTTCTATTTAGATTTAATGAAGTGTACCAATTAAATGATATTTAATTGGAATTGAATTTGAAATTGATTTTGGGTTTATCGTGAACCGTGTTTTAAATGACATTGATTCTTTAACCCAGTTAAAGATTAAAACTAAGTGGAGTTTTAATGAATCTTTAATTAGATTGAAAAGATCGAGAATGGAGTATCACCAGTTTTACTCCAGGCGATAGTTAAATCTTTAATTAGATTTGAACGTGAAATGGTAACTGAATTTACCGATAACACCGTGGTGTTAGATATGAAGTATTACCAGTTTTACTTCATGGGATGAATATGTGGGGATTGGGAAATAAAATGAATGATTACTCCGGTGTGGTTCGCTAATCCCGACTAGTTTGAATTGATATTCAAAGAAGATTAAAGAATAAATTTAAAGAATTTATCTTTGATAAAATTATTGGGAACCTTTCCCAAAGTATAAGAATATTCGAATAAAAGAATATTCTGAATTGGAATGAGGCATATGTTGTGTTTGTGTAACACTAGTTTATTATATACGCGAGTTATTCGGAAAGACCGGGTTTATCCTATTCTGAATAACTAATTCGACGTGGTGTCGAAGATGAAGACGGTGGTTGAAGACCGGAGGTCTTCACGTTGTTTGGATAATTATTGATGATCTTGATTGGGCCATACACCCAAGAGGAGGGAATCAGTTAGTGATCGTCCAGACGTACTTGGAGATCGATGGATATGCGGGGTACTAGGTGCCTCCGGTTTCGTTCAGACCCAGAACGAACTTGTAAATAGACTGTGTGTCTGACATTGGATTTCAGTCTGTGTGATTGATTTCTATTAAATATATATATGTTTGGCGGCGGAGAATTTATTCTCTTGCTTAACGCCCTTCTCTGAGATGTACGAGCTCAGGGGTTATATATTGATGGATATCCATCGCATGGAATGAATTGCCTGTGCGGCATGCCTAAGTGGCAATGGATCAAGGCTTCTGTTGAAAAGCAAAGTCTTGTGGTTGATGATCAAAGCACGGCCTGTGTGGTGTAGCTTTGTGTAACATTGATTCGCGAGCCTCACACCCCGGTGGTGAACCAAAAACGGGAGAGGACCTCAGGGAGGACATGCGTTTCTTTCTAGTTAGAAGTGGCATCAGTGGTTTTACACGCCCTGACGAGTTTGACTTATGTGGTTGTTGAAGTTGCGAGGCGCCTCGGTTAGATCGGACGATCCGGGTCCGATGGAGTCATTTGTTGGCTCATTTACGCCCCAAAGGGCGGGGAAACGTAGTGTTCAGGCATAATAATCCACATCGGTGGACCGGCCCTGACGATCCAGCGGGTTGATGCGTTCTGATCCTGAGGCTCGGGCTAGAGAGTCTCGAATCGGTAGAGGACTATCTTTTGCCTCGGTTCACAGACGGAAATCCAATTTCCAAATATGTGACTTTGCGGTTTTATTTGTAGAGTCTAGTATGGCAACATGATATATGGTACCAATGCCGCCTCGGATTGATATTTATGATTTGAAGTTTTTTTATACACTATGCACTTATAATAGTATCAAATGATTCGTTTTAAACGTTCTAAGCATGTTTGGCTATTATAAGGGAAAACCCTATCCCCCGGCTTGCGTTGCATTGTGTGATAGGACCTGGGTCTTATAATAGCTTCAGTTTTCCAAAAAGCATTGCGCTGTTTTGTTATATGCACTGGTATTCTTGGGAGGAAACCCGTTCCGTGTTATATGGCGTGGTCCCTTGATATATCTGATTTAAAGTAAAGTTTTAAATAATTGTTTAGTTCTCACACCAGTCCCATGACTAACCTGGAATTTATTGTTTTAACCTAAACTCTAAGTGCCCTTATTTTGACACGGGCATCTAGTAGTTTTGGTTTTGCAGATTTATATTCACAGGATCCTGATTTACAGCTGGAACGATATTCGGAAAGCTCTGTATCCGTGTATTACTTCTAGTTGTGTATTGAATTATTTTCCGTTGCTATGTAATGTATTGTAATCTCTGATATGTTATAATGTATATTATCTGTTAATACTCTGTATATTCTTGTATTCTGATGAATTATTGTAATTAACAATGAAATGTTCTTCGGTATGCGTTCTTTTGTGTGTTGTTCTCAAAACAATCAGGCGTTTCGAACGGTCTGGGTCGGTTTAGCGATTGATTCGGATCGAGCGAAATTCTCGGTCGTAACAAGAATCTCGGGAATGAAATTCAGTTTCTCCTTTGATCCTTCATGTTTCGAAGGAAAATCAGTTTGTTGTCTTTGTAATAAACAGATGTTTGGTTATCTTGACGATATATAATTGTATTATTATTTAAATGATCAAACCGAAGAGATCGTGGATGATTTAAGAGACCAACGTTTCAGTCCTTACGCACTCAACCTTATTTGGCTTGCTCATAGTCTGCATTAATAGAGTCGGACTATTATGCATCTCTGGTCTTGAAGACAAGACAATGTAGCTTATCTGACAAGACCACTGGTGGCTATTTATGTTTCATGCAAATTTAGATGTTCTATAGTGTTTATGAAACAAGGGTATTTTGTTAGTTCTTAATTTTTATGGGGCATCTTTTTTAATCTTTTTTCACTAGATCGTTTAATGCTTTTCAGAATTGTATGTTCTAGAAAAAAAAGGGTTAGGTATTAAGTAAACATTGTATAAGTAGTACTTAGAGTAGTTGAGAACTCTTATGGTGGATAAAAAAATTCAAGCATAACTTAAAAGGTAATGTTCATCTACTTTTATTTTTCAAAATATACAATGATTAATTTTTTGTCTATTGTCAAGTTTACAGAGAACGATGGTGGTTTGGACCCTATACCCTTCTGATAGCATCGGAGTCGGCCAAAAAGTGGCGCATTGCTGACATGATAATTATTTTGATATCATGCACCAAGAGTTTGAAAGGTTGGATGAGCTTCTACAACGATGATCACTCCATTAAAGACATAAAAAGGATGCAATAACTTATTTCCACAAGCTAAATTATAAAACAAATTGAACATAGTTTTGGTTAATATCAATTTTTTTACTACAAAAGTTTATTTCTCTATATTTATCACGGGTTCATCAACGATATTTGCAAGTTATAACTATGGTAGCTTGAGCGTTCTATACGTCATGTTTTGTACATATAACTTTGTGATGGCTTCCATTTTCTTTCTGTTTAGGTAAATATGTCATGAACTTTCATTTTTAATTGTATGTTCCTTTCATAAGATCAGTTGTACGATTTTCCAGTCAAATTAAAAGTTGGATCATGCTCATGCTCTGCACAAAGCAATGCCTTTAGTATGCAGGTCAAACAGAAGACTATTTATATTATTCGTTTGCTGTACATTTTAGTCTCTTGCTTAATTTTGTTCTTTCATGTTTATGATTTTATTTTATTTTCCTTTCAATATAAACCAAAGTTTCATGGGCCAGTCCACTTATATCTCTCTTTTTTACTCCACATATTTTGGCCCACTTTAGACCGCATTGAGCAATGTAGGTGGGCACTTCTCCACTGCATGCTTTTATTTGTAAACTCTTGTTTGCTTCGCTCAAACTATTGTTCAATTCTTTTCTTTTCATATACTCATTTTTGGTATCAAGGCTGATAAATGTGTGTCATAATTAATGTTTTAAGATCACGTTGTTCTATTTTGTCCAATAAACTTTGTAGCATGAAGATGAACGCCCTCCATCTCATTTAGACCCAATATTCTTTACACTCGGCTTGAACATGAACCTTCACCATTTGCATATTTTGTCTCTAAATTTACGATGTAATTTTATTTCATTTCTCTGCAGCTATTTTTTTTATACATTTTACATTATCTTTTTCACCCCATTGTAAGAAATAAAAGCTTTCTAGTGTATTCTTTTTGAATTTGTCAACTACTATTAGCAAGCACCACAAAATAATGTTTCTTTACATCATTTTTATCTTATCTTTCATGAAGCTTAAGAAGACTTTGAGTTTTTGAGTGTATACTATTAGAACTTTTGTAAATACAAAATTGTATTACAAACAATAACAACAATTGATATTATTTAATTATGCCACAATTGTCGCGTCAAACTGTGTATACAATAATCACAGAAAGCGCAATCGATTGTGCAATAAATTAAAGATATACAGAAAGTATTTTTTTTCCAGTAATGTCCAAGTCCAAAAATATTCTGTTTTCATGAAACAATATTGCTGTCGTATGCACTGATTGACATAGTTGCAATTTGTTTCCCAGAATAAAATTGACCAACTCCGCAGCGTAGTGCCAGCAAACAGAGTTCTGACGATCTGAAGTAGATAATATAAACTAGATCAGAGGATTATGTTGAAGAAGAAGAAGTAATGTGAGCAGACAAGTTAATTTTTTCTTGTTTTGGGCAGTGTATTTATAGGCAAGGAGGAGTGCCTGTTCGCATGCATTAGTAACTATCAGAGTTGGAAAGGTTGCGACCCTTTAACCACTCGGTCATTGATATGTGTATGCTAAGAATCCAAATGATTGTATTCATTTAGATAACACACATGCCTTTCGAATTCTGGACTAAACGGACACAACTTCAAAATTTTAAGAAAAAAATTCTCGTTTCAGTGCACTAGCCCAATCAGCTATGTACACACATTTATCTGATTCATTTATCATGAATCCATTTGATAACATAGTATTATCAAACTTCTCATGCCACTGTTTTGGAGCTTGCTTAAGGCCATAAAGTGATTTTACCAGTTTGCAAACTTTATTCTCATTTTGTGAGCTTAGAAATCCTTCAGGTTGTTTCATATAGATTTCCTCCTTTAGTTCACCATTCAAGAATGCAGTTTTAACATCCATTTGATGTATTTCTAAATCATGTATGGATGCAATTGCAATGAGCATTCTAATTGATGTTATCCTCGTTACAGGTGAATATGTATCGAAATAGTCCAGGTCTTCCTTTTGTCTAAATCCTTGGACTACCGACGAGCTTTGTACTTGTCCATTGAACCATCAGGTTTCAATTTCTTTTTAAATATCCATTTATTACCTAATGTCTTATGTCCTTGAGGTAAATCAACTAATTCCCATGTATGATTGGGCATAATGGATTCAATTTCATTGTTAATTGCCTCTTTCCAGTAAGGGGCATCGCTGGAAGACATAGCTTGTTTTTATGTCAATGGATCATCTTCTAACATAAATGTATAGAAGTCTGGTCCAAAGGTTTTTGAAGTCCTTGACCTTTTAATTTTTCTTGGTTCCTCCACTTGTTGTTCAACACTACTTTGCTGAGTGTTATTTTGTTCAGCATTCTTAAGAGAATTATGAGGAACTTTATCTTCCCTTGGTCTCTTAGGTGTATGAGTTTCTGTACCATGTTTCAAGGGAAATATATGTTCGAAAAATCTAGCATTTCTCGACTCAATGATGGTATTTTCATGAATATCATCAATTTTAAATTTGTGTACCAAAAATTGATATGCAGCACTGTTTTGTGCATATCCAATGAATACACAATCAATAGTTTTTGGTCTAATTTCGACCTTCTTTGGTTTTGGTACCTCTACTTTGGCAAGACAGCCCCACACTTTTAGGTATTTGTAGGACGGTGGTCTGTTTTTCCGAAGTTCATGAGGAGTTTTAGATGTTTTCTTTCGGGGTATTTTATTTAAAATATGATTTGCCGAAAGCATAGCTTCTCCCCAAAAATTACCTGGCAAACCAGAGTTAATTAGTAAGGCATTCATCATTTCTTTAAGAGTTCTATTTTTTCGTTCGGCTATATCGTTGGATTGAGGTGAATACGGAGCTGTAGTTTGATGTATAATTCCATGCTCAGCACATAATTCCTCAAATGGAGACTCGTATTCTCCTCCTCTATCACTTCTTAAAGATTTTATTTTCTTGTTGAGTTGATTCTCAACTTCTGCCTTATACTATTTAAACATTTCGAATGCTTCGTCCTTACTTCTAAGGAGATATACATGACAGTATCTGGTATAATCATCAATGAACGTAATAAAGTACATTTTTCCACCTCTAGTTTGACACATTTTCAAATCGCATGCATCATTATGTATTAAGTCTAGAGATTAGGTATCTCGTTCAACATGATGAAACGAGGTTCATGTCAATTTTGCTTTTGCACAAATTTGACATTTATAGTTTGAATCTATATTGCTTTTTGATATAAATTCTAGATTAATCAATTTTCGCAATGTATCAAAGTTTACATGCCCTAATCTAGAATGCCATATGTTAGAAGATTCAACAATATAAGTAAAAGATACACTTTCATTTATATCAGTGCGTGGTACAATAGTGGTTACATTTGCTTTAAACAAACCATCACACACATATCCTCTTCTAACATACAATCCATTCTTGGAAAGCACAAATTTATCAGCTTCAAAGGTCAATTTGAAGCCATGCTTGCTCAGTAACGATCCTGAAATCAGGTTCTTGTGAATTTCTAGAACATGGAGAACATCATTTAAAATCAGTTCCTTTCCAGAAGTCAGTTTCAACACAACTTTTCCTTTGCCTTCGACCTTTGAATTAAAAGAATTGCCCATAAAAATTTGTTCAGCATCAGTTGCAGTTTTATAGGTTGTAAACATCCACTTGTTAGCACATATGTGTCGAGTGGCTTTAGTGTCTACAAACCATTATTTTGAGTTACCAACAAGGTTGCATTCTGATATTACTGCACATAAATCAAAATCAGAAATGTCTTTCGAAACATCAGTCATATTTGCTTCTAATTTCTTCTTTTTAGGTGCACGACATTCGGCTGCTTTGTGCCCCTTCTTTCCACAGTTGTGGCAAAAACCCAGAAATTTCTTTGACTTCTTAGGAGCTTCTCCCTTTTTTGTTAGTCTTATCTGACTCAACAACATTTGAGTTACCAACAAGATTGCATTCTGATATTACTGCACATAACTCAAGATCAGAAATGCCTTTCGAAACATCAGCCATATTTGCTTCTAATTTCTTCTTTCTAGGTGCACGACATTCGGCTGCTTTGTGCCCCTTCTTTCCACAGTTGTAGCAAGAACCCACAAATTTCTTTGACTTCTTAGGAGCATTTTCCCTTTTTCTTTTGTTAGTCTTGTCTGACTCAACAACATTTGCTTTGGCAGCAATATTCTGAGAAATCTTTTTCTCAGAATTTCTGTTATCTTCCTCAATGCATAGCCGAACTATGAGATCTTCCATTGTCATTTCCTTACGCTTGTGCTTAAGGTAATTTTTGAAGTCCTTCTAAGAAGGAGGCGATTTCTCAATAGTTGCGGCAACTTGAAAAGTCTCGCTAAGAGTCATCTTTTCATCTTCTAGTTGGCAGATGATAATTAGCAGTTCTTGAGCTTGATTTATCACCGTCTTTGAGTCAACCATTTTGAAGTCAAGAAATTTGCCAGCAATGAATTTCTTCATGTCTGCATCTTCAGTTTTTACTTATTATCCAGAGCTAACCAGAGCTGCTTGGATGTTGCAATAGTACAATAAAATTTGTAGAGGCTATCATCCAGACCATTCAGAATATAGTTTTTACACATGAAATCTGAGTTTGTCCAGATAGTCAGAGCCTCTACTTTATGTTTACACCAAAAATGGTCTAAACACCCAAGATACTAAGCTGTACTTCATCAACTTGGTAAGATCTAAATGGAACCGTGTTTAATCAGCAATTAAAAATGAAAAATGCAAGAAAAGTAAAGTAGAGGCGAGATTTAGAGTGGTTCAACCATTAACTAGGCCTACGTCCACTGTGAAGGCGAGTTTCAATCTTATAACGAGGATTAAAAAATACATCAATTCTCTCTTTTCATACATCTTTGCATTCACTCAATATACCCTCGTTTATATATTTCAATCTTGGGATTATACAAAAGAATGATAAATTTTGAGGAGAAGGAGAATGGATAGATGATTGAGAAAGAGAATGGAGCCGTCTTCCATGATCATAAGATTGTCCTTAACGCCATGGCCGAATCAGTGGTTGAAGATAGAATTTGGCAGCACTTCGTGGTCTCGAAGATCTGATCCCCTTTATGTTGGTAGCCATGGTATATTTATAGGTGAGCTCCCCTTGGGAAATGACCTGAAATCTGTTAATGCCAACTACGGATCGCTCGTTTTATTAATTACAACCATGTCATTGGCTAGTTGTAGCCAGCTGTCCATGGTTGCATTTAGGTACGTGCGAGCGACTCAATGGAGCGAGTGTCCTGAGTTAGTTGTGCGAATCCCTAGGAGCGGGCGTTCATGTAAGAATGGTTGCTTTGAGAGATTTTATAAGAGAGGAACGTGGGTCTGGAATCAATTCTTCTTCGCTCCTTGTGCGACCGACCTTCTTGGTTCCAGGGCGCTCGACCTTTTGCTGCCTTTGTGTGGTGCTGTTTGTCCCTATGGCCGTGCCATATGGTCGCTCCCGCCTATATTGAATGGGAAATTTGCTTTGCTTTTGTGTTTGAGCGGCCTACAGGATATACGATCTTAATCTTTATCGGGTTTCTCATAGCATATCGTGCCATTATCGTTGGTCGTACTGTCTGACTTGACTTGCCTTGGGTTTGATATATAGGTCCTGCTCCGCGCGGTTGCATCCTGTTCTGTTTTGAGTCATTTGAGTGCTCCAGATAATATTATGCACGACCGCCTCTGATGGTGCCCATTCTGCATCCTTTGCTCAATGTGCATGTGGATTTTTTGAGGGATTAACACTTGCCCCTCGAAGTCTGTGATTTCTTTTTGTAAGGAATTACTGGCTTCGACGTATTTGGTTTCACATTGTTTTGCAAGCTTGTCCCGACTTGTTGAGGAGTCGTTCATGTAAGGATTAAGATTGCTTTATTGTAGCTGGCTGGCATTTTTACCTTTTGGGAAAGGCGCTTGGACTGTTTTGTCATTATTGTAAACGACTAAATTATGGGGAAGTGAACACGCCAAATGGCCTTCTGATGAGACAGGCATTTCAGTACTCGAGTATTAGGCTGACGTGGCGAGGAGTGTTTTTTGATGTGTATCCTTTAATCTTCCCTTTCATTTTCTTATTTCTAATTCAATTCTGCTCTCATTTACCTTCAATAGGGTTTCTAAAATTAGGAAGAAAAATTTTTGTACTTCTCTCTACTGCTACTCAGGTTTGTTGATTCTTTCTCATGTTCATTCTTCCTTTGAATCTTTTGGTTATTTCCTGATCTGTTTGCAGGATGGTTCCATCTCCAGAGTGGTGTCGATGGGAAACCATCTTTGATTTAGACGTCCCAAAGGACGAGATTCTATCAATCGGTCAACCATCTGTAAACTCTCCCTCCAGCCCTTCTTATGCAGAACTTCAAGCTATTATTAACAGGCCACGCCATGCTCCTGGACCTTGCAATCCTAGGCTAGCTAAGCGGTTATAGGGGTGGAGTTTACAGGGAGTACCTTCGAATGTGGATATATCTCCATCCGATTCTCAGTCTATCCCTTATGACATGACTGCGGCAAAAGGTCAGATGTTGGCCCGCCTCGAGACTGTTGTTCATCAATTTGAGAAACAGATGGATTTGCTGAAAAATCATTTTGCGAAGCGGATGAACGGCTGGCATAGATTGGTTGCGACCTCCAAAGACTTCACCAGGACAATCTTGAACGCATATCTGTTCTGGAAAATGATAAGGCGAAGTTAATCCAGGCTTTTAGGTCCAAGGACAGCTTGGTTGCTTCTTTCCCCTTGGGGATGTTGAGTCGGCGGTTTTTGCACATGCTGATAGGCCTCCATCTTGTTCTGCTTTGACTAAAAGGAAGGTAGGTAGGCCAAGGAAGGTTAGAGATCTGTAATCTCCTTCTCCTTGGTTATTTTGCTTTTTGAACTTTAAGACCGGTTATGTAAGCAGGTGCCGGTCCTCGCTCATGACGTTATGTTGGCTGTGACTTGTTGTTTGATCTGTGACACTTCTGTGATTCTGATGAATGGTTGGTTTTACGATGCTCTTCGTGTCTTTGTCATGCCATGTCTCTTTGCCCTGCTTGACAATACACACACATTTTTTTAAAAAAAAAAGTTTTTCGCGGCGATCGTGCGTTAATATCGTATTACGGGACGTTCGCTCGCACGTTAATATCGTATTATGAAGCGTTCGCTCGTTCATTAATATCGAATTACGGTTAGTCTTACGACGTTCTTATTAAGCTGGGATCATCCAGTTTTTAGTATTTGGCTTTGACTTGGTAAGCTTTTCGTTATTTTAACTTTGGCAATTTTAGCCATTTTAATTTTTTATTAAATATCCTGTTTATTTGTTTGGGGTATTTTCGTGATGCATTTTTATGCGTGCCCCCATGGGAGGACTTGGGCTCCAATGTTGTAATCCAATCTTGGCTTTGTTTAACTTGGTTAACAACAAAGAACAAGAATGGACACCCCCATACGGCTAGGATTTCTGCTTTTGTAATCCAATCTTGGCTTTGTTTGACTTGGTTAACAACAAAGAACAAGAGTGGACACCCCCTTTCGGCTAGGATTTCTGTTTTTGCGCTGGTCTTTCCAGCATGTTTAATCCTTCCCCATTTTTATGCTTCCTCCCGAGAAGCGGACACTAATTTATCTCATCGATCCTTGACTCAGAAAGGATAAATTTCGTGCCCTTTACCTAACAAGGTGCTCCCCGTGATTGGAAATTTTTCCGTTTCGGGACATGTCAGTTTTTCCGACTTTGTGCCTTGCCCTAGGAAACAGACACTAGTTCGCCTCATTGAGAAGAACCCGTGTCCAGCACCTGAGAAGGTGTTTCTTTGGTAGGCTCAGCGATTTTATCCGTGGGACTTTTGAGTTGCTTTTGCTTCAGCGTTGACACCTTTAATCTGGTACCAAGCTTTTGTTGGTCCTGTATTGAGAGATCCAGTGTTTCCTGATGAAAGTCGGAACTCCTCGAGT
This sequence comes from Allium sativum, assembly GCA_030737875.1. Lineage (NCBI taxonomy): Eukaryota > Viridiplantae > Streptophyta > Magnoliopsida > Asparagales > Amaryllidaceae > Allium > Allium sativum. The sequence continues at coordinate 368,759,070 of CM060920.1, forward strand.
TGGCGCCCCCCTGATCGCTCGTTTTCCTATACAAGGAAGTCAACCTTTAGTAGGAGCATGTGAATAAGTGAGCTATGCATGTAATTAGTACTCCATATTTAGTCACTTTATGTACATCATTCAGAATGCGAAAATTTTCATAAATCTTTACAGCATTTTCTATGCATTTGAATAACATGCTATAATAAATAACGACGAATATGCTCGCTGTTCCATGCTCGTGGAATCTGATTCCCATATGTGGTGGCCAATTTGAAAGTACCATCCTAGAGTTTCTGACTTATAACATAAGGCTCTTCCCAATTGGGTCCGAAGACCCCAGTACCGGTCATTATCTTTTTCAGAACAAGGTCTCCAATTTCAAAAGTTCTATGCTTGACTTTTGAATTGAAGTGCCTGACCACCCTTCTTTAGTGTGCGACTACTCTGAGTTCCGCTTCTTTTCTTCTTTATTCAAGTTGGTCGAGGGCTTCAAGCTGTAGCTTCCCGTTTTCTTTGGGGCCGAAGTGTATCATTCTATGGGTAGGGACTTCCAACTCCACTGGTATCATGGCTTCAGAGCCATAGGATAAAGAAAAGGGAGTATGTCCTGTCGTAGTTTTGTGCGTGGTGCGATATGCCCATAATGCCAGCGGGAGTTCGTCTACCTATCTGCCTTTAACCTTCTCTAGTCGCTTCTTAATGGTAGTCTTGATGATTTTATTCACTGCTTCCACCTGCCCGTTCGCTTGTGGATGAGCGACTGTTGAAAAGCTTTTCTGGATTTTGTATTTGGCGCAAAAGCTTTGAAACTCCTCACTTTCGAATTGGGTCCCGTTGTCTGTGATTATATTTTGTGGTATCCCAAACGTGCATATGATATTTTTCAAGACAAAGTTAATAACTTTCTTTGAAGTAATAGTGGCCAATGGTTCCTCTTCAGCCCATTTTGTAAAGTAATCAACGACAACAATTGTGTATTTAAAACCGGATTTTGCAGTGGGGAGAGCTCCTATGAGGTCGATGCCCCAGATAGCAAATGGCCATGGGCTGACCATGTGAGTTATGGTTGTAGATGGCATCCTTGGGATCTTGGCAAACCTTTGGCACCTATCACATTTTTTGGTGTAAGCCGTGGAATCTTTATTGATATCTGGCCAGAAGTAGCCATATCGTAAGATTTTCTTGGCCAAAGTTTGTCCACCGGTATGTGCTCCTCATTCCCCTTCGTGTAATTCCGCCATGATTGCCTTGGACTCCTCCTCTGTAACACAACGAAGTAAAGGTGTAGAAAATCCCCGCCTGTACAGTCGTCCGTCCTGAATAAGGTAAAAGGGAGCTTTTCGCAAAATCCTTCTTCGGAGTTTGGCTTCAGCCGGGAGTGCCCCTTCCTATCTGATAGAAAAAGACCCCATGATCCCCAGTTATGAGGTATTCTTTAATTGGTGACATCCATGACTTTGACTCATCAGTTGTTTCCGTGATCCACTCCATTTCAGTCTTCTTCGTGCTCGGGCTAGAAAGGACTTCCACTGGAACTAACCCCATTAGTTGTGCATCTCATGTGCTTGCGTATTTGGCTAATGAATCAGCTTCGGTATTTTCCTCTCTAGAAATATGGGATATGGTGTAATGCTCGAAAGTCTCCGACAATTCCAAGGCTTTGGTAAGATAATCTGGTAGGTTACCTATTTTGGCTTGGAATTTTCCTAGAATCTGGCACATTATGAGTTGAGAGTCGCTGAAGATCTGTATAGTTTTTATTTGTAGCTCCTTTGCTAGTTTTACTCCCGCGATAAGGCTTCATATTCAACTTCGTTATTGGTTGACGGAAACTCTAGCCTTAATGCATAACATAAGGATCTTCCCTCAGGGGTTTCGAGAACTACTCCTGCCCCAGAATAGCGATCGTTCGACACCCCATCTACAAATAATTTCCATCGGATACTAGTCTCAATATCATCCTCTTCCTTTGCCTCCCCTCGGTCGGTAAATTCTGCGATAAAATCGGCAAGCGCTTGTCTGTTGATTGCTTTCCAAGGATGATACGTAATGTCATATTGACTGAACTCTATATTCCATTTTAATAATCTTCTGGAGGTTTCTGGTCGGGACAGAACTTGCCTTAGAGGCTGGTATGTGAGAACCCTGATGGGATGAGCCTGAAAGTAGGGCCGAAACTTCTTTGATGCAATGAGCAAACAATAAGCAAGTTTTTCAAGTTTTGGATAATTAAGCTCAGCTCCAGATAGCCTCTTGCTGATGTAATAGACTGGTTTTTGTACCTTCAAGTCTTCTCTGATCAGTGCTGCGCTTAGGGCATGGGCAGAAACTGCCAGGTATAGAAACAAGTCTTCCCCATCACTAGGCTTCGATAGCATTGGTGGTGTTACCAAGTGTTGGATCAATTCCTCGAAGGCTTTCTGACATTCAGGGGTCCGCTGTATCTCTTTCTTTCCTTTTCTAAAGAATGGAAGACATCTGTCTGTCACCCTAGATATAAAGCGGTTTAAGGCTGCGATCTTCCCATTCAAACACTGGAGTTCCTTCTTGGTTCTTGGGGCACGCATTTCTCTTAAAGCCGATATTTCAACCGGATTAGCTTCAATACCTCTAACGTTGACCATGTACCCAAGGAACTTGCCTGAACCGACCCTAAAAGAACATTTCAAGGGATTTAATTTCATACCATATTGGCGTAAGATATCGTACATTCGGGCTAAGTCCTCCAAATGGTCTATTGCTCTTTTCGATTTAACCAACATGTCATCGACGTAGACTTCCATCGTCCTACCGATTTGCTTTTTAAACATAGCATTTACCAGTCGCTGATAAGTCGCCCCTGCGTTTTTTAGACCAAATGGCATCACCTTATAGCAGTATAGACTGAAATCAGTAATGAAACTTGTGTCTTCCTGGTCTGGACCGTACATCATGATTTGATTATAGCCGGAATATGCATCCATGAAAGATAGCAATTCATGACCGACAGTAGAATCCACCAATTAGTCGATTCTGGTAAGAGGGAAACTATATTTAGGACAAGCTTTATTCAGGTCTAAATAATCTACGCAAACCCGCCACTTACAGTTTGACTTCTTCACGAGAACCGGGTTGGACACCCATTTCAGATAGGTAGATTTTCTAATGAAACCATTCTCCATTAATCTGTCAACTTCTTCTTTTAAGGCGAGTGACCTCTCCGGTCCCTGGGTTCTCCTTTTTTGTTTAACAGCTGGAATGCGCGGGTCAATGTTTAGCTTATGGATCGCAATGTCCGGAGATATGCCGCACATGTCGGAATGACTCCACGCGAACACATCTAAGTTGGCTCTCAGAAAGGCAATCAACTGATTTTTCAATTCGGGGCTTAGCCGAGATCCTATATTCAACACACGGTTTGGGTCCTTCGGATTTACAGCTATAGGAATTGTGTCTTTGACCGAGGTCGCCCTTTCGTCCTCTACACTGGCTTCTCTAGGATCAATCTCGTTTTGCTCTCCACTATGTTCGCCAGTGCACGGACCTTTCTTTAGTTGCTATAAAGGGGGTTTTTGGATGCGGGGAAGAGCCTCCGCATCCTTTCCTGAGTCTATTTTCTTAGCCTCTCTCTGTTCTGTCACATAACAGTCCCTTGCAGTGATTTGGTCGCCCTTAATTACACCAATTCCCTTTTCGGTTGGAAACTTCATGGTCAAGCACCATGGAGCTAATGCAACCTTGAAACCCGAAAGAGTCGGTCTCCCAAGGAATGCGTTGTAAGATGAAAACTCATATATTAGGACAAAGGTTTGTACCATGGAAACCCTACGTTCCCCATCTGCCAATTCCACGGGTAACTCTATCGTTCCGATGGGTTGCGTAGGTTGACCTGTAAAACCGTGGATCTTATTTGGGTACGCGCGCACCTTTGCCATAGTGAAATTCATATTTTGGAAAGTATTTATAAAAATCAGATTGACTGATGCCCCCGTGTCAACTAGGACCCTTTTTACCACCGTAGGTCCAAGACCAATTGTGATCACCATGGCATCGACGGTTGGTGTAATTATGCCTTCTGCATCTTTATCTTTGAATATCACATCCTCGGTTGAAGTTTTGAGCATTTTCATTGGAAGCTCGTTGTTCAAGATCATGCATCCTCCCTTTTTCATGACACCCTTCAATTCATTAGCGTATCTTTCCATCTCTGACCAACTGCTCCCGGGCGGGTGGGACCTCCAAATATCACATTGATTACCGGCCTCGAATCAACTGGCATTCGGGCTTCCGAACTCGAGTTGGGCTGGCTGGTCGTATTGTTATGTCCTTGCACAGCAGGAGTACCTTGAGGATGTTTCACGTACTGCCGGAGTCGGTTCTTCCTGATGAGTTCTTTAATTAAACTCCTCAGGTGTCGGCATTCATTGGTGCTGTGTCCCGGTTGGCCATGAAACCGGCAGAATTTTCCGGAATTTGCTTGCTGCTCAGTTACCTTCTACGGCTTCATTTGAGGGAAAATGCACGATTCCTTTGTGTCTTGGTAAATTCTTTATAGGGTTTCGTTTAGGAGGGTTAGCTCGGATGGTTTGTACAACCGCGTCTTCTTATAAGCTTTGTTATTCCTCTCGTCGTTTCCCCCTTTTTTGTCCTACATCACTCTTCTGCTCAACCCTGGACTCATTGCCTTTTCCTTCTCTGGCGGCGTTACTTTCTATAGTCTTCTGGACACTTAGGGCTTCATCTTCCACCCTCATGTATTCCTCAGCTATTTTTGTAAAATTTCTTCAAAGTTTTTGGTTTTTTCATCTTGAGACACTTTCCAAATTCTGACTTCTTATCGATAGCTCCTTTCAGGGCTGCCAATAAGTACCAAGGCTCTGGTTCTATAACCTCCGCTGCTGCAGCATGGAAGCGTGTAAGGAAGGCTCTGATGGTTTCCCCATGCTTTTGTTCCATTTCGCCTAACGACATTACATCCCTTACCCTGGTGGTTTGCAGTCGGAATTGATCTTGAAATCTCCTTGCCAGGTCAGCAAATTGGTCAATACTTTTAGGTGGAAGTCTGGTGAACCATAATGAGGCCACACCTTCCAAACACACGGGAAAGTATAGGCACTTGGTTTCATCAGTGGCCCTAGCTCCATTCATGTGCTGGTCGTACTTAAACAGAAAATGGTTGGATCTCCAACTCCGTTATAAGGTGTTATTGTTGGGGGTACAAATTTCTTCGGGAATTTCGCTTGATGGATTTCTTCTGTGAATGGATTTTTGCTGGGGGAAAACTCCCATTCTTTCTCTTCATCTTTCCAGTTTGCCTTCTCCTTCATTATTCGCTGTATCATGTCTTTGATGCGCCTCTCGTCACCGCCTGCTCATCAGGATCAGCACTGATGTTTTATCGGTGCGGCCACGGTTTGAGCTTTGGCGCCTTGCATCCTTTTTGAAGGATGCTACGTTAGTGGTACTTGCGACAGTCCGAGCCGCACGTTCTTCTTTGCGCTGTGGAGATCTGGCTTTAGGATCCTCAACGCCGGCCTCTCCCCTGTCTCCCACTGGGCTGTGAGGCCGTCCAGGGTCTGAGGCTGATGAGTCCTCTTTTTCACCAGTATTAACCATAGTGTTTGGCGGTAACAAATTGGCTTGAACATTGGTTAGGACATCAAACCTTTGTATTATCATTTTCGTTCAATTATCCATTTTTTCGTTCAGGCCAGTTACAACCACATCCAATTCATCTCGCGTTATAGATGGCCTAGGGGTACCCCCTGCCCCTTGATTCAAGATTTGAGGTGTAGCTTCGTCAACATTATCACCCTCACTGATCATACTGACTTAAGTAGATTTGCCGCCTTTCTTCGATTCAACCATGATTTCAAAAGAGAAAGCGTTTTTTGGGATTTTTCTTTTGCTAAACTACGAAAGGGAATTATGAACACGGACCCACGGTGGGCGCCAAAATGTTTACACCAAAAATGGTCTAAACACCCAAGGTACTAAGCTGTACTTCACCAACTTAGTAAGATCTAAATGGAACCGTGTTTAATCAGCAATTAAAAATGAAAAATGCAAGAAAAGTAGAGTAAAGGCGAGATTTAGAGTGGTTCAGCCGTTAACTAGGCCTACGTCCACTGTGAAGGCTAGTTTCATTCTTATAACGAGGATTACAAAATACATCAATTCTCTCTTTTCATACATCTTTGCATTCACTCAATATACCCTCGTTTATATATTTCAATCTTGGGATTATACAAAAGAATGATAAAATTTGAGGAGAAGGAGAATGGATAGATGATTGAGAAAGAGAATGGAACCGTCTTCCATGATCATAAGATTGTCCTTGACGCCATGACCGAATCAGTGGTTGAGGATAGAATTTGGCAGCACTTCATGGTCTCGAAGATCTGATCCCCTTTATGTTGGTAGCCATGGTGTATTTATAGGTAAGCTCCCCTTGGGAAATGACCTGAAATCTGTTGATGCCAGCTACAGATCGCTCGTTTTACTAATTACAACCATGCCATTGGCTAGCTGTAGCCAGCTGTCTGTGGTTGCATTTAGTTACGTGTGAGCGACTCAATGGAGCGAGCGTCTTGAGTTAGTTGTGCGAGTCCCTAGGATTGGGCGTCCATGTGAGAATGGTTGCTTTGAGAGATTTTATAAGAGCGGAACGCAGGTCTGGAATCAATTCTTCTTCGTTCCTTGCGCGACCGACCTTCTTGGTTCCAGAGCACTCGACCTTTTGCTGCCTTTGTGTGGCGCTGTTTGTCCTTATGGTCGTGCCATTCGGTTGCTCCCGCCTATATTGAATGGGCGATTTGCTTTGCTTTTCTGTTTGAGCGGCCTACAGGATATACGACCTTGATCTTTATCGGGTTGTACTTCTCGTAGCATATCGTGCCATTATCTTTGGTCGTACTGTCTAACTTGACTTGCCTTGGGTTTGATATCTAGGTCCTGCTCCGCGCGGTTGCATCCTGTTCTGTTGTGAGTCGTTTAAGTGCCCCAGATAATATTATGCACGACCGCCTCTGATGGTGCCCGTTCTGCATCCTTTGCTCAATGTGCATGTGGATTTTTTTTTGAGGGATTAACACTTTGGTAGCATCAGGTTCAAGTTCGTCTACCACATGATCCTCTTCAGTCAGAAACTTAGCAAAGCTCAGTGTTGTTTAATAAAACAACATTTTCTATTGCCAACGCTTGAAATTAATTCCGTTGAATTTCTCTGGCCTTTCTCCATGGGACAGAGTCATTGTCGGAAGCACAGGCGCTGGCGGAGTGTTTGTCACCGTCTGAATCGGTGCAGAATCACTGTTGCTGTTTTGCGCCATCTGCAACAAAATATTGTTTCAAGATTGTTAGAACTTTTGTAAATACACAATTGTATTAGAAACAGACAACAACAACAATCAGTATTATTCAATTATGCCACAATTGTCGCATCAAACTGTGTATACAATAATCACAGAAAGCGCAACCGATTGTGCAATAGATAAAAGATATACATGAAGTATTCTTTTTTTCAGTAATGACCAAGTCCAGAAATATTCTGTTTTCTTGAAACAATATTGTCGTCGTATGCACTGATTGACGTAGTTGCAATTTGTTTTCCAGGATAATATGGACCAACTCCGCAGCGTAGTACCAGCAAACGAAGTTCTGACGAACTGAAGTAGATTACAGAAACTAGATCAGAGGATTTGTAACAACCCACATTTTACGCATCGGAGGATCGTAGAATATTTATTTCTTTCTTATATGAAGCCGTATGGTCATGTGGCTTTGGGAAACGACCATTGGGGTCATTTCCCATGTTTATGATTTTTGTCAATTTTTAAATGACCGTATTGCCCCTAGATGATCTTATTTCGGCCATAACTTTTGATTGGAAAGGATTTTTGACCTGAAACCACTTCCATTAGATTCGTTTGATGGTTTACCTTTCCGTAGAGTGGTCATAATAGCTAAACGGACTTACCGTTTGGGAGATATGACTGAAATAAGGTTTGGAAGATGAAAAAATGCTTAACCGGGCCAAATAGGGTGATTAGTGAATGGGCCCATAACCCATTTCGGGAATAGGGTTATGGGGAGGCTGAAAAGAGTTAGGGTTTCATTCCATTTCAGTTTTCTAGCCTCCACTTACCTCATAGAAGTCCTAAAAATGGACTCCAACCTCTAAATCACCTCCAAATCACTTTCTAATCAAAGATTAAGCTTAGCAACATCAAATCAAGGGAGATATTCACCAAATCAAGATTAGAGTTGCCGTTTAGCATTGGTATTCGCGCCATATCAGAGATTTATTTCAGATCTAAGGTTTAATTGTGGCTAAGGTGAGTGATTTGCATAGTTCCTCACTAATTATGGTTAATTAAGGGTAATTAATGTTAATTAACGAATTTAAACATGATAAAATTCTAGAAAAATATTTATAAATTCTTAAATAATGTGTTAGACCGTTGTTAGAAATTTGGGTTAATTTGATTAAGTTTACTAAGCATGTCACCAGTTTTGCTTAAACATGCTCAAGGGAAAATATGAGGATTTGGTTATGTTTGATCCATTTTAACCTATCATATTGATGTTTTGGTGTTTGAGGTCGCTTCTATTTGTTGCTATGACTTTGTGGTATGCTTTGTGATTGATTAGAATAGTTAGAGTGGTCGAAAACGCCGTCGAATGGCGTAAACAACACGTTGGACAAAATGCAGGAAATGGACAGGGATAGGATCGGATCGGATGGGGAGGTCCGAACCGAAATGTTCGTGTGGCCCATCCACGATCGGCTCCCTTGCACCCGAACCAAGCCTGCATGCCACGAGCTGACTTGAGACTTGGAGGAGATCACGACCGACCTGATCCGCCAGAAGCATCCCGACCCGATCCGACTGTGGAGATGGAGACCGATCCGACGTTGGGAGAAAAGAATGAAGCCTGTGCTCCGACCCGACCAGTATAGTGTAACGACCCGGGTTTTTGTCGATCTTGGTTATCCGATATATGACACATATCGAACATCCAAGGATCGAAAATAACCGAATAGTTAATGAAAGAAATTAGAGGGTGAGGAAAGATAAGATAGAAACTTAGAATAGAAGAAGAAGAAGAACACAACATCAGAGTACACGAACCTCACAGCGGAACGAATAACATATAATAGATAACATATCTTTGAAAATTAAAAGATTTTACTTGAATATACATATCATCTTCAAGTACATCACTTACAACACAGCGGAAATAAACTATAGCTATATGATCCTGAAGCCTCCTGCTCCAGCTCTTCAAGTATCTGTAAATCCCGACTACTTGACTGCCCGTACAAAATTGGGCACCCAAGAGTTTAGGGAAAACAAAACAAAATAAACTCCGGGTCAGTCATGGGACTGGTATGAGTAAAACAGTTTAAAACAGTTCGAACAAGTAAACGATATCTCATAAGACCACGCCGTATAATGGAACTGGTTTTTCCCTTATGAGAATCCAAATTATCTTTATATCAAAAACCTTTTGATATTATAATAATGTCTATCAACCACAATATAATAATCATCTAGCAGAAACACTTTCATCTCACGTTCTACATATATAGTATACAATCAAAACCGCAAGCACGTATTGGGTAATGGATTTCCAACTATGACAAGGTATGGAACCACCTTTCGCTAGTGTACCTCTAGAAAGGAATACACTGGATTCAACAAGAACATCTTGCAACCCGGCCACACATGACCGACCACTCATTTCGCTTGAGTGTATCGAATGTATATCACCAACGGTTGGGATCAGCAACCATTTCCCAAATGGGACAGCATCAACAATAGATTTTTAGAAGTAAATGAAACTCTAGATCAGGTGATTATACACCCTACTTCGGAGCGACCGACTTAGCCATGTTGCCTGCCCGATTTCTGTCATTTACCGGATGTGAGGATTGAGGTCACGCTTCATCATCACATCAGATTCACTTCAAATGCCACATTGTCAGATCCATGGAAAATCACTAATTGACGTCTACAACAGTACATTACGTGTTAGCTAAAGAAGTTTCCTTCTCCGCTTCCACTCTTGGTACGGTTGAAGAAATCAATGTACGTGACCTTTCTGGAAATACTCTGTCAGACATTCATCCATACAAGTCATCCAGGAACAGGATGAACCGAAGGCACTATTCAGTACATCCATCTTAGGCACTGTTATCTAAGACTTATACAACAGCCCTTGCACTTTACCCCGTCTTCAATTACTTTTGGCATATATGATTCGCAACGCTTATGCCAATACAGAGTGGTTCTTTGGATAATAATCCAACCGGTCTCTCCATATTAACAACGTTAAAATGGTCAAAACTTCGATATTCTGTGATTTAACCATCAAAGAAAACACGTGTGCAAACAACGATATTATTTCCAAATGGAAATTCTATCAATCAATCATCAATCATATATATATATCTATATATATATATATATATATTCATATTTCCTTATTTTCTATGTTTAGAAAATATACGTTATTAACACTGGAAAACATTTCCATTGTTATTTATATATCACTATCATTTCACAACTATCAGTCCCTGACTGCAAACTAGTAGGAGAACAATTCTCTAAGTATAAACCCCGAAGGCCGAAACCAACATCAAATCGATACTCAGAAAAATATTCAACTTAACTAATCTCTAGTCAGTTTCAAATCTTGTTTAACTCTATTTCGATTACCTCTAATTCGAATAACTAATATTCGATTTAACTCCATTCGCTTAACTTTAGATCGCAACGATCACAATGGTTACGCCTGATTCCCTCAGGAAACATCCGACCGCCGTAGGCTATCTGCAGCCCTGCGAATTACGCTAGCAGTCGTGCAAAATGGTAACTTATCCTATATAACTATGTCTGATTTACTCCTTTTGATAACTACGTTTGATTAACTCCTTTTATAATCCTATTTATTTCCTAAATAAATATTCCTTTATTCTATTCTATTCGTTTTATCAACATTTTTCCCTTTTATAAAACTCTATTCGTTTTATAAATATTTTCCTTTTATTTACTTTCGAAATATTTCCTTTTTATAAAATCTATTGATTTTATAAAATCCCTTTATTTCAATATACATTGAAACAATTCTTTTTACATCCCAGGGTCTTTTTATGATATTAAAAATAACGAATCACAATGATCAACATCATTCTAACACACATAATCAAACAGATTATACATCACATCATATATTACAATATATGAACAGAACAGTATCATAAATATTGAGGAGCCCAGTTGGACTCCTTCAACCTGTTTCCCTGCGTCACAGATGTTAAACAACGCAAATATAAAATATTCTATTTAAAAAGAATCAATATTCGATTAACGAATATATATATATATATCGTTATCTATAATTTCAACTAATACACAAGCAACTCAACCAAACAGTTAACACACAGCAATCAGTCATCATTTATCAGTTCTAAATATACGTTATAAAAATAGAACTGTTTAGAGTTGGTGAGTTTTACTCACTTTGGCAGTTCATCGTTAAAGAACGATAAATTGTTATTTGATTTGAATCAAACAATTTATTTCGCCATAAATTCAGACGAGCTCCAATCCACCCCCAGTCAGTTCCATTGTGGAGCTCTCGTCCATACGATCCTGTCGGATCTTGTTTCGTCCAATTTTTAATCAGTTGGATTAGCGGCCTGACCCATGTTTTCCGCCCTTAATTCCATCCTCCAACTACATCTTCCCGAATACCAATCTCCATTTTGACCTTCCTTCTTATACTTCAATGAAAGTCACAAACTCCTTCTCAGTAACACTCACCATTTGACACTTCCGATCCCAAACAAATAATCACCACAATACTCCTTTTACAACAGTTAAAACAAAACCAACATCACCCTTAATTATCACAAATCTCACGTTTAAATACCTGCTAATACCTTCCAGTATTACTCCACTCGACATCGACTTCTTTCAATCGTCGTCCTCTTCAGTCCACCGTTTGTTCACGAGATTTAAAATAAACCCCACCGCAACTTCCATGTACAACTTGTACAACTTCTTCCACCTTGTATAAGCACCAGTTCCACTAAAATTTTATCCACCCTTTTCTACTCTTCACATTCTTTTCACCTTCTGTTCATGCCTCTCCATTATTTTCACTTCGAACCGTTGCTCAGTGAACCCACGCCATTCCTCAGCACAATGAATTCCACATCCAACATATTGACCCATGTTGAAACATTAACTTACTCCTTCATTTTACTATGCACTTACGTAACCGGTAACCCCATGCAACTGCCCTTCTTCCTATATCCACGTCTCAGGTCCTCTCCCTTTTGTTTTGGTTTCTTCTCTTTGGTTCGGGTTCTTTGCGTTTTGCTGAAGTGGAGAGGAGTTGCGGCGGCTCTTTGAGAATGAATTTGTTTAGGTTCTGGAAGGCGTTAGGATATATATATTTGTTGAGTGGCTTTGGTTCCTCCACGTTTTTCTTTGTTTGGCTGAGAGGAATGGTTGGCTGAGAAGAAAGAAATGTGGCCTTCCATTTGATCGGAGAAATGAAGATATTTGTTTTACATTTTGGTGACCCTTCTACATGAAGTTCTGTCCTCATCCGAACGGCCAACGACAGAAATAAAAATACTGTTAAAATGAGCAAGGTGCCACGATTTCAAAGATATAAAAATACTGGTAGATTAACTCATATTGTGAAACCCCAAAATCGCTGATTAAGGGTGCAAAATACTCCAAATAAAAAGTTGCTTATTTAATTAATTAAAAATTATAGTAAAATTCTAAAAATTAAATTATCGTTATGTCCCAAAAGAACCTTGTCTAAATTCAAACCCGATATTCAAATATTTTTAGATAACCGTTATGGTCACGAACGAATATACCGCTGTTTTTCTGAATATTTGATTTGGACATAAATCAAAATCTACATGACGAAAACCCGAATTTTCTCTTCTACTAGAAAGATATACTCCACCAGCTCCATACGTTTCTTGTTTCACAGAAATCCGATTTGAAACGGCTTCTCTATATGCGTTTGAAATTCGAATCGCCAATTTACGAACTGCAGCGCCATTTCGAGCTCGATTTTAATTATAATATGATTATACGTTCAAACTGTCGTTCAAATAATATATTCGTTATTCTAATTCAATTCTAAACTGAATTAAATATCACAGATGATCCAATTCACACCATATCGACATTTCAGCCAATTCTGATTATTTCAGAATTTAATATATTATTTAATTTATTATTTAAATTAAATATTCACCATTATTTGATTCCACAACCATTAAATTCACTATATCACTATTTATATAATTAAATAAATTAATTATAATGCCTCTGTAAATGCAGGTCATTACATTCTTCCCCACTTAAAATAATTTCGCCCTCGAAATTGCTAAGGTAGAGGATGACCCTATCGACTGGTTAGAACATATTTGTTCACTTCTTAACTCTTCAGTTTCAACTGAACCAATTTAATTTCAATTAAAAATTTATTTAATTCTTATCAACGAAAATTTTCCAAAAATCCTAAAAATTTTCTAACGCCTTAACTCTTCGAAAAATTTCGCCAGCACCTCCTTTGTACTGGTCAATAAGTCAAACTCCAACTCGCCTCTCTGGGCCATCTCCAACCCAAAAGAAAATCAAACAGCCAAGCGGCTTGCCAATTTGGCTTATCAAAATCTCATACCGTATGAAATATAAACTTGTACCTTTTTGTCGGGCATATCAACTCTATCACTTCCATATGCTATCAACTCGGCATATACCAATGTTATCCCAATCAAATTCTGAAAGCACTTTCATCTCCAACATAACCATTCGCCTTTTTACCAAGCCAAATATCATTTTAACTCGAGTTTCTTCTCGAATTCCCAACTCTTAACTTGATTATCACATTACACTTCACATTTGAATCTCACAATCCAATTTGTCTTGATATCATTCTAATTCAATCTCAGTTACCACTTTACTGGCTTTACTTTAATTCAATTTTTCTTTCACAAATTTCTGTTAAATTTGTTTTTAATTCAAACAGTCTTTCCCTGGGAGTTTTTAAACAGTTTACTCTTTTCAAAAATCAAATTTTCCTTTTTGAAATTCAACACAACTTGTCTTTCCCAAAACAAATTCAAAATAGTATCTCTGGTAGTAATTCATCACTTACAACTCGAAAATGAATACTGATGATGCAGCTGCCATCATCAGAATCTATTTTCCAGCGATCGAAGTGAGTTCAATACTATAAAACCATTTCTAAACATTTCCACTTTGAAATTCATTTCAAAATATAATTCAAACTGCTTGTAAAACAATTTAAAATCTCCCAAGATCTTAAATTTTCCTTATTTTTAATCCAAATCCATTTACAAACACTTATCCAATTCTCCAGAGCTTTAATTCAATTTCTGGTTTAAATTTCAGATTTAATTCATTTCGATTTCATATAATTCACTTATATGAATTCTGATCGATTGTTTACATAACCATTTTACTTATAATCTTACTCGATTATAATCACAACCAATATATCTAATATATATACTTCTTTATATCAAAATATACTTTGGGTAAACTTATTTTAATTTACCCTCTTTTCAAAACATATCGTGACGACCCATCGTATTCGAGTGTTTATAAACTCCTACCGATACAGTGGATCAAACTGATCGACCAAAACCCATAAACAACTCAACCAATGAATCTCCACAATATAAAACTACTTTATATCAAATTACAAATACGCACTCGTATATATACGCTCAAACTCAATCTAGGGTATTACTAACCCTATCTCTACCGAGTCACGCCACAGAGCCAAGGTATTAACTAAACCTTTGCTCTGATACCAACTGTAACGACCCGGGTTTTTGTCGATCTTGGTTATCCGATATACGACACATATCGAACATCCAAGGATCGAAAATAACCGAATAGTTAATGAAAGAAATTAGAGGGTGAGGAAATATAAGATAGAAACTTAGAATAGAAGAAGAACACAACATCAGAGTAACACGAACCTCGTAGCGGAACGAATAACATATAATAGATAACATATCTTTGAAAATTAAAAGATTTTACTTGAATATACATATCATCATCAAGTACATCACTTACAACACATCGGAAATAAACTATAGCTATATGATCTTGAAGCCTCCTGCTCCAGCTCTTCAAGTATCTGTAAATCCCGACTACTTGACTGCCCGTACAAAATTGGGCACCCAAGAGTTTAGGGAAAACAAAACAAAATAAACTCCGGGTCAGTCATGGGACTGGTATGAGTAAAACAGTTTAAAACAGTTCGAACAAGTAAACGATATCTTATAAGACCACGTCGTATAATGGAACGGGTTTTTCCCTTATGAGAATCCAAATTATCTTTATATCAAAAACCTTTTGATATTATAATAATGTCTATCAACCGCAATATAATAATCATCTAGCAGATACGCTTTCATCTCACGTTCTACATATATAGTATACAATCAAAACCGCAAGCACGTATTGGGTAATGGATTTCCAACTATGACAAGGTATGGAACCACCTTTCGCTAGTGTACCTCTAGAAAGGAATACACTGGATTCAACAAGAACATCTTGCAACCCGGCCACACATGACCGACCACTCATTTCACTTGAGTGTATCGAATGTAAATCACCAACGGTTGGGATCAGCAACCGTTTCCCGAATGGGACAGCATCAACAATAGATTTTTAGAAGTAAATGAAACTCTAGATCAGGTGATTATACACCCTACTTCGGAGCGATCGACTTAGCCATGTTGCCTGCCCGATTTCTGTCATTTACCGATGTGAGGCTTGAGGTTACGCTTCATCATCACATCAGATTCACTTCGAATGCCACATTGTCATATCCACCGAAAATCTCTAATTGACGTCTACAACAGTACATTACGTGTTAGCTAAAGAAGTTTCCTTCTCCGCTTCCACTCTTGGTACGGTTGAAGAAATCAATGTACGTGACCTTTCTGGAAATACTCTGTCAGACATTCATCCATACAAGTCATCCAGGAACAGGATGAACCGAAGGCACTATTCAGTACATCCATCTTAGGCACTGTTATCTAAGACTTATACAACAGCCCTTGCACTTTACCCCGTCTTCAATTACTTTTGGCATATATGATTCACAACGCTTATGCCAATACAGAGTGGTTCTTTGGATAATAATCCAACCGGTCTCTCCATATTAACAACGTTAAAATGGTCAAAACTTCGATATTCTGTGATTTAACCATCAAAGAAAACACGTGTGCAAACAACGATATTATTTCCAAATGGAAATTCTATCAATCAATCATCAATCATATATATATATCTATATATATATATATATATATTCATATTTCCTTATTTTCTATGTATAGAAAATATACGTTATTAACACTGGAAAACATTTCCATTGTTATTTACATATCACTATCATTTCACAACTATCAGTCTCTGACTGTAAATTAGTAGGAGAAAAATTCTCTAAGTATAAACCCCGAAGGTCGAAACCAACATCAGATCGATACTCAGAAAAATATTCAACTTAACTAATCTCTAGTCAGTTTCAAATCTTTTTTAACTCTATTTCGATTAACTCTAATTCGAATAACTAATATTCGATTTAACTCCATTCGCTTAACTCTAGATCGCAGCGATCACAATGGTTACGCCTGATTCCCTCAGGAAACATCCGACCGCCGTAGGCTATCTACAGCCCTGCGAATTACGCTAGCAGTCGTGCAAAATGGTAACTTATCCTATATAACTATGTCTGATTTACTCCTTTTGATAACTACGTTTGATTAACTCCTTTTATAATCCTATTTATTTCCTAAATAAATATTCCTTTATTCTATTCTATTCGTTTTATCAACATTTTTCCCTTTTATAAAACTCTATTCGTTTTATAAACATTTTCCTTTTATTTACTTTCGAAATATTTCCTTTTTATAAAATCTATTGATTTTATAAAATCCCTTTATTTCAATATACATTGAAACAATTCTTTTTACATCCCAGGGTCTTTTTATGATATTAAAAATATCGAATCACAATGATCAACATCATTCTAACACACATAATCAAACAGATTATACATCACATCATATATTACAATATATGAACAGAACAGTATCATAAATATTGAGGAGTCCAGTTGGACTCCTCCAACCTGTTTCCCTGCATCACAGATGTTAAACAACGCAAATATAAAATATTCTGTTTTAACAGAATCAATATTTGATTAACGATTATATATATATCATTATCTATAATTTCAACTAATACACAAGCAACTCAACCAAACAGTTAACACACAGCAATCAGTCATCATTTATCAGTTCTAAATATAGGTTATAAAAATAGAACTGTTGAGAGTTGGTGAGTTTTACTCACTTTGGCAGTTCATCGTTAAAGAATGATAAACTGTTATTTGATTTGAATCAAACAATTTATTTTTCTATAAATTCAGACGAGCTCCAATCGACCCCCAGTCAGTTTCATTGTGGAGCTCTCGTCCATACGATCCTGTCGGATCTTGTTTCGTCCAATTCTTAATCAGTTGGATTAGCGGCCTGACCCATGTTTTCCGCCCTTAATTCCATCCTCCAACTACATCTTCCCGAATACCAATCTCCATTTTGACCTTCCTTCTTTTACTTCAATGAAAGTCACAAACTCCTTCTCAGTAACACTCACCATTTGACACTTCCAATCCCAAACAAATAATCACCACAATACTCCTTTTACAACAGTTAAAACAAAACCAAAATCACCCTTAATTATCATAAATCTCACGTTTAAATACCTGCTAATACCTTCCAGTATTACTCCACTCCACTCGACATCGAATTCTTTCAACCGCCATCCTCTTCAGTCCACCGTTTGTTCACGAGATTTAAAATAAACCCCACCGCAACTTCCATGTACAACTTGTACAACTTCTTCCACCTTGTATAAGCACTAGTTCCACTAAACTTTTATCCACCCTTTTCTACTCTTCACGTTCTTTTCACCTTCTGTTCATGCCTCTCCAATATTTTCACTTCGAACCGTTGCTCAGTGAACCCACGCCATTCCTCAGCACAATGAATTCCACGTCCAACATACTGACCCATGTTGAAACATTAACTTTTCATTTTACTATGCACTTACGTAACCGGTAACCCCATGCAACAGCCCTTCTTCCTGTATCCACGTCTCATGTCCTCTCCCTTTTGTTTTGGTTTCTTCTCTTTGGTTCGGGTTCTTCTCTTTGGTTTGGGTTCTTTGCGTTTTGCTGAAGTGGAGAGGAGTTGCGGCGGCTCTTTGAGAATGAATTTGTTTAGGTTTTGGAAGGCGTCAGGATATATATATATATATATATATATATATATATATATATTTGTTGAGTGGCTTTGGTTCCTCCACGTTTTTCTTTGTTTGGCTGAGAGGAATGGTTGGCTGAGAAGAAATGTGGCCTTCCATTTGATCGGAGAAATGAAGATATTTGTTTTACATGTTGGTGACCCTTCTACATGAAGTTCTGTCCTCATCCGAACGGCCAACAACGGATATAAAAATACTGTTAAAATGAGCAAGGTGCCACGATTTCAAAAATATAAAAATACTGGTAGATTAACTCATATTGTGAAACCCCAAAATCGTTGATTAAGGGTGCAAAATACTCCAAATAAAAAGTTGCTTATTTAATTAATTAAAAATTATAGTAAAATTCTAAAAATTAAATTATCGTTATGTCCCAAAAGAACCTTGTCTAAATTCAAACCCGATATTCAAATATTTTTAGATAACTGTTATGGTCACGAACGAATATACCGCTGTTTTTCTGAATATTTGATTTGGAAATAAATCAAAATCTACATGATGAAATCCCGACTTTTCTCTTCCACTAGAAAGATATACTCCACCAGCTCCATACGTTTCTTGTTTCACAGAAATCCGATTTGAAACGGCTTCCGTATATTCGTTTGAAGTTCGAATCGCCAATTTACGAACTGCAGCGCCATTTTGAGCTCGATTTTAATTATAATATAATTATACGTTCAAACTGTCGTTCAAATAATATATTCGTTATTCTAATTCAATTATAAACTGAATTAAATATCACAGATGATCCAGTTCACACCATATCGACATTTCAGCCAATTCTGATTATTTCAGAATTTAATATATTATTTAAATTAAATATTCACCATTATTTGATTCCACGACCATTAAATTCACTATATAACTATTTATATAATTAAATAAATTAATTATAATACCTCTGCAGATGCGGGTCATTACATATAGCCACCTCCGAACCGAACCGATGCATGGCGATTGGAAACCCTGACCCGATCCGATTGTGGAGCTGGAACTAGAGGTGTGGATCACGACCCGATTCGGAGTACTTAGAAGGAGGCCGATCCGAACCGTTATGACATGAAGTTGACGATCCGAACCGATCCGATGATGACCAATAACCCGAGATGTGAAGGTAGTCCAAATGGAAGTTAGAGCTCAGGATCCAGTTGAGAACCAATGAGTTCACTTCATGGTTGGGCTTTGCTGCGGGACGTGTGCTAAGGAGTTGTTGACGTTCATAACTTCGATTGACCACTGAAAGATGAATGTTAGGCTACGTATCAATGCAGTAGAGTCGTCATGACTCGAGGGGCAAAGTGATCGTAGCAGGACTATGAGCCAGTGCAGTGGAGCCATTGTGACTCCATGGGGCAGAGTGGACATAGTAAAGGATTAGTAAGGCTATGAGCCAGTGAAGTGGAGCCGTTGCGACTCCATGGGGCAAAGTGGACATAGCGAAGGATTAGTGGCTATGGATCAGTGCAGTGAAGTCGTTGTGACTTCATGGGGCAGAGTGATCATAACAAAGTATTGGGTGATCGAAGTGGTGGATATCGTATGCTTTACGCACTGAGTGAGAGATGTGAGGATGGTTGCTATGCTTGATTGTTTGCCATCAATATGACATGCACACCCCCACCCCCGTTATCTATACACCATTTGTTTAATGGCACCTTAGAGTGTTGTACAGTAGGTAGTGCTAACTCTTTGGTTGCAGATCCAGGTTCAGGTATGGTTTAGTATACCTGTTATTGTTCTGTTTAGCTGCTTATCGCTCATACCAGACTTTTTGTCTGACCCATAGTTTTATGTCTCTTCTTATTGCTCTGGGTGCTCTCACGAGCAGACTAGGGACAGGTCAGCTGGTGATGCACGAGTAGCTGATTCGGAGGCGAGCAGGAGGCTTCCACGTATGATATATATATATATATTCTCCCTGTGTTGTTGGTGGTCACTACTTGGGCATTAGTAGTGTACCTCCCTTATCTTGCTTTTACCTTTAGAGATAGTTTGAAAAGTTGTAATAATGATGATGTGGAACATAAGCTGTATTTGGATTTTCCGCTGCCATGATAATTTGTTTTCAGCTTATGCACTGTCTCACCTGTTTTATGTCAAGTATGTTGTTATTATATTTTGTTCTATGCGCTGTGAGACATTCTACAGGTTCCTTGTTGATTCTTCGTCTTCTTTCTTTCCTTCTGACGGCCGTTCCATGCTAACTGGACATGTGTACAACACACTTTTGGAGTAAATGTCGGTTGGTGCGGGGCAGGCCGTCACATTTGGTATCAGAGCTCTAGGTTGCGTAGTTAACCTAGGAAAGACACTAGGGAGAGATAGTACGTATATAAGAGTGTGTATTTGTGATTACTTTGGTTTTCAAAAGCTATATATATATTATTAGTATAGCTAAGGATGAAGTCGCATTGCACTAGCACCACTATGGAGATGGTTAATCGTTTTCTCTTTACAGATTGAACGATGAGCCGATACGCAAGAGGTGCTGGTAGAGGAGCCAATAATAGGAATGCTGCTGACATAAGGGCGATGTTTACCAACCTCATGAGAGAAATGCTTAAGGATGTGCAAGGGGCAGCTCCCCATGCCGGTAATGGTGGTGGTCCAGTAGTGCAGGCGCCTAGGGCCGATTTCGCCAAGCTGTGCAAGGATTACACTAATCTTGGTGGGAAGCCGTTCCACGGAACAGAGTCGGCTACGGATGTTCAGGATTGGTTGGATAGCTGTGATCGTATCTCCGACGACTTGGGTATCGAGGATGCAATGAAGAGAAGGCTAGCGTCTCGTCAACTACAAGGGCGAGCGATGAATTGGTGGAATGCTATTAAGACAGCCACTCCAAAGGATCAGGTTACTTGGGATCAGTTTAAGGTTCGCTTTAGCGACAAGTTTATCCCAGCTGATCAGAAGTTGGAATTGTTCAGGAAGTTTTTGGAGCTTAAGCAGAATGGTAGAGCAGTTTCGGACTATATTGCTGAGTTCGACACTTTGTCGAAGTATGGATTATCCCTTATCGATACTCCTGAGAAGAAGAATGAGAAGTTCATTACTGGTTTGGATGGATACTTCGGGGAAAGGCTTATCAACCACATCGATGAGACTTTTGAATCGATTGTGGGAAAAGCTTTGAGATCAGAGAGTTTTTACCCTAAGTCAAAGACTGAGGTTGCATCTGCGGAAGGGCCGAAGCCGCAAGCAGGCGGTGGAGGCAAGAATAACACTCAGAACAAGAGGAAGCAGAACCAAACTAAGGATGGCCAGAAAAAGAGCAAAAAAGATGTTGAGTGCTTCAGCTGTGGTAAGAGGGGCCATTATGCCAAAGAGTGTCGGGCCAAGTCAGCGGATAGGAAGTGCTACAACTATGGCCAAGTGGGACATCATAAGGATAAATGTCCACAACCTCTTAAGGAGAAGCAGATTGTGAAAGCATATGCTATCAGTGCTATTCCTTCTTCGTCAAATGCCCCAACTGCGGCGGAGAAAGGAAAGAATGTCGTCATTCAAGGTATGCTTTCTATTCATGATGTACCTGTTCGAGTTTTGTTTGATATTGTGGCTTCCCGTTCCTTTATATCTAGTGACCTGGTAGATAGGTTGGGACTGGAACCCGAGATAGTCGATAGACCGTTGGTTGTGACGAACCCGATTGGTGGTTCGACTAATCTTAGTATGATTTGCCGAAATTTGGTCTTATTGAGTCACGGATGTATGTTTGTTTGTGATTGCTTTGTTTTGGGCTTTACTGGGTATGGCATTATATTGGGGGTCGATTGGCTCCAAAGATACGGGGTGGTGGTAGACTGTGAGGGCTTTTTGGTGACAGTTAGGGCGGATGATGGGCGGAGGGTAGTGTTTGGTAGTCTACCTAGTGATGGGGTAATGGCTAGTTTTATAAATTCCCTCGACATCCCGCATGATGAGCTGTCAGATGTGCCCGTGGTTGGCCAGTATCCGGACGTCTTCGAGGAGGTGACCGGACTTCCACCACACCGAGAGATTGAGTTCCGTATTGATTTAGTGAAAGATGCCAGACCTATAGTGATGCCACTTCGTCGTATGACACCAAAGGAGCTGCGAGAGCTCGGGGTGCAAGTAAGCGATCTTTTGAAGAAGGGGTTTATTAGAAGAAGTGTCTCCGAGTGGGGAGCACCAGGTGTGTTTGCCACTAAGGCAGATGGTTCCCTTCGTTTGTGTGTGGACTATCGCGAGTTGAATAAGGTGACGAGGAAGAATAAGTATCCTCTACCGCGGATAGATGATTTGTTTAATCAACTGGAAGGAGCAAGAGTATTCTCCCAGTTGGATCTCACGACAGGATTTCATCAGCTCCGAGTAGCGGCCGAGAGTGTTCCGAAAACAACATTTAGGACGCCGTCTGGATTCTATGAGTGGTTGGTCATGCCATTTGGGTTGACCAATGCACCGGCATACTTTGTGGATCTCATGAATCGGGTATTCAGAGATCAGTTGAATAAGTTTGTTCTTGTGTTCGTAGATGACATCCTTGTTTACTCGAGGACAGAGCAAGAACACAAGGGACATTTGAGGATAGTGATGGAGGTGTTGATAAAACACCAATTGAAAGCGAAATTTTCTAAGTGTCACTTCTGGAGGAGGGAAGTGAGATTCTTGGGCCATGTTGTTTCAGAGAATGGTATTGCCGTGGACCCTGCAAAGGTGGCCACGGTACAGGATTGGCCTACTCCCAAGAATGCAACAGACGTAAGAAGCTTCTTGGGGTAAGCTGGATATTATCGTAAGTTTATCCAGGACTTCTCCAAGATAGAAGCACCGTTGACTCAGTTGACTAAGAAGAATCAAGCATTCGTCTGGGACGGAGTGTGTGAGAATGCATTCAAGAGCCTAAAAGAAAAGTTGACGCGTGCGCCAGTGTTGGTCATTCCTAAAGGGAATGAAGAGATGATGGTATACACGGATGCTTGTGGTACCGGACTAGGTGCTGTATTGATGCAAGGAGGTAGGGTTGTAGCTTATGCTAGTCGGCAACTAAAGCCGCATGAGAAAAAGTATCCTACCCATGATTTGGAACTGGCAGCGATCGTGTTCGCGTTGAAGATGTGGAGACATTATCTCTTGGGAGAGAGATTTGAGTTGTTTACCGATCATAAATCGTTAAAGTATCTCTTCTCTCAAAAGGATCTAAATCTCCGACAGTAGAGATGGTTAGAGTTCTTGGCTTCGTATGATTTTGATATCGCATATACACCTGAGAAAGACAATGCGGTAGCCGATGCCTTGAGTAGGAGACATGCCAGTTTAGGGGCTATGTTTCTTGAATGGAAGCAACTGGAGTATATCACAGGGTATGATTTTAGACCAAAGTACGAATTAGATCCATAGATATTAGCTGGTTTGACGATCAGACCCACCTTGATTGGGCGGATTGGTTCCAGTCAGAGGGACGATCCTAATCTATTGGAAATCATCTCCAAGTTAGAGATGAATATTGACGGTGAGGAGATGAGGTTGTATGGGCTTGATTGAGAAGGATGGCTTCGAAAGAATGGAAGACTAGTTGTACCCAACGCGAAGGGTTTGAGAGATGAAGTGCTTAGGGAATGTCATCACTCAAAACTGACTATACACCCCGGTGGTGATAAGATGTATCGAGACATGAAGCAGACTTACTACTGGGAAGGGATGAAGAGAGACGTTGGGAAGTTTATATCCAAGTGCATGAATTGCCAGCTAGTTAAAGCCGAGCAAAAGAAGCCTAGTGGGTTGTTGCAACCATTAGAAATTCCCGAATGGAAATGGGAGCAAGTCTCGATGGATTTCATTGATGGTTTACTAAGGACTAAATCGGGACATGATAGCATTTGGGTAATTGTGGATCGATTGACTAAGAGTGCAAGATTTATACCAGTCAAATCGACCAGAACGGCAGCTAAGTTAGCAGAATTGTATATGAAGTGGGTAGTGAGATTTCATGGAGTACCTAAAAGCATTGTGAGTGACCGAGACCCGTTGTTTGCTAGTGGGTTTTGGAAGAGCTTACAAGAGGCTCTAGGGTCGGAACTATATCTCAGTATTGCGTATCATCCTCAAACCGATGGTCAGACAGAGAGGGTGAATCGTATATTGGAAGATCTCTTGAGAGCTTGTATATTGGATTTTGGTGGATCGTGTGATGACCATTTGCATCTAGTAGAGTTTGCATATAATAATAGCTACCAATCCAGTATCGGTATGGCTCCATATGAAGCTTTGTACGGAAGACCGTGCAACCCACCATCATGTTGGATAGAGACTGGCGAGAAGTTTGTGCTTAGACCGGATGTGGTGAGGGAAACTTCAGATAAGATTAAGATCATTCAACAACGGATGAAGGCTTCCCATGATAGGCAGAAGAGTTATGCTAATAAGAGGAGAAGAGACTTAAAATTCTCCGTCGGTGACTTGGTGTTTGTTAAGGTTTCTTCGTTGAAGAGCGTGATACGATTTGGCAGGAGAGGCAAGTTGGCACCAAGATTTGTTGGCCCATTCCTAGTTCTCGAACAAGTTGGGAATTTGGCGTATAGAGTTGACTTACCAGAGAAGATGGCGGGAGTTCACAACGTATTTCATGATTCCCAGCTAAGGAAGTTCGTGCACGACCCAGGTATGACTATTTCACCTGATCAGTTAGAGGACTTCGAAGTGGAACCCGAGGCGGTTGGGAACCATAAGCCAATTCGTATTGTCGAGCACGATATGAAGCGACTTCGAAGGAAGGCGGTGAAGCTAGTCAAGGTTCAGTGGGGGCGAGAACGAGAATGGTTGTACTTGGGAGACAGAGGAGAGCATTAGGAAGACGTATCCAGAACTCTTTGCCTGGTAAGGTTTACTTTGCAATTTAGTTATTCTGCATGCTAGGATAGACTTGTTTTGCTTGTTTTGCATGTTTGATTGTTGTTCTATGGTTGATAGGCATGCGGGACCCTTTATGTGTTTTAGTTAGGGAATTTCG
This sequence comes from Allium sativum, assembly GCA_030737875.1. Lineage (NCBI taxonomy): Eukaryota > Viridiplantae > Streptophyta > Magnoliopsida > Asparagales > Amaryllidaceae > Allium > Allium sativum. The sequence continues at coordinate 368,784,420 of CM060920.1, forward strand.
GGGGCGAAATTTCTTAAGGAGGGGAGAATGTAACAACCCGCATTCTACGCATCGGAGGATCGTAGAATATTTATTTCTTTCTTATATGAAGCCGTATGGTCATGTGGCTTTGGGAAACCACCATTGGGGTCATTTCCCATGTTCATGATTTTTGTCGATTTTTAAATGACCGTTTTGCCCCTAGCTGATCTTATTTCGGCCATAACTTTTGATTGGAAAGGAGTTTTGACCTGAAACCACTTCCATTAGATTCGTTTGGGATAGACTTGTTTTGCATGTTTGATTGTTGTTCTATGGTTGATAGGCATGCGGGACCCTTTGTATGTTTTAGTTAGGGAATTTCGGGGGCGAAATTTCTTAAGGAGGGGAGAATGTAACAACCCGCATTCTACGCATCGGAGGATCGTAGAATATTTATTTCTTTCTTATGTGAAGACGTATGGTCATGTGGCTTTGGGAAACGACCATTGGGGTCATTTCCCATGTTCATGATTTTTGTCGATTTTTAAATGACCGTTTTGCCCCTAGCTGATCTTATTTCGGCCATAACTTTTGATTGGAAAGGAGTTTTACCTGAAACCACTTTCATTAGATTCGTTTGATGGTTTACCTTTCCGTAGAGTGGTCATAATAGCTAAACGGATTTACCGTTTGGGAGATATGGCTGAAATAAGGTTTGGAAGATGAAAAACTTCTTAACCGGGCCAAATAGGGTGATTAGTGAATGGGCCCTTAACCCATTTTGGGAATAGGGTTATGGGGAGGCTGAAAAGAGTTCGGGTTTCATTTCATTTCAGTTTTCTAGCCTCCACTTACCTCTTAGAAACCCTAAAAATGGCCTCTAACCTCTAAATCACCTCCAAATCACTTTCTAATCAAAGATTAAGCTTAGCAACATCAAATCAAGGGAGATCTTCACCAAATCAAGATTAGAGCTGCTGTTTAGTATTGGTATTCGCGCCATATCAGAGATTTATTTCAGATCTAAGGTTTAATTGTGGCTAAGGTGAGTGATTTGCATAGTTCCTCACTAATTATGGTTAACTAAGGGTAATTAGTGTTAATTAGCGAATTTAAACATGATAAAATTCTAGAAAAATATTTATAAATTCTTAAATAATGTTTTAGACCGCTATTAGAAATTTGGGTTAATTTGATTAAGTTTTACTAAGCATGTCACCAGTTTTGCTTAAACATGCTCAAGGGAAAATATGGGGATTTGGCTATGTTTGATCTATTTTAACCTATCATATTGATGTTTTGGTGTTTGAGGTCACTTCTATTTGTTGCTATGACTTTGTGGTATGCTTTGTGATTGATTAAAATAGCTAGAGTGGTCGAAAGCGCCGTCGAATGGCGTAAACAACTCGTTGGACAAAATGCAGGAAATGGACAGGGATCGGATCGGATCTGATGGGGAGGTCCGAACCGAACCGTTCGTGTGGCCCATCCACGATCCGCCCCCTTGCACCCGAACCAAGCCTGCATGCCACGAGCTGACTTAAGACTTGGAGGAGATCACGACCGACCCGATCCGCCAGAAGCATCCCGACCCGATCCGACTGTGGAGATGGAGACCGATCCGACGTTGGGAGAAAAGAATGAAGCCTGTGCTCCGACCCGACCCGTATAGCCACCTCCGAACCGAACCGATGCATGGCGATTGGAAACCCCGACCCGATCCGATTGTGGAGCTGGAACTAGAGGTGTGGATCACGACCCGATTCGGAGTACTTGGAAGGAGGCCGATCCGAACTGCTATGACATGAAGGTGACGATCCGAACCGATCCGATGATGACCAATAATCCAAGATGCAAAGGTAGTCCAAATGAAAGTTAGAGCTCAGGATCCAGTTGGGAACCAATGAGTTCACTTCATGGTTGGGTTTTGCCTCGGGACGTGTGCCAAGGAGTTGTCGACGTTCATAACTTCGATTCACCACTGAAAGATGAATGTTAGGCTACGTATCAGTGCGGTAGAGTCGTCATGACTCGAGGGGCAAAGTGATCGTAGCAGGACTATGAGCCAGTGCAGTGGAGCCATTGTGACTCCATGGGGAAGAGTGGACATAGTAAAAGATTAGTAAGGCTATGAGCCAGTGTAGTGGAGCCGTTGTGACTCCATGGGGGCAAAGTGGACATAGCGAAGGATTAGTGCCTATGGATCAGTGCAATGAAGTCGTTGTGACTTCATGGGGTAGAGTGATCATAACAAAGTATTGGGTGATCGAAGTGGTGGATATCGTATGCTTTACGCACTGAGTGAGAGATGTGAGGATGGCTGCTATGCTTGATTGTTTGCCATCACTATGACATGCACACCCCACCCCCGTTATCTATACACCATTTGTTTAATGGCACCTTAGAGTGTTGTACAGTAGGTAGTGCTAACTCTTTGGTTGCAGGTCCAGGTTCAGGTATGGTTTAGTATACCTGTTATTGTTTTGTTTAGCTGCTTATCGCTCATACCAGACTTTTTGTCTGACCCAGAGTTTTATGTCTCTTCTTATTACTCTGGGTTCTCTCACGAGCAGACTAGAGACATGTCAGCTGGTGATGCACGAGTAGCTGATTCGGAGGCGAGTAGGAGGCTTCCACGTATGATATATATATATAGATATTCTCCCTGTGTCGTTGGTGGTCACTACTTGGGCATTATTAGTGTACCTCCCTTATCTTGCTTTTACCTTTAGAGACAGTTTGAAAAGTTGTAATAATGATGATGTGGAACATAAGCTGTATTTGGATTTTCCGCTGGCATGATAATTTGTTTTCAGCTTATGCACTGTCTCACCTGTTTTATGTCAAGTATGTTGTTATTATATTTTGTTCTATGCGCTGTGAGACATTCTACAGGTTCCTTGTTGATTCTTCGTCTTCTTTCTTTTCTTCTGACGACCGTTCCATGCTAACTGGACATGTGTACAACACACTTTTGGAGTAAATGTCGGTTGGTGCGGGGCGAGCCGTCACAGGATTACTTTGAAGAAAAAGAAGTAATGTGAGCAGAAAAGTTAATTTTGTCTTGTTTTTGGGCAGTGTATTTATAGGCAAGGAGGAGTGCCTATTCACATGCATTAGTAACCGTCAGAATTGGAGAGGTTGCGACCCTTTTATCGCTCGGTCATTAATATGCGTACGCTAAGAATTCAAATGGTTGTATTCATTCAGCTAACAGACATGCTTTTCGAATTTTGGACTGAACGGACACACCTTTAAAATTCTTAAAAAAAAAAATTCTCATTTCAGTGCATTAGCTCAATCAGCAACCGTTGACCATACTCAATCAAGATCCCCAAGGCCCAAGGCCCAATCTTTGACATTTTAGTGTATTATTATGTCATGGTCAAACCCACACATCCCCATATAATCCCTCTTTATTTTATTTTACATAAGCCTATTGGCTTCTATATATTAGGAGAGATTGTGTTAATATTTTTATGATGTGGGACTTATATGTTGTTATCTCTTCTTCTTCCCAAATTCCTTTCTCTTGCTCATTCATTTCCAACGTATACTTATGTAATACTATATTCGAAGGGTATCAAATATCATTTTTTGAGCATGCATTTAAAATCTTGTTCTAAATTATATATCTACAGGTTACAAACAGACTGAAAATCTTAAACGAATATCTTAGAACATGTACTGTTAGGTTTTAAAGAGCAAATGGATTTGAAATAAGTGTATGATATAACAACTTTTAAAGATATAGTAGCTTTAAAAAGGTTTTTATAAGGATTTTACATATGACTTTTAAATATATTGGTCCCCCAGACGCGCGTTAAGAGGGCGTTGACCATACTTGATTCATAATAGAAATGTATTTATACACTTGTGAGTGATTCATACAAACATTTATAACATGATCTTTGTCTTAAGTTGGTTTACATGTACAATTCATGGTATAAATTGATTTAGTATTTTCAGTTACTTCCATTTTCTCTTAAATTACGCTATAATTCAATGAAATCCGATTTGAAATAAGTTTTAACAAATAATTTTATTTTTTATATTGGAAATCTTAACTGTCAGTTTTTTCTACTGTTACGCGGTTATACTAGTTAAATACAAAGTTAAAGACAATAATGAAGATATCGATGAAAAGACACAGGTTTATTATCGGGATGGTTAACCATAGTTAAAGACTTCCAAAACTCGTACTCCCAACAACGTTGAGGATTGTGGGTAGGACTCGACTTAATAATAGACAAATCTAAGCCGCCTCCCATATATGGTGTCTTTTTCAAATGATCGGATTGAATTAAATGCAAGCGTCGAGATTCATGCTTCTTCTGTAGCTCTCCTTATCACATGACGTATAGCCGATGTATTTTAATTCACTGTGTTTTAATTTCATTCCTCAAGTTGCGAACGGCGCATCCACGAATTTACGGGTGGCTTTCCAGTTTCCACCCAACAATTCTTTAAAAATAAGAACCCAAATTATTTTTTACTATCTTTTAAATCCCTCGATTTCCTACATTTTATCGATTGTTCAGAATTTCAATGGCGGTAGGCGTTCTTGCCCTTCAGGGTTCTTTCAACGAACACATGGCAGGTATTCTACTTTATTTTGGATTCTCCCTCCGTTTTAATTATGAATGAGTGATTCAAAATGGACGATCATATAGCATTGAGAAGAATTGGAGTGAAAGGGGTGGAAATTAGGAAGCCGGAACAGTTGGGGATTATTGAAGCTCTTATTATTCCCGGTGGAGAAAGCACTACCATGGCTAAGCTTGCTAATTATCATAACTTGGTTTGCTCTTTTTCACGATTTTACTACTGTTTTTGTAGCGAAATTGCTTTTTATATATACGCGTGGAATAACTTTTTAGCTTAGCTGAATGTGGGATAAAAAGTGTTCTGTTCTTCCTACATAAGTTGGTGCATAGTCATCTTCATTTAATCACTATGGAACTCTTATCTATCACAAAACCACTGTGAAAGTGTCCTCTTTTAAATCTAGAGATGGATATTTTCATTTACTGTATGCCCTGTTTAACACAACCACTCTTGTGTGGCATGTGATATATTGTATACATTCATACACGCAAACATAATATCTATATTGATAATTTGAATGAGTTCATAATTTTTTGATTCGGCCATACACTACTCAAAATTCCCTTGGCAAATTCTATTTATACATCAATAATTTCTTAACATACACCAATGTTTCAATAAGAAAAACCATGACTATGTTACCCTTATACTTAATTGCATTTTCAGCCCTTCCTCATAATGCATATAATTAAAGGGGCCGGCTATTTGGATACAAAATTAGACACAAAGAAGGGGGCACAAAGTATACACCGTTGGATCTTTTTGTCTTTATATGGAGAGGTGGAATTCGGGGGCAATCCAACGGTGTTAATCAATTGTGTCACCATTTGTGTTTAAATTTTGTGTCTAAATAGACTTTCCATTAATAATTAAAACTTTAAAACCGATAATATATGATTAAATCTATAGAATTTTATTAAGTTAATAAAACCTAAAATATTAATTTAGGCAATTTTTACAACTAAACACTCTAATTCAAACGCGTTCTATCATCTAAAAATGGAGTTGTTTTTTAAAATAAAAACAATCAAATAATTTACAATACTAAAATAAAAAATTAAAGTTTTTTTTTGAAATTTAGGTAAATTTATTGCAATAAATTCCTAGTTTTATGTAATTTAGTTTTAAGGTCGAAGAGGGAAGACGATGAAAATATAAAAGGGTAATTTTGTGAATGACATGGTGTACGAAAAGAAAATTTTGATGTATACCATTTCATTTCACTTCACGGTATGTATTATAAAATTATGGGTGTATGAATAGAATTAGCCAATTCCCTTTATGAGAGATGGGTCAGGAGTTCAAATCTTAGTAAAGTCAAAATTTAACATTTATTTTTAATATGAAATTTTTATAATAAATGAAGTCACATGTTCAAATCTCAAGCCCAACAAAAATGTTTATATTCTCAATTTAAACCTGTGTAAAAAATTGAAATTTAATGATTCTAGATAGTCATTTATTCAAAAATATTGTCATGCACATGTGCATCACACATACCAAATGGTAATAATAGTTATCTTGTGTATATATATTGCAGTATCATCCTTATTAAAAAAGCATATATATAAATTTTATTTCACAAAGTTTCTCAATGGATTCTATAAATGCGTCTATTCATGAATTTTCCTATATTCCTGGCAATCTTGAAAAATGAAGCCCATTAGTTGATATATATTTCATCCAAATATGCTTATTTTGACCATGAAAAATATATTTCTGGCTAATATGCCCTGTTATCTTGTTTATGTCTGGGTGTCACGATGTGCGGCTTGGATTTCTTTGGCAAATACCTTGAATCCGCACTACTGATACTTCTCAGAGTTGTTCATAGTCCCAAAATTGTGCAATGTCCACAGCAAACATTAAATCTACTGACTGCTGTTCTACATAGTGGGTTAGGTGTGGGGTCTATCCTACCTTGTTTCTCAGTAGGTGGTAGAAATCCAATCCTTTTCTTGCTGATAATTCTTGCTCGACTAGGTAGTGTAGCAAAGCCCTTATTCTTTACTATGCACCTTCTATCTGAACAAAAAAGAATCAAACTACCTCGAAAATCCCCAATTTACACTAATTTATGTAACCCAACTAACTTAACAATACCTATTTAACTTCCTTCTACTTCTTTCTCCAGCCAACCTGCTTTATAACAGATGCTATTCCCATCTTCTCAAATTTTGCATACAAAAGAGTGTTTTTTTTTTTTTTTTGGAAACCTACTTGGAATTTGAGCTTATCACTGGAAATCTAATTTTGTTCAAAACCCATCTAGTTGTTTGCATAGTTTAGCAGTAGATGTATTCATGTATATCAATAACGTTTGTCGATTTTTCGGTGACATAGTTGTTTCAGGTTGTTGAGTAGGACTAAGACAGACTTTCCTTTTATATGATATTGGTTAGAGATTGTAAATTGGACTCTTTTTCATTTTTTGGATTTACGGACTCTTTTTCATTTTAAAAAATGATAAGATCAAAATAGAACTTCAGAACTGTACATTTGAAACCAAACATTTATAAAACTGCACCCGGTTACATATTGCCTAATATTAACATTTGCAGCTTACGTTCATACTTGAATTTTTTACTTTACACATCCCTTTCAATCACTTATGATTTAATCTTTTTTGTTCGTTTACATATATTTCTCTACTTTTGAGTACTGTTGAGAAAAATTAGTCCACCTACACCTCTTTTTTCTTTTCCTAATCCATCTTATTGATAGTTTAGATGCAGTTTTGTTGAAACTAACATACTAATGTATTGTTCCAATGTAATATTTTTTTCCCCTTGGTGCCAGTGACAATCAACAATCTGTGTGATTTCACATTTAACAATTGCTTTGTGCTATATTATACAGTGCAACTTGGTTTCTTTCTTACCGATAAAAGTCTATGCAGTGACAGTACTGTCTTCAGAGTAAATTGTGTTTGTATTTTCAGTGTTTACTAGATAGTAGAGCGAGCAATGAAGTTGGTCATGACGAATGCCATTAAATCTTTGATATAAGGTGAACAACATATATGGAAACAGAAACCAAATTATAAATGTTGAGATATTTAGACCAGGAATATCAAGTGACATTTCTTTCTATGTTCTTGTGGAATTAAGTTTTCGTTTCAGTTTCAACGTCTCCAAATTTGTGAATAATTTGGTGATTGAGAGAAAATCAATCTCTCTCCACCTTTTTATCTCTCGATTTGAATATATCAGTTACATTAACAACCTACTGCATCTAGTACATCATAACATCACATATTCTTAAAATCTTTGGTTACATCACTAAAAATTCTGTTTTATATTTAAACCAACAACAAAAAGCAAATCCAAAAGACGTCGCACTCGAAACGATGGATAATATCTGAAATCATTTGCTGGGTTATAAAATTTAAGCAGCTGAGAGGAAAGTCAATCTCTCACTGTATGATCATGTCCAAAATTAAATGAAATGCATTGTTTCTGTATAAGAGCATAAATATTAACGCAAAATAGGAATGAATTAATACTGATACTTGAATCCATTTTGTAATGCTCCGAGACTCCAAGTTATACAATTAGTTAAGGGTGTTAAGATTATGGTTACCATCATTACAATCACCAATCACAACTACAGCCATTACGGACAATCAATAAATTTTATAACTGCTACCACGACTGTTTGTGATGATTGACCACCATAACTGGGAACTTGAAAACTTTTACGCATATTATCAATGATATACGTTATTGATAATAAATAACTATGATTCTAACCTTATTTTCAAAATTAGTTTGTTCGTTTATAAAATAAGCCATGGATGAATATTTTGTTAGCACCTGAAGGCACATGTTACTAATGAACTTATTATTTCTCTGGCTTAAAACACTAACATGCATGCTTTGTGTGGAATACAACCAAAATAAGAATAAAAAATCATGTGTGGTTGGTCATGGTCTACCATGGTTATCAAAATCTTCAACTGTGACCATCATCGCTGTGACCAATATAATCTATGAAGGGATGAGTACGATAGGGCAGTTGATGGTACAACCGTAACAACCCTATTACTTCTACTGTATAAAACTCATGCTAATTATAAATATAAATTTTTAATTTTATAAAAGGAAAACAATTTCTTGATAATGCATCTTATCTTGAAGAATAATAAAATCAGTACAACTCAACCCATTCTTGCAATCTTTTTCTATCCTGCTTTATTCTTTTCCTTTGGATCCCATATGGAAATACTATGTAGTTGGTGACTTTCTTAACTAACTTGGTATTCTATAATTGGCTAGCGAGTGGGCACATTTTTATGATATTTGTCATATTACTTGCTTTATTATGTAACAACTTATGTTTATTTAATGTCTATATTTACTCCCTATTTTTTATTCTGAGAATTTATCACATGGAAAATTGTAATTTGAGATGGAAGTAATTTTTTTTGCTCACTTATTAGTCATTTTTATTGTTCACTTGTCTTTGACGCGTAAACCTTCACATTCAAAATTCTTGACAAAGACACAAGGGAAATTTTATTCATTTACCATTTGTTGTGGCTTGTGTACACTATAATATACACATTGGGTTCCTAGATTCTAATGCTGTATCTACTCTAGTTCTATATTTTTGCTTGCCTTATAAACCAATTTGTTTCCTCATTGAGATACACACAATTATTTTATCACAAGCAATGATAAAATACTCTTAACATAAACTTTTCAAGTTAAGCGCTATTGACTTTTACGCCCGGTGTAATAGATTAGGTGGTGGACTCATAGCCGTAGTTCTTCATTACCTTCTTTTCTAAAAACAGGTGTGTTACTTCCTTATTAGTTTGTTCTGGGTGTTTGGTAGTTTTTGTATACTGATACTGAATGCAAATCATCTGATATTTAAAAAGAGTGAAGGAAAAATGCATGACGTTCTATATACATGCACACACATTAGTGGGAAGAGAGAGAAATGAGAATTTGTGGTAGAAATCAGAAGGCTGCACTGTTTGGGGTGCTCTTGATCCTATCTCTCACACATACATACATACATACATATGTATATGTGTGTGTGCGTGCGTGCGCGCGCGTATATATATATATATATATATATATATATATATATATATATATATAGAGAGAGAGAGAGAGAGAGAGAGAGAGAGAGAGAGAGAGGCAGGTTCAATGACACCTCAAACAGTGGAGCACCCCTTTAGCCTTCCTCTTTTCCACCCTTTGGCCTCCCTCTTTTCCACCACACATTTCCTTCTCTCACCTTCCACGCATTCTCTCACCTTCCACTAACTTAAACTAATATAAATGTATGGTGGAATTTGGAAAAGAAGGGGGGGGGGGGGGTAAAGGGGTGCTGCATTTTCGGGGTGCCATTGAACGCTTGCCATATATATGTATGCATGTAGCTCCCTTAGTTTTGTCGCTTCTGTTATGAGATGCAACAATTTTTATGCAGATCGATGGATTTACATCATACTCTCTTGAGCGTAATAAGTTTGAAATTTTTGTAGTTTCCTGCATTGCGAGAGTTTGTTGGTAAAGGAAAACCTGTATGGGGAACTTGTGCAGGGTTAATTTTTCTAGCAAACAATGCCATTGGTGAGTGCAATCTATTGAAGCCATCTTCTGATGTTTTATGTACTCAACTGTCAATACAAACATAACTGCTCTTGGAAATTAGGGCAAAAGTTAGGAGGGCAAGAATTAATTGGTGGTCTGGATTGCACTGTCCATAGGAATTTTTTTGGAAGTCAGGTATTCTAGTGTATATTCTTATAATACTCTACTGGATATTATACCTTTTATGATATTAGTTTGAGAATATAATCAATTTGCCTGAATGTACCATAGATTAATTATTTACTTATGTACCGATGAACTTCCAAAATTTATAATGTATTACTTTTAGGGATGTTCTAATTTACCTGTGTTCTCGCTTATTAACAATTAAACCATGATGTTTGCAGCTTCAGAGCTTTGAAACCGAGCTTCCAGTTCCTAAGCTTGTAGAAATGGAAGGTGGGCCTGATACTTTTCGTGCTGTATTTATACGTGCACCAGCTGTACTGGAAGCAGGAACAGATGTTGAAGTACTTGCTTATTATCCCGTCCCATCGGATAACTCGGCAGGTGTAACCTCACCTATTGAAGGCGAGGTATGATTATGTTCCCCTTTTTGTATATTATATAAAATACTTATCATTAGGTAGTGCGCGAACATCAAACAAACATGTTCATAATATTTAAATGTCATGACACATGACTATATACATATACATACATACATACATATATATATATATATATGTGTGTGTGTGTGTGTGTGTGTGTGTGTGTGTAACAGGTAAACATATAATTCATATTCATAAGATTGTTTTATTCGCTAAATAATATTGATGTTGTGCAGAACTGGCACAGTTTGAATTTTGAACTTGTATCAAATGGTAGTAACTGATTTATGGCTATATGGACAACCTATTTGTTGCAAAATTGACATATAAATCAATTTTATTTATTTAGCTGTTCCAGTTTATGTCAATATACATGTGCGATTCAATCAAGTTGGACGTAAAATTTAATTAAAAAGCAAGGGGGTTTACAATTATTAGACTATATATTGAGTTGTAGCAGGACAATTTCAAAGCAGAAAAATTTGTGTATATTGCCGAAAGTTTTAAAACGCGAAAAGCAAACATGAGATGTTTTCAGGTCTACGAGGTGAGGCGTAAGCCTCCAAACATTGAGACGTATGTTAAATTTGGACGATTTAAATCTATGTCAAATTTATTATGAAGAAGATTTTAATTGATTTCCGTAATCAATTAATTATAGACAATAAATTAGAAAGATACAAAAAGATATATTATTTGATTTGATAGATCAATCAAATCTAGATATATGTAGCAACAAATTTGGAAGATATGGGAAGTGATATTATTTGATTTAAGGAATCAATCAAATATAAATGTATGTAGAAACAATCACAAATATGCAAGATTTGTGCTGAAATCAAATTAAGGAAATAAAAAAAAACATCCATATATTTGGAAGTTTTTGTCCTTACTCATATAAATAAGGAGACATTTGCTTATTTTTTTCATTACAAGCCAGTAGTGCTCACTTCAATATATTCTCACTAAGATCCTTATTTCTGTATCAATTATAGGCTGAGAAATTCATATTGAGTGTTTGTATTTTTCTTTTATTGTACTTCCTTTGAACTAAAGAAGAATAAAAGAAGTTGAGTCTTTGTGGGTGTAAGATATTCATATCCGAACCACGTTAAATCTATTGTGTCTCTTATTTCTGCTACAGTTATTGTGAGGCTGCATAATTGATTTTTTTTTATAGTTTCATTGATATCTAAATAGACAATATTAGATTCTGATCAAATAATAACGCTTCCGCTCAAATTAATATAAGTTTCACTATAGTTTGGTATCAGAGTTAGTGTTATTGTTACTATTTGGATATTAATGGCTACTTCTAGTAAGTCAGTTGGTAGATCGTGTGTCAATTATGGAGTAACACGTTTTGATGGAAAGAGAGATTTTGGTACTTGAAAGATGAAGACATAAGCTGTATTAAAGAAGGAGAAGACTTATAAAGTTATTTCTGTACCTGAGAAATTGGAAGATATGTATGCAGCTGACTTAGAAGAGATGGAAGATGAAGCTCTCACAACAATTCAGTTAAATCTTTCAGATGAAGTTCTTAGAGAATTCTCTCAGAAGAAGATGAGAAAGGAACTATGTGATGCATTTTCAGATGCATATCAAAATAAGTCTCTCACTAATCGGATTATTCTTCAACAACTCTATTCATTCAAGATGTAGCCTGGAGCCGATCTCATGGAGCATGTAGTTGCTTTGACCTCTTTGATTATAAACCTAAAGGCAACAAAAGTTGATATTATTGATGAGGCTCAGACTGTGATTCTCTTATGTTATTTGCCCAAGGAGTATACTGCTTTTGTTAATTTCCATGATTTATGGTTGCAGTAAAATTAGCCTATCTGATGTAGAGGATGGTCTTCATAATAAAATATTAGAAAGTAGATTGACGGGCACTAGCTTGGATAGTGATACTGAAGGCTTATCTGTTCGGAGAGGTAGAGGCCATAGCAGGTTGAAGAAAGGTGGAGGACGAAGTTCTTCGCGGTCTCAGTCTAGGGAACCAAAAAGTTGGCTTGTCATTATTGTTAGAATCAGGGCACTTCATAGCAATCTCCCAAGCTTGAAGGTAGAAGAAAAGATCTAAAGCAAGCCTTAGCTTCTACAATAGAGAAATCAAATGCAGAAAGTGACATCGATGTATTTATAACTTTTGGCTCTTTTCGAAAGAGCAATTTATGGTTGATTGATCTTGGCGCATTCTATCATATGACACCTGATAAGAACTGCTTTTTCACTTACCGTGAAATTGTTGGAGAAGTTTTGATGGGTAATGATGCTTCTTACCGCATTGTTAGTGTTGGTAGCGTGAGGATTAGAATGTTTGACGGTGTTATTCGTACGATTACTGATGTTAGACATGTACCTGATTTGAGGAGTTTGAGTTCTGTTGGGGCATTGAGTAGACTTGACTTAAAGATTGTGGTGGAAGCTGTGCAGTTAAAGCGCTTAACGGTTCTATAGCGGTGGAGGTGGAAAAAGGTGTAGCGGGAAAATAACGGAGCTATAGCGAAGGCGTAAAAAGATTCATTATATGTAAAACCAAATGTTTGAAATTAATTAATCATCTTTTTCACATTATATGTGTACAAGAAACTAATATTAATTAATCTTATATAATAAAATTACGGAATATCATAGTTATGCATGCTAAATTGGATGAGTGTAATTGATTATTACCATATATTAGACGCCTATGAATTAAATTTAGCACTTTACGCTAACTTAACAGATTTTTTGTCAAAGAGAACTAGTCAAATCAAGCTTTATATATTAATATTGCTAAAACGGACGCTAAAAAACGTTGATTTAGCGGATGCAGCGGAATATAGCGGGGATAAAAGCGGATCTACTGTTCATCAGCGCTAAATTGAAATAGCGTAGCGGCTGAAGAGCGTTATGAGCTATAGCGGGGATATTACGGGGCTTTAGCGGGGCTTTAACTGCATAGGGTGGAAAGAGAAAATGAGGATATCAAAGGGTTCCATGATTGTTATGAGAAGGGCAAGGGTAGGAAACCTGTATCTATCAAAGGAAATTACTGTAGCTGGTGAATCAGCTTTTGTTACATCTGTTGATTTAGATTCTTCCAGATTATGACACTTACAGATGGATTACATTGGTGAGCGCAACATGAACGAGTTGAGAAAACGAGGATTGATTAATGGTGTTCATCATTCAAAACTTGGTTTTTGTGAAGAATGCGTTCTTGGAAAGTAGATGAATATTTGTTTTGGTATAAGAGAACATAAAGCAAAAGATATTCTAGAGTATGTTCATACAGATATCTGGGGTCCCCTTGTCAATCTTTAGGTGAAGCCAGGTATTTTGTTTCATTTATAGATGATTTCTCTCGTAAAGTATGAGTATACTTTCTTCAATCAAAAAGTGAAATCTTTGCTAGGTTTTGAAAGTGAAAATCTATGGTTGAGAAGCAGTTAAGAAAGAAAGTAAAAGTTCTCCATTCGGATAATGACGGTGAATTTGTATCATAGGAGTCCATTGATTATTGTGAGTCTGAAGACATTAAAGAGACATTACACCACACCAGGCGACCCTCAGTCTAATGGGGTTGTGGAAAGGACGATTGTTGAAGAGAACAAGATGCCTCATACTGACAGCTAAATTGAAGAAAGGATTTTGGATTGAAACTTCATCTATGACAGTTTTTCTCATCAACTGCACACATTTTACTGCCATAGATATGAAGATTCTGAAGGAGTATGGAAAAAAGAGTGTTAGCTATTTATTTCTCAGTGTGTTTGGTTGTCTAGCTTATGTGCACCAGAGTAAAGGAAGCTAGAACCTAGAGCTCGCAAGTGTATCTTTCTAGATTATAGAAGAAGAGTGAAGGGAATATAGACTGTGATGTCCTATTAGCAAGAAGATCGTTATGAGCAGGCATGTGACTTTTGATGAGAAAATTATGTTGAAGGTAGAGCCTTCCTCATCGGATGACAACGAGAGGACATGTGAAAAATACCAGACACAAAACAAGTCATCTGTTGATTCTTTTCATAGACGTCCAAATGGTGTTTTCGATTACACCTTGGTTGATGAGGATAATACCAATGTTGAATTGAGAATCAGACTCAAGGTGAAGCTCATTCAGAGCCTAGGCCTGTCAGATGAAGAAAGCCTAAGTGGTTTGATGAGTTTGTTGGGCTGAGCATCGAAGACATTGACTTCGATGATATGACAACGTTTGCTTTTAATGTTGTCTATGATGAGCCCTGTGATTATAGAGAAGCTATCTCATCAGTTAATAGTTTCAATTGGTTAGTTGTTACGGGGGAAGAGATTGAATCATTGCAGATAAATCGTACTTAGGATTTGGTGCCTCTTCCCACCAATGAGAGAGATGTTGAATGTAAGTGGATTTATAGAGTGAAAGACGGTGAAAATGGTAATCTCAAATACCAGGCAATATTAGTTGCAAAGGGTATGTTCAGAAGAAGGGGATAAAGCATCATGATATCTTTGCTCCAGTGGTTAGATATACTTTTATTCATATTCTCTTGGCATTAGTTGCTCATTGTGATATGGAATTAGAGCAACTAGATGTTAAAACTGCATTCTTGCATGATGATCTGAATGAGGAAACTTATTTAAAGCAGACGGAAGAGTTCATTGACAACAGCAGACCGAATTATGTTTGCAAACTCAGCAAACCTCTATATGGACCGAAACAATCTCATAGGCTATGACATAAAAAGTTTGATAAGTTTATGCTTTCACAGGTATACTTTAGAAGTTTCAAAGAGCAGTGTGTTTATTTTAGGAGATGTGATGGCATGATTTATTTGTTGTTATATGTTGGCGATATGCTGATTGCATTTCAGAGTATGGTCATAATTAAGGAGTTGAAAGCGAAGCTCAGTAGAGAGTTTGACATGAAGGATTTGGGAAAGTCACAAAAAAAAAATTGAATATGGAGATAAGCAGTGATAAGAAGCCAAGAGAGTTAAGACACTCATGTGCGATACATCGAGGAAGTCATCGCTCGATTTGGAATGGAGACAACTAAATCGTTTGATACTCCATTAAACTCATTTTAAGCTGTCAAAAGACTTATCGCCCTCATCGGAAGAAGACAAAAAGTATATGGCTAATATACCTTATCCTAATGTTGTTGGTAGTCTTACGTATGTGATGGTGTGCACTAGATCAGATTTGGACC
The DNA here is from genome assembly GCA_030737875.1 of Allium sativum. Taxonomy (NCBI): domain Eukaryota; kingdom Viridiplantae; phylum Streptophyta; class Magnoliopsida; order Asparagales; family Amaryllidaceae; genus Allium; species Allium sativum. Next base: position 368,800,331 of record CM060920.1, read on the forward strand.
ATGCAGTGAGTGTTGTGAGTCGATATATGTCTAAACCCAAACAAAGTGCATTGTCAAGCAGTGAAGTGGATTCTTAGATATCTTTGAGGCACTTCTTCGGTGGGCTTGTTGTACAGTGGAGTAGATGGTGACATCTCTCTTAGAGGATGTCGTGATTCCGATTATGCCGGGGATAAAGATGTTAGGAAGTCAGTGTTGATTTATGTTTTTACACTTGGCATAGACTCAATTTCATGGAGATCAAAGCTGCAATGTATCGTAGTTTTATCGACTACCAAAGCAGAATTGACATCGATTGTGGAAGCAACAAAGAAAGGGTTATACTTCAGTTGTTGGATGATCTTTCAATGACGCAACATATAGTAAAGCTATTTTTGGACAGTGAGAGTGCGTTTCACTTGTAGAGAATCAAGCTTATAGTTCACGGACGAAGCACATTGATGTTAGAGGTTTCTTTATTATGCTTTAAGAAGAACGAAACAAGATCAAATTGGTAAAGGTGAGTACTTTGGATAATCCTTTAGATATGATGACAAAGTCACTTCCAAATCATAGTAGTTAAGGCGCTAAGACGCAAAAAGGCACAAGCATTGAGTCTGAGGCTTTTTTGTGTGCCTTTTATATGAGTTTGATCTGCTATTTTACTAACTACAAATTAAATTTTAAACCATATTTTATAATTCATTCAATTATTTACATATTTTATTAATAAGATTTAAATTTTAAATCATATTTTATTAATAAGATTTAAATTTTAAATCATATTTTATAATTTGTTGAACAATCAAATTTTTTATTTAACTATTTATAAACAAAATTTTGAATTTAGAAAAAAAAGCGCCTCAAACTGCAAAAAGGCGCACTCAGACTACAAAAAAAGGCAAGCCTTGAGCCTTGGGCTTTTTAGCGCTTAGGGGCGCCTAAGCGTGCGCCTTGATAACTATGTTCCAAATTTGATTTGGTAAATCAATCAAATCTAGATATATGTGGCAAACAAATTTGGAAGATATGAGAAGTGATATTATTTGATTTGAGGAATCAATCAAATACAAGTGTACATGGAAACAATAAAAAATATGCAAGATTTGTGTTGAAATCAAATCAAGGAAATCGGGAAAATTTTCATTCTTATATCCATGGAAGTTTTCATCCTTGCTCATATAAATAAGAAGACATTTGCTTATCTTTTTCATTACAAGCCAATAGTGCTCTCTTGAATATATTTTCAATAAGATCCCTATTTCCGTATCAATTAGAGGATGAAAAATTTATATTGAGTGTTTGTATTCTTCTTTTACTGTATTCCCTATTGAACTGAAGAAGAATAAAAGAAGTTGGTTCTCCGTGGACGTAAGATATTCACATCTGAACCACATTAAATCTTTTGTGTCTTTTATTTCTGATACTGTTTCTATGAGGTTGCATAACTGATTATTTTTTTAAAGTTCCATTGGTATCTAAATAGATAATACTAGATCCGGATCAAATCATAACGCTTTCGCTCAGAATAATATAAATTTTACTATCATAAGCTTTTCGAGTATATATAAAACGCATAACATATAAAGAAATTTTAACATTTTAAATTAACCAATGCAAAAAAATAAAAAAAAATAAAAAAAAATTGAAAAACAAATAAGTTAAGATCTGACTTTGAACAAGTATATATTATTACTATAGATTAAAAATAAATAATTAGAATTCATACGACTCGAATTTTGATTTCTCGGAACCATTTGAAGTATCCATCAAACTTCAATTTTGATTCCTTATATCAATTCAAATTTGTCTGCAAAATTTATTCCGAGATTTAACGAAGTTTATTTAAAAACATTTTTTAAATAACAATGAGAAAATCCATTACATAGCTCTTAATCGTTGTTTCATAATTGATCCTACTTGATCATGTTGATATTGAAATTGAAAACAAAAAATGCTATTTTTTTTTTTGTAAATTTTGTTTCCATTAATAATTAAGGTTTAATGACTTTTATTAGTGTCAATATCTGCAACAAGGGTAAAAAGATTTTTGAGTCGTATGCCTTAGTAGCTTGAGGCTTGCGAGGCGTACGCTTTATATGCTTCATATGCCTCAAGTTATCGAGGGGTAGGCTTTACAGGTAAAAAACTTTTTGGAATAAGCTTCAAGTCGTTTTATCTCTTATTTTCTCGAGGCGAGTGTTGAGGCGTACTTTTTTAAAACAATGATATTGCTTGCAAATTCTGCCAACATACCTAAATCTGTTTACAACTGATAGGAGGCTAAAAGCGTTAAAGATAAAAGGTGGCAAAACTGTCATGAATAAATTTGTTATTGGGATAAATAGTGTGAATTGTTAGCGGGTTAGATATGTTGTGGCGTTTATATTTGGAGATGCTGACTCGGGCTGTACCCCAGGCAGCCTCTTAAATGGCCTAATAAGTTACATTACCATTGGTTTGCAATTGTCTTTAATGGTTTCTTCCGTGTATGGTCACTGGATATCTTGATTTCTCAATCATATTTGAATGTGACTACTATATTAAAATGAATAAGAGCTTTGTAAGCAACTTGTTGAATGTCTTGAATCAATTATTTCCAAGTAAAGTTTTGAAAGATATGATTTAGTTATTTTCAAGCAAACAAAATTTGAAAGATATTTTATTCTCTTTTATTATGTTAGAAAGAGCAATAAATCATCTAGATCAGAGAGAGAATGATATGTAGGATTGATGTGATCAGTCGATTTCCTTATCAACGGATTAAATAAGGAATATTATGAGAATGCAACATTGGAGGAAACTGGAAAATAAATTGGATACACGTTTCCGATGAATAAGAGAATTGATGAGACATTGATTTATGAATATAAATCAATTACTTCAAACCTAAATATATATCTCTATAGAAAGAAATCCACTCTATAGAGATTATAGCATCATCTCAGTTGTATTTTCTTCATCTTCCTTTTGTCCTCTATTAAAACTTTGTAATCTGTAATCCTCAAATTCAATAAAATTGTCATATCCTCAACTCGTGGACGTAGCTAAGAATTGTTAGTGAACCGCGTTAAATATGCATCTCATTCTTCATTTTGTTTCTATTTTTTATTTATATTTTTCGCTGTTGTTACAACAAACTTGCATCAGAGCTTTGTTTTTCTAGTGAGAAAGATGTCTGCTTTTAATGTGAAGATTGATAAATTTACGGCGAGGAACAGTTTCAGTTTATGGCAAATCAAGATGTGGGCTTTGTAGAAACAACAAGGGTTGTGATTGCCGCTTGTGAAGAAAGCAACCAAACCAATGACTGTTGAGATGACCATTCTGAAAGAGAAGGCACACTCGACAATTATGCAATGTCTTGCAGACGCCATCAGCGAGGTCACGGAGGTGGAAACTGTGTCTGGTCAATGGAGTATAGGCTTGAGAGTCTTTACATGACGAGGTCTCTGACTAACTAGTTGCTCTTAAAGCAATGTCTAACCAGTCTGCGAATGCAAGAAGGTACACCTCTAAGAAATCATTTAGATTGGTTAAACACGATCTTGTTGGAATTACATAATATTGATGTTAAAGTTGAAGATGAGGATGCTGCCTTAATTATGTTAGTATCTTTACCATTGTCGTATGAGAATTTTGTGCAAATCATTTTTTGTTGAGAAAGATGCTGGCTTTGGAATAGGTTAGATTATTACTTCATACCAAAGAGCTGCACCATAAGGGGATCAGAACAATTTTAGATAGTCAGGCTGCTGGGTTAGTAACAAGTGGGAGCTGAGACATGGAAATCAAGAAAGAAGAAATTCAAAAAGGCGGTCTCTAAGGGTCCTAAATCAAACGATATCTGTAATTACTACAAAGAAAATGGACGATGGAAACATGAATGTCCAAAGTAGAAGAAGCAACACGAGAAAAGATCAGCGCTGCTGTAGAAAGAGACGACATCAATTTTAAAGATGTTACCCTAGTTGCTGACGTACACATCTCAACGACGTGGATTCTAGATTTTAGGGCGTCTTATCATATATGTTTGCACAAAGAGTGGTTTGCAACTCATTAGCAAATAGATGAAGACAATATTTCTATGGCTAATAGTTTTATCTGCATGGCAGTTGTAATAGGCTCAATAAAGATACAAACACATGATGATAAATTTTGTGTATTGAATGATGTTTGGTATGTTCCACGCATGACAAAGAATCTAATATCACCGAGTCTTTTGGATAATAAAGGGTTCAGTTTTCAAGGTGAAGGTGGAGTTTTGCATGTCTACAAGGGTTATAATGTGATTTTGAAAGGCGTAAAGCGGGGTACTTTATATTTTCCTCAAGGTTCTACACTATCAGGTTCTGTTGCCGTTACATCGTCGGAGATTGACAAAGATAGGACCAAGCTATGGCATATGAGACATGGTCATATGAGTGAGGGATGCCTATCGAAAAGTGATCTTTGTGGTCACAAGATCAAGGATCTCGGATTTGGTAAGTATTGTGTCTGGGAAACTGCATCGTAGCAAGTTTCCCAAAGCAATACGTAGAACAAAAGGCACACTTGTTTTACATCCATCTTGATAGTTAGTCCGTGCGTAGAGTCTTTAGGAGGTCACGGGATCTTATGTCTTTGACTGATGACGACTTAGGGGTATTCATGATGAAGCATAGAAGTGAAGCATTTAAGAACTTCAAGCAGTAAAAGACAATAATGGAAAATCAAACATGGAAACTACATCATAGCAAGTTTCCAAAAGCAACACATCAAACAAAAGGCACACTTGACTTGATTATATCCATGCTGATTGTTAGAGTCTTTAGGAGGTCACGGGTATCTTATGTCTTCGATTGATGATTTTTTAAGAATGACTTGGGGGGATTCATGATGAAGCATAAAAGTGAAGTCTAAGAACTTCAAGCAGTAGAAGATTGATGGAAAATCAATCAGGGAAGAGGCTACGAACTGAAAATGGGTTATAATCACATGGGTCTAATTTTGATGAGTTCTGTAAGAATGAAGAGCTAGGCATCAAAGAGTCAAGAATACACCTCGGTAGAATGATGTAGCAGAACGTATGAATCAGAGGCTTCTGGAGAGAGCTCATTGCATTCTCTCTAATGCTAGATTAGCTAGAAAGTTTTGGATAGTAGGGGTCAATACATGTTACTTGAGTCATGGACATCACACAGGTATACACATGAAAACTCCCGATGAAGTTTGGTCGGGTATGGCTGTTGATTACTCTAATTTGAGAGTATTGAGTTAGAGCTAAAAATGGAGTATTTGTAGGCTATGGGGATGACGTTAAAGGATATAAAATCTTACCCCCGTTTGAAAGAAGGATTACGTCGGATAGAAATGTAGTTTTTGATGAAAATTATATGTTAAACCTCTGAACTCCATTGTTGTTTCAGAAAATTGTAGTGTTGAGAAACAAGCGAAGCAGGAAGTCAATGTAGATGGAAGTGAATCACAATAGGGAGATCAACATGCACATTAAGAAACAAAAGCACCGATTTCTTCACCATCAATAGCAAATCAGCACAGTTCGACTCTTGATCGACGTCTGAGACCTAAGTTTGGGAAGCTACCTAAGTGGTATGGTTTTGAAAACATGGTGGCTTATGCACTCCAGGTTGCTGAAGAAGCAGATCCTCATGAGCCTTCCACTTACAAAGCAACAGCTACAGGAGCTAATCTGCTCAATGGGTTGCTGCAATGAGAGATGAGATGGAGCCACTTTAATAAGAATCAGACTCGGAAATTAGTCAGACGACCCCCAAAGAGAAAAATTATTACTTGTATTTTCAAGAAAAAAAGGTTATCTGCTGAGGGTATCGAGTATAAAGCTTGGGCAGTTGCAAGAAGGTCCAGTCAGAAAGACGGAGTGGACTATACTGAGATCTTCTCATCAGTGGTTAGACACAGTTCTGTTAGGGTGTTACTAGCTATAGTTGCACATCAAAATCTGAAGCTCGAACAAGTAGATGTGAAGACAACTTTCTTACATGGAGAGTTGGATGAGGAGTTATATATGACTCAGCCAGATGGTTTTCAGGTTTATGAAAAAGAAGATTTCGTTTGCAAGTTGAAAAAGGCTTTGTATGCGCCGAAGCAGTCTCCGAGGTAGTGGTACAAGCGGGTTGATAGCTATATGATAAAGATTGGCTACACCAGGAGTTTGTATGACTGTTGTATCTATTTCAACAACACAATAAGTGGTTCTTTCATTTACCTGATGTGTGGATGATATACTGACAGCTGCAGAGAAAATGTCTGATATTCAGAAGTTGAAGGGTCTTCTTAGCATTGAGTTTGAGATGAAGGATTTGGGTGCAGCTCGAAAAATACTGGAATTGAGATCTACAAGGATAAAAGTTAGAAAAAGCTTTTCTTATCACAGAAGGATTACATTCAGAAGATATTGTTCAGATTTGGCATGTCTAGAGCAAAACGTGTAGATACTCCAGTTACAAATGCAATATATCTACAGCTTTTGCACCTTCGTCTGGTGAGGAGTAAATATCTTTAAGCTTCCTATGCTAGTGCGGTAAGAAGTTTGATGTATGCTATGGTCTGCACTAAACCCGATCTTGCACGTGGTTAGCGTTGTTAGTAGATTCATAGGTGAGTCTGGTAAAGAGCATTGGCAAGCTACGAGGAGAATTTTTTCTTACCTTGGAGGACGTCTAATGTTGGTCTCATCTATGGAGGTAATACACATTGTCTAGAAACAGGCTACTTAGTTTTTGATTATGCTGGAGATGTTGATAGTAGAAGGTCAGTGACTATTTAGGTGTTTGCTCTTGTTGGTTCTGTTTGTTACTTGGAAAGCTACTTTGCAGTTTACAGTTGACTTTATCTATTAAACAAGCGGAGTACATGACATTGACAAAAGCCGCAAAAGGAATATGGTTAAAAGGACTGATCAGTTAGTTGGGTCTACATTACGATCAGGCTACGATGTATTGTGAGTTGTGACAGTCTGAGTGTGATACGTTTAGCCAGTGATCAAGTTCATCATGAGAGAGCTAAGCACATCAATGTGAGAGATTATTTTCTAAAAAGTGAGAAAAGAATTAAGGTGAACAGAGTGGGTATTGCTGATAATCCAACTGATATGTTAACCAAGCCCATTCCACAAAGCAAGTTTCAACATTGTTTGGACTTGCTAAATGTTAGAAGTTGTTGATTACCCTTTCAGTGGAATAATTTGAGGAGATGAGCTATTCGTACATCTGACAGTATTATGGTGCATTTGGTACATCTTTTATCTGTGAGAGGATTCGAGTCAAGTTGGAGATTTCTTAAATATGTTTTGAATCAGTTATTTTCAAATAAAGAAAATTTGGAAGATCATCAGTTATTTTCAAATAAAGAAGATTTGGAACATATTTTATTCAATTATCTAGATTAAAGAGATATTGATCAGTAGGATTGATGTGATCAGTCAATTCCCAAATCTACCGATTAAAGAAGTAATGTTATCAGGAACATGCAACATTGAAGGAAACTGGAAAATAAATCGGATGCACGTGTATGATTAAAAGAATTGATAAGACATTGATTTATGAATATAAATTAGTTACTTCAAACCTAAGTAAAGATCTCTATATAAAGAGAGCCATTTTGTGGAGTTTATATCATCCTCTCAGTTATATTTTCTTCATATCCTTGTAATCCTCAAATTTAATAAAATTGTTCTCTTCTCTGTCCGTGGACGCAGTTACTGTTAGTGAACAACGTTAAATTAGTGTCTCCTTTTTCGTTTTATTTTTGTTTTTATTTATCTTTCTCGCTTCTGGCACAACACAGCTAATTAGGATACATACTAATTGATTAAAGGTAAAAGTGTATACTGATCCCAGTTAGTTTCTCGTTTTAATTGCATATTGTTTTTTAATTATAAATTCAAGCTTGCAGTTAAGATATAATTTAGTTTACTTGGTATGTACATAACATTTGAAACACTCATTTAAAGTAGGACAATTAGGCAAAGATTATAGATTATTTTATCCTTCAAAGATCATTAAGTGTTCTCTTGTTTGCTTTTTATCCATGGCTTGTAAATGGACTTGTCCTCCATTGTCCATCTATCAGATGTTTTTTTTTCTTTATTCTCCTCCTCCATTTCCGACAACTATAGAAACATGTTACAAGCGTGGCTTGTAATTTTGTTAACATAAGCTCAGATAATTCATATATCTTTTATACAGGATATATTTACTTGATAGTTGGGACATTGCAAGAGGTTGACGTTGTTGAAAATGAATGAGCAAGAGAAGGATTTTGGAAAGAAGAAGAGATAACAGCATATAAATCCCACATCATCAAAAATTTAACACGGTCCCTCCTAATATATTAGAAGCCAATAGGCTTATATAAATTAAAAGGAAGAGAGATTATATGGAAATGTGGGGGCTTGGCCATGACATAATAATACATTAAAATGTCAAAGATTGGACCTTGAGCCTTGGGGTCTCTTGATTGAATATGACCGATGGTTGCTGATAGAGCTAGTTGATTTTTTTCTCAGAATTTTAAAGGTGTGTCTGTTCAGTCCAGAATTCGAAAGGCTTGTCTGTTAGCTGAATAAATACAACCATTTGAATTCTTAGCGTATCCACATTAATAGCCGGGTAGTTAAATGGTCACAACCTTTCCAATTCCATCAGTTATTGATGCATACGAATAGGTACATCCTCCTGCCTATAAAAACAGTGCCCAAAGCAAAACAGAAATTACTTTTTCTGCTTGCATTACTTCTTCTTCTACAAAGTAATCCTCTGATCTAGTTTCTGTAATCAACTTCAGTTCGTCAGAGCTCCGTTTGCTGGCATTACACAACGGAGTTGGTCCGTTTTATCCTGGGAAACAAATTGCAACTACGTCGATCAGTGCATACGACGACAATATTGTTTCAAGGAAACAGAATATTTCTGGACTCAGCCATCACTGAAACAGAATACTTTCTGTATATCTTCAATCTAGTGCACAAATCAGTTACGCTTTCTGTGATTATTATAAACACAGTTTGACGTGACAATTGTGGCATAATTGATTAACGTTGATTGTTGTTGCTGTATGTTTGTAATACAATTGTGTATTTGCAAAAGTTCTAACAATCTTAAAACAATATTAGTTGCAGATGACGAAAAGAAGCAGCACTGATTCAACACCGATTCAGACGGTGACAACTGCTCAGCCAGCGCCTGTGTTATTAGCAATGGCTGTCTCATGGCGAAAGGGCAGAGAAATTCAATGGAATCAATTTCAAGCGCCGGCAACAGAAAATGTTGTTTTTAACAACATTGAGCCTTGCCAAGTTTCTGACTGAAGATGCTCCTGTAGTAGCCGAACTCGAACTTGACGCTATTAAAGTAGATGCTCTTAATACTTGGACAAATTCATATTTCATGTGTAAAAACTATATTCTAAATGGTTTGGATGACAGCCTTTACAATGTCTATTGTACTTTTGCAACATCAAAATAACTCTGGTTGGCTCTGAAAAAGAAGTACAAAACTGAAGACGCAGGCATGAAGAAATTCGTTGCTGGAAAATTTCTTGATTTTAAAATGACTGACTCAAAGATGGTGATAAGTCAAGCTCAAGAACTGCAACTTATCATGTGTCAACTAGAAGATGAAAAGATGACTCTTAGCGAGACTTTTCAAGTTGCCGCAACTATTGAGAATTGTCTCCTTCTTGGAAGGGCTTCATAAATTACCTCAAGCACAAGCGTAAGGAAATGACAATGGAAGAGCTCCTAGCTCGGCTACGCATTGAGGAAGATAACAGAAATTCTGAGAAAAAGATTTCTCAGAATATTGCTGTCAAAGCAAATGTAGTTGAGTCAGACGAGACTAACAAAAGAAAAAGGGAGAATGCTCCTAAGAAGTCAAATAATTTCCGGGTCTTGCCACAACTGTGGAAAGAAGGGGCACAAAGCAGCCGAATGTCGCGCGTCTAAAAAGAAGAAGTTAGAAGCAAATACAGATGATGTTTCAAAAGGCATTTCTGATCTCAATTTATGTGCAGTAATATCAGAATGCAATATTGTTGGTAACTCAGAGAAATGGTTTGTAGACACTGGAGCCACTCAACACATGTGCTAACAAATGAATGTTTACAACTATGAAACTGCAGCTGATGATGAACAACTTTTTATGGGCAATTCTTCTACTTCAAAGGTTGAAAGCAAAGGAAAAGTTGTGTTGAAATCGACTTCTGGAAAGGAACTGGCTTTAAATAATGTTCTTCATGTTCTAGAAATTCGCAAGAACCTGATTTCAGGATCGTTGCTGAGCAAACATAGCTTCAAATTGACCTTTGAAGTTGATAAATTTGTTCTTTCCGAGAATGGAGTGTATGTTGGAAGAGGATGTGTGTGATGGTTTATTTAAAGCAAATGTAACCACTATTGTACCACGTACTGATATGAATAAAAGTGAATCTTCTGCTTACATTGTTGAATCTTCTAACATATGGCATTCTAGATTAGGGTATGTAAACTTTGATACATTGTGAAAATTGATTAATCTAGAATTTATACCAAAATGTAATATAGATTCCAACTATAAATGTCAAATTTGTGCAAAAGGAAAATTGATCAGAACCTCTTTTCATCATGTTGAACGAGAGACAATCTCTAGACTTAATACATATCGATGCATGCGATTTGAAAATGTGTCATACTAGAGGTGGAAAAAGATACTTTATTACATTCATTGATGATTGTACCAGATACTGTCAAATATATCTCCTTAGAAGCAAGGATGAAGCATTCGAAATGTTTAAACAGTATAAGACAGAAGTTGAGAATCAACTCAACAAGAAAATAAAATCTTTAAGAAGTGATAGAGGAGGAGAATACGAGTCTCTATTTGAGGAATTTTGTGCTGAGCATGGAATTATACATCAAACTGCAGCCCCGTATTCACCTCAATCCAACGGTATAGCCGAACGGAAAAATAGAACTTTTAAAGAAATGATGAAATGCCTTACTAATTAGCTGTGGCTTGCTAGATAACTTCTGGGGAGAAGCTATTCTTTTGGCAAACCATATTTTAAATAAAATTCCCCGAAAGAAAACAACTAAATCTCCTCATGAACTTTGGAAAAACAGACCACCATCCTACAAATACCCAAAAGTGTGGGGGTGTTTTGCCAAAGTAGAGGTACCAAAACCAAAGAAGGTAAAAATTGGATCAAAAACAATTGATTGTGTATTCATTGAATATGCATAAAATAGTGCCGCATATCGATTTTTGGTACACAAATCTGAAATTGATGATATTCATGAAAATACCATCATTGAATCGAGAAATGCTAGATTTTTTGAACATATATTTCCCTTGAAACATGGTACTGAAACTAATACACCTAAGAGACCAAGGGAAGATGAAGTTCCTTATTATTTTGAGGATGAACAAAATTACACTCAACAAAGTAGTGCTGAACAGCAAGTAGAGGAACCAAGAAAAAGTAAAGTTCAAGGACTTTAAAAACCTTTGGATCAGACTTCTATACATTTATGTTAGAAGATGATTCATTGACATACAAACAAGCTGTCTTCCAACGATGCCCCTTATTGGAAAGAGGCAATTAATAATGAGATTGAATCCATTATGTCTAATCATACATGAGAATTAGTTGATTTACATCAAGGATGTAAGACCTTAGGTAATAAATGGATATTTAAAAAGAAATTGAAACATGATGGTTCAATGGACAAAGACAAAGCTCGTCTGGTAGTCCAAGGATTTAGACAAAAGAAAGACCTGGACTATTTCGATACATATTCACCTGTAATGAGGATAACGTCAATTAGAATGCTCATTGCAATTGCATCCATACATGACTTGGAAATACATCAAATGGATGTTAAAAGTGCATTCTTGAATGGTGAACTAGAGGAGGAAATCTATATGAAACAACCTGAAAGATTTCTAAGCTCAGAAAATGAGAATAAAGTTTGCAAACAGGTAAAATCACTTTATGGTCTTAAGCAAGCTCCAAAACAATGACATGAGAAGTTTGATAATCCTATGTTATCAAATGGATTCACAATAAATGAATCAGATAAATGTGTGTACATAAAACACATATTGGGTATGTCATTGTTTGTCTCTATGTTGATGACCTGTTGATCTTAGGCAATAACAAGGCCATAATAACATCTACAAAGGATATGTTATCCACTAGATTCGATATGAAAGACCTAGGACTGACTGATGTAATATTGGGTGTAAAAATTCTGAGAACACCACATGGATATTCATTATCCTAAACGCATTACATCACCAAAATATTTGAAAAATTCAAGCAATATAATGTAACTATTGCAAAATCACCAGTAGATATGAACCAAAATTGGATAAAGAACGCTAGTAATGGTATCTACCAATTGGAATACTCTCGAATACTAGGAAGTATCATGTATGTTATGAACTGTACTAGGTCTGATATCGCATATGCTGTAAGCAAACTAAGTAGATTTACCAGCAATCCTGGTAAGCATCATTGGAAGGCGATAATCAAAATTTTAGGATATCTAAAGTATACACAAAGTTATGGTTTATACAATACAAACTATTCTTCAATAGTGAAAGGATACAGTGATGCAAATTGGATCATTGGATCAAACGATACAAAGTGTACAAGTGGATACGTGTTCACATTAGGAAATGAAGCAATTTTATGGAAATCATCCAAACAGACTTGTATCGCTAGATCTACGATGGAATCAGAGCTTATTGCACTAGATAAGACTGTAGAAGAAGCAGAATTGATTCGAAGCTTCTTGGAAGATATTCCTAATTGGAGCAAATCTATGCCTCCAATATATTGTGATAGTCAATCAGCTATTGGAAGAGCTAATAGTACACTATACAATGGTAAACCTAGGCATATTCGTCGTAGACGTAAAACGATAAAACTTCTCTCTAACGGGGTTATCACAATAGATTACATTCGATCTAAAGATAACTTAGCGGATCCACTTACAAAAGGCTTGCTAAGAGAGAAAATTCAAACTTTATCAACGGGAATGAGGCTAAGGCCTATAGGCTAAAGGTTTTTCTAAAATGGAAACCCCACCTAGTTGACTGGAGATCCCAAGATCTAGGTTCAAAGGGACAACGAAGTTTAAGAGAAACCCGATGACACTGTTATGCACAAACCATTCCTATGATAAGTCAGTGCATTATATGTTGAATAAGGATAAATATTTGTACTTTTAATGATGTATGTATTTGAGGAATTATTGAATACCCTTTACATAATCACCTACGTAAGTGCGAAAGCGCCGTTTCAAAGAGAATTATAAGGCCAAATTCTCTAAGCACTTATGAGACCAGGCAGGTGTTCAAGGCAAGGGTTATAAGAAACATTTATCGTGTGTTATCTACTTTGGAATTACACAAAAGGCTTACAGTTCAAGGACAGTCTATGTTTACTGATTCGCCTGTGATTCAAATAGATAATCACTAGGAAAGTTCAAGGCCCATGTGCTACTTTAACCGATGCGATAAATGGTTTGTGAAACTAAGATTGACTGCTCATTCATGTGGGGGATTGTTGAAAATGAATGAGCAAGAGAAAGAGGATTTTGGGAAGAAGAGATAGCAACATATAAGTCGCACATCATCAAAAATTTAACACATTCTCTCCTAATATATTAGAAGCTAATAGACTTATATAAATGAAAAGAAAGAGAGATTATATGGAAATGTGGGGGCTTGGTCATGACATAATAATACATTAAAATGTCAAAGATTGGGCCTTGGGCTCTTGGGGTCTCTTGATTGAATATAGCCAATGGTTACTGATTGGGCTAGTGCGCTAAAAGGAGAATTTTTTCTTAGAAATTTAAATGTGTGTCTGTTCAGTCCAGAATTCGAAAGGCTTGTCTATTAGCTGAATAAATACAACCATTTGAATTCTTAGCGTACTCACATTAATAACCGGGTGGTTAAAGGGTCGCAACCTTTCCAATTCCGTCGGTTACTGATGCATACGAATAAGCACCTCCTTCTGTCTATAAAAACAGTGCCGACAGAAATTACTTTTTCTGCTTGCGTTACTTCTTCTTCTTCAAAGTAATTCTCTGATCTAGTTTCTGTAATCAACTTCAGTTCGTCAGAGCTTCGTTTGCTGGCACTACGCAACGCAGTTGGTCCGTTTTATCATGGAAAATAAATTGCAATTACATTGATCAGTGCATACGATGATAATATTGTTTCAAGGAAACAGAATATTTCTTGACTCGGACATTACTGAAACAGAATACTTTCTGTATATCTTTAATCTAGTGCACAAATCGGTTACGCTTTATGTGATTATTGTAAACACAGTTTGACGTTACAATTGTGGCATAATTGATTAACATTGATTGTTATTGCTGTTTGTTTACAATTGTGTATTTACAAAAGTTCTAACAGACGTCTCTCAATAAGAAATATATTTGGCCAGGAGGTTGACGCCTCTCAATAAAAAATATATTTGGCTGATGCTTACATGAAAATCTAAGGGGAGCAGAATTCTAAACAGATGGGAATGTGTTTTAAAGTAAACGAACACTCATTACGTTTGAAAAGATGATGTTTTTGGTGATTGGGTCAATATTTCAAAAGCGTACAGCTCTGTATAGAAGATAATTTTTGAACATAATTACTGATGTTGATGGAAGAAATCAATCTTTTAAGATTTGTTCTGTTTCATTACAGAAATATTTTGATTTTTAGTAACTGCAATTTTTTTTTCATCGTAATGAAATATTTATCCTCTCAAAATAAATAAATATTCCATTTTAAACTTGGGCCTACTGTGTAAATTCTGCCTTTTCATTTCCAGTTCCATTTTCTCTTTGACCTCATAGGAATTTGTTGCATCTTAAACCATTTTCTTGTATTAGCCCTCTCTGGCAAGTTGAGGCACCGTCTGCTTGCAAAAAAGAAGAAGAAAATCTACTAGCTATGTAGTAGTAAATTCTCGACTATATTGAATAAGTTATGATATTCTATTTCTGTAACACTCAAGCATACTGTCTCTATGTTCTGATTCAAAAAGACATTGAATATTTTGTACATCAGGTAAAACCTGACAAGGAGGGTAGAGTGATAGTGGCATTAAAGCAAGGGAACATACTGGCAACTGCTTTTCATCCTGAACTGACTTCTGATACCAGATGGTACTAATTTATTCTTTGAAGACTAGCATTAAATGGTTTGGTCTTGGTTTTTAATTTTTCGCTTCTCAAATTTGTTCAACACATTCATTTCACTTGCAGGCACACTTATTTCCTAAAAATGAGCAAAGCCGATGCAAATGCTGAAAGCACATCTGCATCAAAATTGGTTTTGGAAAACAGCACTGAAGAAAGGAAACTATTCGAGCTTCCTATAATTGAATGGTAGGCAATTGAATGATCGATGATGGATAGAGGTGTCTCTCCAAATGCACATTTATTTTATTTAGTAGCTTCTTAAACTGATTCTTTGTTTCTCTAGCCTTGCATGTAGGATTCTGTCGTTGAGTCTGATTGAACGTGTTCATTGTTTTCTATGTTGGTTGTTTTTGGTAGTACTAAGGCATCTATTATGTAAATATGCTTGAGATTTTAAAACAAGCGTTGGCAATATTCTTTTATTTCAAAAAATAAATTAAAAATGTTAACTGTGAATAATTTACAAAAACTAAGATGATATGGACTCTTATGAGTAATTCGCATAGTAACCTTCCATAGTAAGGAGCTAAACGTGCTGATGTTGTAATCCGTTATTAAATGTATAGTTTTGGTGGTCAGCGGCAGTCATCAATGGAATGAAGTATTTCTTTAGATTGTCTATGTGGAGGTGTTGGACTAGAATGTCCTAAACATCAACTGATTCAAAAATACATACTTAGTGGTCGCTAAATGCAACTGTTTATTGAAAATGCAGGAAGGTTGTTCATCTGTATTTATGTGTTCTTACTGTAGTTTGCTAAATTAAGCTGCTGTCTGTCAATTCATTCTGCTTCCTGCATTAACATGTTTGATACTTGATCACTAAGGTCATTCCCAACCGAGTGTAGATTGGGAAGCAACCGACTTCCGACACGGGGTCGGTTGAGCAACCTATAGTGTGTGTTTCTGCGTCGGGTTTAGTTGACTTACTTTAAGTCGGCTAAGCTTAGCCGACTTAAAATAAGCCGGCTAAGGGAGCATTTCTACTCTTTCATAGCTGGCTTATTTTAAGTTGGTTAAGACTAACGCTTTTAATAGAGATGTTAGTCCATAGCCGGCAACCGGTTATGGTTATCCCTCGCTTCATCAGACTATTGCCTTGATCCATTAGACTGTTGCCTTGCTCCATCAGGCCGTTGCGTCTTTTTCTCCTATATATACCGTCCAATTACAAAAATTATATATACCACTACCTTTTCAATTTTCCAGCTCTATACCACATTTTTGTCATTTCATCTTCATATAATATCAAAAAATACGAAAGACAAATCGAAGAATCTGTCTCAATTCGATTAGAATGCTTACAATTCTCAAGGAGGTTAAAATCAATATCCTTCGCAAACTTCTCATCAACAAAATCAGAATTGTAATTTTGATTAAATCCAGCGAGCATCTTATTCGTATCATCCACAACAAAACCAAAATTTCTTTCATTTCCAACAAAATTCAAATTAGTACTAGAATTTTCAAAATTTAAATTACTCGTAGAATGCATCTTTTCAGCAAAAATACAATGATCAGAACTACATGTCTCCAAATAGCTAACAATGATCAGGATTGCATAACCGATCGTGACACTTAACAAGAAATATGAATACTCAATTCAAAAACAATAGTTGGACGATTGAAGAAAACAAGTTGAGGGTCAGGAAGAGGCTTAAGACGAAGATGTAAGTTTTAGCAATTTTAGTTTATAATCCACCAATACTAGGGGAAACAATCGGCATGAATCAACATTAATGCTTTTCTTAATGCTGATTGTGACGGCCCGCCCCGCACCAACCGACATTTACTCCCAAGGTGCGCTGTACACGCACGGAACGGGTCGTCAGAAGGAAAAAGGAAGAAGGAAATGAACTAACAAGGAACCTGTAGAATGTCTCATAGCGCATAGAATAAAATATAATAATAACATACTTGACATAAAACAGGCGAGACAGTGAATAAGCTGAAACAACTAACATAGCAGCGGAAAATGTAAGTACAGCTTATGATCCAAAGTTAAACATTATTACAACGTTTCAAACTGTCTCAAAGCAAAAGCAAGATAAAGGAGGCACACTACTAATGCCCAAGTAGCGACCACCAACGACACAGGGAGAATATCTATATAATACGTGGAAGCCTCCTGCCCGCCTCCGAATCAGCTACTCGCGCATCACCAGCTAACCTGTCTCTAGTCTGCTCGTGTGAGCACCCAGAGTAATAAGAGGAGACATAAAACTCTGGGTCAGACATAAAGCCTGGTATGAACGATAAACATCTAAAGTGAACAATAACAGATAGACTAAAACATACCTGGACCTGCAACCAAAGAGTTAGCACTACATACTGTACAATACTCTAAAGTGCCATATCAAATGGTGTAAAGATACGGAGGTGAGGGTTTGCATGTCATAGTGATGGCAAACAATCAGGCATAGCAACCATCCTCACATCTTTCACTCGGTGCGTAAAGCATACGATATTCACCACTTCGATCACCCAACATACCTTGCTACGATCACTTTGCCCCATGAAGTCATAAATAGCTTCACTGCACTGATAACGTAGCCACTAATCCTTTGCTATGTCCACTTGCCCCATGGAGTTATTCACCCCATCTGCACTGGCTCATAGCCTTACCAATCCTTTACTATGTCCACTTGCCCCATGGAGTTATTCACCCCATCTGCGCTGGCTCATAGTCTTACTACGCATCACCTTGCCCCTCAAGTCATAATGACTCTACTGCACTGATAACGTAGTCTTGCTACCATCACCTTGCCCCTCGAGTCATAATGACTCTACTGCACTGATAAGTAGCCCATCATCCATTTTTAGTGGTGAATCGAAGTTATGAACGTCGACAACTCCTTAGCACACGTCCCGCAGCAAAGTCCAACCATGAAGTGAACTCATCGGTTCCCAACTGGACCCTGAGCTCTAACTTCCCATATTGGACTGCCTTTGCATCTCGGGTTATTGGTCAATACTGGGTCGGGTCGGATTCCCCTTCAAGCCATCGGTTCGGGTCGGGTTCACTACGTTGCGTCGGTTCATGGTCCTCCTCTGGTACGGTTTGGTTCGGATCCACTCCATCGCGTCGGTTCGGGTCGGGTGTCCCACTTCGGGTCGGGTCGGGTGCCATCTCCCATCTAGTTCGTGCTCCCGCTCCGATCAGCTTCCTCGCCCTCCATTTGTTCCGATCCGATCCTCCTCCTTTAGCCGCTCCGATCCCCCTCCTCTATCCGATCCGATCCCAATATTGCTAGCATGGCCTTCCTTTTTGCCAGATTTCTCAAGTGTCAAGTTCCGATCCGATCAGATTCCTTGCCCAGTTCAACTTATCCGATCCGAGCCACCATATCCGATCCGATCCGGAAACCTGCACTGTTTCCTGAAACTTTCCAGCAAGTGTTTACGCCATTCGACGACGTTTTCGACCATTCTAACTATTGAAATCAATCACAAAGCGTATCATACAGTCATAGCAACATGCATAATCAACCACAAACATCAAAACATCAATATGATAGGTTAAAATGGATCAAACATACCCAAAACCCCATATTTCCCCTTAAGCATGTTTAGGTGAAACTAATGATAGGATTAGCAAAATTTAACCAAATTAACCCAAATTCATATCAGAGGCCTAAAACATCATTTAAGAATTTATGAATATTTTTCCAGAATTTTATCATGTTTAAATTCGCTAATTAACACTAATTACCCTTAATTAGCCATAATTAGTGCAAAACTATGCAAATCACTCACCTTAGCCACAAATAAACTAAAATTTGAAATAAATCTCTGATTTGATGCGAATCCCAATGCTAAACAGCAGCTCCAATATTGATTTGGTGTAGGTTTTCCTCGATTTGATGTTGCTAAGCTTAATCCTTGATCAAAAGATGATTTGGAGGTGATTTAGAGGTTATAGGCCATTTTTAGGGTTTCTTGTAGATAAGTGGAGGCTAGAAAACTGAAATGGAATGATTCTCTACCCCTTTTCAGCCTCCCCACAACCCTAATCCCGAAATGCGTTATGGGCCCATTCACTAATCACCCTATTTGGCCTGGTTAAGCAGTTTTTCCAACTTCCAAACCTTATCTCAGCCATATCTCCCAAACGGTAAGTCCGTTTGGCTATTATGACCACTCTAAGGAAAGGTAAATCATCAAACGGATCTAATGGAAGTGGTTTCAGGTCAAAATTCTTTTCCAATCAAAAGTTATGGCCAAAACAAGATCAGCTAGGGGCAAAACGGTCATTTAAAAATCGACAAAAATCATGAACATAGGAAATGACCCTAATGGATGTTTCCCAAAGTTACATGACCATCCGACTTCATATGGGAAAGAAATAAATATTCTACGATCCTTTGATGCGTAGAATGCGGGTTGTTACATTCTCCCCCCCTTAAGAAATTTCGCCCCCGAAATTCCCTAACCCAAACACATAAAGGGTCCCGCATGTCTATCAACCATAAAACAACAATCAAACATGCAAAGCAAGCAAGATAAGTCTATCCTAGCATGCGGAATAACTAAATTACGAAGTAGATCTTACCAGGCAAAGAGTTCTGGATACGCCTTCCTAATGCTCTCCTCTGTCTCCCAAGTACAGTCATTCTCGTCCTCGCCCCACTGAACCTTGACTAGCTTCACCGCCTTCCTTCGAAGTTGCTTCGTATCGTGCCCCACAATACGAATCGGCTTGCGGTTCCCAACCGCCTCGGGTTCTACTTCGAAGTATTCTAACTGATCATGTGAAATAGTCATATCTGAGTCGTGTTTCTTAGTTGGGAAACATGAAATACATTGTGAACTCCCGCCATCTTCTCTGGTAAGCCAACTCTATATGCCAAATTCCCGACTAGCTCAAGAATAGGGAATGGGCCAACAAATCTTGGTGCTAGCTTGCCTCTCCTGCCAAATCGTATCACGCTCTTCAACGGAGAAATCTTCACGAACACCAAGTCACCAACGGAGAATTTTAAGTCTCTTCTCCTCTTATCAGCATAACTCTTCTGCCTATCTTGGGCAGGCTTCATTCGTTGTTGAATGATCTTAATCTTATCTGAAGTTTCCCTCACCACATCTGGTCCAAGCATAAACTTCTCGCCAGTCTCTATCCAACATGATGGTGAGTTGCACGGTCTTCCGTACAAAGCTTCATATGGAGCCATACCGATATTGGATTGGTAGCTATTATTATATGCAAACTCTACTAGATGCAAATGGTCATCCCATGATCCACCAAAATCCAATATACAAGCTCTCAAGAGATCTTCCAATATACGATTCACCCTCTCCGTCTGACCGTCGGTCTGAGGATGATATGCGGTACTGAGATGTAATTCTGACCCTAGAGCCTCTTGTAAGCTCTTCCAAAACCCACTAGTGAACAACAGGTCTCGGTCACTCACAATGCTTTTAGGTACTCCATGAAATCTCACTACCCACTTCACATACAATTCTGCCAACTTGGTTGCCGTTCTGGTCGATTTGACTGGTATAAATCTCGCGCTTTTAGTCAATCGATCCACAATTACCCAAATGCTATCATGTCCCAATCTAGTCCTTGGTAAACCATCGATGAAATCCATCGATACTTGCTCCCATTTCCATTCGGGAATTTCTAATGGTTGCAACAACCCACTAGGCTTCTTTTGCTCGGCTTTAACTAGCTGGCAATTCATGCATTTGGATATAAACTTCCCAACGTCTCTTTTCATCCCTTCCCAGTAGTAAGTCTGCTTCATGTCTTGATACATCTTATGACCACCGGGATGTATAGTCAGTTTTGAGTGATGACACTCTCTAAGCACTTCGTCTCTCAAACCATTCACGTTGGGTACAACTAGTCTTCCATTCTTTCTAAGCCATCCATCACGATCAAGCCCATACAAATTCATCTCCTCACCATTGATGTTCATCTCTAACTTGGAGATGATTTCCGATAGATTAGGATCGTCCCTCTGGCTGGAACCAATCCACTCTATCAAAGTGGGTCTGATCGCCAAACTAGCTAGCATGACTGGATCTAATTCGCACTTTGGTCTGAAATCAAACCCCACGATATACTCCAGTTGCTTCCATTCAAGAAACATTGCCCCTAAACTGGCATGTATCCTACTCAAGGCATCGACTACCGCATTACCTTTCCTAGGGTATATGCGATATCAAAATCATACGAAGCCAAGAACTCTAACCATCTCTGCTGACGGAGATTCAGATCTTTCTGAGAGAAGAGATACTTTAACGATTTATGATCGGTGAACAACTCAAATCTTTATCCCAAGAGATAGTGTCTCCACATCTTCAGCGCAAACACAATCGCTGCTAATTCCAAATCATGGGTAGGATACTTCTTCTCATGCGGCTTCAGTTGCCGACTAGCATAAGCTACAACCCTACCTCCTTGCATCAATACAACACCTAGTCCGGTACTACAAGCATCCGTGTATACCGTCATCTCTTCATTCCCCTTAGGAATGACTAAAATTGGCGCACGCGTCAACTTCTCTTTTAGACTCTTGAAGGCATTCTCACACATTCCGTCCCAGACGAAGGACTGATTCTTCTTAGTCAACCGAGTCAACGGTGCTGCTATCTTGGAGAAGTCCTGGATAAACTTACGATAATATCCAGCTAACCCCAAGAAACTTCTTACATCTGTTGCATTCTTGGGCGTAGGCCAATCCTGTACCGTAGCCACCTTCGCAGGGTCCACGGCAATACCACTCTCTGAAACAACATGACCCAAGAATCTCACTTCCCTTCTCCAAAAGTGACACTTAGAGAATTTCGCTTTCAATTGGTGTTTCCTCAACACCTCCATCACTATCCTCAAGTGTCCCTTGTGTTCCTCCTCTGTCCTTGAATAAACAAGGATATCGTCTACGAACACAAAAACAAACTTATTCAACTGATCTCTGAATACTCGATTCATAAGATCCACAAAGTAGGCTGGTGCATTGGTCAACCCAAATGGCATGACCAACCACTCATAAAATCCAGACGGCGTCCTAAATGCCGTTTTCGGAACACTCTCATCTGCTACTCGAAGCTGATGAAATCCTGTCGCGAGGTCCAACTGGGAGAACACTCTTGCTCCTTCCAGTTGGTCAAATAAATCATCTATCCGCGGTAGAGGATACTTATTCTTCCTCGTTACCTTATTCAACTCGCGATAGTCCACACACAAACGAAGGGAACCATCTGCCTTAGTGGCAAATACAACTGGTGATCCCCACTCGGAGAAACTTCTTCTAATAAATCCCTTCTTCAAAAGATTGCTAACTTGCACCCCGAGCTCTCGCTGCTCCCTTGGTGCCATACGACGAAGTGGCATCACTATAGGTCTGGCATCTTTCACTAAATCAATACGGAACTCAATCTCTCGGTGCGGTGGAAGCCCGGTCACTTCCTCGAAGACGTCCGGATACTGACCAACCACGGGCACATCTGACAACTCATCCTGCGGAATGTCGAGGGAATTTACAAAACTAGCCATAACCCCATCACTAGGTAGACTACCAAACACTACCCTCCGCCCATCATCCGCCCTAACTGTCACCAAAAAGCCCTCACAGTCTACCACCACCCCGTATCTTTGGAGCCAATCGACTCCCAATATAATGCCATACCCAGTAAAGCCCAAAACAAAGCAATCACAAACAAACATACATCCATGACTCGATAAGACTAAATTTCGGCAAATCATACTAAGGCTAGTCGAACCACCAATCGGGTTCGTCACAACCAATGGTCTATCGACTATCTCGGGTTCCAGTCCCAACCTATCTACCAGGTCACTAGATATGAAGGAACGGGAAGCCCCAATATAAAACAAAACTCGAACTGGTATATCATAAATAGAAAGCATACCTTGAATAACAACATTCTTTCCTTTCTCCGCCGTAGTTGGGGCATTCGACGAAGAAGGAACAACATCAATAACATATGCTTTCACAATCTGCTTCTCCTTAAGAGGTTGCGGACACTTATCCTTAAAATGTCCCACTTGACCACAGTTGAAGCACTTCTTATCCGCTGTCTTGGCCCGACAATCTTTGGCATAATGGCCCTTCTTACCACAGCTGAAGCACTCAACATCCTTCTTGTTCTTTTTCTGGCCACCCTTAGATTGGTCCTGCTTCCTCTTATTCTGAGAGTTATTCTTGCCTCCACCGCCTACTTGCGACTTCAGCCCTTCTGCAGATGCAGCCTCAGTCTTTGACTTGGGGTACAGACTCTCTGATCTCAAAGCTTTCCCCACAATCGATTCAAAAGTCTCATCAAAGTGGTTGATAAGCCTTTCCCCCAAGTATCCATCCAAACCAGTAATGAATTTCTCATTCTTCTTCTCAGGAGAACTCAGCAATATAGTCAGAGACTGCCCTACCATTCTGCTTGAGCTCTAAGAATCTCTTAAGCAGCACTGACTTCTGGGCAGTTGGAATGAACTTCTCGCTAAAGCGAGCCTTGAACTGATCCTAAGTCACCTGATCTTCTGGAGTAGCTGTTCTAATGGCATTCCACCAATTCATCGCTCGCCCTTGCAGCTGACGAGACGCTAGCCTTCTCTTCATCGCATCCTCAAGACCCAAGTCGTCGAAGATACGGTCGCAGCTATCCATCCAATCTTGAACATCTGTGGCCGACTCCGTCCCGTGGAACGACTTTCCACTAAGGTTAGTGTAATCCTTGCACAACTTTGCGAAATCGACCCTAGGCGCCTGCACTACTGGGCCAACACCAACTCCGGGATTGGGAACTGCCCCTTGCACTTCTCTAAGCATGTCTCTCATGAGGTCAGTAAACATCGCCCTCATGTCAGCAGTATTCCCCTGGTTGGTCCCTCTACCAGCACCCCTCGTGTCTCGACTTCTCGTCAATCTGTAAAAGGGAAACGATTAACGACCCCATAGTGGTGCTAGTGCAGTACGACTTCATTCTTATACTACTAATAGTATATATATATAGCTTTGAAAACCAAAGTAATCACAAATAAGCGCTCTCATATACGTACTATCTCTCCCTAGTGTCTTTCCCTAGGTTAACTACGCAACCTAGAGCTCTGATACCAAATGTGACGGCCCGCCCCGCACCAACCGACATTTACTCCCAAGGTGCGTTGTACACGCACGGAACGGGTCGTCAGAAGGAAAAAGGAAGAAGGAAATGAACTAACAAGGAACCTGTAGAATGTCTCACAGCGCATAGAATAAAATATAATAATAACATACTTGACATAAAACAGGTAAGACAATGAATAAGCTGAAAAAACTAACATAGCAGCGGAAAATGTAAGTACAGCTTATGATCCAAAGTTAAACATTATTACAACTTTTCAAACTATCTCAAAGCAAAAACAAGATAAAGGAGGCACACTACTAATGCCCAAGTAGCGACCACCAACGACACAGGGAGAATATTTATATAATACGTGGAAGCCTCCTGCCCGCCTCCGAATCAGCTACTCGCGCATCACCAGCTAACCTGTCTCTAGTATGCTCGTGTGAGCACCCAGAGTAATAAGAGGAGACATAAAACTCTGGGTCAGACATAAAGCCTGGTATGAGCGATAAGCATCTAAAGTGAACAATAACAGGTAGACTAAAACATACCTGGACCTGGACCTGCAACCAAAGAGTTAGCACTACATACTGTACAATACTCTAAGGTGCCATATCAAATGGTGTAAAGATATGGAGGTGGGGGTGTGCATGTCATAGTGATGGCAAACAATCAAGCATAGCAACCATCCTCACATCTCTCACTCAGTGCGTAAAGCATACGATATTCACCACTTCGATCACACAACATACCTTGCTACGATCACTTTGACCCATGAAGTCATAAATGGCTTCACTGCACTGATAACGTAGCCACTAATCCTTTGCTATGTCCACTTGCCCCATGGAGTTATTCACCCCATCTGCGCTGGCTCATAGCCTTACCAATCCTTTACTATGTCCACTTGCCCCATGGAGTTATTCACCCCATCTGCGCTGGCTCATAGTCTTACTACGCATCACCTTGCCCCTCAAGTCATAATGACTCTACTGCACTGAGAACGTAGTCTTGCTACCATCACCTTGCCCCTCGAGTCATAATGACTCTACTGCCCTGATAAGTAGCCCATCATCCATTTTTAGTGGTGAATCGAAGTTATGGACGTCGACAACTCCTTAGCACACGTCCCGCAGCAAAGTCCAACCATGAAGTGAACTCATCGGTTCCCAACTGGACCCTGAGCTCTAACTTCCCATATTGGACTACCTTTGCATCTCGGGTTATTGGTCAATACTGGGTCGGGTCGGATTCCCCTTCAAGCCATCGGTTCGGGTCGGGTTCACTACGTTGCGTCGGTTCATGGTCCTCCTCTGGTACGGTTCGGTTCGGATCCACTCCATCGCGTCGGTTCGGGCCGGGTGTCCCACTTCGGGTCGGGTCGGGTGCCATCTCCCATCCAGTTCGTGCTCCCGCTCTGATCAGCTTCCTCGCCCTCCATTTGTTCTGATCCGATCCTCCTCCTTTAGCCGCTCCGATCCCCCTCCTCTATCCGATCCGATCCCAATATTGCTAGCATGGCCTTCCTTTTTGCCAGATTTCTCAAGTGTCAAGTTCCGATCCGATCGGATTCCTTGCCCAGTTCAACTTATCCGATCCGAGCCACCATATCTGATCCGATCTAGAAACCTGCACTGTTTCCTGAAACTTTCCAGCAAGTGTTTACGCCATTCGATGACGTTTTCGACCATTCTAACTATTGAAATCAATCACAAAGCGTATCATACAGTCATAGCAACATGCATAATCAACCACAAACATCAAAACATCAATATGATAGGTTAAAATGGATCAAACATACCCAAAACCCCATATTTCCCCTTAAGCATGTTTAGGTGAAACTAATGATAGGATTAGCAAAACTTAACCAAATTAACCCAAATTCATATCAGAGGCCTAAAACATCATTTAAGAATTTATGAACATTTTTCCAGAATTTTATCATGTTTAAATTCGCTAATTAACACTAATTACCCTTAATTAGCCATAATTAGTGCAAAACTATGCAAATCACTCACCTTAGCCACAAATAAACTAAAATATGAAATAAATCTCTGATTTGATGCGAATCCCAATGATAAACAGCAGCTCCAATGTTGATTTGGTGTAGATCTTCCTCGATTTGATGTTGCTAAGCTTAATCCTTGATCAAAAGATGATTTGGAGGTGATTTAGAGGTTAGAGGCCATTTTTAGGGTTTCTTGGAGATAAGTGGAGGCTAGAAAACTGAAATGGAATGATTCTCTACCCCTTTTCAGCCTCCCCATAACCCTAATCCCGAAATGGGTTATGGGCCCATTCACTAATCACCCTATTTGGCCCGATTAAGCAGTTTTTCCACCTTCCAAACCTTATCTCAGCCATATCTCCCAAACGGTAAGTCCGTTTGTCTATTATGACCACTCTACGGAAAGGTAAACCATCAAACGAATTTAATGGAAGTGGTTTCAATCAAAATTCCTTTCCAATCAAAAGTTATGGCCAAAACAAGATCAGCTAGGGGCAAAACGGTCATTTAAAAATCGACAAAAATCATGAACATAGGAAATGACCCTAATGGATGTTTCCCAAAGTTACATGACCATCCGACTTCATATGGGAAAGAAATAAATATTCTACGATCCTTTGATGCGTAGAATGCGGGTTGTTACACTGATACTGAAAACCTATCACCAAAAGCTCAGAAAATGGTCACCCAACGAGCAAGCTGAATTAGCACACCGTTGGGTTGAAATTTGAATGCTCTAAAGACAATAGAAAAAGGACGAGCCAAAATAGTAGTTCTTTTTGGAATACTATGGGCAAATTGTTCAATCGTCGAAGTCATAATAATCGCCAAAGATCCATTGATTCCTTGAAGCAGTCTTAAAAGAGAATTAATGCGAATTGTCAACGTTGGGAAAGAGCTAATGAAGAGACTTGATACAAGGCTACAAAGTGGGATAAACAACATAGATATGGTGCTGCTTTTAAATTTTACTTTTAATGTTTTTTCCCACTAATAACATTTCATACTGTACAGCTTAACCAAGCAAATATTTTATATATGTCCGAACATAATAATCAACCATTCAACATGCACAATTTCTACAACATTCTCTTTAGAGAGGAAAAATGGGGTATAGTTCGAGAGGAGCACTCGGTAATGCACTTTCTTCGTAGAAAGACGAGCGATGAATCAAGCCATGATAGTTCAGATGCACTTGAAGACACCCCTTTTACAACCAGTTCAGGTGTTAGGCCACTTGGAAAATTCAAAGGGAAGAAAAAATACCAACCGATTATAGCTTCCACTATGAACAAATTAGTGTTAGTATAGCCGCTGCCGAAGAAGCAAATTAACTTTACATCGACACAAAGGAAACTAAGAGTCTTGAGAGTGTTAAGAAAAAATAACAACGTCGTAATGCAATATGCCAATTAATAAATGAAGAGTTAGAATTGATAAGATATGTGCAACAACCCAAACCCAATATCTAGTTGGGCCTCTATCCCAGTCCCCATGACTGACTTTTACCTATTACTTCAATCTTCCGTGACTGGATTTCAGATATAATAGGTCAAAATCCAATAGTTCCTACTTAGCCATGATGCAATACCATACTAATGGATATTTAATCCTTTCTCAGTTATATCTTATGCCACTATTTATTTGCAAGATATTGGATATCCAACTCGGGCTTCAGTGGACTTGCATTTTAACATTTTGCTAAAAATCCGGACCCACTACAAATTGGGTTGTTACAACAGGAATTATTGCGACAATAAAGAGTTGATGAGTGCGACAATAAAGAGCTGATGATATATCTCTTTTAAGTTACAACCTTAATGAACTCAATCCATTGCAACGACTATATATGGAAAATCAAATTGAGGAGTATCACAGACGTCACAGAGGTTAGTACACTACACCAGAAATGCAAATTAAGCAGTGCTTTGGGCCGTATCTAATGTGATTAGGTAGTGCTCTGGGCTGTATCAAATTTTCGTATGTTTAAACATTTGATATGACCTTAAGTCGTATCTAACTATCAAAAAAGATACGACCTTAAGCACTGCCTGATTCTTAAAAAGATACGGACTTAAGCACTACCTAATTCTAAAAAGATACGGCTTTAAGCACTATTTGATTCTTAAAAAGATATGGCCTTAAGCCGTATCTAATTTATGTATTCCCTACCTGATTCTTAAATTAGATACATCCTTTGATCGTATCTATTTCATAAATTAGATACAGCTGAAGGCCGTATTTAATTTATAAATTGGTGCTTTTTTTTATAGAGCAGCATAACTCATTCAAGCTGTTTCAATATACATTAAATGATGCTTGAGATCTCAGAAGTTGCTTTAATATACAAAACATGAATCTAGAATACTCTACTAAGACAACTTGAATTATAAAACACATCCAATAAATATGGTCAATATATAACTAAAGTGTACAAACAAACAACAAACTGTTAAGTGTACAAATCTATTGTATCCTCTAGTCAGCAAATTCAAGTTTACAACGTAATAAGTTCTGCAACAAATAACATAAGAGCATAATATCTAATCTTAATATTATACAACCATTTTGATCTACCAATTTCACTACTCAGAAATTCACAAACGTAGATGTCTCTTTCTTCCACATCCATATCCCCACCAAAAGAAGTACGACCATCGTAATCATTACTGACATAAACACAACATAGTTAAATATGAGTTATATGCAATGCATTAACATAACTACCTGTGAGTAGTAGGAAACAAAGATACATGAGCACAATAATTAAGGTTTGGGGGGGAGGGGGGATTAGATTGGTTGGAGGGAAGAGGGGAAGAGCATGTCTGCTACATTTGATTTCACCTCAAATAGTTAAGGTGCACCAAAGATACTTAAGATGGAAAAGTTACTTCAAGCTTGAGAATAAGAAATATATTATTATAATTATTTTCAAAAAAGGAAAAAAAGACCAAGTAGCCATCTATGTTTTGCTTTAGCATCCAATCAAAAGAAGAGGACCGAACAAAAAATTATTCCCAATCGAATTTGGAATAGTTTGTTCTGCTGTAAACTATTTTGCTGCAAACCGAAAAGATATAAGAAACTCCACCAGCAATTAGCTTTGTACATAAATTTTCACTCTGTTTAATTTTGTATTTTGATAGTCTAAACTCCAAAGGAACAAGCATAAATCTGTGTATGCTATTTAATCTACCTCTATATGATACATCTAGCTACACAAGAAGAGGCAACAGAAGCGTCTGATGTTGCTGCCATAAAATTCAGAGGCCTAAGTGGTATAACCAACTTCAAGATGAACCTCTACAATATTAAAAGCATTCTAAAGGCTAAAAAGTGCCAAATTACAAACTAGCTACTCAGAGGAGCATACTACAGTCAGGCTACCAATATGCGACGACTTGTGAATTACAATTATTGAGGGGCTCGTTGAAATCATATCTCGAAGGGAAAATACTGGTCTTTGTTAATATATACAAGTATATTTAAGAAAGTCACTATCAGACTTGTGTTTGATGAAGTAGCTTAAAAGCTAAAATAACTCAAATAAGTGGCTTTCAAAACATACTTCAAGCATATATGTGTTAGGCTGGAATCTACAAGAGATGGTTAATAACATGTACATCTATATTCTTGCATAAAATATTAAGGGAAAATTCTGTTTGGACAAAAAACACATACACAAGAGATCTTGACTGTTAGATCTCATGTAAAAACAAGAAAAATCCAACAAATAGTTGAGGTTGGAGTCAGACCCGAGTATTACAGCTTAGATTGACGCTGACGACGATAGGAATTCGTGACGATTCATGAAGATGCTCCGCTGCTGCATAAGTTTAGTTTATCTATGTACGAAAAAAAATTGTATACATTACTTAAACTTCCGCTGTATATAAAATATTGTAACTCTGATATTTTGTGTAATTTTCTTCTGCTGTGAGATATTATAATATATTTATTCGGTGATTTCTGTGTCTGATTCTATTTGACCCATAAGCTAAATAACAATCTGTCGTTTCGAGCGGTTTAAGTTGGTTTAATTACCGACTTGAAGCGGTCGAAAATGTAGGTCAATATGACACGTAACACATTGTTGTTGCTTTGTAACAATATAAGCATTAGTTTGTCGAGCACCATTTTTTACTAGAAAGATTTGAAGACTTACTCACATAATCAGAAACATAATAAACACCAAATTGTTCTTTTAGAACTCAAATGTAATCAACTCCTATTATATGATACTTGTTTTAGGTTGCAGCATATGATACTAAGGTACTGAAGACACCTGACCTTTTACAGTCTACGAATTACTCTTATTTATATTTTCTTAAGTGTTTAAAAGCAAGCAAAGATAGCTACCTGATATATTTTTGTGCATTTAGGCATTTTCGATAACAGTAAAATGATCACAAGGAAAAACTTAAGGCTTTTTTTATGCACATGGACAGCCCATTAAAATTTTAATCCCAAGAACAAACCTGTTAATAATGTAATCATAAAGACATTACACTGTTAAACTCCTCTTCTCTGAAAATTTCATCGCACAAAATAAACTCCTCTTCCGTAATAAGTAATGGCAGAAATCATCCCTTTTTCGCGATTTCGTGAATCATTTTCATGAATCGATTACGACGATCAACTTCCACCACATCACTGATCCTTCGCCGTTTTCTCACCACTCGTTATCGCTGCTTTCTTCTTCTTCATCAATCGTCTCTCTTACCCATATCCCGGTCTCCTCATCAAACTTCGACACGAATTTTTTCTCCTTGAATATTTTTTTGTAAAAACATTACAATAGTTTTAAGGTATCATTTTCATATTTCTTTAGGTGTCAGTTTTACTGTAATTGTTGTTTTATGTTTATGCTCTTTTTTTTTTTGATATTGTATTTTTGTGATCATGTACCGTTGCATTACCTCTGTATTTCAGTAGAAATTGGTTTTCTTTGATCAATCAAAATGTTATGTACATGGTTCTTGTATTTTTATATATAATTACAGTAGTTTGCAGGTATTAGCTTATTAGTTTTCTAGGTATTAGTTTTACTGTATTAACGTGTTATGCTATTCTTATTACAATTTTGGTGCTATATTATTTTTGTTGTTACACTGTTGCATTAACTATGTAACTCAGCTGAAGTTATTTTTTTTAATCAAACATCCTGTGAAGTAAACAATTCTTGTATCATTTTTTTTAAAAGATTATAGCAGTTTACAGGTATCAATTTTATATATGTAGGTATCAGTTTTTTTACTGTGAGTATCATAACTGTGTTAACAAGGTATCGGTTTCCATTTGTTTGCTTTGCTAATTGAATCTTTTGAATGATTTTCCTCTTCCAGTGGTCAAAACAGTCTTCTTATTATTGATTTAAGCGGCAACACAGTGATTAGGCCACCCGAGGATAAACGTCAAGCTGGGAGACCAACTTCTAAAAGAAAAGTAGGATTTACATATTGTCAAGCCAAGCAAAAGAGATGTGGTGTGCGCAAAGAATATGGCCTAACAAACGGAATTGTCAATCTTCAAATAATATGTGATTTTTATTGCATTTGTTTCAGTGAATACATGTATTTTTGAGTTTTTTTTTATTTACAAACTTGTATATGATAGCAAATTGGTGTTTGATACTTTGAAAATATGCTCAATATTCTATATTTTTAATAGAAATTCTTCATACCTTGTAGTCTTTTTATTCTATTTTTACATTAATGTGTTGTTCGTATGATATGATATGATATGATATTGTTATGATTACTTATATGAGATTTGCATGTTGAGTATCAGTTTTAACCTCTTATATGTATCAATTTAATGTGTTTTATTTGTTTTAGCTTCTGGGTATCAGTTATATGCTTCTGTAGGTATCAGTTTTGTGTTTTTTTCATGCTTGCAATTTTTAGGTAGCAGTTTCATGTCTCGGTAGATATCAATTTCGTTTTTATTTATTTATTTCAGTAGCTGAATATCAGTTCTATATCTTGTAGGTATCAGTTTTTTTTTTTACACTTTGTAGATATCAGTATTTTTATACCACATTAAGTATCATTTTTTATTATTTTCTTTCTTTAACGTACTTGGGTATTATTTTTTGGTAAAATTCAGTTGTAAAACATGTAATATTTGGTGTAACTTTAATATAATATTTGGTGTAATACAAGTGATGAATTAATATCAGTGGGTATTATAAAAAATAAATATCATTTTTGTGATAATCGAATTGAGTTGATTTCTATTATTTTTTAATCAGTGGTATCAGTTAGAATTAATGTTGTGTATGAAAAAATCATTTACCAAAGCAAACAACTCAAAACTGCAACCCCTTGACACAGTTTACACAAAGTCACAAAACTTATACCTAAAAAAAATATAAAACTGATACCTAAAAACTGCTATAATATTTTAAAGAAAAACTAATGCAAAAAATGTTTAAATCATAGTTTGATTGATTAAAATGACATAAGTTCAAATTGAGTTATAAAGTTAATGCAAGAGTACAACTACAAAATTAACACAGCGACAAAATCGTATGAATAAAAAATATAGCACAGTTAATACTGTTAAACTGATACCCAAAAAAAAAAAATAACTGCTACCTAAAAAACTGCTGCCGTGTTTTTTTTAAAAACTAATACAAAAACTATCTCTTCCACTGTTTGATCATCAGTTCGATTTTGAGCTCCATCTTTTTGTTGTACTTTACGAAATAGGGTTTCGACATTCGATTGTATTTCATCGCATTAGTTTAGGGTTTCGGTTAGTTTTAAATTGGTACATAAAAAACACAACAAAAAAATACGAAAACAGAAGATGATTTCATGAATCGATTGCGTGATTTCGTGAAATATGAATTCATGATTTTTTATTTCGCGATTTCGTTATTTCATGGTAGGAAATTGAACGAGAGTTGTTTATGTCCTTCTGAATAAAATATTATACGGCGAATGTCCTTCTGAATAAAATATTAGGCAGCTGTCCTTATGGTTAAATTTTTAGTGCTAATTGTCCTTGTAAATTAATTACCCTTTCGATAAATAGCCAGAACTTGACTAAGTATGTTTCCGCAATACAAATTCAAATGAGACAGAAATCGTTAAAAGAAAAGAGGTAGTTGGAATGATTGAACAAGTTGCAGTTCAAGAAAATACCAGGAATTGCCATACAAGTGAACAGATTGTGACACCCCACGTTCATTAATGTCACTCACAAAGGGAATGCATTAAGTTTCGTGAAGCGCTATAGGTAAAATGACACAGAATAATTACAAGACAGATATAAATAATGCAGCAACGGAAACTTTAAATTTTTATTTCAACCATAAAGCATAATACCGTGGTCCATGATTTCATAAGTCACAAAAGCCATTACAATAAAATAACTTATGTCTTGCATCATCAGAGTACATAAGAATATGAAAAACATAATTTTCCCCAAATTAAAAGAGTTAAGCCATAGTAGAGACAGGAACTTGAGCCATACTTCAGAAGTAGCTCCTAGCAAGATGATATCTGAGTCCTGATTAAGTCTGAGTGTTTCCTCCTTGAGAACCTGGGGGAGGGGGAACGAAAGAAAGAAGGAGAAACAACAGGGTCACACATAAAGTATGGCGAGTCTAGTTACTTTTAGCCAGTAGGTAAATAAAAGCAACATGATAGGCATATAAAGTGGATAAGAGAGAGATTATTACATAAATGGCAGGTGTGACAAGATAAGCAAGATAAGGTGTATGTGCCTCACTAATGATTACTCTGCATTATTACTAGTATAACTGAAATGAGATGATCCCTTACACTATAAGTTGGCAGGCTTAGGTCATACGTCCAAGTATACCCATACCCCTACCCTAATCGATCGGCTCCCTACTCCGTAGATATCCTGTGCTGGCCCCACAGTAGGAGGTATCACTTCCTAAAGTGGCAACCCAAGATGTGCACAACCGTGTCTACTGGTGTCGCGGTCGTCTTAGCCCTCTCTGCCCAGCCCATGCATGCACATGTCCCCGGTCGGTTTGCACCACCCACACCGTCCGTCTTGTTTGGATCTCTTACAATCAATCAGTAAGCGTGCCCTTCTCCGCCAAGGACGGAGTTCTTTACTTGATACCAACTTCGGGTTACTGACTGAAATGAGTCCCACACAATATGATACAAGCTCTCCCCCTTGTCTTGTATCCCCACTAGGTTTTCCACTGGCTATGTATACCCTTAGGTGTCTTTAATTACATAGCCCTATACCAGTTATGCTTACCCTAAAGGATGTCTTTAATTACATAATTTCATTACATTATCTACCGGTTTGTATACCACTGGGTGTCTTTAATTACATAACCTTATCGGATTAAGTTCGTAGGCCTATATATAAATATTACGCACCCCTCTAATTTACTTAACCCACCGACTACCCATCCAATTTTACTTAACCCTAACTTAAGTTCATAATCATGCAATCTTTAAATTAGGTTAAGTAGTCCAACTCAATACCATGTCCAATTATGGTTATAATGAGCTAGACCTCCCACATTAGGCCTACAAGGTGTGGATGTTGGATATGCCGGTCGGGTCTGGGCAGTCTTATTCCATAGTTGGGCCTAACCTCGCGTTTTAGCCCGATTCGTATTTACGTACTTAGACCTCCCACATTAGGTTCAGTATTAGTGGCTGCTGGATATGCCGGTCGGGTCCGGGCAGACTTCCGCCACTAATACAACCTAACCTCGTGTCGTAAGTACAATTACAATTCCCAATTGTAATGACTAAATATTCCATTTTTAATTAATTAATCCTTTCCTTTTCTAGGTGTCAATACCTATTTTACCCAATAATTTGAATTACATGTCCATAAATGTTCATATTTAAATTATGCCATATTTAACCCTTTTTTCCCCGTTCCTTAACTAGCGCCCTCACAAAATTGGCAACATGCCTAGGCTAGACAATAGCCTAGTCATAAACAATAATAGGGAAAGTAACTAAAATGATCATCTTGGCATCAACATAAACTTGTATGATAATAAGGTGAACATACATACTGGCGTGGACATGAAATGTCATCATAACAAGGTGATAATTTAGATCACATAAAATAGATCTAACATGATAACATAAGGTGACAATTTAGATCACATAAAATAGATCTAACATGATAACATAAGGTGATAATCCCGATCTGTCTAACAGTTTCAATGTCCACAAAAATTAGATTTACTAATTTAGAAATAGAACTACACACATACACATCATATCATGTCATAAAAGTTAAAATTAAGATAAAGGTTTAGATCCAATTCTAACCAATTCAAGGTGACATATGTTCATGATTTACATAAGTGATTAGATCTATCCAATGATATAACTGTCCAGATTATTAGATCTATATTAACCATAATACAGTTACAAACCAAGATCCGCAATAGAACAATCACAATTGAATTGGATCTAGAGAAATAGATCTATCATAACATAGCATAAGATCTAACAATAACATAGATTCAAGGTTTACAACATATCCAAATCACAGTTTTTCATAATTCACTTTTATTTATCTAAACGTAAAAGAAACTAAAACTCATTGTGATTGGATTGCTAAGATGATAGAAAAGAGGTTGATGCTGAGTCTATGCTTGAATCTCAAAATTTGATATGCTTTAGTTGATAGAATAAGATGAGAGACCCTAGTTCAGTTCAGACTCTGGCAGAGTTTGGCTGCCATGACCTCCAAGGAAGAAAATATGAGAAATAGCCACATATTTATAGCTGCAAAGCCCTCTAAAACCGACTGCCACCTCAGCCATAGGGGTGTCGACACTCCTGTGGGTGGGTCGACCCCTAGGTCGACACCCCTCTAGGGGGGTCGACACCCCTCTAGGGGGGTCGACCCCCCTCTAGGGGGGTCGACCCCTTAGAGCGGGAATTTTTCCACTCTGACGAATTTTTCAAATTCGAACCATTCTAGATAGAATTCTGACTCAGTTCTGACTCATCTCTGACTCATACGTATGTATATACGTTTTCTGCACGTATACAAACTTAAAACCCTCATAACTTCCTCATACGATGTCTGTTTTACGCAAATCAAATGTTTATCTTGACCAGAATTTGGAGATGGACGCAATTGTGCTATTCATTTCCTCTTATTCTGAATATTAAATTAATTATTATTTAATTTATCCTCTTTTAGTGTCAGTACAAATTCGGGGTGTTACATTCTCCACTACTCAAAGGATTTTGTCCCGAAATCTCTAAGTTGAGAAGAATGCATATCCTACAATCCATCATCCATCTACTCATCCACCAACCACTGGCATCCATTGTCCTTAAAGATTTCTAATGCTTATATGAATATATGCGAAGGTGTGTGTATATGTCCCAACACTAATGCGAAGATCAGATGGTCTACTGATTCAGTTGATCTCCTTAATGCAATGTATGTTAGTGCCATGAATCCAATATGTATGCAAATAAACCTATCATATCATATAAGTTCTATATGTGTGCACATTCATTCGTCCAAATGCAACATCCATATGCTAACTCATCCATTTCCATTCATAAAATAAAAGAAAATGCACACACATCCATATGCAATATGCGAGTGATTGAGCCGATCTTAGTGCCTAATGTGTGTGCATATGCATCCACAGGCAACTACTAGCAAAAACTTGCATCCATCAAATATAACATGTTTCAAACACATGTTTACATCCATAGGATTCCTATTTAAAGGTCGAAAATACGATGAATAAGATATATTCTATTGATAGAAACAAGCACTGATAAAACTTACGAAAAGGAGTTAAGAACATACCCTCGAAAGAAAAGGGTACGGAACACGAACCTTGTCTTCAGTCTCCCAAGTTGCATCTTCTGGGTTATCTTCCTATAGAACCATTAGCAACTTGATCTCCTTATTGCGCAGCTTCTTAACTTCTGAGCCAAGAATACGGGTAAGGACTTGTTAGACTGTCGCCTCTCGTTCCACTTCGACTTCTTCCAACATACTCGGCTCAACAACTTCCTCGGTGTCATGTAGGCACTTCCGCAAATGAGAGACGTGGAAAACGTCATGAACGCTGGATAGATTTTTTGGGAGCTTTACTCGGTAGGCCATTTGGCCAATCCTCTCGGTCATGGGAAAGTGTCCCACAAACCTAGGTGCCAACTTCCCTACTGATCCGAAGCGAACCACATTCCTTAAAGGTGATACTTTGATAAAAACCAAGTCTCCCACTTCGAATTCGATGTCAGTCCTTCTCTTATCTGCATAGGACTTCTGGCTATCTTGAGCTGTCTTCATCTGCTGTCGAATAAGGTTAATCTTTTCGGATATTTCCTTAATCGTATCTGGTCCAAGTAATAATCTTTCTATAGATACCCACCAACAAGTTGGAGATTTATAGGGTCGTCCGTATAATGCTTCGAAGGGTGCCATGCCGATGCTGGCGTAATAGCTATTATTATAGGCAAACTCTACTAAAGGAAGATGCTCTTACCAAGTCCCTCCGAAGTCCAGGATACATAGCCTTAAAGGATCTTCAAGAATCCTGTTCACCCTCTCTGCCTGTCTGTCGGTCTGAGGATGATAAGCGGTGCTCAAACACAACTGTGTACCTAATGCTTCTTACAAGCTCCTCCGAAATTCGCTGGTAAAGATGGGGTCACAATCGCTCACGATGCTGGAAGGTACTCCATGAAGATGAACTATCTCACGAACATAAATTGCTGCCAATCATGATGCCGTCCTCTCACTCTTAACTGGAATAAAATATGCGCTCTTAGGGAGTCTATCCACTACCACCCAAATACTGGTGTTACCTTTCTTCGATCTAGGCAACCCATCTATGAAATCCATAGAGACGCTCTCCCATTTCCACTGCGAAACCTCCAACGGATGAAGTAATCCACTGGGCTTCTTTTGCTCAGCTTTGACTTGCTGGCAAACTAAACATTGAGAAACAAATTCGGCCACATCCTTCTTCATCCCAGCCCAAACGAAAACCCTCTTCATGTCTCTATATATCTTATCACCACCTGGATGAATAGTCATCTTAGAATGGTGGGCTTCTTCTAGGACTGCCCTTATCAAGCTTCCAGTTTGAGGAACACAAAGCCTTCCATCTCGTCGCAACCACCCCTTTTCATCTATGGCATATCTACTGAGGTGACTAAAAGTCTCTCATCTTCTGAGTTTATCCATGATGTCTAGAACCTGTGGATCACCTTGTTGCGAAGCTCCTATCTGATCCATAAGGGTCGGTCGTAACTCTAAGGATGCAAACAAATCAGGCAAAACCTCGATGGAGGGTCTAAAATCAAAAGCTGATATGAATTCCAAGTTCTTTCTCTCCACAAACAGAGGACTCAGGGCCACCCTCTGCCTACTTAGTGCGTCTGCCACCACATTACCCTTGCCAGCGGTATAAGCAATCTCAAAATCATACGAAGCCAAGAACTCCATCCACTGTTGTTGCCTTACGTTTAGATCCTTCTGTGAGAATAGATACTTGAGAAATTTATGATCGGTGTATAACTCGAACTTTTCTCCAAGTAAATAATGATGCCATGTCTTTAACACGAATACTATGGCAGCTAGCTCTAGATCATGGGTGGGGTAATTCTTCTCATGAAGTCTTAACTGTCTACCCCCATAACATATTAATTTCCCGTCTTGCATCAGAACCGCACCAAGCCCTGTACCATACGCATCAGTGTAGACAGTAAACACTTTACTTCCATCAGGCAAGTCAAGACTGGGACTGTTGTCAGAGACCTCTTCAGTCGTTGGAAAACAACGTCACAGATTATGTCCCATGAAAATGCCAAATTCTTCTTTGTCAGCCTGGTGAGAGGAGCTGATATTTTCGCGAAGTCCTTAATGAACTTCCTATAATAACCTGCCAACCCAAGAAAGCTTCTCACCACGGTTGCATTTTTAGAAATCTGCCAATCTTGCACTGCAACTAACATGGAGAGATCTACAGCTATCCCTTCTTTGGAGACTACATGCCCTAAAAATCTCACCTCTTTTCTCCAAAAAAGGCATTTGGAGAACTTTGCCTTAAGCTGATGGTCACAGAGAGTTTTTAAAACTTCTCTCAAATGTTAGGCATGCTATTCCTCACACATAGAGAAGATCAAAATATCATCAACGAAGACTACTACAAATTTGTTTAGGAACTCCCAAAACACCTACTCGTCAAATCGACAAAATAGGCGGGTGCATTTGTCAACCAAAAGGCATAACTAGCCATTTAAAGAAATCGTCCAGAGTTCTAAAAGCAGTCTATGTTGTCCTCAGCCACCCTCGTCTGATGGAACCCCGTAGCCAAGTCCAACTAAGAAAATACCGAGGCACCAACAAGCTGATCGAATAAATCATCAATCCTTGGAAGTGGGCTCCTATTCTTCTTGGTGAGCTTATTCAATTCTCTATAGTCAACACACAGACGAAGTGAACCATCCGCTTTAGTAGCGAATACTACTGGATCACCCCATTCCGATATGCTTCGTCTGATAAACCCTTTCTCAAGGAGCTCCCCTACTTGCTTACTCAGCTCCCTCCTCTCCCTTGGAGCCATGTGGTGCACTGATAATGCAATTGGCTTTGCATTGTCCACCAGATATATGTGGAAGTCAATCTCGTGCCCTAGAGGTAAACCCCGTACCTCATCAAAAACATCGAAAAAATCTCGAACCACTGGAACATATTGCAAATCATCTATGGATGCATCTAGAGACTCTAGGAAGCAAGCATAACAGACCCTTGGTCATAAGAAACTTCGTGGGTCTTCCCGTGACAAGTCAGGAGTCTAACAACTCTCCTCTCACAATCCGGAATGGCCCCATACGTGATAAGCCAATCCATTCCTAGAATCAACGCATAGCCCATAAACCCAAGCACATACGCGTTGCATTCAAACTCGACGCCTAACACAAATATTTTCAAACCTCGACAAATCATCGATAAATGATCTGAACCACCAATGGGGTTTGAAACAACTACGGGATCCACTACCATACTAGCAACTAAGTGCAGAGATTCAACTACAGAGTTTGATATAAATGAGTGTGAAGCACCATAATCAAAAAGTGTTCTAACTGGATGGTTTGAAAGAGAAACTAAACTTTCTACGGAAATTTTTCTACCTCTTTCAGGAGCATTGATCGCGAGAGCATGCACCTGCCCTCCAGAAGTCCCTCCTCTTTGACCTTGTCCTTGCGATCCCTGTTTCTTCGGTCACTCTTTAGAGAAGTGTCTGACCTCTCCGCAATTAAAGCAATTAGGCTTCCTTTTCTTGCAATCTTTGATCAAGTGACCCTCTTTCCCACAATTACGACATTTTCTATTATCCTTGCCTTTATCATCTTTCCCTCCTTTATTCTGCTGTTGTTGCCCCTTCTTGGGCCACACCTTCTTATTCTGCGATGTCCCCTCAGCTTTTGTTTCCTTCTTTTCTCCCTTGTCCTCCACATGCATTAGGGCCATATCAACAAGCTTTTCAAAGGTGGCTCCCATTGGAATATGAGACATAGATAAACCATGCAGGGACTCATTCAGTCCTTTAGCAAATCGCAAAGCCTTTTTGTGCGGTGTATCCGCCAACTCTAGCCGGAACCTAGCCACATGGTTGAACTTGTTCACATACTCCTTTACCGTCAAATTTCCTTGTTTAAGTGTTAAGAACCTCTCCATCTGTATGCTTCTCTCAGCTTGGGAAAGAAATTTCATTTCGAACCTCTGTCTAAAATCTTCCCAAGTTTCCACCGGACGCCAGCTTCGGTGATTTCCCACCAAAATGAGGCTTCGTCCTTTAACAGCCAAGCAGCTAACTGGATCTTTCTTCGGTCCTCCACTTCAAAGATTACGAATAAGTCCTCGGTCTCCTTAAGCGAATTCCGAGCTTCTATGAATGTCTCGTTCCCATGGAATGGCCTTCTTCCTATAGCCCGGAAGTCTTTGCAGATCTTGGCAAAGTTTTCGGCTTTAGGAGGGGGGGGGGAGGAGGAGGAATGACTAGTGCATCTAGTGGAGGAACGTCTCTTGGGCCTTCGGCCGGCGCCATGGCCTCCAAATACCTCCGGAACCATCCGGGTATTGTGACGCCCTCTGGGAGATTAGGGATGTTTTGTTCCTCGGACATGCTAAAAAAAAGGAAAAGGAAGAAATTTAGATAAAGGACCGAAGGTAGTAAATATGGCATTTTGGGAATGTTTTTCAAAATAGCCTTTTCTTTTAAAACCTTTTTGAAAATAATTTCCAAAAACTTTTATCCAATCTGGTAACCTTCAGCTCTGATACCAAGTGTGACACCTCATGTCCGTTAATGTCGCTCACAAAGGGAATGCATTAAGTTTCATGAAGCACTATAGGTAAACAGACACAGAATAATTACATGATAGATATAAATAAGGCAGTAGTGGAAAATTTAAATTTTTATTTCAACCATAAAGCATAATATCGTGGTCCACAATTTCATAAGTCACAAAAACCATTACAATAAAATAACTTCTGTCTTGAATCATTAGAGTACGTAAGAATATGAAAACAAAATTTTCCCAAAATTAAAAGAGTTAAACCATAGTAGAGACAAGAACTTGAGCCATACTTCAGAAGTAGCTTCTAGCAAGATGATATCTGAGTCCTGTTTAAGTCTGAGTGTTTCCTCCCTGAGAACCTGGGAAGGGGGGGGGGGGACGGAAGAAAGAAGGAGAACAACCGGGTCACACATAAAGTCTAGCGAGTCTAGTTACTTTTAGCCAGTAGATAAATAAAAGCAACATGATAGGCATATAAAGTGGATAAGAGAGAGATTACTACATAAATGGAAGGTGTGACAAGGTAAGCAAGATAAGGTGTATGTGCCTCACTAATGATTACTCTGCACTATTACTAGTATAACTGAAATGAGATGATCCCTTCCACTATAAGTTGGTAGGCCTAGGTCATATGTCCAAGTATACCCTAACCCCTACCCTAATCGATCGGCTCCCTACTCCGTAGATATCCTGTGCTGGCCCCACAGTAAGA
Source organism: Allium sativum (assembly GCA_030737875.1). Lineage (NCBI taxonomy): Eukaryota > Viridiplantae > Streptophyta > Magnoliopsida > Asparagales > Amaryllidaceae > Allium > Allium sativum. Next base: position 368,842,630 of record CM060920.1, read on the forward strand.
GGTATTACTTCCTAAAGTGGCAACCAAAGATGTGCACAACCATAACTACTGGTGTCACGGTCATCTTAGCCCCCTCTGGCCGGCCCATGCACACACATGTCCTCGGTCGGTTTGTGCCGTTCGTCTCGTTTGGATCTCTTACAATCAATCAGTAAGCGTGCCCCTTCTCCGCCTAGTACGGAGTTCTTTACTTGATACCAACTTCGGGTTACTGACTGAAATGGGTCCCACATAATATGATATAAGCTCTCCCCTTGTCTTGTATCCCCACTAGGTTTTCCACTGACTATGTATACCCTTCAGTGTCTTTAATTACATAGCCCTATACTAGTTATGCTTACCCTAAAGGGTGTTTTTAATTACATAACTTTATTACATTATCTACCGGTTATGTATACCACTAGGTGTCTTTAATTACATAACCTTATTGGGTTAAGTTCGTTGGCCTATATATAAATATTACCCACCCCTCTAATTTACTTAACCCAACCACTACCCATCCAATTTTACTTAACCCTAACTTAAGTTCAAAATCATACAATTTTTATATTAGGTAAAGTAGTCCAACTCAATACCATGTCCAATTATGGTTATAATGGGCTAGACCTCCCACATTAGGCCTACAATGTGTGGATGCTGGATATGTCGGTCGGATCTGGGCAGTCTTAATCCACAGTTGGGCCTAGCCTCGTGTCTTAGCCCGATTCGTATTTACGTACTTAGACCTCCCACATTAGGTTTAGTATTAGTGGCTGCTGGATATGCCGGTCGGGTCCAGGCAGACTTCCGCCACTAATACAACCTAACCTCCTGTCATAAGTACAATTACAATTCCTAATTGTAATGACTAAACATTCCATTTTTAATTAATTAATCCTTTCCTTTTCTAGGTGTCAATACTTATTTTACCAATAATTTGAATTACATGTCCATAGATGTTCATATTCAAATTATGCCATATTTAACCTTTTTTCCCCGTTCCTTAACTAGCGCCCTTGCTAAATTGGCAACATGCCTAGGCTAGAAAATAGCCTAGTCATAAACGATAATAGGGAAAGTAACTAAAATGATCATCTTGACATCAACATAAACTTGTATGATAATAAGGTGAACATACATACTGGCGTGGACATGAAATGTCATCATAACAAGGTGATAATTTATATCACATAAAATAGATCTAACATGATACCATAAAGTGACAATTTAGATCACATAAAATAGATCTAACATGATAACATAAGATGATAATCTAAATATGTCTAATAGTTTCAATGTCCACATAAATTAGATCTACTAATTTAGAAAAAGATATACACACATACACATCATATCATGTCATAAAAGTAAAAATTAAGATAAAGGTTTAGATCCAATTCTAACCAATTCAAGGTGACATATGTTCATGATTTACATAAGTGATTAGATCATTCCAATGATATAACTGTCCAGATTAATAGATCTATATTAACCAAAATATAGTTACAAACCGAGATCCGCAATAGAACAATCACAATTGAGTTGGATCTAGAGAAATAGATCTATCATAACATAGCATAAGATCTAACAATAACATAGATTCAAGGTTTACAACGTATCCAAATAACAGTCTTTCATAATTCACTTTTATTTATCTAAACGTAAAAGAAACTAAAACTCACTGTGATTGGATTGCTAAGATGATAGAAAAGAGGTTGGTGCTGAGTCTATACTTGAATCTAAAAATTTGATATGCTTTAGTTGATAGAATAAGATGAGAGACCCTAGCTCAGTTCAGACTCTGGCAGAGTTTGGCCGCCATGACCTCCAATGAAGAAAATATGAGAAATAGCCACATATTTATAACTGCAAAGCCCTCTGAAACCGAGTGCCACCTCAGCCCTAGGGGTGTCGACACCCCTGTTGGTGGGTCGACCCCTAGGTCGACACCCCTTTAGGGGGGTCGACCCCCCTCTAGGGGGTCGACCCCTTAGAGTGGGAGTTTTGCCACTGTGACGAATTTTTCAAATTCGAACCGTTCTGGGTAGAATTCTGACTTAGTTCTGACTCATCTCTGACTCATACGTATGTATATACTTTTTCTGCACGTATACAAACTTAAAACCCTCATAACTTCCTCATACGATGTTCGTTTTACGCAAATCAAATGTTTATCTTGACCAGAATTTCGATACGGACGCAATTGTGCTATTCGTTTCATCTTATTTTGAATATTAAATTAATTATTATTTAATTTATCCTCTTTTAGTGTTAGTACAAATTCAGGGTGTTAAATTCTCCATAACTCAAAGGATTTTGTCCCGAAATCTCTAAGTTGAGAAGAATGCATATCCTACTATCCATCATCCAACTACTCATCCACCAACCACTGGCGTCCATTGTCCTTAAAGATTTCTAATGCTTATATGAATATATGCGAAGGTGTGTGTATATGTCCCAACACTAATGCGAAGATCAGACGGTCTACTGATTCAGTTGACCTCCTTAATGCAATGTATGTTAGGGCCATGAATCCAATATGTATGCAAATAAACCTATCATATCATATAAGTTCTATATGTGTGCACATTCATTCGTCCAAATGCAACATCCATATGCTAACTCATCCATTTCTATTCATAAAAGAAAAGAAAATGCGCACACATCCATATGCAGTATGCGAGTGATTGAGCCGATCTTAGTGCCTAATGTGCGTGTATATGCGTCCACAGGCAACCACTAGCAAAAACTTGCATCCATCAAGTATAACTTGTTTCAAACACATGTTTACATCCATAGGATTCCTATTTAAAGGTCGAAAATACGATGGATAAGATATATTCTATTGATAGAAACAAGCACTGATAAAACTTACGAAAAGGAGTTAAGAACATACCCTAAAAAAGAAAAGGGTACGGAGCACGAACCTTGTCTTCGGTCTCCCAAGTTGCATCTTCTGGGTTATCTCCCTATAGAACCTTTAGCAACTTGATCTCCTTATTATGCAGCTTCTTAACTTTTGAGCCAAGAATACGGGTAAGGACTCGTCTGACTGTCGCCTCCCGTTCCACTTCGACTTCTACCAACATACTCGGCTCAACAACTCGCTCGATGTCATGCAGGCACTTCCGCAAATGAGAGACGTGGAAAACGTCATGAACGCTGGATAGATTTACTGGGAGCTTTACTCGGTAGGCCATTTGGCCAATCCTCTCGGTTATGGGAAATGGTCCCACAAACCTAGGTGCCAACGTCCCTACTGATCCGAAGTGAACCACATTCCTTAAAGGTGATACTTTGATAAAAACCAAGTCTTCCACTTCGAATTCGATGTCAGTCCTTCTCTTATCTGCATAGGACTTCTGCCTATCTTGAGCTGTCTTCATCCGCTGTCGAATAAGGTTAATCTTTTCGGATGTTTCCCTAACCATATCTGGTCCAAGTAATAATCTTTTTATAGATACCCACCAACAAGTTGGAGATCTATTGGGTCGCCCGTATAATGCTTCGAAGGGTGCCATGCCAATGTTGGCCTAATAGCTGTTATTATAGGCAAACTCTACTAAAGGAAGATGCTCTTCCCAAGTCCCTCTGAAGTCTAGGATATACAGCCTTAAAAGATCTTCAAGAATCCTATTCACCCTCTCTGCCTGTCCGTCGGTCTGAGGATGATAAGTGGTGCTCAAACACAACTGTGTACCTAATGCTTCTTGCAAGCTCCTCCAAAATTCGTTGGTAAAGATGGGGTCACGATCGCTCACGATGCTGGAAGGTACTCCATGAAGATGAACTATCTCACGAACATAAATTGCTGCCAACCATGGTGCCGTCCTCCTACTCTTAACTGGAATAAAATATGCGCTCTTAGTGAGTCTATACACTACCACCCAAATACTGGTGTTACCTTTCTTCGATCTAGGCAACCCATCTATGAAATCCATAGAGACGCTCTCCCATTTCCACTGCGAAACCTCCAACGGATGAAGTAATCCACTGGGCTTCTTTTGCTCAGCTTTGACTTGCTGGCAAACTAAACATTGAGAAACAAATTCGGCCACATCCTTCTTCATCCCAGCCCAAAAGAAAACCCTCTTCATGTCTCTATATATCTTATCACCACCTGGATGAATAGTCATCTTAGAATGGTGGGCTTCTTCTAGGACTGCCCTTATCAAGCTTCCAGTTTGAGGAACACAAAGCCTTCCATCTCGTCGCAACCACCCCTTTTCATCTATGGCATATCTACTGAGGTGACTAGAAGTCTCTCATCTTCTGAGCTTATCCATGATGTCTAGAACCAGTGGATCACCTTGTTGCGAAGCTCCTATCTGATCCATAAGGGTCGGTCGTAACTCTAAGGATGCAAACAAATCAGGAAAAACCTCGATGGAGGGTCTAAAATCAAAAGCTGATATGAATTCCAAGTTCTTTCTCTCCACAAACAGAGGACTCAGGGCCACCCTCTGCCTACTTAGTGCATCTGCCACCACATTACCCTTGCCAGGGGTATAAGCAATCTCAAAATCATACGAAGCTAAGAACTCCATCCACCGTTGTTGCCTTAAGTTTAGATCCTTCTGTGAGAATAGATACTTGAGAGATTTGTGATCGGTGTATAACTCGAACTTTTCTCCAAGTAAATAATGACGCCACGTCTTTAACACGAATACTATGGCAGCTAGCTCTAGATCATGGGTGGGGTAATTCTTCTCATGAACTCTTAACTGTCTACCCCCATAACATATTACTTTCCCTTCTTGCATCAGAACCACACCAAGCCCTGTACCACACGCATCAGTGTAAACAGTAAACACTTTACTTCCATTAGGCAAGTCAAGACTGGGTCTGTTGTCAGAGCCCACTTCAGTCCTTGGAAAGCAACGTCATGGTTTATGTCCCATGAAAATGCCAAATTCTTCCTTTTCATCCTGGTGAGAGGGGCTGATATCTTCGCGAAGTCCTTAATGAACTTCCTATAATAACCTGCCAACCCAAGAAAGCTTCTCACCTCGGTTGCATTTTTAGAAATCTGCCAATCTTGCACTGCAACTAACATGGCGAGATCTACAGCTATCCCTTCTTTGGAGACTACATGCCCTAAAAATATCACCTCTTTTCTCCAAAAATGGCATTTGGAGAACTTTTCCTTAAGCTGATGGTCACAGAGAGTTTTCAAAACTTCTCTCAAATGTTGGGCATGCTCTTCCTCACACTTGGAGAAGATCAAACTATCATCAACGAAGACTACTACAAATTTGTTTAGGAACTCCCAAAACACCTACTCGTCAAATCAACAAAATAGGCAGGTGCATTTGTCAACCCAAAAGGCATAACTAGCCATTTAAAGAAACCGTCCGGAGTTCTGAAAACAGTCTATGTTGTCCGCAGCCACCCTCAACTGATGGAACCCCGTAGCCAAGTCCAACTAAGAAAATACCGAGGCACCAACAAGCTGATCGAATAAATCATCAATCCTCGGAAGTGGGCTCCTATTCTTCTTGGTGTGCTTATTCAATTCTCTATAGTCAACACACAGACGAAGTGAACCATCCTCTTTAGTAGCGAATACTACGTTAGCACCCCATTCCGATATGCTTCGTCTGATAAACCCTTTCTCAAGTAGCTCCCCTACTTGCCTACTCAACTCCCTCCTATCCCTTGGAGCCATGTGGTGCACTGATAATGCAACTGGCTTTGCATTGTCCACCAGATATATGCGGAAGTCAATCTCGTGCCCTGGAGGTAAACCCCGTACCTCATCAAAAACATCGAAAAAATCTCGAACCACTGGAACAGATTGCAAATCATCTATGGATGCATCTTGAGACTCTAGGAATCAAGCATAACAGACCCTTGGGGGTCATAAGAAACTTCGAGGGTCTTCCCGTGACAAGTCAGGAGTCTAACAACTCTGCTCTCACAATCCGGAATGGCCCCATACGTGATAAGCCAATCCATTCCAAGAATCAACGCATAGCCCATAAACCCGAGCACATACGCGTTGCATTCAAACTCGACGCCTAACACAGATATTTTCAAACCTCGACAAATCATCGATAAATGAGCTGAACCAACAATGGGGTTTGAAACAACTACGGGATCCACTACCATACTAGCAACTAAGTGCAGAGATTCAACTACAGAGTTTGATATAAATGAGTGCGAAGCACCATAATCAAAAAGTGTTCTAAATGGATGGTTTGAAAGAGAAACTAAACTTTCTACGGAAATTTGTCTACCTCTTTTAGGAGCACTGATCGCGAGAGCATGCACCTGCCCTCCAGAAGTCCCTGCTCTTTGACCTTGTCCCTGCGATCCCTGTTTCTTCAGGCACTCTTTAGAGAAGTGTCTGACCTCTCCGCAATTAAAGCAATCAGGCTTCCTTTTCTTGAAATCTTTGATCAAGTGACCCTCCTTCCCACAATTACAACATTTTCTCTTATCATTGCCTTTATCATCTTTCCCTCCTTTATTCTGCTATTGCTGTTGTTGCTGCCCCTTCTTGGGCCACACCTTCTTATTCTGCGTTGTCCCCTCAGCTTTTGTTTCCTTCTTTTCTCCCTTGTCCTCCTCATGCATTAGGGCCATATCAACAAGCTTTTCAAAGGTGGCCCCCATTGGAATATGAGACATAGTTAAACCATGCAGAGACTCATTTAGTCCTTTAGCAAATTGCAAAGCCTTTTTGTGCGGTGTATCCGCCAACTCTAGCCGGAACCTAGCCACATGGTTGAACTTGTTCACATACTCCTTTACCGTCAAATTTCCTTGTTTGAGTGTTAAGAACCACTCCATCTGTATGCTTCTCTCAGCTTGGGAAAGAAATTTTATTTCGAACCTCTGTCTAAAATCTTCCCAAGTTTCCACCGGACGTCCAGCTTGGATGATTTCCCACCAAACTGAGGCTTCGTCCTTTAACAGCCAAGCAGCAAACTGGATCTTTCTTCGGTCCTCCACTTCAAAGATTACGAATAAGTCCTCTGTCTCCTTAAGCGAATTCCGAGCTTCTATGAATGTCTCGTTCCCATGGAATGGCCTTCTTCCAATAGCCCGGAAGTCTTTGCAGATCTTGGCAAAGTTGTCGGCTTTAGGAGGTTGAGGAGGAGTAGGAATGACTAGTGCAGCTAGGGGAGGAACGTCTCTTTGGCCTTCGGCCGGCGCCATGGCCTCCAAATACCTCCGGAACCATCCGGGTATTGTGACGCCCTCTGGGAGATTAGGGATGCTTTGTTCTCCAGACATGCTAAAAAAGGGAAAAGGAAGAAATTTAGATAAAGGACCGAAGGTGAAACACCCCACCTCCATTAAGGTCACTCACAAAGGGAATGCCTTAACTTTGGTGGAGGTTTATAAGTAAAAGCCACAGATAAACTCAAGACAGATATAAATACACATATATTAAACAGCGGAAGCCAAACAAACTTTTATTTCATCAATACGTGTATCAAACAAAAGATTTCCATAATTGTCTCAAAATACTTCCAACATTACAACCTCATAACTGCCTTGATTATTAAAGAAGCATGAAAACATAAATAAAGTGACAAAAATCCCCATAGTGATATCCAAAGCCACTATCCGAGCAAGAAAGATCCAAATCATATATCTACGTTCTTGGTGCTTGTAAAGAGTCTGACTGAGTTGAGCTCTTTCCTGCCTGTGGACTTGGGGGGAGGGAACGAAAGAAAAGAAGACAAAAAGAAAATAGGGTCAGACATAAAGCCTGAGTAAATCTAGTAACTCTTCAATATGTGAATAAAAAAAGGGTATGATGGATGTAAACTAAAAATAGGAAAGTGTCACAAGCTAAGGAAGTGTCGAATGTACTATCGCACCCATACTATATCTCTGCACCTACTTGAGTTTATTCTAACTGGCACCCCGTGGTGAGGGTGAAGTGATCCCCATTTTCTAAAGATCGGCTCCTACTCGCGTTAACATGTATCATACGGCCCCCAAGAATTGTAGATACCTATGTTGGTCCCACCATGGGGTGTATCAAGACCCATGGTGGCGGCCCCGACACAAATCTAGAAGGCATAGGTTATACTACTGGTGTCCCCAGTGTCCTGGTTGGCTGCTCCGGAGTGTGTGCACGCCTGCACCCCGTTAGACCTACACTGTGCACCCACCGCCGTCGTTTGACCGCTTACAATCAGCCCAATAATCGTGCCCCACCCTACCTAGTTTCAGGGTACCGTTGATACCTAACTTTGGGTTACTGCTGAAACGGGTCCCTCGTTACCAGGGTTTTCTAGTCAAACATGCTAAGTGGTTAAGTGTCTGTATTTACCTAACCCCACCCATCAATTCTTGCTATCATGTTGAATTTGGTTAAGTGTTATAGTTGACTTAACCCTACCATCTGTCCTTAGCCTCTTAGGAGCACCAGACCACTCACATTAGACAGGTATTGCTACAGTTACTGGATGTGCCGGTCGGTTCCAGGCAGGTTTACACCGTAGCTCAGTCTAACCTCGGGTCCTTATTGGGCTCAATGCTTAACCACCCACATTGGATAGGTATTGTTGTGACTACTGGACAGCCGGGCGGGTCCGGGTAGGTTTACATCACAACTCAATCCAACCTCGGGTTAAGCATATCGTGTTTTCTAAGTTTACATATTTTATTACTTCTCAATTATATATGTAAATTTCATGTTCTTCATTCTTGGGTATAACAATTCATACCGCTTATATGTCATAATCGTTGGCATGTGCCAAACATGCCAACATATATTTTCATATTTTACACCCAACGTTATTACCCCCGTTTGTTCGCAAAGTTATAACATGTGTTGGGCTTGTCACAATTTAGCCCAACTTTATAAACGTGAGAAAGAAAGGAAATTAAGAACATGTAATACATAAAGGTGTGTGGCGTATGAACTTGCAATTTGGCGATTCAACTAACATATAACATGGGTCATGTGAACTTGCATTCAAATCAAAGTATGACTAAGTAGGTGACATATGAAATGGCATAGTTTAGGCTAATACAAACTTGTGTTTAAACATGTTTAACTTGGCATAATATCAACCACAAAACTAGCATGTTGTATATTCACAAAAATGTACATTTTTTTTACATCTAATCATATAGCCTATTTCAACATGAACTTGCATAGTTTATGAAACCCAAACGATACTTAACATAGATCCAATTGTACTTGCAAATGAACTTGCATAGTTTATGAAACCCAAACGATACTTAACATAGATCTAATTATACTTGCCAATAAACATAAGAATGATATCATAGGTTTTGGGTCATGTAGGCATAAAAGGTCTATAACATGTTTACATAAATTCTAATTTAGACTAAGGGAATATACATAGTCCATGCCATCGACATATACAAAAAGGGATCAATTTCTAGTTTTCGCCACAAACTTGCAAGTGCCATTGTTTTCATATACAATTGTTCAATAGGCTTGCATCAATCAATTTATGCCACAAACATCAATACACAAATCATGATAGAACCATTACAATACACAAAATTTATACGATATAACAACACGATTCTATTTTCATTTACATCGAATCACATCACAGTTTTTATTCATATTCTGAAAGGTCACTATACTTACAACGAATGCAGAATCTTGAATTCTGGATTCTGAATTCTGAAACTAAGATGCGCTCTTTTGGGTAGACTAACGTTGCGTTGATTGATTTGATTAAACTTTAATCTTCTTCTTAATTTGATTCGTCTTTTAGGCTTTAGTGTTGGCTTGTCTCTAGGCTTTCTAATTGATGGCCATTCCTAGTTCCTTTCCAGCAGCATGACGGCTTTTGTATTCTATTATTTGTGTGAATTTAGGGTTAGACTTGAGTTGTATTTATAGAATTTCAATCTAATTAGAGCCGTCGATGAAGCTAGAGTGAATCCAGACCATCCATCTCAAGAGAAGCCAATCAGTAAGTGACATGTAAGCCCTAGTGACTCAGCTAAGCCTCAGAATTCGACCAGACCCTGACCAGGCCAGCCAGGACCTGACCAGTAGGTCATTCTGACCTGGGCGCACTTGCCCGGTGCGCCAGGCCAAAATTGTACTAGCGCACTTCCTAAGTGCGCCAGTTCAACTTTGTTCTGGCGCACTTCACAAGTGCGCCAGTGCATTCTGACCCGATTTCTGGTTTTTCTTCCCAACTTCGTTCGTCCATATCTTCTTCATACGATATCCGTTTTACGCAAACTTGGACTCTATCTCAAGCAGAATTTCGAGACGAACGCAATGGTGTAACCCATTTCCCCTGATTTCATCATTCATAATTAATTATACTTTAATTTGTGAATCTTAACGTTATACGATTCACGGGGTGTTACAGAAGGTACTACATATGGTATTTTGGGAATGTTTTTCAAAATAGCCTTTTCTTTTAAAACCTTTTTGAAAATAATTTCCTAAAACTTTTATCCAATTTGGTAACCTTCAGCTCTGATACCAAGTGTGACACCTCATGTCCGTTAATGTCACTCACAAAGGGAATGCATTAAGTTTCGTGAAGCGCTATAGGTAAACAAACACAGAATAATTACATGATAGATATAAATAAGGCAGCAGTGGAAAATTTAAATTTTTATTTCAACCATAAAGCATAATACCGTGGTCCACAATTTAATAAGTCACAAAAACCATTACAATAAAATAACTTATGTATTGAATCATTAGGGTACGTAAGAATATGAAAACATAATTTTCCCCAAATTAAAAGAGTTAAACCATAGTATAGACAAGAACTTGAGCCATACTTCAGAAGTAGCTCCTAGAAAGATGATACCAGATACCTGATTAAGTCTGAGTGTTTCCTCCCTGAGAACCTGGGAAAGGGGGAGGGGGACGGAAGAAAGAAGGAGAACAACAGGGTCACACATAAAGTCTGGCGAGTCTAGTTATGTTTAGCCAGTAGATAAATAAAAACAACATGATAGGCATATAAAGTGGATAAGAGAGATTACTACATAAATGGCAGGTGTGACAAAGTAAGCAAGATAAGGTGTATGTGCCTCACTAATGATTACTTTGCACTATTACTAGTATCACTGAAATGAGTTGATCCCTTCCACTATAAGTTGGTAGGCCTAGGTCATACGTCCAAGTATACCCTAACCCCTACCCTAATCGATCGACTCCCTACTCCGTAGATATCCTGTGTTGGCCCCACAGTAGGAGGTATCACTTCCTAAAGTGGCAACCCAAGATGTGCACAACCATAACTACTGGTGTTACGGTCATCTTAGCCCCCTCTGCCCGGCCCATGCACACACATGTCCTCGGTCGGTTTGCGCCGTTCGCACCGTCCGTCTCGTTTGGATCTCTTAGAATCAATCAGTAAGCATGCCCCTTCTCCGCCTAGTACGGAATTCTTTACTTGATACCAACTCTGGGTTACTAACTGAAATGGGTCCCACACAATATGATACAAGCTCTCCCCTTGTCTTGTATCTGCACTAGATTTTCCACTGACTATGTATACCCTTAGGTGTCTTTAATTACATAGCCCTATACCGGTTATGCTTACCCTAAAGGGTGTCTTTAATTACATAACTTTATTACATTATCTACCGGTTATGTACACCACTAGGTGTCTTTAATTACATAACCTTATTGGATTAAGTTCGTGGGCCTATATATAAATATTACCCACCCCTCTAATTTACGTAACCCACCCACTACCCATCCAATTTTACTTAACCCTAACTTAAGTTCATAATCATACAATCTTTATATTAGGTTAAGTAATCCGACTCAATACCATGTCCAGTTATGGTTATAATGGGCTAGACCTCCCACATTAGGCCTACAACGTGTGGATGCTGGATATGTCGGTCGGATCTGGGTAGTCTTAATCTACAGTTGGGCCTAGCCTCACGTCTTAGCCTGATTCGTATTTACGTACTTAGACCTCCCACATTAGGTTCAGTATTAGTGGCTGCTGGATATGTCGGTCGGGTCCAGGCAGACTTCCGCCACTAATACAACCTAACCTCCTGTCATAAGTACAATTACAATTCCTAATTGTAATGATTAAACATTCCATTTTTAATTAATTAATCCTTTCTTTTTCTAGGTGTCAATACCTATTTTACCCAATAATTTGAATTACATGTCCATAAATGTTCATATTCAAATTATGCCATATTTAACCCTTTTTCCCCCGTTCCTTAACTAGCGCCCTCGCAAAATTGGCAACATGCCTAGGCTAGAAAATAGCCTAGTCATAAACAATAATAGGGAAAGTAACAAAAATGATCATCTTGGCATCAACATAAACTTGTATGATAATAAGGTGAACATAATTACTGGCGTGGACATGAAATGTCATCATAACAAGGTGATAATTTAGATCACATAAAATAGATCTAACATGATAACATAAGGTGACAATTTAGATCACATAAAATAGATCTAACATGATAACATAAGGTGATAATCTAAATCTGTCTAACAGTTTCAATGTCCATACAAATTAGATCTACTAATTTAGAAATAGATATACACACATACATATCATATCATGTCATAAAAGTTAAAATTAAGATAAAGGTTTAGATTCAATTCTAACCAATTCAAGGTGACATATGTTCATGATTTACATAAGTGATTAGATCTATCCAATGATATAAATGTCCAGATTAATAGATCTATATTAACCATAATATAGTAACAAACCAAGATCCGCAATAGAACAATCACAATTGAATTGGATCTAGAGAAATAGATCTATCACAACATAGCATAAGATCTAACAATAACATAGATTCAAGGTTTACAACGTATCCAAATCACAGTCTTTCATAATTCACTTTTATTTATCTAAACATAAAAGAAACTAAAACTCACTGTGATTGGATTGCTAAGATGATAGAAAAGAGGTTGGTGCTGAGTCTATGCTTGAATCTCAAAATTTGATATGCTTTAGTTGATAGAATAAGATGAGTGACCCTAGTTCAGTTCGGACTCTGGCAGAGTTTGGCTGCCATGACCTCCAATGAAGAAAATACGAGAAATAGACACATATTTATAACTACAAAGCCCTCTGAAACCGACTGCCACTTCAGCTCTAGGGGTGTCGACACACCTGTGGGTGGGTCGACCCCTTAGAGCAGGAATTTTTCCACTCTGACGAATTTTTCAAATTGGAACCGTTCTGGATAGAATTTTGACTCAGTTCTGACTCATCTTTGACTCATACGTATGTATATACTTTTTCTACACGTATACAAACTTAAAACCCTCATAACTTCCTCATACGATGTCAGTTTTGCGCAAATCAAATGTTTATCTTGACCAGAATTTCGAGACAGACGCAATTGTGCTATTCATTTCCTCTTATTCTGAATATTAAATTAATTATTATTTAATTTATCCTCTTTTAGTGTCAGTACAAATTCGGGGTGTTACATTCTCCCCTACTCAAAGGATTTTGTCCCGAAATCTCTAAGTTGAGAAGAATGCATATCCTACAATCCATCATCCATCTACTCATCCACCAACCACTGGCATCCATTGTCCTTAAAGATTTCTAATGCTTATATGAATATATGCGAAGGTGTGTGTATATGTCCCAACACTAATGCGAAGATCACACTAATGAGAAGATCAGACGGTCTACCTATTCAGTTGACCCCCTTAATGCAATGTATGTTAGCGCCATGAATCCAATATGTATGCAAATAAACCTATCATATCATATAAGTTCTATATGTGTGCACATTCATTCGTCCAAATGCAACATCCATATGCTAACTTATCCATTTCCATTCATAAAAGAAAAGAAAATGCACACACATTCATATGCAGTATGCGAGTGATTGAGCCGATCTTAGTGCCTAATGTGTGTGTATATGCGTCCACTGGCAACCACTAGCAAAATATTGCATCCACTTGCATCCATCAAATATAACATGTTTCAAACACATGTTTACATCCATAGGATTCCTATTTAAAGGTCGAAAATACGATGGATAAGATATATTCTATTGATAGAAACAAGCACTGATAAAACTTACGAAAAGGAGTTAAGAACATACCCTCGAAAAGAAAAGGGTATGGAGCACGAACCTTGTCTTCGGTCTAACAAGTTGCATCTTCTAGGTTATCTCCCTATAGAACCTTTAGCTACTTGATCTCCTTATTGCGCAGCTTCTTAACTTCTGAGCCAAGAATACGGGTAATGACTCGTCTGACTGTCGCCTCCCGTTCTACTTCGACTTCATCCAACATACTCGGATCAACAACTTCCTCGGTGTCATGCTGGCACTTACGCAAATGAGAGACATAGAAAACGTCATGAATGCTGGATAAATTTTCTGGGAGCTTTACTCGGTAGGCCATTTGGCCAATCCTCTCGGTTATGGGAAATGGTCCCACAAACCTAGGTGCCAACTTCCCTACTGATCCGAAGCGAACCACATTCCTTAAAGGTGTTACTTTGATAAAAACCAAGTCTCCCACTTCGAATTCGATGTCAGTCCTTCTCTTATCTGCATAGGACTTCTGCCTATCTTCAGTTGTCTTCATCCGCTGTCGAATAAGGTTAATCTTTTCGGATGTTTCCCTAACCATATCTGGTCCAAGTAATAATCTTTCTGTAGATACCCACCAACAAGTTGGAGATCTATAGGGTCACCCGTATAATGCTTCGAAGGGTGCCATGCCGATGCTGGCCTAATATCTGTTATTATAGGCAAACTCTACTAAAGGAAGATGCTCTTCCCAAGTCCCTCCGAAGTCAAGGATACACAGCCTTAAAAGATCTTCAAGAATCCTGTTCACCCTCTCTGCCTGTCCGTCGGTCTGGCAGAGTTTGGCCGCCATGACCTCCAATGAAGAAAATATGAGAAATAGCCACATATTTATAGCTGCAAAGCCCTCTAAAACTGACTGCCACCTCAGCCCTAGGGGTGTCGACACCCCTGTGGGTGGGTCGACCCCTTAGAGCAGGAATTTTGCCACTCTGACGAATTTTTCAAATTCGAACCGTTCTAGATAAAATTCTGACTCCGTTCTGACTCATCTCTGGCTCATATGTATATATATGCTTTTTCTGTGCGTATACAAACTTAAAACCCTCATTACTTCCTCATACGGTGTCCGTTTTATGCAAACCAAATGTCTATCTTGACCAGAATTTCGAGACAGACGCATTGTCGTAGTCAGTTTCCTCACATTCTGTATATTAAATTAATTATTATTTAATTTATCCTCTTTTAGTGTCGGTACAAATTCGGGGTGTTACACAGATACTCCATCTATCATTGCAACATGTGAACATATGCTCCATCTATCAGTCTAACAAGTGAACAGATATGCTAGTGCTTCAGCGAAATCATGGTTTCATCAATACGCCTTTTGCGTTAGGGGGGTTTTACGACTCCGGTCGGTTTCCCCCTGAACAAATTCAAAAAAATCTTGTAAATATAAAATTATATCATAGGATGAGGTACTATACCAGGTGACTTGCAGCTAAGACAAAATAACATTTTCAGTTAATTGGAGGATAAGGTTTAAAAAAAATTCTCAAGGATCTACAGTACATTGAAAGCATTATTTGAGTTTTTAACAAAATATTTTTTATGATGAATCAGGAAAACATGCTAAGATCCCAAAATAGAAAATGTTTGTATATATATATGTATATATATATATATATAATTGCTTCTATATCATTTTTAGAATTCAATAACAACAGTAATCTTCAATTCAACACTAGTAGCCAAATAAACAAAACCCAAGAAACTTCTATAGTACTATGTTAAATTTCTTTTTTGGAGATGCATACAATACATTATAAATTATATGACATCAGTGGTTGGACTGAATGCATATAGACTTCAGTTTATTAAATACACGATATATTAATAATCAAAATTCAACTACAAAGCCAAACATATCGAATATGACCATTTGTTCGTGGTTTAATTTATGGATTACATACATAGTGATCGGATAGGTTAGGGATATTTTTAAAAAATTCTATGGGATTGATTAAAATATAATGACTTACCATCAAGACTTTGGTCTTCGATTTTAGTAGAATCTGATCCTTTATTGTTGATGGATGCACCTCCCAAAGAAGATGTTCTAGAAATAGGCCAATATCCGCTGGGTATGATTACTGTCTTTGCCGGCTGCTTAAAGAGGCATATAAATCAAACAAAAAATGTCAAAGTTACACGCTGATCTTGATCAATTAGTCATGACTCATGATCCATAAAAACTAATATTCAAAACATAATTTTGAAATGAACCCTACTATATATACGTGTATGATTGTACATGTTTATATGTTGGTATACATATTTATGTATGAACATATACATACATATACTATGTGTCATGATTTAAAATTTCAATTGAATTCCGGATATTTTAGGAACTCCATTTCGGTTCCAGTCACAATCGGAATGAAATTCAGTCAAATTATAGATGTAGCTTTTAGTTGCTGAAAAAGTAGTGAAAATATAGAAAAAAAATAAAATAAATCAATTACACTGAAAAGAATTAAAAAGACAACAAATCAAACAAGCTAATAAAATTGGACAAACGATCAAATAGTTCAAAAAAGAATTGTGATACTTTTGTCAATTCCGACCCAAATTAGCGTAAACAGCATGAAAACAACATTATGAATCAATAATCAATCAAAATTTTCATGTATAATATATATGTATATATTTTGAATCCAAGTATGAACTATTTATTGAGTATTTATATTAAAAGGAATGTTAAAATCTTCATCTGAATCGTAAGTGAAACTTTGAAAATTGACCAAAAATTAAAAAAAAAAACTAAATGAAATCAACGAAACAAGGAATCAAAATTTTGAACCTTGTCATAGATTAATTAGTAAAAATAATTTGTAATAGATGATTATACGAATGAACTTAGACTAATAATTTGTGTTAAAATTGCTATAGACCATGCACATTTTTTAAACCAAACATGTATCTATATATAATCCGAAGAATATAATATAAATTTATGTTAATACTAAATATGTATTAATGTATTTAGATTAAAAAGCATACCAGAATTCAAAAATAGATATCAAAGTAGAATCCCTCAAAATGGAACCGAAGCTTAAAAATCCATTAGTGATAGGAACGACTACAGAAAATAAAAATTTGAATACACAAACTACATGCATACTTATAAATATACATAGATGTATGCATCTATGGATGCATGCATGTATTCCTCCAACTTACAGCAAATGATCTATCATCACTAAGTGACAACATCAATTTCTCCTGAAAGCTTCTAACTATCGGACAATAAATGTAAAATAAATTAAAAATCAACGTTTAAAAAGAGAAGACATATATGAATAACAGTAAAAGAATATGTTCCAAATGCCATTCAACTTAAATTCGAACTTGTCTTGCAAATAATACGGCAAGTTCCACCTTTTGCATCAATGTAAAAATTATATATATATATATATATATATACCTATTCATACTAATCTGCTGTGGCATATAAAAGCCGAAATCACAATAAGTAAAATGCATGTAGAATTTTTTACCTTGAGAATTAAACATGTAATCCAAATACATAACCAATAAAATAGAATCCATTCCTTTAATAGGTCTTTCCCCGACTTTTTAGAAGTCAAAGCCACCATATCTCTCTCTTTCATCAGTTTACCCTTCAACATCAAACGAGCTAAATAAAAACTAATTCCAAACTTAACTGCAAAAGCCTTGGAAATTTATATAATTCATATTCGATTGTTATAGTATTCCTCACTCATTACCCTAAAAAAAGCAGGAAAGTTTCTTTCTTTGGGTTATATTCCAAAAACGATGCCATTTTGAAAATTATAGCTTAATTTGCTAGTTGCTACTTATTATAATGCTTCAAGTACTTATGTGTGGCGTGTTATTTCCAAGTTTGGCAATCTCGGTTTCAGATTCCTGTAACTTTAGGAATTTCAAATTAATTCGTAAATTATAGGAATTTCGGTTCTGAATTCGATTTCAGATTGTATAATTCATTTTTCATTCAATTACCCATATAGTTGTTCTATTGAAATAATATGTATGATCAACCTTTAATTGAAGAATGATGAAAAATAAACGAGATTGTATGAAACTATATATCACTCATGGAAATACCGATCAAAATAATGACAAATCATGACCCTATTTTGCTAATCTATTCCCTACCAAACTTTTTGAAAATTAAGAAATAAATCACATGTGAAATAAGAATATTTAAAAAAACTTACTTGTAAGAACAAGCATGTGTTTTGTTAAAAAGCATTAAGACCTTACGCTAGTCAATTAAAGCTCTGTCATAGCAAGATTGTCTTCATCCTGCAATTTAATCAAACAGAAGTCAATAATAAAATAAAATACCAAGCAATTAGGATGATGGGAAACCTTAACAGTTCCTGAGAATGAAGTTCTATCTAATATTGAAATATATTAATAATCTAATCATATAAAATAACAAACCTAAAATCGGAAATCCTTTATAGTGATTAAACAAAAAATACGATAAGAATGAGAGATGACAAATATATGCTTCAGGTCCAGCCATACGAAGAGATTATATACCTACATCCAAATAGTTGGCATATTAATTGCTTAGGCAGCTTTAGCACATGTTTGCTGGCAAAAAGGGGACTATACAATAGGAAAAATAAATGCTTTGGTAACAAAATATATGATATTCAATGTAGCTTTCAACTTCAAATCTCTAACGTAACAAAAATGGAAACCGAAAGCAAAGCAAATGGCACATCAGCCAAAGTTAACAATATTGTGGTTTGGTATGAACGATTTGTAGATGAAATAAAAAAAAACCCTAAAATAATAATGATTACAAGAAATCAAATCAAATCAAAATTTTACCAGAAATCGAGACAAACGATTTGCAGACGATGACGAAGAAGCCGATTTGAATTGATTTGAGAAGACAAATTTTCAATTTGTAAACTATGTCCAAAATGTTTTACGATCGAAGACACAGCAATTTCAGGGAGAAGAGGGCACGAGATAGAATTCTATGAGGGGAATGAAAAAAAGGAGGGAGAGGGCATAAGGGAAATAAAAAAAGGAGGGATAGGTGTGCGTGTTGGGTGGAAAATTTTATACGTAAATAGGCACGATTCTAATAGGGGTTATAGCCATATCAATTTTATATTAGGCTCAAAGTCTTATATAAATATTTAGATACGGCTGCAAGCCATATCAATTTTGATACGACTATACGTTGTATCAAATTCGGTGGATAGGGGAGTGTCAAAATTCGCTTTGTGGTGTGGTGGTAGATAAGTGGATTCAAATTAGTTATCTCACTCTTGGAACCAAAACGTGTTAAGTTAGGTGTTACTATTTTTATGATTATTGATGTTTTAGTTGTAAGTATCGTTAATGCTTTTGATATTGTCATTGTTTCATCATAAACCTTGTTTAGTCATAAACCTTGTTTATTATCCACATAGTAAATCTTTAACAACTTAGTACTATATTATATGTATTAAATTCAAACACGATTAAACAGTACAACACGTAAAAACATATGCGTGTAATACATGAAATTACGCAAATACAATCATTAAGATACCACAATGTCGACAAAGCATCAACATCAACTAAGTCCAATAATATTTGGAACAATCTATAGATAATAAAAGATATGATACTTAACAGTAAATATCATGCAGATAACTACGTGTTTCCTATATGCTCCCAGCAGTGTTCTACAAATTCTTCTCTTAGATCTAGATGAGCTTGTGGATCTTGAATGTTTTGAATTCGTTGTAAGTATTCCTCAAAAGTATTTGGGTCCTTATATGTTTTTCCCCCTAAATACTACAACAATATCTAGATAGTTTCTATGTTGAAGCTCATATATACCTCGTTCTTCTGCCATAATCATATTATGTAAAATAATACAACAGTACATGATATCAGATAATCTGGTAGTAGACTTCCTTAATATATGAAACCTATCTTTAAGAACTCCAAATGTTCACTCAATATCTTTTCTCAAACTCTCTTGTTGCTTGGTGAATTTGGCTTCTTTTGTGTTATTTGGCCTTCTGTACGCTTGCTCAAGCGTTTTCCATTTTGGATATATACCATCTACCAAATAATATCCCACTGAGTGATCTTTATCTCCTATTTTACAATTGCATGGTGGTGATAAATTATTATATTAGTCATTAAATAAATATGACTATTGTAAAACATTAATATAATTTAATGAACTTGGTGCTCTAAAAAAAGCATGTTTACAAATCAAACGAAGCAACTGCACCTAACACCAGCATAGCCATTTTGTAATGTACCTTGTATTTCCCTTGCAATGCAACTAGACAGTTTTTCCATGTCCAATGCATATAGCCTAAGCTACCTACATACTTGGAAATCCCTGCTGAGCTCTTATTGCTAACAATTTGTCAACGTCATGATCCGTTGGTGATCGAAGGTATTCTTCGCCATATATACAAACAATGGTTTTGCAAAATTCCTTCATACACATGATGCCATTGAGTCTCAAATCCTTATTTCGTTATCTTACAAATCACCAGATGTTATGTACAGGGTTGTAAACAGGTCGGAGTGGACAAGACGGGAGTGTTTCCTAGTCCTGACCTATAAGAGATTTAGACGAACACAGACCAAACAAGCTTTAAGTTTGAGCACTGTTTTTACGAGTCGAACAATGAACAGACAATGTTCGGATAATATGAAAACATCGAACATTTTTGGGAAGACTGGATGGTGGTGTGTCCTAGTCTTGTCTTACAAGAGAATCGTACGAACATGTAACATCCTGCCTTTTTGACCTCTTCAAGTCGGCAATTAAACCAACTTAAACCGTTCGAAACGACAGATTGTTATTTTGCTTACAGGTTCAACAGAATCAAACATAGAAATCACATAATACAATTTCTTACAACGAAATATTTTAACACAAAATATCAGAGTTATACAAATTTTTAAACAGTGGAAGAATTAAAACATTGATTATAAAAGTTAAAATTACAGAAATAACTGAATCAAAAGCGAGTGCATCTTCACAAATCTCTAACTTCGGTAGTTGAAATCTTTGGATCTGCAGCACTCAGGTCTGACCCGAGCATTCCATGCAAAACACAAAACACTCAAGTCAGGATTAACTTTATTCAAGTAAATCAACTTCAATTATCCACTAAAATATTATAGTTAATCCTAACATAATATTTAAAGTTACTAAAATAGATTTAAGCCGCATATATTACAGTCAATTAAGGTGTTGCATGTACACATTTTTTTTAGGTGACAATAATCAAGTATGAGACAGTGCAAGAGAAAAAATGGACAACCCAATGACAAAAACAAATGGTACATTCAAGCAACATGGTTAAGAATACAAGGCACATCAGTGTAATGTTCATGTTCATGGAAAAAGGGAAGCAAAATAACAAATATTATAAATTACTATCTTGGCACACTTAACAAACTTAAAAAATATAACAAATTTGACATGCAGCAAACCCTATTTCATATATATATCCATTTATTTTGTACTGTCACATGCAACTTCAATTACAATATATATTTATAGCAAGTCAAATACATTTACTAAAACATATATACTAATAAGTGTGATTCAAAGCAAACACATAAACTCATACGTAAATTTCAGATGTGCAACATGAATTGTAAAATAGAGTGGATATCTTATTCGAGTATATGTACAGTAAGTGCAAGGCATCAAGGTGCCAAATAGCAGGTGACATGGCATACAAAATGACAATGGAAGATATAGGCATGAGGCAGGTACACAAAATGACAAGGCAACATAAGGGCAACAACATTTACATGGCATGTATATAAGTTGCATAAATTAAGGTACCTGGCAACATATATGTATTCCATTTTTAAGAACGAGGAAGCAAATCAACTATTATATTGTAGCACCCCGTATTTTCTAAGAATATTAAAATAACAAATTAAAGGATACTTAATTTTTGAAAGGAGAATTAAGATAAATGGGTTGCGCCATTGTGTTCGTCTCAGAATTCTACATGGGATAGAGTCTGAGTTTGCGTAAATCGGACACCGTATGAAGATTTAAGGATTAAGCAGAATTAAATTAAAATAATAATTAATTAACAAAACAGATTCAGAAATCAAATTCGGCCAAAATTGGGTGAGCGCGAAATTTCCCGCTCAAGGGTGTCGACCCCCCTAGGGGGTATCGACATAGGTGTCGACCCCCCTTATGGGTGTCGACAAGGGTGGCGACCCCCCTATAGGGGTGTCAACCCCCGGGCCAGATCTGGGCAGATTCGTTTTCTGGTTCTGGACTGATTCATGACCTTGTTCGTTGACTCCTATGCTATATAAGGGAACGTAGACCTATTGTTTTCTCCACACCTAATCCATGGTGACACCATGCCTCTCTAATCTAAATTAAAATAGACTTTCATCTCCACCAAGACAAATCGTATTAGGAGTTTTCGTAGATTAAGAATTGCAATAACAAAGCCTAGTTCTATTCTCTAAATCTCGGTGAGTTCATGTTACTTTTAGATCTGAAATTTAATTGTAAACCTGACATGTTAATAAATCTGAATATGAGACTATGCCTATTTCTGTTCATCAAATCTGTTTATCATACGCCTATTTCTATTAATCAAATCTATTCTTATATGCCTATTTCTGTTCATCAGATCCGTTCTTATATGCCTATTTCTGCTATCATATGCCTATTTATGTTACTTTTGGTTCTATGCCTATTCTATTCTTCTTCCTTTATTTTTTATTTTTATAGCCAAGCTATCTTCGAGCCTAGGCCTAACGCTGAAATATGCGAACGCGCGAAATTGGGAATCGTTGGTAAATATAAATTTGGGGCATAAAGTGTATTGGAAAATATAACTTGGGATTTGGGTGCATAATACATGTTGTGATTTAAAACCTAAATTTGGGGCATACTATATATGATGATTTATGACTTGGAAGAAGGGGATTATTGTGCATAATGATATATGACTTGGGAATAGGGCACGAAAACCTATAATGAAATAGGGATAACTGTTAAATATGAACACACCTAAATTGGGATTTTGGGTAATTGGCATACAATGTAATCAAAGATTATAATTTGGCATAACTTGTATTATGAATCATGGCTGGGGTTTTGGGAGCACACTCTGTGTTGTACAAAATTGACTAAAACTTGGGCGAATATTATATTGTGTATTTGGACCGTAATTTGGGTATGTAAATTTGTAGGCTCAATCTAAGATTGAGCAGAACATGATAGTGGAACTTTAAGTAACCTGCTGTAACTTGCGGTGATGTTTAATCTATTAAATTGACTAATCTGCTGAAATCTGTTGAAACTGAATACTGTAATTGAAAAGCCTACGATGAACATGAATAATTGTTTAAGAATGAATATGCATTTACAGTAAGTAGAAACTATAACTGCGCTTAAACACGAGGTTAGATTACACTTGTGGTAGAAATCTGCCCGAAACCGCCCGACATATCCAACAACCACAAGTGGTTAATCTAATGCGAGTGGTCAAGGGCATAAAAGTACACGTAACGGTACTAAGACATGAGGTTAAGTCTAGCTTGTGGTAGACGTATGCTCGGAACCGCCCGACATATCCAGTAACCACAAGTAGTCGACTTAAGGTGAGAGATCTGGTGCATTAACAGACACAAATGAATAAGAATCTGCTAAACCTGCTAAATTTGATTAACCCGTTTCGTAAATCTGTAGGCTTAATGCAAGATTAAGTGAAACATGTTAATATGTAAGTCTATTAATCCATACATCTAATCTGTTAATCTGTAAATCTGTTAATCCGTACATCTGATCTGTTAATCTGTAAGTCTATTAATCCGTACATCTGATCTATTAATCTGTAAGTCTGTTAATCCATACATCTGATATGTTAATCTGTAAACCTATTAATTTGTACGTCTGATCTGTAAACTTGTTAATCTGAAATCTGTAAACATGCTAATATGAAATTTGTAAGCAAGTTAATCTGAAATCCGTACATCTGAAATCTTTTAGTCTGGGGACACAAGGTTAGGAAAGGTATTTACTTGTGTCATCTGTTATGTGAGACCCATATTAGTCAGTAACCCTTTCTGGTATCAAAAATCGACCCAACACTAGGTAGGGGTCAGGGCACGCTTACTGAACTAATTATAAGAAGTTCATTCTGATAATGGCGAGGGGTGTTGATGGCGCGTACCAACCGGGTCATGTGCGTGCATGGATCCAGTCTGCTCTGGGGAAGTTAAGACACCGTGACATCTGTAAACAGGTCTGTGTATTTTCGTAGGTTGCCACTTTAGGGAGTGATACACCCTTTTATGGGGCTAACACAAGGTATTTATGTATTAGGGAGCCGATCGCTTGGGGTAGAATTTAGGGTACATCTAGTTCTATCTAATTCTGTTGGGGTACCGTCTGTTTCCGTTGCGGTGGTAACACCTATCTGTTTCTGTGTGGTACCGTCTGTTGGGGTGGTAAAGTCCTGTCACTACTGTACACCTAATTCTAACATTCTGTTTCTGTAGGGATTATTCTGTTTCTGTCTCTGATTCTGTTTCTGCTTCTATTTCTATACCATCTTTCTCTGTTGGGGTGGTAAAGGCCCATTACTAGCATTCTGTTTCTATAGAGATCATTCTGTTTTTGTTTTTGTTTCGACATTCGGGTAACACCTAATCCTGTTATACTAGTATTAGTGTAGAGAAGTAAAAAGTAAGTAAGAAGTATAGCTTGGTCTATATCATTATGTTTCCTCTGTTTAACCTATGTATACCTGCTACTCCTGTTACTGTTATCTCTCATCCAGTTTTATTTACATGTCATGATACTATTATCTGTTTTTATGCTGAAAGTCACTGGACTCGCCAGACTTTATGTCTAGCCCTTTTTGTTTCGCCTCTTTTCTTCCTCCCCCCCACCAGGTTCTTAGGGTGGGAACATAGAAGCTTGATTCAGATATCTTTCTGCTTAAAGTGCTGAAAGTAATGCTTAGCTTTGTTTCTCTTACATATGGCATTTTGGAGTGGGATTATGGTTTTAAAAATTATGTACTCTGATGGCTTTTGTAAAAGACTGATATTATGTACTTGGTTTTGGTGTTTGAAGATGTAACCAAACTTATTTCTATTTCCGCTGCAATAAAGTTATAAAATTTTCAAGTACTACTTTATGTATATGTCTCGTAATATTCTGTTCTGTTTACTTATAACGCTCCACAATTCTTAATGCATTCCCTTTGTGAGTGACATTAACGGACGTAGGGTGTCACATATATTCTATAGTATTGAGGTTGAGAATTTGTATAAAATAATCGTGAGATAACTTACCATAGATACCGACAATTTGGATGTTGGAGTTCGAATTTGAAGACTAGAAGCAACTAGTAGAGGAAAAGACAAAGTGAATATGAATATATAAGGACATGCTTCTTTATATAAATAAATCAAAAGAAAACAAAAAGGAGAGAAGAGGGAGAGAAGGCAGGCAAGGAACGTGATTTATTTATCTAATGTGTCTCTGCACATATAATAGGTTATAAAAGAAATAAATTAGCTGACTAGGCATGAGGTGTTAATCTAATCAACATTTATTTCTTATTCAAAATTCAAAAGAAAATTACATAAGGAAGGAGAAAAATAGAAAGTAATTAATGCATGATTTATTGTTTAATGCTAATTGCTAGAAAGTTTGTGAATTTCAAAATTTTAAAATATATAACATTGAAATTTTAGAATTTAAGAACATACTCAATTGGATAGACAAGAATAAGGCAACAAAAATGGCTAGAAATACACATAGATAATGTAAACAAGAATATATATATATATATACACACACACATACAAATATATATATATGATGTTTGTTTGTTTTTTGATTTTTTTTTTACAATGATGGGAAACAAAAGGGGAAAGGAAAATAAAGGGATGAAAATTTAAAGAATGAGAATATGTAAATGAAATAAGATGCATGAAAATAGAATGTAGGGAAAGAAATTAATACAGTGGGGGAAAGAAATGAATGCATTATTCACATTTCACAATTTATTAATTAATGAACGATACATTTAGAATAGATAGGGGAAAGTATTAAAGAGAATTACCAAATATAAATACAAGAATGTTGTCAGAATTTTTTCATCTATAATGTAAACATTATTTTCAATCAATCTTTTAGCAAAAATTAATAAATTTCATTAATAACATCATAAATTTTATTTAAAAACCATTTTAAATTCAATAATTAAATTTAATTCAATAGTTTAAATAGTCAAATTTTATGGGATGTTACAATCTCATCCACTTAGAACTTTTCGTCCTCGAAAAGGAGAGGTTGTTAAAAATATGCCAATATATACAACAAAATACATACTAATACAAAATTTAGTTTAAATAAAAAGGCTTTTAAATTTCAAAATTCCGTAAAACTTAATTTATCAAAATTATTTCTTAATAAAACTTAAAGTCAAAATATGGAATAATTTCTTCGACTTAAAATCCGGTTTCATTTTAAAATATTTGAAATACTATATATTTCTTTTGTATCAAATCACACTTCACTTCGGGATTTCAAAACAAAACCATTTCAAAAAGTCTCAAATATTTCACAAGCATATCAATATATATGTTACCAGATCGAGAGGTTCGCCTCCAATGACAAGGCCACTAAGCACGGCCTACGCATATATGTATCAGTATCAATAAATGATGTATGCCCTCCAAGCAGACCATCATCAAGGGCTTACACCCACATCGTACCTGTCTTTAGTCACGGGTTACTCGCATCATGGTAACACATCAAAAACCAGTTCATATCGCGAAGTTATAAATCGTTTCGCACAATAATTACAAATACTTTCAAATTATAGTATTGTCATTTTTTTTTCAAAATCCTTTAAAATATTAGGATTTAAGTCATCGAAATTTTATTCTTGTTTATAAAACACTTTAAAACCATTTATCATATTCCAAATAGTTGGAAAATAAATTTTCATTCAATAATTAGAAAATCATAAATACAATTTCTATCAAATTTTTAATCAAGTATTGTACAAATTCAAGCTTTTCAAATTCTAAACCAAATGTTTCATAAAATCGTTTCAAATCAAAAATCATATTAGGATCTTATGAACATAGATTTCAAATCATTTTAAAGCATTCTTTATTTCCAAATGTATAAGTCAAAACGACATATTTCAAAATTACTTATGTTTTCAAAATAAATTTTCAATTTCGACATAATTTGTTTCAAAATTTATTAATTTCAAAATAACGCCATGCTCTCGCTGCGCTACTCTTTCAAAATAATAGTTTCAAAACAATTTGTATTTCAAATTACGCTCTTTTTAATGTAATTTCTAGTGATTGATTTTTATTAAACTCCATAAGCTAAGCTTTGTGTAAACCAAAGCTCTGATACCAACTATAACATCCTGCCTTTTTAACCGCTTCAAGTCGGTAATTAAACCAACTTAAACCATTCGAAACGACAGATTGTAATTTAGCTTATAGGTTTAACATGATCAAACATAGGAATCACATAATACAATTTCTTACAATGAAATAATTTAACACATAATATCAGAGTTACACAAATTTTTACACAGTGGAAGAGTTAAAACATTGATTTTAAAAGTTAAAATTACATAAATAACTGAATCGAAAGCAAGCGCATCTTCACAAATCTCTAACTTCGATAGCTGAAATCTTTAGATCTGCAACACTTAGGTCTAACCCGAGCATTCCATACAAAACACAAAACACTCGAGTCAGTATTAACTTTATTCAAGTAAATCAACTTCAATTATCCACTAAAATATTATAGTTAATCCTAACATAATATTTAAAGTTACTAAAATAGATTTAAGCCGCATATATTACAGTCAATTAAGGTGTTGCATGTACACATTTATTTCAGGCGACAATAACCAAGTATGAGACAGGGCAAGAGAAAAAATGGACAACCCAACGACAAAAGCAAATGGTACATTCAAGCAACATGGTCAAGAATACAAGGCACATCAGTGTAATGTTCACGTTCATGGAAAAAGGGAAGCAAGATAACAAATATTATAAATTAATATCCTGGCACTCATTACAAACTTAAAAATATAAAAAATTTGGCATGTAGCAAACCCTATTTCATATATATCCATTTATTTTGTACTGTCACATGCAACTTCAATTACAATATATATTTATAGCAAGTCAAATACATGTACTAAAACATATATACTAATAAGTATGATTCAAAGCAAACACATAAACCCATACGTAAATTTCAGGTGTGCAACATGAATTGTAAAACAAGGTGGATATCTTATTTGAGTATATGTATGGTAAGTGCAAGGCATTAGGGTGCCAAAATAGCAGGTGACATGGTACACAAAATGACAATGGAAGATATAGGCATGAGGCAGGCACACAAAATGACAAGGCAACATAAGGGGAACAACATTTACATAGCAATAATATAAGTTGCATAAATTAAGGTACATGGCAATATATATGTATTCCATTTTTAAGAACGAGGAAGAAAATCAACAATTATATTCTACAGTATTGAGGTTGAGAACTTGTATAAAATAATCATGAGATAACTCACCATAGATAGCAATTTGGATGTTGGAGTTCAAATTTGAAGACGAAAGGATGCGGTGCTTCTCTAGCAAGGTTGGTATTGGAGTTGGCTATTTATTTTTTATCAGCTACAGGTTTTCGAAAGAAGGAAAAAAAAATGGAGGAAGCAGCCAGTAGAGGGAAAGACGAAGTGAATATGAATATATAAGGACATGCTGCTTTATACAAATAAATCAAAAGAAAAAAAGAAGGAGAGAAGAGGGGAAAAATAGTAAGTAATTAATGCATGATTTATTGTTTAATGCTAATTGTTAGAAAGTTTATGAATTTCAAAATATATAACATTAAAATTTTAGAAAATAAGGAACATACTCAATTGGATAGACAAGAATAAGGCAACAAAAATGGCTAGAAATACACATAGATAATGTAAACAAGAATACATACATACATACATACATATATATGAAGATTGGTTGTTTTTGAAAAAAAAAAATAATGATGGGAAACAAAAGGGGAAAGGAAAATAAAGGGATGAAAATATAAGAATGAGAATATTTAAATGAAATAATATGCATGAAAATAGAATGCAGGGAAAGAAATTAATACAGTGGGGGAAAGAAATGAAAGCATTATTCACATTTCACAATTTATTAATTAATGGACGATACATTTAAATAGATAGGGGAAAGTATGAAAGAGAATGACCAAATATAAATACAAGAATGTTGTCAGAATTTTTTCATCTATAATATACACATTATTTTCAATTAATCTTTTAGCAAAAATTAATAAATTTCATTAATAAAATCATAAATTTTATTAAGAAACCATTTTAAATTCAATAATTAAATTTAATTCAATAATTTAAATGGTTAAATTTTACGAGATGTTATAGGGCACAAACCGAACTCCTTATAGTCTCTGACCGAGCCGGACAACGGACAGTCCTTTCTGAATATGGCCCTACTTCCATAGAATATCGTATGAAGTGCAATAGTATCCTTATACAACGGTGAAATTCCTAATTCATTCATACCATTTCTTTGATATGTGAAAAATATGTTTGATTCTGAAATTTTATCAAAAACCCTATTGAGTATAGTCTTTGACATACGAAATCTTCGTTTGAAACCCATTTCTCCATATACCGCATTTGGCCCAATATAATCTCTAATAGGTTGATTGTGACTGCTAGCTTAATCTCATCTGTATTGCAAGTCTTTTCTACCGACAACACTACCTCAGTGTGTTGAAGTTGATCCCTCTGTAATTTTCTGGTCTATTAGATCTCTTGTTTCCGCAGCAACATCCTTTGTTGCTTCTTAGAACAGTCAACAAATTCATCTTAAGTCGGTGATGAGGAGAAAGATAAGGATGAGAAGCACGACCATAAAATTTTAAAGAACCCACTGATTACAGTTGTAGTTTAAAATATTTTGTTATATCTGCTATTGTTTTAATCAATCACCGAGTTATAAAAGAATCCCTATTTTGAGCTACATATCTACTATTGATTTGATCAATCACTGAGCCGAGATTCAGCTGATGCGATCTATCATTAAACCATCATTAAAAAAAATCTCTATTTGAACTGTGCATAGATGGATAGCTACAGTTCTACTATTGATTTGATAAATCAATGAGCGGAGAATGCTTTAATTCAACTGATGTGATTTATCACTGAGGCTCCATTAAAAAAAATTCTGGATTGAACAATGCATAGCATGATAGATACAATTATGTTACTTGATCAGTCGATCATCGGAGCATGATTTAATTTAGCTGATTTAATTTATCACTAGACCATGGATTATGAACGATTGATCTGATTTTGGAATATGGAGTTAGAAGTTTTATCAATATTCAATGCTAAACATCAAACATGACACAATATCCTGTCAATCACCCACTGTATCCACGAGATATTGTATTCCAATGATGTAAGATTCGTTGATGTTGACAACATGAGGCATTCAATCAAGAATCATTGTTAGATAATTCAGAATAGCTTCCGAATGTGTTAGACAAGTCGGGTCGTCCTCTGTTTATAAAGTTTGAACGATTTAATTAAATCGTGCTCGTCGTGCAGTGTTACTTCGTAATTTTTAAAAAAAAAATTCAATTTGATATATACGATCCAAAATATGTCGAAATCCTTTCAAACAAGATGGTTTTTTGAGATTTATTAGAATATAGCTTTCAAATGAAAGTGACAATTGTTGATTTGGTCTTGTACATTTTGAGATATGACTAAATTAATTTTTCAAAAAAATCACAGTTAGGTAATTTGTTAACCATGAGATATAACTTTCAATCCCCCCCGCATAACCATCGTGGCAACAAACAGGGTACAAGTGAACCTTTTTTGATCATATGGAGGTTGGGAAACTGAGGATTGGTGTGCCACTTATTCGTACTGAAGTTGAACAACTGAAAATTGTTCCGTCGCTTGTTGAAATGGAGGTTGAGAAGTTAAAACCTGATCTACCTTTTGTTCGTATGAAGGTGCAACATGCTCCTTAAGTCTTAGTTGGTTGAGATATAGGAACTTACCAACGACGTCCTTGTAGTATTGCTCTTGATAATCTATAAGCTAATCTTCAGTGGTTCATCGACTATCCGATGGTTCATGGACTGGCCATCACCAGAATTAATAGGTGAAGGCCATGACGACATTGGTGTGAGTACGCAAAGACATGAGGAAGAAGGTGATTATTTGAGTAATTAATTGTGAGGAAGAAAAGAGATTACAACTCTTATTTATGCATGTAATTTTTTTGAATGCAAATTTGTGTTTCTATGTGCATTGAGGAGACAACTACATTGATTGAAATGATAGTACACACTATACACTGCTAAAGCTATTGAAATTACTGCACACTGCATACTGCACACGAATAACGATTCTGATTAGACAGTGCATAATGCACACCGTAGCATGTTTGACTCCATCCATATACTTGTTGAAAGGACTCCATCCAGCTGCAAAATACTATCTTCTATTTTGGTAAATCTAAAAATAAATTTCTAAACTAATATGTCCACCATAATGACTCAATTTTTATGTAGAAATATTTAACTATTTAAATATTTAAAACGATTAATTTTAAGATTTAATGACTCGAAATTTGTTTAAGTAAAGAATTGAACGTTAAATTTACTTGAAAATGGAAATCTTAAATTTTAAAATCGAGTTCAGTTAGTTTGAAGGTATATAAATTTCTATCAGAATATAAACGATATTATGGAACTATTATCGATGAATTTGAATGTTTGAAAATAGATTTATATTTTACCAATTTAATTTAATACGTGAGAATAGCCAATTTTCAAATGACCTCGGATTTTGATGAAACCAATTTTTATAAAATTCGTAACGGTTAATTATTGTAAAAGTTCACGTTTCATTTCAGTTGTGTGATCGTGCGCGATACAAACATGTATCGATTAACATTTTGAAATCAAAATAGTGTTTTTACAAATAGTCTCATAATTCGAAGAAACCAGTTTCATCGAGTTCGGAATATTTAAGTATACCAGATTGTTAAGTTTCATGATGAATGGAGATTCTATGTGGCATGCGTGAACGTAATGCTATATGCATGATTAAATATGAATATAGTATAAAAATATCTCCACTATAAGTTATCCTAAACTTCCTAACCCTTCTTCACGCAGCCACCACCTTCATTTTTGTAACAACCCGAAAATCTGGGCCAGTTTAAAATTTTTATTTTGGCCATTTTAGCGAATTTTGATTATTTAAAATGAATTATTTTAAATAATATCGACGATAAATTTATTCTGAATATAAATCAAACGTATATTTTATACGCGTCGTCGTTAGAATATAAATATTTATATATAATTATAAATAGAATTGAAAATGGCGCGGTAGTTCGATAATTCGATTTCAAACTTCAATTGAATGTACCGGGTGCAAAACAATCCGGATTTTAGTGAAACCAAAAATAATGGAATCTAATTGATAATATCTTTCCAACGAATGCGAAAAATCAAGATTTCATATCGGGAATCAAAAGATATGTCCAGTTGAAAATTCTGAATAGTCGCTATGGAATTCAGGCCCTTAAAAATGGACATTTTGCAAACGACCTCGGATTTCGACGAAACCAGTTTGGTTGGGTCCGGGATGTCAAGTTATTGCTAGATTCCAAATTTCATAATTTTTCGAATCGATATGTGAGCGTGGCAAAGGAAAACGCGTTTGACCAGTTTCAGTAGATTTTAATCGACTGGAAATTGGCCATTTTTCAAACGGTCTCAGAATTCGGCGAAACTAGTTTTGTTAGGACCGTATCGTCAATACGAAGCTAGAAAATATTTTTCTGGAATTTTTAAAGTTCGTATGTGACCCCGGTAATTTGAAATGTACGTTTAAAATTCAATATAGTGATTTAAATGTTAATTCAACGGAAACTGATTGTAACAGCCGAATCAGCGTACGATACATATCCCATTGTGTTCGGAATGGGGGTAGAACGCTATGGACGACAGGCGGTGGGCCTCGTTTCGAGGTCGTATGAAAAAAGTCAACTTAAGGTTGAATTAAATAATAATAAAATTAATAATAAAAAAAAAAAAAATCTTTGCCCTCCTTAAAACACTTTGGCCCCCCCGTCCATTCATTTCAAACAGAAAATAAGAAAAAAAAAAAAAAAAAAAAAAAAAAAAAACTTCAGACATCGATCGCGCCCCCCAGAGTTTCGCCGCCGCCACAGGCGGAGCTGCCGCCGATCTTCCCCTCAGGTGCCTCCTCCCTCCAGCCTCGCTCCTCTCTCACCTGCCCTCCTCGACGGAGCGAAGCCCCCACGGCGCGACAACCCCGTAGTCCCCCCCCCTTTTGTTCAGCTCCGAATCGAAGCCCCTGCTGGCCACCACCTCGGCTCCGACGTCCAACCCCGCCTGATGACCACCGACAGCAGCATCCCCCCCCCTTCTTCGCAGGTAACAGTAAACATTTTATTTTATTTTTATTTTAGGGTTTTAAACTGTTTTTTTTAAAAGCATTTTAAACTGGTTTTAATTAGATTTGTAAACTGATTTTTAAGAATTTTATAAACTGAATTTTTAAATATATAAAAACTGATTTGATAAGAGTTTAAAAACTGAATTTTTAAATATTTAAAAACTGATTTGATAAGATTTTAAAACTGATTTTAAAATAAAAGTAAAAACTGATTTTTAGAAAAAGGTTTGAACTTCAAAGACTATATTTTTTTATAAGGCGAAGACTAGATTTTTACATATTGAACTTCGAAAAAAAAAATATGATTTTTATCTATTGAACTTTAAAATAAAAATTCGATTTTTATAAATTGAACTTTGAAATAAAAATTCGATTTTTATATATTGAACTTTGAACTAAAAATTTGATTTTTATATATTGAACTTTGAACTAAAAATTCGATTTTTATATATTGAACTTTGAACTAAAAATTCGATTTTTATATATTGAATAGCGTAGTAAAAAAATGTGATTTTTACGTGTGTAGTGAAAGCAGCAACGAAGGTGACAAAAAGGCGAAACGATGAAGTTTTCTATCAAAGAAGAGCCGTGGAGCTAGGATAGCTATAAGTGAGAATTTCTCACCTTTCTATTTTATTTCTAGTTATATATATATACTAGGATGCAGACGGTGCTTAGTAGCACCCGACACAATCGTCCACAGACCATGGACTTGTTTGTTTGACTGTTTGGTGATTGATTGCGATATTGGTTTGAATGTGGTTTGTGGTGTGAAAAATCGAATCGATAAATTGGTTAGGATTAGACGTGCGCCGTTATAAGGCGAAGGAGTAAGGCTAGGTTAGACCCTTACTCCAAAGTTTGTGGTTTGCATAACGAATTGATTTGATTGATGTGTGAATGGCGTGGGCCTTCACTAGACCGGGGATAAGGCTAGGCCTTGTCCCGTTTCTAGTATCGTGCCGTTATGCCGCCGAAATTTTCTAAAATATGTTAGAAAAATAAAAATATCATTTTATTTGTGTAAATGAAGAATAGAAATTCATATGTCAAAATAAAATGTGTTATCGTTAAAAATATAATTTTTAACGTGAATGTGAATAAATAAATATTCATTTACAAACCAGACGGTTTGTTTATGTACACCTATTTGAATGACGTTGATTGGGTCGATAAATTTTACACATCGCCTAACTGCACAAATAAAATATGTGTTTGATTGTTTGAAACCCCACACGGGTGTTAGGATGAAATTTGAAGTTCACTCATCCTGATTGATTAAATATGTCGATCGATTGATTGACAGGCTGTTATAAGCGTTGAATATCTATATTTGATGCTTATACAGTGTAGTGCACTTTGGTTGATGGTTGATTATTTTCAATGCTATTATATACATGTGTTGTATGAAAATCCATATAATTAATTTTATATGGTAATTGATTGGGCCTCATTCCAGTTTTGAAAAAGAAATATTTGAAAAAGAAATATTTGAAATAGAATATTTGAAAATAAAGGAATATATGAAGCCGTGTTGATTAGATTGACGCCATTTTGACGTGAACGATATTTATATCGATTTTAAAAACGAATTCGAAATGAATTGAAAACGATTTCGAAATGAATTGAATTGAAAACGATTTCGAAATGAATTGAATTGAAAATGAATTCGAATTGAATTGAAAACGATTTCGAAATGAATTGAATTGAAAATGAATTCGAATTGAATTGAAAACGATTTCGAAATGAATTGAATTGAAAACGATTTCGAAATGAATTGAATTGAAAATGAATTCGAATTGAATTGAAAACGATTTCGAAATGAATTGAATTGAAAACGATTTCGAAATGAATTGAATTGAAAATGAATTCGAATTGAATTGAAAACGATTTCGAAATGAATTGAATTGAAAACGATTTCGAAATGAATTGAATTGAAAACGATTTCGAAATGAATTGAATTGAAAACGAATTCGAATTGAATTGAAAACGATTTCGAAATGAATTGAATTGAAAACGAATTCGAATTGAATTGAAAACGATTTCGAAATGAATTGAATTGAAAACGAATTCGAATTGAATTAAAAGCGAATTGAAATGAATTCAAATTGAATTGAAATTCGAATTGAATAGAAATGAATTTTGAAACGAATTTATAAAGAAGAATTCAATTTTGATTTGAATTGAAAAGGAAGTTGAGATTGCTTTTGAAACGAATTTTAAAACTATTTATATAATTCGTTTTAAATAGAAATCGACGAAGTATATATTATATATATATTATATATATAATATAATGGCCTGAATAGAACGCGCCGCGCCGCGGCAGTTCGCGAATTTCGACCATTTATTTCAAACGGACATTACGGGAGATCCGACCGTCGGATTCTCCTAAAACCGGAACCGTTGGGTTCGTATCGAAAAGAGCTTTCTAATGAATGTTAGAAATTTGAAATCTAACGGTTGGATTTGGAATTATGTCCAAATCAAATTCGAAAAAGGTCGCTATAAGTGCAGTTCGATGGCCATTGATGGAAATCGACTGTACGGGCCTTGATAAAATTATTAAAAATAGTAATAATTTGTGTAAAATCATAAGAAATGATTTAGAAAGAATTGGGATGAAAAATTCCATATTAGAAAAGATAAAAATAGATTTTTATCGAAATGAACTAGTTTTGAACTAGAATTATAATTCTATTTATTTTTAAATAAATAAATTGAATTCGAAAAGGGTTTTAAAAGTAACCAAAATTCCAATGATTACACTGGAGTGGATTTGAATCGAAATTGTCTTCGGAATATTTCGATGTTGGAATTCATGATTATACAGGTGTTGTTATGGAAATTTGAAAGATATATATGTATATCGTTATTTCCAATACGACATTTGTTAGTCGTAGAATTCGATATTGAATATAAGCCGATATATTTTCTATTCAGAGCCTTGTATTGAATATCGAATGTGATTTGGGTTTGTCGTGAATGGTGTCTTCACTAACACTGTTCTTGAACCCAGCTGAGAAAAGATTAAATCTTTTTATTTAGATTTAATGAAGTGTACCAATTAAATAACATTTAATTGGAATTGAATTGATATTGATTTTTGGGTTTATCGTGAACAGTGTTTTAAATAACACTCGTTCTTTAACCCGATAATTAATGAATGTGATTTGGGTTCGTCGTGAATGGTGTCTTCACTAACACTGTTCTTGAACCCAGCTGAGAAAAGATTAAATCTTTTGATTTAGATTTAATGAAGTGTACCAATTAAATAACATTTAATTGGAATTGAATTGATATTGATTTTTGGGTTTATCGTGAACAGTGTTTTAAATAACACTCGTTCTTTAACCCGATAATTAATGAATGTGATTTGGGTTCGTCGTGAATGGTGTCTTCACTAACACTGTTCTTGAACCCAGTTGAGAAATGATTAAATCTTTTTATTTAGATTTAATGAAGTGTACCAATTAAATAACATTTAATTGGAATTGAATCGATATTGATTTTTGGGTTTATCGTGGACAGTGTTTTTAAATAACACTCGTTCTTTAACCCGACGATTAATGAATGTGATTTTGGGTTTATCGTGAACCGTGTTTTTAAATGACACTGATTCTTTAACCCAGTCAAAAGATTAAAACTAAGTGGAGTTTTAATGAATCTTTAATTAGATTGAAAAGATCGAGAATGGAGTATCACCAGTTTTGCTCCAGGCGATAGTTAAATCTTTAATTAGATTTGAACGTGAAATTTAGAAACTAACTGTCGGTTAGCCAAGCAGAATGGTTTTCTGGATATTGATCTGATGTTGGTTTCGGCCTTCGGGGTTAATATTTGGGGAATTATTCTCTTGATTAATTTACGGTTAGTGACTAATGAATTGGAATGAGGCGTATGTTGTGTTTGTGTAACACTTATTTAAAATATACGCGAGTTATTCGGAAAGACCGGGTTTATCCCATTCTGAATAACTGATACGACGATAAGTCGAAGATGAAGACGATGGTCGAAGACCGGAGGTCTTCACGTCGTTTGGGTGATAACTGATGATCTTGATTGGGCTGTACACCCAAGAAGATGGAAACAGTTAGTGATCGTCCAGACGTACTTGGAGATCGATGGATATGCGAGGTACTAGGTGCCTCCGGTTTCGTTCAGACCCAGAACGGACTTGTAAATGGACTGTGTGTCTGACATCGGATTTCATTCTGTGTGACTGATATCGGTTGCATAGGATGGTTTGCCTGTGTGGCATGCTAAGATGCAAATGATCAAGGCTTCTGTTGAAGAGCAAAGTCTTGTGGTGATGATCAAAGCACGGCCTTTGTGGCGTAGCTTTGTGTAACGTTTACCTCGCGTGTTTCACACCAGGTATGAACCAAAAACGGGAGACGGACCTCAGGGAGGACTTGCGTTTCTTTCTAGTTAGAAGTGGCGTCAGTGGTTTTACACGCCCTGACGAGTTTGACTTATGTGGTTGTTGCTGTTGCGAGGCGCCTCGGTTATATCGGTTTCGGCCGATGCATTCTGGTCGGCTGACGGACCAGACTTACACCCCATAGGGTGGGGAAACGTAGTGTTCAGGCATTTTAATCCACATCGGTGGACCGGCCCTGTCGCTCCAAGGTCACTCGAGCTCTGACCTGTGGCTCGGGCTAGAGAGTCACGAATCGGTTGAGGACTATCTTTTGCCTCGGTTCATAGACGGAAATCCAATTTCCAAATACGTGACATTTGCGGTTTTATTTGTAAACCTATATATGGTGACATAGTGGGATGGGGCGCTCATGCCGCCTATGATTGATACTTATGATTTGAAGTGTTTTATACACTATGCACTTATAATAGTATCAAATGATTTGTTTTAAACGTATCAAGCATTCTTTGGCTGTTATAAGGGAAAACCCTATCCCCCGGCTTGCGTTGCATTGTGTGATAGGACCTGGGTCTTATAACAGCTTCATCTTTCTTTATTTAGCATTGCGCTGTTGGTTTTATGCACTGGTATTCTTGGGAGGAAACCCGTTCCGTGTTATACGGCGTGGTCCCTTGATTTACCTAACTTTAAAAACAAAGATTAACAACTGTTTTAGTTCTC
Source organism: Allium sativum (assembly GCA_030737875.1). NCBI lineage: Eukaryota > Viridiplantae > Streptophyta > Magnoliopsida > Asparagales > Amaryllidaceae > Allium > Allium sativum. The sequence goes on from CM060920.1 coordinate 368,881,320, forward strand.
ACACCAGTCACATGACTGACCTGGAGTTTATTGTTTTAACCTAAACTCTGGGTGCCCTTATTTCGACACGGGCAGCTAGTAGTTTTGGTTTTGCAGATTTATATTCACAGGATTTTGGTTTACAGCTGGAACGATATCCGGAAAGCTTTGTATCCGTATATCTCATTCTAGTTGTGTATTGTATTATTTTCCGCTGCTATGTATTTAAATGTAATTTAAATCTCTGATATTTCTGTGTAATATTCATTCATACTCTGTATATTCTTGTAATCTGATGCATTGTTGTGATATACAATGAAATGTCCTTCTGTATGCGTTCTGTTGTGGCTTGTTCTCGAACTATCCGACGCTTTCCTTTACGGGGAAGTTGCGGGTCTTCACATTTGGTATCGGAGCTTTGGTTTACAAAGCTAGAGAACAAGACACATTAGAACCATACGAAAGAATACATCAGATATTGGATTAGTAAAATCCAACGGGAATGACTCGTTAGAGATGGGATCAGTAGTATCCTAGAACGAGTGTGAAGAGTATATTTTTGAAAGTGAAAACAAATTTTTGTTTTGAAAATTTAAATCAATTATTCGTATTTGATTACCTATTTATATTGATGTGGACAATCCAATATATATAGATTTTGCGTATACGTCTGATCCGCGTGTATTTGAAATTTTAATATATTGGATAGATATAGAGTCACATTCTAGACACCCGGGGATAATTCTGATGATGTGGCCACATCATTAGTATTTATATTCGTGTTTCGAATGTGTGATATCTATATATTTCCATTAGACTGGTGTGAGAACCAAAATTAGATAGGGCCTATTGTTGTGATTTGGTATCAAAAACATGATTTTTGTATATGTATCAAAATTATGAATTTGAAACTCTAATTCACTAATCGATTGATGTTTGTGTTGTTTCGTTATTTGTTTGCTAATTTTTAGCCATTTAGCCTAATTGAATCAAATATTGAACTGTATCGAAGATTGGTCGCATTTGCTTGCATATACATATATATATTGAACAGGTCATAGCAAGGAGGCTAGAGCCAGAGAATAAAATTTGTTTGCCCGACAAATAGGTACATGTTTACTACATAATTTCCTGTTTTGTTTGGGTGATGATGATTTTGTGAGCCTATTGGCTAGCCGCTTGGCTTTTTCTTTTTCTTTTTGAGATCTGAAGGACCGGGGAAGCTATTTGGAATTCCCCGATGCTCCCATTGCAGGGGAGGTTATGGCGAAATTTTTCGAAAATTTAGGGTGTTAGCCAAATTTTTGAAATTTTAGAAATTCTCAGAAACTGAAAAGTTCGAGAATGGAAGCCAGGTCGAGCGTAGAGTTGAATAATCAAACCACTTTCGACTTTGTTCCTTTTCGGGGACGAAAAGTTTTAAGTGGGGGAGATTGTAACAACCCGAAAATCTGGGCCAGTTTAAAATTTTTATTTTGGCCATTTTAGCGAATTTTGATTATTTAAAATGAATTATTTTAAATAATATCGACGATAAATTTATTCTGAATATAAATCAAACGTATATTTTATACGCGTCGTCGTTAGAATATAAATATTTATATATAATTATAAATAGAATTGAAAATGGCGCGGTAGTTCGATAATTCGATTTCAAACTTCAATTGAATGTACCGGGTGCAAAACAATCCGGATTTTAGTGAAACCAAAAATAATGGAATCTAATTGATAATATCTTTCCAACGAATGCGAAAAATCAAGATTTCATATCGGGAATCAAAAGATATGTCCAGTTGAAAATTCTGAATAGTCGCTATGGAATTCAGGCCCTTAAAAATGGACATTTTGCAAACGACCTCGGATTTCGACGAAACCAGTTTGGTTGGGTCCGGGATGTCAAGTTATTGCTAGATTCCAAATTTCATAATTTTTCGAATCGATATGTGAGCGTGGCAAAGGAAAACGCGTTTGACCAGTTTCAGTAGATTTTAATCGACTGGAAATTGGCCATTTTTCAAACGGTCTCAGAATTCGGCGAAACTAGTTTTGTTAGGACCGTATCGTCAATACGAAGCTAGAAAATATTTTTCTGGAATTTTTAAAGTTCGTATGTGACCCCGGTAATTTGAAATGTACGTTTAAAATTCAATATAGTGATTTAAATGTTAATTCAACGGAAACTGATTGTAACAGCCGAATCAGCGTACGATACATATCCCATTGTGTTCGGAATGGGGGTAGAACGCTATGGACGACAGGCGGTGGGCCTCGTTTCGAGGTCGTATGAAAAAAGTCAACTTAAGGTTGAATTAAATAATAATAAAATTAATAATAAAAAAAAAAAAAATCTTTGCCCTCCTTAAAACACTTTGGCCCCCCCGTCCATTCATTTCAAACAGAAAATAAGAAAAAAAAAAAAAAAAAAAAAAAAAAAAACTTCAGACATCGATCGCGCCCCCCAGAGTTTCGCCGCCGCCACAGGCGGAGCTGCCGCCGATCTTCCCCTCAGGTGCCTCCTCCCTCCAGCCTCGCTCCTCTCTCACCTGCCCTCCTCGACGGAGCGAAGCCCCCACGGCGCGACAACCCCGTAGTCCCCCCCCCTTTTGTTCAGCTCCGAATCGAAGCCCCTGCTGGCCACCACCTCGGCTCCGACGTCCAACCCCGCCTGATGACCACCGACAGCAGCATCCCCCCCCCTTCTTCGCAGGTAACAGTAAACATTTTATTTTATTTTTATTTTAGGGTTTTAAACTGTTTTTTTTAAAAGCATTTTAAACTGGTTTTAATTAGATTTGTAAACTGATTTTTAAGAATTTTATAAACTGAATTTTTAAATATATAAAAACTGATTTGATAAGAGTTTAAAAACTGAATTTTTAAATATTTAAAAACTGATTTGATAAGATTTTAAAACTGATTTTAAAATAAAAGTAAAAACTGATTTTTAGAAAAAGGTTTGAACTTCAAAGACTATATTTTTTTATAAGGCGAAGACTAGATTTTTACATATTGAACTTCGAAAAAAAAATATGATTTTTATCTATTGAACTTTAAAATAAAAATTCGATTTTTATAAATTGAACTTTGAAATAAAAATTCGATTTTTATATATTGAACTTTGAACTAAAAATTTGATTTTTATATATTGAACTTTGAACTAAAAATTCGATTTTTATATATTGAACTTTGAACTAAAAATTCGATTTTTATATATTGAATAGCGTAGTAAAAAAATGTGATTTTTACGTGTGTAGTGAAAGCAGCAACGAAGGTGACAAAAAGGCGAAACGATGAAGTTTTCTATCAAAGAAGAGCCGTGGAGCTAGGATAGCTATAAGTGAGAATTTCTCACCTTTCTATTTTATTTCTAGTTATATATATATACTAGGATGCAGACGGTGCTTAGTAGCACCCGACACAATCGTCCACAGACCATGGACTTGTTTGTTTGACTGTTTGGTGATTGATTGCGATATTGGTTTGAATGTGGTTTGTGGTGTGAAAAATCGAATCGATAAATTGGTTAGGATTAGACGTGCGCCGTTATAAGGCGAAGGAGTAAGGCTAGGTTAGACCCTTACTCCAAAGTTTGTGGTTTGCATAACGAATTGATTTGATTGATGTGTGAATGGCGTGGGCCTTCACTAGACCGGGGATAAGGCTAGGCCTTGTCCCGTTTCTAGTATCGTGCCGTTATGCCGCCGAAATTTTCTAAAATATGTTAGAAAAATAAAAATATCATTTTATTTGTGTAAATGAAGAATAGAAATTCATATGTCAAAATAAAATGTGTTATCGTTAAAAATATAATTTTTAACGTGAATGTGAATAAATAAATATTCATTTACAAACCAGACGGTTTGTTTATGTACACCTATTTGAATGACGTTGATTGGGTCGATAAATTTTACACATCGCCTAACTGCACAAATAAAATATGTGTTTGATTGTTTGAAACCCCACACGGGTGTTAGGATGAAATTTGAAGTTCACTCATCCTGATTGATTAAATATGTCGATCGATTGATTGACAGGCTGTTATAAGCGTTGAATATCTATATTTGATGCTTATACAGTGTAGTGCACTTTGGTTGATGGTTGATTATTTTCAATGCTATTATATACATGTGTTGTATGAAAATCCATATAATTAATTTTATATGGTAATTGATTGGGCCTCATTCCAGTTTTGAAAAAGAAATATTTGAAAAAGAAATATTTGAAATAGAATATTTGAAAATAAAGGAATATATGAAGCCGTGTTGATTAGATTGACGCCATTTTGACGTGAACGATATTTATATCGATTTTAAAAACGAATTCGAAATGAATTGAAAACGATTTCGAAATGAATTGAATTGAAAACGATTTCGAAATGAATTGAATTGAAAATGAATTCGAATTGAATTGAAAACGATTTCGAAATGAATTGAATTGAAAATGAATTCGAATTGAATTGAAAACGATTTCGAAATGAATTGAATTGAAAACGATTTCGAAATGAATTGAATTGAAAATGAATTCGAATTGAATTGAAAACGATTTCGAAATGAATTGAATTGAAAACGATTTCGAAATGAATTGAATTGAAAATGAATTCGAATTGAATTGAAAACGATTTCGAAATGAATTGAATTGAAAACGATTTCGAAATGAATTGAATTGAAAACGATTTCGAAATGAATTGAATTGAAAACGAATTCGAATTGAATTGAAAACGATTTCGAAATGAATTGAATTGAAAACGAATTCGAATTGAATTGAAAACGATTTCGAAATGAATTGAATTGAAAACGAATTCGAATTGAATTAAAAGCGAATTGAAATGAATTCAAATTGAATTGAAATTCGAATTGAATAGAAATGAATTTTGAAACGAATTTATAAAGAAGAATTCAATTTTGATTTGAATTGAAAAGGAAGTTGAGATTGCTTTTGAAACGAATTTTAAAACTATTTATATAATTCGTTTTAAATAGAAATCGACGAAGTATATATTATATATATATTATATATATAATATAATGGCCTGAATAGAACGCGCCGCGCCGCGGCAGTTCGCGAATTTCGACCATTTATTTCAAACGGACATTACGGGAGATCCGACCGTCGGATTCTCCTAAAACCGGAACCGTTGGGTTCGTATCGAAAAGAGCTTTCTAATGAATGTTAGAAATTTGAAATCTAACGGTTGGATTTGGAATTATGTCCAAATCAAATTCGAAAAAGGTCGCTATAAGTGCAGTTCGATGGCCATTGATGGAAATCGACTGTACGGGCCTTGATAAAATTATTAAAAATAGTAATAATTTGTGTAAAATCATAAGAAATGATTTAGAAAGAATTGGGATGAAAAATTCCATATTAGAAAAGATAAAAATAGATTTTTATCGAAATGAACTAGTTTTGAACTAGAATTATAATTCTATTTATTTTTAAATAAATAAATTGAATTCGAAAAGGGTTTTAAAAGTAACCAAAATTCCAATGATTACACTGGAGTGGATTTGAATCGAAATTGTCTTCGGAATATTTCGATGTTGGAATTCATGATTATACAGGTGTTGTTATGGAAATTTGAAAGATATATATGTATATCGTTATTTCCAATACGACATTTGTTAGTCGTAGAATTCGATATTGAATATAAGCCGATATATTTTCTATTCAGAGCCTTGTATTGAATATCGAATGTGATTTGGGTTTGTCGTGAATGGTGTCTTCACTAACACTGTTCTTGAACCCAGCTGAGAAAAGATTAAATCTTTTTATTTAGATTTAATGAAGTGTACCAATTAAATAACATTTAATTGGAATTGAATTGATATTGATTTTTGGGTTTATCGTGAACAGTGTTTTAAATAACACTCGTTCTTTAACCCGATAATTAATGAATGTGATTTGGGTTCGTCGTGAATGGTGTCTTCACTAACACTGTTCTTGAACCCAGCTGAGAAAAGATTAAATCTTTTGATTTAGATTTAATGAAGTGTACCAATTAAATAACATTTAATTGGAATTGAATTGATATTGATTTTTGGGTTTATCGTGAACAGTGTTTTAAATAACACTCGTTCTTTAACCCGATAATTAATGAATGTGATTTGGGTTCGTCGTGAATGGTGTCTTCACTAACACTGTTCTTGAACCCAGTTGAGAAATGATTAAATCTTTTTATTTAGATTTAATGAAGTGTACCAATTAAATAACATTTAATTGGAATTGAATCGATATTGATTTTTGGGTTTATCGTGGACAGTGTTTTTAAATAACACTCGTTCTTTAACCCGACGATTAATGAATGTGATTTTGGGTTTATCGTGAACCGTGTTTTTAAATGACACTGATTCTTTAACCCAGTCAAAAGATTAAAACTAAGTGGAGTTTTAATGAATCTTTAATTAGATTGAAAAGATCGAGAATGGAGTATCACCAGTTTTGCTCCAGGCGATAGTTAAATCTTTAATTAGATTTGAACGTGAAATTTAGAAACTAACTGTCGGTTAGCCAAGCAGAATGGTTTTCTGGATATTGATCTGATGTTGGTTTCGGCCTTCGGGGTTAATATTTGGGGAATTATTCTCTTGATTAATTTACGGTTAGTGACTAATGAATTGGAATGAGGCGTATGTTGTGTTTGTGTAACACTTATTTAAAATATACGCGAGTTATTCGGAAAGACCGGGTTTATCCCATTCTGAATAACTGATACGACGATAAGTCGAAGATGAAGACGATGGTCGAAGACCGGAGGTCTTCACGTCGTTTGGGTGATAACTGATGATCTTGATTGGGCTGTACACCCAAGAAGATGGAAACAGTTAGTGATCGTCCAGACGTACTTGGAGATCGATGGATATGCGAGGTACTAGGTGCCTCCGGTTTCGTTCAGACCCAGAACGGACTTGTAAATGGACTGTGTGTCTGACATCGGATTTCATTCTGTGTGACTGATATCGGTTGCATAGGATGGTTTGCCTGTGTGGCATGCTAAGATGCAAATGATCAAGGCTTCTGTTGAAGAGCAAAGTCTTGTGGTGATGATCAAAGCACGGCCTTTGTGGCGTAGCTTTGTGTAACGTTTACCTCGCGTGTTTCACACCAGGTATGAACCAAAAACGGGAGACGGACCTCAGGGAGGACTTGCGTTTCTTTCTAGTTAGAAGTGGCGTCAGTGGTTTTACACGCCCTGACGAGTTTGACTTATGTGGTTGTTGCTGTTGCGAGGCGCCTCGGTTATATCGGTTTCGGCCGATGCATTCTGGTCGGCTGACGGACCAGACTTACACCCCATAGGGTGGGGAAACGTAGTGTTCAGGCATTTTAATCCACATCGGTGGACCGGCCCTGTCGCTCCAAGGTCACTCGAGCTCTGACCTGTGGCTCGGGCTAGAGAGTCACGAATCGGTTGAGGACTATCTTTTGCCTCGGTTCATAGACGGAAATCCAATTTCCAAATACGTGACATTTGCGGTTTTATTTGTAAACCTATATATGGTGACATAGTGGGATGGGGCGCTCATGCCGCCTATGATTGATACTTATGATTTGAAGTGTTTTATACACTATGCACTTATAATAGTATCAAATGATTTGTTTTAAACGTATCAAGCATTCTTTGGCTGTTATAAGGGAAAACCCTATCCCCCGGCTTGCGTTGCATTGTGTGATAGGACCTGGGTCTTATAACAGCTTCATCTTTCTTTATTTAGCATTGCGCTGTTGGTTTTATGCACTGGTATTCTTGGGAGGAAACCCGTTCCGTGTTATACGGCGTGGTCCCTTGATTTACCTAACTTTAAAAACAAAGATTAACAACTGTTTTAGTTCTCACACCAGTCACATGACTGACCTGGAGTTTATTGTTTTAACCTAAACTCTGGGTGCCCTTATTTCGACACGGGCAGCTAGTAGTTTTGGTTTTGCAGATTTATATTCACAGGATTTTGGTTTACAGCTGGAACGATATCCGGAAAGCTTTGTATCCGTATATCTCATTCTAGTTGTGTATTGTATTATTTTCCGCTGCTATGTATTTAAATGTAATTTAAATCTCTGATATTTCTGTGTAATATTCATTCATACTCTGTATATTCTTGTAATCTGATGCATTGTTGTGATATACAATGAAATGTCCTTCTGTATGCGTTCTGTTGTGGCTTGTTCTCGAACTATCCGACGCTTTCCTTTACGGGGAAGTTGCGGGTCTTCACAATTTTTCTTCATCTTATATTTTAAATTTTATCCCATAATCCATGTAGAATTAGGCGGCGGTCCCAACATGAAAGTTGTAGAGGAGGGTGGCAGCAACCTATGGTCGGAGTTTGGTGGCACTCGGTGGCCGATCGATGGCGACCAAAATCGGGGTTTGAACAGTGAAGTAGTAGCTATAGGGCTTTGGTCGACTAGTGGTGACAGAGGCGTTTTTAGGCCATGACATCTGAAGGAGAAGTGAGGGGAACAGGGAGATCGAGGTTTTGGTAGTGGTCATAGCCTCTTCGGTGCATCGTTGTCGGAATAATTTCCAGATGAATGATTTGCATTCAACATCGTTTTCTAGACAAACGGAGGGACCGGGTTGATTAGGGTGGCTGGCGAAGTGTCGCCTGGGAGAGGCAAGGATGGGGATGACGTCGATGTGGGGTCCATTCAACCAGAGAGGCGGTGGTGATGGGGTATTGAGGTGGAAAGGGTTCTGTTCGAACCTGGGAGGTAACGATGAATTTAGGCCGGGTTTAATTTGGTAAATCCATGATTAAGGTTAAACTAAGCATGTAATTAGTGAATAAATTAACTAATTTTAATTCATGCAAATGTTTTAATATGATAACAGATTTCGATGAAACAAGTTGTGGTGGAATTGCATTGACGAATACTACGCGTAGGAACTGGATTGGAGTGCCGGTTAAGCTACTTGAAATTTTATCAAATATTAAACGCTCGTTTGAAATTAGATAAAACGACGCGAAATCATCGAATTAGAATGGATGGTGAGTTAATTCTCACAATTTCTGAAATGTTGTGATGTGGTTAAATTCATATAATAGTATCCATTGTTGTTAGTATAAATTGTGTGTTTAGATGCTTTGGATGATTATTGCTTGTTTGATGATTGTCGATTTTTATATTTCCATCATCTAAATGAGTTAGATTAGATTATCTATTTCATATGCCTATATAAAATGATATTATGAGCTGTGATGCTGAGAACAAGTTGGAGGGATCCAATATGATTCCTCAAATATTTTGAATGTTACTAGTTTTCATATTATTCATATATGAACTGTTTAGCCCAAGTAACATTAAATATGTTTGGATGTTGATTGTTGAATTGAATTCAACACTGATGTGTTATTAATCAATAAATAGTATTGATTAAGTATTTGACAGTAGATGACCTAAAATCCATCTTTTTAGGACATTGATTCTGTTGGGAACTTGGGGTGTCTACAACAGTGTTGGATGGATCTTAAGGCTATTCAGACACTGGAAGGGGTGTAAGAGTGTATTTCTAATCTGTAAACTATCTTATGAATCTAATACTATACCTATTTAAATTCAAACAAAAAGGAACAAGTAATAAAATAAAATGCAGTAAAGTAAATAAAACTAGGATTTTTATATAGGTTCGGATTAACCAATCCTGCACTCCACCGTGCAAATTTTTTTTATAACTGCTTGCTTTCCACGGGTGGCAAGAACACCTTTACAATCTTTGTTTCACGAGCTGCAAGATACACCTTCTCCTTATCAACAACAACAAACAATGACCAGTAGTCGTATCTTCAATTCAATTGCATATTCGGTACAATGATCCTATAGACCTCCAATAGCAATATATCTTCGAATTCTTTAAGGAAATAGGATGAAATCAAAGAGAGGATGATGTGAATTCAAGTGCAACTCTTAGATATTGTGTGACTTGCAAATCAATGAAGAATTATAGTGAAAGTGAGTGAATTTGCATGAATAGTTGGATAGTATTCAATGGATTTGTATAAAAAATTATAGGAAAGAAGAAGTAGAAGAAAATGAGAAAAGTTTATGTTAAAATTCATTTCCAAAAGCCTTTAAACAGTGGTTGAAGAGACGTGTCTTTTGGTGAAGGGATGTGAAGGGGTGGAGGCAAAATTTAAAATTCAAAATTCTGAAAAATGGTACATATGTCGATATATATAAACTTATATGTCGACATATATCTATGTACGTCAAGATATGTAAACTTTTATGTTAACATATCTCTATATATGTCAACATATAAAAAATTAGATATCAACGTATCTCTAGTATCAATTTCCTATATCTGAATTTTGGTGATTCGATTGAGGTCAATGATTGATGAGCTTCAAGTATAATTGCATTGTAACGACCCAGGTTTTTCGATCAATTTAAAATATAGATTTAAACAAGATTATTGGACTTTAATATTATTTCAATAGCCTTAAAACAAACATTTTGCAAACAACCTCGGATTTCAACGAAGCCACTTTCATCGGATCAGGAATAGTAAATTATTGTTAGGTTCTAAATTTCAGGCCAATCGGAGCTAGTATGTAAGCATACACAATATAAATGCGTATTGAAAAACTGGTTAGAATTCAATAAAAGCTAGAAATAAGGCCATTTTTCAAACGGTTTCGGAATTCGACGAAACCAATTTTATCGGATCCAAATGTTGAAAAATGGTAAGGTTTCAAATTCCATAATTTTCGGAGTTAGTATGTGAACGTACGGAAAATAAACGCATACCGGGTCAACTGGTCAAAATTAAGTAAAAGCGTAATAAAGTAATTAGATGGATGGTCAAACAAACACCAAATTCGATGAGACATGTTTCATTGGATTAGTAACTATGAAGTATGTTAGGGTTCAAAATTTCATATCGATCGGACTAACCATTTGATAATACGAGCTACAAACGCTTGAAAAAGCCTAAAAGAACTTCCTTTTAAACAAGTGCAAGAAACACAATTGTTCTTATTTGAGATGTCATCCCCTTAACCGACCTTGGTGTGTTTTTCTCCATTCATCATCCTCCGATACATCAACATCTATCCCCTTCCACTCCTTATAAAACCAAGGACTTGCATCCATTTTTTTCATTTTTATTTCCATTTCCTCTTAAGCCCTCCTTCCTTCTCCTTGCCTAGCCATGGCCGCCAACACCTACACCACCCAACACCACTTCCGCATGCTCCTCCCCTTGTTCCCCACCTGCTCCAACCACTAGCTGCGCCACTCACTCTCCGTGGCCCCACCTCCTTCCAAAACCCTAAAATACCCTTTAAATCACCTATTTTTGCTACCTTAGCCCCTTTTGCACCCAAATCTCCACTCCCCTTCACCCACCAGCCCCAAGCCAGGCCCCATCATCCCCAAGCCTAGACCCTCCAACCCTATTCCGACCACACTTCATCCAATCAATGTGGTGGTCCTCACCTCCCCAAGCCATGGGCCCCATTAGCCTTTGCAAGTTCTAAAACCCATAAAAGTCACATTTTTCTTCTTCCAGTTTCAAGTATAAGTGTGTGTGTGTGTGTATATATTATAAATAGTTGGTGATTTGAAATGAGAAAGTAGTGATTTTGGTTATGTTGAGATTTGAGAATTCCTACCTAGAAGAGTCGTGGTGTATGATAACAATCAGTGAGAATCTCTAACCGATTAAGGGCTAGTTCAATTCAATTGCTATTATGAACTTGTTTTAGTTATATATTAATTGATGATTGATGATTTGGGTTTATTGTTTGGTTTAATGATGTTTAACATGATAAAAATATCATTTTCGAGTGATATGCATGTAGTTGTTTGGGTATGTGATACTTAGAACTAATAGTGTTGACCTAGAAATTGACTTGAACCTTAAATGGTAATTGATTGGGAAAATTAACTAGATATTGGTTATTGGGTTTGGGTATGAACACTACTGAGTATTGAAAGTTATGATTGCATTGAATACATATGATTGTTGATGATTGATATTACGGTTAATATATTGATTGACAAACCCACGTAAGCGTTAATAGTTTAAGGCTTATGTGACGACCGCCCTTAACCCCTGCACTAAACAAGAGGAATAATGCGCTGAAAAGTGTGTTAGGAAGCTTTGGACGATCATTAGAGTAGGTAAACAACATCGGAACCTGTCGTAGAACTCACAGCGCAAGGATAAAATATAATAGAACATATACAACATGTAATAGTAATGAAGCATCATATAGCAAACTTTTGAAACTTTCTCAACATGCTAAAATGTTATCCAACTGATACCAAATTTTGTACATAAGGCCTCACTACAACCCTCATAGAATACTCAAACAGCGGAAACAAAGTTACTAGATAGTAGTAAAATTAGTACGCCAGCCTCCTGCTTGCTTCCACACAGCATCATTGTACTCACTAATAACCTGTAACCTGCTACTTAGTCTGCCCATCCACAACCGGATGAACAACCCAAGGTAATAAGAGGAAACATAAAACCTTGAGTCAGACAGTAGTCTTAGTGAGCGATAAAACATCTAACAAACTTCAACAATAAAGTATATGAGAATAGGTAGATTAACAACCCAATCTACCAAACACCAGAAAAGAACTCAACTCTCATCTTCCCCACACCGGACAGTGATAGCCTTTATGACAAACAATTCAACCATTCATCCATAGAAACCAGAACAACCATTCAATCATGGTAAGCACTCATAACATCCAGATTATATATATCTCATGTAAACCATCCTAATCGAATTCAACATCCCTCAAGCATAAGCCGCAGAGGCCTAAACCAAAATCAGCCAAGAACTCAAGGAACATCTCCTTCGATGTTGGACAACCTACATGAGACGGTACAAATAGAACAACCAATCATCCATGACTGACTCTGGCTGTCACCGCCAATCCTGGTTTGAAACCATCATTAATCGTATGACGACCAACCTTACCATATATCATGGGATAATGGTAACCCTAGTTCTATCATAAACTCCATACGCCTTTCAATGATACGTATGTATGTCCAACTTGACAACTAGGCTTTTCAACGATACACAAGATACTCGACCTACAACCGGTCTTTTGGGTACCCCCATCGTACCTTTGCTTTGAGTCTGCTAGAACTTATGACAATGATAATCTCTCGGTCTTCGCATCTCTAGTCATCCAACTTGACGAATTTTCATAGCTCAAGCAACCTTCTCGAGCAACCATTATCCACAAACTCACGACCTTTGAGTTTTCACCTCATACGCTGCTATTCACCGATCAACGAACATAATGCAACACTTTGAACCTTCCTACTTGAAATTGTGTCGAAGCTAGAACCATTATCGACTCAAAAACAAGCTTCGTTTGGTCGATACTGCATTTTATAGCATCTCCAGCCTTTTTGCTATGAAAAACTGGCCAAAATATCAAAATAGCCTTTTACAGCGTTTCTAAAATGCTGTTATATCCCCTGGTTCAATTTTGCATCCATGCGCGACCGAAACCCATGCGACCACAGCATTTCACAAATACTGTCATAGGTACGATCGACCACAGCATTTCACAAATGATGTCCTTGGTATGACCCAAAACTCATGCGCGATCGACCATAGCATTCGCAAATGTTGTCATATGCGCGACCGACCACAGTATTTCACAAATGTTGTCGTAGGTGCTACCCAAAACTCATGCGCGACCAACCACAGCATTTCACAAATGTTTTCGTAGGTGCGACTGACCACAGCATTCACCAAATGTTGTCACATGCGCGACTGACCACAACATTTCTCAAATGCTATCATATGCGCGACCGACCACAACATTTAACAAATGTTGTCATAGGTGCAACCCAAAACTCATGCGCGACCGACCACATCATTTCACAAATGCTGTCATAGGTGCGACCGACCGCATCATTTCTCAAATGTTGTCACTTGCGCGACCGACCACAACATTTCTCAAATGCTGTCATATGCGCGACCGACCACAGCATTTCACAAATTCTGTCGTTTCTCTAGTGCGACCCCTGGCCTGAACAACCCCAGTCAAAGTCGAATTTCAACCAAAACTTCGCCAATCGATACAATCGACGAAATATACTCGTCTAATTCATTCGACACAACAATAAGCATGTTATGAAATCACTAACAACATGAATATGACGATTATTACCAAAATTGTGCAAATTTGACCAAAATCATGATAAATGAACATATGAACAAAAATGATAGATCTAACTTGCATAAGCATATGAAATAACATAGGGATTACCGGTTTTAACTTAATAAATCAGATCCTAAGGTAATTCATATGAAATAGGACTTACTATGATGTACATCTTTGGAAAACAACTTGAATTTGATGAAAAACATGACCAAACACTCATATACTTCATTGAATCCATGTGAGAGATGTAAATAGCTCACTGATTTGCCAAAATAAGCTAAAATTGATGAAATAAGATTCTGAACAGCAAGCACCTCGCACCAAACCTCTTGATCTGATGAACTCTTGCTTCGATTGATGTAGATCCAGCCTCCAATGGTGCAGATCTATGATTTCCCTCCTTGGATTATGATTTTTAATGGTGGAAAGGAGTTAGAGGAAGGAGGAGTTCAAGGCACCAAATGAGAGAATGGAAAACTAAAACCATTTTCCATATCCCTTACCCCCTATTTATACCTTTCTAACAGCCCACCAATGGGCCTCTCTAATTCAGCCCATTATGGCTTACCAAACCTGGACAACCAACTGAAAAATCTTAAACAGCGATTTCTCTCAAACCGCTGAACCAAATCTTTAGTGTAACTACTCTATGGAAAGGCAACCATCAGTTCCTTTCCAATGGCACAGGTCTCACCCTCTGATTCGACCTGAGTCAAAACTTATGCCATGTATAAGACTGACAGGGGAAAAATGGTCACAAGAAAAATTGGTAAAAATTATGGACACGTCTCACATCCCCATAAGCAACATATCAAAAGATGAGAATGATCCAACCCTCAGGGAATAAAATAAAAATATTTTACGATTTTCCGATACGTAAAATGTGGGATATTACAGCTTATATGGTGTATATACCACAATATGCGGTGATTGGATGCTCATAGTTAGTGATAACTATTATTGGGTGTTAATGATTTGTGAAACCCATATAAATTGAATTATATGGTGATTGGTTGAATTTAATTCCAATTCGGAATTAATTTGGATATTTTGTTAATAAAATATTCAGTGAAAATTAAAAGTTTGAATTTGACATCCAATTTTGGATTGATATAAAGTTTATGTTATTACTATGAATATTTGTAAAAGAAATAAATTGATTTGAAATTTTTTTCATATAGCTATAGCCGGTTCAAGTTTTATTTTTAAAATGAATAGTAACGCGTAAAACTGAAGTTCGGTTAGGGTATGTAGGAAGAGTTTTAAAAAGATTTTCTTTACAAAATCATCTTATTTATTTTTAAAATGGACGTTAGGAAAATTTGGACCTCAAGTAATACGTTTTGAAAAATAATATTATTTTAATGATTAAAATAATTAAATAGTGGAATATTTGATTTTGAAGATGAATAATTGAAATATAGTTTCCAAACAATAATCATATATGTTTTATATAATTAATAAATTATTTTGGGAGGGTTTCGATTTAATTTCGATTATAAATTGAATTTGGTCTGAATAGGACTTGTCGCGGCGACAGTTCGCGAACTTCGACCACTAACTTCTAATTGACTTACCAGGAGATTCGACCTTCCGATTCTCCTACAACGAAAAACATTAGGTCCAAAATGAAAAGAGTTTTCAAGTTGAATAGAAAGTTTAAAAGCCAACGGTCAGATTTTAAAATAACTTCAAATCTATTTTTGAAAAGATCACTATAAATGCAGTTCGGTGACCAGAATTGGAAACCGACTGAAAAGGGATTATAAAATTTATTAAAAATATAGAAAAATCATGATAAATCATAATTAATGATTTTGAAATGATTTGAGTAAGAATTGTAAGGTTTTGAACTATGATTTGAAATTTTGGACATTTGGCCTGATTTACTTAACATAGTAAATCAATATTTTGAAATTTAGTTTAAAGCAAACTAAAAGTTTTCAAACTAAAGTTCATTTGGGTTTGAATGGAAATATTCTATGGATATTTCAATATTGGAATTCGTAGTTATATAGATGTTGTATGAGGAATATGGAAGATATAGATATCGTTATTCCTTATACGGTATCTGTTGAGTTCAGAATTAGATGTTGAATACAAGTCGATATGATTTCTATTTAGAGTCTTATATTTGATATCAAATTGGATTTTGGGTTTGTCGTGAATGGTATCTTGAATAACATATATTCTTTAACCCAGTTAAAGGCTGGATTTGCTTCCAAAGTTAAGTAATCATTGAATAATGATTTTGGAGATTTAAACTATGTTAGAGTTTTTATAAATTTTAAATAAATATTTGATTGAATGAAATAAAGATTAAAACTATGTTATAACTTTGATAAATCTTTCAATAAAGATTTAAACGAATGAAAGGGAGATTGAAATTAAGTTGGAGTATTAAATAGATCTTTCAACAAAGATTTTTAAATGAAAGAAGGTAATTAAACTTACTAAATGCGAGTGGTATTAGATATTAAGTACTAACAGTCTTACTCCATGGGCTGAATAGGACGAGAATGGGAAAATGGTTTCCAAGGAAAGATTTAAACAACATTTTAAATGATGTAAATCTTTGATAAGATTTAAAGGTGTAATTCCCAATGTAAAGAATAAATTGAGCAAGAAGAATACTCTGTATTGGAATGAGACTTGTGATTTGGTTATATATCACTTGATTTTAATGATGCGATAGTTATTCAAAAAGACCAGATTTCAACCCATTTTGAATAACTATACAACGAGTATTGAAGATACTGAAGACGGTGGTAGAAGACCGGAGATCTTCATATCGTTTGGATTATTGCTGATGTCTCGATTGGGAGGTACACCCAAGAGGAGGTTATAAGTGGCGGTTATCCAAACACATTTGGAGATTGATCGGATATGCAAGGGTCTCTCTCCTTTATTGGACGAGGAATAAGGTGCCTTCGGTTTCATTCAGACCTAGAATGAACTTGTAAATGGATGTACGTCTAACATTGTAAGTTACGACATAACAAATTGAAAATTTGATGTTATATCAGTTGGTGGCGGAGAATTTATTCTCTTAGCTTAACACCCTCCTCTGAGACTTATGAACTCAAAGGTTTATATATATTAATAGACACCGATTATATGTCGTGAATTGACAATGTTACATGCTAAGTTGCTGATAGATCAGAGCTTTTGTTGAAAAGCATAACTTTGTGGATGATGATCAAAGCATGGCTGATATAACATAGCTTTGGTTGAAATGTGACTTTGACAAGCCTCATAGCCTATGAATGGCCAAAAACAGGATGAAAGACATCAGAGTAAGGACTAACGTTTCCTTCTAGCGAACGGTGATGCTGTGGTATGGAGCCTAGGCAATTTACTTATGTGGATGAAGGATTGAGGCACCTTGGATGATGGTTAAACAACAACCAAGATGACGGTCAGATACGATCAGGGAACGTTATGCTCAGGAGTTACCCGAACTCACCGAAAATTGGTGGGCCCAGCTCTGCCGCTCTAGGGTTTGCATACACGTGAGTCCTGGCATCTTGCTAGAGATGCTACGAATTAGATAAGGAAGATACTTTGCCTTGGTCATTGATGGAAATCCAACTTCCAATACGAACCTTGCGTTTTCAGTTGTAAAGCTATATGGCAACATAATAGGATGAGATATTATGCCGTCTATGACTGATACATTTATTTTCGTAATTGATTTCCACACTATGCACTACTGATAATAAAAAGGAAATTTTGCATATCAAGCATGTTTGGCTATTATAAGGTAAAATTCTATCCTCATATTTGTGTTGCATTGTGTGATGGGACTTGAGCCTTATAATAGCTTAATTTTTCAAAAAGCATTGAGAGTTTTTATGATTGGTAATCATGCGGAGTAAACCTGTTTCATGTTATACAACATGGTCCCGTGATTTACCCAACTTTAAAATAAAGTAAATAACTGTTTTGGTTCTCACATCAGTCCCAAGACTGACTTAGAGTTTATTACTTTTCTCTAAACTCTTGGTGCCTGTAATTTTCCGTATGGGTAGTAGTTTTGGTTTTGCAGATATTCTATAAAGCAGGATCATAGATTATGACTGGAGATATGCTCTGAATTTTATTTTGTAGTCTTCCGTTGAATGTATTTAAGTTTTCCGTTGTGTATTGTAATTTGTTATTCTCTGATATTTGCGATGTACTCTGATATATTCTTGTAAACTGATGTAAAATTGTTGTAATAACAATGAAATGTTCTTTTGTGTTTTGTTCTGATGTATTGTATCCAATAACGGTTTGAGGATTTCTGCCGTTTGGATCAAACTTTTGTGGCTTATAGTCTATTCGAAAAGTAGAAATTTTCAGGTCGTCACAGTGGTATCAAAGATTTGGTTTACAAAGCTGTAGGGATATGACTCATCGGAAGAAGATGAAAGGACTCATCAGAGGAAGGATTAGTAACATCCTATAAAAGAGAACTCATTAGAGACAGGATCATAGTATCCCAAAATGAGTGACTCATTAGAGATAGGGTTATTAATACCCTGGAATGAGTTTGAAGGGTATTATAAATAAAATAAAATTTAGTATTGAAAAATTATATTTGTAATAAGAATTTGAGCATTTTATTTGATGTTGAGTTTGAACTATCGAGTATAAGAAGACTTTGGATATAGACATATATACGAAGTCTCAAATATACTGGATAGATATAGAATCACACTCTAATCGCTTGGGAATGATTCTGATGATGATTGCAACATCATCAGTGTTCATCTTTGAATTTTGAATGTGGGATGTCTATATAATTCCAATCGACTGGTGTGAGGACCAAGAGCTTAGTTAGAGTTTAATGTTTGTAATTTTACTTTGAAAATACACTTTGAGTATATAAAAGATATATGTTTTGACAACATATAAATCTGGAAAGTTAATCAACCAATTGATTGTTGGTTGTGATGTGTGACTACCAGTTTAACTAATAAAAAATTGAATGATAAACCAAGTATAGAAATGGAAGGTAAATTGATCCGAATCAAATTTAATGTTGAATTGATTTAGAAATTGGTTGGAGTTGTACATATGTATATTAGACAGGTTATTGCATGGAAGCTAAGAAGAGATATAAAATTGAATGTGCGACGCAAAGGTATACATTTAATGTATTGATTAGGTGTGATTATTTTATGAGCCGATTGGCATGCCGTTTGGCTTATGGGATTTTCTTTTGATTGATGAGGGCCCAAAGAGGCAAGTTGTAGTTGTAGCGATTGACCCGTAAAAAGGAGGTCATGGCGATTTTTTTTGAAAATCTAAGGCATTAGCCAAATTTCGAGAAATTGAGAAGTTCTTAGAAATTGGAAAGTTAAAGAACTTAAGTTAGAACGAAGGTTGAGTTGTTTAAGTAAACGAACTTTAGTTCCGTCTTATATTTCGAGGACTAAATCTTTTCAAGTGGGGAAGAATATAATGACCCGGATTTTTGGTCAATTTAAAATATAGATTTAAGTAAGATTAATGGATTTTTAGAAGTGATTTAAAAGAAAATATATTAAAATTTGATATTTTAATATTATTTCAATAACCTAAAAATAGACATTCTGCAACCGACCTCGGATTTTGACAAAACCACTTTCATCGGATCCGGAATAGTAAATTATTGTTAGGTTCCAAACTTCAAGTCAATCGGAACTAGTTTGTAAGCATACGCCATGTAAACGCGTATTGAGAAAATTGGCTAGAATTCAATAAAAATTAGAATAAAGCTATTTTTCAAATGGTCTCAGAATTCAATGAAATTAATTTTATCTCCAGAACGTTGAAAAATGGTAAGGTGTCAAATTTCATAATTTTCGGGTCTAGTATGTGAGCATATGAAAAATAAATGCGTACCGGGTCAACCGATCAAAATTAAGTAAAAAAAAGTAATAAGATAACAAGACGGATGGTTAGATGAACTCCAAATTTGATGAGACGTATTTCATTGGATCTGTAACTATGAAATATGTTAGGGTTCAAAATTTCATATCGATTGACTAACCGTTTGATCATATGAACGATAAAGGCTTGAAAAAGCCTAAAAGAACTTCATTTTAAATAAGTGCAAGAAACATACCTTGTTCTTGTTTGAGGTGTCATCCCCTTAGACCACCTCAGTGTGTTTTCTATTCATCCATCATCCTCCGATACCTCAGCAATCCATCCCCTTCCACTCCTTATAAAACCAATGACTTGTGTCCATTTTTCCATTTTTATTTCCATTTCCCCCTTAATCCCTCCTCCCTTCTCCTTGCCTCTAGCCATGGTCGCCCCCTACACTACCCAGCCCCACTTTGACCTTACAATCTCCCTCTTCCCGATCTGGTCAGCCACCAGCAGCGCCACCTCACTCCCCGTGGCCCCACCTCCTTCCAAAACCCTAAAATACCCCTTAAATCACCTAATTTCACTACCTTAGCCCCTTTTGCACACTAATCTTCACTCCCCTGCACTCTCTATCCCTACACCTAGCCCCACCATCCCTATTCCGACCCCACTCCAACCTAACAATGTGGTGGACCCCACCTCCCCAAGCTATAGGCCCCACTAGCCTTTCCAGGCCATAAAACCCATAAAAATACAATTTTCCTCTTCCCATTTCAAGTATAAGTATATATATATTATAAATAGTTTGTGATTTGAATGAGAAAGTCGTGATTTTGGTTATGTTGAGGTTCAAGAATTCCTACCTAGAAGAGTCGTGGTGTGGGATGATTATCGGTGAGAATCTCTAACCGATTAAGGGCTAGTTCAATTTCAATTGCTATTATGAACTTAATTGAGTCAAATATTGATTGGTGATTAATGATTTGGGTTTATGATTCGGTTTAATGATGTTTAACATGATAAAAATATCATTTTTCAATGATGTACATGTAGTTGATTGGGTATGTGATACTTAGAACTAATAGTGTTGACCTGGAAATTGACTTGAACCTTAAGTGGTTATTGATTGGGAAAATTAACTAGATATTGGTTGTTGGGTTTAGGTATAAACACCATTGGGTGTTGAAAGATATGATTGTTGATGATTGATATTGCAGTTAATCTGTTGATTGTCAAACCCATATAAACGTTAATGGTTTAAGGCTTATACGGTGTATATACGACGATATTTTCGAATTGGATGTTAATAGTTAGTGATAACTATTATTGGATGTTAATGATGTGTGAAATCCATATAAATTGAATTATATGGTGATCGGTTGAATTTCACTTCAATTCGGAATTAATTTGAATATTTTGTTAATAAAATATTCAGTGAAAATTAAATGTTTGAATTTGACATCCAATTTTGGATGGACACAAAGTTTATGTTATTACGGTGAATATTCATAAAAGAAATAAATTGATTTGAATTTGTTTCCATATAGTTATAGCCTGTTCAAGTTTTATTTTTAAAATGAATAACAACAGGGAAAAGTGAAGTTCGGTTAGGGTATCTAGGAAGAGTTTTAAAAAGTTATTCTTTACAAATCTATCTTATTTATTTTTATAACGGATGTCAGGAAAATTTGGACCTCAAATAATAAGTTTTGAACATAATACTATTTTAATGATTAAAATAATATTAAAATAATTAAATAGTGGAATATTTGATTTTTAAGAGAAATAATTGAAATATAGTTTCCAAAAAATAATTTATATGTTTTACATAAATAATAAATTATTTTGGAAAGGTTTTGATTTAATTTCAATTATAAATCAAATTTGGTCTAAATAGAACTTGTCGCGCAACCGTAGTTTGCGAACTTCGACCATTAACTTCAAACTGATGTACAGGAAGATCCGACCATCGAGTTCTCCTAAAACGAAAAACGTTAGGTTCAAAATGAAAATAATTTTCAAATGGATTGGAAAATTTAAAATTTCAACCGTTAGATTTTAAAATAAGCTCAAATCCATTTTTGAAAATGTTGCTATAAATGTAGTTCGGTGACCGAAATTGGAAACCAGCTGAAACATGATTATAAAAATTATTAAAAATATAAAAAATCATGATAAATCATAATTAATGATTTTGAAATGATTTGAGTAATAATTATGAACTTTTGAGCAATGATTTGAAATTTTGGACTTTTGACCTGATTTACTTAACATAGTAAATCAATATTTTGAAATCTAGTTTAAAGTAAACTAGAAGTTTTGAAACTTAAGTTCATTTGGGTTTGAATGGAAATAATCTTCGGATATTTCAATATTGAATTCCGTAGTTATATGGATATTGTTTGAGGAATTTGGAAGATATAGATATCATTATTCCTTATACAGTATCTGTTGAGTTCAGAATTTGATGTTGAACATAAGTCGATATGATTTCTATTTAGAGCCTTATATTTGATATCAAATTGGATTTTGGGTTTGTCGTGAATGATGTCTTGAATAACATCTATTCTTTATATAACCCGGTTAAAGAAGGGTTTGCTTCCAAAGTTAAGTAATCATTGAATAATGATTTTGGAGATTAAAACTATGTTAGAGTTGTAATAACTTTTCAATAAAGATTTGATTGAATGAAATGAAGATTAAAACTTTGTTAGAGCTTTAATAAATCTTTCAAAAAAGATTTAGATGAATGAAATGGAGATTGAAACTAAGTTGGTATTTCAAGTAAATCTTTCAACAAATATATGGAATGAAAGAAGGTAATTAAACTTACCAATACGAGGGGTATTAAATATAAGGTACTATCAGTTTTGCTCTGTGGGATGAATATGATGGGAATAGTAAAATGATTTACAAGGAAAGATTTAAACAAAATTTTAAATGATGTAAATCTTTGATAAGATTTAAGTGAGTAATTCCCAATGTAACGAATAAATTGAGTAAGATGAATATTCTTAATTGGAATGAGACTTATGATATGTTTATATATCACTTGACTTTAATGATGCGATAGTTATTCAGAAAGACTGGGTTTCAACCCAATTTGAATAACTCTAAGATGAGTATTGAAGATACTGAAGATGGTGATTGAAGACTGGAGATCTTCACATCGTACGGATTATTACCGATGTCTCAATTGGGAGGTAGATCCAAGACGAGGTTATAAGTGGCAGTCATCTAGATGTACTTGGAGATTGACCGGATATGCAAGGGCCTCTCTTCTTTATTGGACAAGTAATATGGTGCCTTTGGTTTCGTTCATACCTAGAACGGACTTGTTCGTGGATGTATGTCCAAGATTGTAAGTTACGGTTTAACAAATTGATGGTATAAAGTTGGTGGCGGAGAATTTATTCTCTTAGCTTAACACCCTCCTCTAAGACTTATGAACTCAGAGGGTTATATATTAATAGACACCGATTATATGTTGTGATTGACAATGTGGCATGCTAAGTTGCTGACAGATCAAATCTTTTATTGAAAAGCGGATCTTTGTGGATGATGATCAAAGCATGGTCGATATAGCGTAGCTTTGTGTTGAAACGTGACTTCAACAAGCCTCATATCCCATTAATGGCCGAAAATAGGATGAAAGACAGTAGTGTAAGGGATAATGTTTCCTTCTAGCTTATGGTGATGTCATGGTATGGAATCTAGGCAATTTACTTATGTGGATGATCGATTGAGGCACCTCGGATGATGTCCAATTCGGAGCATCTCTTGCAAGATGTCCAGGACCACGCACATACAAACCCTAGAGCGGCATAGCCAGCCCACTAATTCCCAATGAGTTCGGGTCACTCCTGAACATAACGTTCCCCGGCTGCATCTGACCGTCATCTTCCTTTACCTTGGTCATTGATGGAAATTCAACTTCCAATACGATCCTTGCGTTTTCAGTTGTAAAACTATATGGAGACATAATAGGATGAGGTGTTATGCCATCTATGATTGATATATTTATTTTCAAAATTGATTTCCACACTATGCAGTAGTGATAATAAAAGAGAAATTTCGCATATCAAGCATGTTTGGCTATTATAAGGTAAAACTCTATCCTTCGGTTTGCGTTGCATTGTGTGATGAGACTTGAGTCTTATAACAGCTTGATTTGTCAAAAATCATTGCAATTTTTTATAAATGATATTCATGTGGAGTAAACTTGTTCCGTGTTATATGACATGGTCCTGTGATTTACCCAACTTTAAAATAAAGTAAATAATTGTTTTGGTTCTCACATTAGTCCCATGACTGATGTGGAGTTTATTGGTTTTCCTTAAAATCTGGATGCCCATAATTTTCCACACGGGTAGCTAGTAGTTTTAGTTTTGCAAGTATTCTATAAATCAGGACCCTGGATTGTGGCTGAAGCTATATTATGGATTATTTGGTAGTCTTCCGCTGAATGTATTTATGTTTTCCGCTGTGTATTGTAATTTGTTATTCTCTGATATTTGCGATATACTCGGATATATTCTTGTACTCCGATGTCAAATTTTTGTAATAACAATGAAATGTTCTTTTGTGATTTGTTCTGATGTGTTGTATTCCATAATGGTTTGAGAATTTCTGCCATTTGGATCAGGATTGTTTTGCTTATAGTCGATTCGAAAGGTAGAAATTTTCTGGTTGTCACAGCCATAGGATCCGTAACAACATATCCTAAGGTTTAACCATCTCCTCATCATTTCAAACACCTCTTCCCTTCAGTATTCTTCTCTAAAGGTTTTGATCTTCAATTGCTTTGATTATCCTTCCTCAATTGCTCTGATTAACCTTCTTTTATAATTCTTTTTTTGTACTCTATATTATCTCAATAAATGTCTCCATAACATATCTGATGTAACCTCATAACTCAAAGATACGTTAGTAGTAATGTTTATATGGTCGTTGTCATCAAAATTAATACCTAGGGTATTAACAATCTCCCTTTTTTAATGATGAAAACCATATAAATATTTGACAGATAAAATATAATGCTTTTATATTTGACTCCCCCCAACTTTGTGCACTCCATATATCTTTTTGTCTAGTATATTCATACCTTTTCTCCCCCTTTGTCATCAACAAAAAGGGTAAAAATAGTTGTTTAATTTATTTCTAGACAATACATAGAGTTTGTATATGTATATAAATAAAACACAAGAGAGGAAACCAAATAAATTTAAAACATGAAATAAACTTTATTAAATAATTAGATGGGTTGTAGAGTTACCGACTTTTCCAATGCTAATATGTTCAATAAATTTCTCGTAATATGATTTGAGCATCTGGTATTTGGTACCTGAAAATTCATAACACTGGTACCCTTTTTATTTTAGAGTCCATGGGGTTAAGTTTTGAGACGCCAAGCCCATAAAGAGTTTGAATGCCCTTTCAAAATAAAATCGTTAGATGAATGAACCTTATTAAAAAAATTATCAATATATTTTTCTTTTTCAATATTATCTAAGCATTTTGGAACCCATAAGTTAATGAACCTATTTGTAGGATTTAAATTCATTTTCTAAGTTTAGATTTGAACTTGGTAGCCTTAACAAACCTAGTACTTTGAGTACTATTTTTCTTTGATTCAACCTTATGGATGTATCCAAGTTCATGTTTATTCCTAGTCTATTCAGATGCAGATAATAATTTTTCTAGATTATTCTTCCCTTTTTTAAATTTATTGATATCAGTTTTCATTTGATTAAAATCCTTACTACGATTGAGAATAACATCGTCTAGAGATGTTATTTTGTCATTCAGATCAGTGATCTATGACTTCACTGAAAGATTTTCTGATTATAAGGACTCATTTTCACTTTTTGGTTTTTTAAAACTTCCAAATGTTAAATCCTTTCCATGTTCATGACCATTAAATCTTTCAATTTCATCTTCTAGACATTGTTTTTCTTTACCTGGATTTTCATTAGATATTTTAATCTATCCATTTCTTCCAAACTATTGTTGTACTTTTTCATGAGTATTTCATATCCTTGATGCATATCATTCAAAACATTAGTAATCTCTTTGTTAAAATTCTATACCTAGTTATCCATTGCCATAAAGCATATGTTGGCAGTTTCTGAATCACTATCACTTGATGACGTATCTGAATCATCCCATGTTGCAATGAATGCCTGTTTCCTCTCCTTATTGAAAGTATTTGAAATGTCCTTTGATGTTTTCAATTTCGAACAGTCTCTTTTCAAATGATCAGGTTTATCACATTCAAAACATTTGACAAAATTTCCATTTCTGGAATTATTGTTCTTAGTTTTTTTAAATTTTTTCGTTATCCAGTACTTCAAGAATTCCTTGATCTCGATATCATCATCAACGGTATAATCATCTGGTTCACCATGTCGATCATAGCATTAACTGCCAGTGATTTCTTCTTATTTCTCTGATTCTCTTTTCTAACCTGCACCTTTACTTCATAGGATATTAGACTACTAATTAATTCTTCTATTGTCATAGTACTAATACCATTGGTTTCTTCAATTGCCAGAGTCTTTTGATCCCATTCACTAGGAAGTGATTTCAAGATTTTTCTGACTTGGTCTTCTTCAGTAATTTTCTTTCCTAATGATATTAAGGCAAGTACTATATCTTGAAAACTAGAATACATATCAGAAATAGACTCATTTGGTTTCATTTGAAAGAGTTGAAACTCGTGAGTTAACATAGATATCTTTGTTTGTTTTACTTTACAAGTGCCTTCATGTATGACTTGTAATGTTCTCCAAATTACATATGCAGAATTACAAATAGACACTCGATTAAATTCAATTCTTCAGTAATTTTCTTTCCTAATGATATTAAAGCATGTACTCTATCTTGAAAACTAGAATACATATCAGAAATAGACTCATTTGGTTTCATCTGAAAGAGTTGAAACTGGTGAGTTAACATAGATATCTTTGTATGTTTTACTTTACAAGTGCCTTCATGCATGACTTGTAGTGTTCTCAAATTTCATATGCAGAATTACAAATAGACACTCGATTAAATCCATTTCTATCTAAACAACAAAATAAAATGTTCATGGCCTTTGAATTATTAAATGCTTGTGTCTTTTGGTCCAGTGTCCATTTTGAATATTCAGTTTGAGGCTCTGTGTATTCTTTTTGGGTAATGTTCCTATTAACCGGCCTTTTGGTCCGGTTCCCAAAAGTAGGCAAGACACGCTCGACTCAACATTTCGCGTGATATTACAGCCCATGGGTGTTTTCAACATCATCAGGGGTCCAGTATCAGAAGACACGAGTTGGACCACTAGCAGAATGTCGCATCCCTTGGAGGTGACATCCATCTGTATTCATCCGCAGCCGAGACGAAGGCGAGCTGTGCTCCGAGCCGAAGGTGAGCCGTCAACGGGTCCGGGTGCAGCGCCAGTGGAGGTCTGGAGCCCCACAGTCCCGGCGGAAATCGACCTAACCGGTTAGGTCGAACAAGTGGGCACCGCTCGATTCATCTGATTTCCACCAACAAGTGTATTGCCCAGAATCACCGAATCGACTCAAAGTCAAGGTTCGGCAAACAACTTCCATGATCTTTGTATCCCTCAAACTAGGCCACGTCCATATCTCTGTATCCAGAATCCCCCGCGTCGACCAATATAAAACTCGTACCCAACGAGGTACGAATTTCGTACCCCTAGAATAGGGTACGAATTTCCTAGGCATGTGGGATGGGATACGAATTTCGGGAGGGTATGCTTTGGGATCCGAATTGTACTACTGTAGGTCCCATGTCCTACCTACACCCACCTAACCACTCTACTATAAATACCCCCTCACTTCCTACATTCCAGGGGCTGGTCGAAGCTCTCTCTCCCAAGCTTTAATGGATTCCATCTTCTACCCCAAAGCCTCCTTGGAAAATTCCTTCATCATGTAAGGAAGAAGGCACAAGTGCTTGGACCCATGAGCATACTCATGGAGGTCCAAGCATGCTTTGGGACATCAAGCCACCTTTGGACTTCATGAGGATCCTAAACACCATTAAGGGTTCCCCATAGCCATTGGACATGGCATGGGTTTCTCGAACATAGAGTACGCTATCCACGTCTACTTTAGGACATCGCCAAGGACCTTTATACTACTTTTGGATATTTTCGGACCTCTCGGACATTGTTGACCAAGTTAACACCTCTTCCGCTCAAGGAAGAATAAGAAGGCCTTGGCCCCCTCGCTCCGGATCCCGAACCTCTAACCCCGAGTCACGACTCTGCTTCCCTCGGCCTCGACTCCGCCTCCCTCGGCCTCGACCCCGCTTCCCTTGGATCCCTCGCCCTCGGCTACGCTACAACATCGACAACTCCTCAACTTCCCTCGCTCAGCAAGGAAGCTCGATAACAAGGATTAATAGGATGTTGTTAATCATTATGACTTCTTGTAATAGTCTTATTGTACTTTGTTATAATGGAATGAAATCAGTACAACCTTCAAAGTATAGACCCCGACGGGTCGATCCACTATAGATAATCGTGTCCTTTATTTTCCCACATGTTATTACTGCATCTCTTATACTTCTCCGCTCTGGACATTTAAGTTTCAAATTTTTGGAACTTTAGGATGTTGACGACAATTTTAGACGTCAACATTTTGGCGTGCCAGTAAGGGGAAAGTAATGAGTGCACCTACGGTTGACTTTCTGTCACTTCCTTCGATGAATCAAAACCTCGCCTTTCCTTTTATTAAGTCACCAAGACTTGGGATGCTACTTAGGTTTTCTCAGACTTACCAACCAAGCCTATCGACAATGGTGAACAAAGGAAAGGACCACATGGTCGGACCTTCCGCTATCGATCCTGATTCAGAATTTCCACCTCAGCCTCGACTCCCTGAAGCTCTAACCAACCTTAATGCTCCCAACCTCGACGCAATTGTCGGTCGAGCCCAATTCGACGAAACATCTAGAAAGTCGGGCGAGACTCGACGATGCCTTGTCGACAAAATCCGCCAAAACATCGGATTAATACAACGACTTCTACCATATGATCAACGAGACATTCTCCTCCTTTGGGAAGAATTGGGCACTCAGCCTCCATTAAACAATGCCTTTTCTCAAACTTGACGAAGCCGATCTTTCCCACCGATTCTCGACCACAAGTTTGTTTATGCTACTCGGATTTCGTCTTGTCCACTGAGCAGACCTCTCGACAATGGCGAGAAAGGCAAAATCTATCCTTAGTAAACCATCTAACAATAATTAAGGCACTCCGATCTCTCAACGACCTCTTTCCGACATCTTAACCACTGCTGATATGGCATTACCTCCGGCCCCCGAGGCCTTGGTAGCTCAAGTATAGCTTATCGCGCTTACCCAAAGATTGGAAGAAACCGAGCGATGGCTCGAAGACCAAGTCAGGCAAAACAGGGAGTTAGTCCAGCTACACGCTCAAGGAGGCATTGCCCATTTTACGGAAAGGAGAAACGCATCATGGAGATAACTCGGATTTGTTTCTTTGTTGTAAATTCCCATCTCAACCTCGATGTGCTTTAGGTTCCTTCTATAACCTGCGGTCGAGTCCGCTTACAATGGCTAAGCAACCAAAGAATCAAATGACAAAATGTTGTGGATAAGTATCCCGATCTGTCTTCGGATTTCGTCTTTAGTTCTCGACCACGACTCAATTACCCGCTTCTCATCATGGTGTTTAAGAGTAAGAAACCCGACGCTATAATCGCAGCTCAAGGTGCAGAAGGAGGAGGAAATCAAGAACTCTCCTTGACTAGACCTCTATCGAATGACGTCACTCGGGAAGGCGTAGATGGAATGATCGAGAATCTTGCCAAAGATTTGAAAGCTCGACTTGACCAGTAGGAAGAAGCTTTCAATACCTTCCTCGCCCGAATTGAAGACAAAATAAGAAGTACGCCGACTGGCCTGACAGACATTATCGGGACGAGTACCAATGATCGTCCACCTGCGACTCGAGACTTGGGGGCAACCCCACAAACTAATCAGCTGGCCAATGCTACTCCTCGGAACGGTGTCGGTCCCGCTACACCCGGGGTCATCCCTAATCCCGATGTCGCTCCATCCCGAGACACTTTGGTTGATCAGGTTGCGGGCCCCATAGTTGGAAATGATACTCAAGCGCCGACGCGTGCAGCTTTGGATGGTAGTGCTCCCACGGTTCTGGGATTCGGGATTGCGCCTTATATGGCCTCTCAAGTTGGAATCTAACCAGACTTTCTTCACAATCAACTGATTCCCAACTTGGACTTAAACACTAGGGGCACTAGGGCCGCTTTGGACAATCTAAATCAACTACTTGCTTTCGGAAATGGATCAGAGATCGCGGATATCGTCCGTTGGTACACTCGGGGAGGTGCTTGTTCTGTGGGCATGGATTGTGTGACTCGTAGTCCGCTTTCTTTGGATATTAGGAACTCTCATAACCCACCTAATTTCAAGCTACCAGCCTTGGATCCTTATGATGGTTGCAAAGACCCGACTGCTCACCTCATGAGATACATTCGACGTATAGAATTTTTCTCAGCCTCGAAGAATGTCATGGCCAAATGCTTTTCTATTTTCTTAACAGACATAGCTACAATGTGGTACAGGCAGCTGGAGCCGGACTCCGTTACTTCTTGGAATGCTTTGAACACCCGATTTGTGGAACAGATTAGAGTTAACATATAGCTCATCCGAAAAGCACCATGACTCTCAACGGCATTAAGCAGAAGTCCAGCAAAACCAAATGCTCCTTCCGCCTGCCGCAATTGATGGTGTTACCTCTCAGCAACCCCGAGCGACAGAGGAACCAACCGAAACAGATCCCCTTCCACCTGTGGACCCCGAAGCACCTACGACTTAAGCGTAGATTCACGCACTTAATAAGAAGGATGAGAATACAGCTCTAAAACTCAACCAGGGTTTGAAGAATATCATCAACCTTATGTGCCAACTTCAAGAAAGTCAATGCATCGCTGCTCGGCTTCATCTTGCTCAAAACAACGCCTGCCCGCGACATACCATATCGAAGACCTCCTCTTTCGAGTCAAGGGACCCACGTCAGAGAAGAAGGTTCAGCCTCACTAACGATGTTGCTGTCTGTTCCAACGCTCATACATACGACAACATCAATGGAAATAGAAATGGTGATCGAGCCACCCTCAATTATAGCAGAGGGACACAGCACTGTGACTGCTTCTGCTTGATTATCAATGACAAACTACATCCGAGTAACCGACCCCCTACTCGACAAAGCCCAACTATCATCGCTCAAAACCAGGGGCATACTCTTCTATCGGCCCGTCGGGCCCGACTACTTCCGGACCAAGGTGCACACCTGCCTGCTCAGCCTCGTCAACCATACCAAAACCAAACTACCTATGTCAAAGACATGGAAGAGGACGAGCCGGATGTACACCACAAAAGACGTCTACGGAACAAAACCCCCGAAGTTCGCCGAAACTAATGAATTTCCGTCGGAAGATTCGCATCCAACCTATCTTCCTGGCATGGTCAAAGGATCACGAAAAGTAGGCGGGGACACACCAATGACGTCTAGGAAACTAGTACGAGGCGTAACCCATTTACTTCGGCTATCCTTAATACCGAATGGCGTGAGCACTTCAACATGCCAACACTCACTCCTTACTCAAGGAAGCCACGATCTTCAAAGCTTCATTAACCGCCAAAAATGGCACATGGGTTCATTACGCGCCACCAACGCCATAATGTACAAGTGCTTCCCTGTCCTTACCTCAGACGGCTTTGTCGTGGTTCTCGAATCTCGCCTTGAACTTCTCAACTTTCGAATAACTCGCCAGGAGATTGGCTGCGTAATCCAGGGTACCTGAAAGTCCGACGAGCGTACCAAGGGACTCTACATGATATTGTTGGTTCTAGGGCATACGCGGACACGATGCGAACATATTTCGCCACTTGTAGGACAACATCGAGAAACTCATCCGCATGGGATCATCGATCCACACAGCGCTCATCAAAGATTCCCACTGCACGGGGTCTTCGAGCAACTCGATGCTTATCGAAGATTCCCACTACATGGGATCTCCGAGCCACTCGACGCTTATCGAATATTCCCACTACATGGGATCTCTGAGCCACTCAGATCTCATTAAAGATTCCCACTAGACAAGACCTTGACCGAAATCTAATCGCTCAAGATCATACCCCCGGCTCATCAGGACCACAGCTTCCATGGCACAGTGAACTCTAGGTTGTCATCGGGGATATCGGTTTGCAACAAATTCCTACCTCTGCCTCCCTCATCGAAAGCGAAACAGGAAACAAAAAACAGGGTCTCTTCTCTAAGACACACCTCCTCACTACCGTGTCAAAGCTATTCTCCTCTAGCTAACACTCCGGCCACCTGAGGGCACGCCGGGAGTACTACTGGAGTCATGCTCTGAAGCAGGCCCAAGGACGTCGGTCCTCATCTAGTCCAACATCCACCCCCTACGACGCGAGGATCTCTGAGGTCATCTTCAAAGTTGCCGGCTCGTGGCCCGTTACCACCTTTACCTCCCTTATCGGAGGCAAAGTGGGAATAGAAAATGAACCATCTCCTCGGAAATATGCCTCGTCTTCACCGGGTCGTAACTATCTTCCACCTCTTGAGCTCTAAAAACCCTCTAGTTAACTGGAGGCACGACTGGAAGCTCTACCGGAGGCCAACTCGAACATGCATTGGCACCCCGAGCACGGGAGCCGATGTCGCCTTTTGAACCTTGAACCAACCATGAGGATAAACACTACTGGCACAGTTTGGCACCCCGAGCACGGGAGTCGGCCTCGTTACTCGAGTCCTCGGCCCGTGAGGCGACCGAGTATAAATAACCTACCACTCGAATCTCGGCCCAACACTGAGGATAAATCATTCCGCTCTCAAGTCCCGGACTTGGGGGCGACCCCCCAAGACAACCAAATGTGATACCGACCTCACACATGGCTCCGGCGTCTGTCGAATCTCGATGCAGCAACAAGACAGATGTTAAATCATTCCTGCTCCTAATCCCCATGGTTTAGGGTTTGTCCATGGCCACGATCGGACCCTATGGGCTGATGATTTGGGCACCCTCAAGCGAATAAACAACGCCTCCGCTCATACCTCGAATGAACGACGGGAGAGCCTCCCATCAGACGAATCGCGACGTCCATGTTGTGATTTGTGACATAAAATCACATATGTTGATAGAGACGAGGCGTGGATGTGCTTGGCGGTAGAGGAGATGGTGCAGCAACAAAAAGAAGGTTAGAAGGAGCAGTTTAGCGTTTGAGCGGATTTATTGCTGGATTTTGACCCGGTCTTTCTGTGACTTATCTGCAAGTATTGAGGGGATATATTCCTAATATATCTTTAAGACGAAAATTGGATATTTTTCCTAGGCCTTCTATTCTCCTATAAAAGCAGCACATTGGGTTGGATTAATGTATGACCGAATAGAGTGGCGACTACGTGCCTCTAGGGCTTGGTGCCCTAGAGATGATTGGTGCCTCCAGTTAATCCAAGGCTTAGCCGTCGTTCTTCATTGTTCTCCTTCTCCAACAAAGAGTGTTAGTCATCTAGATATTCTTTCCCTTTCTCAATAAGGTTATTGATTCTTGTAATTTTGTTTATTGTTGGTTCTGATCCATTGAGTGTAAACAAAATTTGTTTTGTGAATCAATAAAGAGGGTGGTTGGGTGGAATATCTTGTGTTTGTGCGTGTGATTTCATATATGTGTTTGCTTCCATAGAAATCATCTTTAATTAATTGGGTAAAGAAGATCCTGGTCGCTTCCGCAAAGGCGCAATTTCCATAATAGTTGGTATCGGAGCTAGATCATCGTAAAGCTTAGAGTGATTTTGGATTGGAAAAATTGATTTTCGTTCGGAAAAAATCAATTTTTTGTTGGAAAAAATCAATTTTTTTACGTCGGATATGATGGCGCAGTTGGTGATGACTAATTTTGATTGGGGATTTGAAGGCCTCAATTGTTTAGTTGATGGAGATGAAGAGGAGCCCTCAGATGTGGACGGGGGAAGATGGAAGAAGACGAAGATGTTGGCAATTGGTTTGATTTGCCTTTACCTTGGTAATTCGGTTCATGTTTTCGACAGGGGTCTTCACGTTGATGATGCTCGAGGGATCAGGAGTGATCGAGGAAGGAGCTCAGATCAAGTGGTAGATGGGTGTCGTTGTGGAATTACAAGCACTTTTAGACCGTTGGTTGATGCACGGTGCAGCTCAGGTGGTAGATGCATCTTTTGCAGGCGGTGAGTTGTGTTTGTAATTGAGGTGTGGTCATAGTCCTTTCATATCGACTGGGCGTATCTCGTTGCCCTAAAATCGAGGTTGTGGGGTGTATCTCATTGCTCGGAAATCGAGGTTGGTTTAAGTGAGAGAAGGTGTCGTTGAAAGAGCTAGATGACTTATTTGGTGATTGTTGGAGTGTTGATATGATTTCAGATTAAGGTGGAGCATTGTGATGGTGATTTTACATGTCCATGGAAGTCGGTTGACTTGTTGTTGATGTGATTTCATATCAAGGTGGAGTGTTGTGATTTGTGACATAAAATCACATATGTTGATAGAGACGAGGCGTGGATGTGCTTGGCGGTAGAGGAGATGGTGCAGCAATAGAAAGAAGGTTAGAAGGAGCAGTTTGGCGTTTGAGCGGATTTGTTGCTGGATTTTGACCCGGTCTTTCTGTGACTTATCTGCAAGTATTGAGGGAATATATTCCTTATATATCTCTAAGAGGAAAATTGGATATTTTTCCTAGGCCTTCTATTCTCCTATAAAAGCAACACATTGGGTTGGATTAATGTATGACCGAATAGAGTGGCGGCTGCGTGCCTCTAGGGCTTGGTGCCCTAGAGATGATTGGTCCTCCAGTTAATCCAAGGCTTAGCCGTCGTTCTTCATTGTTCTCCTTCTCCAACAAAGAGTGTTAGTCATCTAGATATTGTTTTCCTTTCTCAGTAAGGTTATTGATTCTTGTAATTTTGTTTATTGTTGGTTCTGATCCATTGAGTGTAAATAAAATTTGTTTTGTGAATCAATAAAGAGGGTGGTTGGGTGGAATATCTTGTGTTTGTGCGTGTGATTTCATATCTGTGTTTGTTTCCATAGAAATCATCTTTAAGTAATTAGGTGAAGAAGATCCTGGTCACTTCCGCAAAGGCGCAATTTCCATAACAGTTGGTATCAGAGCTAGATCATCGCAAAGCTTAGAGTGATTTTGGATTGGAAAAATTGATTTTTGTTCAGAAAAAATCGATTTTTTGTTGAAAAAAAATCGATTTTTTTACGTCGGATATGATGGCGTTGTTGGTGATGACTAATTTTGATTGGGGATTTGAAGGCCTCAATTGTTTGGTTGATGGAGATGAAGAGGAGCCCTCAGATGCGGATAGGGGAAGATGGAAGAAGACGAAGATGTTGGCAATCGGTTTGATTTGCCTATACCATGGTGATTCAGTTCATGTTTTCGACAGGGGTCTTCACGTTGATGATGCTCGAGGGATCAGGAGTGATCGAGGAAGGAGCTCAGATCAAGTGGTAGACGGGTGTCATTGTGGAATTACAAGCACTTTTAGACCGTTGGTTGATGCACAGTGCAGCTCAGGTAGTAGATGCATCTTTTGCAGGCAGTGAGTTGTGTTTGTAATTGAGGTGTGGTCGTAGTCCTTTCATATCGACTGGGCGTATCTCGTTGCCCTGAAATCGAGGTTGTGGGGTGTCTCTCATTGCCCGGAAATCGAGGTTGGTTTAAGTGAGAGAAGGTGTTGTTGAAAGAGCTAGATGACTTGTTTGGTGATTGTTGGAGTGTTGATATGATTTCAGATTAAGGTGGAGCATTGTGATGGTGATTTTACATGTCCATGGAAGTCGGTTGACTTGTTGTTGATGTGATTTCATATCAAGGTGAAGTGTTGTGATTTGTGACATAAAATCACATATGTTGATAGAGACGAGGCGTGGATGTGCTTGGCGGTAGAGGAGATGGTGCAGCAATAGAAAGAAGGTTAGAAGGAGCAGTTTGGCGTTTGAGCGGATTTATTGCTGGATTTTGACCCGGTCTTTCTGTGACTTATCTGCAAGTATTGAGGGGATATATTACTAATATATCTCTAAGAGGTAAATTGGATATTTTTCCTAGGCCTTCTATTCTCCTATAAAAGCAGCACATTGGGTTGGATTAATGTATGACCGAATAGAGTGGCGGCTGCGTGCCTCTAGGGCTTGGTGCCCTAGAGATGATTGGTGCCTCCAGTTAATCCAAGGCTTAGCCGTCGTTCTTCATTGTTCTCCTTCTCCAACAAAGAGTGTTAGTCATCTAGATATTCTTTTCCTTTCTCAGTAAGGTTATTGATTCTTGTAATTTTGTTTATTGTTGGTTTTGATCCATTGAGTGTAAACAAAATTTGTTTTGTGAATCAATAAAGAGGGTGGTTGGGTGGAATATCTTGTGTTTGTGCGTGTGATTTCATATCTGTGTTTGTTTCCATAGAAATCATCTTTAATTAATTGGGTGAAGAAGATCCTGGTCGCTTCCGCAAAGGCGCAATTTCCATAACAGTCCACACCTTCAACCTACTTGGACCTCTCCGGTCTGTCCCAGGCAGAAGGCGCCTACCTGGTTTCCACTACCACGGGGTTCCTGAGCTGAGGGAATCCTTCAGAAACCAGCACTCGATCTCCACAACTTGAAAAGCCCCAAAGCGAGATCCCCAATGGTATTTCTGTTAGTGTAATAATAAGTAAGCTTGTGCAAGTACAGGACGCTGGAAAACATGAGACGAACATTCGAAAACTTAACACGAAATGCAATTTTTACTAATTCATATTTCCTTTCCCACACACAAAAGATAAACTACATGTCTAACATCTTTTTCTTTTTGATGATAGGGTGTGCATGAAAACCACACCATGTCCTTTAGGACCAAAAGCGAGGGCCACACTCGCATATACAATCGGTCTACCTAACCCAAAGTATCTATAATTTCTATAACAATTACTGATGCTACTCGTTCTTCTCCTTTCTTTTCTTCTTCTGTACAGGTTCGGCACCAGGCGGGTCACCACTAGTGATGGGCCCCTTCCTTCCAGAGCCTCTTCCGACTTCTCCTTCTTCGCTCTTCACAGGTGTAACAGACTCATGAGGCACCGATGTGCGCCTCCCGCCATTATCCTCGCCGTTTGTAATCATTGTGATCTTCCAGGGGAAAAACATGGTAATAGTTTAGGGGCGATATCAGAAGCAAGAACGAGCACAGCCTCAGTTTCTCCCTGGGCCTTCCTAGCCTCCAACTCTGCTTTCTTCTTGGCATTTTTGGCGGCCTTCTAATCAGCTAGCTCCCTGGCTTGGAGTAGCATAACTGCATCCGCTTCAAGTTTGCTAATGGCCACCTCGCCCCCTTTTTATAGGAATCATTGACGGTTTTCCTTTTTCCTAGCTTACTTAGCGGCCCTCTCCTTCTCTGCCTCAGCATCGACTAACTTCTTCACCACCACAGTGGCAGATTTCTCCTTGGCATCCTATCTAGCCTTTGCCCGTGCATCTTGTAGGGTAACCTCATCCTGTTCCTCTTCCCCTCCGGCTCCTCATACTTTGCCACCAGCCGGGCTTCCTCATCTTCCACCATAACTTGCATTGTTTGCACACTCGATCAGCTACACCCGTCACCTGAGCACTTTGTCCATCCACAACTTCTCCTTCTTCGAGAAGACTCTTATAAACGTGGATCCCAAATCCACGTCCGAGAATGTATCCATAGGTTCTCCAACCTATCTGGATTGTTCTCGCTGCAACCCCAATCCAGACTCGAATGTCTGAGGAAGCATAGGGGCAAAGCCTAGTGTCGTCTCCATTCCAAGGGGGCCTGGACGATAAAAGAAGAAACTATTTGGTTTCTGAAGATTGATCGCTCGCATCCTCTTCAGTTGATGGGTACATGGGCTTGGGGGCAGCCCTCTACCAATTCTTGCACCAGCTTGGCCTTCGCAGGATCTGAGGCGGACCCCCACCAGTTTCTACACTGGCGTCACCATCGCCAAAACCTTCAGAGCAACCATTTAAGAGGAATGTTCACCTTGCGACATGGGTGACCCCGACCTGAAAGCTCGAGTCTAGGATTTTGACCTTCCGCCAGTACTGGGAATGCCAGGCATAGAGACCTGAACTCAAAGACAAAGGGAATAATACAATCACTAGTCCCCCGAGGAATGGGAGAGTTTAGATTAGTCCGCAGTACGCGAAATACCAAATGCATGTCTCAATACACCTATTATAAGTTCTCGTGTTCCCTTAACCTGTCCCATGGATTCCCAAAGCCTCAA
Source organism: Allium sativum (assembly GCA_030737875.1). Lineage (NCBI taxonomy): Eukaryota > Viridiplantae > Streptophyta > Magnoliopsida > Asparagales > Amaryllidaceae > Allium > Allium sativum. Next base: position 368,919,641 of record CM060920.1, read on the forward strand.
CGGCCTACTAGCAAGCTCATGCTTACATGCAATGCAAGGTCAGCTTACATCTCTCAATGCACAGGCTTCCTACTTACAAGCGCATTAAAACGCGGTGACAACATCTAGTTTTAACACCAAAACTGTGATCACCGCTGACCATCGGCACCGTTCTTGGATCGGACCGTGGCTACAACGTAATTTGGTTGGATATTGATGACTCAACCATATGTCCACACCTTAAGTGCATATCGAAGCAGTCAGTCTGAAGAAGTTCATGTCTCCAACGTTATGCCGATCGGCTGTGTTACGATCGACTCCAATTACAATCCAACTGGGGGACGTCACACAATGATCAGAACTTGCTAAATTTCTCTTGATGATGAACACAATCTAGCAGGTACGCAGGCCCGGGGGTGGCCCTTTGCTGATTATCGCACGAGCCTGGCCGTCGCAGCACCCGAGGCAGATCCCCTTTAATTCCAGCACCGATCATCTTCGCCGCAGCCCTTGGAGCCACCACCTTGAGAGCACATCCACCTCGCGAAAAAGTAAATCCAGAGCCGGAGTCTACGCCTCTGAAGTTTTCAACGTTCCATCTGTACCGAGACTCCACAAAAGCAAATATTATGGAACGCGATGGCAACCATTATCCTCATCACCTAAAGCCATGGCTATCACCAACCATCAATGCGATGCTTCAGTCGAGATGCAACTACATCGTGATTGGGTTGCGGATTGGATTCTGAGACTAATGTCCAGTTATGTGTCCACATCCTACATGCACACCCGAGCTGCCTGTCCAAGCAAGTCCATTCCTTGAGTGCCATGCCACAAAGCCGCAACTCACCAATACCGATCCGATCATGCGATGCCGTGCAAAGGTTCAAGTTTACTAACTCAAGATCGAAGCCAAGGCTAGGCAAATTCATCAGAGTACGAAGTTCTGTTTCGTGCTCCCGTGCACCGGCTAAGTTATCATGTCCTCAAACAAGCTTCAAACATCTGAAGAGCCTGAAAGATTTAGTAAGTGTTTGGGATACGAAGTCCATTCCCATATCCACAAATAATTGTCCTCGAATCCCTACTTCTGCTTCCCGGAATCTACCACTCCACGCTTTTGAGTGTCAATCCCGAGAATCCTCTCGTTGTCCATATCTCTCTTCTCCCCTCAGGAAACCTAATGACAACTCAAACATCCAAAGTGCAAAAGCAGTATTTTGTATCCTCCACGCCTTAAGTTGATTTTCTTCTGGAGAAGGGAAGAAAGGAAGCAAGTACAATTATGGGATCGGCATGCTCTAAAAAACATTTAGAGATCGGAATTCATGTTCGGATCGTACACCAAGCTATGGTCATATTCACTTGTCATTGAAGCCCCGACTATCAAATCAATCACGGCTCAACGACCACTCATGTACTCACCAAATGTCCAACCATCAAAGTCCATGTACTTGGCATTTGGGTTCGAATTCGCTTCGAAGGCTGATTCATGTGATCACATGCCTCAACATATGCCGAGCATTGTCCTTACAACGACATTCACATATATGAGTTACGGAAACTTTGACCATGTGGACCGGCTTAGATCATTGAATGGTTTTGGGCTTATTAGTCCAAGTGATTCAGCAAGATACGCCAGACAACCAAGCTCCAGTCCAACGACGTTTCGATAGCCACATAATGCGATCACAAGCCCATGGCGTACAATTTACCTTCATGTTACCTATTCCAACTCAGATCGCATCGCACAAAACCACGTGCAAACTTGTGATTGGATACGCGATTAGGGCCCGATAACGAACCGTTTGCACTTCGATGCAATCGGAAGTCGGCGACTAACATTTAGTGTCTTTAATCTATAGAAATTAGATGCCTTGAACAAGTTCCAACCCAATGGTAAGATTCAAGTGAGTCAAAGCTCGTCACGGTGCCGGAATCCTACACTCATACCAATAAGTGTTAGCAGTGCATCACAACCACTCCCAAGCAGTGCACTCCCAACGTATAACTCAAGGGAAAGGTGATGACCAATCATTAAGCATGGCATGGAGATCTTTCCATCCATTGGCAGACTTGTCTTACTTCAAAGCACGTCCCGTTACAACAAGACATATTTTGAGGGGGAAAATGTTAACCGACCTTTTGGTCCGGTTGCCAAAAGTACGCAAGACACGCTCGACTCAACATATCACGTGATATTACAGCTCAAAGGTGTTGCCAACATCATCAAGGGGTCCAGTACCAGAAGACTCGAGTCGGGCCACTAGCAGAATGTTGCATCCCTTGGATGCGACATCCATCAGTATCCATCCGCGGCCGAGCTGAAGGCGAGCCATCAACGGGTCGGGGAGCATCGCCAGTAGAGGTTCGGGGCCCCCACAGTCCCGGCGGCGATCGACTTGACCGGCTGGTCGAACAAGGGGGAACCTCCCGATTCATCTGATTTCCGCCAACAAGTGTGTTGCCCAGAATCACTAGATCAACTCAAAGTCAAGGTTCGACCAACAACTTCCATGATCTTCGTATCCCTGTAACTAGGCGACGTCCATATCTTCATATCCCGAATCCTCTATGCCGACCAGTATAAAATTCGTACCCCTAAAATGGGGTATAAAATTCCTAGGCATGTGGGATGGGATACAAATTTCTGGAGGGGTATGTTTTGGGATCTGAATTGTACTATTGTGGTTCCCATATCCTACCTACTCCCACCTAACCACTTCACTATAAATACCCCCTCACTTCCGACATTCAAGGGGTTAGTCTGAGCTCTCTCTCTCCCAAGCTTTAATGGCTTCCATCTTCTTCCCCAAAGCCTCTTTGACACCTTCCTTCTTCATGCAAGGAAGAAGGCACATGTGCTTGGACACATGAGCATACTCATGAAGGTCCAAGCATGTTTTGGGACATCAAGCCAACTTTGGACTTCATGAGGATCCTAAATACCATTAAGGGTCTCCATACTCTTTCCCATGGCCATTGGACATGACATAGGTCTCTAGAACATAGCATACGTGCTCCATGTCTACTATCGTACATCGTCAAGGACCTTCATACTACCTTTGGATATTTCCGGACCTCTCGGACATTGTTGACCAAGTCAACACCTCTTCTACTCAAGGAAGAAGAAGTCCTCGACCCCCTCGCCAAGGATCCCGAACCTCGGACCCCAAGTCTCGACTCTTCTTCCCTCGGCCTCGACTCCGCCACCCTCGGCCACGACCCTGCTTCCTTCGGCCTCGACTCCGCTCCCTCGGATCCCTCGCCCTTGGCTATGCTACAACATCGGCAACTCCTCACTACCCTCACTCAGCAAGGAAGCTCGACAACAAGGAAGCTCGAAAACAAGGATTAGTAGGATGTTGTTAATCATTATGACTTCTTGTAATATTCTTATTGTACTTTGTTATAATGGAATGAAATTAGTACAGCCTTCAAAGTGGATGTAGGCCCCGACGGGCCGAACCACTATAAATAACTGTGTCCTTTACTTTCCCGCATGTTCTTACTGCATCACTTATACTTCTCCGCTCTGGACATTTAAGTCTCAAATTTTTGGAACTCTTGGATGTTGACGACAATTTTAGACGTCAACAGCTCCAAATATCTAAACTAAGACTACAAATAAATTTTCATCCTACAAGCCCAATAAGCATTATTACTGCCTTGAAATAGAGGAGGTCTCATGGTAGATTGCCCTTATATAGAAGTGTTAAAAAATGTGTTACTAATGTAACTAGCCGTTTATACTTTTCAAAAACCAGTTGATTAATTTTTGAAAACCCGTGCTCTGATACCAATTGTTGGGAACCTGGGGTGTCTACAACAGTGTTAGATGGATTTTAAGGCTATTCATGCATAAAAGGGGTTAGATTATATTTCTAATATGTAAACTATCTTATGAATTTAATACTATATCTATTCAAATTCAACCAAAAAGAAACAAGTAATAATATAAAATGCAATAAAGTAAATAACACTAGGATTTTTATACTGGTACGGATTAACCAATCCTACATCCATTCCTACACTCCACCATGTAGAATTTCACTATAACTGCTTGCTTTTTGAAACATCCCACACCTCTTAATTTTGCTTATATGTGAGTGCGCTAAGGTTTATGAAGGACTGAGAAATAAAGTAACAACACTGAAATTAAAATTCATAAGACAAAAATATAAAACTTAATAGATTTTTTTTAAAATAACATTTAATAAAGCAAGTCAAATAACAATGCTTATTACATTTCAAAATACAAATAGTAAGGGTTGTATATCAGAGAGGACAATCCGTTGTTCGGCTCGGTCCGAAACTATAAGGTTTCCGGTCCGTGTCCGACCGATTCTCTTATCAGACAGAGCTTGGACACACTAGGGTCCAGTCCAATCCAAAATGTTCAGTGTTTTTCTATTGTCCGTACGTTGTCCGTCCGTTGTTCGGCTTATACGAACAGTGTTCGAATTTAATTCTTATCTGATCCGTGTCCGTCCGAATCTCTTATAGGAAAGAGCTTGGATACACCTCCGTCCGGTCCGGTCCGACCCATTTACACACATACAAATAGTCACCAACGTAATACCAAATACACTGTCTCGTGGAAGACTATAACATCAGAGTACATAAGTAAAACCATCCCTCTCAAATGTCAGTACAATAATCAAAAAACGAGAAATGAACCAATACATGATTTTTAAATGAGTCTAAATCCAAGTTGAACAGAAAAGTCAAGAATCACTGTTGAGACACCCCACCCTACGAACCTGGAGGGGTTAAAAGGAAGATAGAAGGAGAAAACAAACTAGGTCAGACATACGTTTGATGAGTTCTAGTAATGTTGAGCATGAGCATAAGTTAAGGAAGCATTAGATAGATGAACAATTTTAAGGACATAAAGCATAAAGGTATAAAAGCAGTAAACAAAGTTAAGCACGAATAACGATTGGCTTCTCATTCATATTAAGGACTTCTGCACCAACTTACCAAGATATCATAATTAGGCTTTATCTAATTTCTACCCATCGATCAACTCCTAAAACCACAATGTGATAACCTATGCCAACTATGGAATTCGGGGTTATCAATCCTGAACCCATCAGCTAAAAGGACATAACCCTTAATCACAGGCATTACAATGGTTTGTTTTCCCCAATCGGCATGATGCACGCTCATCGTCCCATCAGAACGCTCCCGCACTCACCTCATTTGGACCTTTTACTATCCAGCAGTAAAGCTTCCCTCGCCTCTACCTGGTATGGGGCCTCCATAGATGATATAACGGATACTGCCTGATACGAGTCCCCAACCAAATATGCAATTGACATTAGTCACCCCCTAGATTTGGTCTCTATTTATTTTTCTATTAGGCCAATTAGTTTCCCCAATCAACCTCACGCTGCTGGAACGGACCTAAACTACCATCTAATTATTTTATTAGGCCTCTTATTTTTTCCAATCAGTCCCACGATGCCGGAATAGACCTACGAGCCACTTATTTTCCCCAATTAGCGCCATGCCGCCGGAACGGACTCCCACTACAATTTCATTATTTTATTAAGCCCCTTATTTTCCCCGATTAGCCCCACGTTGCCAGAACAGACTTCACTGTCTTAACCTATTAATTCCATCCTCAATTTTAACATAATTTAAGTTTATTAATAAGCCCAACATCCTCATGTTATGATCCTAGATTGTATAAAACATTCCTAATAACATTTATCTTTTTATATAACCCAACCCCACGTTACTTAGCATCCAACAAAGTTAATCTTATTCTAGTTTACGTATTTGCATGTTCTTCAATTACGTATTAAGCTTTATCTCCAATTTATAGTCCAATACTGATTATAGTATTTAATCAGTCCTAACATACCCAATTATCCTTTTTTACTCAATTCAACATTTGTTTACCATCTTTTTTGCAAAAGCCGTCACAACCCAAGGTCGAAGCTTATTAACCAAATATCGGTTCGAGTTTATGCTTCCAGGATCGACTTCCATCATGGGTCGATCGATCATAATTCAACTCGAGATGGCTTCGCAACAAGTAATGACTTTCTCCTCTAAAACCGGTGTTTTTCAGAAGTCAAAGCCAAGTCAATCGATCGACTCATCAGTCGATTGGTCGGGCTGTTCCTGAAGAATCGAGTCAAGCCTAGAATATCGGATCGGGTATAATAAATCAAAATTATTTATTACAAGACGGAGTCCTACTCCAAGGCTATAGAACCGGTCATCCTTAACCAAGCACAGTTTTTTATATATCAAGTTTCAAGCTCCACGTAGGCCATGATTTCCGAGAAGAACTGTTCATCAGCAATAGACTGGGTCCCGCCGCCTAAAACTATTTTGCTGGATCGAGTCACACTTGCCCAAGCCTGAAATAGATATGTGTCACTTCGCATACCAACTCGACCCACATCTTCGCCTATAAATACAACAATTCCAAGAATGAGGAGACATCTCGAATCCGCTATTAAAAATCTTCTATTCGACATACCAAAAATAGCATGTCGAATATTTTAAGTACAACATAAGGATTTGTGTAAAGATCTCTTCTTTATCTACTTTCTTCCATTGAAAAGCAAATGTAATCGGTAATCGGAAGTATAAACAAGGATTATAAAGTGGACGTAGGATTGGATTAAGCTGAAACACTATAAAATATTATGTCTTTTGTGTTTATATATCTTTTTCTCGCATTTTTGTGAATATTATCGTGTGTGGTAAACACTTTAGCATGCTAGGAAGGAGGGCACGGATATACCCTATGACCTTTGGCAACTCTTAAAGAAGCAATGTAAAAACGGAAGGACTCAACACCTTCTTACGTTCGACCTCGATCTGCTGGTGCAGTAGATGCAGCAGCAACGGAGACAAGCCAGGAGGCTTCATCCCACGAAGAACCATCCCAATACCTAACTGGGGACGAGATGGATAAAGTTTTGCCAGGCTCAGAGCTCAAATGGCACATTAAGAGGGAATTCTAGCGAAGCAGCAGGAAATGATGGAGGTTTTCCTTGCTCGAATGGAAGGAGGACCGGGCAACCAAACATCACTTCCAACACAAGACGAAGTTGGGGCAGTAGTTAATCTGTAATTTGAAGAAATCCAAGCCTCAGATCAGTCTACAATTCCTCTTGGCTCAACTTCATACTCGATCGGTTAGATATAATGTCATCAATTCTGACAACTACCAGCGCTGGAGTCGCTGCAGATTCTCAGGTCAGCCATGGCCAAGTTCCGGACCGGTCGACCATTTTGCCTCCGGTCCAGGGTTCGACTCAACTTCCTAGACAAACAGCTCCTGAAATAGTGCAACTTCTGGGTCAACCAAAACATGGATCGATGCAACTCACGGTCCGACCCATCATCATACCACAAGCCCGTCTTATGCAGCCTCCCCCACAACCTTCCTAGCTTGTCGATCTAAGAAGGGCTGGGGGCAGCAAACCTCCATGTCACCAAGACCACTTTACCATACTGGTCCCAAAGTGACGGAGGGAAATGCTATGGTAAACCAATCTAACTTCCTCCTGGGCGGGGAAATACCGAGCCTCGAATAGGAAATGCTATCCCGAAAAGGTCCTTTCCAACCGGAGCAGCCATGATTCGGTCCAACCCTCAGTTTAACCAGGCGACTCCAGTTACTCCCAAATCAAGGCCCGAGGCTGGGGACCACCTTCCCTCGACCCTGTTGATTCATGAGAATTTTGATTATTGACAACAAAGAGAAGAGCAATGGAAATCATGTCAAGGAGCTAAGTTTATATATATAAGTATTGAGTTGTGTTAGAATTATGTTAAAATTTATCCTCAAAGTATAACACGAATGCACGAATGTTTAGTTATATATATATATATATATATATATATATAAATATATGTATATGCTCTACATACTAGCTGATACTGGACTGGTTCTATAACCAGTTGACTGGTAGGAATCAAAACGGTCGACTGGTCACAGACCAGAAGTATAGTAATGGCTAGTTGCTGAAGCATATTTAAATATATATACAAAGTTTATTCTTAACCAGTCGACTGATGCTATTTCTACCAGTCTACTGATCAGAGATTAACAGTCATATTTATGAAGAGTCATCTTCTTTCATGAAGAGATTCCTCTTCAGTTATAAACAGAAATGGATACAACTCTTTGCTGAAACTTTTCATGAAAGAATGCTACTCTTCTACAATTATATAAGCACTGCAAACATGTTTTGCAAATCACTGATTCTCATAATTCTTTCTAATTTCTGATTTGCACTTCTATGTTCATTGCATTCTAAAGCCCTCTTAAATTCAAGTTACTTGTTGAATCTTTGATAATATTTCAAATCTCTTGATTCAACAAGCAACATACTTCCTTTAATCTTCACATATACTTCAAATACTTGAGGATAAGATAATAGGAAGGGTGTACTTCATCATGACTATTTCGTGTTGATTAGAGAACACATTCAAAAGTCAAAACACGTATAATTTGTGAAGTCCTGTGTAGGTGCTTAGGCGTGGACATTTTTGTTGGTGCTCGGGTGTATTGATATCTATTCCTCCGGGTTAAGAGAGGGCGTGATAGTGAATTCTGAAGAGGAGCTTCAAGACTGGACGTAGGGCAGGAAGTCTGAACCAGCATAAAATTCCTGATGTCTTTACTTACTACACTTTATTTTATTTGTGATATATCTATCTCTATAGCTTAGTTTTACCTGCATAACTATTGTAGTTTACTAGTCATTTTATTATATACCATTCCGCTATATCCATATAAAGATCCTGCTTAAGTCGTACACACCGACTTTTCAATTGGTATCAGAGCAAGGTCATCATTTAACCGTAAAATCGTTATCTGATACAAAGTTAATATGGATAACAACACTAGTACTAACACTGGTTATATTGAAGGCCAATGTACTGCAAAACCACCCTCTTTTAATGGCATGAATTATAGCTATTGGGCTACATGAATGAGAACATATATGCAAGCTAATATTTTTGATGCTTGGAACATTACACAAAAATAGTACACACAACGAACTATTCTACATATTGAATGTTATGCTAATGAAAAAGCAGAGGCTACCACCAATGCTAAAGCCATGAATATGTTGCATTGTGCCTTGGATAGAAACGAGTTTAACCGGGTTTGTATGTGCAACACAACATATGAAATCTGGAGAACACTCATTGCTTAAAAACCAGTTTCAAAATTTCAAAATGAACGAGAATGAGTCTATAAATGACATGTACTCACGATTTCAAAATATTTCAACGGACGAGTGGGAAAGAAAGGTGTTAGCTATTAAAGAGGCTAATGATCTTTCTATCATGAAACCCAAAGAGTTAATCGGTATTCTCATGTCCTATGAAGTAAATTTGCAGGCAAAGAAAGCACATGTACAAGACAGAAAAAATTAGCTTTTCATGCTGAGAAAGAAGATTCAGATTCAGATGAAGAGGATATTGCTTTTGTAGCAAAGAATTTCAGAAAATTTCTGAAATATAGAAAAGGCCAAAGCAAGAATGTGAAAAAGAATTCATCAAAAGAGCCCGACCCTTCCCTGGTGGAATGCTTTAATTTGTCACAAAACCGGACATTATCAAAAGAATTGTCCAGAATTGAAGAAAAATCGCAATAAAAAGGAAAAATAAAAAAGACGAGCATTTTCAGTCACTTCGGATAATTCAGATTCATCATCTTCCAATAGTGACAATGAACAAGCATATGTATGCTTCATGGAAAAGGATACTGAGGTTAGTGTATTTACTTATGATGAATTAATGGAAATTAATATGGAAGTTTTAGAATCTAGAAATAATTTTAAGAGAAAGTATAAACAAGCTAATGAAGATAGAAAAAGAGCAGAATTTGAAAGAGATTTATTAAAAGATGAAAAAGAGATTTTAGAAGAAGAGATTAGAAAATTACAAGATTCTCTATTTGTAGAAAATTCACTAATTTCTATGTTAGAGTCAAGAAATTGAGACTAAGAAGAATAAAAATGATGTATTAGCTTCTGAGAATCATGACTTATATACTAAGGTTAAAATTATAGAACTAGAAAATTCTAGCTTAAAAGTTAATCTGGATAGTATTTCTAAGAATGTTAATAATATTAATCAAGGAAGAGAAAATCTATCTAAGATATTAGAAAATTCTCGACTAGCTTCTAGTAAAAAGGGACTACGATATGATCAAAAAGTAAAATCTAAAAAGAAATCCAGTTCTAAGAAATCTAACATTAAACCAGTAATTCCTAGTAGTAGATTAGATATTTCTGCTAAGAAAAATTACTTGGGAAATATTAGCATATGGGTTCCAAAAACCAATAATGTTCTTATTAGAAATAAATATATTATAATTTTTTAGATACTGTTCACAGCAATAATAATTATATTTTCAAAAAGGATTCTGAACCCTCTTGGGTTTGGCTTCCTAAGATTTAACCCTTAAGACCCTAACGGAGGAAGTGGGTACAATAAAATTTGTTTTACTTTTGCAGGTCCCACTTAACAAGAACAGAGGAAAATGGATTCTAGATAGTGGTTGCTCAAAACATATGACAGGAGATAAAGAGATGTTAACTAATATTTTGTCTACTCAAAAGGAGGAGCTATCACATTTGGAGATAACTCAAAAGGATACATCATCGGCAAAGGCGATGTGAGCAATTACGGTATATCTAATTCACCTCTTATTTCTGATGTTTTATTAGTTAAGAACTTAAAACATAATTTGTTAAGTATTAGTCAATTATGTGATAAAGGTTTTAAAATATCATTTTCTGAAAATAAATGTAGTATATTAGATTCAAATCAAAATCTTATTTTTGAAGGAAATCGAGATAAAAATATTTATATTCTGAATATGACAGTTAATAATAATCCAAGTATGTGTTTATTAGCCAAAGACAATGATCCTTGGTTATGGCATAAACGATTTTGTCATATTAATTTTAAAACGATAAACAAGATTTCTAGAAATGATCTTGTAAGAGGATTACCTAAAATAAAATTCAAAACTGAAAATTTGTGTGATGCTTGTCAACTTGGAAAATTAACCAAATCTTCTTTTAAATCTAAAAAGGTTATATCAACATTACAACCGCTTGAATTACTACACATGGATTTATTCTGACCAACTCAAGTTCAGTCCATAAATCATAGTAGATATGAGTTTGTAATTGCTAATGACTTTTCAATTTGACTATGTTTTTAAAGAATAAAAGCGATACTTTTGATATCTTTAAAAAAATTGTCAAACAAATTCAAAATTTTACTGATTTAAAAATAAAGAATATACGAAGTGATCACGGAGAAGAATGTGAGAATTAAAATTTTGATTTATTTTGTCAAAAGAAAGGAATTTTTCATAATTTTTCTTATCTTAGAACTCCACAACAAAATGGAGTTGTAGAACGTAAAAATAGAACTTTGCAAGAATGTGCCGGAACGTTATTAAATGGAAGCACACTGCCATAACACTTTTGGGCTGAAGCAGTTGCTACAACTTGTTATGTTTTGAATCGCGTCTCCATTCGACCTCTTACTAAAAATACTCCATACTAACTTTTTAATGGAAGAAAACCAAATATTTCATATTTTAAACTATTTGGTTGAAAATGTTTTATTTTAAATACAAAAGTTCAGCTTGGAAAATTTGATTCAAAATTCAACAAAGGAATATTCTTAGGGTATTCTGAGCGTAGCAAAGTTCATCGTATTTTCAATAAGAGAACCAGTAAAATAGAAGAATCACTTCTCGTTTCATTTAATGAAAATTTTATTCAAAAATCATTTAATTCAGTTATTTTGAAAAATAATTCTTCTCATGACGATGATATAGATGTATATAGAGAAGATGAAAACATTGTTCATAATAATATAGAAAACAATACTATAGGAATTCAAAATGATATCGATAATCAAAATATTTCTGTTAATGAAGTTAAATCTCCACCAAGGATATTACGAGACCATCCAACTCAAAATATTATTGGAGAAATAACTTCAAACGTAAGAACAAGAAGTCGACTTAATTTAGTAAGTAATGTAGCGATTTTATCAAATATCGAACCCAAAAACCCTAAAGAAGCATCTCCAGATGAAAATTGGATAATTGTCATGCAAGAAGAATTAAACCAATTTGAATGTAATGAAGTCTGGGAATTAGTTCCAAGACCAAGTGATCAAACTGTTATTGGAACAAAATGGGTTTACAAAAATAAAGCAGATGAATTGGGTAATATAACTAGAAATAAAGCTAGACTTGTTGAACAAGGTTACAATCAAGAAGAAGGCATAGATTACGAAGAAACGTTTGCTCCATTCGCACGACTAGAAGCAATCCAAATTTTATTAGCATACGCATGTTATCATAACTTTAAACTATATCAGATGGATGTTAAAAGTGCTTTCTTAAATGGATATATTAAAGAAAGAGTATATGTTGAAAAATCTCCACTATTTGCTCATGACAAATTTCCTGACCATGTTTTCAAATTGAAAAAGGCATTATATGGTTTAAAACAACACCTTATGCTTGGTATGAACGTCTCAAAAACTATTTATTAGAGTCAGGATTTCAAATTGGAAAGATTGATCAAACACTTTTTATTAAGAAAGCTAATAAAGATATTTTAATAGTGCAAATATATGCCGACGACATTATTTTTGGATCAACAAATGATCAATTATGTCAAGAATTTTCAAAAATAATGACCAGTGAATTAGAAATGTCGCACCTGGGTGAACTATCTTACTTTCTGGGTTTGCAAGTTAAACAATTATCAGATGGAATTTTCATTAATCAAGAAAAATATTGCACTAATCTAATAAAACGTTTTGGAATGGAAAACACTTCAAGTAAAACTACAGCAATGAGCATGATGACACACTTAGATAAAGATGAAAATGGCAAAAGTGTGGATCAAAAGTTATATCGAAGCATGATAGGTTCACTTCTGTATTTAACTGCTAGTAGACCAGATATTATGATGAGTGTTTGCTTATGTGCTCGTTTTCAAGCTAATCCAAAAGAGTCACATTTGAGGGTAGTAAAATGCATATTAAGTTATCTTAGCAGAACCAAAGATTTTGGACTTTTCTACCCAAAAGACTGTTCCTTTGAATTAGTTTCATATAGAGACGCTGACTTTGGAGGATCACGGACAGATCGTAAAAGTGCAAGTGGAACATGTCACTTTATCTGTATATCACTTATATCTTGGTTCAACAAGAAACAGAATTGGATTTCACTGTCAACATAAGCTGAATATATATATCTGTTGCTCTAGCTTGTGCTCAAGTAATATATATGCAGCAAACACTAAAAGATTTTAATGTCAATTTATCTAATTTCACGATTTATTGCGACAACACAAGTGCAATAAATTTATCTAAAAATCTGGTAAAACATACTAGAACTAAACACATTCATATTAGACATCATTTCTTGAGAGATACTATTGAAAAACAAATCATCAATTTAGAGTTTGTAAACTCGAAAAATCAAATTGCTGACATATTTACTAAACCCCTTTTAGAGAATTCTTTCATAAGACTTCGAAGAGAATTAGGAATTGTTTCCTTAAAAGATCTCTGAAAGATTATACTATTTATTCGATTACTTAGCAATCATATTGTATTATACTTTTTAATCGATGACAAAGGGGGAGAATATTATATACGCTCATAATGATGGATTTTTATTGCAGGAATCTGAATGGTAAGCTTATATATTTTAACTAACAAAATGTTGCAGAGATTCAGGGGGAGCTAAATATGTATACAAACATATATTCAAGGGGCGAAATTCTATTTTTCAACAGGATACAATATGTTGTCATCGATCAAAAAGGGGGAGAATGTTGATTCACGAGAATTTCGATTAATGACAACAAAGAGAAGAGCAATGGAAATTATGTCAAGGAGCTAAGTTTTTATATATGTATATATATAAGTATTGAGTCATGTTAGAATTATGTTAAAATCTATCCTCGAAGTATAACACGAATGTTTATATATATATATGCTCTACATACGGGCTGATACTGGAGTGGTTCTATAACCAGTTGACTGGTAGGAATAAAACCAGTTGACTGGTCATAGACCAGATGTACAGTAACAGCTAGTTGTTGAAGCATATTTAAATATAAATACAAAGTTTATTCTTAACCAATCAACTAATGCTATTTCTACCAGTCGACTGATCAGAGATTAACAGTCATATTTATGAAGAGTCGCCTTCTTTCATGAAGAGATTCCTCTTCAATTATACACAGAAATGGATACAACTCTTTGCTGAAACTTTTCATGAAAGAATGCTACTCTTCTACAATTATATAAGCATTACAAACATGTTTTCCAAATCACTGATTCTCACATATTCTCACGAATTTCTGATTTGCACTTCTATGTTCATTGCATTCTAAAGCTCTCTTATATTCAGGTTACTTGTTGAATCTTTGATAATATTTCAAATCTCTTGATTCAACAAGCAACATACTTCTTTCAATCTTTACATACACTTCAAATACTTGAGGATAAGATTATAGGAAGGGTGTACTTCATCGTGACTATTCTGTGTTGATTAGAGAACACATTCAAAAGTCAAAACACTTGTAATTTGTGAACTCCTGTGTGGGTGCTTGGATGTATTGAGACCTATTCCACCAGGTTAAGAGAGGGCATGATAGTGAATTTCGAAGAAGAGCTTCGGGACTGGACGTAGGGCGGGAAGTCCGAACCAGTATAAAATTCATGTTGTCTTTACTTACTACACTTTATTTTATTTGTGATATATCTCCATAGCTTAGTTTTACCCACATAACAATTGTAGTTAACTAGTTAGTTTATTATATATCATTCCGCTATATCCATATAAAGATCCCGCTTAAGTCGCACACATCTACTTTTCAGACCCTCGTAGGACGAACCGACCCAACCTCAAGAGTTAGGGGAATGCTTCCACCCAGTCCTGATACTGGGATTCTCACCAATCTCCCAAATGCAAAATTGGATTTGTTGCAACAACTCCTTGGGGATGGGAGTCAGATTGCAAGCATCATCAAACGCTTCACCAGATGCACCTCTTCTCAATAGGATGTGGATAACGTCCACCGTAGTTCGTTCACATGGGAGATCCAAACTACCAAAATCCACCAGACTTCAAGTTTCCAGTCCTAGAGGCCTACATCGGTAGGACCGACCCGACCATACACCTTATGCGATACGTGCATCACATGGAAGTGTTTTCGGCATCAACCAATGTCATGGCCAAGTGTTTCCCTCTCTTTCTCACTGTCATAGCTGACATGTGGTTTCGGCATCTAACAACTGAGGTGATCAACAGCTGGTATGTTGGTCACCCGCTTCATTGAGCAGTTCAGAGTTCATATCTCCCGACCGAAGAGCGTCATGTTCCTCACATCCATCAAGCAGCGGTACGGCACGACCCAGCGCTCCTTCTTAGAAAGATCCAACGCGGCCATAGCATCAGTCGATCGACTTGAGCCATCAATGGTGCTTATGGCTGCCATAGCTGGTGTTCAGAGCCAAACTGATTTCAAGATCTCCTTGACTAAGATCCTCCCAGAGATATTGAAGATTTCTATGCCGAAGCCGATAGATTCCTCCAGAAAGAGAATGCTAGCATCGAGATAGAAAGTCTCGAAGTACTTCCTACCAAGGACGAAGGTCCATCCAATACCACCGACCAGAATAAAGGAAAGGAAAAGCCTTGGAAAATAACTATCAGAACTTACGACTTCGGAGAGAGAACAAATATGATCAATACACTGAGCTCAACTACTCCCTATCGGATATCTACCTTGATGTGCGAGGATCTCTACCTTTCCCAAAGCCCCTTTGGACTGAACCGACCCAAAGAGAGCGTGAATCAGGAAAGCACTACATGTATCATAACATGGAAGGTCACAACACTAATGAATGTAGGCATCTTCTCAATCTCATCGAGGAGCGGGTCAGATGTGGAGAGCTTCCCGAGTATGTTAAAAGCTGTGCACCAGCCATACCGCCACAGCTACCTTCCTAGGCTCCACAGGTCGGTCCCCGAGCTTCTCGAAATTGGAAAGACCCCGAGCCTAGCAACTGTGGCATCATCGTCAACTGATCTGTCTTAGATCATTATGGATACACTTTATTTCTTAGGATATAAGAAATGTACTTTTATTTTCTATTATTTTAAATAATATGGCTATGATGAAGTACACACGTACAGGGTTATGATTTAATCCCTAGGCATGATCTAGGTTCAACTATAAACCTATTAGGATTTATTTTAATTTATGTAATTGCTCTTTAGCAGCAGTAAACTTTCTTTCTCGAACACGGATTATGTTTGATCGACTTAAGTATCTTGTTAGGATTTGGCAAGTGCCTAAAAGCCGAGTAGGTTAGTGCTCGCCAACCCGATTGAGCCGAGTATGGTTAATGCTCGCCAATCTAATCAAACCGGGTATGGTTAATGCTCGCCAACTTAACAAAACTGAGTATGGTTTATGCTCGTCACCAGGGTATGGTTCATTCCCCCTTTCTATGAACCGAGCATGATTTATGCTCATCCTCCGAGTATGGTTGATACCTCTCCTAAGAATCCACTTGTCAGGATATGACAAACTTAATTCCTTCTCAATAAGAGTATGGCTTATACTCAAACTTAATAAATCACACCCCAAGCATGACTGATGCTCGATCCTAAATTCGTGCATGGTTTATACTTGACCTAAGAGTATGGTTTATAACTGGCGAATCGTTAAAGGTATGGTTTATACCTCAATCTATAAAACCGAGTATGGTTTATGCTCATCCCTTGGATACGGCTTATATCCTCTCATTGAAACCGAGCATGGTTTATGCTTGTCTTTCTTGAACTCTGCGTATGGATGATACCCCACTTTACACTTTTAGGCATGGTTCATGCCCTTCTTTGGATTTCCATCTATGACTTATACCCGACTACCCGAACAACATCGTCAGGATTTGGCATGTATAAAAACCCTTTACATGAACTCCTTTACTCAGTAAGGTCCCGGTTCTACTGTCCTTCTCTGAAGTCGACTTCATAAGGTTGATTAATTATCTAGCACTCTCGAAGACCCAGCCTTAATACGATCAATGGTGATTGTTGCTTTCTGTCCTTAATACGGTCCCCAGTGGTCGTCGGTTTTCTGGCCTTAATACAATCATCATTGATCGTCGTTTTTTTTGGCCTTTTTCATAATATGGTTCAAAATAACCATAGCTTCCTGGATCACAGTATAAAGGACTTCTGAAGATCCAAAACACATATTTCTTTACCAAAAAAGATATGTTCTAAGGGGCGAAGCGTTGATCAACTTTTTGGCAAAAGCCGTCACAACCCAGGGTCGAAGCACATTAACCAAATATCAGTTCGGGTTTATGCTTCTAGGGTCGACTTCCATCATGGGTCGATCGATCATAATTCAACTCGAGACAGTTGTGCAACAAGTAACGAATTCTTCCCTAAAACTGGAATTTTTCGGAAGCCAAAGCCATGTCGATCGATCGGGTCACCAATCGATCGTTCGGGTCGTTCCTGAAGAATCGAGTCAAGCCAAGAATATCAGATCGGGAATAATAAATCAAAATTATTTACTGCAAGACAGAGTTCTACTCCTAAGGCTACAGAACCGGTCAGCTTTAATCAAGCAAAACTTTTTATACACTAAGTTTCAAGCTCCATGTAAGCCATGATTTCCGAAAAGAACCGTCATCAGCAATAAACTGGGTCCCGCCGCCTACAACTAGTTTACTGGATCTAGTTACACGTGCCCAAGCCTGAAAAAGATACGTTCCACGTCGCATACCAACTCGGCCCCAATCTTCGCCTATAAATACAACCATTTCCAGAAACGGGGAGACATCTTGAATCTGCTACTGGAAATCTTCTATTCGGCATCCCAAAAATAGCATGCTGAATATTCTAAGTACAACAAAAGGATTTTGTGTAAAGATCTCTTCTTTCTCTACTTTCTTCCACTAAAAAGCAACTGTAACCTATAATCGACAGTATAAACAAGGATTACAAAGTGGACGTAGGCTTCGATTAAGCCGAACACTATAAAATATTGTGTCTTCCATGTTTATTTACGTTTTTCTTGCATTTTTGTGAATATTATCGTGTGTGATTAACACACGTTGGGGATTGATCGTCATTAGACCAACTTTTGACGTCAAAAAATACTGATTATAGTATTTAATCAGTCCTAACATATCCAATTACCCTTTTTTATTCAATTCAACATTATTCCAGTTTTAACGCAAAATTAACGATAAAGGCCTAAGCTCTCTATAGGTCTAGGATCAGCGCTAAAAAAGAAAAAGGGAAATAATTTAGGCTACTCACAAGGCCTAGACTAAAAAATAAACATAACAAATATAATAGGGATAACCCGACTGCAAATAAAACCACAACAAAGAAGGAGATAAAAAATAAACATAACAAATATAATAGAGATAACCCATCTGGATCGTGAGTTCTTATTCCCATTTGGACTACCTTTACATCTCGGGTTTTGGTCTTCATCTGAATCGTGATCATCATCTAGGCTCGGCTTCCCCATCGGTTCGTGAGCAGCTCTGGTTCGTGGCCATCAAGCAGTTCGGTTCGTAGCACCCTCTCCAGATCGGTTCGGGTCATGGTGCCTAACTGGGTTCGTGGTCATCGCATCGGGTCAGGTCGGCTTCCCCCACCGGTTCGGGTCGTGACTCCAGGTCGTGGCTCCAAGCTCTGGCTCATGGCTTCATGGCATTAGATCGTAACGCAGTTCGGTTCGGAGAAAGGGTGGTGCTCCGGTTCGAGATCGTGAGCCTTCATCTTGAACGGTTCGGGTCAGCTCCTCCACTCGAGCAAGCGGCTCGTGATACATGTACACGGTTTGGACTCATGGGGTTGGACTCACGATCGGGTCGGTTTGGGGGGGCGATCCGATCCGTTTCCTGCACCATTTTCCTGCAAATTTTCCAACGACTGTTTTACGCCATACGGCGGCATGTTCGACCATTCTAACTATTTTAAGCAGTCATAAATCATACCAAACAGTCATAGCAACATATAACATCAACCATAAACACCAAAATGATGAATAACTATGTCAAAATGGATCAAACACACCCGAAACCCATATATTCCCCTTAATCATGCTTAACCACAACTAATGATAGGATTAGCAAAACATATCCAAATTAACCCAAATTTCTAACAGAGGATTAAAATAATATTTAAGAATTTCTAAACATTTTTCCAGAATTTAAGAATGTATGATTTCGTTAATTTACATTAATCACCCCTAATTAGCCGTAATTAGTGAAAAACAATGCAAATCACTCACCTTTTGCCACAACTTAAGATATAAGATCTGAAACTCTACTGTTTGGGTCGAATTCCTGAGCAACACAGCAGCTCCAACTCTGATTTGGTGTTAATTTGCCTTGATTTGATGTAGTTTAGCCTAATCCTTGATTAAACGATGATTAAAGATGATTCTAGAAGTTGGAGGTCATTGCTAGGGTTGAGAGGATGTTAGTGGCGGCTGAAAAATGACAAAGAGAAGGTTTCTCTAACCCTAATCAGCCTTCATATAGCTCTAATCCCGAAGTCCCCCAATGGGCCTAGCTGCTAATCACCCGGTTAAGCCCAATTAAGTTGTTTTTCACCTTCTATATCTTAATTCAGCCATATCTCCCAAACGGTAAGTCCGTTTGACAAGTGTGACCACTCTATGGAAAGGTAAACCATCATCTGGATCTAATGGAAGTGGTTTCAGGTCAAAACTCCTTACCAATCAAAAGTTATAGGCGAAACAAGATTCGCCAGGGACAAAACGGTCATTTAAAAATCGGCAAAAATCGTGAACATGGGAAATGACCCCAATAGTCGATCCCCAAAGTTACACGACTATACGACCTCATATGAAAAAAGAAATAAATATTCTACGATCCAGCGATGCGTAGAATGCGGGTCATTACACTCTCCCCCCTTAAGAAATTTCGCCCCTGAAATTCCTTAACTAAATACATACAAAGGTGTTCTGCATGTCTATCAGTTATTCACAAACAATCGAACACACAAAACAACTAAAACTAACCTACCCTATCATGCGGGAAGACTAAATCGAAATGAAAACCTTACCAGGCAAAGAGTTCTGGATACGAATCGGCTTGCGGTTCCCAACCGCCTCGGGTACTACTTCGATATCATCCAAATGATCAGGTGAAATAGCCATAATGGGGTCGCGCACGAATTTCCTTAACTGGGAAACATGAAATACATTATGAACTCCCGCCATCTTGTCTGGCAACTCAACTTTATATGCCAAATTCCCAACTTGCTCGAGAACTGGGAATGGACCAACAAATCTTGATGTTAACTTGCCTCTCCTAACAAATCGAATCACGCTCTTTAACGGAGAAATCTTGGCGAACACCAAGTCGCCAACGGAGAATTTCAATTTTCTTCGTCTCTTATCAGCACAACTCTTCTGCCTATCTTGGGCAGCCTTCATTTGCTGTTGGATAACCTTGATCTTATCTGAGGTTTCTCTTATCACATCTGGCCCAAGCACAAATTTCTCACCAGCCTCTAACCAACATGATGGTGAGTTGCAAGGTCTTCCATGCAAAGCTTCAAATAGAGCCATACCAATACTGGATTGATAACAATTACTATATGCGAACTCCACTAGATGCAAATGGTCATCCACGATCCTCCAAAGTCCATTATGCAAGCTTGCAAAAGATCCTCTAATACACGATTCACTCTCTCTATTTGACCATCGGTTTGAGGATGGTATGCAGTACTGAGATGTAACTATGATCCTAAAGCCTCTTGTAAGCTCTTCCAAAATCCACTAGTGAACAACGGATCTCGGTCACTCACAATGCCTTTGGTTACTCCATGAAATATCACTACCCACTTCATATATAATTCTGCTAACTTAGTTGTTGTTCTATTCGACTTGACGGGTATAAACCTTGCACTCTTGGCCAATCGGTCCACAATCACCCAAATGCTATCATGGCCTGATCTAGTCCTTGGTAACCCATCAATGAAATCAATTGAGACTTGTTCCCATTTCCATTCTGGAATTTCTAATGGTTGTAACAAACCACTATGTTTCTTTTGCTCAGCTTTAACTAGCTGGAAGTTCATGCATTTGGATATAAACTTCCCAACATCTCTTTTCATCCCTTCCCAGTAGTAGGTCTGCTTCACGTCTCGATACATTTTATTACCACCAGGATGTATAGTCAGTTTTGAGTGATGACATTCTCTAAGCTCTTCATCTCTCAATCCATTGACATTGGACACAACTAGTCTCCCATTCTTTCTAAGCCATCCATCTCGATCAAGCCCATACTTGTTCATCTCCTCGTCGATACCCATCTCTAACTTGGAGATGATTTCCAATAGGTTAGGATCGTCCCTTTGACTAGAACCAATCCGCTCAATCAAAGTAGGTCTGATCGTCAAACTTGCTAACATCTCTGGATCTAATTCGCACTTTGGTCTGAAATCGTACCCTGCGATATACTCCAGTTGCTTCCATTCAAGAAACATAGCCCTAAACTGGCATGTCTTCTACTCAATGCATCAGCTACTGCACTGCCCTTTCCAGGTGTATATGCGATATCGAAATCATAGGAGGCCAAGAATTCTAACCATCTTTGTTATCGTAGATTTAGATCCTTCTGAGAGAAGAGATACTTTAACGATTTATGATCGATAAACAACTCGAATCTTTCTCCCAATAGATAATGTCTCCGCATCTTCAACGCGAACACGATCGCTGCTAATTCCAAATAGTGGGTAGGTATCTTTTCTCATGTGGTTTCAGTTGTTGACTTGCATAAGCTACAACCCTACCTCCTTGCATCAATACAACACCTAATCCGGTACCACATGCATCTATATATACTGTCATCTCTTCATTCCCTTTATGAATGACTAACACTAGTGCACATGTCAACTTTTCCTTTAGACTCTTGAATGCATTCTTGCACTATTCGTCCCAGATGAAAGCTTGATTTTTCTTGTCAACTGAGTCAACGGTGCTTCTATCTTGGAGAAGTCTTGGATAAACTTACGATAATATCCAGCTAACCCCAAGAAACAACTTACGTCTGTTGCATTCTTGGGCATAGACTAATCTTGTACCGTAGCCACCATCGCAGGATCAACGGCAATACCATTCTCTGAAACAACATGGCCCAAGAATCTCACTTCCCTCCTCCAGAAGTGACACTTAAAAAACTTTTCTTTCAATTGGTGTTTTCTCAACACCTCCATCACTACTCTCAAATGTTCCTTGTGTTCTTCCTTTATCCTCGAATAAACCAGGATATCGTTGATGAACACAAGAACAACTTATTCAATTGATCTCTGAATACCCTACTCATAAGATCTACAAAATATGATGGTGCATTTGGTCAACCCGAATGGCATGACCAACCACTCATAGAATCCAAACAGCGTCCGAAAGGCCATTTTAGCTATACTCCCAGCTTCCACCCTAAGCCGATGAAAACCTGTCGCGAGATCCAACTGGGAGAACACTCTCGCGTTGCTCAACTGATTAAACAAACCATCTATCCGTGGAAGAGGATACTTATTCTTCTTAGTCACTTTATTCAACTCGCGGTAGTCCACACATAAATGAAGGGAACCTTCTGCCTTGGTAGCAAATACAACTGGTGCTCCCACTCAGAGACACTTCTTCTGATAAATCCCTTCTTCAAAAGATCGCTAACTTGCACCCCGAGCTCTCTCTGCTCCCTTGGTGCCATACAATGAAGAAGCATCACTATAGGTCTGGCGTCTTTCACTAAATCAATATGAAACTCAATCTCTCGGTGTGGTGGATGTCCGGTCACTTCCTCGAAGACGTCCGGATACTGGCCAGCCACGGGCACATATGACAACTCATCATGCGGGATTTCGAGGGAATTTAGAAAACTAGCCATTACCCCGTCACTAGGTAGACCACCAAACAATACCCTCCGCCCATCATCCGCTCTAATTGTCACAAAAAAGCCCTCACAGTCTACCACCACCACATATCTTTGGAGCCAATCGACTCAAAAATAATGCCAAACCCAGTAAAGCCCAAAACAAAGCAATCACAAGCAAACATACATCCACGACTCGATAAGATTACATTACAACAAATCATACAAAGGTAGTCGAACCAACAATCGGGTTCGTCACAGCGAAAGGTCTATCGACTATCTCGGGTTCCAATCCCAACCTATCTACCAGGTCACTAGATATGATGGAACGGGAAGCCCCAGTATCAAATAACACTTGAACAGGAACATCATAAACAGAAAGCATACCTTGAATGACGACATTCTTTCCTTTCTCCGCCGTAATTGGGGCATTCGACGAAGAAGGAACAACATTAATAGCATATGCTTTCACTATCTGCTTCTCTTTAGGGGGTTGCGGACATTTATCCTTGTGATGTCCCACTTGGCCACAGTTGAAGCACTTCCTATCTGCTGGCTTTGCTCTACATTCTTTAGCATAATGGCCTTTCTTGCCATAGTTAGAGCACTCAACATCTTTCTTGCTCTTCTTCTGACCATCCTTAGCTTGGTTTTTCTTCCTCTTATTCTGAGAATTATTCTTGCCTCCACCGCTTGCCTGCGGCTTTGGCCCCTCTGCGGATGCAACAACAACTTCAGCCTTGGGTTTAGGATAAAGGCTCTCCGATCTCAATGCTTTCCCAACAATTGATTCAAAAGTCTCATCAATATGGTTTATATGCCTTTCCCCCAAGTACTGATCTACGCCTGTTATGAACTTCTCATTCTTCTTCTCGAGAGTGTCGATAAGAGATAATCCATACTTGGATAAAGTATCGAACTTAGCAATATATTCCGAGACTGCCCTACCATTCTGTTTAAGCTCCAAGAACTTCCTAAACAACTTTGACTTCTGGGCAGCTGGGATAAACTTATCGCTGAATCGGGCCTTAAACTGATCCCAAGTAACTTGATCCTCAGGGGTAGCTACCTTAATAGCATTCCACCAATTCATGGCCCGTCCTTGCAGCTGATGGGATGCTAGCTTCCTCTTCATCGCATCATCGATCCCTAAGTCCTCGAAGATGCGCTCACAATTATCAAGCCAATCCTGAACTTCTGTAGCCGATTCCATTCCGTGGAATGGCTTCGCACCAAGACTAGTGTAGTCTTTATAGAGCTTGGTGAAATTGGCCCTAGGCGCCTGCACCGCTGTACCACCACCATTTGCAGCATTAGGAGTTGCCCTTTGAACATCCCTAAGCATCTCTCTCATGAAGTCAGTGAACATCGTCCTCATATCAGGAGCATTCCCATTATTAGCTCCTCTACCAGTACCCCTCGTATGTCGGCTCATCGTTCAATCTGTAAGGAGAAACGATTAACTATCTCTTCAGGGGTGCCAGTGCAGTGCGACTCCATCATTAGATATACTAATAGTATATATATAGCTTTTGAAAACCAAAATATCACAAGTACGCGCTCTCATATACGTATACTATCTCTCCCTGATGTCTTCCCCTAGGTTATCTACGCAACCTAGAGCTCTGATACCAAGTGTGACGGCCCGCCGCGTACCAGCCGACATTTCCAATGAAAGTGCGCTGTGCTTGTGCCCGACTAACACGGATGGTCGCCAAAGAAAGGAATTTGTACTAACAGGAAACCTGTAGTATATCTCACAGCGCATGGAACAAAATATAATAGTAACATAACTTGATATAAAACAGGTGAGACAGTGCATAAGCTAAAAACTAAACCATCATAGCAGCGGAAAATTTAAAATACAGCTTATGATCCAAACTATCATTATTACAACTTTGAAATGTTGTCTCTAAAGCAAAAGAAAGAGGTACACTACTAATGCCAAAGTAGGGACTAGCAACAACACAGGAAAATTATATATATATATATATATATATCATACGCGGAAGCCTCTTGCTCATCTCCAGTATAGCTACTCATGCATAATCACCTGACCTGTCTCTAGTTTGCCCGTTTAAGATCACCTGGAGTAATAAGAAGAGACATAAAACTATGGGTCAGACAAAAGTCTGGTATGAGCGGTAAGCAACAAAACAGAACAATAACAAGTATACTAAACCATACCTGGACCTGGACCTGCAACCAACGAGTTAGCACAACAAGATGTACAATACTCTAAGATGACACTAACATATGGTGTAAAGATACGTGGGTGGGGTGTGCATGTCATAGTGATGTCAAACAAACAAGCATAGCAACCATCCTCACATCTCTCACTCAGTGCGTAAAGCATACGATATCCAATGCTTTGACCACCCAATTTCTTTGCTATGATCACTCTGCCCCATGGAGTCGTGATGGCTCCACTGCACTGAACCATAGCCACTAATCCCTTGTTATGTCCACTCTGCCCCATGAAGTCACGACGACTCCACTACACTGGCTCATAGCCATGCTACGATCACTCTACCCCATGGAGTAATAACTACCTCACTGCACTGATCCGTAGCCTAACATCTGTCTTGGTGGTGAATCAAAGTTATGGACGTCGATAACCCCTTTGCACACGTCCCGCAGCAAAGTCCAATTCATGGAGTTAACTCATTGGTTCCAATCTGGATCCTTAGTTCTACTTCCCATTTGGACTACCTTTGCATCTCGGGTTTTGGTCTTCATCCGATTCGTGATCATCATCTGGGCTCGGGTCCCCCATCGGTGTGTGAGCAGCTCTGGTTCGTGGTCATCAAGCGGTTCGGTTCATAGCACCCTCTTTAAATCAGCTCGGGTCATGGTGCCTAACTGGGTTCGTGGTCATCGCATCGGGTCGGGTCGGCTTCCCCCACCGGTTTGGGTCGTGACTCCATGTCATGGCTCCAAGCTCTGGCTCATGGCATCAGATCATGACGCAGTTCGGTTCGGAGAAAGGTTGGTGCTCCGGCTCGGGGTTGTAAGCCTTCATCTTGAACGGTTCGTGTTAGCTCCTCCACTCGAGCAAGCGGCTCATGATACACGTACACGGTTGGGACTCGTGGGGTTGGACTCACGATCGGGTCGGTTCGGAGGGGGCGATCCGATCCGGTTCCTGCACCACTTTCCTGCAACTTTTCCAGCGACTTTTTTACGCCATACGACAGCGTTTTCGACCATTCTAACTATTCTAAGCAGTCATAAATCATACCAAACAGTCATAGCAACATATAACATCAACCATAAACACCAAAATGATGAATAACTATGTCAAAATGGATCAAACACACCCAAAACCTATATTTTCCCCTTAATCATGCTTAAACACAACTAATGATAGGATTAGCAAAACATATCCAAATTAACCCAAATTTCTAATATAGGCTTAAAATAATATTTAAGAATTTCTAAACATTTTTCCAGAATTTAATAATGTATGATTTCGTTAATTAACATTAATCACCCCTAATTAGCCGTAATTAGTGAAAAACAATGCAAATCACTCACCTTTTGCCACAAATTAAGATATAAGATCTGAAACTCTACTGTTTGGGTCGGATTCCTGAGCAACACAACAGCTCCAACTCTGATTTGGTGTTGATTTGCCTTGACTTGATGTAGTTTAGCCTAATCCTTGATTAAACGGTGATTAAAGATGATTCTAGAAGGTGGAGGCCATTGCTAGGGTTGAGAGGATGTTAGTGGCGGCTGAAAAATGACAAAGAGAAGGTTTATCTAACCCTAATCAGCCCTCATATAGCTATAATCCTGAAATCCCCCAATGGGCCTAGCTGCTAATCACCCGGTTAAGCCCAATTAAGTTGTTGTTCACCTTCTAAATCTTAATTCAGCCATATCTCTCAAACGGTAAGTCTGTTTGACAAGTGTGACCACTCTACGGAAAGGTAAACCATCATCCGGATCTAATGGAAGTGGTTTCAGGTCAAAACTCCTTACCAGTCAAAAGTTATAGATGGAACAAGATTCGCTAGAGGCAAAACGGTCATTTATCGGTAAAAATCGTGAACATGGGAAATGACCCCAATAGTCGTTCTCCAAAGTTACACGACTATACGACCTCATATGGATAAAGAAATAAATATTCTATGATCCTTCGATGCATAGAATGTGGGTCGTTACACCCTAAAATATCCAAGCTAGAAGAATGATATAAATATTATCAACCATTATCTACGTCCGTCTACTCAACCCAACCATTGACATCCATTGTCCTTAGTTTTTCTAATACTTTTCATGAACACATACAAAGTGTGTAGTGTATATGTCCCTAAACTAATGCAAAAATTAGACGGTCCACAGATTCATTTCACCTCTTTAATACAATTTAATGCCCATGTCATGCATCATATATATATGCGAAAGAATCCTAATAATACATATAACTCTATATGAATGCAACAACCATTCCTTAAAATGCAACATCCATGTGATGATTCAACCAATTTTTATCCATATTTTGAATAAATTAAAAAATGCACACACATCCATATGCAATTATATAAGTGTCCTAAATTGCCAACCTCTAATAGTGCCTAGTGTGTGTATGCATCCGCGTGAATCCATTCAACCATAACATGTTCCATTAACATGTTTTAAACCATTTCCTACCATCCATAGGCTTCTACCTAAGATTATAATTTGAACAATAGGAAAAATAGATTTAATTTCAAAGCTTAGGAAAGGATTAAGAGCGTACTATCAAAGAGAAATAGAAAAGAAGCATGAATCCTATCCTCTTGGTTCCTAAGTCGCATCATTCCTGTTCTCTTCCCACTAAACCTTAACAAGATTGATCCCTTTATTCCACAACTTCTTCACTTCATATCCTAGTATCCATGTAGGAACTTGCCTAACTGATCCCTCCCTCTCTACCTTGACCTCCTCTAAAGTACTCGGCTCCACCACTACCACATAATTATGTAAGCACTTCCAGAAGTGCAAAACATGGAATACATCATGAACTCGTACTAATCTCTCTGGTAGTCTATCTTTGTAGGCCATCTGACCTATGCTCTCTATTATAGATAATAGCCCTACAAAGCTCAGCGCCAACTTCCTCACTTAGCTGGACTGAACAACACTCCTCAAAGGTGACACCTTAATGAAACCAAGTGTCCTACCTTGAACTCTAGATTTGTCCTCTACCGATCTGCATACGGCTTCTGTTTGTCCTGGGCTACCTTCCTCTACCTATGAATCAAATCTATCTTCTCTGAGGTCTCCCTAACCATCTCAGGCCCAAGTAGAAGTCTATCCGTAAACTCCCAACAACAAGTAGGTAATCTGCAAAGCAACCTATACAACGCCTCAAAGGGAGCCATACCTATGCTTGTCTGGTAGCCATTATCATATTCAAACTCTACCAATGGAAAATGCTCCTCTCAAGTCCCTCCGAAGCCCAAGATACACAGCTGTAATAAATACTCAAGAATCTTATTAACCCTCTCCATCTGTCCATATATCTAAGGGTGATAGATAGTGCTAAGTCGTAGTTGTGTCCCCAATGCCTCCTGCAGACTCCTCCAAATCTTGACGACAAAGATGGGATATCTATCACTAACAATACTATAGGGTACTCCATGAATTCAGAAGATCTGCCTAAGATACACTGACGCCAATCAAGTTGCCGTCTATTTACTCTTAACAGGGATAAAATGAGCACTCTTAGTCAACCTATTGACTATAACCCAAATACTGGTGTTGCCCTTCCTCGATCTGGGAAACCCATCTATAAAGTATGTCGAGACACTCTCCCACTTCCACTGTGGCACATCTAGAGGATGAAGCAATCCACCTGGCTTCCTCTGCTCGGCCTTCACTCTCTAACAAGTCATACATCTAACCACATACTCTGCCATATCCTTCTTCATTCTTATCCAATGAAAAACCTTCTTCATATCTCTATACATCTTATCGCCTCCTGAGTGTATGGTCATATGAGAGTGATGAGCCTCCTCTAAAACCGATCTCAACAAATCACCAACTCGAGGAACGCATAATCTTCCATCACGTCGTAGACACCCTCTCTCATCCATAGAATACCTATCAAGATGACTAGAAGTCACCTCTATTGAGTCGGTCCATGATATCCGCTAACTGTTGATCCTCGTGCTGTCTGGATACAATGCGCTCTAAGAGAGTAGGCCGCTTCTCCAACAATACCAATAATCGAGGTGCATAATCTGTAGATGGTTTAAAATCGAACAATGAGATAAACACCAAACTCCGCTACTCTACGAAAAATGAACTCAAAGTTATCTATGCCTACTCAATGCATCCGCTACTATATTCCCCTTTCCCGAGGTGAACACTATCTCAAAGTCTTAAGAAGCAAGAAACTCCATCCAGTGCTACTATCACAACTTAAGAACCTTTTGCGAAAACAAGTACTTAAGAGATTTATGGTTGGTGTATAGTTCAAATTTCTCACCCAATAAATAATGTCTCCAAGACTTGAGTGCAAACACTATCATCGCTTGCTCCAAATCATGGGTAGGGTAATTCTTCTCATGTACCCTTAGTTGTTTACTCCAGCAGCGGATAACCCTACCCTCCTACATAAGCACCACACCTAAACATGTGCCACAAGCATCCGTATACACAATGAACATCTTCGTACCATCAGAAAGAGTAAATACTGGAGCTAATAGAAGATCCTTTTTCAAACTCAAGAATGCATCCTCGCAATCCACATCCTAAGCAAATACTAGATTTTTCTTCATAAGGCGGTTATGCGGAGCTGAGGTTCATGCAAAATCCTTAATGAACTTCCAATAGTATCCTGCCAAACCTAGAAAGCTCATCACCTCTGTCACCTTCTTGGGGGCTTTCCAACCTTGCACCGCGACAACCTTAATGGGATCGACCGCCATACCATCACTAGAGACAACATTCCCTAAGAACCTCACCTCCTTTTGGCAAAAGTGGTAGTTAGAGACTCCGCCTTCGGATGATGTGTTCGAAGAGTACAGAGGACCTCTCCTAAGTGCAAGAGGCATGCTCATCCTCGCTCCTCCAAAATACCAAGATATCATCAACAAACACTACCACGAACTTGTTTAGGAACTCCCTAAATACCTGACTCATAAAATCCACAAAGTATGTTGGTGCATTAGTTAGCCCAAAAGGCATAACCAACCACTCAAAGAATCCATCTGGAGTCCTAAAGGTAGTCTTATCTATGTTATCTTCCGCCACCCTAAGCTGATGAAAACCTATAGCCAAATCCAACTGTAACTGATCGAACAAATCATATATCCGAGAGAGTAGGTGTCTATTCTTCATCATGTGCTTGTTTAATTCTCTATAATCCACACATAGACAAAGAGATCTGTCCGCCTTAGTCGCGAAGACGACTGCTGCACCCACTCAGAAATACTCCTTCTAATAAACTCTTTCTTGAACAACTCACCCACTTGCTTACTAAGCTCCTTCCTCTCTCTCGGAGCCATGTGCCACATAGAAAATGCAAAAGGCTTAGCATTCTCCAACAAGTATATTCAAAAATCAATCTCACTCCTAGGAGGTAGCCCTCTCACCTCCTCGAATACATTTGGAAAGTCTCTAACTACGGGCACCAAACTGAGATTGACTAAAGAAGCTTCTATGGAATTTAAGAAACTGAGCATGAATGACCCTCGCGAATCATAAGAAATCTCAAGCGTCCTACCACGGCACATCAAAAGCCTTACCACTCTCCTCTCGCAGTCAAGGATGGCACCATACATGGACAACCAATTCATTCTTAAAATAAGCCTGTAACCCATGAAACCTAGTATATATGCATCACACTTGAATTCGACGCCATGAATAGAAATCCTCAAACCCATACACATCATAGATAAGTGAGCCGTACCTCCTATGAGGTCTAAGACGGCTACTGGATCAGAAACTATAGAAGTATATAGGTGCAGATTATCAACAACAGAACTGGATGTTAAATAATGAGAAGCACCAGAATAGAACAAGGTCCTAATAGAGAAGTCGAAAAGAGAAATTAAACATTCTAAAGTGACCTTCCTACCTATATCCTAACCTCTACCACCAGTCTAAGCCGCCTCAAGCACATGAACCTGTACTCCAGATGAACTTGCTCCATGCCCCTACCTCTAAGGGCACTGTCTGCTATAATGTCCCATCTGTCTACATAGAAAGCAAGCACACTTCTTAATTGTCTTCTTGCAATCTCTGACGAAGTGCCCATCATACCACATGGATGACACCTCACTTCCTTCTTGATCTGTGTGTTATTCGGTTTCTCTCCCTTTTTCTTTCCACCTTTCTTGGGCCACCACTTTTTCTTTCTAAAACATGTCTTGGCCACCTCAGTTTTATCTTCATGGGTATTTTCCTTTCCATTATCGTGCATAAGAGCCATCTCCACTAGAGCCTCAAAATTCGTACCTATAGGAATATGTGTCAAAGCTAGTCCTTGGAGGGGTTGGCTCAGCCCTTTTGTATACCTCAATGCCTTCTTATGCACGGTATTAACCAGATCCAAGCCAAATCTCACCAACTCATTGAAGTTATCCACATATTCCTTAACCGACATATCACCAGTCTTAGACTGAAGAATTTTTCCAAATGCAACCCTTCTTCAACTTGCGATAAAAACTTTTTTCAAACTTATCGTTGAACTCATTACATGTCCTTGCATCCTTCTCTACCTCGGCTACTTCCCACCAATACGAAGCCTCTCCTCTCGGTTGTCGGGTGGCCAACTGAATCCTCCTCCCATCGTCAAGCTTTAATAATCCAAATACACAATTTGTCTCTCTGTGCCAGTTACGAGCATCAATGTAACACTCCGATCCAAGAAATGGTTTTTCGCCCATAGCAGAAAAATCCTTATAGAGCTTAGAAAAACTAACTGCTGGATTTGGTGAAACTACCGCGGCTGCAGCTGTAGATTGGGCATTTCCTTGCCCTTCGGCAACCGTCGTAGCTTCAACATACCTACAGAACCATACCAGAATGGGAACACCCTATGGAAAGTTGGGATCCCCTGACATGCTGAAAAAGAAAAGAGATATGGAATCAAAAAAGGAACCAAGGGAATATTATAGTTTACTTGAGGGGATATTTTCCAAAAACAAGTTTTTCTTGGAAATACTTTACTTTTGAAAACACTTTTTTAGAAACTTTTCTTTGATCTTGTAACCTTAGGCTTTGATACCAAACGAAACACCCCACACCCCTTAACATCACCCATATGAGCATATGAGGATGCACTAAGCTTTATGAAGTAATTAGTTATAAAGTAACAACATATAGACTAAAATTCACAAGACAGAAATATAAAACATAGTGGAATTTTTTTAAAAACAACATTTAATATAGCAAGTCAAATCACAGTGCTTATTACATTTCAGAAGTACAAAATGGTCACCAACATAAAACCAAATACATTGTCTCGTGGAAAACCATAACATCAGAGTACATAAGTAAAACCATCCCTCTTAAATGTCAATCCTATAAACATAAAATGAGAAATGAACCAATACATGAGTCTAAATCCAAGATGAACAAAAAGTCAAGAATCACTACTGAGACCCTCTACCCTGCGAACTAAGTGGGGAGGAAAAGGAAGAGAGAAGGATAAAAAAAAAACTAGGTCAGATATACGTCTAGTGATTTCTAGTAATTTCTAGCCTGAGTGTAAGTTAAGGAAGCATTAAACAGATGAACAAATTTAAGGACATAAAGCATTAAAGTATGAAAGCAGTAAACAAAGTTAAGAACAAATAACGATTGGCTTCTCATTTATATCAAAGATTGTTGCACTAACTTACCAAAATATCATAATAAGGCTTTACCTAATTTGTACCCGTCGATTAGCTCCTAAAACAACAATGTGATAACCTATGCCAACTATGGAATTCAGGGCAATCAATTCTGAACCCATCAAATAAAAGGACATAGCTATTAATCACAGGTGTTAAAGTGGTTTATTTTCCCCAATCGGCACGATGCATGCTCATCGTCCCGCCGGAACGCGCTCATACACATCTCGTTTGGACCTTTTACTATCTAATGCAGTAAAGTGTGTCCTTGCCTCTACCTAGTATGAGACCTCTATAGATGATATAAGGGATACTGTAACACCCCGTGAATTCTATAACGTTAAGCTTCACAAATTAAAGTATAATTAATTATAAATGATGAAATCAAGGGAAACGGGTTATGCCATTGCGTTCGTATCGAAATTCTGCTTGAGATAGAGTCCAAGTTTGCGTAAAACGGATATCGTATGAAGAAGATATGGACGAACGAAGTTGGGCAGAAAAACCAGAAAACGGGTCAGAATGCACTGGCGCACTTGGGAAGTGCACCAGAACAAAGTTGAACTGGCGCACTTGGGAAGTGCGCCAGTACATTTTTAGCCTGGCGCACCTGCCAAGTGCACCCAGGTCAGAATGACCTGCTGGTCAGGTCCTGGCTGGCCTGGTCAGGGTCTGGTCAAATTCTGATGCTTAGTTGAGTCACTAGGGCATACGTGTCACCTCTTGATTGGCTCTTTGAACTTTGTATGGTTTAGATTCCTCCTATCTTCATCTGGCGGCTCAAACCAATTTAAAATTCTATAAATACAACTTAAGTCTAACCCTAAATTCACACAAATAATAGAATACAAAAGCCGTCATGCTGCTGGAAAGGAACTAGGAATGGCCGTCAATTAGAAAGCCTAGATACAAGCCAACACTAAAGCCTAAGAGACGAATCAAATTAAAGTTTAATCAAATCAATCAAAGCAATGTTAGTCTACCCAAAGGAGCGCATCTCAGTTTCAGAATTCAGAATCCAGAATTCAAGATTCTGCATTCGTTGTAAGTATAGTGACCTTTCAGAATATGAATAAAAACTGTGATGTGATTCGATGTAAATGAAAATAGGATCGTGTTGTTATATCGTATAAATTTTGTGTATTGTAATGGTTCTATCATGACTTGTGTATTGATGTTTGTGGCATAAATTGATTGATGCAAGCCTATTGAATAATTGTATATGAAAACAATGGCACTTGCAAGTTTGTGGAAAAAACTAGAAATTGATCCCTTTTTGTATATGTCGATGGCATGGACTATGTATATTCCCTAAGTCTAAATTAGAATTTATGTAAACATGTTATAGACCTTTTATGCCTACATGACCCAAAACCTATGATATCATTCTTATGTTTATTGGCAAGTATAATTAGATCTATGTTAAGTATCGTTTGGGTTTCATAAACTATGCAAGTTCATGTTGAAATAGGCTATATGATTAGATGTAAAAATTGTACATTTTGATGAATATATAACATGCTAGTTTTGTGGTTGATATTATGCCAAGTTAAAACATGTTTAAACACAAGTTTGTATTAGCCTAAACTATGCCATTTCATATGTCACCTACTTAGTCATACTTTGATTTGAATGCAAGTTCACATGACCCATGTTATATGTTAGTTGAATCGCCAAATTGCAAGTTCATGCGCCACAAACCTTTATGTATTACATGTTCTTGATTTCCCCTTTTCCTCACGTTTATAAAGTTGGGCTGAATTGTGACAAGCCCAACACATGTTATAACGTGGCGAATAAACGGGGGTAATAACGTTGGGTGTAAAATATGAAAATATAAGTTGGCATGTTTGGCACATGCCAACGATTATGACACATAAGCGGTATGAATTGAAATACCCAAAAATAAAAGATATGACATTTACATATAGTTGAGAAGTAATAAAATATGTAAATTTAGAAAACCCGATATGCTTAATCCGAGGTTGGATTGAGTTGTGATGTAAACCTGCCTGGACCCGCCCGGCTGTCCAGTAGTCACAACAATACCTATCCAATGTGGGTGGTTAAGCATTGAGCCCAATAAGGACCCGAGGTTAGACTGAGCTACGGTGTAAACCTGCCCGGAACCGACCGGCACATCCAGTAACCGTAGCAATACCTGTCTAATGTGAGTGGTCTGGTGCTCCTAAGAGGCTAAGGATAGATGGTAGGGTTAAGTCAACTATAACACTTAACCAAATTCAACATGTTAACAAGAATTGATGGGTGGGGTTAGGTAAATACAGACACTTAACCACTTAACATGTTTGACTAGAAAAT
The DNA here is from genome assembly GCA_030737875.1 of Allium sativum. NCBI lineage: Eukaryota > Viridiplantae > Streptophyta > Magnoliopsida > Asparagales > Amaryllidaceae > Allium > Allium sativum. Next base: position 368,954,767 of record CM060920.1, read on the forward strand.
CCTGGTAACGAGGGACCTGTTTCAGCAGTAACCCAAAGTTAGGTATCAACGGTACCCTGAAACTAGGCAGGGTGGGGCACGATTACTGGGCTGATTTTAAGCGGTTAAACGACGGCGGTGGGTGCACAGTGCAGGTCTAACGGCGTGCGGGCGTGCACACACTCCGGAGCAGACAACCAGGGCACTGGGGACACCAGTAGTATAACCTATGCCTTCTAGGATTTGTGTCGGGGCCGCCACCATGGGTCTTGATACACCCCATGGTGGGACCAGCATAGGTATCTACAATTTTTGGGGGCCGTATGACACATGTTAACGCGAGTAGGAGCCGATCTTTTAACAAGAATGGGGATCACTTCACCCTCACCTTAGGGTGCCAGTTAGAATAAATTCAAGTAGGTGCAGAGATATAGTATGGGTGTGACAGTACATTCGACACTTCCTTAGCTTGTGACACTTTCCTATTTTTAGTTTATGTCTAACATACCCTTTTCTTATTCACACACTGAGGAGTTACTAGATTTACTCAGGCTTTATGTCTGACCCTATTTTCTTTTCGTCTTCTTTTCTTTCGTCCCCCCCCCAGGTCCACAGGGAGGAAACAGCTCAACTCAGTCAGACTCTTTACAAGCACCAAGAACGTAGATGTATGATTTGGATCTTTCTTGCTCGGATAATGACTTTGGATATCACTATGGGGATTTTTGTCACTTTATTTATGTTTTCATGCTTCTTTAATAATCAAGGCAGTTATGAGGTTGTAATGTTGGAAGTATTTTGAGACAATTATGGAAATCTTTTGTTTGAACCACGTATTGATGAAATAAAAGTTTGTTTGGTTTCCGCTGTTTAAAATATGTGTTTTTATATCTGTCTTGAGTTTATCTGTGGCTTTTACTTATAAACCTCCACCAAAGTTAAGGCATTCCCTTTGTGAGTGACCTTAATGGAGGTGGGGTGTTTCACTTGGTATCAGAGCATAGGTTTACCAGACAAGATAAAAGTTTTTGAAAATTGTTTTTGAAAAGAAATTTTAAAGAAGCATTTTCTTTAGAAAAAGTATTATATTTATAAAAAGACAAAATCCCCCAAAGCCATGTGCCCTATCTATCCTTCTCTATCATTCGTTTTGAATTTTTCCTTTCTGTTTCAGCATGTCTGGAGACCTTAACCTTCCAGAAGGAGTGCCGATTCCCGGCTGGTTTAGGAGGTACTTAGAAGCAAGGGCCAATGGCGCTGGCCCAGCAGACATCCCTCCTCCAGTGGCCGCAGTTCCTCCTCCTCCTCCTCGTGGAAATGCCTTCACAAAAACATGTAGAGACTTCAAGGCTATGGGTGGAAAAGACTTTTATGGGACATAATCTTTTGTTGAAGCAAGAAACTGGTTAAAGGAGACTGAGGATTTGTTTGTCATCTTTGGAGTGGATGACAGGCAAAAGATACAACTTGCGGTGTGGTTACTTAAGGATGAAGCTTCCTATTGGTGGGAAGATACCAATGCTCAGAGGGCGGTGGAAACATGGGAAGACTTCAGGACAAGGTTTGAGATGAAATTCCTCTCCCAAGCCGAAAGAAGCCTGCAAATGGAAAAGTTTCTAACTCTGAAACAGGGAAGCATGACGATCAGGGAATATGTTAATCAGTTTAATCAACTGGCCAGATTTGGGTTAGACTTAGTAAACACCCAACACAAGAAGGCACTTCGCTTCGTCAAGGGTTTGAATGAGCCTTTACACAGCCTTGCCATGACCCATGTATCTACGGGAGCGACTTATGAAAGCCTGGTGGACATGGCGTTGCTACACGAGGAAGACCACGGCAAGAAAGAAACTAAAGGGGAAAAGAAGAAAGAAGGTCTACAAGCAAAGAAAATAGACTTCAAGAAAGGAGGGAAGAACAATAAGCCCCGTGAGAAGAGAAGGTGCAATTTCTGTGGCATTGTGGGCCATATATCAAAAGACTGCTAGAAAAGGAAGGCGAAGATGGGTGGTTGCTTCCATTGTGGAGAAACTGGGCACCAGGCTAAGGACTGCCCAAAGAAGAAAGGGCAGGGACAGAAAGACGGATCCACTTCAGGGGGTCAGGTTCATGCGCTAGTGGCACCTCAACAGGAACGAGGTAGTAATATTTCTGTAGAAAGTGTGGTCTATCTTTATGATCATCCAGTTCGTACACTTTTTGACTCTGGCTCATCACACTCTTTTATTTCATCTGCCTTAGTAGAGTCTCTGCATCTAGACACTAGTATGGTAGAAGATCCTTAGTAGTTTCAAATCCAATTGGGGGCTCCGCTTACTTGTCAATGGTTTGTTTGGATTTGAAAATCTCTATTCTCAGCGTTGAGTTTAGTTGTAGTGCCTTTGTTTTGGGCTTCTCGGGATATGGTTTGATCTTAGGAATGGACTGGTTATCCAGTAATAGTGCCATTCTTGACTGTGAGAAAGGAGTAGTCAGACTCCTTACTCGGCTTGGTAACACTCTAGAAATCTCTTGTAATCCCTTGAATGTTTTTATGCTTAGTTATCTAGAGTCGCTTGATGCTGCTGATGAGAATTTGCAATCAGTTAGAGTAGTCCGGGAATATCCGGATGTCTTTAAGGAGGTGAAAGGCTTACCTCCGCGGCGGGAAATAGACTTCCGCATATATCTTGTGGATAACACAAAGCCTGTAGCTTTACCTGTCAGACACATGGCTCCAAGGGAGAGAAAGGAGCTCAGTAAGCAGGTTAAAGAACTTCTCGAAAAGGAGTTCATTAGACAGAGCATTTCGGAATGGGGTGCTCCAGTGGTGTTCGCAACCAAAGCGGACGGTTCACTTCGCCTTTGCGTCGACTATAGGGAGTTAAACAAATTGACCAAGAAAAATAGGCACCCTCTTCCCCGAATCGACGATTTGTTTGATCAGCTTGTAGGTGCGACGGTCTTCTCCCAACTTGATCTGGCAACTGGGTTCCATCAGCTAAGAGTAGCTGAAGACAGCATTGATAAGACAGCGTTCAGAACCCCAGACGGTTTCTTCGAGTGGCTTGTCATGCCTTTCGGCTTGACAAATGCGCCCGCTTATTTCGTAGACCTAATGAGCAGGGTGTTCAGAGAATTCCTCAACAAATTTGTGGTTGTCTTCGTAGATGATATCTTAATCTTCTCAAAGAGTGAGGAAGAACATGCTCAGCATCTGAAAGAAATCATGGATACTCTCCTTGCACATCAACTAAAAGCCAAATTCTCCAAGTGTCACTTCTGGAGAAAAGAAGTAAGGTTTCTTGGGCATATAGTGTCCAAAGAAGGGTTGGCTGTGGACCCTGCGAAAGTGGTGGCAGTGCAAGATTGGAAGACACCAAGAAATGCAACCGAAGTTCGAAGCTTTCTTGGACTAGCCGGTTTTTATCGAAAGTTTATTAGGGATTTCGCGAAAATCTCAGCCCCACTCACAAGGCTAACAAAGAAGAATCTGGCGTTCGCTTGGGACTTGGACTGTGACATTTGTTTCCAACGATTAAAAAGGGCTCTTACAACATCCCCAGTTCTAACTCCGCCTGACGGAAGCAAAATGTTCACAGTATACACGGATGCATGTGGAACGGGACTAGGCGCTGTTCTAATGAAAGAAGGAAGGGTAGTAGCTTATGGCGGAAGACAATTGAAAGTTCATGAAAAGAACTACCCAACCCACGATCTTGAGTTAGCCGCCATCGTCTTTGCACTTAAGTCTTGGCGCCATTATCTCCTAGGTGAGAAGTTTGAATTATACACAGACCATAAATTGTTGAAATATCTCTTCTCCCAGAAGGATCTTAACTTGAGGCAGCAAAGATGGATGAAGTTTCTTGCCTCGTATGATTTTGAAATTTCCTATACTCCCGGAAAAGGCAACGTGGTAGCAGACGCGTTGAGCCGAAAGAAACTGACCCTAAGCCCTCTCTTTGTGGAAAGGAAAAACTTGGAGTATATAGCCAGTTTTAACTTTAGGCCCTCCTCGGATTTTGTACTGGGTTTGTTAGCATCTCTCGAAGTACGCCCTACTCTCTTAGACTTAATAGGGGTTGCACAACGTGAAGACCCTCAGCTTGTTGATGTGATTGATAAACTTATTAGGGGTGAGACTTCTAGTCACCTCAGTAGATACGCCATCGATGATAAGGGTTGGCTGAGACGAGATTGAAGATTATGCGTCCCACAAGCAAGGGAGTTGACAAAGAAGGTTCTCGAGGAAGCGCATCATTCCAAGATGACTATACACCCTGGCGGTGATAAGATGTACAAGTATATAAAAAGGACTTTCTTTTGGAGCGGCATGAAGCAAGATGTGGTAGATTTCGTTTCTAAGTGCATGACCTGCCAACGGGTCAAGGCGGAACAAAAGAAGCCTGGAGGACTACTTCACCTTCTAGAGGTCCTACAGTGGAAGTGGGATAGCATTTCAATGGACTTCATTGATGGACTACCTAGGTCGAGAAGAGGCAACACTAGCATTTGGGTAATAGTCGATAGGCTTACTAAGAGCGCCCACTTTATACCTATCAAAAGTAGAAGGACTGCCTCATCTCTAGCATCTCTTTATCTCAAGGAAATAGTTCGACTCCATGGGATACCCTCCAACATTGTTAGTGACCGAGACCCTATTTTCACAAGTGAGTTTTGGCGGAGTCTGCAAGAAGCTGTAGGCACACAACTATGTTTGAGCATGACCTATCACCCCCAAACAGATGGCCAGACGGAAAGGGTGAATAGAGCTTTAGAGGATCTTTTAAGACTTTGCGTTCTTGACTTTGGAGGGACGTGGGAGGATCACCTTCCTTTAGTGGAATTTGCCTACAACAACAGCTACCAAGCTACCATCGGCATGGCACCCTTCGAAGCCTTGTATGGAAGACCGTGCAAATCACTAACTTGTTGGTGGGAGTCTACAGATAAGCTTATACTTGGGCCAGACATGATTCGAGAAACTTCGGAGAAAGTGGACTTAATACGTAGGAGAATGAAGACAACCCAAGACAGACAGAAATCCTACGCCGACAAAAGAAGGACCGACCTTGAGTTTGAGGTTGGGGACAGGGTTTTCCTTAAGGTATCACCTTTAAGGAACGTCGTTCGCTTTGGATCCGTAGGAAAGCTAGCACCAAGATTTGTAGGACCGTTCCCTATCATCGAGAAGATTGGGAAAATGGCTTATAGAGTAGATCTGCCTGAAAGATTGGCTAGAATTCACAACGTCTTTCACGTTTCTCATCTCCGGAAATGTCTACATGAATCAGCGGAAGTGGTGGAGCCAAGCATTCTAGAAGAAGCCGAAGTGGAACGTGAAGCAACTGTGAGGAGAGTTCCAACCCGCATCATAGGAACTGAAGTTCAGTGGAGCGACGCCGAGGAAGACGTGACTTGGGAAACTGAGGACAGAATACGCGCTGCCTACCCTCTTCTTTTTAAGGGTACATCTTTGACCTCTCTTTTTCTTAAGTTGTTCTTGTATCTATCTTTTTAGGTATATCTCCTCGATATTATCCTTTATCCTTAGGTAGAAACCCCTTTGGATGTAAACATGTATTTGAAACATGTTATGGTTGATGGCTGCAAGTGGTTGCTAGTGGTTGCTCGTGGATGCATATACACACACAACCTAGGTCTTAGATCGGCTCAATCACTTCATACTGCATATGCATATATGTATTCATATTTGTACATGGTTGAAACTTGATATGTTTTCATATGGATGTCGCATTTGTATTGATGGTTGCGCACTCATGTAGAATTATGAGTAGGGAAAAAAATTTTTGCATACATAATGGATTCATGACACTTACATGATTCACATTAAGGAGGTCAACTGAATCAGTAGGCCGCCTGATTTCTGCATTAGATAAGGACATGTACACACACTATGCATATGATCATGAAGCATTAGAAGTCTTTTAAGGACAGTGGATGCCTGTGTTTGTTGGTTGAGTAGATGGACTGTTGGATGGTAGGTTATACATTCATCCTAACTTGAAGATTTCGGGGACGAAATCCTTTTAAGGGGGGAGAATGTAACACCCCGTGAATTCTATAACGTTAAGCTTCACAAATTAAAGTATAATTAATTATAAATGATGAAATCAGGGGAAATGGGTTATACCATTGCGTTCGTCTCAAAATTCTGCTTGAGATAGAGTCCAAGTTTGCGTAAAACGGATATCGTATGAAGAAGATATGGACGAACGAAGTTGGGCAGAAAAACCAGAAAACGGGTCAGAACGCACTGGCGCACTTGGGAAGTGCGCCAGAACAAAGTTGAACTGGTGCACTTGGGAAGTGCACCAGTACATTTTTAGCCTGGCGCACCTACCAAGTGCGCCCAGGTCAGAATGACCTGCTGGTCAGGTCCTGGCTGGCCTGGTCAGGGTCTGGTCGAATTCTGATGCTTGGCTGAGTCACTAGGGCTTACGTGTCACCTCTTGATTGGCTCTTTGAACTTTATATGGTCTAGATTCCTCCTATCTTCATCTGACGGCTCAAAACAATTTAAAATTCTATAAATACAACTGAAGTCTAACCCTAAATTCACACAAATAATAGAATACAAAAGCCGTCATGCTGCTGGAAAGGAACTAGGAATGGCTGTCAATTAGAAAGCCTAGAGACAAGCCAACACTAAAGCCTAAGAGACAAATCAAATTAAAGTTTAATCAAATCAATCAACGCAACGTTAGTCTACCCAAAGGAGCGCATCTCAGTTTCAGAATTCAGAATCCAGAATTCAAGATTCTGCATTCGTTGTAAGTATAGTGACCTTTCAGAATATGAATAAAAACTGTGATGTGATTCGATGTAAATGAAAATATAATCGTGTTGTTATATCGTATAAATTTTGTGTATTGTAATGGTTCTATCATGAGTTGTGTATTGATGTTTGTGGCATAAATTGATTGATGCAAGCCTATTGAACAATTGTATATGAAAACAATGGCACTTGCAAGTTTGTGGCAAAAACTAGAAATTGATCCCTTTTTGTATATGTCGATGGCATGGACTATGTATATTCCCTTAGTCTAAATTAGAATTTATGTAAACATATTATAGACCTTTTATGCCTACATGACCCAAAACCTATGATATCATTCTTATGTTTATTGGCAAGTATAATTAGATCTATGTTGGCAAGTATAATTAGATCTATGTTAAGTATCGTTTGGGTTTCATAAACTATGCAAGTTCAAGTTGAAATAGGCTATATAATTAGATGTAAAAATTGTACATTTTGATGAATATATAACATGCTAGTTTTGTGGTCGATATTATGCCAAGTTAAAACATGTTTAAACACAAGTTTGTATTAGCCTAAACTATGCCATTTCATATGTCACCTACTTAGTCATACTTTGATCTGAATGCAAGTTCACATGACCCATGTTATATGTTAGTTGAATCGCCAAATTGCAAGTTCATGCGCCACACACCTTTATGTATTACATGTTCTTGATTTCCCCTTTTCCTCACGTATATAAAGTTGGGCTGAATTGTGACAAGCCCAACACATGTTATAACGTTGCGAACAAACAGGGGTAATAACGTTGGGTGTAAAATATGAAAATATATGTTGGCATGTTTGGCACATGCCAACGATTATGACACATAAGCGGTATGAATTGAAATACCCAAAAATAAAAGATATGACATTTACATATAGTTGAGAAGTAATAAAATATGTAAATTTAGAAAACACGATATGCTTAATCCGAGGTTGGATTGAGTTGTGATGTAAACCTGCCCGGACCCGCCTGGCTGTCCAGTAGTCACAACAATACCTATCCAATGTGGGTGGTTAAGCATTGAGCCCAATAAGGACCCGAGGTTAGACTGAGCTACGGTGTAAACCTGCCTGGAACCGACCGGCACATCCAGTAACCGTAGCAATACCTGTCTAATGTGAGTGGTCTGGTGCTCCTAAGAGGCTAAGGACAGATGGTAGGGTTAAGTCAACTATAACACTTAACCAAATTCAACATGTTAACAAGAATTGATGGGTGGGGTTAGGTAAATACAGACACTTAACCACTTAACATGTTTGACTAGAAAATCCTGGTAACGAGGGACCCATTTCAGCAGTAACCCAAAGTTAGGTATCAACGGTACCCTGAAACTAGGCAGGGTGGGGCACGATTACTGGGCTGATTTTAAGCGGCCAAACGACGGCGGTGGGTGCACAGTGCAGGTTTAACGGGGTGCGGGCGTGCACACACTCCGGAGCAGACAACCAGGGCACTGGGGACACCATTAGTATAACCTATGCCTTCTAGGATTTGTGTTGGGGCCGCCACCATGAGTCTTGACACACCCCATGGTGGGACCAGCATAGGTATCTACAATTCTTGGGGGTCGTATGACACATGTTAACGCGAGTAGGAGCCGTTCTTTTAACAAGAATAGGGATCACTTCACCCTCACCATAGGGTGCCAGTTAGAATAAATTCAAGTAGGTGCAGAGATATAGTATGGGTGTGACAGTACATTCGACACTTCCTTAGCTTGTGACACTTTCCTATTTTTAGTTTATGTCTATCATACCCTTTTCTTATTCACATACTGAGGAGTTACTATATTTACTCAGGCTTTATGTCTGACCCTATTTTCTTTTCGTCTTCTTTTCTTTCGTTCCCCCCCTCCCAAGGTCCACAGGGAGGAAACAGCTCAACTCAGTCAGACTCTTTACAAGCACCTAGAACGTAGATGTATGATTTGGATCTTTCTTGCTCGGATAATGGCTTTGGATATCACTATGGGGATTTTTGTCACTTTATTTATGTTTTCATGCTTCTTTAATAATCAAGGCAGTTATGAGGTTGTAATGTTGGAAGTATTTTGAGACAATTATGGAAATCTTTTGTTTGATACACGTATTGATGAAATAAAAGTTTGTTTGGTTTCCGCTGTTTAAAATATGTGTATTTATATCTGTCTTGAGTTTATCTGTAGCTTTTACTTATAAACCTCCACCAAAGTTAAGGCATTCCCTTTGTGAGTGACCTTAATGGAGGTGGGGTGTTTCAGATACTACCTAATATGTGTCCCCAACCAAATATGCAATTGACACAAGTCACCCCTAGATTGGGTCCCCATTTATTTTTCTATTTGGCAACTTGGTTTTCCTAATCAACCGCACGCTGCCGAAATGGACATAAACTACAATCTTATTATTTAATTAGGCCTCGTTTTTTCCCCCAATCCGCTACATGCTGCCGGAACAGACTCTTACTACAATTTCATTATTTTATTGGGCCTCTTATTTTCCCTAATCATCCCCGTGTGGCCGGAACGGACCTACAAGCCACTTATTTTCACTAATCAATCTCACTTTGCCAAAACAGATTCCACTATCTTAACTTATTAGTTTCATCTTCAATTTTAACTTAACACAATTTAAGTTTATTAATAAGCCCAATAGCCTCATATTATAATCATAGGTTGTATTAAACATTAATAATAATGTTTAAATTTTTATACAACTTAACCCCACGTTACTTAGCATCCAACTAAGTTAATACTATTCTAGTTTACGTGTTTGCAGTTTTCCAATCACATGTTAAGCTTTATCCCCAATTTACAACCCAGTACTTATTATAATATTTAATCAGTTATAACATGCCCAATTATTTATTTCTATTCAATTCAACATTATTCCAACTTTAATGCAAAATTAACAATAAACGCCTAGGCTCTCTTTAGGCCAAGGCTCGGCGCTAAAAAGAAAAAGGGAAATGGTCTAGGCTACTCGCAAGGCATAGAATAAAAAACAAAACAAATAAAATGGAGCATAGACTGACTACAAATAAAACCACAACAAAGAAGGGGATAGAGGAAGGAGAATTACTTATAAACAGTAAGTACATGGAAAGAAATAGGCATAAACAGTAAATAAATTACAGTAACTTTGCAGAAAACTAAACACATAAATACTGTAACTAACTGTAAACATTAAACTTGCAAAATTAAAACTATTTAAATGTCTAATTTTTCCTACATAAATTACTAATCCAAAAATCACATAAAAACTCATAGATATGGCGAAAGGAGCTTCCCCCATGGCCTTTCTTATTCCAGCAAAACCTTTGCCTTTAGAAGTATTTATAATAGTAAATATTTAAAAGCATAAAACCTTTTTATCCCCGCAAAAATATTACAATTTGTCCCTTCTTGATTTTGAGGCTAGGTCTAGGGAAAAAGAAGAAAAGATAAAGAATGGATGTAAAGAAATGAGATAGGATCTACTAGTCTATTTATAGGGTTAACTGGTGTACTCAACCATCCAAATTTAAGATCAAATATGGATCATCCATGTCCCTGTACCAATCAGAAGGTGCCACATCAGCCTTCGGTTCAAAATTAAACCAATAAAACAAAGACTATCAGAAAATAACATTTGAACGATATAAACATTCGATGAAAATTACGTGCGCACCAAGTCACGCACCTACTGACGCGTTGGGTCGACCCGGCCCGCCTTGGGTCGCCAAGTAGTAAATGGATCGTCCCACTTGCCAGAGCCACTGTATATATTATATATATTCTGATTTTACCTTATCTTCTTTAATCCATAACTTATTCATTTTAACTCTGATTTCAGCAAACCAAGTGTTTATTTTAATCAGAAAATTTAAACGGACCCAACGATGCTAGTCCTATTGTCACATTCTAAAGTTTATTCATTAATATTTTGTTAATTACCCTTTTCCAATTAATTATTGTTTTTTAAAATTCGTGTGCTGCACTTTCCACATGTGGCAAGAACACCTTTACAATCTTGGCTTCACAGGCTACAAGATACAACTTCTCTTTATCAACAACAACCAACAATGGCAAGTAGTCGTATCTTTAATACATTTTCTTGCATATTTGGTACAATGATCCTATAGTCCTTCGATGATAATATATCTTTGAATTCTTTTAGGATATAAGATGAAATCAGAGAGAATGTTGCGAATTCAAGTACAAGTCACTAATATTGTGTAGCTTGCAAATCAGTGAAGAATTAGAGTGAAAGAGTGTGGATTTGCGAGAATAATTGGATAGTACTTAATGGATTTGTATAGAAAATTTGTAGAGAAGTATGAATAGAAGAAAATGAGGAAAGTTGATGTTAAAATTCGTTTCCATAAGTCTTTTGAAGAGATGCATCTCTTGGTGAAGGGATGGAGGCAAATTTAAAATTCAAAATTTTGAAAACGATACATATGTATGTTGACATATCTCTATATATGTCAACATATATAAACTTATATGTCGACATATCTCTATATATGTCAACATATATAAACTTATATGTTAACATATCTCTGGTATCAATTTTCCTATATGCGTATTTTGGTGATTCAATTGAGGTCAATGATTGATGAGCTTCAAGTATAATTGCCATTGGATCTTTAAAACGATATTATAAGGTTCAACCAACTCATCATCATTTCAAACACTTTTTCCCTTCAACATTCTTCTCTAATAGATTTTGGTCTTCAATTGCTTTGATTATCCTTCCTTTGTTGCTCTAAGAAACCTTCTTTTATAATTCTTCTTTTGTACTCTAGTTTATCTCTATAAGTGTCTCGTATATCTAATGTAACTCCATAACTCAAAGATACGTTAGTAGTAATGTTTATATGGTTGTTGTCATCAAAATCAATACCTAGGGTATTAACAGATTCGCCGTCAGGCGAATTGACAAAGTTGAAGTTATAAAAATTATTTTTATATCTGAAGAAAAGTTTTAAATTTTATTTTTATATGAATTATATAAAATAGAAAGTTTTATAAGTAAATCAATATTTATAATTGGATTTTATAAAGTAATTATAAAATGATTTATATAGCAAATTCATGTGTTTTAAGTAAGTTTTATAAACAAGTAAGACAAAAATTAACTTAAGTGCTAATAGTCTAAAGTAATTGTTTTAAAGAAACAATTAAGTGTGATTATATTAAACTAATTATGTTATTAATTAATTTGAAAGAAAATGGTTAATTGTAATTAGTTAACAAGTTAACTGAGGTTTCAAGTAAACTAAGTCAACTATTTTAATTATAATTTATTATTAAATTAATTTTTTATAAAAAATCTAAAAGAAATAGTTCTGAAAAATATTTGTTTAAACTTAATAAGATTTCTTAAAAGTGATTAATCACATATCTAATTGTGTATAAAGATGATAATCAAGTTGTTATCTATAAATGAAGTTAGTTATTATTCTAATAAGGTTTTAAAGGGAATTAAGTTTTCTATTTTTAGTTAATAAAGAAGTTAACTGCTTCTACTTTAGTTAATGATGAAGTTAATTATTATTTAAATTAATAATAATAATTAAAGTGATTACTTTTCTTTTGGGTTTTATTTTAGAAAGTAATCAAGCTGTAACGAGATTTTAATTGAATTCTGTAAAAGATTTTATAAAGGATTTTAAAATAAATCTAAGTTTTATAAACAAGGCTTATAAAAGAAATTTAAAGTTAATGTGGTGGTTTTAATTAAGCGTTTAATTAATAATTGATTAAGTAAAATGATGCGAATAGGAGAATTTCAAAATTTGCAAAGGAAGGATGCTTAGTGGATTTGGGCAATGAATATGGGAATTGAATTTGTTGTAATAAATCCAGGTTAAATTTTATAATAAGATGCTTAATGGATTTGTGTAAAGGATTTGGTAAATGAATTTATGTAATAAATCCAAGTTGTAAATGAATTGTATTAAAGAGGTTTAAAGCTAAGAGTTGTGTTTTAGTAAGTGTTTACTTAATAAACAAATTAAGTAAAGGTCGTTGTAATTGGAAGTAGACTTTCCAAATGCAAGGAATGATATTTAAAAACCATATTTATATGGAATAGTAAATTATATTTGTGTAATATTATAGTTAATATCATCTTTTGAATTATAAACTTTAATTTATCTTAAGATAATAACATTGTCGAGTCATGGTCTAAGAGGTAAATAAATACCCCAACTTGAACAACTTCATTATTATCCAAAGGATGGTACTAGTTTGAAATGGTAGTGATGTTGGAAATAAATTATTATTTCCCTAAGATATATTGCAACTTTATTTTGTAGGGTTTGGAAATTTAATAAAACTGTTGGATTTTATTGTAAACAATGTATCACTTGACATTGTTTGGTTGAGGTATGAAGTTCTATTATACTTTTACTATTCGGTTATGTATATAGGACTATTTTCAAAGTAGTGAAAATAGTATGGTTTTGTAAATACACTTATTCCAAGAAATAAGTAAATAACTATGGTTTTCAGAGTAATGTAAACGAGAGGCCATACTTGATTGAAAACAAAAGTGGAATTTAATTATTATTTCCATAAGCATTATAGAAAACTTTAATCTGGAAAGTCTTGAAGTTAAATAAAACTGTTTGGATTTTATATAATAAACAATGTGTGATATGACTTTGTTTTGGCCCGTACAAAATCTGGTGATTAGACTTATACCACCTGGTTAAGTATATATAGCGATGTTTTGGAAGTAAAGAAAATAAAAATGGTTATTAATATGCTTATTCTGAAGAGATAAGAGTATAGTTATGGTTTTCAAAGTAATGAAAATAGGAGATCTATGAATATACTTATTACGTTGAGATAAGTATATGGAATCGATTTTTAGGAATCAATGAAATGAGTTTAATGAATGGTTTGAATTAAAAGGGTCTATGCTGTTGATATACCTAACTATATAGTTTGATTCGATAGTTAAAGAACCGACTATCAATGAATAACCCTTTTAACTTATGACGTGTTGATTCGAGGAAACCGGGATGAGAACCGGACCCAAAACCACTTTGGACCGACTTTGCCTTCAAAAACTGAATTTCTAGGAATGCTTATGTGTATTAAGATGGTTTGAAGGTGCAGACCATTGTAGCGAAATGGGTGCTTGGCGATGTCTTTGGTTAAATACTAGGATTATACTTGTAGCAGTTGTTAACCGGCCTTTTGGTCCGGTTCCCAAAAGTACACAGGACATGCTTAGCTCAGCCCATCGCATGGAGACAAGGCTAGGAGGATGCTTAGGAGTAAAGGAAACAGGCCGAAGAGGAACTGCGCCATCAGAAGGCCTCGCAACCCGAGCCACGGATCACCATAACATATGCACCCAAGGCCTTCGCACCCCCCCCAAGACGACCTTAGCACCACTCAGGATGCGAATTTCTCACCCCTAAGAGGTGTGATATTCGCACCTAGCCGGGTGCGAAGTTTGCACCCTGCAGGGGTGCGAATTTCGCACCCTTGAAGGCCAGAAGCTCGCACCCCCCAGGGGGCGCGAATTTCGCACCCCACGAGGTGCGAAATTCGCACCCCAGGGGCGGGATGCGAAATTCTGGCATGCATGCGGAGGGGGTGCGAATTTCTGGGTTTGGGGGTCCATTTCTACCTACTCCTACCTACTCCCACCTACTCCTACCTAATATTTGTTCTATAAATACCCCATGGCCTCACACTTCAAAGAGGTTGGAATTTGTGACCTTGAGACTTCATGAGAGCTCCATTAATGGCATCTCCACTTTGAGGAAGAAGAAAGGCAAAAACGTCCTTTTCCTATTTTTTTTTCATATATGTCAATTATGATATCATATATCATAATGATGACCTCACTTAGCCTACAAGCAAATGTAATGAGATGTCATGTGATGGACTAACACTTGTAATTTTGAGTGATCAATAGTATTCCAACAATGCTTCATAGTGGACGTAGGCCCCTCTAGAGGCCGAACCACTATAAATCTCTTGTGTTATTTACTGCTTTCCACTCTTATCTAGGCGACCAAATTAACTAATTGGAATCTTTGGTGTTTACGATATTTTTTGTCGTCAACATTTGGTGCTTTCCCAGAGAATTGAACTCGAGATTTGCGTCTTTCTCCCACATTATCATCTTGACTTCAATAAGCTTAAGGTTCCTTGCTCAACATGATGTCGAGTCTGCTTACGATGGTAAAGAAGTCAAAGAACGCAATGGTCGGCTCTTCAGCCGCCGCCGAGGCCGGTACATCCCAACAACCTCAACCGATAGATATCCCGACCACTAATGAAACCGTCCCTCCTATTGTGGACCCCGAAGCGCCTGTTACACAAGCCCAAATTCGCGCGCTTAATGAAAGATATGAGAACACCACGGTCGAGCTCAACCAAGCATTAAGGAATAACATTGACCTTATGCAACAACTACAAGAAAGTCAACGTGTCGTCGCTCGACTTCAACTAACTCGGAACAACGCTCGACCCCGACCAACTATATCGGAAACTTCCTCTCCTGAGTCAAGGGGCTCGCATCAAAGGAGGAGGTTTAGCCTCATCAACAAAGTCGCTGCTCACATCCACGCTCTCGGCAAAGGCTATGGTCATACTAACGGAAACGAGAATGGCAACGGCGACTGAACTACAGTCACATATAGCGAGGGGGCACAGGACCTAGACCACTCTCGCTTGGTCATCAACGACGGACAAGATCCTACAAGCCAACCTCTTCTTCGACACAACCCAATGGTCATCAATCAGGGTGATGGTCCCGCTATTCCAACGACCCGCGCTCCTCCAGAACAAGATCCACATTACCCCGCTGTACCTCACCGTCCACACCAAGACCCAATCATAGATGTCGAGGACATAGAGGAAGACGATCCGGACGTCCATCATAGAAGACGCCCTCACAACAGATCTCCGGAGCCTCGCCAAAACCCATGGGTCCCAATAGCGGACCCCCATCCTACTTACCTTCCCGACATGGTCCGAAGAATTATGAGGGAAATGCGAGGAAATGTGCACGATTCGTGGGAAGCGCACATTAGGCGTAATCCCTTCACAAGAAGGGTAAACGAAGTCGAATGGCCGAGATGTTTTAGCATGCCGCAAATGCCGATCTACGACGGCACCACTGACCCTTGTGTCTTCCTCAATCGGTATGAATGGCAAATGGACTCTAGTCGGGGCAACGATATGGTCAAATGCAAGTGTTTCCCGGTCTTCTTGTCAGGAACTGCCCTGTTATGGTTCTCTCGCCTCCCGTTTGATTCCATTAACAACTTCGGCCAGTTAGCAAAGCAGTCGGTCAAGCAATTCAGGATGAACATACCAACTCCAAAGAACGCCCTCACCCTTTCCAACCTATACCAAGGGCCCGTTGAGTCGCTCAAAAGCTACCTCTCCAGGTTCAACATTGCCCTCGCTGAGGTCGAGGATCCGTACCCTCGCTCCATACTTTTCCATTTGGCTAAAGGTGTCCTCCCTACTTCCGAATTTGGGGCATGGATCAATCGGAAGCAGCCAAAAAGCCTCGACGCCTTCTATGAGAAGGCGGATCAGTACATGTACCAAGAATGGGCAAGACGCAACCGACTCTCAGCCACCAGCTGCTCCAACAGTTCTCAGGCAGGCGCTGCAAATAACAGCCTCAGAAGAAAACAAGCATGAGAGCCCTTTGATCAAAACAAGGGGGCAGGTCCCAACAGGAAAAGACGAAACGATGGTAGGCAAGGTGCTCAGAACAACGATCAGGCCCGAATTGAGCCAAGAAAGCCCGGCTCTTACCGAGCCTTCGAGACATACACCCCGCTAAATGAGGACCTAGAAACAATTTACTTGGAGACATGCAACACCCTGCCATATAAGAAGTCGCGCACCAGGGAATCAACCGACCTTGAGAAGAATACTGGGAGGTATTACCGCTACCATGACGTGTACGGCCACAATACCAATGAGTGTCGCCATCTCAGGGATGCAATTGAGAAGCTCATCCGCGAGAAGCGACTTGAGCAATACATCCAAGAACCTTTCCCTACCGAAGCAAATTCAAAGCCTCAGGCACCAGCGCCTCAAGCAGCCGCAAAGGAAGCTCCAGGTCCTTCTAACCCAAGGCGTGGGATCGTACTCAACACCATATGTAGCGGACCTTATCCCATACATGACAGCTTTCAAAAAATGCAAGAGTACGTCAGTTCAATAAAGCATTCTACTTATGAAACTTGCTCTGCGCTCAACGAATCCGTCCCAGCTAAGCTCCAAAAGACCATGAGAGATGACATCGTTTTTCGAGAAATAGATTCTGCTGGGGTGGAAATCCCAATGACCGATCCGCTAGTTATCACCGCTCAGATCGATGTCGCCTCTGTCTGGAAGGTGTTAATTGATTCCGGAAGCTCGGTCAACATCATTTTCAAAGCTGCTTACGACCAGATGAAATTGGAAACAAATGACTTAAAGTTGTGCCGTGCCTCTATCCATGGCTTCAATGGGGCTTCTAGTTCCCCAGTGGGAATGATCGATCTACCTATAGAGCTAGGCGAGGGGGACCAAAGTCGGGTCCGAATACTCACTTTCATGGTAATAGACATTGAATCCCCCAACAACGCCTTCCTTGGACGCCCTTTTCTCACAGAGTTCCGGGTCCGCATATTGCCATGGTCCCTCCTAATAAAATTCCCAACCAAAAACGGGATCAGAACAATCAGAGGTGACCAAGTGAGCGCTAGAGAGTGTTATGCAATAGAATGGAAGAACACGCACAATAAAGAAAAGGGAAAAGTAGTACCCACGCCTTCTTGCGCCAAGACAATTTCAGCATAGCAATCAGCAGCGTTTGGGCCTTGGCTCAGGCGCCACTGCCGCCTGTCTGAGGACCTCGACCCTCGGAAGGACGAAGAGCCTGAGTACATGAGGGCTACCCCGGTCGA
Source organism: Allium sativum (assembly GCA_030737875.1). Taxonomy (NCBI): domain Eukaryota; kingdom Viridiplantae; phylum Streptophyta; class Magnoliopsida; order Asparagales; family Amaryllidaceae; genus Allium; species Allium sativum. The sequence continues at coordinate 368,972,460 of CM060920.1, forward strand.
GACCACAATAGATGTTCCCGTTAACCCCGATGATCCGTCTAGATTGTTAAAGACAGGATCGCAACTTCATCAGCAATCAAAGAGGATCTTGTGGATTTCTTGAAGGCAAATGTAATAACCTGGAAAATGTGAACCAATTTTAAAATTTTAAAATTGGTTATTGTCAAAGAATTTGAACAATTGAAATAGCACATTTCAATAAAATAATGAATTGGGAATAGTGAGGCAGTTTAAAATTTTGAATACAAACTTTGTCTGACTGTACCGGGTGGAAAATAAAACAGATTTCAGCGAAACTGAAAATATTTAAATCTGTTTATGAATACCTTTCTAACGAATCTGAAAAATAGAAGTTTCATAACGAGAATCAAAAGTTATGGCCAAATGAATTTTCAGAAAGGTCGCTATATAGCATATATAGCCCTTGAAAATAGATATTTTGCATACGACCTCGGAATTCGACGAAACCACTTTTGTTGGGTCCGGGATGTCAAATTATTGCTAGGTTTCAAATTTCATAATTTTTGAAGCTAGTATGTGAGCGGGGCAAAAGAAAATGTGATTGGTCAATTTCTGTTAAAATGGATCGACCTGAAAATGGACATTTTGCATATGAGCTCAGAATTCGACGAAACTGGTTTTCTTGGGACCGTATCGTCAAAACAAAGCTAGATTTATTTTTCTGGAATTTTTCGATTCAGTTTGTGGCCCTGGCAAATTGAAATGTACGTTCAAATTGAATATAAAAATGTTTTATACTTTAATTTGAAAAATAACTGACTGTAACAGTCGAATTGGCCAACGAAACATATCCCATTGTGTCCGTAATGGGGGTATTTAGCTAGGGGCGACAGTCGTTGAGTTGAAATTAGTGTACGTTGGCTAGAAAGGATATTATAGGAATTTAAAAATATAATATATTAGAAAATATCTTCCATTTTCTCTCTTATCTCAAAAAGTCGGTCAATCCCCAGAACGAACGGCGAAAACCCGTTCAAACCTTTCCACCTCGATCGTCGCCGCCACAGGCCATTTCGCCGCCTCCTCCAGTTGGCAATTCCGACCGCCTTCCTCCCTTCTTCAAATCAAACCAACCCTCGACAGAAATCGTTTAGTATTCGCGTCGTTCTACCTCGAGGAAGTCCGCACCTTTCCGCCGCCGCCGATCGTCATTGGAGCCACCGAGCTGCACCTCACCACCGTCGATAGGGAGCCTGTTCGAAGCTCTTTGACGTCGTATGGTCTGATCGAGACGAAACATCACGGATTGTTCGAGAATCAAAAACCTAGTTTTGAAGGTTTGCAAAACATCTTCGTTGATATTTCTGAATTGAAAATAACACTTTTAAGTGTTGCAAAGCTTTGAAAAATCATATCTTTTTAGTGTGTTAACGAAATTCGATGAAACAGGAAACATCGGGACCGCAGGGAGGCTCTCTACCATCTAGCAGAAGCCACGGATTTTTCTGATCTTCCTACGATTTTTAGCACTTCAAAAACCAATGTGAAGAATTTAAATTAAACTGTGTGAATGGAATCGTGTTGTATAAATTATATAAGCGAAGTGTAAATTATATACGCATTGTATACCTCATGTACATGTGTTGTATAAGTTAGATTAGCGATGTATAAATTATACAAGCGTTGTATGAAACATATATGCTTTGAATTGTGATGAAATGCAAGTGAATTATAGAAATAATATATATATATACACTCCCCTCGTCCACAGACCATGGACGATATTTATTGCTTGTGATTGGCGTGATATTATATGTTATGACGAATGGTTGGAAATAATTGTTTGTGGTTGATATTGTGGTTGAAAAATACCTTTGTGGTTGAAAAATACCCTCTTGTGGTTGAAACGAATTAGAATAGGATTGTGGAAATGAAAATAAAATATGCCGCCTGCGTGCGAACTAGATGCATGATCCCCATTGTAAAAAACCGCGAGGTTTTAAGGTAGAGCGAGGAGCCGTACTAGGGACGGTCCCGATTTTAACTACCCTCCCGTTATGCTGCCGAAATTTTCTGAAAAAATCATGTGTTAGAATAATTTTCATTTGTTGAAATTAATTACATATGTTGAAACCAATATTCATGTGTTGAATTGAAATTCGTTCGTTGAGTTGAAATTCATGTGTTGAATATTATTCGAATTTAAACAAATAGATTTAACGATAAAAATCACATTTTTATATATATACAAACTATAGAGAATATTCATGTGTTGAATTGAAATTCGTTCATCGAGTTGAAATTCATGTGTTGAATATTATTCGAATTTAAACATATAGATTTAACGATAAAAATCACATTTTTATATATATATACAAACTATAGAGAATATTCATGTGTTGAATTGAAATTCGTTCGTCGAGTTGAAATTCATGTGTTGAATATTATTCGAATTTAAACAAATAGATTTAACGATAAAAATCACATTTTTATATATATACAAACTATAGAGAATATTCATGTGTTGAATAGAAATTCGTTCGTCGAGCTGAAATTCATGTGTTGAATATTATTCGAATTTAAACAAATAGATTTAATGATAAAAATCACATTTTTATATATATACAAACTATAGAGAATATTCATGTGTTGAATTGAAATTCGTTCGTCGAGTTGAAATTCATGTGTTGAATATTATTCGAATTTAAACAAATAGATTTAACGATAAAAATCACATTTTTATATATATACAAACTATGGAGAATATTCATGTGTTGAATTGAAATTCATTCGTTGTGTTGAATATTATTCGAATTTAAACAAATAGATTTAACGATAAAAATCACATTTTTATATATATACAAACAATAGAGAATATTCATGTGTTGAATTGAAATTCGTTCGTTGAGTTGAAATTCATGTGTTGAATATTATTCGAATTTAAACAAATAGATTTAACGATAAAAATCACATTTTTATATATATACAAACTATAGAGAATATTCATGTGTTGAATTGAAATTCGTTCGTCGAGTTGGAATTCATGTGTTGAATGTTATCGTATTTTGAAATAAAATGAATAGACAATAAAAACTACATTTTTATTGTGAATATGAAGTGTTAAAAACATTCACGTGTTGAATAAATATTTTTGATGATAAAAATATTTCTTTTATCATGTATACGCTTTGATAAAAATACACACGTGTTGAAATAAATAATAGTTTGCTAGAAATATTATTATTAGCTTTGTTCTGCATATATATACATGTGTTGAACAGGGAAAATGGATTAGCTGTAGAGTAAAGAAATTATTTGCGTGCCCGACAAATAGGTAAGCCTTGATGAGTTGGCTGCGCAATTTTATTTTTATATCAACTCCTGTGAATGCCATTGGATGCGGAGTGCTGGTTATTCTGTGTGAAATAATAAACATCGCCATAGGATAGTAACAATTAATTTTGAACTACACTACATGGCATACTCCTTGACGATAGGAATACTTCATCATATTCCACATAAGCATTTGGAGCTTGTGTGACGAGGTGGAAGATTTACCATACGAGCGAGAGGCTTGTATGGCGATGATTTTATACTACAGGTTGAACTGATGACTGATATGGACTATATAAAATATAACGATAAATTGCCAGATTAATAAAAACCCTACACTGGTCTGGAGTTGACAATAATCACGTCTTTCTAGTCATTAGATACGGCACATGGACTATTTATTCCCACACGGGACAGGGTGACGAGAATTTATTCTCTGGAGTTATTATCTATACACGCTCCCCTATAAACACCAGAATATATCACTATAAATATGTGGATGCTTTATAGGATTTATTGGGTACCTAACACGGCCCAATAAATTTCCAAACCCCTTCCCGTACAAAGGAGGTTATGGCGAAATTTTTCGAAATATTAAGGCGTTAGTGAAATATTTGAAGTGAAAACGATGTTGAAATTAATGAATGAACTACATTTGAAATTAAAGGATGAACTATATTTATATATAAATATAATTAAATTAAATCGGATAACGACGCTGCAGTTCGAATTTTGAAACCATAACTTCAAACGACTAGTGTGGAAGATCCGACCGTCGGAATTTCACGAAACTGGAACCATTGGGTTCGCTTTGGGAATATCTTCCCACTGATATGGACTTTGTAGAAATCCAACGATTAGATTTTCCGATATGTGTAAAACAAATTAGGGGAAAAACAGCGCTAGTGCCACGGCACGACCTGAAACGTCGTTTAATTAAATAGGGCCATTTTTAAATAAATAAAAATGGCGAAAAATAGTTATAAAATATTATAAGCAATATAGATTGGAAATAAACCAATTTGGCTTGATCTGCTTGATATTTGATGGTTGTATGTGTTTGACACGAAAATTATACTAAAGAACCGAAATATGAATGTCGAATAATATAACCATAGAAAGAATTGATTTGAATTCTAATTACGAGAATTATTTGAAAAGGCCGAGCTAACCCTCATTTCAAATAATTGATCGAACGATTCGAATTGGAAAATACAAAGACGATTCAAGACCGACGATCTTCGTATCAGTTGGATGGGCGCTGCTGAGGTTCTTGATTGGAGTAGCTACCGTGAAGGAACGGAAGTAGTAGCCGTCTGAACGCATGTGTTGATTGTACGGATATAGGAGGAATTGACGCCTCCGGCTTCGTTCAGACCCAGAACGGACTTGTAAATGGATTGTGTGTCTGACATTGGATTTTGTTCTATACTGATTGATTTCTGTTAAATATATATCTGTTTGGCGACGGAGAATTTATTCTCTTGCTTAACGCCCTTCTCTGAGACGTACGAGCTCAGAGGTTATATATCGATAGAAATCAGTCGTATGGAGTGGATTGCCTATGTGGCATGCCAAGCTGTTGTGATCAAGGCTTCTGTTGCAAAGCAAAGTCTTGTGTTTGATGATCAAAGCACGGGCTGCGTGGCCTGGCTTTGTGTATAGCGTGGATTCGTGAGCCTCACACCTCGGTATGAGTTAAAAACGGGATAAGGACTGCAGGGAGAGCACGATGTTTCTTTCTAGCTATGGTGGTGTCAGTGACCTACCAGCCCTGACATTTATATCTACTTTTCACCTATGTGGTTGTTGGAATACGAGGCGCCTCGATTATAGGTCTGTAAGGACCGGGAAACATGTGTTCAGGAATAACTAATCCTCAAACGTAAGAGAGGACCGGCCCTGAAGCATCCAGGGGTTATCCAGAGTGTGTAGTCCTGAGGCATTTGCTAGAATGTCTCGAAGCGGAGAGGAGCTTGCCCCTTGCCTCGACTCATGACAGAAATCCAATTTCCAATACGAAATAACGGATTCGATTGTAGAACTAGTATGGCGACATAGTAGATGGTAGCTATGCCGCCTATGATTGATATTTATGATGCTATTCGTTTTTGAAACATATATGCACTAATAATAATATCAAATGATTTTGCTTTACACGTATCAAGCATATTTGGCCATTATAAGGTAAAACTCTATCCTCCGGTTTGCGTTGCATTGTATAATGGGACTTGAGTCTTATAACGGCTACATTCTTTCTAAAAGCATTGCGTTGTTTTAAAGAATTTACTTTGTTTTAGATGCACCAGCAATCACTGGAATAAACCCGTTCCGCGAAAGTGGCGTGGTCCTATGATTTGCTTATTACTGTTGTTTAAACTGTTAAGTAGATTCCTCATACCAGTCCCCATGACTGACTCGTTGTTTGTTTCACTTTGCAAACGCGGGTGCCCTTATTTTCACACGGGCAGCCTAGTTCACAGGTGACAGGTTGTTTTTGGCTCAGCACTGTAGTATGGAGTGCATTTTGGCTCATGGCGAGGCTGACTCCACCGAGATGACTTTGACATTTTCCTCCATTATTGTATCTATATTATGATTCCGCCACAGGCGATGCAGACTGTTTTACTTCCAGTACTTATTATCGTATGTATATGTACCGCCTTCGGCGATGTAGACTGATACCCTTATTATGTCTCACTGCATGTATATATTCCGCCTCTGGGGATGGTGACTGATCATTCCCCTTTTATTTACTAAGTTATATCCTACGTTGTGCTATTCTGATGTTGTTGCATGTTATGAATCCGCTGTCATATCCATGTAAAATTACTCTATTTATTGTTTTTACTATTATCTGTTCTCTGCTATGATGATTGATGTGTTATATTCCAATGATTATCCTTAATACCGTCACACGGATTTTGGGATCGTCACAGCAAACCTAGATGTGTTCGCATGGACTCATTCCGATATGAATAGCATCGACCCTGCGATCACTTGCCATTGCTAAAGTACCGATCCTACAACAATTCCAGTCAAGCAGAAGTGCCGCTTCTTGGGACCAGAGAGGTCCAGGAAACTTGAGGAAGAGGTAGACCATCTACTCAACAATAATTTCATTCGCGAAGCCGATTACCCCGAGTGGGTCTCCAACCCGGTTCTGGTCAAGAAAGCCAACGGTAAACGGCGGACGTGTGTCGACTTCTCCGACTTGAACAAGGCATGTCCCAAGGATAGTTTCCCACATCCAAAGATCGACCGACTTGTCGATTCAACCGCCAGATACTAGCTACTATCTTTCATGGATGCCTACTCAGGCTACAACCAAATTCCGATGAATCTTCATGACCAGGATCACACCTCCTTTATAACAGACCTCGGACTTTACTGCTATCGCGACATGCCCTTCGGCCTCAAGAATGCCGATGCTACTTATCAACGAATGATTAATAGACTCTTTAAAAACCAAATCGGAAAATCCATGGAGGTGTACGTGGACGACATGTTGGTAAAATCTGAAGTGTCAAGCGGTCATGTCCACGACCTCTCTGAAATGTTCGATATCCTTTGCCGGTACGACATGAAACTCAAACCCTTGAAGTGCTCCCTCGGAGTCGCTTCAAGAAAATTCTTGGGTTTCATCGTCAACTCCCAGGGAACCGAAGCCAATCCAGAAAAAATCCAAGCTATTCGGGACATCCAAATCCCCAAAAACATCAAGGATGTCCAAAGTTTAAATGGAAAGGTCGCTGCTCTAAGTCGATTCATATCCAAGGCCACCGATAAATGCATACCTTTCTTCGATTTCCTTAGGAAAGGGAAGCGCAATTTCGAGTGGACCCCAGAATGCGTTTCCGCATTCAAAGAACTTCTGGATCACTTAGAACTGCCACCTATCCTTTCTAAGCCCATAGACCATGAATACTTATACATTTATTTGGCTGTTTCTACGCAGACAATCAGCTCGGCATTAATACGCCTCAAGGACCGCATCCAACGGCCCGTCTACTACATAAACAAACGAGTGGCGGGGGCAGAGAAGAACTACCCAAAGTTTGAAAAGTTGGCGTTCTGCTTGCTAATCTCCTCTAGAAATCTTCAACCATACCTCCAGTCTCACCGTATAAAGGTTTTCACCGATCAGCCACTATGACCGGTCCTGCAGCGACCCGAAGCGTTTGGACGACTATTGAAATGGAGTATGGAGCTAAGCCAGTTTGAGATAACATTCATCCCCCGCTGATCCATCCTCGGCCAAGCTCTCGTTGACTTCATAGTAGAATTCACTTCCTCCGAGGAAACTCTTGCAGAAAACATAGAGTCTCTCACCACCCAATGGAAACTATTCGTGGATGGGTCCTCCAACAGCAAATGCTCTAGGGCCGGATTCGTATTCATCACCCTGGAAGAACGCCCAATAAGATACGCACTAAAACAAAACTTCCCCGCTACCAAGAACGATGCGGGATATGAGGCCTTGATTGTCGGACTTAGAATCGCGATCGAGCTTAAGCTCAAAACGGTCCAAATCTTCTCTGATTCGCAACTCATCGTGCATCAAGTAAATAGGGAATATCAGGCTAAAGGGGAATGTATCGCCTTATACTTAACCAGGGTTGAGGAATCACTCATGTACCTCAACCACTTCATCATCACTCACATACCCCGAGAGCAGAATGAAAGAGCAGATTATAGCAAGCTCCGAGGATCCGCAACTCTTGGTATTCGCTCCTGTCGAAGTGCTCAACTCTCCTAGCATCAAGCCGATTCCAGCTAAAGCGATCATGAACACTGAACCCGAGTCCGATCTTGGATGACGCCAATCAAGAATTACCTATAGCACGGGAACCTTCCAAGAAGCTACAAGGAAAGGCTGTGCTCACCCGCCAATCGGCTCACTACCTTCTTGTAGATGGGGTGCTCTACTGTGACGGCCCGCCCCGCACCAGCCGACATTTCCAATGAAAGTGCGGTGTGCCAATGCCCGACTAGCACGGGATGGTCGCCAAAGAAAGGGAAAGGAAGGAATTTGAACTAACAAGGAACCTGTAGAATGTCTCACAGTGCATGGGATAAAATATAATAATAACATAACTTGACATAAAACAGGCGAGACGGTGCATAAGCTGAAAACTAAACCATCATAGCAGCGGAAATCCAAAATACAGCTTATCATCCAAACCAACATTATTACAAGTTTGAAATACTGTCTCAAAAGCCAAAGGAAGAGGTACACTACTAATGCCCAAAGTAGTGACCAGCAACAGCACAGGGAGAATATATATATATATATATATATATATATATCATATGTGCGAGCCTCCTGCTCATCTCCGGTACATCTACTCATGCATAATCACCTGACCTGTCTCTAGTCTTCCCGTTTAAGAGCACCCAGAGTAATAAGAAGAGACATAAAACTCTGGGTCAGACAAAAGTCTGGTATGAGCGATAACAGCAAAACTGAACAACAACAAGTATACATAACCATACCTTAACCTGGACCTACAACCAAAGAGTTAGCACAACAGGATGTACAATACTCTAAGGTGACACTAACACATGGGGTGAAAATAATGGGGAAGGGGTGTGCATGACATGGTGATAGCAAACATCAAACATAGCAACTATCCTCACATCTCTCACTCAGTGCATAAAGCATACAATATCTACCACTTTGATCACCCAATCCTTTGCTACGACCACTCTGCCCTATGGAGTCATGACGGCTCCACTGCACTGATCCATAGCCACTAATCCTTTGCTATGTCCACTCTGCCCAATGGAGTTATGAAAACTCCACTGCACTAGCTCATAGCATTGCAACAATCACTCTGCCACATGAAGTCATGACAACTTCACTGCACTAATCCATAGCCAATAATTCGTTCCTCAGTGGTGAGTCAAAGCTATAGACACCGATAGCCCCTTTGTACACGTCCCACAGCAAAGTCCAACTCGTGAAGTTAACTCATTGATCCTCATTTGGATCCTGAGTAATAACCTCCCATTTGGACTTCCTTTGCGTCCAGAATTTTGGTCGAATTGGAGTTGGTCTTCAAAAGAGTCATCGCGTAATAGTAGTGGAGACTCTAACTCGGTTCGGTTCAGGTGAAGTAACTCGGTTCGGTTCAAGCGAAGCAACTCGGTTCAGTTCGGGTACTTCATAGTTCGAGTCCTTCAAGCTCCGTCTTATCACAATCAGTTCGGTTCATATATTGCTTCCGGTTCGGAATGGAATATAGTATCCAGGCCCCTCCTTTTGGTTCGTGCTCCATCCCTTTAACTTCAGTTCGGTCCATATAAACCCGATCCCACGCCCTCCTACCGTTCTGATCCGATCCCAACTCCAACTCTCTGTAAATGGCCTTCCTTCTTGCCAGGCCTCTTCTTATGCCAAGTTCCGGTTCGAGTCTCCTTACTCGGTCCTCCGATCCGATTTCAAACCCTGCACATTTTCCAACAAGCATATATCGTCCATTTTCGCCATACGACGGCGTTTTCAACCATTCTAACTTTCCTACAAGATTACTTAACATTCCAAATTAACCATAATCCCGAAATGAAATAAAATGTTTTTCCTAACCCTATCAGCCCTCCTATAACCCTAATCCCGAAATGGGTTATGGGTCTAGCTGCTAATCACCTTAATTAGGCCCGGTTAAGCTGTTTTTCGCCTTCTAAACCTTATTTCAGCCATATCTCCCAAATGGTAAGTCTGTTTGGCTAATGTGACCACTCTACGGAAAGGTAAACCATTATCTGAATCCAAAAGAAGTGGTTTCAAGTCAAAACTACTTACCAATCAAAAGTTATAGGCGAAACAAGATTCGCTAGGGGCAAAATGTTCATTTAAAAATTGGCAAAAATCGTGAGCATTGGAAATGACCCCAATAGTTGTTCCCCAAAGTTACACGACCATACGACTTTGTATGTAAATGAAATAAATATTCTACGACCCTCCGATGCGTAGAATACGGTCGTTACATCTACCGTAGAGGTTTCTCCGTCGCATTGCTCAGATGTGTAGCCCATCATGACGCCATCAAAGTCTTAACTAATGTACATAAAGGGGAGTGCGGTGACCATACCGGAGGGAAAACCCTATCCAGGAAAATACTTAGACATGGTTATTACTGGCCCACACTCGATCAAGATGCCATAGACTATGCTCGCAAATGTGACAAGTGCCAGCGCTTCTCGAATATCCTAAGAGCCACGCCTACAAAACCGATGCAAGTGGTTAGCCCGTGGCCTTTCTCCATGTGGGGAATCGATAACATTGGAACTCTCTCAATGGCTAGAGGCGGGGCGCAATACGTCATCGTCGCAGTTGATTATTTTACCAAATGGGCAAAGGCTGAAGCTCTCGCCACGATTACCACCAAGAAGATGATCAACTTCGTTGTACGCAACATCATTACTCGATATGGGGTCCCTCAAGCCATCATCTCTAAAAATGGTACTCAATTCGAGAGCGTCGAATTCAAAGCCTTCTACCAGCGGCACAACATCGAAAAGAGATCCTCGGTAGTAGCTCATCCTCAAGCCAATGGACAGGTCAAAGCGGTCAACAAAGTTATTAAGTCCGTCATCAAAAAGCGCCTAGAAGAGGCTGGGGGCATGTGGGCATACGAACTTCCTCTAGCCCTATGGGCATACCGAACCACCCACAAGACAGCAACCGGACATACTCCCTTCGCCCTCGCCTACGGATCAGAAGCCGTCATTCCTACTGAACTCAAGCTTCCATCTCACCGAGTCACCTATTTCAATCCAAGGACAAACCAAGATCTACTTTTAGGATCACTTGACTTGTTGGAAGAAAAAAGGAACGAAGCTGATCTCCGAGCTGCCGCCTAGCGGCAACGAGTCGCCCGATACTTCAATTCTAGAGTCTGCTATAAGGACCTCAATATCGGCGACCTTGTCCTAAAATGGGTCTTCCCTCCACCAACAGGCCTCGCACCTCGTTGGGAAGGTCCGTACTCCATACAGCGGAAGCTCAGCAATGGATCTTTCAAACTCGCAACCGTGGACGGAGCTGAACTCCCAAGGGCCTGGAACATTGAACATCTTCGCCGCTACTTTGCATAACTTAGTATACGGTTGTTTACGCTTTCCAACAATGTTTTGTTTTCTAACAATTCAAGGCATTGTAAAGGCTGTTACCGCCAAAGTTATTAGTGGAAATGATGTTCAGCTTCCCATCTCTTCTTATCTGTGTTTACTCCACGCATGATGCATTTGATTAATCTTGACAGCCAGCTTACGTTCAAATAGTCAGTTGTCGTATCACCCTCCGAGCGTGGAGTCGATACAGCCGTCCGAAACTCGAGCCATCCACGGGACCCAAGGTACAATGGATACGTCCGGCTCCCCGAGCACGGAAGCCGGCAATGCCACTCGAGTCGCCAGCCCGCGGCGCGACCGAGTATAAATAACCACGAACTCGAATCTTGGCTCCGTGCCAAGACCGAGGATAAATCGTTCCGCGCCCAAGTCCCAAGCGACTTGGAGCCACCCAATAGCCAGACAAGAGCGATGTACATCCCTCCCTCGGTTATGGGTACCGGTCGAATCTTCGTGCAGCACCGAGACCGACCCTTAAACCGTTTCTTCCCCGAAGCTCTCAAGGCTGAGGGGTAGCCCATGACCACGATCGGACCCTACGGGCTGATGATCCGGCTTCAATTCTCTGGCGAATAAACGACGCTATGGCTCGCCTCAACCCGATGAACGACGGCAGAGCCATACACCGGACGGACCGCATAACGCGACGTCATACGCCTTCGCTACACTTGGGGTTAACCCCGAGCAACCCATACACAGCAGGCGCTCAGCCTGGCTTCACAAACTACGGGTTTTCTGAGCTGAGGGAAACTTACTAGAAGACTGTGCTCTATTACACACCTTTGGAATAATGACCAAGAGTGCGGTATCCACTCACACCCTTCTGGAATAACGACCCAGAGCACGGCACACAATCGCTTTTTTGTTAAATGCAACGATAAGTATGCTTATGCAAGTACGGGACACCTAAAAACATAAGAGGAACATCCGAACACTTAACACAAATTACGATCTTTACTAATTCATATTTCAATTTCAACACACACACACACACACACACACTAGAACATACTACGTGTCTAACATTTTTTCTTTCTAATGACAGGGTGTACATGAGAACCACACCATGTCTTGAAAAACTAAAAGCGAGGGCCATACTCGCGTAAACTATCGGCCTACACTACCAAAATAAAACTGTAACTCCTAGGTAGGCTGCTGACACTAATCATGCTTCTTCCTCTTGTTCTTTTGCCTTTTTGCAGATTCAGCGCTCGACGGTTCATCCTTTGCCCCGGGCCTCTTCTTACCGGACCCGCACATTCCATCTCGGCCCTTCCGAGAAGTGGTCGATTCATGAGAAGCCGGGACACGCCTCTCGCCCGTTCCATCGCCACTTGAGACCTCGGTAATATCGATGAGAGGGGCATGCGGCGTGGGCATGGGGGAACTCCCAGCAGCTTGTCCGACCACAGCGTCACTCGTTTTCGGGACCACCTTGCCTTCTCGCTCAGTTTTCTCCTTGGCCTCTTTGGCGGCCCGCCGGGCAGCGAGCTTCTGGGACTTATACGGCGTGACCTCACCAGCCTTGGATTTTTCAAGGGACTCAGTAGTCCTCCGCTGTGCTTCCTCATTGCCATCCCTCTTCTTTTCGGCTTCCTCATCGGCCTTCCTCTTGGCAACTGTGTCGGCAGCTCTCGCCTCAGCATCCTGCCCGGTCTGTGCCAAGACCTCCCTCCTAGCAGCCTCATCATGCTCTCACTTCTCCCCCACTTCTTCGATCTTAGCCACCATCTTGGCTTTTTGAGCTTCCACCATAGCTACCATCGAAGTCACACCAGCCTCCACCGGACCTCTGGTGTGAAACCTCTGTCCATCAATCGTCTCCCCTTCATCCACAAGACCCTTATAAAGACCGGCGGTTATCCGTATATCCGAGAAGGTGTCAAGCTGATCCCCTCCTCCTCCCGACTGTGCTTCTGTAGGCTCTCACCCAGACTCAATCACTAGTGGGACACGGGGGCAGGGCCCGATGTCATGGTCAGTTCAGGAAAGGCTGCACGGTAAAAAAACAACCGTTTTGTGACGACCGCCCATAACCCCCGCACTTAACAAGAGGAATAATGCACTGAAAGGCGTGCCAGGCTGCTATGGACGATCATCATAGTAAGTGAACACATCGAAACCTGTCGTAGAACTCACAGCGCAAGGATAAAATATAATAGAACATATACAACAGGTGATAGTAATGAGGTATCATATAGCAAACTTTTGAAACTCTTTCAACATCCAGAAAGATTATCCAACTGATATCCAAGTTTGTACATAAGGCCTCACTACAACTCTCAAGCAACTCAAACAGCGGAAACATAAATACTAGATAGAATAAAACTGGTACGCCAGCCTCCTGCTCGTCATCGCTCAACTTCCTCGTATCAATAAGCTCCATTACCTGTAACCTGCTACTTAGTCTTCCCATCCACAACTGGATGAACAGCCCAAGGTAATCAGAGGAGACATAAAACCTTGAGTCAGACAATAGTCTTAGTGAGCGATAATACAGCTAACAAACTTCAACAAGAAAGCATATGAGAATGGGTAAATGAACAACTTATCTACCCACATCACCAGAGAAGAACTCAACCTTATCTTCCCCACATCGGACAGTGATAGCCTTTACCAAGCATTTCAACCATTAATCCATAGAAACCAGAACAACCATTTATCCATGGAAAACAGAAACAACCAGCAATAGCAATCATGGCATCGAGATTATATATCTCATGCAAATTATCCTAGTCGAATTCAACATTCCTCGAATACAAGCCCCAGAGGCCGAAACCAATATCAGACAAGCACTCAAGGAACATCTACTTCGATGTTGGATAACCCACGTGAGATGGCACAAGCAAAACATCCAGCATGCATGACAGACTCTGGCTATCACCGCCAATCCTGCTTCGAAATCATCACTATCGTATGACGGCCAACCTTGCCATATGTCAAGGGCTAATGGTAACCCCAGTTCTAGCATGAACTCCATATGCCCAACCTTGGCAATGTCCAACCTTGACACTAGGCCTTTCCCCAACCAGAAAGACCCAGGGTACTCGACCAACAACCGGTCTTTTGGGCCTTTCAACGATACCCATCGTACCCCTGCTTTGAGCCTGCTAGAACTTACGACAACGATGACTTCTCGGCCTTCGCATCTCTAATCGTCCAACCTTGACGATGTTTCATAGCTCAAGCAACCTTCTCGAGCAGCCATTATCCACCAACTCACGACCTTTGAGTTGTCACCGCATTCGTTGTTCCACCTTGATCAACGAACACATTCACCACTTCGAACCTTCCTACTTGAATCACCTCGAAGTCACGCCTTCACCGAACCAAAACACATCACTGCGCTGCCACTCGAGCTCCAGAACGTACTTTTCGAAGAAACGACCCTGTTAAAACCGACCAGCCTTGCTCCAGAACGACCAGCTAAAACCAACCAGCCTGCTCCAGAACGACCAGCTAAACCCGACCAGTATTTGCTTCCCATCCAAAACCGATCAGAATTTACTTCCCATCCTAAACCGACCAGGATTTCCAGAGCGACCAACTCCTCCTGAGCGACCAGCTCCTCCATAGCAACCAGCTCCTCTTGAGCGACCAGCTCCTCCTGAGCGACCAGCTCCTCCATAGCAACCAACTCCTCCTGAGCGACCAACTTTGGACCGACCCCGTCAAGACCGACCAGATCCATCGGACCGACCAGGACCAACTCCATCCGACAGGCCAACTCCCTGACTTGCTCCCCAAGCCATAATATGACCGACCACCTCATTCCAGACCCTTCTGGACCGACCAGAGCCATCAGACCGACCAGCTTCGACCGACTACCTCTTCACGACCGACCCGACCAGCTCCAGGACGACCAGAAACCTGCACATCTCCAATTCGACTCTGATTTCGACCAAAACTTCGCCAAACGACGAATCCGACGAAACCAGCTTATCCGATTCATCCAAACGCAATCACAAACATGTTATGCAACCAACAATATCATCAATCTAACAATTTCCATCAAAACACATAAATTTCCCAAAACATGATAAGTGAATCATATGAACATAAAAACGGATCTAACTTGCATAATCTTAAGAAAAATCATAAAATTAACCATTTAAATTATCTAGATCAGATCTTAAGGTGATTCATATATAAAATGGACTTAGCATGATGTGGATCTAAGGAAAATAACATGGAAATGATGAAATTAACATCCTAAAACCCATATACTTGCATGAATCCGAATGAGAGATGTAAATCACTCACCAATTATCCAAATCTAAGCAAAAGCAATGAAAACACAATCCGGACAGCGAACACTTCGAATCAAACTCTTCAATCCGATGAATTCGCCCTTGAGACGATGTAGATCTTCAATTTCCCTCCTTGGATTTTGGAATTTTAATGGTGGAAAGATGTTAGAGGAAGAAAGAGATCAAAGCCTCCCCATAAGAGAATGGAAAATGCCAACCTTTATCCATACCCCTTACCCCCTATTTATAGTCTCCACCCACCCTCTAATGGGCCTTCTCCAAATCAGCCCATTAGCCTTCCAAAACCTGAACAGCCAACTGAAAAACATTAAAACAGCGATTTCTCCCAAACCGCTGAACCAAATCCTTAATGTAACCACTCTACGGAAAGGGAATCATCAATTCCTTTCCAATGGCATAGGTCTCGCCCTCTGATTCGACCTGAGTCAAAAGTTATGCCCAGTACAAGACTGACAGGGACAAAATGGTCACAAACAAAATCGGTAAAAATTATGGACATGTCACACATCCCCATAAGCAACATATCAAAAGATGAGAATGATCCGACCCTCAGGGAATGAAATAAAAATATTTTACGATCTTCCGATACGTAAAATGCGGGCTGTTACACGTTTAGTCTGTGAATTCGGTAATCACGTCATCCTCTGGGATGCATTGTAAAGGGAATTTACCTCCGGTCAGGGAGGGAATGGGAAGAATAGATGGGCCACTCGGTGCCATAGGCAATGTGAATCCGGTCTCTCCCAAATCGGGGTGATCCGGGTCATACTCAGTCGAAGTCCGAATCAAGGCTGCGGGACCGCTTACCACTACCGACTCAGAGGCTAATGGACGATAGGAGCTTGCCTCTAAAAATGTCTCTGTAATCCTAACACTCTCAAACATAACACCCTTCCCTCTCTCGGCAGCGAGCCTCTCTAGCCTTTCTCGCTCGGCATCCTCAAGCAACAATCTTTCACCCTCCTTCAGCTTCTCTCGCTCCTCAGCGGTCAAGAGATCAATCCTTAGCTGTCGTTCGTCCAAGGGCCCGACATCCACTCGGTGTAAATAGGCTTTGTACGGAATCAACCTCCCCCAAGTTCAAGCTAGTTCACGGAGATAACCCTCGACCCACGAAAGCCCATGAAACCTTAGAACTTTAACAAACATGTTTTGGATGTCCTCCTCCACAGACGATTGTGCTAGAAGCTCTACATCCGCCAACTACTCTTACAATTGTTCCACTTCTCGCAGATGTGCCGCTCTCAGTCCATCCATTGTGCCCAGCACATCCCAATTACTGGCCTTTGCGTCCTCCTTTCCCTTTCTCATCTCCTCAAGCTGCTTTTTCAGATTATCGTTCTCCGCTCTTATAGCATTATTGTCAGTTTGGAGATCGAAGACTCGCGCGTTTTCCTTTTCCATCTCGGTGCATATTTTATCCACCTTGTCCTTGTCCCTCTTTAGGGTCATATTCTGGGTGGTTAGGTCGACTATAGTCTCTGCGAAAATAGCAAGGGAGTGATCGGTCTCCCTCTTGAGTGTTTCATACCCTTATCTCATCTCAGCTGAAAACAATAAGATCCGAGAATTAGCATTCAAAGGAACAAAAAAGAGTAATGGAAATTTCCCAAATACTGGCAGGTGGACTACCTATCTCCTTTTCTAGAGTGGCAACAGTGGTCTTCTTGCAATCAATAGTCCGTTGTTGGTTAAGCATCTCCATGTTCTTCTTCTTGATCAACTCCGAGAGATGATGAGAATACTTGGTGAGTTCATTAGCCTGGTGATACGCAGCCTTCGCGTGCATCCATTTCCCCATACTCCATAATGGGGCGGGGCGGAGATCAGGAATAAACTTCAGCTCATCAAAGTAATGACGTGGGAAGTAATACTTCAAGAAAGCCTAACGATCCTCTACCGAAAGTTCTGAAACCTGAGCCTCTGTCAAGTCACCCATCTCTATCACAGTCGCCTCATCCGACCTTAGCCTAACAAGCGACGGCTCCTTTCCCCTGGTAGGCTGAACAGGAACCTCGGGGGCGGTGCAAGAAGGAGTTGTTGATGAAATGCACCTCGATCCCCCTAGGTCAAGAAGGGAATCTCCCACAGACACTCGGATTGGAGGAGGGGGAGGAGGAGACGAAGGCAATGGGGGTAAGTCAGGTTAGCGGCTTCCGCCACTACGGTCTAGTGAAGGTGGGGCCTCACCATATAAACTAGCCACTCTCCTAAAGGCACCAAGAAAAGCACTCGGAGGTCGTCGCAGGTCTCCAGATCCGTGACTTCGTCCACCTTGTCCCCTAGCCATATCACCTGATAAGAGAAATAAATAAGACCGGTAAAGTCGCGTACTCAAATGAATCGCCATGCTATGCAATGATTATGAGTGTATGCCCTAAGTGTTCTCTCAACAAACCAGATTGCACTCCACTCGAAGGAGTTAACTCCCTCGCGGCAAGAGCTAAGTCATCCATGCCAGCCGGAGTCGGCCACGGGGATACGTCCGAGTCAAGATTATTTGAGCCATCAAACTGGCGCTCATCTTCAAGTAGGGCCACAGCTTCGGGAGCGACCGCTAGAGATAATGGCCTGATGGACACTCCTTCCCCGCCAGTGGCGGGACGGGAACACTCATCGAGCCCTTGTCCCCAGGTGCAGCCTCCTCACCACGAGCCCAGTCATCGTCAACATCTCCCTGGAACTTTACAACCTTTTTTGGCTTGGGCCCCACAGCGGGTAACTTCCTTTTCTGACCGGGAGTCACAGGCCTTTTCGCCACGACCACCTCTGGTACGCCGCTGGCCACTACAGGCCTTATTGTAGACCGATCATCCGGGAGCAGCTCATCTCGGTGATGACGCTCTTGGCTTGTCACGATATCAATTTTGTGAAAAAAACTCTTCGGGGATCGCCCGTAGAGCATTTAGACGTTGCTGGTACTCCTCACCAGTGGGTGCCTCTGGGTTCCCTGCCATAATCAGAAATAGTGAGACACCGGCTCCAGGAGCTTTATAACAAGGAACGGGGTTCGAAAATACTCACTCCCTTTAATCCACCTCCTCGCAAATCCAGGAGGGCAAGGCACAAAGAACCAATCTTGTTTGAACACGGACGGTCGTGGCCACGATCCAATGAAGAATTTAGTGGTGGCTGACGCTTCCAGGGACCATTGGGAAGGCATTATGTTGGACGTTCTCCTCAGGCTGAAGAAATACCGGATATCCTCCCCGGTGGGTTCCATTTGCAAATATTCTCGGTATAGGATGTACGTGCCCAGGAGTGAGGAGTAAGCGTTCGGATGCAATTGCGAAGGGGCGATGCGAAAGTAGAAAAGCATGTCTCGAATAAAATCATTGGCTGGGGGCATGCAACCCACAAAATAGGCCTGCCTATTCCAATCGGTCAAGCCATCGGGCGGTGCGTGAGTTCTTTCACCCTCACCCGGTGTGCAGGCATCGCCGATTGGAATATTGAACCGCGGCGCCATTTTCGTGACTGTTGTAGGATCCAGTCACGACAGCACTGAGTCCGTTGGATTTTCCAAGATAACAGCATCATGCAACATGTCCGGAGCAACCGGAGCCTCCGGTGCATCTCCACCCATGATGTCCACATTCTCAACCTCTTCGCGTATGACCGGAGAATATAACCTCTCAATTTGTTTCCCATGATCAGATCTTCAGATGAACTAGCCGATTGAGAAGGAACGGATCCTTCAGTAGTCTCAAGCTTGCTGCCACTCGAGCTTCCGCTGTTGGTAGAATCAGATATATGTGACGATGGAGGGGAAGCCTCGGCCTCCAAGGTCTTCCCAGTCTTTGATCTTGTTTTCATCGCTAGCTATACTTTAATACACTAGTATTAGGCATCACAAAGAAATAACTTGTACCCCTCGTGTTGGTGAAAACTAACAAGTGTGTGTAGTGTCATGCAAAGGCAAGATGTACAGAAAACATTTAAACAGGCCAACAGTTCGGTTACAATTCAAGTATATGCGCTATCCTATGTGCAAGGTCCAACTCCATGTCCGCACAGTTAACTGCGTGGGCACTAGGTGCAGTCGTACGAATGAATAAGCGGTATTCAAAACTAAGGGCGGGGAGTCAGGAGATCTAAGTTAGCCAAAGGAGAAGCAACATCCCGCCAAAGGGCGACGCGAAGCAACCACGCCAAAAGGACCCAGCAAAGAGACCAAACCACCCCGGGGTTCGAGAACCGAGCCTCTCTCGGGGTTCGAAAATTCGAACCTCCTAGGGTTCGGAAATTCGAACCCCATCAGGGTTCGGAAACTCAAACCCATCAGGGTTCGAAAATCGAACTCTGGAGTTTTGGATAATCGAACACCATCAGGGTTTGAAAATTCGAACCTGGAGTTTCAAATATTCGAGTCCCTCCAGGGTTTGAAATTTTGAACCTCCAGGTTCAAAATTTCGAAACCCCTGGGGATTCAAGAGCTCGAGTCTCTAAAGGGGTTGGTTCTTTGAGGCTCCTTTGGATCTCGACCCTCTAACCTCCCTTATGCCTCTCTCCTTCGAACCGTTCATTACCTAGGTTCGTTTAAAAGTGTTGAGTTCTAAAGCTTTCACAACAATGGCGGCCAAGGAAGAAAATAGTGGAAGGAAGAAAATGAAGGGGGGTCTATTTATAGTTTAGAGGGAAAAATCCCTTCAACTTCCCCTATATTTCGAGCCCCGGGTTCGAAATTTTAAACCCACGGGTCTCGAAATTTCGAAACCCCGGAGCTTGCTCGCAAACCCATGACGAGCAAACCCCACAACTCACGTCAATTCTTCTTTAACAGGACAAGTCGACAACCCGGCTACTATCTTAACCAATGCAAAGAACATCTTGTCAAGATAAGACATACTTTAGGAGGAAAATGTTAACCGACCTTTTGGTCCGGTTCCAAAAAGCACACAGGACATGCTCAGCTTAGCCCATTGCGTGGAGACAAGGCTAGGAGGACTCTTAGGAGTAAAGGAAACAGGCTGAAGAGGGACTGCGCCATTAGAAGGCCTCGCAACCTGAGCCACGGACCACCATAACATATGCGCCCAAGGCCTTCGCACCCCCTCAAGACGACCTTCGTACCCCTCAGGATGCGTATTTCACACTCCTAAGGGGTGCGAAATTCGCACCCAATAGGGTGCGAAGTTCGCGCCTAGCCGGGTGCGAAGTTTGCACCCTGTGGGGGTGCGAAATTCATACCCTGGGGTGCGAATTTCGCACCACTGTAGGCCAGAATCTCGCACCACCCAAGGGGCGCGAAATTCGCACCCCACGAGGTGCGAAATTCGCACCCCAGGGGCGGGGTGCGAAATTCTGGCATGCATGCGGAGGGGATGCGAATTTCTATGTGTGGGGGTCCATTTCTACCTACTCCTACTACTCCTACCTAATCCTTGTCCTATAAATACCCTATGGCCTCACACTTCAAAGGGGTTGGAATTTGTGACCTTGAGACTTCATGAGAGCTCCATTAATGGCATCTCCACTGTGAGGAAGAAAAAGGGCAAAAACGTCCTTTTCCTATTATTTTTTCATATATGTCAATTATGACATCATATATAATAATGATGGCATTGCCTAGCCTACTAGCAAATGTAATGAGATGTCATGTGATGGTCTAACACTTGTAATTTTGAGTGATCAATAATATTCCAACAACGCTTCAAAGTGGATGTACGCCCCTCCCAATCCAAACCACTATAAATCTCTCGTGTTATTTACTGCTTTCCACTCTTGTCTAGGCGACCAACTTAACTATTCCTAGTAATTGAAATCTTTGGTGTTTACAACATTTTTTGTGGTCAACAGCAGTAATCCTTACGTTCTAGGTTATGCATGATGCAAGGACTTCTTGTTACTAATCTTAGGGGTATCATGACAGGAAGTAGTAAAAGAGTACCTTCAGTTTTTCCTGATCCTGGATAACTTGTATGGACGAATGTATGACAGGGTATTTTTTATAATCACGTATGTTGGTTTTTACAAATATACCGAGAATGGTGGCGGAGAAGGTAACTTCTTTTAGCTTAACGCCCAGAGTAGCTTTATGAAAATCAATTATTTATTTGACGGGTCTGACAATGTGGCATTCAAAGTTGAATATGATATTTTTGAAAAGGTAATCGTTGCCTCAAGCCTCATCAACTGGTAAATGTCAGAAATCGGGCAGGCAGCGGGTTATGTGGGTCACACCCATTAGGGTATATCATCACTTGATCTGGAAAAATTGATTGCCCTCTAGTAGGCTTCAGGATAAGTATGGTTGGATGACCTACAACCATGGTGAAGTTGAATGAGTGGCCGGTTCTATGCGGCCGGGTTGAAAGAAGTTCTTGTTGAAACCCAATGTTTTTATCTCTAGAGAAACATTCTTCGGGAGGCAGTTTCTTACTTAGTCATGTATGGAAATCCAAACCCCAATATGAGTCATATGGTTTTAAATGTTAAAAAAACTATGTCGAAAAGTGAGATGCAAGCTTTTCGGCTATATTCCTATTTTATTTATGAATTTTAAACATTATTATAATATCGTTGGATTAATAAAAGTGATTTGGTTATTGTAATGGAAAAACACGTACCATATTTATGTATTGTCGTGTCTTACGAGAGTTTCATTCTTTTAAGGGATTTCTTAAAAAATTAAGCAAGTTGTTTGTGATATGAGTTTTCTCACTGAAATTACTCCAGACAGGTCCAATCTGGGTGATTTTGTTTTTATCAAAATGGGCTCGATCAAACCGAGTACATTTTCCAGGTTGCATTGGTTTTTGCTTGGAGCTTTAGGAGAGGAACCGAAGTTGAGACATATTCCCGTATTTTCTGGTATTAATTTATTTTCGCTATGTGTGTTGTATTTATCAACATTTTATAGGTTGATATAGTTGTGTACTATGATGTTGTAAACATGTATATACAGTTTTATCTTTGGGTAAAGAGTATTGATATATTATATTTTATTCATTCCACTGTGAGATTTTATTCTACTCTGATTCTGTAGTGTGGGTATTCTTCTTTTTCTTCTATTCTAACATTTCTTTCTTCTTCTCACCTTCTAAATTCTTTCTTTTTAACTATATGGGTTTTTGATACTTTAGTTTTGATAAGTGAAAACAAATAATGTATTAGCATCAAAATTTGAGCGTCGAATTCTCTGGGTTGTTACATCCACCATCACTTGGTCTTCTTCGGAGTTACTCGTATTCGTGAAAGCATATATCGAAGTTGATCATAGGCATAAAATTATGCTACAAGCTTGTAACACCTCAGAATATGGCATTAGTTAAATTAGTTATTTAGTTACGTTCCAAAAATACAATTTTAGCAAACAACGGAATTTGACTAAAACTTAAACGTTGCGTTCGTGATGAAATTATGGTCAATTTTCATGTTTGGAGCTTCGCAAATGGAGTCTATATGAAAAGGTTACAAATGAAATATAGAAATGGACAAAAAATAATTAATAAGCAATAATATATTAATGGTAATTAATATTATCATTCATCGCCTCGCTTCCACAGGAGGCAGGTCGATCGGGCAGTCGACTGGAGGACCAAATGGGGGGTCGGCAGCCCCTGCGACCTATTGGTCGCAGCCTCTTATGGAGCCTATGGTTCTAAGTTATATATTTTTAATATAAATAGAAGGATTTTTATTAAAACTAATCTAACGGTTCAGGGTCATTTGAGCACCTATAAATAAAGGCCTAGAGCTTTTAGTTCATATTTTCGAGAGGCAGTAGTGGAGCTCTGCCATTTCCACTTCTCCAATCTCTTCCAAAACTTCAGAAATATAAATCAGTTTTCTTTCAAACAAAACAAAAATTGGAGAAGATGAATCTAGAAATATAATTAAAGGTTGGATTCGGCGTAATAGGTATTTTCTCTTTCCTTTTTCCATTTCTTTTCAGATCTGTAAATCTAAATATATACACCTGTCCCCTTCTTTTTATACATATTATAGATCTGTAGGGATTCGAAAACAAAAGTCAAAATGTTGTATTTGGATTTGAATGACCTTTAGGTTAGTGAGAAAACTATTTATTGTTAATAATATCAAATTTACTTCATTTGTATTAATCAGAACTAGTATGCCTAAAAATATCATATTTACTTTGCTGATGTTAGTCTGAATTTGTATGTTTATAAATCTGATATGTATTGTGGGCTTTCAGTTATAATATTCATTTCTTTCCTGCAATACTTTTATAACTTGTGGTTATTTTGAACACCCTAAATTTGGAAATCAGTCCCTTAATATTTATACATTTGTGTAGTTTTTTTATTTTAGATTTGTAGGGTGGGGATGTAATTTATAGGATTTATGCAGTTTGCTATCTTAGAATTGTAAGTCTATTTGTGTTTGGAATTGCTTAGGGGGTTTTTGCTTGATTTATGTAAATTGGACCTTTTTGTTCTTTTTAAATAAAAAACATTATTTGAAATCTACAAGAAATATTAACAAATCATATAGGAGATGTGTAAATTCACGTATTTTGTACGTAGTTCACGTTATTTATTCTAAATAAAATATTACTTATATCTTATGATCTGAAATGCGTCAATATTTCCTCTTTTAATTGTTTGGGAAAAATCTAAAAAAATATTGTAAATAACTGTTTTGTGAGATTTTGAATTTCAACAAACTAAACACAAAAAATTGTTTTTATCGTCAGTTTAGACTAGAATGTGAATTAATAAAATTTAAAATAATTAGTAACTAAGTAAATATCGCACGAAAAATATACACATATATATAATTTATTATAATTCTATCCATCCAAAAATATACTTAAATAACGTTATTACTATTAATTAGGTAAACACGTGTTATAAGTTTTGAATTTGAATGGTTGTCCATTTGTGACGTATATATAAGAGAATTTCCTACAATGAATGAAAATAAATGTTTTGTAACTGTTATATTTATTAGCAATCAATGTGGAAATAATTACCATGGTTCAAAAGGTTACAAATAATTAAAAGGGAATTAAGATTGTAACCATGAATGTCGCAGGGGAAATTAATAAGGAAATAAATGTTAATTGGTTAGAATTTAAAAATGGATAGGAATAAATGTTGTAACTTTAATCTGGGAAATTTATATAATAAACTTATTTATAATATATACATATATATGAACCAATAAAGTAAAATAACAATAGTAAAACAAATGGGAGTTATAATAAATAGAGTTGATTTGATTAAAAGGGACTGATGTTAAGGGCATCTTATAGGTTGCCTATTGCCCTAGGAAACGTGACTGTTATGGTCATTAATAGTGACAATTACAGAAATTAATCGAGTTGATTAAGTGTCTACTGCCTTAGAATGTGACTGATATAGTCACTAATGACATGTGACAATTATGGAATTTAACTAATTTAATTTAGCGTCCATGGTCTTAGGGAATATGACCGTTGGGGTCATTAATGACGTGTGACCGTTATAGTAATTAATTAAATTAATGGGATTTAATGGGAAATTTGGGCCATAGTTAATATTAAGTTCAATAATAAAATAAATATATATCCTAGAATTACGATTCTTAAGAACTCGTCCTTAACTTATTTTAGTTTAATTTCTAGAAATAATATCTTTAATCAAAAAAAGAATTGGACTTAGTAGGTTAATGATGCGAGGTCAGTTGCGTTATCCGACAGAAGTCTGCACTTTCCAGCAGTCGAATATAAACACAACCGATGTAAGATATCATTGACCATAGGAATTCGTGACCATAATTAATTGCATAACGCAAATTTATCTCAAACATCTACTTCAAGTGTTGAGGTATTAAGTGGATGTACAACCCGCCTCCCTTCTAAAAGAAGAAACGAAAATGGGAATAATTCGATAGCATAGCCTACTTTAGAATAAGAAGTATTAAAAGACAAATTGGGTGAGAGATCAGTAATCCCCGTGATAATTTGCTTCCTTTGGTAGTAAGTGACGGGTCAGAGTTCTCCTTGGGATAAGGTATCTCATTTTTCAATTATTCAACCATTTCATTTAACCATAGTAATTAGGAATCATAATTTTTATCAAATAAAGCTGTTGGAATAATATAATGCGTTTTTCTTTGATTTGATATATTGTAGTTGGTAACGATGGTGAATTAACAGAAACGGAAAGTCATCCATAATATCAAATAAATCATTTTCTTGGTCACGACCAGCTAAAGCTAAAGTTCCATTAAAGAGCTCAAGGCTCTAGGCTGAGTAGCAGGAGCAACTTTTAATTTGTTATGAGCCCAAACAATGGATTCAATGAGCTTCTTATTCCACAACAATGAAAGCACTTTTTCATTCTTTCAGCCTTATTTTGATTCAACAATGTACCAATAGTTGCTTAATGCTGAGTAACTACTGAAATCTTCACTTTCGCAAAAAAAGGGTTGATATTGGTGCAATCTAATCCATTATCGGGGATCAATCCCGGATGAGATAGAATGCAATAGAAACAAAGACAAGGAACGGGTTACCTACCCCTAATGGTCAAAGCGAGCCCTTTCATTCAATTCTTCATTCAATTCTTCATTCTTTAATGAAATTAAAAATCAATCAAATCTCCTCAAGTAGGATTCGAACCTACGACCAATCGGTTAACAGCCGACCGCTCTACCACTGAGCTACTGAGGAACAACGGGATATCTTCTTTTTATAAAGCAAATCGACTTCGATTCTTGAATGATCCACATCACTTCTGGTTCTATTGTAACAAAAGATTCCCTTTTTCTGTGGAAAAGACCCGTATCCATAACGAAAAAATGGAAGAAAAAATTAAAAAAGGATTTTATAGTAGTTAATATGTTAAACAATTGATTGCTCAATCGAACTGTATCAATTCTTTATTAATATTAATCGTTTTGCGAAGCCTTGCCTTAAAAAAAAGTATTCAAAATTGTAGGTTCCATTATCACAAAGCCGCCCCAAAATTAGCTCGGTTCCAAGATGTAGAATCGATGTTGAATCATCACTTAGCAGGGTTACTAGGACTTGGGTCTCTTTCTTGGGCGGATGAGCAATATCGCTCAACCACAGACCTCCTGTTATTGGATCTAATCCTCCACGAAAACTCAAAAAATCCGCGTATTTTGACCAATTCTAGGTGAAAAAGGGGGTTGCTCCCTTGGCAAAACTTCAGACACTAGCCGTTCTCTAATTAGTATTGCGTCTTCAAAATTGTAACCTTCCCATGGCATATAAGCGACTAAAGAAGACTGGTCTGGTACCTTTATCCTCTATCTCTATTTTTTCTCGGGTACCCGGTAGAAAAAAACCTTTATTTTCATTTTTTATTTCGGGGAAAACTCGATTCGAAGAAGAGAAACTTCCCTTATCCTTTTATTTTAGGTTTTATTCTATATCCTGTTTTTCCATATCAAGGAGTTCCATTTTGTAGTTCGGTATTGAAATGACCATCGCTGAAGTATTATATGTCTGCCTATCCTACGGAAAGTATTAAGTGAGTTACAGATTATCTAATAAGGCCAGCTAGATAGTAACACGAGGGTCCACCGGGGAAGGTCATAAATGATGATTAGTCGTCTACCTAGCCTGTAGGTAATAAGTGACTGCTTACTATCTCTTGCCTTATGCAGGGTTGGGAATATACATAAATGAAAGAAACCTTGAATCAGAAGGACTTAGTAGCTAGAGTCCTCTAATTTATATTAGCATGTTGTAAACCACCTAGTAAGGTATTAAGTGATCAATGGATCCGCCTTAAGGCCTTAAGTAATCGTTGGGATCCGCCTTATATTTTATATTGTGAGTGAGACTATAAGTGGTGATATATATATGTACATAACCTACCTCCTTTATTAAAAGGATATTAAATAATTGGAAATCCTGTCTCTAGTTTTGGTATCGATTCGTGTGCTGGTTTAAAGGTTTCATACTTATACGTAAAAGTTCTATCTCGGTATGTTACGGTAAATTATTTTTGGAAAGTTCTACCTTGGGTATGGTAGTTAATAGTCGGGCGTAACTTTGCAAGGTTAGGTTAGAATTACTAGCCTTGTTAGATATACGATTTGTGTGAAACCAAATAGGATGCATTTGTGTATTGTGGACAATGATATACATTTTCTACTCAGCAGGACTTGTTTTTCTAACCCCTCCTCATAACAACTCTCAGGTTCATCCTGGGAAGACAGGCCTTTTGAAGTATTCAAGTTTGGTTTTCTATTCCTAGGTTCTCATGTTCGGTATTGATGTGGTGATTCATTATTAAGGTAGTTTCCTTAGTCAATAACTGTTATCCTATCTTATTTCCGCTGTGAGATAGTTTTGTTGTACTCTGATTATGCTCATGCTCATATTTTGCAGATACCAAATTTACACTATCCATACTTGGATGGGTTTAAATTTTGATTTTTGATGAAACTCGGAATAAGAAAAGTATATGGTGTTACATTTCGTATCAAAGCTTAGGTTTAGAGATAAGAAGAATTAATAAATTAGGATTTAGTCGGAGAACATTTTAGAACTACCTTTCTGTTTTTCTTTGCGTTTTAGTGCTTAACTCTACATAATTTCAATGATGAAGTACTCGTTGGCCTATTTACTAAAGATGAGTTCAAAACGACAAGGAGTTAGAAATATTTTTGCATTCAAGTTTCTTGCCAAGCCTTGTTTACCCCCACAGTATGATTGGCGATTTGTCTTAAAGAGCATGAGGACAACATATGTCGAATCCCATGGATTTTAAGCTTGAAGTGCATGAGGACAACATATGTCTTAAAGAGCATGAAGTGCTTCAACCGAGATAGTCGTAATTTTTGATTTTTGATTTTGTTTAGAGTTCCAGTTGGAAAAACTTTTCTTGGTTTCGGAGTTAAACAATAAATTCATGTTACTATATCATATTAGTCTGGAAGCACAAAAATGAGGTATATCCATTCGACACATCGTTTTGGTAATCTGGATATTCTTTTGTTTGTAATTGTTCCTTTCAAGTTATTGTTCTTATAGTAAGGAGAAATTTAAATTTTAAACTTGTTTTGAAAATGGAAAAAGGGTTTCGAAGATTTTAAATTATTTTCGAGAAAACTCATTTTTATGCAAATACGATATAGTTTTAAAATAAATAATAATGTATATAACAATAATATTTTTAATTTATCATACTAAACCCCTAGCTTACAAACAAGATTGAATTTCAAAAACGTCTTCTAAATATTGCTCTCAAACAGACTAAGGAAAATTCCATTTAGCTTGGGGAATTTGTTTCTGTATTAACCGCCCAGAATGTGACTAAATTTCAACCCAAAAATACCAAACGAAACTTAGAACCATTCTAAACAAATCTTCGGTTCCTATAAGAAAATGGTATAATAGATGTAACAGAGCATACTAAAGTGAAAACAGAATCTCACACAGCGAAAGGGATAAAATATAATAACTTAAAATAGATGTACTTTTAGTTTAAAACCATCATAAATATTAGTTGCAATGAGTCTCATGCAATAATAGGTACGTCATAATTAATTATCCCAACATAATAATACGGCCATAATGCCTAATAGCTATGGATTCTCCATCGTTAGGCTCCATCTCCAAAGTATCATTGACACAAGCGTTCCCACCTACCGTCCTGTTTATATGTTAAGATGAGGGAGGTCAGAACATAAAGTTCCGGTGACTGAAAATAATATGTGTTTAAAGATTATACTCTATATTTGGTAGGTTATATACTTCAAAGTATGTCTTCGAAACACACACGCACACACATGCAAAGAAATATTTTAATCAATGAGGTGGATATCCGAATCAATCGCTTAAGGCCTTCATTAATGCATTTAGGGTGAAGACCCAACGAGGTGGACATTCTTGGTCACTTAAGGCCCATTCTAATATGTTTATTAAGGGTGGATTCTTGTGATCTCTTGTGACCCTAAGGCGGATCCTAGCTACTTAAGACAACGTCCTAGCACGTCAACGTTATTATAGATATATTCTCACAAGTAATATGAGAAGTAGTATCTTGCCGCTTAATACCGGCTTAGGGTAGGCCTGCATACAGCCATTAGAGACCCCTCCGGCGTACACCTATGTTGCTTAAGACTTCCCTTAGACAGTTGGTTAATTAAATAGCATTATGCGTCCCACGTATACCAAATATGTCCCTATGTTGGCCATCACAATGCTTCTAGAGGAAGTGGACATTTCGGGTAACCTACTTCGTTATCGCCACGACTAAACCACTTTTTAGAGAAGGAGGACCCATATACCAACTTCAAATCTAATAAGGGAGAGTCCCATGACTTTGTCCCAAATCCAAGGAATAAACCTTCGGAATGGTCCTAGTCTTTGACCACTTATGTCCCAAACCAGATAAGAAGAGAGTCGACCACTTAAGACCTTCTCAAGGCGTAGTAAGTCTACCTATTTACACACAATATAGGTGTATATATATATATATACACTAGACCTTTCACATTAAACTGTCTACTTGTAGATGATGGATATGCTGGGTGGTTCCGGGCAGACTTCTACTACAAGCGGGCTTAACCTCATGTCACAGTGCACTAAGTTAAATGGCCCACGACACCAAGACATCTCACATTAGCCAAGCTCACTTGTGGTTGCTAGATTTGCTGGTTGGTTCCGGGATAACTTCTACCACAAATGACGAATAACCTCATATTTAATATATATATATATATATATATGTATGTATATAAGCTATTTTATACACACACAAGCAACAATTCATATGGTGACATTTCAAATTTCTAACCGTATTCTAACGTATTTATTATTACGTTTGAATGCGTTGATTGCGCTATATAAATATACTATTAAATATGTACTATAAACGCTAATTTCTCTTGGAATGAAGAAACGTTTTAATGGTGTAAATTGTCAATATGATATACAATAAAGGTATATAAGTCTAATTCCCACATCAAACCACTAAATACATGACATAATTAATGATAGCAGTAATGGGACAAAATAAAAAAATAACTATCAAAACCTGTATTCCTAAGCTTGAGTAACGGAAAGTATTAAGTGAGTTACAGATTATCTAATAAGGCCAGCTAGATAGTAACACGAGGGTCCACCGGGGAAGGTCATAAATGATGATTAGTCGTCTACCTAGCCTGTAGGTAATAAGTGACTGCTTACTATCTCTTGCCTTATGCAGGGTTGGGAATATACATAAATGAAAGAAACCTTGAATCAGAAGGACTTAGTAGCTAGAGTCCTCTAATTTATATTAGCATGTTGTAAACCACCTAGTAAGGTATTAAGTGATCAATGGATCCGCCTTAAGGCCTTAAGTAATCGTTGGGATCCGCCTTATATTTTATATTGTGAGTGAGACTATAAGTGGTGATATATATATGTACATAACCTACCTCCTTTATTAAAAGGATATTAAATAATTGGAAATCCTGTCTCTAGTTTTGGTATCGATTCGTGTGCTGGTTTAAAGGTTTCATACTTATACGTAAAAGTTCTATCTCGGTATGTTACGGTAAATTATTTTTGGAAAGTTCTACCTTGGGTATGGTAGTTAATAGTCGGGCGTAACTTTGCAAGGTTAGGTTAGAATTACTAGCCTTGTTAGATATACGATTTGTGTGAAACCAAATAGGATGCATTTGTGTATTGTGGACAATGATATACATTTTCTACTCAGCAGGACTTGTTTTTCTAACCCCTCCTCATAACAACTCTCAGGTTCATCCTGGGAAGACAGGCCTTTTGAAGTATTCAAGTTTGGTTTTCTATTCCTAGGTTCTCATGTTCGGTATTGATGTGGTGATTCATTATTAAGGTAGTTTCCTTAGTCAATAACTGTTATCCTATCTTATTTCCGCTGTGAGATAGTTTTGTTGTACTCTGATTATGCTCATGCTCATATTTTGCAGATACCAAATTTACACTATCCATACTTGGATGGGTTTAAATTTTGATTTTTGATGAAACTCGGAATAAGAAAAGTATATGGTGTTACATTTCGTATCAAAGCTTAGGTTTAGAGATAAGAAGAATTAATAAATTAGGATTTAGTCGGAGAACATTTTAGAACTACCTTTCTGTTTTTCTTTGCGTTTTAGTGCTTAACTCTACATAATTTCAATGATGAAGTACTCGTTGGCCTATTTACTAAAGATGAGTTCAAAACGACAAGGAGTTAGAAATATTTTTGCATTCAAGTTTCTTGCCAAGCCTTGTTTACCCCCACAGTATGATTGGCGATTTGTCTTAAAGAGCATGAGGACAACATATGTCGAATCCCATGGATTTTAAGCTTGAAGTGCATGAGGACAACATATGTCTTAAAGAGCATGAAGTGCTTCAACCGAGATAGTCGTAATTTTTGATTTTTGATTTTGTTTAGAGTTCCAGTTGGAAAAACTTTTCTTGGTTTCGGAGTTAAACAATAAATTCATGTTACTATATCATATTAGTCTGGAAGCACAAAAATGAGGTATATCCATTCGACACATCGTTTTGGTAATCTGGATATTCTTTTGTTTGTAATTGTTCCTTTCAAGTTATTGTTCTTATAGTAAGGAGAAATTTAAATTTTAAACTTGTTTTGAAAATGGAAAAAGGGTTTCGAAGATTTTAAATTATTTTCGAGAAAACTCATTTTTATGCAAATACGATATAGTTTTAAAATAAATAATAATGTATATAACAATAATATTTTTAATTTATCATACTAAACCCCTAGCTTACAAACAAGATTGAATTTCAAAAACGTCTTCTAAATATTGCTCTCAAACAGACTAAGGAAAATTCCATTTAGCTTGGGGAATTTGTTTCTGTATTAACCGCCCAGAATGTGACTAAATTTCAACCCAAAAATACCAAACGAAACTTATAACCATTCTAAACAAATCTTCGGTTCCTATAAGAAAATGGTATAATAGATGTAACAGAGCATACTAAAGTGAAAACAGAATCTCACACAGCGAAAGGGATAAAATATAATAACTTAAAATAGATGTACTTTTAGTTTAAAACCATCATAAATATTAGTTGCAATGAGTCTCATGCAATAATAGGTACGTCATAATTAATTATCCCAACATAATAATACGGCCATAATGCCTAATAGCTATGGATTCTCCATCGTTAGGCTCCATCTCCAAAGTATCATTGACACAAGCGTTCCCACCTACCGTCTTGTTTATATGTTAAGATGAGGGAGGTCAGAACATAAAGTTCCGGTGACTGAAAATAATATGTGTTTAAAGATTATACTCTATATTTGGTAGGTTATATACTTCAAAGTATGTCTTCGAAACACACACGCACACACATGCAAAGAAATATTTTAATCAATGAGGTGGATATCCGAATCAATCGCTTAAGGCCTTCATTAATGCATTTAGGGTGAAGACCCAACGAGGTGGACATTCTTGGTCACTTAAGGCCCATTCTAATATGTTTATTAAGGGTGGATTCTTGTGATCTCTTGTGACCCTAAGGCGGATCCTAGCTACTTAAGACAACGTCCTAGCACGTCAACGTTATTATAGATATATTCTCACAAGTAATATGAGAAGTAGTATCTTGCCGCTTAATACCGGCTTAGGGTAGGCCTGCATACAGCCATTAGAGACCCCTCCGGCGTACACCTATGTTGCTTAAGACTTCCCTTAGACAGTTGGTTAATTAAATAGCATTATGCGTCCCACGTATACCAAATATGTCCCTATGTTGGCCATCACAATGCTTCTAGAGGAAGTGGACATTTCGGGTAACCTACTTCGTTATCGCCACGACTAAACCACTTTTTAGAGAAGGAGGACCCATATACCAACTTCAAATCTAATAAGGGAGAGTCCCATGACTTTGTCCCAAATCCAAGGAATAAACCTTCAGAATGGTCCTAGTCTTTGACCACTTATGTCCCAAACCAGATAAGAAGAGAGTCGACCACTTAAGACCTTCTCAAGGCGTAGTAAGTCTACCTATTTACACACAATATAGGTGTATATATATATATACACTAGACCTTTCACATTAAACTGTCTACTTGTAGATGATGGATATGCTGGGTGGTTCCGGGCAGACTTCTACTACAAGCGGGCTTAACCTCATGTCACAGTGCACTAAGTTAAATGGCCCACGACACCAAGACATCTCACATTAGCCAAGCTCACTTGTGGTTGCTAGATTTGCTGGTTGGTTCCGGGATAACTTCTACCACAAATGACGAATAACCTCATATTTAATATATATATATATATATATATATATATATATGTATGTATATAAGCTATTTTATACACACACAAGCAACAATTCATATGGTGACATTTCAAATTTCTAACCGTATTCTAACGTATTTATTATTACGTTTGAATGCGTTGATTGCGCTATATAAATATACTATTAAATATGTACTATAAACGCTAATTTCTCTTGGAATGAAGAAACGTTTTAATGGTGTAAATTGTCAATATGATATACAATAAAGGTATATAAGTCTAATTCCCACATCAAACCACTAAATACATGACATAATTAATGATAGCAGTAATGGGACAAAATAAAAAAATAACTATCAAAACCTGTATTCCTAAGCTTGTTAGAACAAATCAAGTAATGAATTAGGAACAAGGTGTTAATTTCATACATGCATACAAATTTAACATATATACTTATATATATATATATATATATATGAATATACATACATACATACACAAACCTCTATGTAATCCAATTTACCCTTTTCTATGTCGTACATAAAAATATTAACATTTGATTTATTTCAAATCTGAATACGTTCAAATTATCCATTTTAGAATGGAAATCTAAACCTATTGAAATAAAAAAACCAAACCAAATCCTAAACTTTTTACATCACAAAACAGTTTTGAATAAAAGAGATAAATCAAACTAAATAAAAGTAAATCACCAAACCGTTCTTCATACATAACCCAAACAATTCACAGACCAAAACATTAATTGATAACTTTGCGAGATATATAAAAATAGGAGATTTGGGGGTTGTGTAATATGATGTTATCGTGAAATCAAATCTCCCTAGGCATACTATTCAATATAAAAAATCTACAAATTGTAGAATTTAGCCTAAACAAGTATTATTTCCACCCATAGAGATTTTGGAGAAGAGATAATACTGATTTGAATGTTGAAATTGTCGTTCTTCGATTCTACTAAAGATCTATATAAGAGAATCATATAGATTTGAATTTCGTATATACATTATAGAGAATTCCAGAATATAAATTAAATAGGATTAGATTAGAAATGAAATAGGTTAGGGGTAGAAGAAGAAACCTAAATTCCTGGAATGTCAGCAGCAAAATGGAGGCAAAGAGAATGAGAGGGTTTAGAGATTTAAGAGGTGAGTTAGGTGGTATTTATAGGTGTGTAAATGAATAGAAACTGTTAAATTAACGTAGATTTAATCTAGGCTACCCATTTTATACAAAACCAACCTAAAACATCAATAAAACCAGCCTCATTAGGCTCTAGCCTCACCAGGCGGTCGAAACCCTCACTAGGAGGGGTCGACCGGCGGTCGACAACCCTTCTAGGGGGTCGTCGACCTCCTAGTCATGAAAATGGCCAGTGACCTGCATTGATTGCTGGGAAGATTTCTTATTAAATGTTATTTATATTTATATATATCTTACCATTTAAACAATATTCTTGTCTCTAATTGTATGCATATATATATATATATAATTTTGAATTGAATGGAATATTCTAATCAACCCTTAATTAGTTATTTTTATTCCATATACTTATATTACAATTCAAATTTCAAACGTTCTTTCATATATATTAACGCTCAACATCTTTTAAATGTAAATCCTTCATACAGACTCTAATTTTGACAATTATATATGAAAATTGATCAGAATCGCGCCATGAATATAACTACAGTATTTTCATGGCCAAATTCCCAATGTTGTAAAATTCCATTTTTCAACCCATTAATATTTTATTATTTTATTGTCGATTTTTGTTACTTATTATTATTTATTTAAAATTAGATTATCTTAAGCTTATTTAGGTATATTTTTATGGGGTGTTACATTCTCCCCTTACAATAGATTTCATCATGAAATCTGTCTTAAGGGGCGAAAAACACAACTCGCTTAAAACAACCACGTTATACACCCATTTTATTTTAAATACATCCATAAACATTGTGACTCATAATGATTATGCACTGTAGACTTACTAAAGTGAGTTCAATCCTAATGTGTATGTGTGATAAGTGATGAAGTATGTATGCAAAGCACATTAACATGCATATAATTTCTATATGAGTGCTTGGTGCATTTGTGTTGCAGCCATCTCCTACCATCCAATCTAGCAACCATAATGCAACCGAAAATCCTAAATTTTCGAGGGAGGCTACGAATTTTTTAAAATTTTCACGTCTTCTCTCGAATTTTCTCCTTACTGTACTCAAACCAATCTATCTGAATAATACGGAGTTTTGAAATCCCGCGCTCCAAAATATCTATGGTGGCACAAGATTTCCAAGATTCTGGCTTTGTCCCTGTTTCTTGATTAGGCCCTACCAAAATCCATTGTACTGTGAAGGTATCTTATCAAATAATTTTTTTTATGGGTTCCTATTCATAATATCATATATCTCCATAGCTTAGGGAATGCCTAAAATATACTATCGACTCATTATCCTCCACAGACTGCCTAATCAAATTTGACTTTTCTAAAGTCAAGCCACAAATTTGGTTTAAGTAGAAATTTGTCAATGGTTAATCCATCAACACTTAGGTATTTTAAGTGGCCTCCTTGAAGTTCTTCAAGAGCGCCCATTTATTACCAAAAAGATAATTATGTTGCTCCTATAAGTAATTATTATTATTATTCCTATTATCTAAGAGGCTAATGCTGCAGATCCTTCCCCTTATCCCCAAAGCATTGGTTGTTTTCATTTTGTTTTCCAGTCTTCAAGTTGTGTGTGTCGACCCCAGGGTCGACCCCCGGGTCCCGTGAGCGTTTTGGGCACATGTTTACCGTTTTAACTTTTTTAATTTTAAATGTTTGATTAGTATCTCATTATATTTTCTTTGATCTATTTAAATATTATATATACATATAATCTTCTTATATGTATACAAAACTTCAAATGCCCATTTTACACGTATACTTCAAGTGAAGTTTGGCCTAAAAAGAATTTCTTAAATCAAATTTCTAGATCTAACTAATTAATGTCTAATCTATAGTAATAACTAGAATATTTTCCTATGCTGCAATTTGCTGGAATTTGAATCCCAGTAAGGTCTTTTTTTATAATTTTCATAAATTTTCCCAAACGATAATGTTGGCATATCTAAAATTATAAGCAATGAGTGTTGTTTTATTTTGAATGGACAGTGTAATCTACATGCAAATACGTAAAATTACAGATCACATCCTTTATATTTTAAGCATATTCCTCATAATTTCAAATATAGTCTTTTTTTTTGAAAAATGACAAAAGGGCTAATTTATAAAAATTAAACAAACATCCTTAAACAAATCAAACCACATTTATATCCAAAATAAAAGGCTAATACAAACCTAATTAAATAATTCTTCTCATTAATATCATATTTTATGTTCTTATTATTGAGGGTGGCATTCTATAAGGCTAAATTTCCAAAAATTACAAGACCAATACACATTCTCTATGTAGGCTACAAATCCAATTCCGCTATTAACCTTCAGATTCCATATATAGTAATTCGCTAAGTTGAATATCCCTATGAGGTTCTTCCTCTTACTTACACATTTACCTTGAGAATTTAATAAGGGTTTTAAATCCCAAAATCTTAGGCATACCAAGGATTTATTACTTATATAAAATTTATTCCCTTATCCAATCAATACGGGGGAGCCTCTAACGATCACAGCCTCAAAATTATTTTGGAGGTTTTTTCTTACAATTAAATGGTATAAATAGTGTTAAGGTCTAATATTCCATTTTGAATCCATGAGATGCCAATTCATTCCTTTAAATCTTCCATCTTTGTCCACTTTATAAATGTGGTCCATTCATTAATATATATATATACACACACACATCACTAGACCAATGCCAGAAAACTTATTTAATTCCCTCAATATCTTTGAAATATACCCATTTTCTTCAAACCAAATTATCTTTTAGATCAATCCCCAATATTTCCTTTTGATCGTATTAATTACAAATTCATTGCCCACTAAATTCATAATTAATAGTCATGAATTATATTTTTGGAAATCACGAATTATGTTGCCTACATTATACCTATAGCTCTATTTATATATATATATATATATTGATAATCGTTCGATACAGTTATTAATGTATTAATTCCTGACTAAACAATCATGGAAAAATTAGTTTACAACTTAGTCTAATTTATGGAAATCTATGGAATTCTCCAACTTTTTAAATATAAACCTTATTGGGACTAACATAAAATTTTCTTGATTTAGTTGTTTAAGTTATTCTATCCTGATTCTGATTTACCTAATTTACTACCACTAAACCTATTTCTTTTATAGTATAAGTCACAGCAGTGACATTAAATAAATTCATTTGTATGCTACTATCACGTGTATGCATGTGTATATATAACCAATTATGACAATAATTTATTAAGGTTTCTTGAATTCCAAAAATTCGCACTCAATGCATGCTGAAGCAATAAAAATTTGAATTTTCACCTTAAAATATAGTACTTTTATTTCTTACAAAAAAATGTCCAATACATGTCTCTTTTTAGATTTGTAATGTTTTGAAAACATTGTCTACACATTCGTTAATCTCTGATTTTTATAAGTAGGACAACTTTCCATATTTTATTGCTTACTGATTAAAATATTAATGATCCCTAGTTTTAATAGAGCACTTTTTTCTAGGATTCCAAAAATGTTGCAATAAGAAATTTGTTGTCCCTTTTTAAAGTTTTGAAAACACTCACTAACTCTCAGAATAAGAGCAAAATGAATTTCCTTTTCAACTCTGATATTTATTGATATGTTAAATGTTTGTCATTCACACTTTGTAGGAATGATAAACGTTTTAAGTTCTTGCATGAAAACAATAGCTGATTCTATTTAAAATAAAATATTAAGTGAATGTGAAAATTTAATTAGGCGACAATTAAGTTTCCTAAAAATGTCTAATTGACATTCATTATTATATTTTCATACACCTTTGAAACATTACTCAATAAAGTTAAATGACCTCTTTATTTCTAGTAAAATATTCCAAATGAATATCTCAATTTTAACGTTTTACAAATACTTACTACATGCCCAAAATTTTCTTAATTTAAGAGTAAGATATCTTTCCTTTTTCTTTCAAATAAATTTTGAAACATTAGATTGCATTCCTTTTTAGCACTAAACTTAAAACTCTCATATATATATATATATATATATATATATATATATATATATATATATATATGAATTTTGAAAGTCCTTAATGAACATAACTATTCATTACTCTTTTTATTTGCACAGACAAGGGTCTTTCAAAATTTTATTTTGTGGTCATAAATAAATTCCAAGTTACTAAACAAATTTCTTGGAGTAGCCTTTACACTACCCCTAACACTCTTACCTTCTCAAATGCTTCTCATTTTACGAGGATTTTATCATTTCAATCCTGCCTAATTTTAGTGAATAAATTAACTATGTATTCTCTTTTAATTGAGTATGTGAACGACGTTTATTTTACCAAGCTTATATGTCTTGTCTTCTTTCTGTTTTTGATTAAACGTTAACTTAGTACCACAATATGTACTAGATTTTAGGAAAAGAATATTTTCAAATCTAAACTTTAAAAAGCTTGTTGCATCAAGACCATGAAAATTTCAAATTACCCATTTGAATTGTTTATTGCTTATTACTTTAATTTCTTTTTCATTAAAGATCTTACTTGCAAACATTTACAATTAAACTTTTCATTTTCTATTTTTACTAAAATTCTTATTTATTGTTTGTCTAACTGAAGAACTAATGAAAATTTATAACCCTAATTTTTTTTCAATTGGAATTATTACATAATTCTAGTCCATATATAAGAGGTTAAACAATTCTTCAAAAATGTCTTCTTTTAAATAATTTTGTAGTATGCCAAAAACTCATCTTTGTGTGTTTCTAAATATTCTTGGTCTTTGTTTAAATTTTTTGAAACCTTATTCTATGAAAGTATATTTCTTTTATTAAGTCTTTTCTTTCATGTTCTTATTTTCCAATTCTTGACATTCCTAAGCATGGCTTCTTTTAATGTCCTTTGTGTCCATTTTATTCATTGAATGGCTCTCATTCTTATAGAAATTTAATGAATATTAATACCTACGCATAAATGGCCTTAATTGTTTATTCGGTATTTTCCATTTCCACTTATTGACCACTTATTTCTCTTTTGAATTTCAAAATCCCATGTTTATAAATATGAAAGTTTATTCTATTTAACTAAAGGTATCCTTGCGTTTTTCCTGAAGCCTTAGTATATTCTTAAGCTATGGACATTAATTTGTCCTAATTACTAGCTATCCCAATGGACACTTATTCCAAATTCTTCCTATTGATTTTTCCCTTATCTTTTCCATAAATGATAGTTAAATCTCTACTTGATTTCCATTAACTGCCTATTAAATTTGGCAGTTTCTTTCCTTTTCCCTATCTCACCTTTACATTCCTTGTATGCTAATAGGCCTCTAAATTGACAAGGAAATTGCTATATCACTATATGGCCTCTAGATTATTTCTAGAATTATATGTCATGTCTTTCCCAAAATATTTACAGATGTTATTTCTTAAGGATATGCATATTTCAAAAAAAATACTTATACATATAGTAAATCTTTTGCAAATTCTTTTTAATACTAAAAAGTATGCCTCTCATACGTATATATTTCCCTGTAATTGGGTAACGTAGGCTCTAATACCAAATGTAACAACCCACCCGGAATGGGCCAAAATTTTGACTAAAAAAGTCCAACCGAAACTTAGAGTCATTCTAAACGGATCGCCGGTTCTTGTAAGGAAATGGTATAATAGATATATCAGAGCATACTAAAGTGAAAACATAATCTCACACAACGGAAGCATAAAATATAATAAGTTAAAATAGATGTACCTTTAGTTTAAAACCATCAAAAATATCAATTGCAATGAGTCTCATGTAATAGTAGGTACATCAGCATTAATTATCCCAACATAATAATACTGCCATAATGCCTATGGATTCTCCATCGTTAGGGTCCATCTCCAAAGTATCATTGATACAAGAGTTCCTACCTACTGTCCTGTTTATATGTTAAGAAGAGGGGGGGTCAAAACATAAAGTTCTGGTGACTGAAAAAAATATGTGTTTAAAGACTATACTCTAGATTTGGCATGTTATATACTTTAAAGTATGTCTACGAAGCACACAAGTACACACATACAAAGAAATATTTTAATCAATGAGGTGGATATCTGAACTAATCGCTTAAGACCTTTATTGATGCATTTAGGGTGAAGACCCAATGAGGTGGACATTCTCGGTCACTTACGGCCTATCCTAGTATGTTTATTAAGGGTGCATTCTTATGATCTCTTATGACCTTAAGGCGAAACCTATCCACTTAAGACCCCATCCTAGCATGTCATCGTTCTTGTATATATATTCTCACAAGTAATATGAGAAGTAGTATCTCGCCGCTTAATATTGGTTTAGGATAGGCCCACAGTCATTTAAGAACCCTCCGACGGACGCCTCATGTTACTACTTAACTGATATTACGGTTGAACACCTATGCTGCTTAAGACTTCCTTAGAAAGTTGGTTAATTAAATAGCATGTTGTGTCCCACGTAGACTAAATATATCCCTAGGTTGGCCCTCACAATGCTCCTAGAGGAAGTGGACATTCCGGTAAACTACCATACTTCGTTATCGCCATGACTAGACCACTTTATAGAAGAGGACCTATAGACCAACTTCAAATCTAATAAGGAAAAGTCCCATAAATTTGGTCCAAATCCAAGGAAAAAATCTCCGGAATGGTCCTAGTATTTGACCACTTAATACCCAAGCAAGATAAGGGGAGAGTCAGCCACTTAAGACCTTCTCAACGCGTAGTAAGCCTACCTATTTACACACAATACACACACACACACACACACACACACTAAACCTCTCATATTAAACCGTCTACTTGTACATACTGGATATGCCGGGCAGTTCCAGGAAGACTTCTACTACAAGCGGGCTTAACCTCATGTCATAGTGCACTAAGTTAATGGAACCCAGACCTCTCACATTAGACAAAATCTCTTGTGGTTGCAGGATTTGCTGGTTGGTTTCGGGCAGAATTCTATCACAAATGACGACTAACCTCGCGTCTGTGTGTCATTATTATATATATATATATATATATGCGCCATTTTATACACACACAAGCAACATAAGGGGACATTTCAAATTTCTAACCTTATTCTAACGTATTTATTACGTCATTATTACATTTGAATACATTGATTACGCTATATAAATATAATATTAATTACCTACTATAAATGCTAATTTCCGTCTGAATGAAGAAACGTTTTAACAGTGTAAATTGTCTATCTCAATCACATTAAAGGTATAGAAATCTAATTCCTACATTAGACCACTAAATACATGGAATAATTAATGATAGCAGTAATGGGGAAAATAACAACATAACTATCAAAATCTATATTCCTAGGCTTGTTAGAACAATTCTGTTAATGAATTAGGAACAAGGTGTTAATTTCATACATACAGACATACATATTTAACATATAAACATATATATATATATACAAGAATATACAAATATACATGCATAGACCTCTATTTAATCCAATTTACCCTTTTCTATGTCATACATAAAAACATTAACATTTGATATATTTCAAATTTGAATACGTTTAAATTATCCATTTTAAAATGGAAATCTAAACCTATTCAAATAATAAAACCAAATCAAATCCTAATCTTTTTACATAACAAACACTTTTGATAAAAGAGATAAATCAAACTAAATAAAAGTTAATCACCTAACTATTCTTCATACATAACCTAAACAATTCACATACCTAAACATTGATTGATAACTTTGCGAGATATATATAAAATAGGATATATTGGGGGTTTTATAATATGATGTTATCGTGAAATCAAATCTCCCTAGGCATACTAATCAATAAAAAATTACAAAATGTAGAATTTGGCATAAACAAGTATAATTTCCGCTCATAGAGATTTAAGAGAAGAGATAATGTTGATTTGAATGCTGAAATCGTTGTTCTTTGATTCTACTATAGATCTATATAAGAGAATCATATAAATTTGAATCTCATATACAAATTAAAGAGAATTCCAGAATATAAACTAAATAGGATTAGATAAGAAATGAAATAGGTTCGGGATAGAAGATGAACCTAAATTCTTAGGATGTTAGCAGTAGAGTGGGGACGCAAAGAATGAGTGGGTTTGGAGATTTAGGTGATGAGCTAGGTGGTATTTTGGTGTGTAAATGAATAGAAACCGTTAGATTAACAAATATTTAGTCTAGGCTATCCATTTTACATAAAGAAGACCTAAAACACTAACTAACTAGCCTCATTGGGCTCTGATTGCACCAGGCGGTCTACACCCTCCCAAGGAAGGCGGTCGACAGCCCTTCTAAGGGGCGGTCGACCTCCTGGTCTTGAAAGTGGTCGGCGTTGATTGCTGGGAAGATATTTTGTTAAACATTATATATATATATATATCCTACATTTAAACAATATTCGTGTCCCCAATTGTATGTATATATATACAAAATTTTGAATTGAATGGATATTCTAATCAACCATTAATTACTTATTTTTATTCCACATATTTATATTACAATTCAAATTTCAAACGATCTTGCATATACATTAACGTACAACATCTTTTAAATGTAAATCCTACATACGGACTCTGATTTTGACATATTACATATGAAAATTGATCAGATCTTGCTAAGATGTAACAACCCGGAAAATCTGGGCCAGTTTAAAATTTTTATTTTGGCAATTATAGCGAGTTTTGATTATTTAAAATAGATTATTTTAAATAATATCGACGAGAAATTTATTTCGAATATAATTCGACGTA
Source organism: Allium sativum (assembly GCA_030737875.1). NCBI lineage: Eukaryota > Viridiplantae > Streptophyta > Magnoliopsida > Asparagales > Amaryllidaceae > Allium > Allium sativum. The sequence goes on from CM060920.1 coordinate 369,016,268, forward strand.
TATATTTATATACGTCGTCGTTAGAATATAAATATTTATATATAATTATTAATAGAATTGAAAATGGCGCGGTAGCTCGATAATTCGATTTTAAATTTCATTTGAATGTACCGGGTGCAAAACAATCCGGATTTTAGTGAAACCAAAAATCATGGGATCTATTTGATGATATCTTTCCAACGAATCCGACAAGTTGAGATTTCATATCGGGAATCAAAAGATATGTCCAGTTGAAAATTCTGAATAGTCGCTATGGAATTCAGGCCCTTAAAAATGGACATTTTGCAAACGACCTCGGATTTCGACGAAACCAGTTTTGTTGGGTCCGTGATGTTAAGTTATTGCTAGATTCCAAATTTCATAATTTTTCGAATCAATATGTGAGCGTGGCAAAGGAAAACGCGTTTGACCAGTTTCAGTTGATTTTAATCGACTGGAAATTGGCCATTTTTCCAACGGTCTCAGAATTCGGCGAAATTAGTTTTGTTAGGACCGTATCGTCAATACGAAGCTAGAAAATATTTTTTCTAGAATTTTTAGAGTTCGTATGCGACCCCGGTAATTTGAAATGTACGTTTAAAATTCAATATAATGATTTAAATGTAAATTCAAAAGGAAACGGATTGTAACGATCAAATCAGCTTGCGTGGCATATCCCATTGTGTTCAGAATGGGGGTAAAACGCTATGGGCGACAGGCGGTGGACCTCGTTTAGAGGTCGTATGTAAAAGTCAACTTTTAGCAGAATAAAATAATAATAAAAAAAAAAAAAAAAAAAAAGAAACATCTCTTCTCCCTTATATCTGCTGGCCCCCCCCCCGATATTTTCTCAGAAGAAATAAAAAAAAAAAAAAAAAAAAAAGGGAGAAAGGGCGACAGGGGGGCGGAGCGCCGCCCCACCATCCACCGCGCCGCCTTGACCTCGCCGCCTCCCCCCTCCGACTCGCCGCCGCCGACCCCTCCCCAGATGATCGACGCCCTTTTTCAATTCGAACCCAAACCCGTTAAACCCCCCCCCTTTCCACCCCTGCGCTTCAGCACTGAAGACCCCACCACCGAAGTCGACCCCGCCTGCGCCAGTCCCACCTCCATCGAGCACCACTGCTGCCTCCGACCAAACGGAGCATCACCGTGAGCGCCCTAGGGCAGTCCGACATCCAAGCCAAGCCGGTGAGCTTTTATTCATTTAAATTATGTTTTCTAATTTATGAAGTGTAATTTAAAATCAGTTTTTTTATAGTTTTTAAAACCAAGTTTATACAATTTTTCAAATGGATAATAAAGCAATTTTTAAATCTGAAAACATTATTTTTAAATCTGAAAATATGTGGTCTTTAAAACAGAAATATAAAAAAATAAAAACAGCTTTGATTTTTAGGAATAAAAATAGCTTTGATTTATAGCGAATTAAAAATGTTGTTTTTTAAAAATTGAACTTCGAAAGAAAATTTGATTTTTAAATATATTGAACTTTGAACTAAAAATTCGATTTTTATATATTGAACTTCGAACTAAAAATTCGTTTTTTATATATTAAAAATTCGATTTTTATATATTGAACTTTGAACTAAAAATTCGTTTTTTTATATATTGAATAGCGAACTAAAAATATGATTTTTATATATTGAATAGCGAACTAAAAATATGATTTTTATATATTGAACTTTGAACTAAAAATTCGTTTTTTATATATTGAACTTCGAACTAAAAATATGATTTTTATATATTGAATAGCGAACTAAAAATATGATTTTTATATATTGAATAGCGAACTAAAAATATGATTTTTATATATTGAACTTTGAACTAAAAATTCGTTTTTTATATATTGAACTTCGAACTAAAAATATGATTTTTATATATTGAATAGCGAACTAAAAATATGATTTTTATATATTGAACTTTGAACTAAAAATTCGATTTTTATATATTGAACTTTGAACTAAAAATTCGATTTTTATATATTGAATAGCGAGGTAAAAATGTGATTTTTACGTATGTAGTGAAAGCAGCAACGAAGGTGACAAAAAGGCGAAACGACGAAGACTTCTGCAAAAGAAGAGCCGTGGAGCTAGGATAGCTATAAGTGAGAATTTCTCACCTTTCAAATTTATTTTCTAGTTATATATATATATACTAGGATGCAGACGGTGCTTAGTAGCACCCGACACAATCGTCCACAGACCATGGACTTGTTTGTTTGATTGATTGGTGATTGATTGCGATATTGGTTTGAATGTGATTTGTGGTATGAAAAATCGAATCGATGAATTGGTTAGGATTAGACGTGCGCCGTTATAAGGCGAAGGAGTAAGGCTAGGTTAGACCCTTACTCCAAATTTTGTGGTTTGCATAACGAAAGTGAATTTGATTGATGTGTGAATGGCGTGGGCCTTCACTAGACCGGGGATTAGGCTAGGCCTTGTCCCGTTTCTAGTATCGTGCCGTTATGCCGCCGAAATTTTCTAAAATAAGTTAGAAAAATAAAAATAGCATTTTATTTAAAGAATGAACTGAATAGAAATTCATATGTTAAAATAAAATGTATTATCGTTAAAAATATAATTTTTAACGTGAATGTGAATAAATAAATATTCATTTACAAACCAGACAGTTTGTTTATGTACACCTATTTGAATGACGTTGATTGGGTCGATAAATTTTACACATCGCCTAACTGCACAAATAAAAATCAGTGTTTGATTGTTTGAAACCCCACACGGGTGTTGGGATGAAATTTGAAGTTCACTCATCCTGATTGATTGAATATGTCGATCGATTGATTGACAGGCTGTTATAAGCGTTGAATATCTATATTTGATGCTTATACAGTGTAGTGCACTTTGGTTGATGGTTGATTATTTTCAATGCTATTATATACATGTGTTGTATGAAAATCCATATAATTAATTTTATATGGTGATTGATTGGGCCTCATTCCAGTTTTGAAAAAGAAATATTTGAAAAAGAAATATTTGAAATAGAATATTTGAAAATAAAGGAATATATGAAGCCGTGTTGATTAGATTGACGCCATTTTGACGTGAACGATATTTATATCGATTTTAAAAACGATTTCGAAATGAATTGAATTGAAAACGATTTCGAAATGAATTGAATTGAAAACGATTTCGAAATGAATTGAATTGAAAACGATTTCGAAATGAATTGAATTGAAAACGAATTCGAAATGAATTGAATTGAAAACGATTTCGAAATGAATTGAATTGAAAACGATTTCGAAATGAAATGAATTGAAAATGAATTCAAATTGAATTGAAATTTGAATTGAATAGAAATGAATTTTGAAACGAATTTATAAAGAAGAATTCAATTTCGATTTGAATTGAAAAGGAAGTTGAAATTGCTTTTGAAACGAATTTAAAACTATTTATATAATTCGTTTTAAATAATAATCGACGAAGTATATATTATATATATTATATATATAATATAATGGCCTGAATAGAACGCGCCGCGCCGCGGCAGTTCGCGAATTTCGACCATTGACTTCGAATGGACATTACGGGAGATCCGACCGTCGGATTCTCCTAAAACCGGAACCGTTGGGTTCGTATCGAAAAGAGCTTTCTAACGAATATTAGAAATTAGAAATCTAACGGTTGGATTTGGAATTATGTCCAAATCAAATTCGAAAAAGGTCGCAGTAAGTGCAGTTCGATGGCCATTGATGGAAATCGACTGTACGGGCCTTGATAAAATTATTAAAAATAGTAATAATTTATGTAAAATCATAAGAAATGATTTGTGAAGATTTGGGATGAAAAACTCCCTATTTGAAAAGATAAAAATAGATTTTTATCGGAATGAACTAGTTTTGAACTAGAATTATAATTCTATTTATTTTTAAATAAATAAATTGAATTTGAAATGGTTTTGAAAATAACCAAAATTTCCAATGATTGCATTGGAGTGGATTTGAATCGAAATTGTCTTCGGAATATTTCGATGTTGGAATTCGTGATATTACAGGTGTTGTTATGGAAATTTGAAAGATATATATTTGTATCGTTATTTCCAATACGACATTTGTTAGTCGTAGAATTCGATATTGAATATAAGCCGATATATTTTCTATTCAGAGCCTTGTATTGAATATCGAATGTGATTTGGGTTTGTCGTGAATGGTGTCTTCACTAACACTGTTCTTGAACCCAGTTGAGAAAAGATTAAATCTTTTTATTTAGATTTAATGAAGTGTACCAATTAAATAATATTTAATTGGAATTGAATCGATATTGATTTTTGGGTTTATCGTGGACAGTGTTTTAAATAACACTCGTTCTTTAACCCGATCATTGATGAAATGTGATTTTGGGTTGTCGTGAACGGTATCTTCAATAATACAGTTCTTAGACCTAAAGGAGTTAAGAAAATCAGAAACTAACTGGAGATTAGTTAAGTTGAATAGTTTCCGAGGTATTGATCTGATGTTGGTTTCGGCCTTCGGGATTCATACTTAGGGAATTGCTCACTTGCTGATTTACAATTAGGAACTGATTGAAATGGAATGTGACTTTGGGTTTATCGTGAACCGTGTTTTTAATGACACTGATTCTTTAACCCAGTCACAGATTAAAACTAAGTGGAGTTTTAATGAATCTTTAATTAGATTGAAAAGATCGAGAATGGAGTATCACCAGTTTTGCTCCAGGCGATAGTTAAATCTTTAATTAGATTTGAATGTGAAATTTAGAAACTAACTGGCGGTTAGCCAAGCAGAATGGTTTTCTGGATATTGATCTGATGTTGGTTTCGGCCTTCGGGGTTAATATTTGGGGAATTATTCTCTTGATTAATTTACGGTTAGTGACTAATGAATTGGAATGAGGCGTATGTTGTGTTTGTGTAACACTTATTTAAAATATACGCGAGTTATTCGGAAAGACCGGGTTTATCCCATTCTGAATAACTGATACGACGATAAGTCGAAGATGAAGACGATGGTCGAAGACCGGAGGTCTTCACGTCGTTTGGGTGATAACTGATGATCTTGATTGGGCTGTACACCCAAGAAGATGGAAACAGTTAGTGATCGTCCAGACGTACTTGGAGATCGATGGATATGCGGGGTACTAGGTGCCTCCGGTTTCGTTCAGACCCAGAACGGACTTGTAAATGGACTGTGTGTCTGACATCGGATTTCATCCTGTGTGACTGATATCGGTTGCATAGGATGGTTTGCCTGTGTGGCATGCTAAGATGCAAATGATCAAGGCTTCTGTTGAAAAGCAAAGTCTTGTGGTGGTGATCAAAGCACGGCCTTTGTGGCGTAGCTTTGTGTAACGTTTACCTCGCGTGTTTCACACCCGGTATGAACCAAAACGGGAGACGGACCTCAGGGAGGACTTGCGTTTCTTTCTAGCTAGAAGTGGCGTCAGTGGTTTTACACGCCCTGACGAGTTTGACTTATGTGGTTGTTGCTGTTGCGAGGCGCCTCGGTTATATCGGTTTCGGCCGAATGCATTCTGGTCGGCTGACGGACCAGACTTACACCCCATAGGGTGGGGAGACGTATTGTTCAGGTATAATAATCCACTCCGTGTGGACCGGCCCTGACGATCCAAGGGGCAGTTGCGGCTGTTCCTGAGGGGCGGGCTAGAGCGTCTCGAATCGGTTGAGGATCTTGCCCCTAGCCTCGGTTCATAGAAGGAAATCCAATTTCCAAATACGTGACATTTGCGGTTTTATTTGTAAACCTATATATGGCGACATAGTGGCATGGGACGCTCATGTCGCCTATGATTGATACTTATGATTTGAAGTGTTTTATACACTATGCACTTATAATAGTATCAAATGATTTGTTTTAAACGTATCAAGCATTCTTTGGCTGTTATAAGGGAAAACCCTATCCCCCGGCTTGCGATTGCATTGTGTGATAGGACCTGGGTCTTATAACAGCTTCATTTTTCTTTATTTAGCATTGCGCTGTTGTTTATGCACTGGTATTCTTGGGAGGAAACCCGTTCCGTGTTATACGGCGTGGTCCCTTGATTTACCTAGCTTTAAAAATAAAGATTAACTGTTTTAGTTCTCACACCAGTCACATGACTGACCTGGAGTTTATTGTTTTAACCTAAACTCTGGGTGCCCTTATTTTGACACGGGCAGCTAGTAGTTTTGGTTTTGCAGATTTATATTCACAGGATCCTGGTTTACAGCTGGAACGATATCCGGAAAGCTTTGTATCCGTATATCTACTTCTAGTTGTGTATTGTAATATTTTCCGCTGCTATGTATTTAAATGTAATTTAAATCTCTGATATTTCTGTGTAATATTCATTTATACTCTGTATATTCTTGTAATCTGATGCACTGTTGTTATATATAGTGAAATGTTCTTCTATATGCGTTCTGTTGTGGTTTGTTCTCGAATTATCCGTCGCTTTCCTTTACGGGGAAGTTGCGGGTCTTCACAGTTGGTATCAGAGCTTTGGTTTACAAAGCAGAGAACAAGGCACATTAGAAACATACGAAAGAATTCATCAGATATTGGATTAGTAATATCCAAATAGAATGACTCGTTAGAGATGGGATCAGTAGTATCCTAGAACGAGTGTGAAGAGTATATTTTTAAAGTGAAAACAAATTTTGTTTTGAAATTTAAATCAACTATTCGTATTTGATTATTTGTTTATATTGATTTTGGACAATTCAGTATATAAAGAATTTGCATATACGCCTTGCAAACGTATATTCAAAGTTTTAATATATTGAATAGATATAGCATCGCACTCTAGTCGCCCGAAGATGATATTGATGATAGCGATCGCATCATCAACATTTATGTTCGAGTTTCGAAGGTGTGATTTTCTATATATTTCCATTAGACTGGTGTGAGAACCAAAACTTATATAGATAAAACACATTGTTGTGATTTTGGATCAAAAATCTGATTTTTGACTATATATCAAAATTATGAATTTGAAACGTTAAATTCACTAATTGATTGATGTTTGCGTTGTTTGTTTATTTGTTTGCAAATTTTGAACCATTATGCCTAATATAACCAAATATTGAATAGTATTGGAATTTGGTTGCATTTGCTTGCATATACTTGTATATCATTGAACAGGTCATAGCAAGGAGGCTAGAGCCAGAGAATAAAATTTGTTTGCCCGACAAATAGGTACATGTTTACTACATAATTTACTGTTTTGTTTGGGTGATGATGATTTTGTGAGCCTATTGGCTAGCCGCTTGGCTTTTTCTTTTTCTTTTTGAGATCTGAAGGACCGGGGAAGCTATTTGAAATTCCCCGATGCTCCCATTGCAGGGGAGGTTATGGCGAAATTTTTCAAAAATTTAGGGTGTTAGCCAAATTTTTGAAATTTTGAAAATTCTCAGAAACTAAAGAGTTGGAGAATGGAAGCCGGATCGAACGTAGAGCTGAATAATCAAACCACTTTCGACTTTGTTCCTTTTCGGGGACGAAAAGTTTTAAGTGGGGGAGATTGTAACAACCCGGAAAATCTGGGCCAGTTTAAAATTTTTATTTTGGCAATTATAGCGAGTTTTGATTATTTAAAATAGATTATTTTAAATAATATCGACGAGAAATTTATTTCGAATATAATTCGACGTATATATTTATATACGTCGTCGTTAGAATATAAATATTTATATATAATTATTAATAGAATTGAAAATGGCGCGGTAGCTCGATAATTCGATTTTAAATTTCATTTGAATGTACCGGGTGCAAAACAATCCGGATTTTAGTGAAACCAAAAATCATGGGATCTATTTGATGATATCTTTCCAACGAATCCGACAAGTTGAGATTTCATATCGGGAATCAAAAGATATGTCCAGTTGAAAATTCTGAATAGTCGCTATGGAATTCAGGCCCTTAAAAATGGACATTTTGCAAACGACCTCGGATTTCGACGAAACCAGTTTTGTTGGGTCCGTGATGTTAAGTTATTGCTAGATTCCAAATTTCATAATTTTTCGAATCAATATGTGAGCGTGGCAAAGGAAAACGCGTTTGACCAGTTTCAGTTGATTTTAATCGACTGGAAATTGGCCATTTTTCCAACGGTCTCAGAATTCGGCGAAATTAGTTTTGTTAGGACCGTATCGTCAATACGAAGCTAGAAAATATTTTTTCTAGAATTTTTAGAGTTCGTATGCGACCCCGGTAATTTGAAATGTACGTTTAAAATTCAATATAATGATTTAAATGTAAATTCAAAAGGAAACGGATTGTAACGATCAAATCAGCTTGCGTGGCATATCCCATTGTGTTCAGAATGGGGGTAAAACGCTATGGGCGACAGGCGGTGGACCTCGTTTAGAGGTCGTATGTAAAAGTCAACTTTTAGCAGAATAAAATAATAATAAAAAAAAAAAAAAAAAAAAAAAGAAACATCTCTTCTCCCTTATATCTGCTGGCCCCCCCCCGATATTTTCTCAGAAGAAATAAAAAAAAAAAAAAAAAAAAAAGGGAGAAAGGGCGACAGGGGGGCGGAGCGCCGCCCCACCATCCACCGCGCCGCCTTGACCTCGCCGCCTCCCCCCTCCGACTCGCCGCCGCCGACCCCTCCCCAGATGATCGACGCCCTTTTTCAATTCGAACCCAAACCCGTTAAACCCCCCCCCTTTCCACCCCTGCGCTTCAGCACTGAAGACCCCACCACCGAAGTCGACCCCGCCTGCGCCAGTCCCACCTCCATCGAGCACCACTGCTGCCTCCGACCAAACGGAGCATCACCGTGAGCGCCCTAGGGCAGTCCGACATCCAAGCCAAGCCGGTGAGCTTTTATTCATTTAAATTATGTTTTCTAATTTATGAAGTGTAATTTAAAATCAGTTTTTTTATAGTTTTTAAAACCAAGTTTATACAATTTTTCAAATGGATAATAAAGCAATTTTTAAATCTGAAAACATTATTTTTAAATCTGAAAATATGTGGTCTTTAAAACAGAAATATAAAAAAATAAAAACAGCTTTGATTTTTAGGAATAAAAATAGCTTTGATTTATAGCGAATTAAAAATGTTGTTTTTTAAAAATTGAACTTCGAAAGAAAATTTGATTTTTAAATATATTGAACTTTGAACTAAAAATTCGATTTTTATATATTGAACTTCGAACTAAAAATTCGTTTTTTATATATTAAAAATTCGATTTTTATATATTGAACTTTGAACTAAAAATTCGTTTTTTTATATATTGAATAGCGAACTAAAAATATGATTTTTATATATTGAATAGCGAACTAAAAATATGATTTTTATATATTGAACTTTGAACTAAAAATTCGTTTTTTATATATTGAACTTCGAACTAAAAATATGATTTTTATATATTGAATAGCGAACTAAAAATATGATTTTTATATATTGAATAGCGAACTAAAAATATGATTTTTATATATTGAACTTTGAACTAAAAATTCGTTTTTTATATATTGAACTTCGAACTAAAAATATGATTTTTATATATTGAATAGCGAACTAAAAATATGATTTTTATATATTGAACTTTGAACTAAAAATTCGATTTTTATATATTGAACTTTGAACTAAAAATTCGATTTTTATATATTGAATAGCGAGGTAAAAATGTGATTTTTACGTATGTAGTGAAAGCAGCAACGAAGGTGACAAAAAGGCGAAACGACGAAGACTTCTGCAAAAGAAGAGCCGTGGAGCTAGGATAGCTATAAGTGAGAATTTCTCACCTTTCAAATTTATTTTCTAGTTATATATATATATACTAGGATGCAGACGGTGCTTAGTAGCACCCGACACAATCGTCCACAGACCATGGACTTGTTTGTTTGATTGATTGGTGATTGATTGCGATATTGGTTTGAATGTGATTTGTGGTATGAAAAATCGAATCGATGAATTGGTTAGGATTAGACGTGCGCCGTTATAAGGCGAAGGAGTAAGGCTAGGTTAGACCCTTACTCCAAATTTTGTGGTTTGCATAACGAAAGTGAATTTGATTGATGTGTGAATGGCGTGGGCCTTCACTAGACCGGGGATTAGGCTAGGCCTTGTCCCGTTTCTAGTATCGTGCCGTTATGCCGCCGAAATTTTCTAAAATAAGTTAGAAAAATAAAAATAGCATTTTATTTAAAGAATGAACTGAATAGAAATTCATATGTTAAAATAAAATGTATTATCGTTAAAAATATAATTTTTAACGTGAATGTGAATAAATAAATATTCATTTACAAACCAGACAGTTTGTTTATGTACACCTATTTGAATGACGTTGATTGGGTCGATAAATTTTACACATCGCCTAACTGCACAAATAAAAATCAGTGTTTGATTGTTTGAAACCCCACACGGGTGTTGGGATGAAATTTGAAGTTCACTCATCCTGATTGATTGAATATGTCGATCGATTGATTGACAGGCTGTTATAAGCGTTGAATATCTATATTTGATGCTTATACAGTGTAGTGCACTTTGGTTGATGGTTGATTATTTTCAATGCTATTATATACATGTGTTGTATGAAAATCCATATAATTAATTTTATATGGTAATTGATTGGGCCTCATTCCAGTTTTGAAAAAGAAATATTTGAAAAAGAAATATTTGAAATAGAATATTTGAAAATAAAGGAATATATGAAGCCGTGTTGATTAGATTGACGCCATTTTGACGTGAACGATATTTATATCGATTTTAAAAACGATTTCGAAATGAATTGAATTGAAAACGATTTCGAAATGAATTGAATTGAAAACGATTTCGAAATGAATTGAATTGAAAACGATTTCGAAATGAATTGAATTGAAAACGAATTCGAAATGAATTGAATTGAAAACGATTTCGAAATGAATTGAATTGAAAACGATTTCGAAATGAAATGAATTGAAAATGAATTCAAATTGAATTGAAATTTGAATTGAATAGAAATGAATTTTGAAACGAATTTATAAAGAAGAATTCAATTTCGATTTGAATTGAAAAGGAAGTTGAAATTGCTTTTGAAACGAATTTAAAACTATTTATATAATTCGTTTTAAATAATAATCGACGAAGTATATATTATATATATTATATATATAATATAATGGCCTGAATAGAACGCGCCGCGCCGCGGCAGTTCGCGAATTTCGACCATTGACTTCGAATGGACATTACGGGAGATCCGACCGTCGGATTCTCCTAAAACCGGAACCGTTGGGTTCGTATCGAAAAGAGCTTTCTAACGAATATTAGAAATTAGAAATCTAACGGTTGGATTTGGAATTATGTCCAAATCAAATTCGAAAAAGGTCGCAGTAAGTGCAGTTCGATGGCCATTGATGGAAATCGACTGTACGGGCCTTGATAAAATTATTAAAAATAGTAATAATTTATGTAAAATCATAAGAAATGATTTGTGAAGATTTGGGATGAAAAACTCCCTATTTGAAAAGATAAAAATAGATTTTTATCGGAATGAACTAGTTTTGAACTAGAATTATAATTCTATTTATTTTTAAATAAATAAATTGAATTTGAAATGGTTTTGAAAATAACCAAAATTTCCAATGATTGCATTGGAGTGGATTTGAATCGAAATTGTCTTCGGAATATTTCGATGTTGGAATTCGTGATATTACAGGTGTTGTTATGGAAATTTGAAAGATATATATTTGTATCGTTATTTCCAATACGACATTTGTTAGTCGTAGAATTCGATATTGAATATAAGCCGATATATTTTCTATTCAGAGCCTTGTATTGAATATCGAATGTGATTTGGGTTTGTCGTGAATGGTGTCTTCACTAACACTGTTCTTGAACCCAGTTGAGAAAAGATTAAATCTTTTTATTTAGATTTAATGAAGTGTACCAATTAAATAATATTTAATTGGAATTGAATCGATATTGATTTTTGGGTTTATCGTGGACAGTGTTTTAAATAACACTCGTTCTTTAACCCGATCATTGATGAAATGTGATTTTGGGTTGTCGTGAACGGTATCTTCAATAATACAGTTCTTAGACCTAAAGGAGTTAAGAAAATCAGAAACTAACTGGAGATTAGTTAAGTTGAATAGTTTCCGAGGTATTGATCTGATGTTGGTTTCGGCCTTCGGGATTCATACTTAGGGAATTGCTCACTTGCTGATTTACAATTAGGAACTGATTGAAATGGAATGTGACTTTGGGTTTATCGTGAACCGTGTTTTTAATGACACTGATTCTTTAACCCAGTCACAGATTAAAACTAAGTGGAGTTTTAATGAATCTTTAATTAGATTGAAAAGATCGAGAATGGAGTATCACCAGTTTTGCTCCAGGCGATAGTTAAATCTTTAATTAGATTTGAATGTGAAATTTAGAAACTAACTGGCGGTTAGCCAAGCAGAATGGTTTTCTGGATATTGATCTGATGTTGGTTTCGGCCTTCGGGGTTAATATTTGGGGAATTATTCTCTTGATTAATTTACGGTTAGTGACTAATGAATTGGAATGAGGCGTATGTTGTGTTTGTGTAACACTTATTTAAAATATACGCGAGTTATTCGGAAAGACCGGGTTTATCCCATTCTGAATAACTGATACGACGATAAGTCGAAGATGAAGACGATGGTCGAAGACCGGAGGTCTTCACGTCGTTTGGGTGATAACTGATGATCTTGATTGGGCTGTACACCCAAGAAGATGGAAACAGTTAGTGATCGTCCAGACGTACTTGGAGATCGATGGATATGCGGGGTACTAGGTGCCTCCGGTTTCGTTCAGACCCAGAACGGACTTGTAAATGGACTGTGTGTCTGACATCGGATTTCATCCTGTGTGACTGATATCGGTTGCATAGGATGGTTTGCCTGTGTGGCATGCTAAGATGCAAATGATCAAGGCTTCTGTTGAAAAGCAAAGTCTTGTGGTGGTGATCAAAGCACGGCCTTTGTGGCGTAGCTTTGTGTAACGTTTACCTCGCGTGTTTCACACCCGGTATGAACCAAAACGGGAGACGGACCTCAGGGAGGACTTGCGTTTCTTTCTAGCTAGAAGTGGCGTCAGTGGTTTTACACGCCCTGACGAGTTTGACTTATGTGGTTGTTGCTGTTGCGAGGCGCCTCGGTTATATCGGTTTCGGCCGAATGCATTCTGGTCGGCTGACGGACCAGACTTACACCCCATAGGGTGGGGAGACGTATTGTTCAGGTATAATAATCCACTCCGTGTGGACCGGCCCTGACGATCCAAGGGGCAGTTGCGGCTGTTCCTGAGGGGCGGGCTAGAGCGTCTCGAATCGGTTGAGGATCTTGCCCCTAGCCTCGGTTCATAGAAGGAAATCCAATTTCCAAATACGTGACATTTGCGGTTTTATTTGTAAACCTATATATGGCGACATAGTGGCATGGGACGCTCATGTCGCCTATGATTGATACTTATGATTTGAAGTGTTTTATACACTATGCACTTATAATAGTATCAAATGATTTGTTTTAAACGTATCAAGCATTCTTTGGCTGTTATAAGGGAAAACCCTATCCCCCGGCTTGCGATTGCATTGTGTGATAGGACCTGGGTCTTATAACAGCTTCATTTTTCTTTATTTAGCATTGCGCTGTTGTTTATGCACTGGTATTCTTGGGAGGAAACCCGTTCCGTGTTATACGGCGTGGTCCCTTGATTTACCTAGCTTTAAAAATAAAGATTAACTGTTTTAGTTCTCACACCAGTCACATGACTGACCTGGAGTTTATTGTTTTAACCTAAACTCTGGGTGCCCTTATTTTGACACGGGCAGCTAGTAGTTTTGGTTTTGCAGATTTATATTCACAGGATCCTGGTTTACAGCTGGAACGATATCCGGAAAGCTTTGTATCCGTATATCTACTTCTAGTTGTGTATTGTAATATTTTCCGCTGCTATGTATTTAAATGTAATTTAAATCTCTGATATTTCTGTGTAATATTCATTTATACTCTGTATATTCTTGTAATCTGATGCACTGTTGTTATATATAGTGAAATGTTCTTCTATATGCGTTCTGTTGTGGTTTGTTCTCGAATTATCCGTCGCTTTCCTTTACGGGGAAGTTGCGGGTCTTCACATAAGAATATAATTATGATGTTTTCGTGGCCAAATTCCCAATGTTGTAAAATTTCATTTTTCAACCCATTAATATATTATTATTTTGTTGCTAATTTTCATTACTTATTATTATTTATTTTAAATTAGATTATCTTAAGCTTGTTTAGGTATATTTTTATAGGGTGTTACAACTTCTTAAATCGTTCGTTGATTCTTCAGCTAGGAAAGGGATAGAACTGTTTTTAAACCTAATACAGATTTCTAGCTGAATTATTTCAAGTATTCTTAAGATGTTGTGTGGTCGCAGCCTTTTGTTGAGACTACCTTAAATCTTTGGATGACGGTTCGGGATTTGATAGCGGACTTTGGTATCGTTGTGACGAGGACAAGCATTTTTTGGATCACGTCAAATATTAGGAGATGATGCAGGAGGGTAAATATTTTAATCCATCCCTGATAAGGTTAAGGTCCAACAGATGTTTGAATCCCATTTAGCAGTTGGCTATCTATCGTTATACCTAGATTGGTCAACTAGTTGATGAGTTTTAGTATAATTAAACCTAGGTGTAACACCCCGTAATATTGTTAACATTAAAGAGGATAAATTAAATAATAATTAATTTAATATTAATAATTAAGGGAAACAGACTACGTTATTACGTCTGTCTCGAAATTCTGGTCAGGATAGACACCTAGTTTGCGTAAAACAGATAACATATGAAGAAGTTACGAACGATAAAAATTTGACAATCAAACCAGGTATAACTGGCGCACTTCACGAGTGTGCCAAGGAAATTTTACACTGGCGCACCTTTAAAGTGCGCCAATTGAGGTTTTTGGGTATTCGGGCCCTTTTCAAGTGGATGGCGACCCGTAACCTAATTCACTCTAGGGTTGAGGTGGCATTCGAATTCTGGACATTAGCAGCTATAAATATACCTCAATTCTCTTGTTTTCTTCACAAAGAATCAATGGCAACCAAACTCTGTCGGTGTGTGAATTGAACTGGATCTCTTATCTTCTTCTATCAACTAAGGAAAATTAAATCCAGAAATTCAAGATCCATTCTTTCTCAATTCTCTAAACCTAACGCTGTGAGTGTTTGCGAACAAATTAAACAATTGTAAACAACTGTAAAGTCCGTTCGGCTTTCCTAAACAACAAGGATTGTTGTAAAGGGTGTCGAACTATGGGACCAAAAATATTTTAATTAATAAATCCAATCAAGTTATTCCAGGATTTTGATTGATTGAAAACACAGAAAATAACAGTAATTAAATAAAAAGAGAAATTTATATAATAAGAGAAAGCAATTAGGGGATAATGACATAGATTGGATTCACACTCATCAATAGCCAACAAATAAATACAGATCTAATTCATGTTTCTGTCACACACATGAATCAACGATAATTAGGTTCTTAGAAACAAATAAGTAAATAACAACATGCATAGCCTATGCAGGAGTTGAGCTCTTAAACAGCCATAGACTATCAGGACAGATTCACTAATTAATTTCTAAAACCCTAAAATTAGATCTAAATCTAGTAATTGTTAGATCGAACACGAATATACCTTGTGAAGGAGCTGAAACACCCCACCTCCGTTAGGGTCACTCTAAAAGGGAATGCCCTAATTTTGGTGGAGGTTTATAAGTACAAGTCACAGATATACAAGACAGATATAAGAACACATATTTGTAAACAGCGGAAGAACAACAAACTTTTATTTCATAAAGTCAAATACGTGTTACAACAACATCCTTTCCAAAAACATAACATAACACTTTGAGAAACTGCTGTGGTCAAGTACATTATTTAAAGAAGCATAAATAAAACATAGATAAACTGCAAGAGCCCCACAGTGGATTTTCCAAAGCCATAGTTCAAAACAGGAAAGTCCAAGCAATACATTTCTCTTCTTCAAGCTGGATGTTGAGGTTGATCAAGCTGCTGTGTTCCCTCCCTGAGAACCTGGGGGGGAAACGGAAGAAAGAAGACGAAAGAAAAGTAGAGTCAGACATAAAGCCTGAGTAAGTCTAGTACTATTTTGTCTATGAATAAAGAACTGGGTAAGATAAGTATAAACAAGAAGTGGGCATGCACTATAAACTTGGTTAAGTTGTCTAGGGTCGAATATACTATCGTACCCCATGTTGATCTCTGAACCCATATAAATTAGTTTCCAACTGGCACCCCAAAATCAGGGTGATGTGATCAATTCTATGATGATCGGCTCCTACTCGCATAGTTACATGTGTCTTACGGCCCCCGATGTCTGTAGTTACCTATGCTGGTCCCACCATGGGGTGTATCAAGTCCCATAGTGGCAACCCGACACAACCTTAGAGTGCACAGGTATGCTACTGGTGTCCAGTGCCTTATTTTTCTACACCGGAGTGTGTGCACGCCCGCACTCCGTTAGAACCTACACTGCTACACCACCGCCGTCGATTTGACCTCTTACAATCAGCCCAGTAATCGTGCCCCACCCTGCCTAGTTTCAGGGTATCCTGATAAACCTTTTAGGGTTACTGCTGAAAAGGGTCCCCCGTTACTAGGTTTTCTATCTCTAGCCAACATGCTAAGTTGGTTAAGTGTTTCCTAACCTAACCCCACCAGTCCGTTTAGTTTAGCATGTTCCATTTTGATTAAGTCTTTAGTTCACTTAATCCTAACAATCCTGACTCAGCCTTAATTGTCTTTTTAAGGCCCTGACCTCTCACATTAGACAGGTATTGTTGTGGCTGCCTGTTGCCGGTTGGTTCCGGGCAGTCTTACGCCACAACTCAGTCTAACCTCGGGTCCTTATTGGGCTCCATGTTTAACCTCCCACATTGGATAGGTATTGTTGTGACTACTGGACAGCCGGGCGGTTCCGGGCAGGTTTACATCACAACTCAATCCAACCTCGGGTTAAACACATCGTATGTTCTACATTTACATATTTTGTCATTCCTCTTTATTTCTTATATGTAAATATTTGCGGCCCATTATTAAGTTAATGGTGTAAAGGTTACACCAATCATGGGCCCAACCCATACTTGAGTTTGGGCCCTTCTATTTTATATTTTCATTCATTAGTAATTTTAACCCAACGTTATTTTCCCCCGTTTAACACGTCCGTTTATATATTTTGGGCTTAGCCTTTTAAAGCCCAAATTAGCCATGCGAAAAGGGGAGGCTTAAAGCGTGATTACATACACAAAGAGGGGAAGGTGAGCGCATGAACTTGCATATGACGTTGGAAATACATAATAGAAACTGGTGTACTTGCATATATATACTTTGGTCATAAAGCATAGGTGACATGAACCAAACCATGTAAACTTAAGATAAGAATCTAACTTAGGTGTCACATAGTCTTAACTACAACATAGACCTATATTCTCATTTAGGCATAAACATAAACAAGTCATGTTCATAAGGTTTCTACATGTTTACAAAGGGGATACTTTGTTACTAACACAAAAGCATAGTTCAACTTAATCATGATTTAAGTCTAATCACATAACGATGGTATAAACATACTTATGCATAAATATTCCTAATCATGGTGTTTGCTTTAATCTTGCAAAAAGGGATTTTTGAGTCTAACCTAGCCATGTCTCACATATGTCATCATATAATTCTTATAAACAAGATAGACTTAATCATGGATTTCAATTATGCCAAATATCATTCATAGCCTAGCCATATTCATAAGTTTGCAAAAGCATGACTTAATACATGGATTATGGTGTCAAAATTCCAACATAGTTTCATATGAACTATAATAACCAAACTTGTTTCAATTACTTGCAAAATGATTTATGCACAAAAATATACATCATGATGGCATAACAACAAAGCCCCAAACTTGCATGAATTTCAATCAACTACATACATGTAGCTTCAACGTAGATTACATAATTTGCGAAATATTCCAAACGCATACTTGCATAGAACTACCGCAAGTAGTTCTTTATAATGAATAACATAAATTTTGCACAAATATGAATTACTTTATTATCCCAATTCAAGCATACAAATCAGCACAGTTATTTATTCATACCAAAGTAATACTCTACTTACAATGGTTGCGGCGAATTCTCTAATTAAGAAATATGATTCCTTTGTTGAATTGATTGGCTTTAGGTTGCTTTAGGCTTTAGAATTTTCCTCCTAATCCTCTCTCTAGTTGGCGGCTACCTCTAGTCGTTCCTCAGCAACATGGCGGCTATGTTCTTAATTTTGAATGAATAGATTAGGGTTTAGTCTAGGGTTGTTTATATAGAGGTTAGGAACTGATTAGGACCCTTGATGTTGCTAGGTTAGATCGTAGCCATTCATTCGATAGAGAGACCAATTAAAACTTGCCACCTAGCCCTAATGACAAAGCAGACCACAGAAAATCGGAGGAACACAGACCTGGCCAGCCAGGTTGACTGGGCTCGACCAGGTCGATACCCCTGTCGACAGGGCTGTCGACAGCCCTGTCGACATGGGTAGCCCAGGTCGACAGCCCAGTCGACCTGGGTGGCCCAGGCGGGTGTTCTTCCACCCTGGCCCGTTGGGCCCTACTTCGGAATATTTAATTATTTAATTCTGTTTGAATTTTAAATTTAATTCAAAACTTCCGAAGGCCATATCTTCTTCATACGGACTCCGTTTTTCGAAAACTCGGACTCTATTTCGCGTATTTTTCCGAGACGAATGCAATGGCGTATCCCGTTTCCCTTAGTTCTTTGATTTCAGATTAATTATCCTTTAATTTATGAATTTCACAGTTATAGAATTTTCGGGGTGTTACATTCTCCCCCACTTAAAAGGATTTCGTCCCCGAAATCTTCAAGTTAGGAGGAATGTATATCCTAACATCCAATCATCCATCTACTCATTCATCAAATACGAGCATCCATTGTCCTTAAAAGACTTCTAATGCTTCATGATCATATGCAAAGTGTGTGTGTACATGTACTTATCTAATGCAAAATCAGGCGGTCTACTGATTCAGTTGACCTCCTTAATGCGAATTATGTAAGTGCCATGCATCCATTATGTATGCAAATTTTCCTATTCTTGATTCTACATGAGTGCACAACCGTTCAATACAAATGCAACATCCACATGTCAACATATTAATGTTCAACCATAGACGAAAGCAAACATATATGCATATGCAATATGAAGTGACTGAGCCGATCTAAAACCTAAATTGTGTGTGTATATGCAACCACGAGCAACCACTAGCAATCACTTGCAACCACTTGCAACCATCATCCATAACATGTTTCAACTACATGTTTCCATCCAAAGGGTTTCTACCTAAAAGATACGGTCGAGGAAATATACCTAAAAAGATAGATAAAAGCGCAACTTAAGGAAAAAGAAAGATCAAGGATGTACCCTCGAACAGAAAAGGGTAGGCAGTACGTATTCTAGCTTCAGTTTCCCAAGTCGCGTCTCCCTCGGCGTCGCTCCACTGAACTTTGACGAGCTTGACTTCGCGGTTGCGTAGCTTCTTCACTTCCGTCCCTAAGATGCGGGTTGGAACTCTCCTTATGGTTGCTTCGCGTTCCACTTCGGCCTCTTCGAGGATATTTGGCTCTACCACTTCAGCGGACTCATGTAGACATTTTCGTAGATGTGAAACGTGAAAAACGTTGTGGACTCCAGCCAACTTCTCGGGTAGCTCTAATCTGTAGGCCATTTTCCCAATTTTCTCGATGATAGGGAATGGCCCTACGAACCTTGGCGCTAGCTTTCCTGTGGTTCCGAAACGAACAACGTTCCTTAGCGGTGATACCTTGAGAAAAACTCTGTCTCCAACCTCAAATTCAAGGTCGGTCCTCCTCTTGTCGGCATAGGACTTTTGTCTGTCTTGGGCCGTCTTCATCCTTCTTCGTATTAAGTCTACTTTCTCTGAGGTCTCTCGGATCATATCTGGTCCAAGTATGAGCTTATCCGTGGACTCCCACCAACAAGTGGGCGATCGGCACGGTCTTCCATATAAAGCTTCGAAGGGCGCCATTCCGATGGTTGCTTGATAGCTGTTGTTGTAGGCAAATTCCACCAAAGGAAGGTGGTCTTCCCATGTCCCTCCGAAGTCAAGGACGCATAACCTTAAAAGGTCTTCCAAAACTCTGTTCACTCTCTCTGTTTGGCCGTCGGTTTGGGGATGATAGGCCGTGCTCAAGCATAACTGCGTTCCTACTGCTTCTTGCAGACTCCGCCAAAACTCGCTGGTGAAGATGGGGTCTCGGTCACTAACAATGCTAGATGGTATTCCATGGAGTCGAACGATTTCCTTAAGGTAAAGTGATGCTAGGGATGAGGCAGTTCTTTTACTTTTGACAGGTAAAAAGTGGGCGCTTTTAGTAAGCCTATCCACTATTACCCAAATGCTAGTGTTGCCTCTCCTAGACCTAGGCAGCCCATCGATGAAGTCCATTGAGATGCTATCCCACTTCCACTGTGGGACCTCCAGAGGATGTAGCAGTCCGCCAGGCTTTTTCTGTTCCGCCTTAACCTGTTGGCACACCATACACTTAGAAACAAACTCTGCCACGTCCTTTTTCATGCCGTTCCAAAAGAAAGTCCTTTTTATGTCTTTGTACATTTTATCCCCGCCTGGGTGTATCGTCATCTTGGAGTGATGTGCTTCCTCGAGAACCTTCTTTACTAAATCTTTTGTCTGTGGGATGCATAGTCTTCCGTCTCGCCTTAGGAAACCCTTATCGTCGATGGAGTATCTGTTGAGGTGACTTGAAGTCTCACCCCTAATTAGCCTATCAATTATTTCTACAAGCTGAGGGTCTTCGCGTTGTGCTGTCCCTACTGAATCCACTAAGGTTGGGCGCACTTCGAGAGATGCTAGCAAGCCTGGTACGAAATCGGAGGAGGGCCTAAAGTCGAAACTGGCTATAAACTCTAGGCTTTGTCTTTCAACAAACAACGGGCTTAGGGTCAATTTCTTTCGGCTCAACGCGTCTGCTACTACGTTGCCTTTGCCCGGAGTATAGGAGATTTCGAAATCGTACGAGGCAAGAAACTCCATCCATCTTTGTTGCCTCAAGTTAAGATCCTTCTGCGAGAAAAGATATTTCAACGATTTATGGTCAGTGTAAAGTTCGAACTTCTCACCTAGGAGATAGTGTCGCCAAGACTTGAGTGCAAAGACGATGGCGGCTAACTCAAGATCGTGGGTTGGGTAGTTCTTTTCGTGCACCTTCAACTGCCTCCCGCCATAAGCTACTACCCTTCCTTCTTGCATTAAGACGGCGCCTAGACCTGTCCCACATGCATCCGTATAAACAGTGAACATCTTGCTCCCATCTGGCAGCGTCAAAACTGGGGCTGTTGTAAGAGCCCTTTTCAGTCGTTGGAAAGCAAACTCGCAATCCAAGTCCCAATTGAACACTAGATTCTTCTTAGTCAATTTCGTGAGCGGAGCTGAGATTTTCGCAAAATCCCTTATGAATTTTCGATAGAAACCTGCTAGTCCTAGGAAGCTTCGGACCTCAGTTGCATTCCTTGGTGTCTTCCAATCCTGTACCGCCACTACCTTCGCAGGGTCCACCGCTAACCCTTGTTTGGATACTATGTGCCCAAGGAACCTCACCTCTTCTCTCCAAAAGTGGCATTTGGAGAATTTGGCTTTTAGTTGGTGGACTCGCAAAGTTTCCATGATTGCCCTTAAGTGTTGAGCTTGTTCCTCTTCACTCTTTGAGAAGATAAGGATATCATCTACGAAGACCACTACGAATTTGTTGAGGAAATCTCTAAATACCCTACTCATCAGGTCCACGAAGTAAGCAGGTGCATTTGTCAAGCCGAAAGGCATGACAAGCCATTCAAAGAAGCCGTCTGGGGTTCTGAACGCCGTTTTATCGATGCTATCTTCAGCCACCCTTAGCTGATGAAAACCGGTTGCTAAATCGAGTTGGGAGAAAACAGACGCTCCTACAAGCTGGTCAAATAAATCGTCAATTCTAGGGAGAGGATGCCTATTCTTTTTCGTTAGCTTGTTGAGCTCCCTATAGTCAACACATAGACGGAGTGAACCATCCGCCTTTGTGGCGAACACCACTGGAGCGCCCCATTCTGAAATGCTCCTCCTAATGAACCCCTTTTCTAGAAGCTCTTTAATCTGTTTACTGAGCTCTTTTCTTTCTCGTGGAGCCATATGTCTAACGGGCAACGCAACGGGCTTTGCATTATCTACAAGATATATGCGGAAGTCTATTTCCCGCTTCGGAGGCAAGCCCTTCACCTCTTCGAAGACATCCGGATATTCCCGGACCACTCTAACTGATTGCAAATTTTCAACAGAGGCATCTAGCGATTCAAGATAACTAAGCATAACCGCATACGAGGGATTACAAGAAATTTCCAAAGTATTACCGAGCGGGGTTAGGAGCCTAACAACCCTTTTCTCACAATCAAGGATAGCCCCATTACTGGATAGCCAATCCATACCCAAAATCAAACCATAACCCGAAAAGCCCAAAACAAAGGCACTACATTGAAATTCAACACTTAGGATAGAAATTTTCAAATCCAAACAGATCATAGACAAATGAGCTGGGCCCCCAATTGGGTTTGAAACAATTAAGGGGTCCTCTACCATACTAGTTTTTAGGTGCAGAGATTCTACTAAAGCAGACGAGATAAAGGAGTGTGATGCGCCGGAATCAAATAAAGTGCGAACGGGGTGATCATAAAGATAAACTACGCTTTCTACAGAAGTATTTATACCTCGCTGTTGCAATGGTGGCGCTTCTAGCACATGAACCTGTGCCCCTGGGGTGGATCCAGCGCCCTGCCCCTGTCCTCGTTTCTTTGGGCAGTCCTTAGCCCTGTGTCCTGTCTGACCGCATGAAAAGCACCCACCATTCTCCTTGGCCTTCTTTTTCCGGCAGTCCTTTACTAAGTGCCCCACTTTGCCACAGAAATTACACTTCCTCTTCTCCTTGTTGCCTTTCCCGCCTTTCTTAAAGTCCGTCTTCTTAGGCTGCAAACCCTCTTTCTTCCCTTGAGAGCTTTCTGCCTTTGTCTCCTTCTTGCCCTTGTCCTCTTCATTCAGCAATGCCATTTGCACCAATCTTTCATACGTGGCTCCCATGGGTATATGGGTCATGGACAAACTGTGTAATGGCTCATTTAACCCTTTGACGAAACGGAGAGCCTTCTTGTGCGGGGTGTTGACTAGGTCAAGCCCAAACCTAGCCAGCTCATCGAACTGATTCACATATTCTCTGACAGTCTTGTCTCCTTGCTTAAGAAATAAGAATTTTTCCAACTGCAAACTCCTTTCCGCATCTGAGAGAAATTTGGTCTCAAACCTTGCCCTAAAGTCCTCCCATGTCTCCACTGGTCTTTCAGCATTAGTGACCTCCCACCAGTAGGAAGCCTCGCCCTTCAATAGCCACACCGCCAGTTGTACTTTTTGTCTATCCTCTACCTCAAAGATGATGAATAGGTCCTCCGTTTCTTTCAGCCAATTCCTAGCTGCTACGAAGGACTCGGTTCCATGGAAATCCCTTCCTCCCATAGCTTTAAAATCTTTACATATCTTAGCAAAAGTGTTTCCCCGAGGAGGAGGTGGAGGAAAAGGTGCTGCTGCAGCTGGATGATTTCCTTCAGCTGGGGGAGGAGGAACGGTAGGACCTGGCTGAGTGGCCCTAGCTTCTAAGAACCGTCTAAACCAACCAGGTATGGGCACCCCTTCCGGCAAGTTAAGTTCTTGGGACATGCTGAAACAAAAAGGATAGATTCAAAACGAAGGATAAGAGATAGTACCTATGGCTTTGGGGAGTGGACTTTGCCTTTTTAAAATAAAATAACAATTTTCTTTTTAAAATGCTTCTTTAAATTTCCTTTTTGAAGATAATTTTTTTTTTCAAAACTTTTTATCTTATCTGGTCAACCTATGCTCTGATACCAAGTGAAACACCCCACCTCCGTTAGGGTCACTCTAAAAGGGAATGCCCTAATTTTGGTGGAGGTTTATAAGTACAAGTCACAGATATACAAGACAGATATAAGAACACATATTTGTAAACAGCGGAAGAACAACAAACTTTTATTTCATAAAGTCAAATACGTGTTACAACAACATCCTTTCCAAAAACATAACATAACACTTTGAGAAACTGCTGTGGTCAAGTACATTATTTAAAGAAGCATAAATAAAACATAGATAAACTGCAAGAGCCCCATAGTGGATTTTCCAAAGCCATAGTTCAAAACAGGAAAGTCCAAGCAATACATTTCTCTTCTTCAAGCTGGATGTTGAGGTTGATCAAGCTGCTGTGTTCCCTCCCTGAGAACCTAGGGGGGAAACGGAAGAAAGAAGACGAAAGAAAAGTAGAGTCAGACATAAAGCCTGAGTAAGTCTAGTACTATTTTGTCTATGAATAAAGAACTGGGTAAGATAAGTATAAACAAGAAGTGGGCATGCACTATAAACTTGGTTAAGTTGTCTAGGGTCGAATATACTATCATACCCCATGTTGATCTCTGAACCCATATAAATTAGTTTCCAACTGGCACCCCAAAATCAGGGTGATGTGATCAATTCTATGATGATCGGCTCCTACTCGCATAGTTACATGTGTCTTACGGCCCCCGATGTCTGTAGTTACCTATGCTAGTCCCACCATGGGGTGTATCAAGTCCCATAGTGGCAACCCGACACAACCTTAGAGTGCACAGGTATGCTACTGGTGTCCAGTGCCTTATTTTTCTGCACCGGAGTGTGTGCACGCCCGCACTCCGTTAGAACCTACACTGCTACACCACCGCCGTCGATTTGACCTCTTACAATCAGCCCAGTAATCGTGCCCCACCCTGCCTAGTTTCAGGGTATCCTGATACACCTTTTAGGGTTACTGCTGAAAAGGGTCCCCCGTTACTAGGTTTTCTATCTCTAGCCAACATGCTAAGTTGGTTAAGTGTTTCCTAACCTAACCCCACCAGTCCGTTTAGTTTAGCATGTTCCATTTTGATTAAGTCTTTAGTTCACTTAATCCTAACAATCCTGACTCAGCCTTAATTGTCTTTTTAAGGCCCTGACCTCTCACATTAGACAGGTATTGTTGTGGCTGCCTGTTGCCGGTTGGTTCCGGGCAGTCTTACGCCACAACTCAGTCTAACCTCGGGTCCTTATTGGGCTCCATGTTTAACCTCCCACATTGGATAGGTATTGTTGTGACTACTGGACAGCCGGGCGGTTCCGGGCAGGTTTACATCACAACTCAATCCAACCTCGGGTTAAACACATCGTATGTTCTACATTTACATATTTTGTCATTCCTCTTTGTTTCTTATATGTAAATATTTGCGGCCCATTATTAAGTTAATGGTGTAAAGGTTACACCAATCATGGGCCCAACCCATACTTGAGTTTGGGCCCTTCTATTTTATATTTTCATTCATTAGTAATTTTAACCCAACGTTATTTTCCCCCGTTTAACACGTCCGTTTATATATTTTGGGCTTAGCCTTTTAAAGCCCAAATTAGCCATGCGAAAAGGGGAGGCTTAAAGCGTGATTACATACACAAAGAGGGGAAGGTGAGCGCATGAACTTGCATATGACGTTGGAAATACATAATAGAAACTGGTGTACTTGCATATATATACTTTGGTCATAAAGCATAGGTGACATGAACCAAACCATGTAAACTTAAGATAAGAATCTAACTTAGGTGTCACATAGTCTTAACTACAACATAGACCTATATTCTCATTTAGGCATAAACATAAACAAGTCATGTTCATAAGGTTTCTACATGTTTACAAAGGGGATACTTTGTTACTAACAAAAAAGCATAGTTCAACTTAATCATGATTTAAGTCTAATCACATAACGATGGTATAAACATACTTATGCATAAATATTCCTAATCATGGTGTTTGCTTTAATCTTGCAAAAAGGGATTTTTGAGTCTAACCTAGCCATGTCTCACATATGTCATCATATAATTCTTATAAACAAGATAGACTTAATCATGGATTTCAATTATACCAAATATCATTCATAGCCTAGCCATATTCATAAGTTTGCAAAAGCATGACTTAATACATGGATTATGGTGTCAAAATTCCAACATAGTTTCATATGAACTATAATAACCAAACTTGTTTCAATTACTTGCAAAATGATTTATGCACAAAAATATACATCATGATGGCATAACAACAAAGCCCCAAACTTGCATGAATTTCAATCAACTACATACATGTAGCTTCAACGTAGATTACATAATTTGCGAAATATTCCAAACGCATACTTGCATAGAACTACCGCATGTAGTTCTTTATAATGAATAACATAAATTTTGCACAAATATGAATTACTTTATTATCCCAATTCAAGCATACAAATCAGCACAGTTATTTATTCATACCAAAGTAATACTCTACTTACAATGGTTGCGGCGAATTCTCTAATTAAGAAATATGATTCCTTTGTTGAATTGATTGGCTTTAGGTTGCTTTAGGCTTTAGAATTTTCCTCCTAATCCTCTCTCTAGTTGGCGGCTACCTCTAGTCGTTCCTCAGCAACATGGCGGTTATGTTCTTAATTTTGAATGAATAGATTAGGGTTTAGTCTAGGGTTGTTTATATAGAGGTTAGGAACTGATTAGGACCCTTGATGTTGCTAGGTTAGATCGTAGCCATTCATTCGATAGAGAGACCAATTAAAACTTGCCACCTAGCCCTAATGACAAAGCAGACCACAGAAAATCGGAGGAACACAGACCTGGCCAGCCAGGTTGACTGGGCTCGACCAGGTCGATACCCCTGTCGACAGGGCTGTCGACAGCCCTGTCGACATGGGTAGCCCAGGTCGACAGCCCAGTCGACCTGGGTGGCCCAGGCGGGTGTTCTTCCACCCTGGCCCGTTGGGCCCTACTTCGGAATATTTAATTATTTAATTCTGTTTGAATTTTAAATTTAATTCAAAACTTCCGAAGGCCATATCTTCTTCATACGGACTCCGTTTTTCGAAAACTCGGACTTTATTTCGCGTATTTTTCCGAGACGAATGCAATGGCGTATCCCGTTTCCCTTAGTTCTTTGATTTCAGATTAATTATCCTTTAATTTATGAATTTCACAGTTATAGAATTTTTGGGGTGTTACAGGAGCATAGCTCTTAAACGACACAGAATATGAAGGTTGGATCTAACCCTTGATTCAGATTTAGATCTACATGAATAAAGTCCTCATCTATTGACTATGTGATTCATGTTGAATCATATCTATTAGCGTCATCACCCCCTAATCAAAGGGGATTAGCTAGACATAGCTAAAGAAGAAGAGAAAAATAAACTAAATAACATGAACATAAATAAAATAAAATAACAACTGAGAGAAAGGGAGAAGAAGAGTTTTATTTCAAGAAGAGAATTACAGAATAAAACTAAGTGTGTTTTACAATGAATGAGATACAATGTATTTATAGCTTATATGACAAAGACTACTTGGCAAATTCCATAATGTGGGACAAAACCCCTTTTCCAAAATAGCACATAAATCAAATAGCTCAGTGTGAACGCGTGCAGCGCATGAATGAGAAGCCTTGCAAATTACATGATATGGGACAAATAACTTAGCCCAATTAGCAACTAGACCAATGTGAATGCATACAGATGTCATGGAAAATAGGTTGCGGGCTTCAACTCCAATTGCCTTAAGAATGAATAACAACTCCAAGTGATCATTATGGAAAAGCATTGAATCTTGTCTTTAAAATATACAGCAGAAGGCGATTAAATAGCAACTTTTCTTCAGGTCTTCAAGCTTTAATCCAGATCTAAAATTCAACACTCTTCTTGCACAAATTCTTCAAGATTTTTCAACAATTAAGTGCGTTAATCCATTCATCAAAAATAATCTGTAGACACAACTATAAATGCACAGTATCAATTATTTAAAAGATAAAATAAGATAAATATGCGGATAAAATATACACATTTACGTGTATATCAGTGAGTTTCTAGTTGCTTTTAGGTTTAACTAAAAAAAAGGGAATTATGAAAGACTGTGAATTGGATATGATGTAAACTATGAATCTATGGTATTATTAAAACTCATACTATGTCATGATAGATCTACAACTTTAGATCTAAAGCAATTGTGGTTATTATATTATATTGCCTATATGGATCTTGACTTGTAACTATGTTGTTGTGAATGTAAATCTGTTAATTTTGACAGTTGCAACATTTGTTAGATCAAATTCTTTATGTAAATCACCTTTCTCCTGTCATAATGCGATCAACTTAGTTATGTTGTAAATTGGACATGTGAATCCATATTTAGATCTAAACATGCTATTATGTCATTCTAATGGTGTTAGATCTATTTTAACCTCTAGATTTGTATTATGTGATCTAATTTATCACCTTGTGTTATCATGTTAGATCTAAACCAATTGTACATCTAAACTATTGATTTTGATCTTACTATGCTTATTGAGACATCGTAGTTATGTTAGAACCAATTGACTGCCACAAGTTCACCAGATTTATGTTCATCTTGTTATGAGGTTAATTACATGTCCATGCCAGTATGTATGTTCACCTTGTCACCATGCTAGTTTATGTTTATGCCAAGATGGTCACTTTGATTATATTCCCATTATTTTCCCTATTATCATTTATAACTAGGCTATTGTCTAGCCTAGGCATGCCGCCAGTTTATGACTGCGCTAGTTAGGAAACGGGGGAAAAAGGGTTAATATTGGCACAATTTGAATATGAACATTTCTGGACATATAATTCAAATTATTGGGTAAAAAGGGTATTAACACCTATAAAAGGAAAGGATTAATTAATTGGTTAGTTAATTAAAAATGGAATGTCGAGTAATTACAATTAGGAATTGTAATCGTACTTATGACACGAGGTTAGGTTGCATTAGTGGTGGAAGTCTACCCGGACCCGACCGACATATCCAGCGTCCACTAATGTTGAACCTAATGTGGGAGGTCTAAGTAAGAAAAGACGAATCGAGCTAAGACACGAGGTTAGGACCAACTGTGGAATAAGTCTGCCCGGACCCGACCGGCATATCCAGCATCCACACGTTGTAGGCCTAATGTAGAGGGTTTAGCCCATTATAAACCATAAATGGACATGGTAATAAATTGGACTACTTAACCAAATCTAATCCATAGGGATTTTATGATTATGAACTAAGGTTAGTGTTAAGTAAATTGATTGGAATAGTGGATGGGTTAAGTAAATCTAGAGGGGGTGGGTAATATTTACATATAGGCTCATGAACTTTACCCGATAAAGTTATGTAATTAAAGACACCTAGTGGTATACATAACCGGAGAAAATAATAAAGTTATGTAATTAAAGACACCTTTTAGGGTAAGCATAACTGGTATACGGCTATGTAATTAAAGACACCTAGTGGTATACATAGTCAGTGAAAACCCTAGTAGGGGATACAAGACAAAGGGGAGAGCATGTATTATATTGTGCGGGACACATTTCAGTCATTAACATCGAGTAAGTATCAAATAAAATACTCTGTACTAGGAGGAGAGAGGACACGCTTACTGACTGATTGTAAGAGATCCAAACATGGAGGACGGTGTAGGCAGCGCATAACGACTGGGCCATGTGCGTGCATGAGCCGGGCAGAGGGGGATTATCTTAAGCTTGTTTAGGTATATTTTTATAGGGTGTTACAGTTTCGTAAATCGTTCATTGATTCTTCAACTAGGAAAGGGGTATATCTGTTTTTAAATCTAATACAGATTTCTAGCTGAATTATTTCAAGTATTCTTGAGATGTTGTGTGGTCGCAGCCTTTTGTTGAGACTACCTTAAATCTTTGGATGACTGTTCAGGATTTGATAGCGGACTTTGGTATCGTTGTGACGAGGACACTCATTTTTCGGATCACGTCAAATCTTAGGAGAAGATGCAGGAGGGTAAATATTTTAATCCGTGCTTGATAAGGTCAAGGTTCAACCGTTATTTGAATCTCATTTAGCAGTTGGCTATCTATCGTTATACCTCGATTGGTCAACTAGTTGATGAGATTTAGTATACTTAAACCTGGGTGTAACACCCCGTAATTTTGTTTTTTTTTTAGGAAGACGGGTGTGTAGCGTGAAACTACACAGCCGATAACGAGTTAATATGATAGAAGAAGATATAAGCTGGTCAACAAAGCCTGACCAGTAACCAAAAGAGACATAAGTTCAGACCAAGCAGGTCTTTAGATAAGTACCAGAGCATACGCAACTACATATACAATAGCTAGCCAAATATAAAACAGTACACAACCAAAATACTGCAGTCAAGATAGAACTAGTATAGAGCAGGAGTGAACACCATCGAGCTTAACGTGGGAAGAGGGTGCTGCTACCTTGGGACCCTAGAGATTGCGGCATTGGGAGAGAGAGTCTGAAACGAGCACGCCTCGCCAATCCTGTCCATGAATCCAAAAGATGGAGAATATGATAACAAGTTCCCATCAAACGCTTAGCCGGTCTGCCAAAGGTAATAGCGTTGCGTTCCAACCAAACACACCATGAAAAAATAGCCAATATGGAGTCTAAAAGAGGGTCAGGGGGTTATATTGCATGTAATCAAAGAAAGAGCTGATGGAGGGGATTGAGGAACAGATTGCAGCCCAAACTGCATAAGAGAAATCGCATTCGAAAAATAAATGAGAAATTGTTTCATTACATTGATTACAGAGCACACAATAGGGATCGACATTGATATTGAAGTGACGCAGTCTGACTTTGGTGTTTATGCGATTACGAATAAGGAGCCATTGAAAAAAGATAACTCTCGGAGGCAAGCGGCATTTCCAGATACGAGGGAAGGAGAAGCATCTCCCAGGATGAACAAGGAATCTATAACATGATGCAACAGAGAAGGATTTGGATGGACCTAAAGCCCAATAAATTGTATCTTGCTCATTAGAAAGATGTGTGGAGTTAAGAATTTGATCAATAGAAAAAATCTCGTGAAGAGACTCAAGGCCCAAGAATGATGACGGAAATAAGCCCAATGGGCCAAGCTCATGGGCCATAGCAACAGTTAGAGGACTAAGGTGATTGATTGATGCCAGGTTAGGGTAACGAGAGCAGAAGGGGATCTGACCATTCCAAATATCAAGCCAAAAGAGGCAGGATTCACCATTACCTTCCTCTGCATGGAAAAGCGATTTGATTCTTGTAATTGTGGAGAGTACTCCTTTCCAAAATGGCGAGGGCTTATCATCTGGTCTGAAATGAAGGATGAGAGAGGGATTAGAATTGTATAAGCGAGATAAGATCCATTTTTTCTAGATAAATTGTCCAGGCGAGAGAGCTCTCCAGAGCCATTTGGCTAACAAAGCCTGATTAAAGGAGGAAAGATCAAGAATACCAAGGCCACCATGAATAGTTGATAGGCAGACAGTTTGCCAATTGATGAGATTTTTCAGCTTATTACCATTCCAGAGAAAAGAACGTCGGATTGAATCAATTTTGTCGATAACCCAAATTGGGAATTTGTGGATTGACATCCAGTATGTTGGCATTGATGAGAGAACATGTTTCACAAGTATAAGGCGACCAGCAGATGATAGAGAGTTTGCTTTCCAGCATGACAGTCTGTGTTCGATCTTAGAGATGAGGGGTTGCCAGTCAGCTTTGTGAAGTTTGGTAGGTCGAAGGGGGATGCCAAGATAGTTGATTGGGAAAGAATTAAGAATTAAGGGAAATAGACTACGTCATTACGTCCGTCTTGAAATTCTGGTCAGGATAGACACCTAGTTTGCGTAAAACAGATAATATATGAAGAAGTTACGGACGATAAAAGTTTGACAATCAAACCAGGTATAACTGGCGCACTTCACGAGTGTGTCAAGGCAATTTTACACTGGCGCACCTGTAAAGTGCGCCCATTAGGGTTTTTGGGTATTCGGGCCTTTTTCAGGTAGTTGGCGACCCGTGACCGGATTCAATCTAGGGCTGAGGTGGCATTCGAATTCTGGACATTAGCAGCTATAAATATACCTCAATTCTCTTGTTTTCTTCACAAAGAATCAATGGCGGCCAAACTCTGCCAGTATGTGAATTGAACTGGATCCCTTATCTTCTTCTATCAACTAAGGCAAATCAAATCCAGAAATTCAAGATCCATTCTTTCTCAAACCTAACGTTGTGAGTTTCTAGTTGCTTTTATGTTTAAATAAATAAAAGGGAATTATGAAAGACTGTGAATTGGATATGATGTAAACTATGAATCTATGCAATTATTAAAACTCATACGATGTCATGATAGATCTACACCTTTAGATCTAATGCAATTGTGGTTATTATATTATATTGCCTATGTGGATCTTGACTTGTAACTATGTTGCGGTGAATGTAAATCTGTTAATTTTGACAGTTGCAACATTGGTTAGATCTAATTCTTTATGTAAATCACCTTTCTCCTGTCATATTGAGATCAACTTAGATATGTTGTAAAGTGGACATGTGAACCCATATTTAGATTTAAACATGGTATTATGTCATTCTAATGGTGTTAGATCTATTTTAACCTCTAGATCCGAATTATGTGATCTAATTTGTCACCTTGTGTTATCATGTTAGATCTATACTAATTAAACATCTAAACTGCTGACTTAGATCTTACTATTCTTATTGATACATCATAGTTATGTTAGAACCAATTGACTGCTACAAGTTCACCAGTTTTATGTTCATCTTGTTATGATGTTAATTACATGTCCATGCCAGTATGTATGTTCACCTTGTCACCATGCTAGTTTATTTTTATGCCAAGACGGTCACTTTGATTATATTCCCATTATTTTCTCTATTACCGTTTATAACTAGGCTATTGTCTAGCCTAGGCATGCCGCCAGTTTATGAGTGCGCTAGTCAGGAAACGGGGGAAAAAGGGTTAATATTGAAATAATTTGAATATGAACATTTTTGGACATATAATTCAAATTATTGGGTAGAATGGGTATTAACACCTATAAAAGAAAAGGATTAATTAATTGGTTAATTAATTAAAAATGGAATGTCTAGTGATTACAATTAGGAATTGTAATTGTACTTATGATACGAGGTTAGGTTGCATTAGTGGTGGAAGTCTACCCGTACCCGACCGCCATATCCAGCAGCCACTAATGTTGAACCTAACGTGGGAGGTCTAAGTACGCAAGGAAGAATCGAGCTAAGACATGAGGTTAGGCCCAACTGTGGGATAAGTCTGCCCGGACCCGACCGGCGTATCCAGCATCCACACGTTGTAGGCCTAATGTAGGAGGTCTAGCCCATTATAAACCATAAATGGACATGGTGATGAATTGGACTACTTAACCAAATATAATCCATAGGGATTGTATGATTATGAACTAAGGTTAGGGTTAATTAAATTGATTGGAATAGTGAATGGGTTAAGTAAATCTAGAGTGGGTGGGTAATATTTACATATAGGCCCACGAACTTAACCCGATAAGGTTATGTAATTAAAGATACCTAGTGGTATACATACCAGAGAAAATAATATAAAGTTATGTAATTAATGACACCTTTTATGGTAAGCATAACTGGTATAGGACTATGTAATTAAAGACACCTAGTGGTATACATAGTCAGTGAAAAACTTAGTAGGGGATACAAGACAAGGGCGAGAGCTTGTATCATATTGTGTGGGACCCATTTCAGTCAGTAACCTGGAGTAAGTATCAAATAAAATACTCCATACTAGGCGAAGAGGGGATACACTTACTGACTGATTGTAAGAGATCCAAACATGGAGGACGGTGTGGGTGGCATAAACCGACTGGGCCATGTGCGTGCATGAGCCAGGCAGAGGGGGATTATCTTAAGCTTGTTTAGGTATATTTTTGTAGGGTGTTACAGTTTCTTAAATCGTTCGTTGATTCTTCAGCTAAGAAAGGGGTAGATCTATTTTTAAATCTAATATAGATTTCTAGCTAAATTATTTCGAGTATTCTTGAGATGTTGTGTGCTCGCAGCCTTTTGTAGAGACTGCCTTAAATCTTTGGATGACGGTTCGGGATTTGATAGCGGACTTTGGTATCATTGTGATGAGGACAAGCATTTTTCGGATCACATCAAATCTTAGGATATGATGCAGGAGGGTAAATATTTTAATCCGTCCCTGATAAGGTCGAGGTTCAACCGCTGTTTGAATCCCATTTAGCAGTTGGCTATCTATCTTTATACCTAGATTGGTCAACTAGTTGATGAGTTTTAGTATACTTAAACCTAGGTGTAACGCCCCATAATTTTGTTCACATTAAAGAGGATAAATTCAATAATAATTAACTTAAAATTAATAATTAAGGGAAATAGACTACGTCATTACGTCTGTCTCGAAATTCTGGTCAGGGTAGACACCTAGTTTGCGTAAAACAGATAACATATGAAGAAGTTACGGACGATAAAAATTTAACAATCAAATCAGGTATAACTGGCGCACTTCACGAGTGCGCCAAGGCAATTTTACACTGGCGCACCTTTAAAGTGCGCTAATTGAGGTTTTTGGGTATTCGGGCCTTTTTCAAGTGGGTGGTGACCCATAACCTGATTCACTCTAAGGTTGAGGTAGCATTCGACTTCTGGACATTAGCAGCTATAAATATACCTCAATTCTCTTGTTTTCTTCACAAATAATCAATGGTGACCAAACTCTGCCGGTGTGTGAATTGAACTGGATCCCTTATCTTCTTTTACCAACTAAGGCAAGTCAAATCCAGAAATTCAAGATCCATTCTTTCTCAATTCTCTAAACCTAACGTTGTGAGTTTCTAGTTGCTTTTAGGTTTAAATAAATAAAAGGGAATTATGAAAGACTGTGAAGTGGATATGATGTAAACTATGAATCTATGCTATTGTTAAAACTCATACTATATCATGATAGATCTACACCTTTAGATCTAATGCAATTGTGGTTATTATATTATATTGCCTATGTGGATCTTGACTTGTAACTATGTTGTGGTGAATGTTAATCTGTTAATTTAGAAAGTTGCAAGATTGATTAGATCTAATTCTTTATGTAAATCACCTTTCACCTGCCATATTGCGATCAACTTGGATATGTTGTAAATTGGAAATGTGAATCCATATTTAGATCTAAACATGCTAGTATGTCATTCTAATGGTGTTAGATCTATTTTAACCTCTTGATCTGAATTATGTGATCTAATTTATCACGTTGTGTTATCATGTTAGATCTAAACCAATTGGACATCTAGACTGCTGATTTAGATCTTACTATGCTTATTGAGACATCGTAGTTATGTTAGAACCAATTGACTGCCACAAGTTCACCAGTTTTATGTTCATCTTGTTATGATGTTAATTACATGTCCATGCCAGTATGTATGTTCACCTTATCACCATGCTAGTTTATGTTTATGCCAAGATGGTCACTTTGATTATATTACCATTATTTTGCCTATTATCGTTTATAACTTGGCTATTGTCTAGCCTAGGCATGCCGCCAATTTATGAGTGCGCTAGTCAGGAAACGGGGGAAAAAAGGTTAATATTGGCATAATTTGAATATGAACATTTTTGGACATATAATTCAAATTATTGGGTAAAATGGGTATTAGCACCTATAAAAGGAAAGGATTAATTAATTGGTTAGTTAATTAAAAATGACATGTCTAGTAATTACAATTAGGAGTTGTAATTGTACTTATGACACGAGGTTAGGTTGCATTAGTGGCGGAAGTCTGCCCGGACCCGACCGGCATATCCAGCAGCCACTAATGTTGAACCTAACGTGGGAGGTCTAAGTATGCAAAGACGAATCGGGCTAAGACACGAGGTTAGGCCCAACTGTGGAATAAATCTGCCCAGACCCGACTGGCATATCCAGCATCCACACGTTGTAGGCCTAATGTAGGAGGTCTAGCCCATTATAAACCATAAATGGACATGGTGATGAATTGGACTACTTAACCAAATATAATCCATAGGGATTGTATGATTATGAACTAAGGTTAGGGTTAATTAAATTGATTGGAATAGTGAATGGGTTAAGTAAATCTAGAGTGGGTGGGTAATATTTACATATAGGCCCACGAACTTAACCCGATAAGGTTATGTAATTAAAGATACCTAGTGGTATACATACCAGAGAAAATAATATAAAGTTATGTAATTAATGACACCTTTTATGGTAAGCATAACTGGTATAGGACTATGTAATTAAAGACACCTAGTGGTATACATAGTCAGTGAAAAACTTAGTAGGGGATACAAGACAAGGGCGAGAGCTTGTATCATATTGTGTGGGACCCATTTCAGTCAGTAACCTGGAGTAAGTATCAAATAAAATACTCCATACTAGGCGAAGAGGGGATACACTTACTGACTGATTGTAAGAGATCCAAACATGGAGGACGGTGTGGGTGGCATAAACCGACTGGGCCATGTGCGTGCATGAGCCAGGCAGAGGGGGATTATCTTAAGCTTGTTTAGGTATATTTTTGTAGGGTGTTACAGTTTCTTAAATCGTTCGTTGATTCTTCAGCTAAGAAAGGGGTAGATCTATTTTTAAATCTAATATAGATTTCTAGCTAAATTATTTCGAGTATTCTTGAGATGTTGTGTGCTCGCAGCCTTTTGTAGAGACTGCCTTAAATCTTTGGATGACGGTTTGGGATTTGATAGCGGACTTTGGTATCGTTGTGATGAGGACAAGCATTTTTCGGATCACATCAAATCTTAGGATATGATGCAGGAGGGTAAATATTTTAATCCGTCCCTGATAAGGTCGAGGTTCAACCGCTGTTTGAATCCCATTTAGCAGTTGGCTATCTATCTTTATACCTAGATTGGTCAACTAGTTGATGAGTTTTAGTATACTTAAACCTAGGTGTAACGCCCCATAATTTTGTTAACATTAAAGAGGATAAATTCAATAATAATTTACTTAAAATTAATAATTAAGGGAAATAGACTACGTCATTACGTCTGTCTCGAAATTCTGGTCAGGGTAGACACCTAGTTTGCGTAAAACAGATAACATATGAAGAAGTTACGGACGATAAAAATTTAACAATCAAATCAGGTATAACTGGCGCACTTCACGAGTGCGCCAAGGCAATTTTACACTGGCGCACCTTTAAAGTGCGCTAATTGAGGTTTTTGGGTATTCGGGCCTTTTTCAAGTGGGTGGTGACCCATAACCTGATTCACTCTAAGGTTGAGGTAGCATTCGACTTCTGGACATTAGCAGCTATAAATATACCTCAATTCTCTTGTTTTCTTCACAAATAATCAATGGCGACCAAACTCTGCCGGTGTGTGAATTGAACTGGATCCCTTATCTTCTTTTACCAACTAAGGCAAGTCAAATCCAGAAATTCAAGATCCATTCTTTCTCAATTCTCTAAACCTAACGTTGTGAGTTTCTAGTTGCTTTTAGGTTTAAATAAATAAAAGGGAATTATGAAAGACTGTGAAGTGGATATGATGTAAACTATGAATCTATGCTATTGTTAAAACTCATACTATATCATGATAGATCTACACCTTTAGATCTAATGCAATTGTGGTTATTATATTATATTGCCTATGTGGATCTTGACTTGTAACTATGTTGTGGTGAATGTTAATCTGTTAATTTAGAAAGTTGCAAGATTGATTAGATCTAATTCTTTATGTAAATCACCTTTCACCTGCCATATTGCGATCAACTTGGATATGTTGTAAATTGGAAATGTGAATCCATATTTAGATCTAAACATGCTAGTATGTCATTCTAATGGTGTTAGATCTATTTTAACCTCTTGATCTGAATTATGTGATCTAATTTATCACGTTGTGTTATCATGTTAGATCTAAACCAATTGGACATCTAGACTGCTGATTTAGATCTTACTATGCTTATTGAGACATCGTAGTTATGTTAGAACCAATTGACTGCCACAAGTTCACCAGTTTTATGTTCATCTTGTTATGATGTTAATTACATGTCCATGCCAGTATGTATGTTCACCTTATCACCATGCTAGTTTATGTTTATGCCAAGATGGTCACTTTGATTATATTACCATTATTTTTCCTATTATCGTTTATAACTTGGCTATTGTCTAGCCTAGGCATGCCGCCAATTTATGAGTGCGCTAGTTAGGAAATGGGGGAAAAAAGGTTAATATTGGCATAATTTGAATATGAACATTTTTGGACATATAATTCAAATTATTGGGTAAAATGGGTATTAGCACCTATAAAAGGAAAGGATTAATTAATTGGTTAGTTAATTAAAAATGACATGTCTAGTAATTACAATTAGGAGTTGTAATTGTACTTATGACACGAGGTTAGGTTGCATTAGTGGCGGAAGTCTGCCCGGACCCGACCGGCATATCCAGCAGCCACTAATGTTGAACCTAACGTGGGAGGTCTAAGTATGCAAAGACGAATCGGGCTAAGACACGAGGTTAGGCCCAACTGTGGAATAAATCTGCCCAGACCCGACTGGCATATCCAGCATCCACACGTTGTAGGCCTAATGTAGGAGGTCTAGCCCATTATAAACCATAAATGGACATGGTGATGAATTGGACTACTTAACCAAATATAATCCATAGGGATTGTATGATTATGAACTAAGGTTAGGGTTAATTAAATTGATTGGAATAGTGAATGGGTTAAGTAAATCTAGAGTGGGTGGGTAATATTTACATATAGGCCCACGAACTTAACCCGATAAGGTTATGTAATTAAAGATACCTAGTGGTATACATACCAGAGAAAATAATATAAAGTTATGTAATTAATGACACCTTTTATGGTAAGCATAACTGGTATAGGACTATGTAATTAAAGACACCTAGTGGTATACATAGTCAGTGAAAAACTTAGTAGGGGATACAAGACAAGGGCGAGAGCTTGTATCATATTGTGTGGGACCCATTTCAGTCAGTAACCTGGAGTAAGTATCAAATAAAATACTCCATACTAGGCGAAGAGGGGATACACTTACTGACTGATTGTAAGAGATCCAAACATGGAGGACGGTGTGGGTGGCATAAACCGACTGGGCCATGTGCGTGCATGAGCCAGGCAGAGGGGG
The DNA here is from genome assembly GCA_030737875.1 of Allium sativum. Classification (NCBI taxonomy): domain Eukaryota; kingdom Viridiplantae; phylum Streptophyta; class Magnoliopsida; order Asparagales; family Amaryllidaceae; genus Allium; species Allium sativum. The sequence continues at coordinate 369,055,390 of CM060920.1, forward strand.
ATTATCTTAAGCTTGTTTAGGTATATTTTTGTAGGGTGTTACAGTTTCTTAAGTCGTTCGTTGATTCTTCAGCTAAGAAAGGGGTAGATCTATTTTTAAATCTAATATAGATTTCTAGCTAAATTATTTCGAGTATTCTTGAGATGTTGTGTGCTCGCAGCCTTTTGTAGAGACTGCCTTAAATCTTTGGATGACGGTTCGGGATTTGATAGCGGACTTTGGTATCGTTGTGATGAGGACAAGCATTTTTCGGATCACATCAAATCTTAGGATATGATGCAGGAGGGTAAATATTTTAATCCGTCCCTGATAAGGTCGAGGTTCAACCGCTGTTTGAATCCCATTTAGCAGTTGGCTATCTATCTTTATACCTAGATTGGTCAACTAGTTGATGAGTTTTAGTATACTTAAACCTAGGTGTAACGCCCCATAATTTTGTTAACATTAAAGAGGATAAATTCAATAATAATTAACTTAAAATTAATAATTAAGGGAAATAGACTACGTCATTACGTCTGTCTCGAAATTCTGGTCAGGGTAGACACCTAGTTTGCGTAAAACAGATAACATATGAAGAAGTTATGGACGATAAAAATTTAACAATCAAATCAGGTATAACTGGCGCACTTCACGAGTGCGCCAAGGCAATTTTACACTGGCGCACCTTTAAAGTGCGCTAATTGAGGTTTTTGGGTATTCGGGCCTTTTTCAAGTGGGTGGTGACCCATAACCTGATTCACTCTAAGGTTGAGGTAGCATTCGACTTCTGGACATTAGCAGCTATAAATATACCTCAATTCTCTTGTTTTCTTCACAAATAATCAATGGCGACCAAACTCTGCCGGTGTGTGAATTGAACTGGATCCCTTATCTTCTTTTACCAACTAAGGCAAGTCAAATCCAGAAATTCAAGATCCATTCTTTCTCAATTCTCTAAACCTAACGTTGTGAGTTTCTAGTTGCTTTTAGGTTTAAATAAATAAAAGGGAATTATGAAAGACTGTGAAGTGGATATGATGTAAACTATGAATCTATGCTATTGTTAAAACTCATACTATATCATGATAGATCTACACCTTTAGATCTAATGCAATTGTGGTTATTATATTATATTGCCTATGTGGATCTTGACTTGTAACTATGTTGTGGTGAATGTTAATCTGTTAATTTAGAAAGTTGCAAGATTGATTAGATCTAATTCTTTATGTAAATCACCTTTCACCTGCCATATTGCGATCAACTTGGATATGTTGTAAATTGGAAATGTGAATCCATATTTAGATCTAAACATGCTAGTATGTCATTCTAATGGTGTTAGATCTATTTTAACCTCTTGATCTGAATTATGTGATCTAATTTATCACGTTGTGTTATCATGTTAGATCTAAACCAATTGGACATCTAGACTGCTGATTTAGATCTTACTATGCTTATTGAGACATCGTAGTTATGTTAGAACCAATTGACTGCCACAAGTTCACCAGTTTTATGTTCATCTTGTTATGATGTTAATTACATGTCCATGCCAGTATGTATGTTCACCTTATCACCATGCTAGTTTATGTTTATGCCAAGATGGTCACTTTGATTATATTACCATTATTTTTCCTATTATCGTTTATAACTTGGCTATTGTCTAGCCTAGGCATGCCGCCAATTTATGAGTGCGCTAGTTAGGAAATGGGGGGAAAAAGGTTAATATTGGCATAATTTGAATATGAACATTTTTGGACATATAATTCAAATTATTGGGTAAAATGGGTATTAGCACCTATAAAAGGAAAGGATTAATTAATTGGTTAGTTAATTAAAAATGACATGTCTAGTAATTACAAATTAGGAGTTGTAATTGTACTTATGACACGAGGTTAGGTTGCATTAGTGGCGGAAGTCTGCCCGGACCCGACCGGCATATCCAGCAGCCACTAATGTTGAACCTAATGTGGGAGGTCTAAGTATGCAAAGACGAATCGGGCTAAGACACGAGGTTAGGCCCAACTGTGGAATAAATCTGCCCAGACCCGACTGGCATATTCAGCATCCACACGTTGTAGGCCTAACGTGGGAGGTCTAGCCCATTATAAACCATAAATGGACATGGTAATGAATTGGTCTACTTAACCAAATCTATTCCATAGGGATTGTATGATTATGAACTAAGGTTAGGTTTAAGTAAATTGATTGGAATAGTGGATGGGTTACGTAAATCTAGAGGAGGTAGGTAATATTTACATATAGGCTCACGAAATTAACCCGATAAGGTTATGTTAAAGACACCTAGTGGTATACATAACCGGAGAAAATAATAAAGTTATGTAATAAAAGACGCCTTTTAGGGTAAGCATAACTGGTATAGGGCTGTGTAATTAAAGACACCTAGTGGTATACATGGTCAGTGAGAAACCTAGTGGGGGATACAAGACAAAGGGTAGAGCTTGTATCATATTGTGTGGGACCCATTTCAGTCAGTAACCCGGAGTAAGTATCAAATAAAATACTCCGTACTAGGCGGCGAGGGGACACGCTTACTGACTGATTGTAAGAGATCCAAACGTGGAGGACGGTGTGGGCGGCGTAAACCAATTGGGCCATGTGCGTGTATGAGCCGGGCAGAGGGGGATAAGACGACCTTGACACCAGTAGATATGGGGCTGTGCATATCAGTGAAGGGGTACCACTATAGGACGTTATACATCCTACCGTGGGGCCGACACAAAGTATCTAGGGAGTAGGGAGCCAATCGATCAGGGTAGTGGTTAGGGTATATTTTGGACATAAGCCCTAAGTCTACCACCTTATAGTGGAAGGGATCATCTCATTCTGGTTATACAAGTAATAGTGCAGAGTAATCATTAGAGAATTGTATACACTTTACCCTGTCTACCTTGTCACACCTGCCATTTATGTAGTGACCTCTCTTATCCACTTTATATGCCTATCATGTTACTTTTATTTATTTACTGGCTAAAAGTAACTAGACTCGCCAGACTTTATGTTTGACCCTTCTATTTCTCATTCTTTCTTCCGTTCCCCCTCCAGGTTCTCAGGGAGGAAACACTCAGGCTTAGTTAGGACTCAGATATCATCTTGCTAGGAGCTACTTCTGAAGTATGGCTCAAGTTCTTGTCTCTATTATGGCTTAACTCTTTCAATTGGGGAATTATGTTTTTTTATATTCTTATGTACTCTTATAATGCCAAGACAAAAGTTATTTTATTGTAATGATTTTTGTGACTTCTGGTATTGTGGACCACAGTATTATGATTTATGTAGAAATAAAAATTTAAATTTCCGCTGCTATCTTATTTATATTTGTCTTGTAATTATTCTGTGTCTTTTTACCTATAACTCTTCACGAAACTTAATGCATTCCCTTAGTGAGTGACATTAACCGACAAGGAATGTCACACTTGGTATCCGAGTTGAAGGTTACCAGATTAGATAAAAGTTTTTAAAAATTATTTTTAAAAAGGTTTAAAAAGAAAGCATTTTCATAAAGAAAAGTCTGTTTTGAAAAACATTCCCCAAAAAGCCATATGTAGTGTCCTTCGGTCCTTTATCTAAATTTCTTCCTTTTTCCTTTTTAAGCATGTCTGTGGAACAAAACATTCCTAATATCCCAGAGGGCGTCACAATACCCGGATGGTTCCATAGATATTTGGAGGCCATGACACCTGCCGAAGGACAACGAAATGTTCCTCCCCCAGCTACACCAGTTATTCCTCCTCCTCCCTCTCCAAGAGAAAATAACTTCTCCAAGATCTGCAAGGACTTCCGTGCTATGGGAGGGAAGCCATTCCATGGGAACGGGGCATTCGTAGAAGCTCAGAATTAGCTCAAGGAGACCGAGGATTTATTCGTAATATTTGAAGTAGAGGATAGAAGGAAGGTTCAGTTAGCCGCCTGACTACTGAAGGACGAAGCCTCATTTTGGTGGGAAGTCACTCAGGCTGGACGTCCTGTGGAAACTTGGGAAGATTTTAGACAAAGGTTCGAAATGAAATTTCTTTCCCAAGCCAAAAGCAGCATGCAGATGGAGAGATTCTTAGCAGCATGCTTATGACACGAGGTTAGGTTGCATTAGTGTAGGAAGTCTGCCCGGACCCGGCCGGCATATCCAGCAGCCACTAATGTTGAACCTAATGTGGGAGCTCTAAGTATGCAAAGACAAATCGGGCTAAGACATGAGGTTAGGCCCAACTGTGGAATAAGTCTGCCCAAACCCGACCGGCATATCCAGCATCCACATGTTGTAGGCCTAATGTGGGAGGTCTAGCCCATTATAAAAATATAAATGGACATGGTAATGTATTAGGCTACTTAACCAAATCTAATCCATAAGGACTGTATGATTATGAACTAAGGTTTGGGTTAAGTAAATTGATTGGAATAGTGGATGGGTTAAGTAAATCTAGAGGGGGTAGGTAATATTTACATATAGGCCCACGAACTTAACCCGATAAGGTTATGTAATTAAAGAGACCTAGTGGTATACATAGTCAGTGAAAAACCTAGTGGAGGATACAAGACAAAGGGGAGAGCTTGTATCATATTGTGTGGGACCCATTTCAGTCAGCAACCCGGAGTAAGTATCAAATAAAATACTCTGTACTAGGCGCAGAGGGGACATGCTTACTGACTGATTGTAAGAGATCCAAACATGGAGGACGGTGTGGGTGGCGCAAACCGACCGAGCCATGTGCGTGCATGAGCCGGACAGAGGGGGATAAGACAACCGTGACACCAGTAGATATCGGGTTGTGCATATCAGTGAAGGTTTGCCACTGTAGGACGTGATACATCCTACCGTGGGTATGACACAGAGTATCTACGGAGTAGGGAGCCGATCGATTAGGGTAGTGGTTAGGGTATATTTTGGACATATGCCCTAAGTCTACCACCTTATAGTGAAAGGGATCATCTCATTCTGGTTATACTAGTAATAGTGCAGAGTAATCATTAGAGAAGTGTATACACCTTACCCTGTCTACCTTGTCACACCTGTCATTTATGTAGTGACATCTCTTATCCACTTTATATGCCTATTATGTTACTTTTATTTATTTACTGGCTAAAAGTAACTAGACTCGCCAGACTTTATGTCTGACCCTTTTGTTTTTCCTTCTTTCTTCTGTTTCCCCCGCCCAGGTTCTCAGGGAGAAAACACTCAGGCTTAGTCAGGACTCAGATATCATCTTGCTAGGAGCTACTTCTGAAGTATGGCTCAAGTTCATGTCTCTACTATGGCTTAACTCTTTCAATTGGGGAATTATGTTTTTTTATATTCTTATGTACTCTGATGATGCATGACAGAAGTTATTTTATTGTAATGGTTTTTTTGACTTATGGTATTATGGACCATGGTATTATGATTTATATTGAAATAAAAATTTAAATTTCCGCTGCTATCTTATTTATATCTGTCTTATAATTATTCTGTGTCTGTTTACCTATAACGCTTCACGAAACTTAATGCATTCCCTTAGTGAGTGACATTAACGGACGTAGGGTGTCACACTAGGACTCAACCGTAAAAGTTGCGTCTGAATTCCCCGCCCAAAACTTTTTTCTTTCATCCTTCCTTCCTCATCTAGCCGGACCATGTCTTTATTTTTCTTCCTCTTTCTTTGTGGTTGCCACGTCTTCTCCTTTTCTCAACCAGTTTGCGCTTTAGAACTCGCCCCACTATTATTCTAAGATCTAAACCCAATTTCTTCTCTTCAGTCATTTCTTGGTCCATAATACCTACTTTCACTACGATCGCAATGAGCATAAGGTTCCACCGCTTTAGAGATAATGAATTAGTTATAGTAGCAGGATTTGCACCGGTCCTTTGCTTCGAGATTTTTAAATGAGATTGTTTCTTGTGTTGCATCCGCATTTGCCATATCTGGCTGGAATAGATTTTGAAGAATGCAACTGTTGTTTTGTAAGTGAAGATTGAGTTATCTTTACATGGTCTTTCTTAGGAGAAACTTGTGAAGATTTTAGAGGCATCCATGTTTTATGCAGACTTGAATGATCTTTGATTTTACCGGCTTCAGATATTTTGCAGCAGATCTATTTTCCCTAGATGTCAGTTTTTAAGCTATGTAATCTATGTATGAACTACTCATGTGGATGTGTGACTCATTTAGCACACTATTTTTAAAATGGGAAGTTACGACTAGATTCATTCTATGTGCTGAAATAAATATTATCTTTGATCAATGGTTTAACCATCAATTTATGCCACATCATCTTTGATTCAGCCTGTTGTTCTTGCTGCTATTTCGTGGAGTTACTTTCTGTATTTTCACGTATTCATTTTTGTCTTCAGATAAAATTAGGCGAATCACTGTGGAATGAAGTTTTGTGATAGGCTTATTTTATCATTGCTAATTCTCTATTAGAAGAGATGACGATGTGGAAATCTCAAACATCACCAATAGTGTCTGCAGTATGTGATTGAGCATTTTGCTATCATGATATAACTAGTCAGAGGTCGTGGTTGTTTAAGATCCAACCATGGAGCAAGACGTCACGTTGTTTATTGGCAATGTTTTGAATCGTCGGTGTCATTGTCTTTGTACATTTCTCTTTCCAGCATTTGGTTTGTGGATTAGTGGTAGTTCATGCTTGTAACTGTTAGTGTTTGTTATCCTTGTAAAATCATACGATGATGTAATGAGATTTCTGTCTTTTGAAAATACTTTGTGGCATTCGCAGTTATCTGTAGGTGTAGTCCAAACATGAAATATCATTTTTCTTCATCTAACTAAAAGTTATTTTAGAGTCGGAGCGATTTGATAAATTTTAGCGAAGGTTAGCTTATTCGTTGTTTCGTAATGGATATTATTATTATTTTCCATCTGTCCTTATAAGCTAGAATTTATTTTTGGGCTTGAACATTTTCTATAAATGTCCCATTTTTGAGTTTTCTGTTGCTTCGATTTGCGCATTTTCCGCATAGCAACTTCCTACTTGAAACGTGACCTAAATCATTTAAATTTATGCAAATTAATTTTTAAAACTCTTTAAAATTGCATTTTAAGTTTTTATTGTAAAAGAATGCGCGTTTTATGAAATTTTTACAAATTAAATGAAGTTTAAGAAGAGGAAATTTATTTTTATGAACATCGCGATTTTATAGTCATATGTGAAGCGTAAGGAAGATTTTAGGTAGTTAGTTTTGTGGTTTTAGTGGTGTAATAGGAGCGGCGATTCATTAAAAATGTTAACGATAATAAAGGAAAAATTGTTTTTTTCTTGGAAACGGTGTTTCCATGCCTTGTCGACGACTCGTGCGAGCCATTATTTAACTCGTTTACGTTTTAGAGCTTGGTTTAAGCCTCCTTTGCAGTCTACATGTAGAAATTTTTGGAGTATTTTAGGGCAAGCGAGTGAAATTTCCTCTGTGGGACGGACATTGGAAGATTTATAAGCGGTAAAAACGTTAAGTTCTCCGCTTTAATTTTCTTTTTTCGACATAAAAGAAATTTATAAAAAGAGATTTTATATACATTGACGTGTTGGATGTTAGGGTTTGGATGCAAAATTGGTTGCTTCACACTTCTACTCGCAGATGTGTAAGGATCCAATTTAGGATCATTGTGCATACATATTTTGTGGTTGTGACTCATTATGTACACTGTGCACATGCGCACGTTTGGTTTCAAAGTTGGATGTACAAAAATTAATTATTAGTATAGGGTATTAGATGTCAGCACCATGACTTAGTCATTAGTAATATTTCGAAGTGAAACTTCTTTCAAGGAAGGAAGAATGTAACACCACGGAATTTGGCATTTGTTAAATATATTATTTAGTTGTATTCCAAAAAGAGGATTCTAGCAAATAACTAAATTTGACCATGAAACTTGCATTTTGCGTTCGTGACTGAATTCTGGTCAAGTTTCATGTTTGGAACTTTGCAAACGGAGTCTAGACGAAAAAGTTATGAATGAAATACGGAACAGACGGAAAATTATTAATTAACAATAATATATTAATGGTAATTAATATTATCTTTTATTACCCTGCCTCTACAAAAGTCAAGTCGATTGACCGGGGGTTAACTAGGCGATCAACCACCTTTATGACTTGCTGGTCGCAGCCTCTTACGTCGGCTAGGGTTTTGATTATATATGTATATATTTAATATAAACGGATGGATTTTTATTAAAAATAATCTAATGGTTCAGGGTCATTTGAAAGCTTATAAATAAAGACATAGTCCCCAAATATTTATTCATATTTTCAGGGGGCGATAGCTAAGTTTTCCCATTTCCACTTCTCCAATCTCTTCCAAATTTATAAAATATAAATTGGGTTTTTTCAAACAAAATAAGAATTGGAGAAGATGAATCTATAAACATGAGTAAAGGTTGGATTCAGCATATTAGGTATTTCTCTTTACTGTTTTTTTTCTTTTTCGAATTCTTTGTATATCTATAAATCCAAATATGTATACATGTCCCCTTTTTATACATATTATAGATCTGTAGGGATTCAGAAATATTAGCCTAAAAGCTTCATTTTAGATTTGGATTTGGAATGGCTTCAATTGAGTGGGAAATCTATTCATTGTTAATAATATTAGATTTATTTCGTTTGAGTTGATCTGAACTTGTATACCTAACAATATCAGATCTACTTTGTTGGTGTCAATCTGAATTTGTATGTTTATAAATCTGGTATTTTTTGTATGCTTTCAGTTATAATATTCATTTCTTGCCTACAATCCTTTTATATCTCGTGGTTATTGTGAACACCATAAATTTGGAAATCAGTCCCTTAATATTTATAGATTTGTGTAATTGTTTATTTCAATTTGTAGGATTGGGGGTAATTTGTAAGATTGTGCAGTTTGTTATCTTAGAATTGTAAGTCTATTTTTGTTTGGAATTGTTTGGGGGTTCCGCTTGATTTTTGTAAATTGGCCCTTATTGTTCTCTTTAAATAAAAAGTCATTGTTTGAAATCTACAAGAAAGAACAGATGTTTAAATTCAAGTATTTGGTACATAGTTTACATCGTCTATTCCAAATAAAATATTAACTATTTCTTGTGATTTGAAATGTGTCAATATTTCCTCTGTTAATTGTTTGGGAAAAATTTACAAGAATTATAGTAAATAACCTTTTTGTGTGATTTTGAACCTCAGCAAGACTGAACACAAAAAGATTGTTCTATTCGTTGGTTCAGACCAGAATGTGAATTGATAAGAAATTAAAAGAATTCGTACCTACGTAAATATCACGTTAAAAATATACACACATATATAATTATATTAATAATTCAATCCATCCAAAAAATATGTAAATAACGTTGTTATTATTAATTAGGTAAACACATGTTATAAGTTTTGAATTTGAATGGTTTTCCATTTATGACGGGTAAAAAAGAGTATTTCCCGCATTGAATGGAAATATATGTTTTGTAACTGTTATATTTATTAACAATAAATGTAGAATTAATTTCTATAATTCAAAAGGTTACAAATAAATAAAAGGGAATTAAGATTTTAACCACAAATATCATGAGGGAAATTAATAAGGAAATAAATGTTAATTGGTTACGATTTAAAATTGAATAGGAATAAAAGTTGTAACTCCATCAGGAAAATTTATATGATAAACGTATTTATATTATATATATGTATTATATGAACCAATAAAGTAAAATAACAATAGTAAAACAAACGAGAGTTATAATAAATATAATTAATCCAATTAGAATGTATTGATGTTAGGGGCAGGGACGGAGGTATGTCTATGCATACCTAGGCTACAACCCGGGTCCATATTTTTAGATATATGAGACCTGTAGCATATATTTGAGAAAAAAAGCTTGTAATGAACTCAACGCTAATTTAGTTCATTAAACTCGTCAATAAGTTGATCATCCCACTTATTAAATGTACAATAATTTACAGAGCAACCCAAAAGAAAAGCTATAAAAGAAACAAACAACGCACGATTATATTTTATTGCTAATCTTATTATAGTGCTACTTATATGTTATTTTTCAATAAATAAGACTTGTTTAGTTCATTTCTCAGTATAAAACCGAAGTTTACTGAATTTTTCACCCAACTGGTTGGTAATCACTTTTCAAATTGGAATTGTTTAACAGTCGAGTTTAATTTACATGTCAATGGTTTGTTAATTGTTAAATTAATTCATCCATGGTAGTTAAATGATTATATGCTCATTCTTATATTTATTTACCGTATCAATATTTATTTTGACATATCAAAGTTTTCATTAGCCCAACTCAATATGGAATCCTAGCTCCGTCTATGGTTGGGGCATATTATAGGTTTGCTATTTCCTTAGAAAACGTGACTGTTATGGTCATTAATGACATATGACAATTATAAAAATTAACCGAGTTAGGTATCTATTGCCTTAAGAAATGCGACTGTTATGGTCATTTATGGTATGTGACCATAAAGGAATTTAATTGAGCATCCACTACCATTGGGAATATGATTGTTAAGGTCATTAATGGCATGCGATTGTTATAATAATTAATTTAAAGGGATTTAATGAGAAATTTGGGTATTGATAGCCATAGTTAATACTAAGTCCAATAAGTAAATAAATAAAAATCCTAGAACTATGAATCTTAGGAAATTATCCTTATCTTATTCTAGTTTAATTTCTAAAATGATATCTTTACTTAAAATAAGGATTGGACTTAGTGGGTTAATGATGTGAGACCAGTTACGCTATCCGCTAGAAGTCTGCACTTCGCAGCAGGTCGGATATATGTACAACCGATGTGAGATATCATTGACCTTAGGAACCCATTGCGACAATTAATTGCAAACCGCGAATTTATCTCAATGGTTTATTTCTAGTGTTGAGGTATTAATGGTTGTAGGGTCTGCCTCCCTTCCAAAGAAGAAACCAAAAAAAGAATAATTTGATAGCGTAGCCTACTTCGAAATAAGAAGTACTAAATGGCTAATTGGGTGCGAGATCGGTAATCTTAACGATAGTCTGCTTCCTTTAGGTAATAAGTGACTGGGTTAGGGTCCTCCTTGGGATAGTGTATTGAAATGACCATCGCGGAAGTACTATAGATTTTCCTATCCTTCAGGAAGCATTAAGTGACTTGAGGATTATCTAATAAGGTCGGCTAGATAGTAACACGAGAGCCCTCTGAAGGAAGGTCTACCTACCCGGTAGGTAATAAGTGTATGATTACTATCTCTCGCTTTATGCGGGAGGGGGGGAGGGGAGGGGGATTATGCGTGAGTGATGGAAGCCTTCAATCAGAAGTACTTAATATCCAGTGTCCTCTAAGTTATATTAGTGTGTTGTAAACCACCTAGTAAGGTATTAAGTGATCAGTGGATTTGCCTTGGGACTTTAAGTGATCGTTGGAACCCGCCTTATATTTTATATTGTGAGTAAGGCCATAAGTGGCTATATATATGTACATAACCCACCTCCTTTATTACTACGATATTAAATAGTTGGAAAACCCGCCTCTTAGTTTTGATATTGGTTTGCATGGTGGTTTAAAGGCTTTATACCTATACGTAAAAGTTCTATCTTGCTATATTACGATAAATTATCTTTAGAAAGTGCAACCTTAGGTACGGTAATTAACTCATGCATAATCTTTACAAGGTTAGGTTAGAATTACTAGCCTTTTTAAATATATGGTTTTGGATGAAACCAAATGGTATGCATTTGTGTATCGTGGACAGTGTTATAACTTTCTACTCATCAAAACTTGTTGTTCTGACCTCATCCGCATGACAATTCTCAGGTTCAACTTGGGGAAGACTGGTCTTTACAAGTATTCGAGTTTGGTTTTATGTTATTGTTCTCTCGTGCTCGGTATAGATGTGGCGATTCACTATCCAGGTAGTTTCCTTAGTCAATACTTATTATCCTATCTTGTTTCTTCTATGAGTTAGTTTTATAATACTCTAATTATGCTTATACTCATATTTTGCAAGTACCAGATTTACACTATCCATATTTGGATGGGTCTGAGTTTCGATTTTTATCAAAATTCATGCTAAAAATGTATGGGGTGTTACAAAATAGTTGTGCTTGTAAGCCATGAAATTCTTTGGAACATGGTGAATGAAGCTTGCAACATTCATCCTGAATACTCGACCTAGCGGTCATATGCAGATACCAAAAATTATATGGCATTTTATGGGAGAGCGTGATTGTTATCACAAGATTAAACAGGAAGTTGAAGAAGAAAACATTATTCAATCAAGGTGTACTACTTTTGACTCGCGTTACTTATCGGAGTACGGATCGGAATTCATCGACCATGAAGCATATGAACTTTGTCATGGTTTTCTCGCGCGCTTGGGCTTTGAAAAATCAGTAATTCTGATATAGGTTGTTTGTCTTTTTATACCTTTGTTTTGTATTTAGCGGTTGAATATCTTTAGTAACTTCTACAGTATATTTTTGCATTTTAGAATCTTTGAAATAAGTCTTGGATAGTTTCTAGCATTTAATATTCAAGAACTTCAAAATCCACATTTTAAAATAGTCAATTTAATTAATTCTTTAAGCTTGGTTAACGAACTACCAAATCAAGATTTTTATGAAGTTTTGATTTAAACATTTTTGAAAATTCACAAGATGAATTCAAGATCTGTCACTTTCGTTTGAAAGCTATGGTCCAGTAGATCTCGAAGAACCTTGCTTCAAAGGATTTCAACTAATTTTGGATCTTATTTATCAATTTGGACTTCAAATTGGAAAATTACAAACTACGCTACGCGACGAGCTCGATTTAATTAAATTTAGTTAATTCGTATAAAGTTTCTGATTTGACAATACATAATGCATACAGTGACAATAAGTAAGAAGAATGGCAATCTACTACATACACTGATACAGTAAATGATAGTATTGACACTGATACATCAACAATAATACATACACTGAGATAGGGAACAATAATAATAACACTGAAATAGTAAATGATAATAAATAAAAACATTGTTGACACAATCCAATAACATGCATCTAAAATGTGAACTATGGCTCATCGTCGTCGTTATAAGTTAAAGAGCGGCCGCACCGCAATCATCATTGTCGTCATCAACTCGCATTTAAGAATGATATCGCTTGTCATCGACAGCAGTAAACTCGTTAATACGAGTTTTCAACTCATCGATGCTTTGCGTACATGACCTGACGAAGACCATCTGCATCTGGAACAAATCCTCGTATGGAAATACAGCTAGATTTGGATACTCGGACTCCTGGAGGCATGGAATATCAACATATTTACTCACTCCGTAGGTAGTTGGGATACTAATAGTCTAATTATAATCTAATTTATGTGAATACTAGTAAATCTGAGTTCTCCATGACATATTCTAAAAATTTGAAGGGACAATACCACTCTAAATAATTGAAGGCCCAACCAAATCAGCTGGTGCAACATGCACAAAGGAAGTCATATGCGGTGGAGTGTAAAAACGATCCCAATAAATAACATAATCCACATGTATAATGATGAAGTACGTAGCTGACTCCCCTACATAATGCTATAAAGAGGCGTTATTGTACACTCTCAAATAAGGAGAATTTGGATGTGGATCGTCAGGTACAAAATCAACTTCAAATTTCTACCTTCAGCAACGCTCACCGAAGTTCCAATAACAACTTAAACTTGGTTTGGATGATACCAAAGGAATGTGTTTGCCCGAAAGGAAGGTAGCATGCTCTATCATTGGGTTGGACATATAAGGAACATCATCATATGGATTCCAAACTACACTCTCTCATGTTCTCCGTAGCTCAATCTGATTTGGAGCCACAGCAAATAGATGACGCGTCTGACCTTATGGAACCATCCTACGGTTGTCTAGAGCCCAAGCCCTAACCGCGGAAAAAATAGGGATAATGTAGGATCCAAAACATGAGACTTCAAGTTACGAAAGTACTCATAGTACTAGTACTGTAAAAATTCCTAGAAACCTATGATTGATGATAATTTAGTACGAACGACACACTGATGGTCCAAAGATTAATGCAAATAGGCTAATATTGGTGTGCCTCAATCACATATGGTAGAGTCGTATCAAATTACATCTCAGCAACAGTTACCAAATAACCTTCTGACAAGGCGTTCGAAGCATTTATGAAGAACAAATTGCCCATCATGAATAAAATAAAAAGTCTTCCAATCTCCAAAAGGTTTTATACATTACACACTTGTAGTAAGTGTGATGGCCCGCCTCGCACCAGCCGACATTTCCAATGAAAGTGCGCTGTGCCAATTCCCGACTAGCACGGGACAGTCGCCAAAGTAAGGAAAAGAAAGGAATTTGAACTAGCAAGGAACATGTAGTATATCTCACAGCGCATGGAACAAAATATAATAATAACATAACTTTGTCATAAAGCAGGTGAGACAGTGCATAAGCTGAAAAACTAAACATCATAGCAACGGAAAATCCAAATACAGCTTATGTTCCACATCATCATTATTACAACTTTTCAAACTGTCTTTAAAGTAAAGTAAGAAAGGTACACTACTAATGCCCAAAGTAGTGACCAACAGCGACACAGGGAGAATATCTATATATATATCATACGTGGAAGCCTCCTGCTCGTCTCCGGTACAGCTACTCGTGCATAATCACCTGACCTGTCTCTAGTCTTCCCGTTTAAGAGCACCCAGAGTAATAAGAAGAGACATAAAACTCTGGGTCAGACAAAAGTCTGGTATGAGCGATAAGCAGCAAAACAGAACAATAATAGGTATACTAAACCATACATGAACCTGGACCTACAACCAAAGAGTTATCATAGCAAGATGTACAATACTCTAAGGTGACACTAACATATGGTGTAAAGATACGGGGGAGGGGTGTGCATGTCATAGTGGTATCAAACAATCAAGCATAGCAACCATACTCACATCTTTCACTCAGTGCGTAAAGCATACGATATCCACTGCTTTGACCACCCATTCCTTGCTATGATCACTCTGGCCCATGGAGTCATGATGACACCACTACACTGATCCATAGCCAGTAGTCCTTGCTATGTCCACTTTGCCCCATGAAGTCATGACGACTCCACTGCACTGGCTCATAGCCATGCTACGATCACTCTGCCCCATGGAGTAATATCTACCCCACTGCACTGATCTGTAGCCAAACATCCGCCTTGGTGGTGGATCAAAGTTATGGATGTCGATAACCCCTTAGCACACGTCCCGCAGCAAAGCCCAACCATGAAGCCAATTCGTTAGTTCCCATCTGGATCCTGAGTCACAACTTCTCATTTGGACTACCTTTGCATCTCGGGTTTTTGGTCTTCATCCGGATCGATTCATTATTTCCTCTACATTTTGGTTCGGATCGGTTCGTGGGTCATGCTATTCCCCGATTCGGTTCGGTCTCCTTCCGCTTGTGGTCAAGCTCCAGGTCGTGGTCCACATCTCCTGGCGGTTCGGTTCACGGCGAGCTCCTCTGGTTCGGTCCTCCTCCCCAAGCACTCCGGCTCGGGTCGAGTTCCTCAAATCCATTTGTGGTACATCGGTTCGGGTCGTGGCTCCATCACCGGTTCATGGAAGGGGTTCAGGTCGGGAGTTCAGCTCGTGAGTCTCCGGTTGGTTCGTGGCGTATAATCCAAGCTAGGTCACGGTACCAAAATCTCGAGTGGGTCGGTTGGGTGCCACCAGTCACGAGCGGGTCGATTCGGTGGAGGAGGGGCGATCTGATCTGGTCCCTGTACAGTTTTCCTGCAACTCTTCCAACGACTATTTTTATGCCATACAACGGCGTTTTCGACTATTCTAACTGTTCTAATCAATCACAAAGCATACCATATAGTCGAAGCAACATATAGAATTAACGACAAACACCAAAACAACAATTTGATATGTTAAAACGGATCAAACATACACAAAACCCATATTTTCCCCTTAAGCATGTTTAAGCAAATCTAATGATAGGATTAGCAAAACTTAACCAAATTAACCCAAATTTCTAACAGAGGCCTAAAATAATATTTTAGAATTTTACAAATTTTTCCAGATTTTTTCTGAGTTATTTTGTGAGTATCGGGAATACCCCCAAATCAAATTTTCAATTTGATTTGGATAAAAAAGAAACCACGACGAATTCCTCATTTTTTTTTTACTTTCCCTAATTTCGGTAATTAACACTAATCACCCCTAATTAGCCGTAATTAGTGAAAAACAATGCAAATCACTCAACTTAGCCACGAATAAAACTTAGATCTCAAACTATCTCTAATTTGGGTCGAATCTCTATGCAACACAGCAGCTCCAACTCTGATTTGGTGCTATTTCTCCTTGATTTGACATAGATTAGCTTAATCCTTGATTAAACGGTGATTAGAAGGTGTTTTAGGAGTTGAAGGCCATAGTTAGTGTTGAAGAGAGGTAAGTGGCGGTTGGAAAATGACAAGGAAAAGGTTTCTCTAACCCTAATCGGCCCTCATATAGCTTTAATCCCGAAATCCCCCAATGGGCCTAACTGCTAATCACCCAGTTAAGCCCAATTAAGCTGTTTTTCACCTTCTAAACCTTGTTTCAGCCATATCTCCCAAACGGTAAGTCCGTTTGTGTAACACCCCACCTCCGCCAGGGTGGCTCTTGCAAGCAACTCTGACTTTGGTGGGGCATTTTAAAAATAAGGTAAACATGCATAATGATATAGCAAGGCAGGACATGACATATATATATGTAAATAAACAGAGTAAGTAGATAGATAAAACAGCGGAAGAATTTTAAACCATTTCAAAAACAAGTCTGCTACATCATAATGTCAATTTCCCAAGTAAACAAGTCTAGTACATAAAATAACATCATCTGAAACTGAAAAGGAAAACATAAAAAGTAGTTATCCCCAAAGTGGAAGAAACCATAGCGAGCTCAAGTCCAAAGCATACATGAGCTATCCAAGGAAGCAGCTAAAATCCAAGCTAGGCTCCAGTATTCCCTCCCTGAGAACCTGGGGGGGAAACGGAAGAGAAGAGGCGAAAGAAAACAGGTCAGTCAAAAAGACTGAGTAAGCCCTGCTACGATCAGTCTATAAACTAATAAAGTTAACATCATGATGGAAACTGAGATGATCATAGATAACAACATACTGGCATGATAAAGTAACTACAAGATAGATAGAGGTGTCATCGCATAAACAAGGCTAAGTTTTGCACCACGGTGTACTAGCAAACCAACATAACAGGTATTGATCCCTCAGCCCAAACATTGGCCCAATAACATGAGGTGACCTTAATACAAGGTCCAGCCCAACGGTCTAGTCGATCGGCTCCCTATAAACCTAACACGTCAAGTGTTGGTGTCCATACGGCCCACATATGGATGTAGTCTGACTGTGCTGGGTCCACCTTCGGGTGTATCAAGCCCTCGGGTGTCAACCCCCGACACTTAAGCAATAATACACAGCTCAAAACTACTGGTACCCGTGCCTCGAGTTTGTCCAATACCGGACTACGTGCACGTCCGTAGCCCGCCTGGACCCGCACCGCTGTACCACTCAGCCGCCGCTTTGGTCGCTTACATCCGCCCAGTAATCGTGCCCCGCCCTAGCCTAGTCCTCTAGGGTTGTGATGATACCAAACTGGGATTACTGCCGGAACAGACCCGCTGCTAGGGTTTTCTAAGAGGGTTAAGTGCGATTTAACCCTTCACTAATCATGGATTAAATTAGTTAAGTGTAACTCAACCCCATTCTAATCCTTCGAACCCCCAATTGGATTAAACTGGTTAAGTGTAACCAACAGTTCACACTTAACCATTTCAATCCCTCTAATCCCCAAGTGGATTAAGTATTAGTGGACCCTGACTTAACCCTAATCATGAGGCATTAATTAACTTAATGCACCTTAACCTCTCACATTAGACTTTGTTGCGGTTACTAGTTAAGCCGGGCGGGTCCGGGTAGCTTTACACCACAACTTGGTCTAACCTCGGGTCTTGACACCACATGACCAACTTCTCACATTGGGTCCTATTGTTTGTAGGCACTAGTTAAGCCGGTCGGTTCCGGGTAGAATTACGCTACAAACTCAACCCAACCTCGAGTTGGCCACACTTATGTTTTCTAAGTGTCATGTCCACTTTATTTCAAAACATAATTACAAGTCAACAAATGCTTGGGTAGACCTAACTTAATAGGTAAATTCCCAAGGGGTAGACCTAACTTAATAGGTAAATTCCCAATCTTATATTTTCATGTATTTTAAGTTTACCCAAACCCCCCCAACGTCATTCTATCGCTTACATATTCGTAATAACGCATAAAGGATAGGAAGAGGGAACTTGGCACAACATGCATGATGAACTTGCACAACAATCATGCATAACATGTTAGACTTGCACAACTTAGCATAGTGAACTTGCATATTAGCATAAATATGCATAACATGTTAAACTTGCATAACTTAGCATAGTGAACTTGCATATTACCATAAACATGCATAATATGTTAAACTTGCATAACTTCGCATGGGGAACTTGCATAAACATGCACAACTTGTCAAACATGCACAACTTGTCATTTTAAACTTGCACAAGCATGCACAACTTGTCAAACATGCACGACTTGTCATTTTGAACTTGCATAAGCATGCATAACTTATTAAACATGCATAACATGGCATAGTGGACTCGCATAAACATGCATAACTCATTTAACTTGCAAATCATGGCATAGTGGACTCGCATAAACATGCATAACTCATTTAACTTGCAAATCATGGCATAGTGGACTCACATAAACATGCATAACTCATTTAACTTGCAAATCATGGCATAGTGGACTCGCATAAACATGCATAACTCATTTAACTTGCAAATCATGGCATAGTGGACTCGCATAAACATGCATAACTAAATAAACTTGCAAAACATGGCATAGTGAACATGCATAACTCAATGAACTTGCAAAGATCCCAACTTTCATCACATATTAACTTTAGAGTTTCTAAAATGAAGGTAAGAGGGCTTACAATGCTTATGCGGACTCAAATGAGTATAGCAAATGTAAGAAACCTCTTATGCAACTAATTAAAACCCCCAATTGCAAGCAAACTTGATCAAAACTCCTCCTTTATGAAGCCAATAGAGAAACAAGCCCTTAATGCAAGCTAAGGAGGATCATACAAGCCCAAATATACTTGTATGCATGGAAAATCACCTAGGAATTAATTTAGGAATTGTATGAAGAGGGTGGAGGCCATGAGAGTTTTGATTTTGCCATAGTTTAGTTGCTAGGATGAATAATGAGTGATTTAGGGTAGGTTAGGGCCTTATTTATAGATTAGGCTAGTGTTTTTAGGCCATAAGATTAACCCTAGATTCAATTAGGTCCATCAGATCTCGGAACTCTCTAGAAACAGGCCACAAGACCCAACCCCAATCAGAAATGGTGCACCAGGCTAAACAGCCGGGCACCCCCTGTCGACAGGGCTGTCGACAGGGCAGTCGACATGCTAAGACCCCTGTCGACAGGCCTGTCGACATTGGGTCCTGGGCGGGAATTTTTCTCGCCTGCCCAGTTTGCCCTAACCCTAGTATTTAATTTAAAATTTAAATCTGTTTTTACTTAGGAATTTTCTGAAAACTTCAATGGGCCTTAACTGGGTCATACGGACTCCGATTTTTGAAAACTCGGACTCTATTTCGCGTATTTTTCCGAGACGAACGCAATGGCATAGCCCGTTTCCCTTGATTCAGATTTTTAAATTAAATTCTGCCTCGATTTTCATTATTACAGGTTGTTGAAAATACGGGTTGTTACATTCTCCCCTCCTTAAAGGATTTCGTCCCCGAAATCTTCAAGTTAGGAAGAACATATCCTACCATCCAATCGTCCATCTACTCAAAACATCATCCACGAGCAATCATTGTCCTTAAAGGATTCTAAATGTGGTATGAACATATGCAAAAGTGTGTGTATATGTACTTACCTAATGCAAAAATCAGGCGGTTACTGATACAGTAAACCTCCTTAATGCATATGTATGTAAATCAGGCGGTTACTGATACAGTAAACCTCCTTAATGCATATGTATGTCAGTGAAATGAATCCATATGTATGCAAATTCCTAAATTCATAGTATCTATATGAGTGCACATAACATTCATCCATATGCAACATCCATGTGGTGGCACAACAAGTTTCAATCATGAATAAGCATAAACACTCATGCATATGCAACATGAAGAGTGTGTGAGCCGATCTAGTGCCTAATGTGTATAATGCATCCACGAGTAACCACTTGCAAACACTTGCAACCACTTGCAAACATCAAGCATAACATGTTTCAAATACATGTTTCATCCAAAGGGTTTCTACCTAAGGTTCTCATGACAAGATAGACACGATAAACTAGATAAACTAGATAAACTCCCTTTTGGATGACAAGAAATCCATTCAAACTTTGACATATAGTACTAACCGATGAGTCTTAACCCCCTTATGGAGTTTACAACAGAAATAAGATCGAGAATGGGACCGAGAGGATATATACAAAAGATAACTTGCAAGCAAGCTCCACAGGAAAACAAGGATCAAGGATACACTCTTAAAAAGAGATATGATGCGCGTATCTAGTCTTCACTCTTCTTAGTCACGTTTCCTTGAGCTTAACTCCACTGTGCTTTGACTATCTTTCACTTCATGATTCCTTGGCTTCCTAACTCCTATTTCCCAAATTCGAGTTGGAACTCATTTCATTATCGCCTCTCGTCTTTCTTTTCCACTTATTCTTCCTTCTGTATACTTGGCTTAAACATGCTATAACCTCATGATTTCATGCAAGCTCTCCAAAATTCACTAGTGAATCCTGGATCTCGTCTATAAAGTATTCCACGCAGCAGAATTTTTCTTGAAAATACCAATCCACGTTGCCAATTGCCCTTATAAACGTGATTTTCTATAACTCATGCTTAATCGAAATGAACCATCCGCCTATGAGTGATAGGCCATACCTAGATTCAATTGCCTACCCATGGCTTCCTGTAGGCTATTCCAAAACTGGCCAACTTCTTGAGGGTAAACCGTTGCTAACCATGATGCAGTCCTCTCGCTCTTCACCGGACTGAAATGAGCACTCTTCGTGAGTCTACCTATTATGACCCACATACCCGTATTCCCTTTTAGGTAGTCTATCCACATAATCTATCGAGACGTTTTCACACTTCCCTTGCGAAACCTCCAATGGAGGTAATGGCCCGCTGGGCTTCTATGACTTGGCCTTAACCTGGTGGCACATCATGCATCCTGAGACCAACTCGGCCACCTCCTCGAGTGATGCGCATCTTCAAGAACCTTCTTTACCAAGTCTTTCACTCGAGGAACACATAATCTCTCATCGTGCCTTAGTCATCCCTTGTCATCTATAATATATCTAGCGAGGTGACTTAACATCTCGCCTCGAATCAATTGGTCCATGTTCTTGACTAACTGCGGGTCTTCTTCCTGTGAAACCCCCTTCTTGATCCAGAAGAGTAAGTCTAAGCTCCGGGAATGCTAACTAACTAGCCAAACGGAGGAGGCTTCTTACTTCAATTGCCCTCCTCAGAGTTTTCCGGTCTTAGACCGCAACCACTTTAGCGGAATCCACCGCTAAGCCTTACTTAAGAACTATGTGCCCAAGAAATCCAACTTCTTTCCTCCAAAGTGACCTTTGGAGAACTTGACCTTCAACTGGTGGCTCCAAGCGTATCCATCTCCTCCTTGAGATGTATAACATGCTCTTCCTCGTTCTTTTGAGGAGATCAAAATATCGTCTACGATGACCACGACAAACTTGTTCAAGGACTCCCTAAACACCCTACCCATCAGGTTCACGTAATATGCGGGTGCATTAGTCAAACCAAATAGCATGACTAGCCATTCTAAAACCCATCTAGAGTCCTAAACGCAGTCTTGTCAATTCCATCCTCAGCCCTTCTAAGCTGATGGAATCCGGTAGCTAGATCAAAAGAAAACAGATGCTCCTACAAGCTGATCAAACAAATCATCGATCCTTGGTAACGGTTATCTTTACGATAATCAACACATAAACGAAGCAAGCTGTCCATATCAGTAACGAATACGACTGGAGCACCCTACTCGAAAATGCTTCTTCTCAGGAAGTTCTTCTCAAGCAACTCCTTGACTTGCTTTCTTAACTCTCATCTCGTGAGGTCATGTGCCTAACCGGCCACGAAACTGGCTTGGTATTACCAACCAGATAATGCGGAAATCTATCCCACGTCTAGGGGTAACCCCTATACTTTCCCCCAAGATATCATGATATTCTCGGACCACCCTCACAGATTGCAAACTATCGATAGACGAGTTGAGGGATTCAAGATAACATAACATGACGGGACCCATAGGGTTGCTAGAAATTTCTAGGGTATTACCGAGGCGAGTCATGAGCCTCACAACCCTATATACAAAAACCCAGAATGGCTCCAAAACAGGACAACCATTCCATGCCCAAAACCAACCCATATCCCCTGAAACCGAAAATATAAACATCCCACGAGGATTCTATACTCAAGATAGAAATTTTCAAATCCACTCAGACCACAGACAAACGGGCAGAACCCCCAATTGGATTTGAAACACATACGGGATCATCAACTAGACTAGTACTTAGGTGCAAACTTTCAACTAGATCAGATGAAATAAAACTATGCGATGTGCCAGAATCAAACAAAGTACGAACAGGGAAAATCAGAAGATGTAAACAAGACTTTCAACAGAAACACTACCTCTATCATAAGCTGAAAGAACGGTGTTGAGGGGATGAATTCGCCCTCCAGATAGTCCTGCACACTGAGTCTGACCTTGCCCTTGTTTCCTCGGGCAATCTTTGTTGAGATGTCCAGACTCACCACAATGAAAGCATTCGCCCCGCTTTCTCTTTTCCTTCTTCCTACATTCCCTGGCTATATGTCCAACTTTACCACAGAAGTTACATTTCCTATTCTCTCTTGGCTTGTCCTTGCGGTTGTTGTTATTCTTGCCCCGTTTCCCGGAATTTACTCTCTTGCCTTGAGACTCACTCGCCTTGACCTCTTTCTTGTCATTGTTATCTTCTTCTTGAAGTAGGGCCAAATTCACCAAATTCTCGAAAGTCGCCCCCAAGGGTATATGAGACATGGCCAAACCATGTAATGGCTCGTTTAATCCTAGAGCAAAGTGTAGGGCCTTCTTCTGAGCTGTATTAACCAAGTCTAAATCGACCCGAGCTAGTTGGTTAAACTTATCTATGTACTCCCTAATAGTCATGTCCCCTTGCTTCAGTGATAAGAACCTCAGTCCAAACCTTCCTCTAAAGTCATCCCAAGTCTCAATTGGCCTAGTGGCGGTGGTGACTACCCACCAACGTGCAGCTTCTTCCTTTAGCAACCATACTGCCAATAAAACCTTCCTGCGGTCACCTATATCAAAGGTGGCTAAAAGATCTTCGGTCTCTTTCAACCATTTCCTTGCCTCTACAAAAGTCTCTGTTCCACTAAAATTCTTGCCACCCATCATCTTAAAGTTCTTACAAGTTTCCGCAAAATCCGCTTGTGGAGGCTGAGGGAGAAGAGGAACATCAGCTACGGAAGGAGGAGGAGGAGGAACAGCGGCCTTAACTGGAAAGACAACATTAGAGACACCCGGGACCGGTGCCGTGACTTCCAAGTACCGACGAAACCAATCGGGTATTGTTGCCCCTTCGGGCAAGATGAGATTATCAGACATGCTGGAAACGAAAAGAAAAGAGTTCAAATGAGGGATCAAAGGATAGTGCTAATGGCTTTTGGGGAATAGCCTTTTAAAAATAACTAGACTTTTCTTTGGAAAATACTTAATACTTGGTTTTGAAAATAGTTTTTCTTTTCAAAAGTTTTAAAAACCTTTTTATCCCTTCTCGTAAACCATATGCTCTGATACCAAATGTAACACCCCACCTCCGCCAGGGTGGCTCTTGCAAGCAACTCTGACTTTGGTGGGGCGTTTTAAAAATAAGGTAAACATGCATAATGATATAGCAAGGCAGGACATGACATATATATATGTAAATAAACAGAGTAAGTAGATAGATAAAACAGCGGAAGAATTTTAAACCATTTCAAAAACAAGTCTGCTACATCATAATGTCAATTTCCCAAGTAAACAAGTCTAGTACATAAAATAACATCATCTGAAACTGAAAAGGAAAACATAAAAAGTAGCTATCCCCAAAGTGGAAGAAACCATAGCGAGCTCAAGTCCAAAGCATACATGAGCTATCCAAGGAAGCAGCTAAAATCCAAGCTAGGCTCCAGTATTCCCTCCCTGAGAACCTGGGGGGGAACGGAAGAGAAGAGGCGAAAGAAAACAGGTCAGTCAAAAAGACTGAGTAAGCCCTGCTACGATCAGTCTATAAACTAATAAAGTTAACATCATGATGGAAACTGAGATGATCATAGATAACAACATACTGGCATGATAAAGTAACTACAAGATAGATAGAGGTGTCATCGCATAAACAAGGCTAAGTTTTGCACCACGGTGTACTAGCAAACCAACATAACAGGTATTGATCCCTCAACCCAAACGTTGGCCCAATAACATGAGGTGACCTTAATACAAGGTCCAGCCCAACGGTCTAGTCGATCGGCTCCCTATAAACCTAACACGTCAAGTGTTGGTGTCCATACGGCCCACATATGGATGTAGTCTGACTGTGCTGGGTCCACCTTCGGGTGTATCAAGCCCTCGGGTGTCAACCCCCGACACTTAAGCAATAATACACAGCTCAAAACTACTGGTACCCGTGCCTCGAGTTTGTCCAATACCGGACTACGTGCACGTCCGTAGCCCGCCTGGACCCGCACCGCTGTACCACTCAGCCGCCGCTTTGGTCGCTTACATCCGCCCAGTAATCGTGCCCCGCCCTAGCCTAGTCCTCTAGGGTTGTGATGATACCAAACTGGGATTACTGCCGGAACAGACCCGCTGCTAGGGTTTTCTAAGAGGGTTAAGTGCGATTTAACCCTTCACTAATCATGGATTAAATTGGTTAAGTGTAACTCAACCCCATTCTAATCCTTCGAACCCCCAATTGGATTAAACTGGTTAAGTGTAACCAACAGTTCACACTTAACCCCATTTCAATCCCTCTAATCCCCAAGTGGATTAAGTATTAGTGGACCCTGACTTAACCCTAATCATGAGGCATTAATTAACTTAATGCACCTTAACCTCTCACATTAGACTTTGTTGCGGTTACTAGTTAAGCCGGGCGGGTCCGGGTAGCTTTACACCACAACTTGGTCTAACCTCGGGTCTTGGCACCACATGACCAACTTCTCACATTGGGTCCTATTGTTTGTAGGCACTAGTTAAGCCGGTCGGTTCCGGGTAGAATTACGCTACAAACTCAACCCAACCTCGAGTTGGCCACACTTATGTTTTCTAAGTGTCATGTCCACTTTATTTCAAAACATAATTACAAGTCAACAAATGCTTGGGTAGACCTAACTTAATAGGTAAATTCCCAAGGGGTAGACCTAACTTAATAGGTAAATTCCCAATCTTATATTTTCATGTATTTTAAGTTTACCCAAACCCCCCCAACGTCATTCTATCGCTTACATATTCGTAATAACGCATAAAGGATAGGAAGAGGGAACTTGGCACAACATGCATGATGAACTTGCACAACAATCATGCATAACATGTTAGACTTGCACAACTTAGCATAGTGAACTTGCATATTAGCATAAATATGCATAACATGTTAAACTTGCATAACTTAGCATAGTGAACTTGCATATTACCATAAACATGCATAATATGTTAAACTTGCATAACTTCGCATGGGGAACTTGCATAAACATGCACAACTTGTCAAACATGCACAACTTGTCATTTTAAACTTGCACAAGCATGCACAACTTGTCAAACATGCACGACTTGTCATTTTGAACTTGCATAAGCATGCATAACTTATTAAACATGCATAACATGGCATAGTGGACTCGCATAAACATGCATAACTCATTTAACTTGCAAATCATGGCATAGTGGACTCGCATAAACATGCATAACTCATTTAACTTGCAAATCATGGCATAGTGGACTCGCATAAACATGCATAACTCATTTAACTTGCAAATCATGGCATAGTGGACTCGCATAAACATGCATAACTCATTTAACTTGCAAATCATGGCATAGTGGACTCGCATAAACATGCATAACTAAATAAACTTGCAAAACATGGCATAGTGAACATGCATAACTCAATGAACTTGCAAAGATCCCAACTTTCATCACATATTAACTTTAGAGTTTCTAAAATGAAGGTAAGAGGGCTTACAATGCTTATGCGGACTCAAATGAGTATAGCAAATGTAAGAAACCTCTTATGCAACTAATTAAAACCCCCAATTGCAAGCAAACTTGATCAAAACTCCTCCTTTATGAAGCCAATAGAGAAACAAGCCCTTAATGCAAGCTAAGGAGGATCATACAAGCCCAAATATACTTGTATGCATGGAAAATCACCTAGGAATTAATTTAGGAATTGTATGAAGAGGGTGGAGGCCATGAGAGTTTTGATTTTGCCATAGTTTAGTTGCTAGGATGAATAATGAGTGATTTAGGGTAGGTTAGGGCCTTATTTATAGATTAGGCTAGTGTTTTTAGGCCATAAGATTAACCCTAAATTCAATTAGGTCCATCAGATCTCGGAACTCTCTAGAAACAGGCCACAAGACCCAACCCCAATCAGAAATGGTGCACCAGGCTAAACAGCCGGGCACCCCCTGTCGACAGGGCTGTCGACAGGGCAGTCGACCTGCTAAGACCCCTGTCGACAGGCCTGTCGACATTGGGTCCTGGGCGGGAATTTTTCCCGCCTGCCCAGTTTGCCCTAACCCTAGTATTTAATTTAAAATTTAAATCTGTTTTTACTTAGGAATTTTCTGAAAACTTCAATGGGCCTTAACTGGGTCATACGGACTCCGATTTTTGAAAACTCGGACTCTATTTCGCGTATTTTTCCGAGACGAACGCAATGGCATAGCCCGTTTCCCTTGATTCAGATTTTTAAATTAAATTCTGCCTCGATTTTCATTATTACAGGTTGTTGAAAATACGGGTTGTTACAGTTTGGCTAATGTGACCATTCTACGGAAAGGTAAACCCTCATCCGGATCTAATGGAAGTGGTTTCAAGTCAAAATTCCTTACCAATCAAAAGTTATGGCCGAAACAAAATCAGCTAGGGGCAAAACGGTCATTTAAAAATCAACAAAAATCGTGAACATGGGAAACGACCCCAATAGTCGTTCCCCAAAGTTACACAGCTATACGACCTCATATGAAAAAGAAATAAATATTCTACGATCCTTCGATACTTAGAATGCGGGTCGTTACACTCTCCCCCCTTAAGAAATTTCTTCCCCGAAATTCCCTAACCAAAACATACAAAGGATCCCGCATGCCTATCAATCATTTACAACAATCAAACATACATAATAAGATAATAAGCTTATCCTAGCATGCGGTCTACTAACGAGGGAAGAAACTATCACTATTAAAATCTTACCAGGCGAAGAGTTCTGGATACGTCTCCCCAATGCTCTCCTCTGTCTCCCAAGTACAGTCATTCTCATCCTCGCCCCACTGAACCTTGACTATATTCATCGCTTTCCTTCGAAGTTTCTTCGTATCGTGCTGGACAATACGAATCGGCTTGCGGTTCCCAACTGCCTCGGGTTCTACTTCGATATCATCCAACTGATCAGGTGAAATGGCCATATCGGGGTCGTGCACGAATTTCCTTAACTGGGAAACATGAAATACATTATGAACTCCTGCCATCTTGTCAGGTAATCCAATTTTATATGCCAAATTCCTAACTTGCTCGAGAACTGGGAATGGACCAACAAATCTTGGTGTTAACTTTCCTCTCCTACCAAATCGTATCACGCTCTTTAACGGAGAAATCTTGACAAACACCAAGTCGCCAATGGAGAATTTCAGATCTCTTCTCCTCTTATCAGCATAACTCTTCTGCCTATCTTGGGCAGCCTTCATTCGCTGTTGAATAACCTTGATCTTATCTGAGGTTTCTCTTATCACATCTGGCCCAAGCACAAATTTCTCAACGGTCTCTAACCAATATGATGGTGAGTTGCATGGTCTTCCGTATAAAGCTTCATATGGAGCCATACCAATACTGGACTGATAACTATTATTATATGCAAACTCCAGTAGATGCAAATGGTCATCCCATGATCCACCAAAATCTAATATGCAAGCTCTCAAGAGATCTTCTAATACTCGATTCACCCTCTCTGTCTGACCGTCGGTTTGAGGATGATACGCGGTACTGAGATGTAATTCTGATCCTAATGCCTCTTGTAAGATCTTCCAAAATCCACTAGTAAACAACGGATCTCGGTCGCTCACAATGCCTTTGGGTATTCCATGAAATCTCACTACCCATTTCATAAATAGTTCTGCTAACTTAGTTGCTGTTCTATTTGACTTGACGGGTATAAACCTGCACTCTTGGTCAATCGGTCCACAATCACCCAAATGCTATCATGGCCCGATCTAGTCCTTGGTAACCCATCAATGAAATCCATTGAGACTTGTACCCAATTCCATTCTGAAATTTCCAATGGTTGCAACAAACCACTAGGTTTCTTTTGCTCAGCTTTAACTAACTGGCAATTCATGCATTTGGATATAAACTTCCCAATGTCTCTTTTCATCCCTTCCCAGTAGTAGGTCTGCTTCATGTCTTGATGCATTTTATTACCACCGGGATGTATAGTCAGTTTTGAGCGATGACATCCTCTAAGTACTTCATCTCTCAATCCATTGACATTGGGCACAACTAGTCTTCCATTCTTTCGAAGTCGTCCATCTCGATCAAGCCCATACTTGTTCATCTCCTCCTCGATACCCATCTCTAACTTAGAGATGATTTCTAATAGATTTGGATCGTCCCTCTGACTGGAACCAATCCACTCAATCAAAGTGGGTCTGATCGTCAAACTTGCTAACATCTCTGGATCCAATTCGCACTTTGGTCTGAAATCGTACCCTACGATATACTCCAGTTGCTTCCACTCAAGAAACATAGCCCCTAAACTGGCATGTCTTCTACTCAATGCATCAGCTACCGCATTACCCTTTCCTGGTGTATATGCGATATCGAAATCATAGGAAGCCAAGAATTCTAACCATCTCTGCTATCGGAGATTTAGATCCTTCTGGGAGAAAAGGTACTTTAACGATTTATGATCAGTAAACAACTCGAATCTTTCTCCCAAGAGATAATGTCTCCACATCTTCAACGCGAACACGATCGCTGCCAATTCCAAATCTTGGGTAGGATATCTTTTCTCATGCAGTTTCAGTTCCCGATTTGCATAAGCTACAACCCTACCTCCTTGCATCAATACAGCACCTAGTCTGGTACCACATGCATCTGTATATACTGTCATCTCTTCATTCCCCTTAGGAATGACTAACACTGGTGCACACGTCAACTTTTCCTTTAGACTCTTAAATGCAACCTCACACATTTCGTCCCAAACAAAAGCTTGATTCTTCCTGGTCAACTGAGTTAACGGTGCCGCTATCTTGGAGAAGTCTTGGATAAACTTCCGACAAAATCCAGCTAATCCCAAGAAACTTCTTACGTCTGTTGCATGCTTAGGCGTAGACCAATCTTGTACCATAGCCACCTTCGCAGGATCCACGGCAATTCCATTCTCTAAAACAACATGGCCCAAGAATCTCACTTCCCTCCTCCAGAAGTGACACTTAGAAAACTTTGCTTTTAATTGGTGTTTTCTCAACACTTCCATCACTATCCTCAAATGTTCCTTGTGTTCTTCTTCTGCCCTCGAATAAACCAAGATATCGTCTACGAATACAAGAACAAACTTATTCAATTGATCTTTGAATACCCTATCCATAAGATCCACAAAATATGCTAGTGCATTGGTCAACCCGAATGACATGACCAACCACTCATAGAATGCAGACGGCGTCCGAAAGACCGTTTTAGCTATACTCTCAGATTCCACCCTAAGCTGATGAAAACCTGTCGCGAGATCCAACTGGGAGAACACTCTCGTGCCACTCAACTGATCAAACAAATCATCTATCCGCGGTAGAGGATACTTATTCAATTCGCGGTAGTCCACACACAATCGAAGGGAACCATCTGCCTTGGTAGCAAACACAACTGGTGCTCCCCACTCGGAGACACTTCTTCTAATAAATCCCTTCTTCAAAGGATCGCTTACTTGCACCCCGAGATCTCGCTGCTCCCTTGGTGCCATACGACGAAGTGGCATCACTACAGGTCTGACATCTTTCACTAAATCAATACGAAACTCAGTCTCTCGGTGTGGTGGAAGTCCGGTCACTTCCTCGAAGACGTCCGGATACTTGCCAGCCACGGGCACATCTGACAACTCATCATGCGGGATGTCGAGGGAATTTAGAAAACTAGCCATTACCCCATCACTAGGTATACCACTAAACATTACCCTCCGCCCATCATCCGCTCTAACTATCACCAAAAAGCCCACACAGCCTACCAACACCCCGTACATTTGGAGCCAGTCGACTCCCAAAATAATGCCAAACCCAATAAAGCCCAAAACAAAGCTATTACAAGCAAACATACATCCATGACTCGATAAGACCACATTACGATAAATCATACTAAGGCTAGTCTAACCACCAATCGGGTTCGTCACCGCTAAAGGTCTATCGACTATCTCGGGTTCTAATCCCAACCTATCTACCAGGTCACTAGATATGAAGGAACGGGAAGCCCCAGTATCAATCAGTACTTGAACAGGAACATCATAAACAGAAAGCCTACGTTGAATGATGACATTCTTTCCTTTCTCCGCCGCAGTTGGGGCATTCGATAAAGAAGGAACAACATTAATAGCATTTGCTTTAACAATCTGCTTCTCTTTAGGTGGTTGCGGACATTTATCCTTGTGATGTCCCACTTGGCCGCAGTTGAAGCACTTCCTGTCCGCTGGCTTTGCTCGACGTTCTTTAAAATATTAGCCCTTCTAGCCACAGCTAAAGCACTCAACATCTTTCTTACTCTTCTTCTGACCATCCTTGGTCTGATTCTGTTTCCTTTTGTTCTGAGAATTATTCTTGCCTCCACCGCTTGCTTGCGGCTTTGGCCCCTCTGCAGATGCAACAGCGACTTCAGTCTTGGGCTTAGGATAAAGGCTCTCTGACCTCAATGCTTTCCCAACAATCGATTCAAAAGTCTCATCAATATGATTTATAAGCCATTCCCCCAAGTACCCATCTAAGTCAGTTATGAACTTCTCGTTCTTCTTCTCAGCAGTGTCAATAAGGGATAATCCATATTTCGATAGAGTATCGAATTCAGCAATATATTCCGAGACTGCCCTACCATTCTGCTTAAGCTCTAAGAACTTCCTAAACAACTCTGACTTCTGGGAAGCTGGAATAAACTTATCACTGAATCGGGCCTTAAATTGATCCCAAGTAACTTGATCCTCAGGGGTAGCTGCCTTAATAGCATTTCACCAATTCATAGCCCGTCCGTGCTGCTGACGGGATGCTAGCTTTCTCTTCATCGCGTCTTCAATTCCCAGATCCTCGAAGATACGCTCACAACTATCAAGCCAATCCTGAACTTCTGTAGCCGATTCCGTTCCGTGGAATGGCTTCCCATCAAGACTAGTGTAGTCCTTACAAAGCTTGGCGAAATCGGCCCTAGGCACCTGCATCGCTGCACCACCACCATTTACAGCATTAGGAGCTGCCCTCTGAACATCCCTAAGCATCTCTCTCATGAAGTCAATGAACATCGTCCTCATATCAGGAGCATTCCCATTATTAGCTCCTCTACCAGTACCCCTCGTATGTTGGCTCATCGTTCAATCTGTAAGGAGAAAACGATTAACCATCTCTTCAGTGGTGCCAGTGCAGTGCGACTTCACCCATAAATATACTAATAGTATATATAAAACTTTTGAAAACCAAAACATCACAAATACGCGCTCTCATATATGTATGCTATCTCTCCCTGGTGTCTTTCCCTAGGTAAACTACGCAACCTAGAGCTCTGATACCAAGTGTGACGGCCCGCCCCGCACCAGCCGACATTTCCAATGAAAGTGCGCTGTGCCAATGCCCGACTAGCACGGGACGGTCGCCAAAGAAAGGAAAAGAAAGGAATTTGAACTAGCAAGGAAACTGTAGTATATCTCACAGCGCATGGAACAAAATATAATAATAACGTAACTTTAACATAAAGCAGGTAAGACAGTGCATAAGCTGAAAAACTAAACATCATAGCAATGGAAAATCCAAGTACAGCTTATGTTCCACATCATCATTATTACAACTTTTCAAACTGTCTCTAAAGTAAAGTAAGAAAGGTACACTACTAATGCCCAAAGTAGTGACCAGTAGCGACACAGGGAGAATATCTATATATATATATATATATATATATATATATATATATCATACGTGGAAGCCTCCTGCTCGTCTCCGGTACAGCTACTCGTGCATAATCACCTAACATGTCTCTATTCTTCCCGTTTAAGAGCACCCAGAGTAATAAGAAGAGACATAAAACTCTGGGTCAGACAAAAGTCTGGTATGAGCGATAAGCAGCAAAACAGAACAATAACGGGTATACAAAACCATACCTGAACCCGGGCCTGCAACCAAAGAGTTAGCACAACAATGTGTACAATACCTTAAGGTGACGCTAACATATGCTGTAAAGATACGGGGGAGGGGTGTGCATGTCATAGTGGTATCAAACAATCAAGCATAGCAACCATCCTCACATCTCTCACTCAGTGCGTAAAGCATACGATATCCACCGCTTTGACCACCCATTCCTTGCTATGATCACTCTACCCTCATGGATTCATGATGACACCATTGCACTGATCCATAGCCACTAGTTCTTGCAATGTCCACTCTGCCCCATGAAGTCATGACGACTCCACTGCACTGGCTCATAGCCATGCTACGATCACTCTGCCCCATAGAGTAATATCTACCCCACTGCACTAATCCGTGTCCAAACATCCGTCTTGGTGGTGGATCAAAGTTATGGACGTCGATAACCCCTTAGCACACGTCCCGCAACAAAGCCCAACCATGAAGCCAATTCGGTGATTCCCATCTGGATCCTGAGTCACAACTTCTCATTTGGACTACCTTTGCATCTCGGGTTTTTGGTCTTCATCCGGATCGATTCGGTATTTCCTCTTCACCTTGCTTCGGATCGGTTCGTGAGTCATGTTGTTCCCCTGTTCGGTTCGGTCTCCTTCCACTCTTGGTCAAGCTCCAGGTCGTGGTCCACATCTCCTGGCGGTTCGGTTCGTGGCGAGCTCCTCCGGTTCGGTCCTCCTCCCCAAGCACTCCGGGTCAGGTCGAGTTCCTCAAATCCATTCGTGGTACATCGGTTCGGGTCGTGGCTCCATCACCGGTTCGTGGAAGGGGTTAAGGTTGGGAGTTCAGCTCGTGAGTCTCCGGTTGGTTCGTGGCGTATAATCCAAGCCAGGTCACGGTACTAAAATCTCGAGTGGGTCGGTTGGGTGCCACCAGTCACGAGCGGGTCGATTCGGTGGGGGAGGGGCGATCCGATCCGGTCCCTATACAGTTTTCCTACAACTCTTCCAACGACTGTTTTTACGCCATACGACGACGTTTTCGACTATTCTAACTGTTCTAATCAATCACAAAGCATACCATACAGTCATAGCAACATACAGAATTGACCACAAACACTAAAACAACAATTTGATATGTTAAAACGGATCAAACATACCCAAAACCCGTATTTTCCCCTTAAGCATGTTTAAGCAAATCTAATGATAGGATTAGCAAAACTTAACCAAATTAACCCAAATTTCTAACAGAGGCCTAAAATAATATTTTAGAATTTTATAAATAATTCTAGATTTTTTCTGAGTTATAATTTCGGTAATTAACACTAATCACCCCTAATTAGCCGTAATTAGTGAAAAACAATGCAAATCACTCACCTTAGCCACAAATAAAACTTAGATCTGAAAATATCTCTAATTTGGGTCGAATCTCTATGCAACACAGCAGCTCCAACTCTGATTTGGTGCTATTTCTCCTTGATTTGACGTAGATTAGCTTAACCTTTGATTAAACGGTGATTAGAAGGTGTTTTAGGAGTTAAAGGCCATTGTTAGGGTTGAAGAGAGGTAAGTGGCAGCTGGAAAATGACAAGGAATTGGTTTCTCTAACCCTAATCAGCCCTCATATAGCTCTAATCCCGAAATCCCTCAATGGGCCTAGCTGCTAATCACCCGGTTAAGCCCAATTAAGCTGTTTTTCACCTTCTAAACCTTGTTTCAGCCATATCTCCCAAACGGTGAGTCCGTTTGGCTAATGTGACCACTCTACGGAAAGATAAACCATCATCCGTATCTAATGGAAGTGGTTTCAAATCAAAATTCCTTACCAATCAAAAGTTATGGCCGAAACAAGATCAGCTAGGAGCAAAACGATCATTTAAATATCGGCAAAAATCGTGAACATGGGAAATGACCCCAATAGTCGTTCCCCAAAGTTACATGACTATAAGACCTCATATGAAAAAGAAATAAATATTCTACGATCCTTCGATACGTAGAATGCGGATCGTCACAGTAAGTCTATAAGTGTATGATTTATGTACGAGCATATAATATGTAGACCAGATGTGATACCATCTTGTAAGTTAGAAATGTGGAAATAACCTATCTAAATGGTCAAAATGCTGGTACTTCTCGTCATATGTAGGGTCTCTCCCCTCCCTATAACTAAATCAGTAGGCGTTGTAAAATCTAAAGGGGTGAAATCTAACTCTCCAAAACTAAAATGGAATGTATGAGTTGTTTTTTTTTACCAACACGAAGCCAAAGCCCTACATAATTGAACATCAGAATTTAAAAGACTATCGATACCTATATAAGCAATTAAAGGATATCATAACGTAAATATAATAAAATATAACTGGTGAATAAATTAGTATTTAAGTATGATAAAATGTACTCATTAATTCTCTAAATCCCATCCAAAGATAACCGTGAATAATACTCGAACTATCAAAAGATCGAATAAGTTTGTATATCCGAATTATACTAACACAAGACCCACGTATTTGCTCATGGCGAGCCTAATATTAAAAGTGATGAATTCAAATTATGCTCCACAAAATGTTTATTAAAATTAAAATTAAAATTAAAATTAAAATAGAGAAGATTAAATCTTATTGATTCCTCAATAAGAGTACTAATGTGAACTTCATCTCCATGAACTATAAAATTATTCACCAATTCTTTGTTTGGCCCTAAACTTTGATCATTATGTGGGTACAAATCCACAAAATCGCTATTTCCAGCCATGCGTCTTCTCCTCACAACAGTAATATGACGTTCTCCAACACCGGTCGCAAGTGTATTTTCTCCTACTTGAGCATTTTCTTCCTATGGTGGATCGTTCACAACGCCTTTGCTACCGCTTCCATGTAGGCGACTCCGCCCTCTTCTCATAATTTCTTGTGAAGAGGAATGCTATAATGAGAAGCAGCAGTGTAGTCATTTACATTTATTGAAACGTGGTAGTGTATATATCTGCATTTTCATATTCTTTGAAGTAGGTTGTGCAAATTTTAGTTATTCAGCATAAGTATTTACGTTTTGGTCTAGTATTACACACACACACACACACACACATATATATATATATATATATGTGTGTGTGTGTGTGTGTGTGTGAAATAGGATCGACAACGTCTCAAACAGTGCAACACCTTTATAGCCTCCTTGATTTCCATCACATTCCTATTTTTCTTTCTTCCCACTAATTATTTAAAAACGAGAGACTGAAAATGCAGTGCATTTGGGATGCTCCTAAATAGGAATGCCATGGAGCATGCTTATATATAATTATATATATAGACACACACACATATCATTCCGTTGCACTTCAAACAATATAGTATCGCTAAATGCATTTGATTTTCGAAGTATTCCGATTTGAATGATGTGTGTTGTGAGAAGAGAGGATAAGTGTTATTATTTAAGTGGGAGTATGTGGCGGAAACCGAAAGGCTTATGAGGTTTAATGGAGAGCCTCTTTGTGTACATAATTTTACATATACATATGCATAAGTATATATATACATAAATTATACTATATATATATGCATTGTGTGACACGATGGAAATGCAAGCTCCTTCCTGGTAAGTCGTTAGGAGTTCGAGACCTAATCTAACCACCATATTGGCGTATTAACCAATTTTTAGAAAAAAGAATACTATATATATGATATCTATTTATGAAGCATTCCATTTGCATCTTCAGTGTAGCTATCTAAGTTAAGGCTATCAATGGATACACGAAAAGTTCAAAATTTGTCAACAACCATATCTAAAAATGGATAAACATTCGATATTCGAAAAAATTGATGCGGATATGAAGACATCCACATGTGAAAATTATCGGTCTACTTTTATCAATGTATTTTACCATAGTAAATAATGTAAGCTTTCTGTTTATAGATTTGATAGTTCATATTTTATGCATTTGATACATGTTAAATACCCAAAACTATTTATTATCATTATACTTGTTTGGTTTTGTGAACTTTTATAATCTACGACATTGAAGAAAAATCATGTTAAGTCCAAAATTTCAATTTATGTTTCTTAATTGTTAGCAGATAAGTTAATTATTCTATATACATCTGTATCCGCGGATACAAACATTCGATATTCAAAAATGGTTTCGGATGCAGATGCTGATATGACACTATCCGTATTCGAAAGTACCCGTTGACAGGCCTACTTCAAGTTACCCTGATTTCCATTATACAATCATGTTTCTCCCGATTTTCCCTTATTCCCTCTCCTTGTCACCATTATTTAAATATATATGAGTGCTTGTATATATACGTATGTACATACATACATATACATACATACATATATATACACACACACATATATATATAATCAAGAGCACCATAAATAATGTAGCACCCATATAGTCCCCTGATTTCCACCATACATTCCCGTTTCTCTCTCTCTATCCATAACTCTTTCTCCCCCACGCTAACTTATCTAAACATAAATGACTGGCCAAAATTGGGGTGCTCAGAAATAGGGAAGCAGCCAAAAATGCCCTATAGCCCTCGAATGCACCCAAAACACGGAAGCAGCCAAAAATGCCCAGACCCGCCATTTACCCACCTCAGGCCACCGTTGCTGACGAGACTACCACCAACCTACAGCCCTCTTTCTCCTCCTCTTCCTTTTTCCTTCAAAAACCTCGACCAGAGATGTCTATCTGGCCCCAACTACCACCAACCGAAAGATCTCTCTCCCCTGTACAATTTTTCCAGTTGGAACTTTCCTCACTCATCGTTTAAGAGATAAAAGTGAATGAATGAAACGATTGTGGCGGTGGTAAATGAACGAAGAAGGAGGTGGATGCAATTATTTATAAGGAGGGTTTCTGATTATTTTATTATTAAAATGTTCGATTATATTCTTATTATATGTTTCAAGTTCGCATGAAAACATAAGTCGTCCGATTAAAACAAAATTCGAAATCCTACAATAATTTGATATTCGGACCCAATGGGATTGGTTTTGCCGAATTCCTAAACAATTTGAAAAATTCCTGTTTTAATTTCAAAACAAAGATCGATACGCATTTAAATCGCACACGATCACATAATAACTTCAATTAACTCGAAACTGGAAATCTATTGAAAATGAATTCTTATTATCGTATATATATTCGAATAGAGTTTATATAAATTATTAGAATCGTCTTCGATTCATTTCTAACTTAGAATTCAATTATTTCTCGTTTTTGTATTACGATAATTCAATATATTCAAAATTAAATCGTATTTTGCTTATAAAATCAATAAGTTTCATATAAAAATCCATTTATATTTCCAATTCAATATTTAAAACAAATTTTAAATATTCAAAATTAAATGGCTGAAAATTCGGGTTGTTACAGTTATTGTGTTTGTAACTTGTCCAATACTGGGACAAATCTAACAAATATTGTATCAGATGAATACAGATTCCCGTTTTTTGTAAAAACGAATATCCATATAACAATTATATCCAACACTTGTCGGACGAGGCTAAAAATTCTCTAAGAGGTTCACATAAGTAAAACACATTTTCTAATTTCAATTTTAACATCTATGAAATATTTTGTAATTTCTATTAAAGTCTTTTACGATTCGTTTATAACACTTATCTATTGTAACAATTATAAATAACAACGTCATTTTTTTAGTTAAATGTTTTTTACTTTGACGGCCGGTTATCTTACTTTCCATTAAAAATACAATAACGTAATCATATTTTATAAATCATTTCAGGTTATATGATTTAACATAATTTTGGTTGCACTTTCCTTTAGTCCTTGTATCATTCACAAATGCGTATGCACATGGAACTAAAGGAAGTGCCATCGAAATTTTGTGAACTGATTAAACAGAAATGATTTAGAAAATGTGATTACGTTATTGTGTTTTTAGCGTGTCCAATACTGGAACAAGTCCAACAAATATTGTATCAGATAAATATAGATTTTTGTTCTGTGTAAAAATAAATATCCATACAACGACCATATACAACACTTGTCAGACGGGGCAAAAAAATCTCTAAGGGGTTCACATAAGTAAAACACATTTTATAATTTATATTTTAACGTCTACAAAATATTTTTTAATACGTTCAATAAATATTTATTAACTAAAGTTTAAATTTTAAAACATATTTTAGCCTTCGTTCGACTACAATGTATTCTTATAGAATATTTTGTTGTTGTTGTTATGCTCATTTCAAAATTATATTCTTCATTCAACTATTTATATATTTTACTTAATAAATATGAAATGTTAACACATACTTTAAAATTTAGCCAACTACGTCAAGTTTTAAATTATGGATTTTTTTTTAAAATAAAATCAGAAGCTAGTGTTAGAGAATGGATTTATGATGACAACAACCTTATTTCAATATTAATTGATTATAAAATATATACTAACACTTTTGTCTAGAATATACACACACACATATGCAGGATTTATATACAATAAATATTACTGCAGACTGTACAGTTTAAAGATGTTAGATATTCAGAATTCAGAGATATTTCAAGACTCATGAGTATTTAAGATTTCAAGAATTCAAGACTAATATAGTTATAGAGTCTAGATTATGCAAGACTCTAAATAGCACTCTAGGTTCAAACTCAAATTCTATTTTCAAATTTCAAATTCTATCTTCAGTCCTCTCTATTTTATTTTCTATCTTTTCTGTTTTTCTTTCTTACTTTACTTTTGTTTTCAAACTCAAGTTTTATAAGTTTTATATATTTTACTTTATACGGTTTTAAACTTTATAATTTTATAAATATGTTTATATTTATGTTTTCATATGATTTCCTACTTTATAAACACTATATTTTAATTCAAGAATTTACAGAATTATATTTATATCAAAACACTTGAAAAATGCTCAAAAATTAATTTTGTACTAAGTATATGTCGACATATAGAAAACACCATGTCGATATATAACTGTCATTTTTCCAAATTTGAAAGGAAGAGTCTTTTCACTATTGTGATGGTTCTGGACAACCTTTCACACACTATAAAAAGGGCTTGATTTCGAATTTTTAATTACTCCTTCTTCTCCACTTTCACTCTCTTTCATTACACCATTATTTCTTATCATTTTTATGATTCCTACGCATATGCTCTACCGAATTCAATTCAGTTTTCACTAATCTTCTTATCTCTACACTCTTTGCTCATTACTCTCTAAACCAAGTGCTATTGAAGAGTTATAGGGCTATTGTAATTGTTTAGGAAATATTTTGTAATAGGTGTGTTCCTTGTATCCGTGAAATTAAGGAACGGAATTGGTGTTTTCCTTGTTGCCATGAAATCAAGGAACGAGAGTGGTGTTAACCTTGTAGCCGCGAAATCAAGGGATGTAATTGGATATTGATATAGTAACAAAAATCTGTGCAATCCAGCGTTGTGCGGGACTGGACGTAGGAGCAATCTGAACCAGTACAAAATCTGGTGTGTTCTTTCCTTTTCTGTATTTTTATTTCTATTTAATTTTGTTTGTGTTTGATTCTGTATCTATGATTTTTTCTATAGTGTTTTATTCATATAGTTTATCATATAAGTTTTAGATTTTGCTTAAATTCTCAAAAACACTATTCACCCCCCTCTAGTGTTTGTTTTTCCTTAACAATCCTTTCCGCAATCCCTAATAATTGATATCAGAGTTAGTTAGAGAATGTGATAGGGGGTTCTCGCTCGACTGTTTGGTGGCGGGCAGGAGACTCTTACTCCTACAGGTCCCCATGTGTGGGTTGGTTGAGTCACGAGACTAACCGTGAAATCAGTTCTGAGGTATTTTTTGTGAGGTCACGGTGGCAGGCTAGGCCATTGGTTTTTGATGACCGCTAACAATTGGTGTCAAAGCAAGGTCTTTAAAAAAAGTTCATAATTTGATTTTTGAAAATAGTGATGATGGCTACAAACACTGGTAGCAATAATAGTTCTTTTATAGAGGGCCAGTCCACTATTAGATGACCATTGTTTAATGGTAGTAATTATTCATACTGGGCATGTAGAATGAAAATATATTTACAGTTAGTAGGATTAGACACATGGAATAGTACACAAAACGAATTTGTTGAACCCACAACTGCTTTTGGACAATGGACAAATGAACAAAAGGCTGCTGCACAAAGCAATTCTAAAGCTATGAATATATTATTTTGTTCATTAAATAGGAATGAGTTTAATAGAGTATCAGTATGTAAAACTACTTATGAAATTTGAAGAACTTTACAAGTTATGTTAATGATATTTTTCGTCAACACCATAGGTAGGTCAGTGGGAATGGATCTATGGGAGAGGATTTGATTATTTAGCTTTCACAGGCTTGAATTAGTTCTTCATCCCTAGATGCCGAGGTTTTGGAAAGGAGGGTTACTAATCTGTTGCATTTGATAAAGGACTTTAATGGCAGATAGCGAGGGTCTCCACACCAAGCTCGCTATGAGATCTAAGCTTGTGGGGAGGGCAGAAGCTCATAGGAGGGGTTTAAATCCATAGGAGAGGGTGTTCCCTTTCGATAGTAAGAAGATCCGGACAAGAATCCAAGTATTTGCGGAAAATACACAATAATCTGTGACAAGTAATGATTAAGAAAAATAGTATGACAACTCACAGTAAGATGCTTTAGATATGGATGAACACTTTATTAATCCTTGATTTGGGGTACATGACCAGAATAGAAGAACTTCTTTAATTGGACCCCGTATGAGGGTTTTAAGAGAGAAAATACAAAGATTAGCCAAATGAAAAATCAGAGCCCCCTAAAATGTGACCCATGGAGTCCTATTTATAGGAAACTTGGAGCCCCTTCTGCTATTGGGCCATTGGGCCTTTAGGAGCCTTTATCTGCCGCCTTTTTCCTTGGTCTCAAATATTTTCACTTCCGACCGCCTTTTTGGTGCTAATTATGGCTTTCTCGAT
This sequence comes from Allium sativum, assembly GCA_030737875.1. NCBI lineage: Eukaryota > Viridiplantae > Streptophyta > Magnoliopsida > Asparagales > Amaryllidaceae > Allium > Allium sativum. The sequence goes on from CM060920.1 coordinate 369,097,015, forward strand.
GAAGGTTTCGGCTAGCTGGGAGCCTCTTCGAGGAGAATATGTGCTCGCCGTTATGGTAGCTTCCCGAAATGTATCTTGGGCTTCCATTTATGCTCTCGGTCATATCCTTTCGGATATAGGCTTCCGGTTTTCCCATGAATACTTAGAGGAGCCTGGCCACATTGTGTATGTGGTTAGCTATTGGTTCGGAATCACTGTCGGCATATGTGCTAAGTAGACTGGTGTGGATAGCTTGTATCCTTTTCGAGATTCCGATCTGCATCTCGGTGGGATTTCCGGGTATAGCCTGATCTTTCAAAAGGTTACTCCAGGTGACTCGCCTGTTATTTTATCAATGCGGCCTTTCTGTATTAGTATGATGGATGTCGCAGAAATGGGTTCCGGACAATCTTATGCACTTCTGTTTTTTATACTACCAAAGTTTTAGCTTCCCGACATATCAGTATTAGGCGGGTTAGTACCCAAGGTTCCTTTGGACTTCATCTAACGGGTTTCCATAGGCAGAGCTTCTTTCTTCAACTTTCTTGGTCTCTGACCTGAGGGGCTTCTGACCACATGACCACCTGCCGAGTTGATGCTATGGGAAGGCTCCCGCCGGTCTGACTTTCTTGGATAGATTCTTCCCGTTAGATCCTTGCCTGATGAACTTTGTTGGCATTCTGTAGACCTTGGGTTCCTTCCTTCTGGGAAGGTGCCAGTGTACGTCGCTCCCAGATCATTCTTTCTGGCTTTCGGTTCTTTCTATTATTTGACTCCCTGCTTTCGGGTTTGGGGGGGGGGGCTCTTCTGCACTCGTGTTCTTTCGATACACCTTCACCATCAGTTGGTTTCAGGGTTAATTTTGGTAGTAACATTTGCCTCCCCCTTTAGTGGAGGGGTATTTTCAACTTTTCCAGTCAAGCTTTTTGTCTTTTCCCGAAGTGTTATTCCTATGTCTTTAGATTTCCCTCAATTGGGTACGTTGATTGGTCCCCTTCTGGGCGGTCTAGATCGTCCTTGGATTTCGAATACAAATTCTTCTTCTTTCCACTTTTTACCTCTGGCCAACGTTTCTGTTTTCCCCGTATAAATCCTGTTCGTTAATCTGGTCCCAGATGTACGGCTGAGAGGTAAGGCGAATCTCCTTTTCCCCCAAAAAAAGAAAATTTCTTTTTCTCTTTCCTCCTTTTTCCTGCATAGCATTTCACTAAAGCAGGGTTACTAATCATCGAAATTTGTCACATTATCCCCCTAGGATTTCAGATCTAACTAGTAGTAAGTTTTCTTGTTCAAACTTCAATTACTGATTTGAATTATGCTTTGAATTGGGAATTGATGGCTCTAGCGTAGATTAAACTCTCATTAATCGTCCGAGATGACGATTAATGGCGATCTTTAAGAAGTTATACCCATTCCCGTTCGTTACGGGGCTTTGAGAAGTAAAATTTATAGAAACAAATAATTCGTGATAGAAGGTAATTTAACATGCTGACATCGATCTTCCCCGCAATGATCGTTATCCCATGGAATAACAAAATCCATGTCGCTTGTATGTCTGTGTGTTTTTTGTGTGTAATTATCGAATAGAAATTAGATTAAAATACATGTTTATGTTACGGTATCACCTGGCAGGACCATGTCTGACAACTCACAATTTGTAACTCCAACCTGAGCAAATCTGGGCTTTATTCAATGGAGGGGAAGTTTGGAGTGAAGGGACTTCAGGTGAACAATGCCATAGGTGAAGTCCCAAGTGTCTTGAACTAGCATTCTGCCCTGCTATTCCTGAAATTTCTTTGCATGCACGCCCCTTCACCTTTAGGACAAAATCTTCTAGAACAACCGTCTTTCTCTCGTTCCGTATTTTTTGGGGATGGTTCATACCAACCTCCCATGGTCTCTACCGCTCTTGAATTCTTGTCTAAATAGAGGTCCGCTTCGGCCCTCAACAGTGATCCTTCTAGGGGTCATTAGAGGGAAAATTTTGTTTCCCGTTCTTCTAGAGATGAAATTGTTGAGTCGCTCTGTCGTCGGCTATCGTATACCCCCTTGTGCCTTCTTCGGGAAGTTTCCCTAACATCTGCCCTTCCTCAGTGAAGACTATAGGAAGTGACTTTATTGCTAGCTTCCTAAGATCTAATTCTCAGGGAGATTCGGATTTAAGAGAGCGTGACGCTCCTTTCTCCTTATCGGCTGAGTGACCCCATGAGTTCTTCTTTACAGGCCTTAGACTTTGATAAGATTATCGGATCTGCCATACCCTCCATTGATGTCTCCGTTCTGGAATTTGCCTCCGAAGAATGGTCTAATTTGTGCCTTAATCTTGTTAAACGACAACTTTTGGTTTGTACTCTTATTTTCCTGAGACTTTTTATCTACCTTCTTGATGTAAGGACTAACATCATATTGTGCCTCTTTTCTTTTTAGATATTTAGGAATTGGTATGTTGCTAGGGCGACAGCCACATCCTTATCTCGGGAGAAGAAAGAACTCCAAGAAGAGAAGACCGTGTTAGAGTCTAAGCTCCACGATTTCACCTTTGCGATGAGTAGCAATGAAGAGGCTTGAAGCCAACTGAGAGAGTCTCTTGAGAGGGCAAGGGCTGGCAACAATTCCTTAGCCGCTGAAGCCTCGGACCTCAAGCGTGAGCAGTCAGATGTGCTGATGAAGCATGCAAAAAGATTGAAAACAAGGGAAACAATTCCTTCTGATGCTAAGCGGATAGTTTACGAGACTCAGTACCGGATTTCCTTGTTTTTGAAGGTGCATTTTCCAGACATGATGTTTGTATGTTATGAAAAGGCTCTCTTTTTAGTCTACCGTGATAACCGTGGCAAGTTCCCGAACATAGACTTTCCTTCTCTTCCCTCATCCCTTCGGAATAGGATCTTGGGGGGAGCTATTACTTCATATTCGGACACTGAGGTTTCCAAAGGGAAAAAGGCGAACGTTAAGGATCTTTTGTTTGTCGAAAAGCTGCCCGACTACTCAATGTCTGGAGGTGATGAAAATCTGATTTTGCATATAGGAGGCGGTAATGTAGGCGACTTGTTTAGATGGTGGGTTTGTGGAGGGAGTCAATCTTCTAGAGCTTAGTGAAAGAGAATAGGCAGTGCGCACAACCTCCTCCATTCCTCAGATATAAATCTCAGTTTCTGAATTCCTTCTTTGCTTGTAGAAGTTGACCCTTGATGATTTGTTCTTACAGTGATTTTTTTTTTCCACTGATTACCTTGCTATTTCAGGGATGGCCTTCATTCTCTCTCTAAGCTGAAGAGGGAATTTCTTACAAAGCCTCCTTATAATTCTGGCAGGGAAAGCTTCTTGAAAGAGCTCAAACATATTTATATGAAGTACCCTCAGTTATCTTTCAACTTCTTGGGGAATGACAGGGAAATGATATTAAAGAAACTTAGAACTCATCATGCGAAGTTAATATGTAACATGAAGGAAAAAAGTAATGGGGAGAGAAAATAACTTGTTGTATCCTTTTTATTTGACAACAGCGCGTATGGACGTGAACTGCATTCGTTTTCATTTTCTTTCTATTGCATGCATTTAAGGGGTTCAAATAATGATATCTTCTGGCAATGAATTTCACAAATGGTAGCTTATTTGTTTATATAAACAGGAAAGCCGAAGGCACTTCCTCTTTCGTAGTAGAGGTGTTTTGCTTACTTTGCACTCAGGAGATTTCCTGGGGAATTCTCCTTCCGGTATTGATGGCGGATCTGCCTTGCCCCGGGAGCTATTTACGCTATGTTTGAAGGAACATATAAGTGTACTGGAGGCTCAAATAAAGCAAAAGGATAAAAACATTCTTGAAGCGAAGAGGAGCATAAAGGCAGATCCTTCTATCGACGTTGATGGAGAAAAGGATGAACTCCAGTGTCTAGCTATTGACTTAGAGGCGATATGTAAAGAGATAGTGGTAAAATGTGAAGAATGGGGAACTATCTTTGGATGCGCTCTTGGAATCCCTGCTTTTGGTGTCCCACAGGTTTCGACGGGGTCCGAATCTTCAGAGCTTAAGATATGGGACTTTCCCTCTAGAATGGATTATTCCCTTGCTGTCAGGTGGCATAGACAGGTTAAGGCCAACATGAAAGGTTTTTATGATAGGAAGGGGATTGAGGGAAACTCTCATCGTACCGACTTTTATACTTTTAAAAATAAGCAATTACAAAAGGAGAAACAGTTTTTGCGCAAAGATGCCTTTGACTTGAAGAAGGAAAACAAAAACCTTCATACAATGGGCAAGACTTTTAATCAAGCTTTAAAGTGGCAGCCAAAACCTTTGGATGACTCACGCGAGGTCATGGAGAAGATGCGAAAAGTCGACGGGCCTCTGCGTAATCCAATTCACCGTTCCACCATTTCTTCCTATTCCCCTGAGCAAAGGAAAAAATGGGGGAGGCTACCAGCTTGTGCCTAATAATGGTGGAAATGCGCTTCAAAGCCAGATTTGAGTTGGGACGAGGGTTGACTAATTCTTTCTTGTTCGGTTCTGAGAATTCGAACCGATCCAGATCTGGACGCCTTGTGTTGAGACTGGAACCCTACATCTGGCTGTGATTTGCGCCTAGGCGTCGAGATGAGGCTGGTTTGCTTCTTCCAACATTTGTGAAGAACTGAATTGACCCGGTTCGGATATCTAAGACTATAGGCCAGAGATTCCCTTTTGACTCTAGTGGAAGTCCTAAAATAACCCTTATCTGAATAATTAAAGATCGGGAACCTTGCAACCCCCTTTCGGTATTTGCAAAGCATTGAATCCACCCAGACTCGGTATCAGTATGAATAGAAGACCGGGGATCCTTCGATATTTGTGGGGAGTCGAGTCAACACAGATTTGTGCATTAGCATAGATAAAAGACCAGAAACCTCTTTCTACATTTGTGAGGAGCCGAATAGACCCAGATTCGGGAATTAATATAGAAGAACGGAACCCCCTCTGGTATTTGTGAAGAGCCGAATCAACCCAGATTCGGGTATTAATATAAAAGATTGGAACCCACTCCGGTATTTGTGAAGAGCCGAATCGACCCATATTCGGGTATTAATATAGAAGACCGGAAACCCCTCCGGTATTTGTGAAGAGACAAATCGACCTAGATTCACGTTATTAATATAAAAGACCGGAATCCCCTCCGGTATTTGTGAAGAGCCGAATTGACCTAGATCCGGGTATTAATATAGAAGACCGGAACCCCCTCCGATATTTGTGAAGAGCCAAATTGACCCAGATTCGAGTATTAATATAAAAGACCGAAACCCCCACCGGTATTTGTGAACAGATGAATCGACCCAGATTATGGTATTAATTTAGAAGACAGGAACCCCCTCCGGTATTTGTGAAGAGCCGAATCAACCTAGATTCAGGTATTAATATAGAAGACCGAACCCCTTTTCCGGCATTGAATTTTTGGTATCCATTTTGGATTCGATTTGTGAAGCAGAGGCTGTACGTGCTTCCTGAGCCACTCCTTGGTCTTTTGATGTCAAAGAAGAGGATGTATGTGCTTTGTTGGCCACTCTCTGGGCATGTGCATCCGGTGCACTTGGCAAGCTTACCCACAAGCAGGGCCCAAGGACTTACCCGACCTGCCTCCAGGAGGCGTCTTATCCTGACCATCGCAGGCGACGATAAGGTCTTAGAAACTTAGACGGGGCCATGGTAGGCACATAACTAAGGTTTACTCTTTTGATGTTCTATACTGACCATCATAGATTCTGATATAGGCTTATACGCCACCCCCTCCGAGGGGTGCTCTATCCTCACCATCGTAGGTGATTATAGGGGTTTGCGTTCCCTTCTGCGGGTAAAGCGGAACATAAGCGGAGATAGGACGTGCTCTTCTACGAGCATAGGTAGGACATGCTTAGTTCTAGCAGAGGCAGCGCGTACTCTTCTGCAAGAGGCAGGGCGTTCTGGGTTTAAATGCACCGCCACGACCATTTCTGGTGTGAAACGGAGGCTTACAATTTTGATGCTTTAGCCCTACCCCCTCTGATTTGGGCATGGAGAAAGACTAACATGCCATCCTCCTCCGGGGGATGCCTCGTCCTGACCAATTTGGCGATGACAAGGGATTTAATCTGTTTACAATTAGACCCCTTTTGGGTTTCCTTTTAAATTCCAAGAGGAGTGTTTTCCACACCCTCGAACATGTTTAGTAATCCTTTTGCTAAGGATTTTTCCCGAATTCACTTTGATTTTTTCATGAACTCTCGTAATTTTCCTTGGCTGATGAATCTAATGATGGTTTCCCCGAGGATTCTACAGTGGTTAGTCTCATGTCCATTCATCATGTGGTAATGGCCGTAAGGCCCTCCTGTTTTCCTTTCATATTTGGTCTTTTTCTTCGTGAATGGCCAATAGTTGAGTTCGTATTTGGTTAGGAAGTAAATGTCCTTCATCGAAGTGGTGAGGTAGTATTCCTTGGATGTCCTTGGCATATGTCCTTCTTCTTGTTGTTGGGGTTTAATCCTTTTTTGACCCAGCCTAGCTGCGGTGCCTACACTTTCATTCTTTCCTCCCAGAACATACTGAAATTGAGATGTTATATCTTCGGCCCATTTGTTGGCGAAGTGGTTGAAATCGTCCATTGTTTCTCGTTCAAGCGTCGTCCCCCTAACTTGCCTGAGGAGGGTTTTCTTTAGGTGAGAGAAAATGCTAATACCCTTGGATGTAGAGTCGTTTGGAGGAGGCGCTAGGGTTTGCCCTATGTGGGAACAGCTATAATTCTCGATATTGGGAGCATATTGTTCCATTTCCCCCCTCCGCTTCATTATGCGTAAAGCTTTTACTCTCAGCCTTAGTTCTTCTGTTACTCCTGGGTCCATGATTTCCAATTCATCCATTCCAGATTCTGAAGGCTTTTGCTAGAACCTCTTACCCATAACTTCAGTTCTTCATAGCTTTAGTTCGATTCGAGATAGAACAACTCGGGTAGAAATGTGGTTGTTAACCACAAGGTCGGAGGTTCAGGACCTTCCTTCCAGCACCAAAATGTTAATGATATTTTTCGTCAAGGGAGGAGTTGGTTATTTAGCTTTCGCAGGCTTGAATTGGTTCTTCGTCCCTAGATGCCGAGGTTTTGGAAAGGAGGGTTACTAATCTGTAGCTTTTGATAAAGGACTTTAACGGCGGATAGCGAGGGTCTCCACACCAAGCTCACTATGAGATATAAGCTTGTGGGGAGGGCAGAAGCTCATAGGAGGGGTTTAAATCCATAGGAGAGGGTGTTCCCTTCGACATAAGAAGATCCGGACAAAAATCCAAGTATTTGCGGAAAATACACAATAATCTACGACAAGTAATGATTAAGAAAAACAGTATGACAAACTCACAGTAAGATGCTTTAGATATGGATGAACACTTTATTAACCTTTGATTTGGGATACATTACCAAAATAGAAGAACTTCTTTCATTGGACCCTGTATGAGGTTTTAAGAGAGAAAATACAAAGATTAGCCAAATGAAAAATCAGAGCCCGCCTAAAATGTGACCCCAGGAGTCCTGTTTATAGGAAACTTGGAGCCCCTTTTGCTATTGGGCCTTTAGGAGCCTTTATCGGCCGCCTTTTTCCTTGGTCTCGGATGTTTTCGCTTCCGGCCGCTTTGTGGTGCTAATTATAGCTTTCTCGATGAAGGTTTCGGCTAGCCGGGAGCCTCTTCGAGGGGAATATGTGTTTTCCGTTATGGTAGCTTCCCGGAAGGTATCCTAAGCTTCTGTGTATATGCTCTCGGTCTTATACTTTTGGATATAGGCTTCCGGTTTTCCGTGAATACTTATAGGAGTCTGCCCTCATTGTGTACGTGGTTAGCTACTGGTTCGGAATCACTGTCGGCGTCTGTGCTGAGTAGACTAGCGTGGATAGCTTGTATCCTTTTTGAGATTTCGGTCTGCGTCTCGGTGGGATTTCTGGGTATAGCCTGATCTTTCAGAAGGTTACTCCAGGTGACTTGCCTGTTATTTTATCAATGTGGCCTTTCTGTACTTGTATGATGGATGTCACGGAAATGGGTTCCGGACAATCTTTATGCGCTCATGTTTTTGATACTACCAAAGTTTTAGCTTCCCGACGTATAGGTATTAGGCGGGTTAGTGCCGAATGCTACTTTGGACTTCATCTGACGGGTTTCCTTAGGCGGAGCTTCTTTCTCCAACTTTCTTGGTCTCTGACCCGAGGGGCTTCTCACCACAAGACCACCTGCCGGGTTGACGCCTGGGAAGGATCCCGTCGTTCTGACTTTGTTGGATTGATTCTTCCCGTTAGATCCTTGCCTGATGAACTTTGTTGGCTTCCTGTAGATTTTGGGTTCCTTCCTTTTGGGAAAGTGCCGGTGTATGTCGCTCCCAGATCATTCTTTCTGGCTTTCGTTTCTTTCTATTATTCGACTCCCTGCTTTCGGGGGGCTCTTCTGCACTTGTATTCTTTCGATACACCTTCACCATCAGCTGGTTTCGGGGTTAGTTTTGGTAATAACAAGTTACTCATGAAGGAACTAGTAAAGTTGAACAAACTAAAATAGCAATGCTAGCTAATCAGTTTGAGATATTCAAAATGAACGAGAATGAGTCTATTTCAGATATGTATTACAGATTTCAAGAGATAGTGGATTCATTAACAGCACTTGGAAAAACATATACTGAAGCAGATCAAGTCAGAAAAAATATTGAGTTCGTTGAATCCAGAATAGGATCGGAAAACTTTGGCAATCGAAGAAGCCAATGATGTCAATGAAATGAAGATTGAAGGGTTAATTTGAAATCTGATGTCATATGAAGTCCAATTACAGAAAAGAAAAGAAAAGAAATCAATAGAGAAGAAACCTATTTCATTAAAAGCAACAATAAATAATTCAGACTCAAGAAACGAAGATGATGAAGAAATAACTCTTATAACAAATCATTTTAGAAAATTTCTGAGATATAGAAAGAAAAATTATAATCAAGGAAGTTCAAAAGGTAACGATGGTCGATGTTATAATTGCAACAAACCAGTCCATATACAGAGAATATGTCCATATCCAGACAAATCGACTCAACAAACAGACAATAGCAATTCGTCGAAAAAGAGAAAGAAAGCATAACAACAATATTAGATGATTCAGATTCATCATCACATGATGAAGAACCAAAAACCTGAAATACGAATATATGCTTTACGGCAATTCAGAGTTCAGATAATTTCGAAGAAAAGGATCTAAAAACCAGGTACACATTAATTAATTTTTAATTTTATTTGGTTGAATGGTTGCTTTGGTTGTTTGCTTGGATTTGAATTTAAAAACTTTAAAAATTAAAACTTGAAATTTGAAATTCAAAATTGAAATTTGAATTTTAAATTCAAAATAATAATAATAAATAACAAATAAAACAATAAAATAAATTGTTTGTGTTTTTATTAGGATTAGAATTATTTCAGGAAATCGTTAAACCTAAAATATAAAATCGATTATATAAATTTCAATTCACAAAAAATTAATTCTCTTTGAAAATAGACATATATGTCGAATACATATATGTATATGTCGACATATCTGACCAGTATTTTGAAATTCAAAATTTGAATTTCAAAGGTTTAAACTTTCAAACTTCCCTCCAACTACCAAGGTCTGAAAAGGTGCCATTTCAATCTGAAAAGTTTTTCCTATTCAATTCATATCCATTCAATTTCTATATATACATCTCTTCTCTTTACCTTTCATTCACTACTCAAAACAATATTCTTCATATCCATTCTCTTCAAAATTATCAATTCAATGGCTTCCTCAAGTTCATCTCAAAAACTGAAAATAACCAAAACCATCAAAGGTTATCTTCATAATGACAAAGATGCTGTCAAAACCTATGCTAACTACTTAGCAAATGCTAAAGTTAACACTGGTTCTTTCGCCGTCTTTAGTGATTTTCCCTCTTATGATCTCGTCTCTCTTTTCGAACACAACGAAGTTTTGAGTCTAATTTATTCTCGTGATAACGATAAAGTGTGTTATTCCAAACTCGTCAAGATGTTCTATGCAAATCTCAATCGTGGATTTTACGAAGGCAACGAAGACCAAATTTGGAGTAGTGTCAAAGGCACTCAAATTGTTGTCGATGCCGAAAACTTAGGCACTATTCTAAATTGTAGAAGCACGGGCTCGAATTTTCGGATTTTGTTATCGACGAAACCGGTTTGGAAACCTATCACGATATATTTGAAGATGGTGCTCCAATGGAGTTCAAAAATTGCTTCTTTCGCCTAAAAACAAGAATTGTCAAACTTCTTCTCCAACATACCATCACTCCCTGTTCCAGAAATTTCAACAATCCAACTCTCAAAGTCCAAAAGACTCTCTTTGCTATTATGGGTGGTTGTACTATCAATTGGGCCGAAATGATCTTAAATGAAATTAAGCCCATAGAATTATTATCAAGAGAAAACACTATCTATTATGGTGTTTATTTGACTCGTATTTTCAAATAGTTTAATGTTGATCTTCATGGAGAAGAATTTGTGCCTAGAAAAGTGTTTGACTCATCAAACATTCATCTCATGCAAATTCCTCCCACTTTCAAACCGTATGAGACATTCGAAGCCAAACAAGCTCGAATGCAACAAGAACAAGAGCCAATGGAAGTTGAAGAAGAAGAAGAAGAGGCTTCTATAGAAAGTGTTGAGTATCCAACCAACACTAAACGCATTTGCAATGAGACGATTGTTCAAAATCAAGTGAAAATCGTCAATAATCATAAGAAGCTCAACAAGAAACTTTCAAAAATATCCAAATTCATGGTCAAGATAGGAAGAAAGCTTGGAATTTCATCTTTCTCATCATCATCTGAAAACTAGTTTATCTAGTTTAATCTATCTTTATGTATTCACTTATATTTCCTTGTATTTGTTTTCGAATCTCGTATTTAAGTGTGTCTTGATTAGTTGGATGTATTTGATTTCTATTAAGTAATGAATGGATATTTATGTTAAAATCATCTTTATGTCTCTATAAACACTTTAGAACTAATCATAATATAATAGAGATCAAAAGAATTCAAAATTTGAAAATTTCCAAAATCTTCACTATGATATGTCGACATACAATTAAGTATATGTAGACATATAACTGCCAGATTTTCAAATTGTTTCAAATTTTAAAATTAAGTAACTACTCATGTCCATTCAAAATACAACGAATTCCAAACCCTATTTAAGTCTATTTCTTCCAGAAAATTTCATTATTCTATCTCTCCTTCTTCCTTATTCATTTCTTATCAAATCCATGGCAAATCCAATTCATAATCTTAGTGAAAATCTAGAAGAAATCTTGAATTCTTTCAAAAATATTCTCTCTATCATTCTATGAAACCAGCGTCATCTCGAACTAAGCCAAATAAAGATGTTTTAACAACAAGAGAAGCATTTTGATGCAATGCATTGTCTAATCTCCTCTATTTTCAGAGATGAAGATAATAATCTCGTAAAGGCTTCGCCAACCAAAGAAGATAAGGATTGGGAAGTCATTAAGAAGAATCCTATCTTTGGAGAAGACGGTTGGGTTGAAGTTCTTAGAAACGTTTAATTATTCGGTACAATTTGATTGATTTGTTCGAATTTGATTTGGATTCTATGATTTGAAACTTGTATGTATATATTAAGACATATGGTGTGATGTGATTTGATTTGGTTTTTATATATGTAACAAACAAACATATGCAATTATAATACTTGAATTGGTTTGTATTTAATCATCATATTGCTGGGAATTACTATTATAGGCTTGTGTAGATTAAGAGGGAGTATTCTACTTTGAATTAGTTATAGATAAAGGGGAATATCATAATAGATTAGTTACTTAATTTCTTATTGGTTTTATTTAGATAGTTATACAACTTAGGGGGAGTTGTTTTAGAATTTCTTTCTAATAATGCCAAAGTGGGAGAAATTATAAAATAGACATAGTTTATAGGATTCATATAGATAGAGCGAGTATTTGAAGGATCATCATCAACAGGTATATACATGTATGATATTTTATAAACTAAGTTTGTCATCATAAAAAAGGGGGAGATTATTGGAGAATGGTGTTTTGATGACAACAAACTTATTTCAATATTAATTGATTATAAAATATGTACTAACACTTTTGTCAAGAATATATATATACACACACATATGCAGTATTTATATACAGAAAATATTACTGAAGACTGTACAGTTTAAAGATATTAGAGATTTAGAATTCAAAGATATTTCAAGACTCATGAGTATTCAAGATTTCAAGAATTCAATACTAATATAGTTATATAGTCTAAATTATGTAAGACTCTAAATAGCACTCCAGGTTCAAATTCAAATTCTGTTTTCAAATTTCAAATTCTATCTTCAATCCTCTCTATTTTATTTTCTATCTTTTCTATTTTTCTTTCTTACTTTACTTTTGTTTTCAAACTCAAGTTTTATAAGTTTTATATATTTATACATTATATAGTTTTAAACTTTATAATTTTATAAATATGTTTATATAGTTCATATTTATGTTTTCATATGATTTCCTACTTTATAATATTAATTTATAACACAATATTTTAATTCAAGAATTTCCAGAATTATATTTATATCAAAACATTTGAAAAATGCTCAAAAATTAATTTTGTACTAAGTACATGTCGACATTAGAAAACACCATGTCGACATATAACTGTCATTTTTTCAAATTTGGAAGGAAGTGTTTTTTCACTATTTGTGATGGTTCTGGAGCGTCGCAAGGGATTGATTTCGAATTTTTAATTACTCATTCTTCTCCATTTTCACTCTCTTTCATTACACCATTATTTCTTATCATTTTTATAATTCCTACGCCTATACTTTGCCGAATTCAATTCCGTTTTCACTAATCTTCTTCTCTCTACACTCTCTACTCATTACTCTCTGAATCAAGTGCTACTGAAGAGTTATAGGGCTATTGTAATTATTTGGGAAGTATTTAGGAATCAGTGTTTTCCTTATAGCCGTGAAATCAAGGAATGGAATCGGTGTTTTTCTTGTTGCCATGAAATCAAGGAATGGGAGCAGTGTTAACCTTATAGCTCTGAAATCAAGAGGTGCAACTGAATATTGATATAGTAATAAAACTCTGCGCAATGCAGCGTTGTGTGGGACTGGACGTAGGAGCAATCCGAATTAGTATAAAATCTGGTGTGTTCTTTCCTTTTCTATATTTTTATTTCTGTTTAATTTGTGTTTGTGTTTGATTCTGTATATGTCGTTGTTTCTGTGGTGTTTGATTCATATAGTTTATCACATAAGTTTTAGATTTTATTTAAATTCTCAAAAACACTATTCACCCTCCCTCTAGTGTTTGTTTTGCCTTAACGATCCTTTCCGCAATCCCTAACAGTTAGCACTTTAATAAATTAAATTATATTTATTTTAAGCTATGTTAATGCATACAAGTAACACACGCTAGCAATGTTAATATAATACACATATTTTCGCCTAAATGACTACAAACATCGTTTTTAAGGCGTAATAAATATTCGCAAGAACTTATCAATAAACATGTTAATCAATGATATACCCTAATTTTCAAATCACACAACCTATCAATAATTCTAAATCAACTAACATAATATTATGACAACAACTACGTGATAATCATCGTTTTCAAACTCCTAATACTTTCAAATCAACCTACAACACAATTATCATCATACGTATCTCACATAACCATTAATTTCAAACCCATAAACAACCAATTCAAACTCATTAACATCATGCTAAATCCTAGAATTAACCCTAATTAAGTATAAATTAGGGTTAGAAGACATACCAACAAGATTTGAGAGGCTTGGAGGTGTGTTTGGAGGTTCGATAACCTACAGCGACAGAAGGCGACGTGACTGAAAATTTGGAAGGAAGGAATGAGGGAGAAAGAGTTTCGAGTTGCTACTTGTATATACAGATCGAGCAACGGCTTGCAACGATCGTTGTTTTTAACTGCCGTTAATCGTTGCAAGCGTCCATCACAATTTCAAACTGTTCTTCTTAGTGTTTGACCGATTTTTATGAATGTTCGTATAATAATGTGATAGTTTGTAAGGATTAAACTTCAACCTTTAATGTGAATGCTCCATGCTAATCATCGGATGATCTCCATGAGTTTGATTCTTAAATGGTTATTAGTGATATTTTAAAGAACCTTACTTATATGACTATTTGCTTAGTATAAACATAATGTTAAGTCCACGTTAATGTAGGAGTGTCAAAATATGACCCAACCCATTTACCCTATCCATAAATGGGTTGGGTTAACCCATTTATGAATTTTATTAAATGGGCAATGTGTTGATTGATCCATTTTTAAAGGGGTCAAAAATGGGTAACCCATTTTATTCATTTATTTAAAAAAATTATAATTTGAAATTATAATTTATAAACACACATTTTAGTTTTACATGACGACTGACAATTGTACTTAGAAAATTACGAGCTGTCATATCCTCATATTTGCACTTCTCCCTAGTGGCAAAACCGCTATTTTTTTGTTCAAACTGCGATAATTTCTTCATGTTGACTCAAAATCATATGAGATTTCAACCGATAAACTCCCATATAAATTACGGATAACGTGTGACGCTTGGATAGTTCATCGGGCGAACGGACAATGCACTTCACCATGGAGATTGACAATTGTACTTAGAAAATAACATGCTATAACATCTCATATTTGCGTTCTCCCTAGCGGCGAAGTCGTTGTATTTTCTCGAACTGCGATAACTTCTTCATACTTACTCGGAATCAAACGAGACTTCGACCGATCAACTCCCACCTAAATTACGAACAATATGTGACGCTCGAATACTTCATATGGCGAACACAAAATGAAGTTTCCTATGGAGACTGGCAGTTGTACTTCGAAAATAACAGGATGTCATTTGAACCTTACATGGTATTTCCCATATATTTCAATTTTAAATTAAAAATTTAGGCAATTTGAAAACTGGAACTTTGAAATTTTGAATTTTAAAATTTGAAATTTTATAGATGTAAATTTTGGATTTGAACATTTGAAATTAATTAAATTTTGGATTTGAAAATTTAAAATTTAAAATTTTGAAATTTTAAAATTTAAAGTCCAAAATTTTATTATTTAAAATTTTTTAATTAGAAATTTGAAATTTTGAAGTACAAAATTTAAAGTCTGGAATTTTAAATTCAGAAATTTAAATTTAAAATTTAAAATCGAACATGAAATTTGACATTTGAATTTGAAATTTTGAAAATTCAAATTTTAATGGAATATTCTGAAAAAAAAAAAATAGCATTTGTTTTTATTAGCTAAATTAAATTTAGATACTTAAGGGAGTTAAATGAGTAACCCATATATTAGAGTGATGACTTATAAACGGATTGGGTAATAAATGAGTCAAAGAGAATGAATCATAAATGGATTGGATCAAAACCCGATTCTACCCATTTAGACCCAATCCAACCCATTTGGTACCCCTACATTAATGCATACATGCATGCGTGTTTGTATACATGTATCACTCGCGTACACACTTGAAAACAGGCTAAAAATACACTACACTTTTTTCTCTACGTTTCATACACACTTGTATTATTTCATACCTTATGCATATCAGTTCCATGCGAGATGTGACTGTTGCTGGGTAGAAAAAAAAATACATTCTCACTTCAAGCTCAAGTTGAACTGCCCAATCATATGGACAGTGACACCTTACATTTGTGATATACCTACCCAAGAAAGAAAATAAAACCAAAAAACTATGCACTAATAAGTACATGCTGTTTAAACTCATATATATAATCATGGCTTCACACCTACCGTATGAGCCAACAAAACCACCCTGTAAAAAAAACAAGCTCATTTCATGCCCGAAGCTAATCATGCCACTAATATTGTAAGAGGAGAAATGCTAAACCTGCTCTTTGAATGAGTTTATACTTGTCACTTGATTGATGGAAATGAAGCGATACTTATTAACCATATATAACTATTGATTGATGCCAACTCATTTTCTGTGACAAGTATAAGTTCACTTTCCCTAAAAGAGAGTGTGCTTAGCATATATCTCTCTTTTAATAAGAGTATCACTTGCTTCAATTTTAAAATAATACCGTACAATCGGTTAATTATGAACGTCATTTAATGAGAATCTTTGAAGGTTGCTACACCATAAAGCTGACAAAAGAATATGAAAAAGATATTCAATCAACTTTTCCATTTAACAATGCCAAATGGCACATTTGCATCTCCAAATGACTTGGCGTAGGGTACAATGACTTGATTGAAAACCCAAAGCTAACCATATATAATAATAATACATTAACTTCAAAGATTATAATAAACTAAAAAGCCTTTAGCCCCTTTGCCTAATTACAACCATGAAGCACTCATTGTGGACCTATTGATAATGATGTTGCTTAAGCATTCAACCACCTCCTTTAACCATTGTTCAAGACATAATTAATTAAGCATGCACTTGAGGTTATTATTATTATTATTATTATTTTGAAATATAAAGCTAGTGGAGTGTACATGGAAAAGAAATTAAAACTTAGAAAGTGGATACATACACATATACATAAAAGAAGGGACCTTAAAAAAGAAGGTAAAGTTGGTTGCTCTCCCTTTACAACCCAAAACCCAATCACTCTTGCATGTGGTGGGTTTGGCCAACATGGCCCTACACTTTATTTTATTCATCGTCCACCTAAATTCCAATTAAAATTCCCAAAATTATACATGCACAAAAATAAACTCCAATAATCAACAAATTTATCAATTAATATAATCCAAAGTTTACAACCATAACATTTTTGTGTATATATCAAGGACCAACATAGAAACCTCCACCCTTTTTTTCTGGTCTCTTTATTACTCCAATAATAATAATAATCCACCATTTTTATTTTATTTTTTGATTTTCCGTTTTTCTAATATAAAATGAAAATTAGAGGGGGGCATTTGAGTAATTTCATGAAGAAAACGGAGCTCTATGCGGAACCCCTTTCCGCCGCCTTGAGGAAGAACTGGGAGCAGGCGTCGCGGCTCTGATATCCTCTTCCGCTTCGCTCGTTCCGGTCACCGCTCCGGTGATCTCACCACCGCTGCTGCCCTCTCCTTCCTCCCCCAGTACGAACGTCGCGTCCCCTTTCCTCTTTATCCCCACCAACTTCAAACATTACAAAATCGAAAATATGTTAAACTGAATGCTTGCATTTAGACTTAAATTTGAAAATGTGATTGATTGAGCACCTTGCAACCCAAAGAGCAAAACCGAAACGGATCGAGCAGGGTCCTGGAGCAAATCTCACAGACGTGCGGCGACGCCGCCGCCTTCACGCTGGCACGCGGCTGCGGCCGCTCGTTCAGGAAAAGCACGCGTGCGCTGTTTATGACGTACGTCTGCACTCCGCCGATGTCCAGAACCTTCTGGATCTCCGCCACCCTCACCACGTCGTGGTACGAAGATCTTCTTATCTGGGAAGAGGGAGGAGAATCAAAATAGTGGAAAAAGTCAGTAAATAAATAAAAATGAAAGAACAAATGGAGGACCTGAATGACGTGATGGGAGGGGTGGAAGAGGGAGCGGCAGTAGAAGCAGAAGCCGG
Source organism: Allium sativum (assembly GCA_030737875.1). NCBI lineage: Eukaryota > Viridiplantae > Streptophyta > Magnoliopsida > Asparagales > Amaryllidaceae > Allium > Allium sativum. The sequence goes on from CM060920.1 coordinate 369,114,625, forward strand.
ACGCGGCATTGGAGCCGCAGTCGACGCAGAACATGTTGCATTCGTTTCTAGCGGCGTCGGAGTGACGGGAGCAGACGTTGAAGAACTTTATGCTAAGCAAGGGCTCCAGCCATGGCGGCACTAGGTTCGCCGCCACTCGCCTGCTCATCATTTAAAGTTGGAAGTTTGAAACTCGTGGTTTCTGGAAGGGGGGGGAAAGAGAAAAAGGGGGAATGGGGGGAGAGGAAGGAAGGAGGGAGAGGAGGATATAAGAGGTATGGGGAATGGAGGGTGGAGATGGAGGGTGAGGGTATGGACGGTGGGATCTGATGGAGGGAGAGGGATCACGCAAGTTGTTCTCTTCTTTGCGTCGCTTCTCCACTCACATGGTGATATCGGTTGGGTCGGGTCGGCAGCTAACGTTACCTCAGGACCATTTTCGGGCTTGGAACCCGTGTTTTGGATGGTGCAGCGTATTGACTTGTTTGCTTACGTGTCGTAATGTGGGTTTATCGGGAGTGGACTGCAGATTATACGTGTTTGCTGTTTTGTAAAGAGAGGGACACGTCGGATGAGTAGGCATTTGAGATAACGCGAGCAGAATGACGGTTATAGCCCTCCGTCTTTCTTTACGTGTCGTCTATATTGCATCTTTATAGGGTATTTCAAGGTCATAAAGACATATTTCCTTCTTATATGCGGAGACAAAATTCAGAAACCGGGCCTCCTGTTAATCTGCTTCGGTATCAGGGCCCAAAATATTCCGAAATCATTTATCAAGATTCAAGAGCAACTCCCATTAGGAAGTTTTTCAAATTTTTTATTTAACTGTTGTCCCCTCCGGAGGGGATCCAAGAGATTGGCAATCCCAAGATGAGAATGTGGGGCCAACGCTTTCGCTACCGGAGTTTGTTGAATTTGAATTTGAAGACTAACAATACAGTGATATCTGTTAAAAAACACTTCTATTATTTTACGCTGCTAAAAATCGTATCATAAGACATAAGTGATGATTTAGAATGAATTTCTGAAGAAAGAACAACAAATTTTGAACAATGAAATAAAAAGTTAAAGGAACTAAGACAATAACAAAGACTTCCTTTGTCGATGACACATTCTTAGTGCACTTTCTGATTCAATATATAGTGCACACCGAACTAATGATGGCACTACAAGTTATCTATGGCTATGGATATTAAATACCGCATTGAAGAGGCAAGTAATAAGAAGTTTATAACAAGTAATTATATGAATTATGAGATGAATGATGATGTTGATATTGTTTTCCAAGCCCATGAACTGAATCTAATTGTTTGTAAACTAAAGAATGTAACTCAGTTTAGGAGTAACTACTGGAGCAACCACCAACCGGAGAGGCACTAACAACACTATCTGGATTTTTACCACAAAGAAAAACGTTTCCACATGTAACACAAATCAAAACACTTCCGCTACCGAAGTTTGTTGTTTGTTGAATTTGAATTTGAAGACTAACAGTACAGTGATATCTCTTAAAAACACTTCTATTATTTTATGCTGCTAAAAATCGTATCATAAGTGATGATTTAGAATCAATTTCTGAAGAAAGAACAACAAATTTTGAACAATGAAATAAAAAGTTAAGGAACTAAGACAATAACAAAGACTTCCTTTGTCGATGACACATTCTCAGTGCACTTTCTGATTCAGTATATAGTGCACACCGAACTAATGATGGCACTACAAGTGTATTTATGGATATGGATATCAAATACCGCATTGAAGAGGCAAGTAATTAGAAGTTTATAATAAGTAATTATATGAATTAGATAATGCTGATACTGTTTTCCAAGCCCATGAACTGAAACTAATTGTAAGTAAACTAAAGGAAGCAACTCGGTTTGGGAGAAACTACCGGAGCAACTACCGGACAGACACCAACAACACTATCGGGATTTTTCACACAAATCAAAACGTTTTCACATGTAACACACTTACTACCATTGCCAGATCTGCAATTAACCCATACACTAACACCACAATGGTCAGCCGAAACAAGGTTCGAAACAATACCCTAACCACAAAATCTGCAACTAATGCCCACTCTAACATCGCAAAGCTTAGTTGTTACAGGATTCGAGATACATCCATTGTTCTCTGAAAAAGTCGGTACACGACTTAAATAGGATCAGTAATATGGATATGCGGAATGTATGTGATAAACTAACTTGTATATTTACAATAGTTATGCAAATAAATATGAGATAGTGAAGTATATCACAAATAAAAAGCAGTAAAGTAAAGTAATAACATCAGGGCTTTTTATACTGGTTCGAAACACCGTCCTACGTCTAGTCCCAGACCTCTCTCTGGATTTTCACTAATCAACCACCTCGCTTCACCCAGAGGAACAGGTTCACAACACCTGGACAGCCGAACGGGATTTCACGCCTCTATCAACACGAGGACTTCACAACTTGCCTCTTAACAACAAGAGGACTTCACAACATGCCTCTAACGACACAGAGGACTTCAACCAAGATAAATAATCTTGTAGTTTGACAATGTGTGTTTTTAATAACACGAATTTGTCAATTCTTTTACAACCTTCCTATAATCTTATCCTCGAGTATATACTTTGAATGCGTAGATTTAAGGAAGTAGAATGCTTGTTGAATCAAATGATATTAATTTGATTCAAGGATTCAACAAGTATTTGAAACTTGGAGAACTTTTGTTTTGCAAAGAATACGAAAATGCAATTCAAAAATTAGAGAGAATATAGAATGAATTTTTGGTGTAAAACAAGTTTGAAGTTGTTTATATAATAGTAGAAAGGTAGTAATTCTTCATGAAGAGTTTCTACAAAAAGTTATGTCCATTTCCTTTGATTATTGAATAGAAATCTCTTCATAAATAGAAGCTACCTTTCAGGAAAAAAGCTTGTTGTTTCAAAATAGTCGAATGGTTGAAAATCACCGGTCGACCGGTTGAATTTAAAAAACCTAGAAAAATAGCCATTATGGGCAAAAATACACAGACCGATCGACTGGTCCGTATTCACCGGTCGACCGTTTCCTTCCAGAGACCAAAACGGTCGACTGGTGGTATATGACTGGTCGACTGGTCATGTGAAAAAAACAAAAAAAAACAGAAGGGATCATCGCCGGTCGACTGGTCCTTTTTGGGCGGTCTACCGTTTTGTGGCTGTGGACCGGAGGACCTCGGTCAACAGTCTAGATCACTCTGCACTCTTTCCCTATCAGATCCTGGAATGTTTGGGCTTTTTCTGTGACTTTTCAAATCCTCAAATATACAGATTTCAGCAACAAAAATATGATATAACTTTGTGCATTCATGTTATACTTTGAGGATAGATTTTAACATATTTCTAATAGGAGTCAATGTAAAAACCTTATCTCTATGAAATGATCTTCATTGCACCTTTATATGTTGGCATCGATCAAAATCTTGTTCTCAACATTCTCTCCCTTTTTGATTGATGACAATACCTTGGATTTTCTCCCTCTGAATATAAAGCTCCCCCTGAATTTCTGCAACATTTGTTAGTTCATAATATTAATAATCTTACCTTTTGATTCATGCATTAACAAATGTTAGCACACATGTACTACTACCATGTTAATCACATAATTTTAAATGATAGTATATGTAACATGAATGATATGTATCATCATGAGAGAAAATATTTCTCCCCCTTTGTCATCGATTAAAAAGAATAAATACCATAATAAACACAGTAATCGATAGTAGTAGATAATACAAATAATTATAGTACCTTTAGGAGATATTGAAACATGTGATTTTTTGATAAGCTGAGTTTTCAAATATATTTAGAGATACCGAATAACCTTCTCTTTGTTGTGGTGTACCTGCAAAAAATATGATATATATAGTTTTGGTACCCACTTGCTTTGTTTGGGTCCACAGGTTAGATGGAAGGTAACCATACCCAAGAGGGTTTAATGGAACCTTTAAAGATAAAATTTTCATTATTAACTACCGAATCAAAATAATCATCGATATATTTTTCTCTATTTTCCAACTTACAGAAACCCAAATACTTAAGTAATCTCTAGTGATATTCCTTTTCGTACTTCTATATTTATTATAAATACCGCTAGTCATAGAAGTATTCGAATTTCTATAATAATTGGGTCTTGGATGAACATTAGTACTAGCAGTGATATTCTTATTGTACATAAAAGCATATCTAGTATTATTTCTATGATTGGTTTTATTATATCCTATACCACTTTTGTCATGTAAAGGTCGAGATATAGATAAAATCATGTTTAAATCATTTTGACCTTTATTAAATTTCGCGAACTTATTTGTACATTTATCAAATTTAATTGCAAAATCACGAGTGACAAAAGAAATTTTGTTATTTTGAAAATTATCAATTTCCTTATTTAATTCAGAGTTCTTCCTTTTTAAAGCATTCTCAGTTTTGAGACCACAAATTTGAGATCCTGAATTAATTAAAGGAGATTGTAATTTTCCAAAATTTTCTTTTGAACCAGAAATTTTATTTTGCAAAATATTATTATTCACCTTTAAAAACTCACATTCTTTAGATAATTCCAAATTCTTTTCAGTTAGAGCTCCATTCTCTTTTTCAAGAGACAAAATTAAAGAAGTAGAATTATCTAAAGAATCTTCTAATGACTTATTTCTATTTTGCAAAAGATCGATTTCCTTTAAAAGAATATTGTTTTTATCTTCTGATCGCTCATTTTCTTTTTGAAGGAAATCTTTTTGAGAAACAAGTTCTTCTAAGGTATTTTCAAAACATTTGGCTTGTTTTACCAAACGATTGTTTTCTTCTTTTAATTGGAATTTTCTTGCTCGTAATTTTTTGACATAGCTAAAATGATTGTATTGAGTTTCAATAATTTTTCATAGTCTAACAAAAGATCTTTATGTAATGAATCTGTACATACATACCGATTGCGATCTGACTTTAGCCATGAGACACTTGTTTCCTTGCTCTCCTGATTCTGCTTTGTTGCTCTTCCATTTTCTAATTCCGTGACTAGATTTCTCTATAGTCATTTGTTCTAGGATGTTGTTACGATCTCTAGAACGCCAGGCTCTGATACCAATTGAAAAAGTCGGTATATGACTTAAGCAGGATCAGTAATATGGATATGCGGAAGGTATGTGATAAACTAACTTGTATATTTACAATAGTTATGCAAATAAATATGAGACAGTGCAGTGTATCACAAATAAAAGGCAGTAAAGTAAAGTAATAACACCAGGGCTTTTTATACTGGTTCAGAGCACCGTCCTACGTCCAGCCTAGACCTCTCTCTGGATTTTCACTAATCAACCACCTCGCTTCACCCGGAGGAACATGTTCACAACACCCGGACAACCGAACGGGATTTCACGCCTCTATCAACACGAGGAGTTCACAACTTGCCTTTTAACAACACGAGAACTTCACAACTTGCCTCTAACAACACGGAGGACTTCAACAAGATAAATAATCTTATAGTTTGACAATATGTGTTCTTAATAACATGAATTTGTCAATTCTTGTACAACCTTCCTATAATCTTATCCTCGAGTATATACTTTGAATGCATAGATTTAAGGAAGTAGAATGCTTGTTGAATCAAATGATATTAATTTGATTCAAGGATTCAACAAGTATTTGAAACTTGGAGAGCTTTTGTTTTGCAAAGAATATGAAAATGCAATTCAAAAATTAGAGAGAATATAGAATGATTTTTTGGTGATTGTAAAACAAGTTTGAAGTTGTTTATATAATAGTAGAAAGGTAGTAATTCTTCATGAAGAATTTCTACAAAAAGTTATGTCCATTTCCTTTGATTATTGAATAGAAATCTCTTCATATATAGAAGCAACCTTTCAGGGAAAAAGCTTGTTGTTTCGAAACGGTCGAATGGTTGAAAATCACCGGTCGACTGGTTGAATTCATAAAACCCAGAAAAATAGCCGTTATTGCAAAAATACACAGACCGGTTGACTAGTCCGTATTCACCGGTCGACCGTTTTCTTCTAGAGACCAAAACGGTCGACTGGTGGTATATGACCGGTCGACTGGTCATGTGAAAAAAACAAAAAACAGAAGGGATCATCACCGGTCGACTGGTCCTTTTTGGGCGGTCGACCGTTTTGTGGCTGTGGACCGGAGGACCTCGATCAAACAGTCTAGATCACTCTGCACTATTTCCCGGTCGGATCCTGGACTGTTTGGGCTTTTTCTGTGACTTTTCAAATCCTCAAATATACAGATTTCAGCAACGAAGATATGATATAACTTTGTGCATTCGTGTTATACTTTGAGGATAGATTTTAACATATTTCTAACAGGAGTCAATGTAAAAACCTTATCTCTATGAAATGATCTTCATTGCACCTTTATATGTTGGCATCGATCAAAATCTTGTTCTCAACATTCTCTACCTCTTAACATTAAGTTCAATGGAATTAAAATAAATGTGTATATTTAATGATGGAATTGTGTCGATCACAAGCGGTTGGAATATGCATATATTTTCTAAAGAAAGTGATCATATTTTGAATCATACAAAACCTATAAAGTCTATAGGCTTGTTTTTAGATCCAATCTAACTAATTTAAATAAAATTCATTTTTTATATATTTAATTAACGAATATAAATCAATTTGCTATATATAGTTTGTGAGTATATCAATATATACTCATATATGTATAACCAACATCTGCAACTTTGATAGCAAAATTTACATGGCTAAATTTATAAATGGTAGATACTGGAATTTATAACTATGATGTATATAATTCACTCCTACGCAAATGTATATATTACTTAATTAAAATATTTCATTATATATATAAAAACACAAACACTGTGTGTGAGCACGCTCATGTTGCCATGTTAAAAACAAATAATTATAAACACACACACTTTTTGTGTGTATGCGCGCGTGTGTTGCCTTGTTAAAAACAAATCATTATATATACACACATATATGCAACTAATAAAATATCACTTAAGTATTTATGCATAAAATACAAGATTTGACTTGGTCTATAATTTTAAATTTCAAACAATGATAAAAAATCAAATTTGACTTAGTGATAAATTGAAGTTCAATCATAGATCTAAAAATGTATTTAATGTTTCAAATTCCATAGTTCGACTTGATCATATTTCAATATTTTTTCCTTTCTCTTTGTGGAAATTAGTTAAGCTTTATTAGGCCAATAGTCAAAAATAAACACAAACGGCATAAGAAACGTGGTCTCAAACAAATAGGATGTAACGACCTGTCGTTTTCAGCGTTTTGAGCCAATAATAAAATCAACTCAAATCATTCGAAATAGTACACTGTTATTGCTTTGAGATTAAATATAAAAATCTTCATAGAATCACAAACACAGAAAAAAAACATCTCGCAATGGAAAAAATAATAATAGTTCATGAAGTGACTATATACAAAATCTCAAAATAGTGCATAATATCAGAGTTACAGAATTAGATACAATGGAAGTCTAAATATACAGGATTTCACTAATACGTAAGTAATAGACTAAACTAAACCAATAACGGAAACAGGGAAATAACCAAAATGGATAAATAGATAGAGATTCAACCTTCAACAAATATCCAGCTCCGAAAGGTGAAATCTCAAACTATAATACTCAGTCTGACCCGAGAAAAATGGAAAATAAGATACTCGGATCAAGACTAACATTTTCATGAAAATAAATCGACTCAAGTGAACTATCCAAAAGAAATGCATTAGTAGCTTAAAGGATAATTAGGATTCCGATCTTTTAAGGATCCGTGAATCTAGATACATATAATATAATACGCTATTAAAATGTTGTCTACGCTTTACGGTAAATATACTATTGAAAATAGTCTAAGCGGGATTACATTTTTACCCTTACACCATTCATAACATTGTAGTCTATATAGTACTGTAGACTCCACCAAACTGATAGGCTATCAGGGAGCACTACATAGGTATAACACAATTCAAAATCATAGTGGGCCCGATCAGGATAACATGAAAATGCACACGATGTACCCACAATAGGATTCTATCAGATTGTTGAACAAGGTTGATGGTAACGCATAATAGCTATTATCTCCCACCTCGAACTACGCTCACATAATCAAGAGTTCTACCACTAACCAAATCACAAAGTAATTGATATGGTTCGAAGAAATGTGTCCGATGGGAGGAGTGACCTTACTTGACCTGGCCATGACTCTTGTTTTAGTCATTTCAATTATGACCCTAAGGTCAAGGCTATCCATCATCGTTCTCTTACTTTATTCCAATAGCATTCACCAAATTTATCCCACTTCGTTCTCAATTCTTCACCACGTACATAGTTGTTAAAGTGGTTCCCGGTATTTGCATAGTATAACAACCCGTCCGGAGTGGGCCTAATTTTCGACCCAGAAAATGCCCATCAAAACTTAAAGCCACTCTAAATGAATTGTTGGTTCCTATAAGGAATTATATTTGCACAGAATAACAGATAGACATAACGTTATGGAATCTCATGCAGCGGAAAAAATAATATAATACACAAACTAAGATGTATCATTTCGTAAAAAGGCACAAAATTCAAATACAATTGTCAAGATACAATTGTTCAATTGATACATCATTTAAAGTTTCCATAAGCGATACAACAACGATAACTAGTAATATCATAATATCTCCATCGTCCTCTTTAGTCTCCATCATTGCTCTGTCCATTGAATCTAACCTACCTACTGACTTGTTGGATATGTTAAGGAGAGGGGTAAGAACTTAAAGTTTTATGTGACTGAAAATAGCATTTACTTAAAGACCATATCCTAGATTTGGCAGGTTATACATGTCAAGGTATGTCTACGAAACACACAAGCACACACATAAACAAGAAGTAACTAACCAATGAGGTGGATATCCAAGTCAATCGCTTAAGACATCCATTGGTGTATAGGGAGAAGACCCAACGAGGTGGGCATTCTTAGTTACTTAAGGCCCATATTGACTTATTTAGTAAAGGCAGATTCTTATGATCTCTTATAGCCCTGAGGCGGACCCTAGCCCCTTAAGACCCCGTCCTAATACATCACTGTTCCTAAGTCCATATTCTCACAAGTAATGTGAGAAGTAGTATCTCACCGCTTAATACCGGTTTTAAGGTAGGCCCACACATAGCTATTTAAGACCCTTCCGGCGGACGTCACATGTTACTACATAACCAATATTGCGGTAGAACACCTATGCCGTTTAAGAGTTCCCGTAGACAGTTGGTGAATTAGATAGCATGCTACGTATCCCGTAAACCAAATCTGTCCCTAGGTTGGCCCTTACAAGCTCCTAGAGGAAGTGGACATCACTCGTGAACTACCCAACTTCGTTATCGCTATACCTAAGCACTTTCATAGAAGGAGGACCAATAGACTTACTTCAAATCTAACAATGGTGGGTCTCATGACTTTGGTACCTACCCAAGGAATAAACCTTTGGAAAGGATCCTAGTCCTAAACACTTAAGATCTAAACTAGATGAGAAGAGAGTCAGCCACTTAAGACTTTCCCAAGGCGTAGTAAACCTGCCTATTTCCACATGTAATAGGTTTATATATATATATATATATATATATACATACATACATATACACTAAACCTCTCACATTAAACCGTCTACCTGTAGATGTTGGACATGTTGGGCGGTTTCGGGAGGACTTCTATTGTAGGTGGTTTTAACCTCATGTCATAGTGTACTAAAGTTGAATGGCCCATGGTACCCAAACCTCTCACACTAGCCGGATCCACTTGTGGTTGTTGGATTTGTCAGTTGGTTATGGGCAAACTTCTACTACAAATGATGACAAACCACGTGTTTGTGTGTTATTATTTAATATATAAATAAGTCATTCTATACACTCCCCCCAATGATCTTATGTCGTTTGCTAGTGGGAAGATATTGGATAGCAGGTTATTAGTTTGATCGGATAGGATCAGGTTGATGATTTCGCTTCTTCATCACAGGAGGATGAGATGGAGCAGGTGGCGCAGATATTTTTTACGCCTTAGGAGATTGAATGGTTGCTTCCTTCGATTGCCAAGATGGATATGTTAAAGACTAAAGACCAAGGGGGCTCAAAGGATCGGGGAAGACTCATTTTCTTTGATCCTTCTGGGTTGGCTTGTCAGAAGCTGCAGCTCCTGTTCGTCCTATTTGGAGCTTGGAGCTTCCATCCCCTCTTCTCTCTTCTTCGATTGACAGCTGCGACCTCTATGGACTTGTCCACAGATGAGCTTTCCTTTTTTGCATTAGCCTAGATGAGCTTTCCTTTTTTGCATTAGCCTGTCTTAAATGCTAGTTGTATTGTGCTTCTGTATCTTTATGTTTGTGTGTGCACAGTTTCCCCTCTGATGAGTAGAAACCATTTTTGTGAGCCTTTGGAGAATGGCTGAATTCTCCCGTTTTGTCTTCTATACACACACAAACAACCAATATATGGGGACATTTCAAATTCTAACCGTATTCTAACGTGTTTATTATGTCATTATTATATTGAACAATGTTGGTTACGCTACATAAATAGAATATTCAAAACGTATAATAAATGCTAGTTTTCGTTCAGATGAAGCAACGTTTTAACAGTGTAAATTGTCAATTTAATCTATATTCAAGGCATACAAATTTAATTTCCACATCAGACCGCTAAAAAATGGCATAATGATATAACAGCATAATTAATGATATTAGTAACGGAAAATACAACATAAAAATCAAAACTTGCATCCCTAGGCTTATTGGAATAATTTAAGAATGAATAAAGTACGAGGTGAAAATCATGTACATATATTCATGTATTTTTAAGAGTACATATATATACATAGATCGTTGTTTAACCTAATTTACTCTTCTTATGTTGTTCATAAAACGTTGACATTTGATTTGTTTCAAATCAGAATACGTTCTGATTATCCATTTAGAATGGAAATCCAAACCTATTCAAATAATAAAAATAATCAAATCTAAACCTTTTTTACATCACAAACAAGGATTTATATAAAAAGGATAAATCAAATCAAATAGAAGTATATCACCCAAATGTTCTTCATCCGCTAATACAACAATTCCATAAACCTAATATCAATTGACAATTCTTGCGAAATAAATATAAAAACAGGATATTTGAGGGTCTCATAGTTTGATATTGTCGTTATTCCAAATCTCCTTAGGCATACTAATCTATATAATAATCTACAAATGTAGAATATTCCTAAGTAATTACTAATTCCACTTACAGTGGTTGGAAATGTCGTGGATCTGACGATCTTTTGTCTATTTGATGTGAACTCCAATCCCTAGCGATCTGTATACATAAGAATCAAATAACTAGAATTCTTATATATAAAAATCATGTGATTCCAAATCTATATTCTAATTCAAATCCTGTAAGAAAAGTGATTAGAAAAAGAAGAATAGATTTTGAGAGAATAAGAAAACCTATCGTGAATTCCTCTGGAATCATTGGCAGAGTGGAGACACAGATAGAGAGGGTGGCTAGGTTTAAGTATGGAGCCTAGGGGGTTATTTATAGGTGTTTGTGTAAGCTAGAACCATAGGATTATTAAGATTTAATCCTAGCTATTAATCCTTATAAATTAGCCCCAAAACCTAATACAAACACAACCTTATTGGGCATCTGCAGCGCTAGGCGGTTGACCGGTGGTCAACACCCATCTAGGGGGGTGATCGACCCCTTGGTCGTTGTTTGCCCAATAAATGTATGTGGGGATGGAAAGTTTTATTTTATATAACGTTAATCAATTAGTTTATTTCTTACCTAGCATTATTCTTGTCCTCTTGTCCTTATCTCTTTGTTTGAAATTAAAATCTACCTAAGGGATGTTATTATTATCCAAATTATTTTATCTCTTGGATATATATTATTAATTCAACCACATATACACTCACATTTACCGTATGATTTCTTTAAATTGTAATTTCTTCATACGAGCACCATTTCAACATATTATATATGAAAACGTATCAGAATTTCGCCACGAATCTAAATAAAATATTTTTGTGGCCAAATTCTTAATGTTGCAAAAATTCCATTTTTTAGCCAGTTTATACTTTATTGTTTAATTGCTTATTTTCATTAATTATTATTATTATTATATTTAAGTATATATTTATGGGGTGTTACATTCACCCTTTCCCTTAAAATAGATTTCGTATCGAAATCTATTTGAAGGGGCGAAAAACACAACTCGCTCTAAACATCCATGTTGTACAAACATGTTATTTTTAATTCATCCAAAAACATACATGAATCACAGTGATTAGAACTACAGACTCACTAAAGTGAGCTCAATCCTAGCGTATAGGTGTAATAAGTGGTGCAGTGTGTATGCAAAACATCCTAATATGGATATATTTCCATATGAGTGCGCTGTTGTGTTGCATTAATTTCCAAACATCCAATTTAGTAACGACAGTGCATCCATAAACGTAATTTGGGGAAGAAATTACCCGATAAAAGCTCTGAATGTGTCTGTCTCAACTTATTCTTAGTCTCCCATGTGCTTTCCGCTGGATCATTTCTCGATTGTACTCGGACGAGGCAAACGATTTTTATTGCGGAGTCGCTTGATTATGTGCTCTACAATCTTTGTAGTGGCATGGGGCACCCTAGACTCCAACTCGAGTTTTCTTATTTCCCTAATTTCATCAAGCTCGAGTCTGATAGCAGAATCATGAAGGCATTTCCTTAGATGAGATAATGAAAAACATTATGAATTCCTGATAGGCGTTCTGGGAGATCCACTCAATAGGCTAAAGATCCTATCTTCTCGATGATGCGAAAAAGCCCAATAAATTTAGGAGCCAACTTCCCAATCTTTCCAAATTGAATAGTATTCTTGAGAGGGGATACTTTCACGAATACCAAGTCTCTAATAATGAACTCAAGTTCCCTCCTCCTCATATCGGCATACGATTTTTTGACGGTCTTGGGCTGCCTTCATCCTCTACCTAATCAAGGAAATCTTCTCTGTGGAGTCACAGATGAAGTCTGATCTAAGTAGATCCTTGTCGTTAGTTTCTCACCAACAAGTTGGCGATTTGCATGGTCATCTTCGACCTATGGAACTCCTCTAAAATTTATTTTCCAATTTTATCATCTTTAGCGATGCAAAGTCGTCCATGCCTAAGTAAACTTCCATTGTCACTTAATGAATATCTGGCTAAATGGGGAAAGGTCTCTTTCCTCTCCACCCTTTCTTTCAAGCTCTTTATCTCTCCATCAAGGACTTGAATATTTCGAATCCTTTCTTTTAGAGTGGGTCTAACAAGCATAGCTCCAAGAAAATCATTAGAAGTTACTAGCGGGGGTTGCAAGTCAAATTAGAGAGATACTCTAACCGTTCCCATTCCGAGATGGCGTTCAAGGATGGTTACTTTCTACTTAATGCATCTATGATGTTCCCTTTTCCTGAGGTATACTAGATCATGAAATCGAAAGAGGCAGTGTACTCCATCCGTCGTTGTTGTCTCAAATTCAGGTCACGTTGAGAGAACAAGTACTTTAGGGACTTTGGTCAGTAAAAAGTTCAAATTTCTCCCTTAAAAGATGATGCCTCCACATTTTAAGGGCGAATGCTACTGCGACTAACTCTAGGTCATGAACTGGGTACCTCTTCTTGGGGTCCTTGAGTTGTCTACTAGTGTTAACGCGGTTCAGAAAACAATGATTCAGGCAAAATTCATAGCGAACGAGCACTAGCCCGCTCAGTCACAAGTGGTCGCGTAAGTCACACCGCATATCTCAGACTGGTCGTGCAAAAGCATTCTGAAACGTGCACTAAAAGTACAATAACCAATCACTGAAAGGCAGATAGCTCATTTATACACTCTAATTCGCCCCGCTAGTTCACTTCATCATCGAGTTGGATGAACAGATCGGTCGAGCAACATCTATCATGTTCGAGCACTATTCATTTATGAGTCGGACATGTTACATGTGGATTGGAATAACAACACAATTCCTGCTGATGAGAAACATGAAGTATGTATAGTTAAAAGCACGTTGTTCTTACATATATTCATGACGTCCAGACTTTCATACCATAAACCATGCAAGCACTTCAAGTCCTTCCTGAAGCCTCAATCCGCATCCTGTTTGATCTACTCATATATCAAAGTACCATAATGATGATGTGGAAATATATAAAGGATGTTAGTGCAAAGGGAACACGTGAAATACAGGTCGTTCAGTACCTACATAACGGTCGTTCACCACAGCAGGCTCGGTCGTGCAAGAATTACGTGGGGCTGTATAGATGATTGGTGCTCGCTCGTGCATACTGTTACATACTAACAGGATCATACATCAAACGAATCAGCTGTTGGTTTATCACGGTTGCACACTTGTAATTTATTTAACTCATAAATGTACAACGCATGGGACAAAGCAATGGCATAAATGCAATTCACATTCCCATGTTAAAGCTGCATAGCCTCACACATATCTTCATGAAACGGCTTGAAAATGAGCTTGTTCATTCATCATGTAAGGGTCGTTCGCGCATGGTATTGGAGATCGTTTATGCATAAACTCACAAGTCGCTTGTACATGCTGAAAAGCAGATATATATATAAATGGGCGTGCTGACAAAATGAGGATAACTCATGTGACGCGAATATGTGTATTCATGGAAATATAAAAGCTACATTTAAACAGAGCATTGTCAAGCAGGAAAAGGACAAAAAGGGCAGAGACGTAATAAAGTGACTTTTGCCCGTTCAATAATTCAAGCTCGCTCGTGCAGAAGATACAAAGCAAGTCGCTCATTTGTACAATACTTGAGTCGCTCGAGCAGTCTTGAACTGAATAAGCAGATTAATATATATAAAAAAATGCAATGTGTAGCATGTGGCTTGGAAAGGGAAATAATGGGACCATTCACAAAAGAGTGCACGTGGATAAAGACGACAACGTTTGAATGCAGACAGCTCGCTCATTCAAGAGAAAATAGAATAGCTCGCTCGTGTATTAGTCTCATTCGCTCGTTCATGCTTTGTTTCTTCAGGTCGCCCACACGTTCAGCAGTTCAGTACAACTGCTACCAGCCCAGCGCCAACTGTAAAGTGCGTTCCACCAACTGGCCGATGGCAGTTCCGTTAATACACGTGCGTGTGACCCGCAGCCTGTACGCCATAATTACAACTTTGCCACCTGGTCCAAACTTCTCCTATAAATACCCCCTTTCACAACCATTTGGGGGACAGATTCCTCAACCCCAAAGGGCTGCCCAAATCATTCCTCCACCATTCTAAAGCTTCTCAAGCTCCATTAATGGTCGCCAAAGCTCTCTCCTTCTTCCTCCTACATGAAGTGGATCTCATCTTCTCCGAATACCATTGATTCTCACTTCAACTGATCTCCAATCTCCATTTCATCTCTTTAAAGCTTGGATCTAACACCATTTTCATAATGGAACCAAGAAAAATAATCTAGTCACAAGATCTAATCCGTTCCTTCTCGAAATCAAGTGAGATCTAAAGTGAAAAGAGAGCGTAAAGTGGAGAATCGTTGTAAAGAGTAATCAAGTGTAATGAATGATATGCTTGAGATGATGCTACATGTAATTCACTCAATGATAGTAAATACACTTCAAAAGTGGACGTAGATCTTTTCTAAGACCGAAACACTATAAAAAAAACCGTGTATCTTACTTGCTTTTTCCCTTTTTTACTTGCATTTGCATTTGTGACCCCATTTTCATTTTGCATACCATATTGGTGAAGTACGATTTAAGTACCTTTGGTGTTTGAACCGTTTTTTGGTGAAAACATTTTGGCCCCCACCGTGGGGCTGTATTCGCACTTCCTTCTCTCACACTCTCTCACAAGGTTGAAGGCCTTGCATTGAAGCTCTAAACCACCTCTTTTTCCAACATAATGGCTAAGTCGAAGGTGACCGCAAGTAAGACCATTGAGGAAACCGCCAATGTTGCTAACAATGAGACTACTCCGCATACTAATCGCTTTGAAGTTGGTGAGAACTCCATAGATGGGGCCGTTGTAATTAAAGCCCTGCTAAACACTGTTGTCACCAACATAAACCAACAAATGAACGCTTCTACTAAGGCTATGATGGAGAAACTTGATGCTATCCTTAATGCTCGACCAAATCTAGCCCCTCCGAAAGTCCAGGTTGATCTCGAAGAGAATGACAACTCGTCCGCTTCTAACCATGATCGCAACGACAATATGGAAGACGATTATGATTGGTTGAGTGACAAGGATGAAACTAACATCGAAAAATCAAAATCAAAAGCTAAGAACCATTAAAGCTCAAAAGGTTACCATTCCCATCACGGGGAAACCTTCTTGCTGAGAAGGAAAACTACCTAAGCTCTCTAATCAAAACCGCTTGCCTAGAAGAACATTTTGAAAAGAGCTCAGCTTCATGGAGCGACATAACACTGAAGAATACATCTCGGACATGATAGAACAAATCATGAAGAAAAATCAAACTGGCAAAGACGATGAAAGAGAATGGGACTTCTCTCCCGAAAGGACTCCATTCACTGAAAGAATCCTTGAAGTAGTGTAACAACCCGTATTTCGATAACATGATTAAGACGAGAATCAAGGCAGAATTTAATTTTAAATTCTGAATCAAGCGAAACGGGCTATGCCATTGCGTTCGTCTCGGAAAAATACGCGAAATAGAGTCCGAGTTTTCGAAAATCGGAGTCCGTATGACCAAGATATGGCCTCGCGAAGTTTCACGAAAAATTCCCAAATTAAAGTATACTTAATTAAGTGAAATGGGTTGCGCAGAGAAATATATATACATTGATATATATATATATATAATTGAAAATTAAATAAATAAATATGCAAAAATGTTCAAAACAGCGAATTGGGAGAGGGGAATAACCGAACCGGCCGATTTTTGAGGTCGACCCGAGCCTGCTGGGTCGACTAGGGGTTAATCCAGGGTGTTTGGCTGTCAACCCGTGGGCCGATTCGCTCAAATGCAGATTTTGCATTTGGATGGTTCTCATGGTTCATCTTTAATCTAAAGGCCCTAGATGGTTCCTACACTTGACTTCTTCCCCAAGACATGCTTTGATGGCTTGGATTGAATCTAGGTTTAATCCTATGGCCTAAAACACTTGCCTAATCTATAAATAAGACCCTAACCTATCCTAAATCCTCATTATTCATTCATGCAACTAAACTATGGCAAAATTTCTACTCTCATGGCCTCCACTCAACTATCCTAGCCTCCACTTCATTTCTATGAAAGGTTTCATGATCATGAGAGCGTTAGAGAGTCCCTATGTTAGTATGAGAGCTTCTCAAGTTGATTTCAAGGCAAAAGCTATGATCTTTGTTCATAAAGATAGTGTTTTTGTTGATTTGGAGGGTTCATCTTTGGGTTTTTGGGTGATGGCATGCATAGGCTTCATCACAAGCTTTAGTTTAATCGATTTAGGCCTTCATAGCAATGTAAGCCCTTCTCCTACTATTAGATATGAACTTTAAACTTAATATGACATGTTGTAAGTGGGTTTAAACATTAGTATGTAGCATGCTATCATCTTATGCAAGCTTATAAAGTCATTACCTTGGTCTTGTGTTCATAAAGCTTTGACCTTTATGTTGAAATGTTGCATTATGCAACATGAGAACCCTTATAACCTTTATGTCAACTTGCATATGAAGCCATAACCCTTATGTGAAGTCATATGCGAGTTACTTGTCATCATTCCATGTTGTTTATCACCATGACTCGCTTATGTGCCAAGTTTGGGTTTATGCATGTTTTTGAGGCTTAACAATGGTATATGCAAGCTAATGAACACATTTGTGCCTCATTCGCCACCATGATTAATTTGTGGCTTAATATCCATCTTTGTCATGCTTTTGCCAAGTCTCTTCTTTTAATCCATTACGTTGTTGCGAACGTATATGCGAGTTTAAAAGCGTTGGGTTATGTTATGGGTAATTTCTAATGGCATGAAAATACAACTTGAAAACATGACTTGAAATATGACATGAAAGTTGACATGTAAGTATGCATAAAACATAAGCTTGGGAATTTACCTATTAAGTTAGGTCTACCCTTTGGGAATTTACCTATTAAGTTAGGTCTACCCAAATGCTTGAAAAACTTGTAACATGTTTTGAAAACATGATGAACATGACACTAAGATAATATAAGTGTGGCCAACTCGAGGTTGGGTTGAGCTTGCAACATAAAGCTACCCGGAACCGACCGGCCTAACTAGTAGTTGCAAACAATAGGACCCAATGTGAGAAGTTGGTCATTTTGTGCTTGAACCCGAGGTTAGACCAAGTTGTGGTGTAAAGCTACCCGGAACCGACCGGCTTAACTAGTAACCACAACAAAGTCTAATGTGAGAGGTTGAGGTGCATTAAGTAATTAATGTCACATGATAGGGTTAAGTTAATTTGATTAATGACTCTTAACCCAATATGACATGGACAAATGGGTTAAGTAAATTGATTAGGCTAATGATACTTAACAAAACATGACAAGGTTGGGTAGGTTAAGTGATTTGATTTGCCTAATGACACTTAACCATTTTTATACGACTAGTGGACGGGGATTAAGTTAACCAACACTTAATCAATCCAACATGATAAATTGGCAAGGTTGAGTAAGTTTTCTTAATGACACTTAACCAAAAGATACAGTTAATGGATGGGGTTAAGTAATTAAGACTTAACTAATCTAAACACGGTAATTAGATGGGGTTAAGTAATTGACACTTAACTAATCTAACCACGGTAATTAGATGGGGTTGAGTAGTCCACACTTAACTAATCTAAACACGGCAATTCGATGGGGTTAAGTTAAACACTTAACCAATATAAACTTGGTAATTCAATGGGGTTAAGTAACCAATACTTAACCAACTTAACGTGATAATTTAATGGGGTTAAGCAACTTATACTTAACCAATTATACATGATGATTTGATGGGGGTAAGTAACCTATACTTAACCAATCTAACGTGAAAACACGATAAGGCTAAGTCACGAATCGTTTGAATGCGCTTGACCGATATGACTCAGTAATTAGATAAGGTCAAGTTATTACATTTACTGAACCAATCTAAAATGATAATTAGATAAGGTTAAGCCATGAATTGCTTGATATACTTAACCAATTTGACACATGGTTTGTAGGGTTAAGTTTTGGACTAGGATACTTAGCCAATTTTGACGTGGTTTGTAGACGGGTTAAGTTGTGAACTTAAGTGACACTTAAACCATTAGATAAACCCTAATTCGGAGGATTAGGTAAATAACCATAGTTAACAAGGATTATGGAAATAAGGCTAAGTGGTAAACCTTAGTTAAAAGAAACTAAGTAATAATTCTTAGCCAAGGAAATTTGGACCACTTCTTAGATAGATTAGTAACCTGATGCGTTAGGTCAACGTTTAAGTATGCGTGTAGGAGCAGGCTATCTGATTTAGATAAAGGCTCCAACGAACTGGGTAACGAAGCAGCGGCTTCGGGGAACGTGAGGATATTCTTGGGATCCCTCTGTGAGCTGCCAGGTCATTATACTAGGCTCACGAGAGGTTGAGGTCTGCGGTAGAAGAACCAAGAATATGCCTTGGTTGCTATGCGAGCGACCTAAAGACTGGGGTGGATAGCAGTGAGTCGACGAATACATAAGGTGCCCGAGATAGCAAGTTCGTCGATCATCTACCATCTTGAGTCAAGCGTGTACGTACGGAAAGGCAGGGAACACCCAACAGACCATAATTGCTATCTAATTATGGGTGAGGTAGGCCGTAGGATGTGGGCTGGCCGGAGTGTAGTTCTCATGCAAGATTTTCTCTTGTGTTGCCTTTCACTAGTTGAGGGAGGGGTCTCGTGGGACCATAGCCACGTGTAGAAAAGCAGACCTTAGTATCTGCATCGGCAGATAAATCTAAAGCTCCCGACCGAGTCCTGTATTTCTTGTTTTGCCCTGTGACAGGACTCGGATGGCACGATGTGATACATGTGCATACAGTTATAGAAAAACGATTCACGATGAATGCGTGGGAAAAAGGGCGCGATTGAGGGTTAGCGTAATCCCTAGTGGCCTAGGTGGTTTAACCCAAACCGAAATACGAAAGCGTGTAATAGGTAAGCGTAATCCCTAGTGGTGCTAGGTGGCGTAAGTCCTAATAGTTCAAACGATGATTCATATGGAAGAGCCTAGCTAGAACAAGGGTGACAGTCCAAACGATTTCAAGGATAATACGACATGAGGAAGCCCGTACGAGGTACGGCAAAGGACTGAACTTATATACATGGAAAGAAACATATGATTTGAGTAACCTATATATGCGATATATTAGGTTGACATGGACCATTACATGACATTGGGCAAGGGACATTCATGGTTAACACATGACGCGGGTTGGGATACTAGTACGAGAGGTGCAGAGCAAATATACATGTTAGAACCAGGAAGAATATACGAAACAGATACCGTGGGATGTTAGACGAGGTAGATACCTTGGGATAGTATACTTGATAGAAATCTGACGATGGGATACTTTGATTTATCATGATACCGTAGTTTATCGTGATACCTTAGTTTATCTAAGTTCAATAGTTCATCCTGTTATTTTTATTTAGCTTATCTATCTTGTTGTCATGCTTATGTTCATCTCAGTTTCTCATGACAGTTAGCTTTACTAGTTTTTATACTAATAGTAGATAGGGCTTACTCAGTCTTTTTGACTGACCCGTTTTGTTTCGCCTCTTTTCTTCCGTTCCCCCCCAGGTTACAGGGAGGAAACAATGCTGTTTAGTTCGGACTTCTTCTGATTGAAGGTCATCATGGATGGCTTGGACTTCTCTTGGCTATGGCTACTTTACTGTTTTTACTTGGGGAATAATTTATTAAAAAGTCTTTATGCTTCTTTACTATTGCAAGACAGGTTTTGATGTACTCTGATGTAAAAGGCTTTAGACCTTATGTATTCATGTTATGAAAGATTGATTTTACTTCCGCTATTTTATGTGTTCTGTCTTGTGATATTTCTGTGCATGTTTACCAATAATGCCCCTCTAAAGCTAGTGCATTCCCTTGCGAGTGACCCTAGCGGAGGCGGGGTGTTACATTTGGTATCAGAGCAGAAGGTTACCAGACTGGGCAAAAGTTTTTAAAGACCTTCTGAAAACTATTTGAAAATCGTTTATAAAGAAGCATTTTTCAAGAAAATTTTCTTTTAAAAGAAAAAGACTATTCCCCAAAGGCCATTAGCACTATCCTTGTTTCCTTGATTGAATCTCTTTTCCTTTCTTTCCTCCATCTGTAGTCACAGTGGTTTTAACTGCGACTAGTCTTTTCTATCTACGAAAGTGCTTTCCATGCGATGGAGGTGGTTCTCGAGAGACCAGTGGCCGTGTTATAAGAAAGGATAGTGAGAAAGAGGATAAAGGATACGAGTTTAAGGATGAGCAACTTGTTGGTATGGCTCAAACCAGAATGAGAGAGAAAGATGAACAATGAAACCCATGACGAGAGAGTACCTTTGGCATGGTGGAACGGGACGGATAGTTAAGTATCATGGGACAAGGACAAGATCATCAGGAGGGCAGTAGTATGCTCTCATTTCTAGGATACCTCGGAAGGAGGGTAACGATCTTGTTAAAGGTTTAGCTTTTCTTTTCTATCATCCCGTTAGGACTTTGGTTTGATCATCATATCATTTAAGTCTGCTTCGATAGTTGAGTCTCTGCACCTTAAGTACTAGCGTATTAGAGAATCCCATTTTTGTCTCAAGTCCTGTGGAGAATTGTTCCATTTATTCATGACTTGTTTTGGATTTGAGAATGACATGCCTCGGTTATGGATGGATTCTAGGGATGAAGTGGTTATCCAGTAAGGGGTGCCACTCTCGGTTTTGATAGGAGGGTAGTTAGACTCTTGACTAGCCTTGGTAATACCCTCGAAGTCTCGTGGAACCTTTTGGGTTCGGTCATGATTAGTTACCTAGAATCCCTTGATACCTCTATTGGAAATTTGAAGCCCGATCGAGTGGTGTTCGCCGATAAGACGGATGGTTTATTTCACTTATGCATGGGTTATAGAAATCACCCTAGTAAGTGCGCTTGATAACCTGGTTGGCATCTGTTTACTTCCAAGAGAAAGTTCTTCTACGTGGAATACCTTATGGTACGAGGTCCGAGATTCACTAGTGAATTTTGGAAAGCTTGCATGATATCATGAGTACGCAGTCATGTTTGCGTCAAGTATTCTAGGAAAAGGATAAGTGCAAGTGGAACGAGAGGCGACGAAGAAATGAGTTCCAGCTCATGTTATGGAAACAGGAAATAAGAAGCTACGAGATCGCGAAGTTAAAGGACGGTCAAGGCACGATGGAATGGAGCTCAAGGAAATACGAATTTGATGATCAAAGACTAGATGCGCGCATGATATCTCTTTTAGGAGTATATCCTTGATCCCTGTTTCTGTGGAGCTTACTTGTAGGCTATCTTTTGCGGACATCCTCTCGGTCCTATTTTCTGTTACAAACCCCGTAAGGAGTTTGTCTTGTTTATCTTCTCGACCCTGTTTCAGGGAATCCTAGGTAGAACCCTATGGATGTAAACATGTATTTGAAACATGTTATGATTGATATGGTTGCAAGTGGTTGCAAGTGGTTGCTCGTGGATGCGCGAATACACATTAGATACTAGCTCGACTCGGTCACATTTCATATTGCATATGCACGAGTATTTATACTTGTTTATGGATGAAATCGAATGTATTATCATGCGGTTGTGGCATATGGATGAATGATTGTGCACGCATATAGTATCTATATGACTAGGACTATTTGCATGCATGTTGGATTCATGGCACTATACATATTTTTGCATTAGAAAGATTATTCAGGCCTGATCATTAGCATTAGCTAAGGAACATGTACACACACGTTTTGCATATACTCATACAGCATTAGAAATCATCTAAGGACAATGGTTGCTTGTGGATGATATTTTGAGTAGATGGATGATGGATGGTAGGATATGTTCTTCCTAACTTGGAGATTTCGGGGACGAAATCCTAAAAGGTGGGGAGAATGTAACAACCCGTATTTCGATAACATGATTAAGACGAGAATCAAGGCAGAATTTAATTTTAAATTCTGAATCAAGCGAAACGGGCTATGCCATTGCGTTCGTCTCGGAAAAATACGCGAAATAGAGTCCGAGTTTTCGAAAATCGGAGTCCGTATGACCAAGATATGGCCTCGCGAAGTTTCACGAAAAATTCCCAAATTAAAGTATACTTAATTAAGTGAAATGGGTTGCGCAGAGAAATATATATACATTGATATATATATATATAATTGAAAATTAAATAAATAATATGCAAAAATGTTCAAAACAGCGAATTGGGAGAGGGGAATAACCGAACCGGCCGATTTTTGAGGTCGACCCGAGCTCGCTGGGTCGACTAGGGGTTAATCCAGGGTGTTTGGCTGTCAACCCGTGGGCCGATTCGCTCAAATGCAGATTTTGCATTTGGATGGTTCTCATGGTTCATCTTTAATCTAAAGGCCCTAGATGGTTCCTACACTTGACTTCTTCCCCAAGACATGCTTTGATGGCTTGGATTGAATCTAGGTTTAATCCTATGGCCTAAAACACTTGCCTAATCTATAAATAAGACCCTAACCTATCCTAAATCCTCATTATTCATTCATGCAACTAAACTATGGCAAAATTTCTACTCTCATGGCCTCCGCTCAACTATCCTAGCCTCCACTTCATTTCTATGAAAGGTTTCATGATCATGAGAGCGTTAGAGAGTCCCTATGTTAGTATGAGAGCTTCTCAAGTTGATTTCAAGGCAAAAGCTATGATCTTTGTTCATAAAGATAGTGTTTTTGTTGATTTGGAGGGTTCATCTTTGGGTTTTTGGGTGATGGCATGCATAGGCTTCATCACAAGCTTTAGTTTAATCGATTTAGGCCTTCATAGCAATGTAAGCCCTTCTCCTACTATTAGATATGAACTTTAAACTTAATATGACATGTTGTAAGTGGGTTTAAACATTAGTATGTAGCATGCTATCATCTTATGCAAGCTTATAAAGTCATTACCTTGGTCTTGTGGTCATAAAGCTTTGACCTTTATGTTGAAATGTTGCATTATGCAACATGAGAACCCTTATAACCTTCATGTCAACTTGCATATGAAGCCATAACCCTTATGTGAGGTCATATGCGAGTTACTTGTCATCATTCCATGTTGTTTATCACCATGACTCGCTTATGTGCCAAGTTTGGGTTTATGCATGTTTTTGAGGCTTAACAATGGTATATGCAAGCTAATGAACACATTTGTGCCTCATTCGCCACCATGATTAATTTGTGGCTTAATATCCATCTTTGTCATGCTTTTGCCAAGTCTCTTCTTTTAATCCATTACGTTGTTGCGAACGTATATGCGAGTTTAAAAGCGTTGGGTTATGTTATGGGTAATTTCTAATGGCATGAAAATACAACTTGAAAACATGACTTGAAATATGACATGAAAGTTGACATGTAAGTATGCATAAAACATAAGCTTGGGAATTTACCTATTAAGTTAGGTCTACCCTTTGGGAATTTACCTATTAAGTTAGGTCTACCCAAATGCTTGAAAAACTTGTAACATGTTTTGAAAACATGATGAACATGACACTAAGATAATATAAGTGTGGCCAACTCGAGGTTGGGTTGAGTTTGCAACATAAAGCTACCCGGAACCGACCGGCCTAACTAGTAGTTGCAAACAATAGGACCCAATGTGAGAAGTTGGTCATTTTGTGCTTGAACCCGAGGTTAGACCAAGTTGTGGTGTAAAGCTACCCGGAACCGACCGGCTTAACTAGTAACCACAACAAAGTCTAATGTGAGAGGTTGAGGTGCATTAAGTAATTAATGTCACATGATAGGGTTAAGTTAATTTGATTAATGACTCTTAACCCAATATGACATGGACAAATGGGTTAAGTAAATTGATTAGGCTAATGATACTTAACAAAACACGACAAGGTTGGGTAGGTTAAGTGATTTGATTTGCCTAATGACACTTAACCATTTTTATACGACTAGTGGACGGGGATTAAGTTAACCAACACTTAATCAATCCAACATGATAAATTGGCAAGGTTGAGTAAGTTTTCTTAATGACACTTAACCAAAAGATACAGTTAATGGATGGGGTTAAGTAATTAAGACTTAACTAATCTAAACACGGTAATTAGATGGGGTTAAGTAATTGACACTTAACTAATCTAACCACGGTAATTAGATGGGGTTGAGTAGTCCACACTTAACTAATCTAAACACGGTAATTCGATGGGGTTAAGTTAAACACTTAACCAATATAAACTTGGTAATTCAATGGGGTTAAGTAACCAATACTTAACCAACTTAACGTGATAATTTAATGGGGTTAAGCAACTTATACTTAACCAATTATACATGATGATTTGATGGGGGTAAGTAACCTATACTTAACCAATCTAACGTGAAAACACGATAAGGCTAAGTCACGAATCGTTTGAATGCGCTTGACCGATATGACTCAGTAATTAGATAAGGTCAAGTTAATACATATACTGAACCAATCTAAAATGATGATTAGATAAGGTTAAGCCATGAATTGCTTGATATACTTAACCAACTTGACACATGGTTTGTAGGGTTAAGTTTTGGACTAGGATACTTAGCCAATTTTGACGTGGTTTGTAGACGGGTTAAGTTGTGAACTTAAGTGACACTTAACCCATTAGATAAACCCTAATTCGGAGGATTAGGTAAATAACCATAGTTAACAAGGATTATGGAAATAAGGCTAAGTGGTAAACCTTAGTTAAAAGAAACTAAGTAATAATTCTTAGCCAAGGAAATTTGGACCACTTCTTAGATAGATTAGTAACCCGATACGTTAGGTCAACGTTTAAGTATGCGTGTAGGAGCAGGCTATCTGATTTAGATAAAGGCTCCAACGAACTGGGTAACGAAGCAGCGGCTTCGGGGAACGTGAGGATATTCTTGGGATCCCTCTGTGAGCTGCCAGGTCATTATACTAGGCTCACGAGAGGTTGAGGTCTGCGGTAGAAGAACCAAGAATATGCCTTGGTTGCTATGCGAGCGACCTAAAGACTGGGGTGGATAGCAGTGAGTCGACGAATACATAAGGTGCCCGAGATAGCAAGTTCGTCGATCATCTACCATCTTGAGTCAAGCGTGTACGTACGGAAAGGCAGGGAACACCCAACAGACCATAATTGCTATCTAATTATGGGTGAGGTAGGCCGTAGGATGTGGGCTGGCCGGAGTGTAGTTCTCATGCAAGATTTTCTCTTGTGTTGCCTTTCACTAGTTGAGGGAGGGGTCTCGTGGGACCATAGCCACGTGTAGAAAAGCAGACCTTAGTATCTGCATCGGCAGATAAATCTAAAGCTCCCGACCGAGTCCTGTATTTCTTGTTTTGCCCTGTGACAGGACTCGGATGGCACGATGTAATACATGTGCATACAGTTATAGAAAAACGATTCACGATGAATGCGTGGGAAAAAGGGCGCGATTGAGGGTTAGCGTAATCCCTAGTGGCCTAGGTGGTTTAACCCAAACCGAAATACGAAAGCGTGCAATAGGTAAGCGTAATCCCTAGTGGTGCTAGGTGGCGTAAGTCCTAGTAGTTCAAACGATGATTCATATGGAAGAGCCTAGCTAGAACAAGGGTGACAGTCCAAACGATTTCAAGGATAATACGACATGAGGAAGCCCGTACGAGGTACGGCAAAGGACTGAACTTATATACATGGAAAGAAACATATGATTTGAGTAACCTATATATGCGATATATTAGGTTGACATGGACCATTACATGACATTGGGCAAGGGGCATTCATGGTTAACACATGACGCGGGTTGGGATACTAGTACGAGAGGTGCAGAGCAAATATACATGTTAGAACCAGGAAGAATATACGAAACAGATACCGTGGGATGTTAGACGAGGTAGATACCTTGGGATAGTATACTTGATAGAAATCTGACGATGGGATACTTTGATTTATCATGATACCGTAGTTTATCGTGATACCTTAGTTTATCTAAGTTCAATAGTTCATCCTGTTATTTTGATTTAGCTTATCTATCTTGTTGTCATGCTTATGTTCATCTCAGTTTCTCATGACAGTTAGCTTTACTAGTTTTTATACTAATAGTAGATAGGGCTTACTCAGTCTTTTTGACTGACCCGTTTTGTTTCGCCTCTTTTCTTCCGTTCCCCCCCAGGTTACAGGGAGGAAACAATGTTGTTTAGTTCGGACTTCTTCTGATTGAAGGTCATCATGGATGGCTTGGACTTCTCTTGGCTATGGCTACTTTACTGTTTTTACTTGGGGAATAATTTATTAAAAAGTCTTTATGCTTCTTTACTATTGCAAGACAGGTTTTGATGTACTCTGATGTAAAAGGCTTTAGACCTTATGTATTCATGTTATGAAAGATTGATTTTACTTCCGCTATTTTATGTGTTCTGTCTTGTGATATTTCTGTGCATGTTTACCAATAATGCCCCTCTAAAGCTAGTGCATTCCCTTGCGAGTGACCCTAGCGGAGGCGGGGTGTTACAGTGTCCAAAGAAGTTCAATCCTCCAACCTTGCCTCTGTACAACAGTCTTGTCGATCCTAATTACTTCTTATTCAGGTACGAGTAGCATATGAGTGCGGCTAAAGCAACTGACGAGATGAGATGCACATACTTCCCTCTCTATTGAGAAGGTGCTGCATCGTTATGGTTCACAAAGCTGCCACCTAAGTCCATAAACCAGTTTTCTGACCTAACCAAAAAGTTCAAGGAGAAGTTTCGCTTGTATGCTACTAAAGCCAAGGATGCTATAACGCTCTCAGCAACAAAACAACATCCAGGGAATCCGCTAAAGCTTTTCTCAGCTGATTCAATGTAGCTTTTTCTGAAGTAAGGAACGTAGAACCTCGCATAATCCTTATGTCTCTACTCGGCGCTATAGATGAGAATAGCGAATTCGGTAGATGGATTAAAATGAAAGAGCCAAGCACGCTTGAAAAATTCTGTAAAAAAAGCAGAGAAGTATATAAGAGTCGATAATAATCCGGTACCTCTTCAGATTATTAGCGGCAACCAATTTCTCGAAGATCCCAAAAGTGAAGCTAATCAAACTAATCAGAAGAATACTCAGGGGCAGAAACGAGCTAACAATGGAAACAACAATAAAGTTAATAAAAAGTTTCGCCTTCTAGACTCGTCTGAACTAACACCTCTAAATGACACTCCTGAAAACATCTACCTTGCCGCGAAGGATGCAGAAGATTACCTAGAACCTCGGCCAATAAAGATGAATGACCATCTAAACAAATATGGGAAGTTCTGCAGGTTTAATAATCAGCCAGGCCACAATACCAACAAATGTAAGCATCTGAAATCATTGATTGAAGAGCTGATTAGGAAGAACCGTCTACAACAATAGGTGAAGAATCCCTAAGAGGCAAATCCTTCTGTAACTCCCCAGGGGCAAGGGGCATCGAATGAACGATGTGGTCCAAGCAACAACGCTCCTGCTCAACCAGATCCAAGGCCTATAATCAACTGATGACTGTTGATGATCTATGGCTCAGAATAAGCGATTTTATTCACCATTACTCTACTTCTTGTATTACTTTACTCTTTGCTATGTTCTACTCTCTTGTAAAAATTCTATAATGATTTACATGCAGTGTACCGAACAATAGCTATACAGATGAAATATAACTTGTGTAAATCTATGAATTGCAAAATTTTCTTTAATGTAAAATTTGCTAATAGACGATTTCTTATTGCAGGCTATCCAACGAGCGTTTGCCTCCTTAAGATCCGACCAGATAAGACAACCCCAATAATACCCACCTAATGGTAGATCAAGAAAGTTCAATGAATCAAACGACAGATAAAACAACAAGCGGCCGCAGATCTAAAATCTCATCCCACAAAGGTTTGCGGGAATCTATAAGCGCGAAACGAAGCGCGGGAGCTCGCTTACGCGAGACGAAGAGTGGGAGTTCGAAAGCGTGGAGCAATGCAGGCTTCACCCAAAGGTTTGCGGGAATCCGTAAGCGCGAAATGAAGCGCGGGGCTCCCTTACGTGAGATGAAGCATGGGAGTTCGTAAGCGCGGAGCGCTGCAGCCTTCACCCAAAGGTTCGCGGAATCCGTAAGGGCGAAACGAAGCACGGGAGCTCGCTTACGCGAGACGAAGCATGGGAATTTCTAAGCACAGAGCGATGCAGCCTTCACCCAAAGGTTCGCGGGAATCCGTAAGCTCGAAACGAATCATGGGAGCTCGCTTACACGAGACGAAGCGTGGGAGTTCGTAAGCACGGAGCGATGCAGCCTTCACCCAAAGGTTCGCGGGAATCTATAAGCATGAAACGAAGCGTGGGAGCTCACTTACACGAGACGAAGCGTGGGAGTTCTTAAGCGCGGAGCGATGCAGCCTTCACCCAAAGGTTCACGGGAATTCATTGCACAAAACAAAGCGCTGGAGTTCATTATAAGTGAAACGAGGCGTGGAAGTTCATGGCGCGAAGCGATGCAACCCTCAAATGACGCTGGAGTTCGCACTGCGAAAGGATGTGACAACCAAAAATTCTTCCCATAGAGCAAGCAACTTCTCCACAGGAGAAATCAACAATGCTTGATGAGCTCTATAATGTTTATTCAGTAAATAGAAGACGAACATTGGATTATAATGGCCTCTCCAAAACATGGGGAATCCAACGGAGTCTCCGGTGTCAAAAATGATCAATAAACTAGACAAACATTAAGTAGTAAAAATTCTTCCCGTAAAGAAGACTAATAAAGACCTCTCTAAGAAGGAGCGCAGAAAATAAATCATAAATAAGAATTTCCCAACTGGGAAATATCTTACATCATTACGTAGGTCATAAAAATAACGATGTTTGGAATCCACATTCGGCTTTAGTCGATTAGTCAATCTAAGCATTAACGCGAATTCGAATTAGAATATCGTATTTGTACAAATAATATTTGACGAGTTATAAACCGTTGATTTACGAAAATACTTTATTCAATTCAAAGAAAAATTCGCTATGATTCATTTCTTAAATGTTAAACTAATCCGCTATCGATATGGACAATTAATGGTGAATATAAGTCCAAAATTGTGCCAATGCTTGTCTTAATTACAGAACAGGTGATATGAGGCACATGAATTCAAAGTATGAATTGTCATAGAAAATAAAAGGCTATAACTGGATCTCAATACAAAATATATCAACAGCAAAGTTCATTTCGAAGCCCGCATTCCTCGTAAGCAAAGAATACAAGCTTTGAGGGGCAAATGTTAACCCCGTTGTTAACGCAGTTCAGAAAACAATGATTCGGGCGCAATTCAGAGCGAACGAGCACTAGCCTGCTTGGTCACAAGTGGTTACATAAGTCACACCGCATATCTCGGACTGGTCGTGCAAAAGCATTCTGAGATGTGCACTGAAAGTACAATGACCAATCACTGAAAGGCAGATAGCTCGTTTATACACTCTTATTCAGCCGCTAGTTCACTTCAGCATCGAGTTGGACAACAGATCGGTCGAGCAACATCTATCATTTTCGAGAACTGTTCATTTATGAGTTGGACATGTTACATGTGGATTGGAATAACAACACAATTCATGCTAATGAGAAACATGAAGTATGTATAGCCAAAAGCACGTTGTTCTTACATATATTCATGACGTCCAGACTTTCATACCATAAACCATGCAAGCACTTAAGTCCTTCCTGAAGCTTCAATCTGCATCCTGTTCGGTCCACTCATATATTGAAGTACCATAATGATGACGTGGCAATATATAAAGGATGTTAGTGCAAAGGGAACACGTGAAGTACAGGTCCTTCAGTACCCATATAAAGGTCGTTCACCATAGCAGGCTCGGTCGTGCAAGAATTACGTGGGGCTGTACAAACGATTGGTGCTCGCTCGTGCATACTATTACATACTAATAGGATCATTCATCAAATGAATCAACAGTTGGTTTATCAAGGTTGAACACTTGTAATTTATTTAACTCGTAAATGTACAACGCGTAGGACAAAGCAATGACAAAAATGCAATTAACATTCCCATGTTAAAGCTGCATAGCCTCACATGTGTCTTCATGAAACAGCTTGAAAATGAGCTTGTTCACTCATCACGTATGGGTCGTTCGATCATGGTATTGGAGATCGTTTATGCAGAAACTCACAAGTCGCTCGTACATGCTGAAAAGCAGCTATATATAAACGGGTGTGCTGACAAAATGAGGATGACTCATGTGACGCGAATATGTGTATTCATGGACATATAAAAGCTGCATTAAAACAAAGCATTGTCAAGCAGGAAAAGGACAAAAAGGGCAGAGATGAAATAAAGTGACTCTTGCCCATTCAATAATTCAAGCTTGCTCGTGCAGAAGAAACAAAGCAGGTCGCTCATTTGTACAATACTTGAGTCGCTCGAGCAGTCCTGAACTGAATAAGCAGGTTAATATAAATAAAAGAAATGCAATGTGTAACACATGGTTTGGAAAGGGAAATAATGGGACC
The DNA here is from genome assembly GCA_030737875.1 of Allium sativum. Classification (NCBI taxonomy): domain Eukaryota; kingdom Viridiplantae; phylum Streptophyta; class Magnoliopsida; order Asparagales; family Amaryllidaceae; genus Allium; species Allium sativum. The sequence continues at coordinate 369,146,286 of CM060920.1, forward strand.
ACTCACAAAAGAGTGCACGTGGATAAAACGACAGCGTTTGAATGTAGACAGCTCTCTCATTCAAGAGAAAATAGAACAACTCGCTCGTGTATTAGTCTCATTCGCTCGTTCATGCTTTGTTTCTCCAGGTCGCCCACACGTTCAGTAGTTCAGTACAAGTGTTACCAGCCTAGCGCCAGCTGTAAAGTGCGTTCCACCAATTGGCCGATGGCAGTTCCGTAAATACACGAATGTGCGACCTGTAGTCTGTACGCAATAATTACAACTTTGTCACCTGGTCCAAACTTCTCTTGTAAATACCCCATTTCACAACCATTTGGGGGTGGATTCCTCGATCCCGAAGGGCTGCCCAAATCATTCCTCCGCCATTCTAAAGCTTCTTAAGCTCCATTAATGGCGGCCAAAGCTCTCTCCTTCTTTCTCCTACATGAAGTGAATCTCATCTTCTCCAAACACCATAGATTCTCACTCCAAGTGATCTCCAATCGCCATTTCATCTCTTTAAAGCTCGAATCTTACATCATTTTCATGATGGAACCAAGGAAAATAATGTAATCACAAGATCTAATCCATTCCTTCTCGAAATCAAGTGAGATCTAAGGTGAAAAGAGAGCGAAAAGTGGAGAATCATTGTAAAGAGTAGTCAAGTGTAATAAATGAGATGCTTGAGATGATGCTATATGTAATTCTCTCCATGATTGTGAAATACACTTCAAAAGTGGATGTAGATCTTTTCTAAGATCGAACCACTATAAAAACCTCGTGTCTCTTACTTGCTTTTTCCCGCTTTTTACTTGCATTTGCATTTACGACCTCATTTTCAATTTGCATACCATATTGGTGAAGTACGATTTACGTACCTTTAGTGTTTGTACCATTTTTTAGTGAAAACAACTAGCATAAGCAACAACTCTTCCTTCTTTCATAAGAACCGCTACTAAACCGGTTCCACATGCATCAGTGTAAACAGCGAACGTTTTCAAACCATCAGATATGATAAGAACTGGCGCACCAGTTAATACTTCCTTTAATCTCTTAAAGGCTATACCGCATTTATTACTTCAAGAAAATACTAAGTTTTTCTTCGTTAATTGGGTCAAAGGAGTAGCAATCTTTGCGAAGTCTTTAATAACTTTCTATAGTACCTGACCAATCCAATGAAGCTCCTCACTTCTATAGCATTTCAGTGTATTCTACATTCCTTAATTGTCTCAATCTTCGCGCGGTCTACTGCCAAGCTTTGTTTTACATGATATGTCACAAAAATCTAACTTCTTCCCTCCAGAAGTGACGCTTTAAAACTTTTGCTTTCAACCAGTTCTTTCTTAATATCCCTAGAACCTGTCTTAAGTGACTTTCATTTTCTTTATGGTCCTTTGAAAATATAAGTATATCATCTACAAAGACTGCCGCAATTTGATTTAAAATGCCCATAAACACTCTACTCATGAGATCAACAAAGAAGATAGGTGCATTCATCAGTCTAAAGGGCATAAGTTCCCATTGGAAAAATCCATCTAGTGTCCTAAATGTGGTCTTATCATTACTATCCTTTGAAATTCTCAGTTGATGTAAACCAGTGGCAAAATCTAATTGGGAAAATACTCGGGCTCCTTCCAAGTGGTCAAATAGGTCATCAATTCTAGTTAAGGGGTACCTATTCTTCTTGGTTAGCTTATTAAGCTCCCTATAATCCATGCAAAGTCTTAGAGATCCATCTGCTTTAGTGGAAAACACAACAGGTGCACCCCATTCAGAGGCATTTCACCGAATGAAGCCTTTTTGTAGTAATTCTAAAATCCACTTATCCAATTCCCTTCTTTCTTTAAGTGTCATATGCCTTAAAGGTAAAGCTGCTGGTCTAGCGTTCTTCTCTAGGTCAATACGAAAAGAGATTTCTCTATGGGTGGAAGTCTAGTGACTTCCTCAAAGACATTCAAGAACTCACATACTTTAGGGATCGAAGATGGTACTTATGAACTATGAGATAAGGAATATAACAAGGCTTTATCCTTACTCCTAAAGTTATAAGGATTTTTAGACTACGTCCTCCTCGGCACCTGAGATGAACAACTCTCTTGTCACAATCTGGGATGGCCCCATAAAATGACAGCCGATCCATTCCTAGGATAAGGTCATACCCCATAAAATCCAACGCATACGCTTCACATAGGAATTTGACATTGTCGACATCCAATACTAGGTCTTTGCACATCAAATTAGGATACTTAGTTCCTCCGATAGGTTGGCCACATCTATCGGATTACTAGAGAGAGATAAGTGAATGTTTGACAAATTAACTATCCTCTTTGAGATTAAAAAAATGGGTCGCTCCCTAATCGAACAAGGTTTAAATGGAAATTCCTAAAATGGAAGTTATACCTTTAAGTGTGGGTTGACCTTGGTCTCTTGGGGGTTGGCTCTGTTTTGGTGCTGCCTCCAATGCATAATTTTGGCTTCTCCGAATAACTTTAGGCTTTGGGTAATCTTTAGACATGTGTCCTCCCTGACAGTTGAAACACACTTTACTTTGAATTCTTTCTTGGCCAAAGAAGTCCTGTAATCCTTGGCCTTATGGCCCTTGCGGTTGCACCTCCTACAAGTCTTAGCTCCCTTCTTGAATTTACCCCATTTATTCTTATTCTTCCACCACTCCTTCTTCTTATTCTTATTATAACTTCCTTCTTACCATCCTTACTCTTCTTAGGTCCTTCTGCTGTGCATAAAATGGCCGTTTCCACTAAGGTTTCAAAGGTTGTTCCAAACGTTACATGCACTAACAAAGTGTCCTTCAATAGGGAGTTCAATCCCTTAACAAATCTTAAGGCTTTGTTCATTGGGGTATCCACCAAACCCCTACCAAACTTGCTTAATGCGATGAATTTTTCCATATACTCTTGTAGGCTTAAACTTCCTTGATTTAGATGGATAAACTTATCTAATTGGATCGTCATCTTAGCATTTGTCAGAAACTTTGCTTCGAAGCGGGCATTCAAATTGGCCCACGTAAATATTCTGCCTTTGTTCTCTCCTAATACCGAGTTCCACCATTCAAGGGCTTCCACCTTTAAGTCCTAGGCCGCAATTCTTTTTTTTACTTCATCTGGTCAACTAGTGGCTTCAAATTTTTTTTCGTAGTCTGTTATCCAAGCTTGGGCGTTAGTAAAACCTTCCATTCCTGAGAATGATTTCCCTCCAAGGTTTGTGAAGCTCTTACAGAATCAATAAAAATCAAAGGCTACCTCAGAGGTAGGAGCTGGACGCACCGTTGAGGCAGGATTAGCAACAAGCACTTGTTCGCAGTATGAAGATACTGTTGGAACCATTCTGGAAAATACTGAGGTCTTGCCTGGTTTCCCTGTTTGGAAGGATGATCGGTCATTCTACTATGTGAAAAGAAAAGAAAGAATCCCTCAATGGATACTCCTGAGATATCAATTGAGCCGAAAAGGGAAGAAAACGGTAAAGCTGCCTAGTATAGAAGTGTATGCTTATTGGGCAAGTATATATCTTATATATATAGTTTGAAAACCTTTTTCAAAATACAAATATGTCTCTCATACGTACAATTGCCCTATAATTGGGTAACCTATGCTTTGATACCAAATGTAACCTGCCCGGAGTAGGCCTAAATGTCGACCTAGAAAAAGCCCATACAAACTTAGAGCCATTCTAAATGGATCGTTGGTTCCTGTAAGGAATTACATTTGCATAGAATAACAGATAGACATAGCGTTATGGGATCACACACAATGGACTGAGAAAATATAATACCTAAAATAAAATGTACCATTTGATAAAAAGCCACAGAATTAAAATACATTTATTCGATCGGTACATCATTTATAGCTTCCATAAGTAATACAACAATGATAACTAGTAATAGCATAATATCCCCATCACCCTTTTCAATCTCCATCATTGCTGCGTCCATTGAATATACCCCCACCTACTGACTTGTTGGATATGTTAAAGAGAGGGATCAGAACGTAAAGTCATGTGCGACTGAAAATAGTATTTACTTAAAGACATGCCCTAGATTTGGAAAGCTATATATGTCAAGGTATGTCTACGAAACACATAATCACACACATAAACAAGAAGTAACTAACTAGTGAGATGGATATCCAAGTCAATCGCTTAAGATATATTGGTGCATTCAGGGTGAAGACCCAATGAAGTGGGCATTCTCGGTTACTTAAGGCCCATATTGACTTATTTAGTAAAGGTGGATTCTTATGATCTCTTATAAAACTGAGGTAGACCCTAGCCCCTTAAGACCATGTCCTAATACATCACCATTCTTAAGTCTATATTCTCACAAGCAATATGAGAAGTAGAATCTCGCAGCTTAGTATCGTTTTTAAGGTAAGCCCGCTCATAGCCATTTAAGACTCCTCCGGCGGACGTCACATGTTACTACTTAACTGATATTACAGTAGAGCACCTATGCCACTTAAGACTTCCCTTAGACAGTTGGTGAATTAAATAGCATCCCATAAATTGAATATGTCCCAAGGTTGGCCCTTGCAAGATCCCAGAGGAAGTGGATATCTCCTGTGAACTATCTTACTCCGTTACCACTATGCCTAACCACTTTCAGAGAAGCCTAACCACTTTCAGAGGAGGACCCATAGACTTACTTAAAAACTAATAAGAGTAGGTTCCATGACTTTAGTACTTATCCAAGGAATAAACCTTTAGAAAGGATCCTAGACCTAACCACTTAAGACCTTCCCAAGGCGTAGTAAACCTGCCTATTTCCACACATAATAGGTTTTTATATATACACACACTAGGCATCTCACATTAAACCGTCTACCTGTAGATGCTGGATATGCTGGGCGGTTTTGGGCAAACTTCTACGAAAGGTGGGTTTAACCTCGTGTCATAGTGTACTAAACTTAAATGGCCCATAGCACCCAAACCTCTCACATTACCTGGACCCACTTATAGTTGCTGGATTTGCCGGTTGGTTCCTGGCAGACTTCCACCACAAATGACGACTAACCTCGTGTTTATGTGTCATTATTTAATATATAGATAAGTCATTCTATATATACACACAAGAAACCAATATATGAGGACATTTCAAATTCTAAATGTATCCTAACGTACTTATTACGTCGAACTATGTTGATTACACTACATAAATAGAATATCTAATACATATAATAAACGCAAGTTTTCATTTGGGCGAAGCAACGTTTTAATGTGTAAATTGTCAATTTGATATATATTCAAGGCATACAAGTTTAATTTCCACATCAGATCGCTAAACATATGACATAATGACATATGGGAATAATTAATGATAACAATAAAGGAAAATACAACATAAAAATCAAAAGTTGCATCCCTAGGATTATTGGAATAATTTAAGCAATAAATCAAGAACGAGGTGTAAATCATATACATATATTTTTATGAAAACATATATATACATAGACCATTGTTTAACCTAATTCACCCTTCTTATGTTGTTCATAAAAACGTTGACTTTTGATTTGTTTCAAATATGAATGCGTTCTGATTATAACCTATTCAAATAATAAAACTAATCAAATCTAAACCTTTTTACATCACAAACAAGGGTTTAGATAAAAAGGATAAACCAAATAAAATAGAAGTATATCACCCAAATGTTCTTCATCCGCTACTAAAACAATTCTATAAAACCAATATCAATTGATAATTCTTGCAAAATAAATACAAAAACAGGAGATTTGGGGTGTTTCATAGTCTGATATTATCGTTATTCCAAATCTCCTTGGGCACACTAATTCATATAATAATCTACAAATGTAGTAATTAATTACTAATTCCACTCACAGTGATTGGAAATGTCGTGGATCTGACGATGTTTTCTCTATTTGGTGTGAACTTCAATACCCAGAGATCTATATACATAAGAATCAAATAATTAGAATTGCTATATATAAATCATGTGATTCCTGATCTATATTCTAATTCTAATCCTATAAGAAAAGAGATTAGAAAAAGAAGAATAGATTTTGAGAGAAGAAGAAAACGTATCATGAATTCCTTTGGAATCAATGGCAGAGTGAAGGCACAGATAGAGAGGGTGGCTAGGTTTAGGTATGAAGTATAGGGGGTTATCTATAGATGTTTGTATAAACAAGAACCATAGGATTATTAAGATTTAATCCTAGTTGTTTATTCTTATAAATTAACCTCAAAACCTAACCCAAACCCAGCCTTGTTGGGCATCTGCAGTACCAGGCAGTCGACTGCTCCCTTAGAAAGGCGGTCGACACCCCTCTAGAGGGATGGTCAACTCATTGGTCATTATTTTCCCCAATAAATGTATGTAGGACTGGAAAGTTTTATTTTATGTAACGTTAATCAATCAGTTTATTTCTTACCTTATTAGAATTATTCATGTCCCCTTATCTTTATCTCTTCATTTGAAATTCAAATCTACCTAAATGATGTTATTAATATCCAAATTATTTTATCCCTTAGATATATATATATATATATATTATTAATTCAACTACATATTTATACACATTTATTGTATGATTTCTTTAAATTGTAATTTCTTCATATGAGCATCGTTTTCAACATATTTTATATTAAAACATATCAGAGTTTTGCCATGAATCTAAATAAATATTTTCGTGACCAAATTCTTAATGCTGAAAAAATTCCATTTTTCAACTGGTTTATATTTTATTATTTAATTGATTATTTTCATTACTTATTATTATTAATATATATAGGTATATTTTTACAAGGTATTACACAAAGGGTATGCCAATATCTAGCCCCGGTCTTTTTAACAACCAAGTGCTTATTTCACATCATGGTCATCAAATTAAAAGTCATATTCAAGTGTCATAAATTAATTCTACTTCAAGCATTGATTTCTTAATAATCATTTACATAACTAATTAAATATTGGATACAATTTCAATTTCATATTATCGAATGATTCGTTATCAAATTAAGATTCCAATTTTTTATTTCTGCTTCACAAATATCATTATTGATTGAAATTGTTATCGTAAACCAATAAGGACTTAATAGCTCGGATTGGGAATATTCTGTATTTAAAATAGTTAATCATATTCAAAAATAGTTTAAATTTAAAATAGTTAACATTTACATAAAAATTAAATTTAATATAAAATAGTTTTACAAAAAGAATTTATATTAAAATAGCTATAAAACTTAAAATATACTATGCCATAAATGGCCTTTTGCAACTCAAAAAAAATGTTCGGCCAAGCCTAAAAAAGGTTGCCATAGGTCTTTGGCAACACTTCTTCTGTGTTGCAGTTTTCATCGTTGCCTTAGACCTCAAAGGCAACATAAAAAATATTGTTGCAATGGAACTCTGTTTTGGTCTATAGCAACATCTTTAGGTGTCTGTAACAACATTCCAAAAATACTGCTATAGATATTAACTTTCTTAATTTGTTTGGGTCTACATCTTATATGCTATACTATTTTGCATCTCATATAATAATATATATTGATATTGAATAATAATACTATAGCAAAGAATTCAAATGGTTCAAACAATATTTTATTCTATATAATATTTCAACATTTAAATAATACAACATTTTGCATCTCTCTATAATACAAGTCACATTCACACCTCACTTCATAAACTCAAACACTCAATACACTGTTTGTCTTTGTATTTGCTCCACACTTTTGGTCCAGCTCCTGCTTTCATTCTGTCTCTTGTTTACCCGTGCAATAAACAAATAAAGCAGTAATCTAAAAATAAGCAAATTTAAGTTTGCAAGAAATATAAATTTGTTTGTATGTTTATTTGCCTCAAGTATTCGGGTCGTTTGTCATCATATTTTGATTGTGCATTATTTGTTTCTTTACCAGTAATCACATGGAAAAACACATCTCAGGGGCATGCATGTATACACGTGTACGTGTACACCGCCACAACATCCCAAAATCATTCTCGTGGTAGTGTAAATAGCTGAGGAGCGGGCGCGTGGACCAACTCAAAATAGTGTCTTCTTGCTCATGCAAAACAAGAACTAGTTCAGGTTAATAAAACATCAAGAATGTGACTAAATATCAAGTTCAATTCAAGTACGCAAAGTTGTATATACTAAGAAAAATGCAACTCAATAATGCACATAGTTCAGGATTCAATATGGCAACATGTACATGATGACTTAATCTAGGAAAAGCATCAGTGAAACAAACAACATGAAAATGGATGAGCCAATGCAAGTCAGAGATGATCAAACCAGCAAGGGACAAGACCAGTTTCAACTTAGGTAGAGCCTATGGAAAATGGATAAGCCAATGCAAGTCAGATTTCAGCCAAGATCACATCTAATGCAAGTTGGATTTTAGCCAAGACAAAACAAATAAATGAGCCAACATGCATGAATAAGACAAACACAAAACAGAGGCCAAGTGATGTGGCCCTCTCCTAAATTTAAAGAAGGAGGGGTTGACAAGTGTTTTACATAAATAACTAACAGGGATGGTAATACTTACAAATTAAGTGGTTTATCGAGCTAAAATAAAACTATCACGATATTGATGCAAGTTCTTATGATACATGTCAACAATAATCATCATTATTATGATATATGCATGTCAGCCATCCTTCGTTTCTTACAAACAGTTAAGTAGAATATAATTAAAACTACATTACCAAACAATGCAAGGATTAAAAATTAATGTGATTTTATGACAATTTAAGAATATATTACAATGTCAGAACCCATTAGCACATTATTCCACTAAACAAAAATCGAGAATACCAATACCATGATACTAGCTAAGCCTCAAATAAACTTTCTTTTGCAGGTACAATAATAAAAACAATATCTAGGTTTGATGGCAAGATCCTTAGACATTATAATTATAAAAAGCTTTAAAATGAATATATATTTTTACATATGTACCCGACACTCGGGTGAATCACACCAATTGAGAGCATCCACCAAAATCTGAATCCATCCTGGCATTTGCTCACCGCATTTCTTCCTTCTATGAATGCCACGGTATTTGAAACAATTGCCAATAGCTTTTCACTTATTTCCATATCACCAAGCACGTGAAATATATAATTCACAAGGCCCGATTCAATAACATACCTAACGTTCGTATCATAGATTGACAAATTATACAGCGACTTTACCGAATCAAATCTTAATTGAGTACCAAGATTTGAAGTTTTGAATGTTTTCACCAGAAATAAACAAATCAAATTGTGCCTCACGAGCTCACCCGAATCGACTCAAACAAATCACGTCCAAGTGCATCCCCTATGGGCAGTCATCATCAACACCACTTCAAACATCGCGATTTCTATCCCGATGGATTTCCGTCGTCAGTTTTTTCCCTCTCTCTTTTGGTGCGCATTGATTTTCTCTACTGAGAGAGATTAGGGTTAGGGCACAAAAAAGGAGAATGAGATCATAAGTTAAGTTGCGAAGCGGTATGATTTTGGAAAATTTGGGTGAGAACGAAATGAAAAGGAAAGCGGGTGAATGAAAATAAAATCGGGAAATAGAAATAGCTGAGGTTTGGATTGATGGTTGAGATTTTGTTTTAAATGATGGTGTGGATCACTGAGGTGTAAAATTTTATTAATTTGAATATATTCATAGCTACTGCAACATCTTGCTGATATTTGTGCTAACATCTTGAAGCGAATGTTGGAATAGACAAAAATCAGCATACCTATCGTTAAAGTGTAGCAAGCAACATCTTGTAATTCCTTTGCGACAGACCATCTACGACGTAGTGATAGTTAAAAATATATATAATAGTTTATTAAAAATAGTTATAAAATTTTAGTAAATAAAACAGTTTTTTAACAAGACCGACCGGTTTTTATAGCGTTTCTAACACTTTTTATTATAAAAACAATAATAAATAATATAGGAGTTAAGCAGAGTGCCTAACTATTAGTTTCAATTTTGAAGTGGACCGTCCATAAGAACTAAGCTAGTTTATAGTACAGGAGCTAGGCCACTAATTTAGACTACCATGAAATCACAAACTCCACGTAGGGAGTGCAAATATACACTGACCAGATACATAGACACGCACCACACCGATGCGAACTATAGATCACATAACAATTTATACTCACTGACATACACCAAAGGTGTAAACTAACCATTGTAAACTAACTAGAAGATTAAATAGCACAATAGCATAGTAAAGAGCAGTGCAACACGATTCCAAGGAGAAAGACAAGGCTGTAGAAATATCACCACCTACAGAAACACAGTTCCATAAAGTATAGCATGAAGAACAATACTACAAAACATCACATTCCTATCCAGTAAAGAGACATGCATCTTGACATGGAAATCCGACTGAAACAACTAACTTCTAAAATAGCATGGAAACGCAACACTTCGACGATGAAGGTCATCACCACACCAAAACATTGCATTCAGCATGACAAAATTCTACATGATTCCTGTGAAAACACTCACATAAAGACATTACTCGAGATAAAAAAAACATGGCACTGAAACTAGGAGTGAGCTGTTGAAAGCCATCGTACCCCAGCATGATGCTATCGTGCCTCTTCGTTGCCAAGGCAATCGTCGAGAAGACAGCAGGGGCAACGCAAATCAAACACAAAGCTAGAGCAACTACAACTCAATGAAGACAAGATCTCACACTAGAAAATAATCCAATGAAGAAAACTTCTACCAATCCTTGGAAAAAAGATCTGAAATCCTACTCAAAATCACCAGGTCTGAACCAGAAAAATAAAGCACAACACCAAATATCCACTCATACACAAGCCAAAAAAAAACCTCACAACAAACGACATATCCCGGACATGAACACTCCAAAAGCAGACTGCCAACCAAGAAAAACTTACCAAAACCGAAATAGATGACCAGAACCACCACAAACAATCATTAGCATGTCGAAGAGAACTTCGATCTACAACCATTAGTAAGAACTAAGATCTTTCATTTCGTGACTTGTGCAGTAGGATCTGATGACCTAATTAGTATCGACAAGGAACGGGTCGCGAAAGACTATAAAAAAATTAGCAGAGGTTAGGAGAATGAAGAGGAGGGGTTACATTGCATGTAGTAGTAGAGGTAAGGATCGAAAAGACCAAAATAAGACATGAAGAAATAATGAATTGGTAAGCAAATCCAACATAAGAGCACAACCAACAATGACTTGTTTAGTTACTAAACAAGCCACGGAGCAACCAGGTGTGGCTTTTTCAGTCATCCGTGGCTAGTTTTGAGCTCGTTCGTGGCTGGTTGACTGAACAGGGGTTGGTGCTTATAACGACAAAGTGTTTGTCGTTATAAGCTTATAACGGCAAACTCTTTGCCGTTATAATCTTATAAGCTTATACGCACCTTATAACGGCAAACACTTTGCTTTTGTAACCCCCAACGCGTGGCTGGTTCCTTCTTCTGGTTGCTCCGCTCGTTGTACCAGTTTCAAAACAAGAAAGAGAATAACTGAACAGAACGGATGGTTGGTTATGGTCTAAAGGAGGAGGTTTGGTAACAGATCTAAATTAGGGTTTCGTTTGCGTGAACACCACACAAGCGTAAGCTGGGCTGAGAAAAGAGGGACGATAAATAAGGAGAGATTAGGAAATGGAGATGAGGGGAAGAGCATGTGGATGATTGGAGAAAAGAAACGCGAAGAAGATGATGGAGAAACCCAAATGCCATTAACAAAGTAAAGAGCAAAAGAAAGGTCTGATATAAATAATTAGCAAGACAAATTTAGTTCAAGTAAAATATTTGATATAAATAATAATCAAAAACCATTTAAATATAATAATCCCATCCGAATCAAATTTCTATATTTTTAAAATTTTATTTATCATTTAAATTAGATTTCAAATTCGATTCAAATCAATCCTAAATTCAACTTGTATAAATTATAATTAATTTACAACTAGAATTACAATTCTAAACTATTACTTCTATTTGTTTTAAAATTTAAATTCTAAATTCATTTAATTTCATTATTGTCCAAACGTCACTCCATGTTTAATTATCAAGTTCTCAAATAATTTTTTTTACTTTAAAATTTATAAATCAAATCTTATATAAATTCAACCTTTAATTAAAAAATCAATTCATTCATTCACTTAATTTAAAATAAGTAAATCTTTTAAAACTACAACTTCTTTAAATCAATTTAACTTTATATTCGTAAATTCAATTTATATTCATAAATTCAAAAAACATTTTTATTGACCAACGGTGTCTCTATATAATTTTCTAAGTTATGGTCAAGTGAATTGAGTATGTATCATTTCAACTCGTCTAATTAATTTTATGAGTATATATCATTTCAACCCGCATCCCAATTAAATATCAAAATAGTATAGTGATTCGGGTATATATCATTTCAATCCGTAATGATTTTCCTAAATCTACGGGAGCTTGCATTGTGAGAGCAACAAAAATAAACATTTCAAAACATATACATACAGACATATATCACTTGTGCAAATTCGTGCCTTATATCGCATCTCAATAATGCATGTCATATGTGCACAATATACATGTCATCTAATATGATTTTCTACAAGCAATCCTTTTCAATTAATCAATTCAAACATGTCGATATATACATACATATATATATATATATATATATATATATGTGTGTGTGTGTGTGTGTTTGTGCGTATGTGTGTGTGTATTTCATGAAAATGTCAGTCAAGTGTGAGATAAACTCAACTTTTCAGGCACGAAAAAAAAGAGAAGGCGAAACAGACAAACACGAAATAAATGACGAAATCTGAGCACACTCATTCATATATCAAGAATCACAAACCAACAACAATGAAATTATAGCTAAAAGGAGTTCTAAAATTTCCTTGGCAACTGGATTTAGAATACTTGCAGATAAATCCAAATAAATATCTTCTGGCATATATGCTGCAATTAATTATCAAATATGACGGTCTAAGCTTATCAATTGGGAGGCTTCTGGCCTGGTGATATATCTCAGTCTAGAAAAGCACAAGCAACATATAAGTTGAGAAAAACAACAAACCTTATTTAAATTTTAATTCTTAAGTGAAATTTCAGTTAAACACGTTATTAAAACCATTTTAATTTCTAGTCGTTACAGTCTCCCTTACTCAAACCTTTTCATCCCTGTAAAGGAACAAGACAAGGAAAATATTAATCTAATGATTCAATATTTAAAACAAAACATGTTATACAAATTCAATACTCACTCAGTTTATATATTAAAAAAATTTCAAATCAAAACTTTTAATTCAAATGTATTCCAGTATATTTCAAAAATAATTTTTATTATCCACTCGACGTCTCAACTGGCATTATATATCTATCTCACTTTTGAAACTTAAAAACGAACACTAGTGATGTTGCAACTATCACTAGAATTAATTTCAAGCGACTAGAGTGTGTATCTATATCTACTTAGCACATACAGGATTTAGTACATACGTTAGCTAGGCGCATGTCCAAAATCACTAAATACTCGATAGTCCAATCTTAACGTCAAAGAAAATACTTGAAACTTTTCCTCTTAAAACAGACTGGATACTAAATTTTCCAAATATATGTTATGTATCACTTTTTTGTTATGACTTCGAATAGGGAAAACTATATATCTCTTCCCCACTCATTTATTTATTATAATTAAACTTCTATCAAGTATAACCAACATAAATTTGCGATTAGACATCGTTTAATATTTCACAACATATTTATATATGGCTTCATAACATACATTAACCATTCACTAAAAATTACATATTCTTAATTCACTTTAAGTTTATTCATTAAATTCCCTTTTAAATAGTTTCCTAATCCGATCATCCTTAGGGGTGAGCATTATTCAGTTCAAACCGAATTAACCGACCAAACCGGTTCATTACGGTCCGTTTGGTTCGGTTTTAAAACTAAATCGGTTTGAAATCAGTTTGCAAAATATATTTTTTTGGTTATTGGTTTAACCAAATTAACCGAACTTTTAATTTGTTATCTAATTTTACTGTATTGTAGTGCTTTAAATAATTAGTTTAGTTATATAATACAAAGGCATTTGTTGCAAATAGATCAAATCTTTTCATACACATAAAAATTTACTATATTAATTTTCTCCAAACATGAATTTATGTTTTACTTTTAGTGAATCCTTCATTTGAACAATAATACTTCCTTCAAGTTTAGTTAAATCGATTACTGACCGAATTAACCGAAATTAGTTTGATTCAGTTTGGTTTGAAAAAATTTCATTTTCAATTCGGTTTTAACTTTTTACCTCCAAAGCAACCAAACCGACCAAACGCTCACCCTTAATCAGCCTTAGAATAAAACTGAGTTCTTGTGTATATATATATGCATGTATGTATAATTTGATATACGAGTTTAGTTTATATCCAATTCAATCTTCTTAAATTTAAATTCATATTGATATTATTCCTTCCATTTTAATATTAAGAATATTTAAATTATCATCTATATTTATTTCAACCTTTCGAAGTTCATGCCTGAACTCGAGTTTTAGGTGAACAATGGTTAGTTTTATTAACTTTGCAACATACCATAACATTGGGGTTTGCCTAAATTATACTTACAAAAATTCATTTAATGTTTTAAATTTAATTTGTATTTTATTGCATAATCATTATTCTTTGCAAAAATTTCTATCCACGTGAAGTGGAGTATATTCTTTCATAAACATCTTTCTAATTTAGATTAATATTCAAATTTCATTTACTTGACTCAAGATATATTTTATACACATTTGTCTTAGGACCAAGTTACAATTCCAAAACATCATGCTTATAAAATATAATTAATATTATGTTTATCAAGAAATCATTATTTTTGTTTGAAGTCCAATTCATAAGAATTTTATGAATTCAATAATTCCATTCATTTACAATTAATAATCGTAGCGACCCTATTTTTACGTATTTCTAAATATCTCATCTTCTAAGTTTATATGTTATACTCCACAATACTTTCTTTAAAAGTTAATAAACTAAGTGATTTTTACCTTAGGTATTAACACATTCACTTGATTCAAAATATGGGCTATATTTAAAGTTTCTTTCATTATTAATTCAGTTAGCTCGAAGATAAAATTGGAACATAAGTTAGAGGCAAATCTAATGAAATAACCTAATCAATGAGATTTACAATGGATGAAGATCATAATAAGTTAGAGAATATTTAGGATTTCAGAAGCTGTCAATTTTAAATTTACGAAGATGGATTTAGAACAAGAGCCGGGATCTAACTAATGAAATCCTAATAAAAAAAACTTAAGAAAGATACGAATTCAAAAGAAGGAAACTCTTGGACAAGATCAAATTTTAAAACAAATTTTTATATATAAAAATTCTTTTAAAATCGTTTAAAACCATTTATATTTTTCAAAGTACGTTCTCTCAAGTATGATCCTGGGACTGATTCTTCTCATTCTCGGATGTCGCTACCCTATCTTTAATGAGTTTTAATCCTATAAGCTAAGGTTTATGTAAAACCAAAGCTCTGATACCAACTGTAACGACCTGCCTCTTCGAGTGTTTCAAGTCGATTATAAAACCAACTCACATCCTTCGAAACAGCAGGGTTAAATATAAAAATCATCACAGAATCATAAACATAAAAAATAAGAATATCTCGGAGTGGAGTAAATAAAATACAATAATAGTTCATGAAGCATATACAAAATTTCAAAATAGTACATAATATCAAAGTTGCAGAATTAGATATAACGGAAGTCTAAATACATAGGATTTCACTAGTACATAAGTAATAGATTGAACTAAACTGATAATAGAAATAGGGAAGTAACTAAAATGAGTAAACAGTAGAGATATGATCTTCAACAAATCTCCAACTATGAAAGATGAAATTTCAAACTATAATACGTGGTCTGACCCAATCAAAATGCGAAAACAAAACACTCGGATCAGGACTAACATTCTCATGAAAATAAATCGACTCAAGTGAACTATTCAAATGAAATGCATTAGTAACTTAAAGATGTTTTGACAATTGAACTATTCAAACCAGGTAGCCCTATTGCTATATTATCTCTTAAACTCAAGCACCTCAATTCTTGTCTAAAAGTATGGAATACACAGGTGTTCAAGAATATCTTTGACGGAGTTCGAGCGACCGAAGAAGCTCTTTTCTTGGTGGTAGCTTCTTTTGATGCCTATCATTCGAGTTCTAACAAGATGGATTAAGTTCAAGCCCAACTCGCCTTTAACTTAAAGTTGCGCATTGAGAATGATTTCCTTCGTCAGAAAGAGAGTTTAAATGGGTCGTCAATGGCGACTCCAACTCGTAGTTATCTCATTTTACTGTTAAAAAGAAGAATGATATCATGTCTATCCGCCATATTCTTCATCATGGTCTTTTGTTGGCATCATCCCTTTCTTAGGTTGAAGAGACAATCATTTCCCACTTCCATACCTTTCTGCAGATTCCTTCTACCGATCAGTCTGATCCTATTCTCATTTCCTTTTTTCCTCAATTAATTCTTCCTATTAAGCCTTTCACTCTTTGTGATCCTCCGTCCTTAGAGGAAATTTGGTCTAATGTCATTTCTCTTAGCAAGGACAGTGCGAGTGGACCAGACGACTATAATGGGATTTTTTTCTGTTGTGTCTAGCCAATCATTTGGTGAGACTACCCTCTAACGATCTAATCCTTCTTCTAGGGTGGTATGCTCCACAAAGGGTGGACAACCACCAATCTTGTGCTCATTTCTAAGTGTGAAAATCCCTGTTCTAGCTCTGATTTTAGATGATTTGTCTATGTAACTTCTCTAACAAGGTCATCCCAAGATCATGTGCACTAGGCTCACGCCTATCCTAGACCTGATTACCACCTCTTATCAGGCTGGGTTTGTAAAATGCCATCTAATTACTGACAATGTCCTTCAAGCACAAGAACTTATTTCTCAAATCGATCGAAAGATTTGAGGATATAATGTGGTGATTAAACTTGATATGATGAAAGATCATGACCGCATGTCCTGGTTCTTCATCATTAGGTTTCTCTTCTTTTTTGGGTTTCTTGAGCCTTTTATTGATACTACTTGAAGGCTAATTTTCAAACTATTGGATCTCTATTCTTACCAGCTGAGGGGCTAAAGGTTTTTTTCGATTGAGAAGGGGTCTTCGTCAAGGAGATGCCCTTTCCCCAACATTATTTGTTATCGCCACTAGCGATCATATCCAAGGGGTTCACTCTCTGATGATAACATGATAGATTCAATACTTGGTATCCATAGTGGCTGCCCTACGATTTCCTCTTTGCCTTTTTCTAATGACATCATTATCTTCTCAAACGGGAATCGGAGATCCATTCCCCGACTCATATCTTTTCTTCCTCTTTACTAATGGTGCTCGAAGCAATTAATCAGTGCCTCGAAGAGCTGTTTCGTGCATGACAAGTCTATGGACCCTAGAAGAATTTCTTAGATCGAGTCCTTCTTTAGTTTTTGGTTGCTTCTCTTCCTATAACGTATTCCGACATTGTTCTTTATTGAGACCGTAAACTCAATGCGATTTTTAATCCCCAAACTGACAAAGCTAGGGGAAATATTTTTAAATGAAACTCGTCTCTCATCTCTTAGGCTGGAAGACTTGTCCTCATTAAGTTGGTCCTCGGTTCTCAAGGGTCTCATGTCTTTACAACCATGACACCTCCTGCTTCTTTCTTCTGTTCCTACAGCTCTTTGGCCTCATCTTTTTTGTAGGGTAAAAAAGGACGACACGAAGAGACATGATTGGGTATATTGGCATAACATATGTCATCCCAGGCGTGAAAGAGTCCTAGATATTTGGAATCCTAGGGGTATCTACAAGGCTTAAGCCTATAAACTCTAGGTTAAATTTCGATTTAACGCAACTCTTTGGGCATCATTTCTTTATGCTAAGTACCCACGCCCTTTGCCTTCGGATTTCTCCAGTTCTCTTTCTTATGTTAGTGATTAATGAAAACAACTGTAATCAGTTAAGGATTTATGTGGCTCCTATGGCAGGGGTTTTGGCTAGAATGAGGTCCTTTCACCCTTTGGGTTGCTTGCAATTCTGCAAGAATTCCAGTGCCCATAATCCTTTTTTTCTTTCATTTGGGACATGTGCATCCCTTCCAAGGTTTCCATTCTTATGTAGAAAATCCTACATGAAGGTATTCTGCTAGATGTTAACCTAATAGGGGTAGGCATCCCTATGGTGTCACGATGTTGGTGTTGCAGGCCCAGATCAGTGGAGTTGATTGCACACTTACTCTTGGATGGTGGGTATGAAAGATCAGTTTGGTCTTACTTCAGGGACTTGGTAGGTCTGTGGAGGTGTCCTTCCTTCTTTGCTTGCCATGTTGTGCTTGTTTTGAGTTGTGGAAGCGAAAAGGATCTCAGGACGGTCCTTTTTAGGTTTATTTCTTCTCTTATCTACTGGAACCTTGTGTATTCCAAGAATAAAGTGATTTTCGACGAGTCGCCTATGATGCTCTCTTCCATCATCCGTAAAGTTAAAGATGATGCCTTTTTCACTTTTAGAGGATGGTGCGAGCATTGAGTGGCTTTGGGGGTGATGTTGGGCAATGTAGCTCTATTGGTTTCTCGGTTAGGCCAGGTCGGATTACGGCTGGATTACAGTCTACTACTTGAACTCATTCTTGGCTTTGCACTTGGGCTTGTTGGGGGGTTATCTGGATTCCTATGTTTTGTGGGGTTATTTTCTAGGTTGTTCCTTCTGCTCTTGTTCATGTGGCATTGGTTTGTTTTTGTGTATGTTCTAGTGTGTTTTGACGCCTTAATTTTTGTGTGTTTGGTTAGTGATTGTTTCTACAGGCTCCGTTATGAGCTTTGCACCAATGTTCTGTTTTTGTGATCCATCGGAGAAAGGCTCTTTTTCTCTAGTTTTGGTACTTATTTATTTGTCTGTTCTAAAAAAAACCTTTACAAATTAAAAGAAATTTCATTTAATATACATATACAATATCAGAGTAACCAGCTAAACTATTCTGGACAATTATAAAACCTATCTTCATAAATGCAGAGGATAAAACATAGAGCAACGACGGGATAAATAACTAAATATGGAAGCATGTCTTCAGTCTCCCGCCGACATCCTATGTTGCGAGCACCTGAGCTAACCTGACAAAAATGCTCGATCTAACCCAAGCATTATCGTAAAATAACACCAAGGTCAATCTAGATAACCAGCATGAGAAAACTCAAGTAACAGGAAACTTAATTCTTTTTAGGTTATGAGGCCTTTGTGAAGTAAATGGTATCTCATAAGACCACATCGCACATAAATATAGACATATTTTTACCTTATAATAACCAAGACACTTTATAAAAAAAGCTCATGATATTATAATAATGTCCAGAATACAAGTAATTAGAAAATAGCTGAAATGCTTGCATCTGACGCTTTAGCATGATTAGTTTACATCTAAAACTGTAAAGGAACATATTGGAGATTAGATTCCATACTATGGCAAGATAAGAGATACTTTCTGTGATGCACCCCAAGGAAATGCACCTGAGGGTCAACCTACTACCCCCCACAAACCATAACTGGACTACCCCTCGAACATGACAATCCAAATTACCTCACCTTGAGATGAAACCGTCAACGATGGCTACACACAACCAAAACTGAGGAATACACCTAGGATGGGATGATGACTCCTATTGGTGGCCCACCACATGTCCTTGGAGCATTCCCCTGTTTTTTCCATTTCCCAGGTTAGCGAGGATAAAGGTCTTGCATTTACCTTTGTAGAACAGTTTCCACTTGGAATGGTACATTACTGTTTCCAACTCACTAATTGATTCCCATAAAAATACAACTCTTAATTACATCTCAAGAAAGGGTCTGGTATAAGAGGGTTTACATCCCACACCACCAACATATGTACGTTTGTAAAAACCAATGTACATGGATTAGAAATGAAATGTTAGATATTCATCCATACAAGTCATTCTAGGTTTGGACGAATTGAAGGTACTTGTTTTATGACATCCTTTCGGGAATTACCCCTGTGATTAGTAACATGTAGTCGATGCAATATGAAGATTCTAGAACGTAATGACCACTGTTATAATATATATTCTAGTAGCGAACTAGAAACGCTCAACAAGCAGTCCTTTTCATCCTAAATGCCTTCACCTTCAAACTCTAGTCTTCAAGTTATCCATCATTTCATCATCTTTAAAGTCTTCTATATTTGCTGCTCAGTCGGATCGAAGTGGTTTTCATATGCTTAATCCGATCCCGGTCCCTTCGAAATGACTATTGATAGTTTTCAGTAAACACAACCCGATCCTTTAGAAAATAAACAGACAAGGATAACTATGGAGTTGACCTCTTAACCGTTAGTGGATGAATTTCATTATCCCTTGTCCTTCGGGAATTGTAAAAGGTTTATACGAACAATGAATCATTAATAGGGATGGTTGTGCCGTGTAACTCAAAAGTTTCCCTAAGATATTTTGAAAGTAAGACTTTGGTCTAGATTTGATAGCCAGTTATTTAAATCTCAAATAACACACACAAAACAATCAACAACATATTTCTTGTAATAAAAACTAAGCCTCTTTTTGATTAATTTCTTATTAGTTAAATTTCATATCTCTTATTTTAAAACATTCACATACTTAAACCTTGGTATAAATATGTACTTTAAAATGAGTTAAGATGGTTTCTCACTAATAATTTACCTCTAATGGGTAACTAGAACTCAAATCACTCCATTTAACTTCAAATACTTTGTCTATTAAGGAACAAATTATTTAAAGAAATATTGAATATGTCAATCTAATACTATTCCTCAGATAATAATGAAGTCGCTTAAGATGGGTATTTTATTCACCTCTCAAACCTTAACTAGACGTAACTCTCATCTTTGAAATAATAGAAATTTACTAATAAAGTTCTAAATATCTAACTTTAGTTGACCAAACTCCAAATGAAATTCCTTCCAAAATAAGTTCTACAAATCCACTCTTTAATTAGATTTCATATTTCCTTTTATGAACACAAAAAATTCATTACAACAAAAATCCCTTTTAATCGCGACCGTTCTCAGCGTTAGAGCATCCCCAACAGGGGGTTGCTCGTGGTCAATTCGAGAGGGTTGACATGAGCAATCCCCCCAATGGGGCTTAGAGTTATAAACCTTTAGCTGGCTTTGATAAAGCCGACTAAGGGTTAACACCCCAAGCCGGCTTTACCAAAGCCGGCTAAGGGCTTATAACCCTTAGCCAAACAATCGGGTTCACAGACCAGATTGTTTCCTCTCAAACCCTCTCCTACCTCTCATTTTCAGCCGCCACCCTCTATTTCTCTTCCGTCGCAAGCTCAAACCCATCCAAAATAAAAAAAATGATGAGAAGATTAGGTAAATCTATACTTAGTGCCGGGAGTAGTAATGCCGCCAACATCAATGTAGATGAGAAGAATGAACCGGTTGAAGACACCTTTCCAAGCGAAGCTCGATGTTCAAGGCTCGTTCGGAGAAGACGGGTTGCTAGAGACGGTGTTTATGCTACGCTGGATCTGCACATTGATAATAATTTGAATGGAGACAAAGTATTGGCTAATTTTCGTGAATTACCCGAAGGCGAAAGACACGTTACCTTATCGTTGAAGTCATCATTAGAGGTATAACTTCTTAAACTGGTTAGTTTACTAGTCGTTATTTAAAAAAAACTGTGTTGTACCAAAAATCAATAATTCTTTTGTATGTTGATAGGCTCGTCATGATCGTACACGAGGATCGTGGGTTAGTATCGTCTGTTTGTATAGGATGATTCGTGCGTACGACACAGACGGCGTTATTGCGGTAGAAGTATTGGATTTGGAGATTTCTTGAGAACGTAATTTTGATGAACCCACTTACATAATACGTGTTTTAGAAAATGTAATTTATTTACTTGATTTTAATATTTTTAATTTGCATATTTGGTATTGAAAACCTGTACAATAATGATGTTCAGTTATGTGGTGCATTAGCCGAGTGTTGGTGGAAAACTACACATACATTTCACTTTAGTTTCGAAGAGAAGGGTTTTACGCCACTAGATTTTACCATGCTTACTGGCATACTAATTGGTTAGGGTGCAACTTTACCTTACGATGAGCTACATCAGTAGTATAACCTACTGGCTAGTATATTCTCACATTTGGACTTACGAGGGGGAGGCCTAACAAAAATTCATCATATCAGATCCTTGTTCATGAAGCAAGCTATAATGAAATTAGTGGTTTCCCGTCCTATAGTTTACCACTTAGAGATTCTGATACTGTTTATATTATATAAGATGGGTAATTTATTCTTTACGAATTCATCAAACACATTGCCATATGGATATGTAGCTGTTGTTGGGCTTGTCGTTCAATAATAGTCCTATTACATATGACTGAGGTATGCCGATAGTAGCTCATTGTACAGGGGTTTGGACCAGCAGTTCACTACTAGGGCTCGTGGGTCGTCGATTACAGAATTTTGGGAGGTTCTGCAGTATTGGTATTTTAAGTACTTTTATAACATGTCCTGTCCGACATTGGATCTTGCACTATCACAATTCTACCCTCGAACGAAAGCATGGGCACGGAAAAACCGGCTGGTTGTACCAGGAGGTGATGCTCGTCATGTACTTGCGGTGGCTCGTAATCAGATAGAGATGAGGACCACATGAGAGTCAGTTTTATGGCGTCCGTTTGTAGGTTCCCCTTTCTTGCTAGGCCTAACCCAGCATCATGCTATGTTTCTGTCAGATAGACGATTTCCATTGGTATCATTACCACCCTCTTTAGGATGTTATTGGTACTTAGGGGAGCGCTGTTGGCGATAGTTATTCGATGTTGATGTTGTTCCCGATGATCCCCACCTTGATACAGGTCATTTATGGGTTTATTCCATTGTTGATTTAGAGCAATATGCCGGTGAGTGGTAGGCAGCTGACAGATTCATCATTACCGGTAAAGATTACATTTCTTTTTGGGGATCGTTTTATACACCTTCTAATACGACAACGTTATTTATGCCGCCGCAGTTGATTTAGTTGGTCCTTGTGGTTACCCATCGGGTGTTGCCCCCTCTGTAATACATGACATGTCTCAGAGTACGCTTACATATCATTTTGTGCCTCCTCAGCCTCCTCACTCTCCTCATTTGCAATAGCCTCGTCAATCTCCTCATTCGGACCAGCCTCGTCAGGCTCCTCAGTCGCACCAGCCTGCTCAGCCACCTCATTCGACCATGCCGACGAGTTAGGGTTGGACCGTGGGCATTCCTGGCACATCCGGTGAGGATACTTACGTTGATATTTCACGACCTATTGTTACACATTTTCCAGATCCCGCTGTACTTTTGTACGAGAAACTATATCTTATGCGTATTGGTCTTCGCGATACGATGTACAAAGAGCATAAACGTGTAGTTGATCAGTTGATAGCTCATATTAACGAGCCAACTAATGAGGATGACGAGCGATATCATCTGACACGACGAGTAGATGATGATGATGATGCTGACGATAGTGGACCAATAACACCTCTTGGGGATGATTTGTGGTTCTTTGGTGAACCTTATATTCATTTTATGTACCATGCTAGTGTAGCTGGTTGTTTTCCTGCGTTATTGTAAGTTAGTGTACTAGTTTGTTTACATTTTGAAACCCCTTTATGTACGATATTATTATCTTCTTATTTGTTAGATTATAAGCTGTATGTGTGTAAGAAGCATGTGTTTTGGATGTCATCTTGTACCGTTTGTATCGTAGTTGTTTTCTTTCTATATCTTTCGATTGTACGTTGTAACTTATCTCATTATTTTAATACTCGTACAGTTGATTTTTAACCCATACTGAATATTTTTAATGTATGTGTGTAACAAGGGTACATGTGACGACCCCTTAAGCTAAAGTTAATTATGGGGCCGAACTGAGATGACTACTCAGTATGAAAGTTACGGGGATGAAGTGATACGAATAATCAGTATGCTCACTTCAAAAATTGTCCCCTTAGTAACGCTACAATAATGATGAAAAGTTAAATTCATAGATGTATTTATACGCCCAAGTTTTATGCTCTGAAAGCTCATAACTCGTTTACTCAACATTAAAAATGTAAGCTATGGACAACTGGGAAAATGACATTGAGGGATAGTAAATCAACGACCTAGAAAAAAAGGGTAGTTGAAGGGCACGTAGTCGAGCCACTAGATCCGGGTGGATCCAACCTTATTCGCCCTTGTGGAGAAGAATCGGTCTTGGTTGTTTCGACAACCAAAAAAAATTCTAGCCATCGATTTTTCGGTTGTAAAGCCTATGAGGACCACAACGTATTTCCTTATGAAATTGATTGTTGTTACTTTAAGCAGTGGGTTAACCCTCCGATGTACGAACGTGGAGTTCAATATGCACTGGAAGTGCAAGCCGAAATAAGACACTAGAACAAGAAAGTTGCTAAGCCAACTGGAGCTGGATTTTCCCCACGTCTGTGGTAGGTGTATGTGGAAACAATCTTAATGTATTTTATTGTACTTTTATTTTGATGTTTGTGTATTCAGTTGTTGTAGTTCGTATGATTGTAGTTTGCATTTCTTAATGTTGTAATCATCATTGTTGTAAGCTTCTCAATTATGTACTGCAAAATATAATGATACATCCGACATTAAGCAAAATGATACAACAGTTTGTAAAGATACAAACAACTAACGATAGTAGATGCGAGCTAAAACATCAAAGCATGAAGTAGGAAATAGTAACTTAAGTAAACTACACTTTACGTTAAGTCTCAAGGGAGTCTCACTACTTTCAATTGCAACTGGTCAATATCATTTTGGAGACATCTAATCTCTTGCTCAAGTTCGTTTGCATATGCTATTCCCTGTGAGCACAAAGGTTGGTCTATCCATTCCGTGTAATTGCAACCATTTGGATAAGATGGACATTGCTGCATGTGCCGACCTATATTTTTGCCCTCTGCTCGAACCACAACTTCAACCGCATAACCGCAGTAGCAACGAAATAGATAGGAATCAACTACCTGTGCATGCAGTGGTACCCGATAGAACTCTACTCCTTGCGTTGATTGAGTCCTCGACTGTTCATATGATACTTGAATAGATGGTACTTGCGCTTCATGTGGAAGTTGTCTATTCACCTATTGGTACGGTGGTTCATCTTGAGGTCTCATTTGGTTTAGAAACTGGTATTCATCTACAAGCTCCTGTAGCATCCTCTCTTCGAAGCCTGTTCCTCGGAGTCTGTAGACGATGACCAAGAAGGTATTTTTGATGAGTGCTAATAGAAGGAAGTGGTATAAGATGGGAAACAAAGATGTTTAAGTGAGGTAAGTTGTAAGTAATTTAACATGTATATATAGCTTCATAGTTGGTACAAATCGATAAAATGTAGGGAATCTGCTTTTAGGTGCAGTCCTACATTATTTCGTCTTTAGGTGCAGTCCGACACTGTTTCGTCTTGCGTAATAATGTAGGGAACCTGCTTTTTGTACTACCATGATGTGAACGGTCACTGACTCCACTATGATTCACGTTATGTGATTTCCAAAGCATTTGTTGGCAATAATGCTTAAGTGGATGAGTACAATCCTACAAATGGGAAATCAATGGTTGAAACAAGCACGTAAAACTAAGAGACCCTCGGGAACTGTTCACGCGTGATACATAATTCATATCACGAGAACCCGGTAAGGACTAGTCTATTCACTTGAATTGTAGCTGTTTGATATTACAATAGCCTTATAAGTACTGCATATTTGATAATCCATCCTATACCTTTTATCTCTTTAAACAACACCGTTCCAGTCTCAAGTGAGAAATTTATTTTCTTGTTTTCTTAAAGGTAATGGTTATTATCAACAAATTTAGTACCTGCAGTAATTCTAGTTATTATATTGTTGTATAGGTTACATGGACAATTGGGTAATAAGTGATGAACAAATGCGAAGCATTTTTAATGAGTACGAACAAAACCAAGTCAACGAGAACGAAGTTGGATTACTCCCTGATACGCAAATTAAAGAGGTGCCTGAACAAGTTCAGCATCGAGTGCTTCCAGCTCGGCATCCAGCTCCAGTAATGCGACCTAGTAATTGTGTTCAAGCATTGACTTCTGCAGCTCCTGAATTTTCTACCAAGGATTTGTTGGCCCTCGTAAAAGCGTATATTGAGGTTGATAAAAGAGATGAGTTTCTAGTGCAAATGTGAGGTGGTTTAACATATGAAGAAAGATGGGCAATGATCACGAGGCTATACAACCACCATCGTTCCCGGTCGACTAGATGATCATCAGTTGAAATCCAAATGGTTAATCGTCGTTTTGCAGACGCATGTGATCGGTACACAAAGATTATCGGGACAATCGAAGATGAAGACATATTTAAAAAAATCAAGCAACTTATGATTCTTGTTACCTGTTCGAATACGGTGAGGAATTTGTTGGCTACAAAGCGTATAAACTTCGCTATAGTTGGCTTACCCGTTACATAACAGAATAGACTTTTGGTATTATGATTTTATTGTCATTTGAATGTCTATTTAATCTGATGACTGTAAGGAAAAATATGGAGTTATGTGTAAATGCTGTTATGTCGGCGTGTTATGTACTAACTGGGTTAGATTACTTCTTCGGCCATTAAGTTGATAATTTAAAAATGCTTTATGATTTTGAATTTTTTACAATTTGCATTCTTAGACGAGAAGAGGACAATAACGAACATTAAGAAATTCCTCATTCTACACTGCTATGTACTAGAACAACAGAACATACAAACATCAAATTCAAAGTACAATACAAAACAAAAAATAATACTGATTTCTGAGAAACCAAATACTACTGATTACTGAGTAAAACCAAATACTACTGATTTTTGAGAAATCCAACTCTAGTTGCCTCAACAACAATCTTTTTGCCTAATTTCAGCTTGCGCTTCCAGCGCATATTGCAGTCCACGTTGGCACATGGGGGGGGAGGGGGTCAATCCACTACATAAAATTACAATATTGTAGGACTGTCAATTTCCTACACGACCCGTGATCCGACCCGAAACCCGCACGGAAATTAGCAGGTTAACTCGACCCGTTTAGTTAGCGGGTCATTTTCGGGTCAACCCGAATTTGACCCGTTTATAAATGGGTGGGTTTAGGGTTGACCCACTAACCCGATTTTGACCCGCCAAACCCGATTATATGTTGTGTCTCTTCCATATTGTTAGTCTTTTATGTATACTGTTAGTGTCAATCTTTTATGTATGTAGTAATCACTATGCTGGTATATGTAAGTTGTTATATTTTACAAATTTATTCTTGTATGTTGTTAGTTATATTTTACTTATAACAACTGTATCTCTTCATACTGGTAGTCTTTAATTTATGCAGTATGGGAATATATACTTATGTATAGAAAATAATTTTTGGATATGGTGATTTCATGCTTTATATATGTGTTGTCAGTTGGCGACTTTGCAACTTGTTGCATGTTGGTGATTATATAACAGTGTGCATGTTGGTAATTTGACTCTTTTGTTACTTATATTAGTAGGCAATATCTATCAATGGGTCAAACGGATAAACTCGACCTAACATGACTCGACACGACCCATTTAGTTAAACGGGTTACGCGGGTCGGGTTGGGTCAACCCGTTTATAAATGGGTCGGGTTAGGGTTGGGAAAATATGACCCGTTTAATAAACAGGTTGACCCGAACCGTTTATAAATCTACCCGAATCCGACTTGACCTGACCCGAACCCGACCCGACACGACCCATTGACAGCCCTACAATATTGCACATCATTAGGGTAAAACCTATGGTCCTCGTAGCTAGGACATCCAAAAAATCGCCGCGTAGCATTTTTTTTCAGTTTTGGCAACAACTACGACCGATTCATTTCCACAACGACAAATAGGGTAGGATCCACTAGGTAGTGTTGGACCAATAGGATGTAAGGGCTCAATTACTTGTCCTTCATTTACGATTTGTTTTCCTGGTCTTTGATTTGATACAACTTCCCGTAATTGTGCATTCAAAGATTTTGTTTTCGGCTTCACCAATTTAGAATTAACTTGAGCACATGGAACTAATTCCACCTTATCAGCATTGTGTTGTACACTATTCCTCGATTGTTCGAACGCTTCGTAACAATTATTCATTGTTTCATCGTCATACTCCCAGTTATCCATAGCTAAAATTCGAAAAAATGACTGAGAAAAATGAAATGCTTGAAAAATGTATGAATTGTTGGTTAGGTTAGGGAAAATAAGTAACGGCATATATATAGGTGCATTTGAACACACTGTAGGGCTAAATTTGTAAAAGGATTCGTTGCACTTTCCAGTAAGGACTGGTCTCATCCATGGAGATCCGTGATACCTTTATGTACAATTGCATTGTAATAAAGGGACATGAAGGTAAAGTGAAGCCATATTTCATATTGAAGGAATCTACACTATACACTGACAGTTGACAACAATGTTCACCGTATAACTTTGGACATTGAAAGGTCATACTTCATGTAAAAGGATTCGTTGCACTTTCCAGTAAGGTCTGGTCTCATCTATGGGGACCCGTGATACCTTTATGATAGTGATACAATGACATTGTAATAAAGTGACAGAAAGTTAAAGTGAAGCCATATTTCATGTTGAAGGAATCTACACTATACACTGACAGTTGACAACAATGTTCACTGTATAACTTTGGACATTGAAAGGTCATACTTCATGTAAAAAGATCCGTTGCACTTTCCAGTAAGGACTTGTCTCATCTATAAAGACCCATGATACCTTTATGATAGTGATACAACGACATTGTAATAAAGTGACAGTAAGATAAAGTGAAGCCATATTTCATGTTGAAGGATTCTACACTATACACTGGCAAGAGAAACAAATCAATGTTTCGTCTTATACCAAACATTAATACTTTTTCAACCGCCCTCCGTAGGCCTCCCTTTCCTTTAATACCTTTTCTTCACCCATGAATGCTTGAAAGAGGATAATATTGCCAAAACTCAGATAATGTATACTTCTTCCAATTTGTAATTTGATGGGCCCTCATGAATGCTTTAAAGTAACCGTAGTGTGGTGCTACCAACTAAATCATTTTTCATTGCTTAGAAACCAGCGTTAGCGTTAACACCATGAATGCTTTAAAGAGATTATGGTGCCTTACAAATTCCTTATCATCTTCGTCTTCTATTTCAGATGAATTCAAAGAGAACTACAACAAACAACAGCTAATGTATCAACGAGAAACTTTAAACACGATGCAACATGATATCGCAGAGAGCTCAAAATCAACCCAAGGAGGAAGCCAAGTGGGTAGAAGAGATATATGCTATGGATGTGACTATGCGGGGGGCCACAATCAGTTGATGAAGGACTACATTGTGCCAAACCTATACTTTCATTGTAGATTTCGTATGTCGAGGGCAGTGTTTGATCGAGTTCTAAACAAAGTTTCTGAATCCAATATATTATTTACCCATAGAAGAAATGCAATCAACGAACTAGGAGTTTCACTGCTACAAAAAGTAACTGCTGCACTTCGTATAATTTCATGTGAAAGTTCAACTGATTCATTAGATGATAAATTACGAATTATGAATCAATGTCAGTTCTGTGCTTGAAATAATTCTGCAAAATAGTTGTTTGTGTCTTCGGTGAAGAGTATCTACGATCCCCCACCGCACACAATGTTGAATGATTGTTAGCAATGGGAGATCAACGTGGTTTCCCGGGTATGTTGGGAAGCTTAGATTGTATGCATTGGACGTTGAAAAACTGTTCAGTAGCACTGCAAGGCCAATTCAGAGGCCACACAAAAAAAGGCTACGTTGGTGTTAGAAGTCGTCGCATCTTTTGATTTGTACATATGACACGCTTTTTTTGGCGTTCCTGGATCATTAAACGATATTAATGTCCTACATCAATTATACTAGTTTAATGATTTGTACAACGATCTGTCACTGTCATGCAACTATAAAATTGGTGATAACGACAACCATTCTGTTGGTTATTATTTGGTTGATGGAATATATCTGAAATGGAAAATACATGTGCAAGCATTTAAAAAGCCGAACAATGCCAAAGAGGCGAAATTTACGCAACAACAAGAGAGTTTGAGAAAAGACATAGAAAAATCATTTGGAGTTCTAGAGGAACGGTTTCATATTTTAAAAAATGAGGTGCACTATCATGAACAAACAGTTATATCAAATATTATGTATTGTTGTATTATACTACATAATATGATAGTTGAAGAAGAAAGGCGATGATTTGAATTGCAACTTAAAAACTATCCGGATATAACAGTGGCGTTTACAAGTAAGTCGTACAAGGACCCGTATACTTTTGCCGAGTACTTGCAACTTATCCAGAACGTTAGAGATCACCAAGCACAGCTACAATTAAGGGACGAATTAGTCGAACATTATTGGGAGCATACCAGAAATCAATAGGAAGTGGTTTACCGTATCTGAAGGTTCAAGTTAAATTACTTTTATTTGTTTCATTATAGGTATGCTTTAATGCTTTTATGTATTGTTTATTGCTAGAGTTATGAAATATTACGTTAATGTTCTCTTATTACATGTTTATACTTGCAAGATTGCTAGTAATAAATAAAAAGCCAAATTTAATTGAGGAACTGTTACAACATTGACAACTAGTACTAAACTAAAGACACTTACCTTAATGACTCCTACATCAATGGTACATAATAATTAGAAACTAGATAATGGCATAGCAACAAACAACTACAATGAAACAATCAAAACATAAAGACATCCTATCCCATACGTCTATTGCGGCACACTTTTAGTTCCTGCTCCATTAATAATCGTTGCATTGGGTTTAATGTATCCAAGTTGACAATCATTAGTGCCCTATCATCAATTCGTTCGAGTCGAGCTAATTCACACTCCCTAACATCCAACTCACGCTCTCTTGATATTTGAAGTTCTTCATGTCTTCGCTGCTTTTCCTGGGCTCTCTCAGATCTCTTAGCTTCCTTGGCTTCCGCCAAAAGTTGATTAGATTCTTCAAAAGCTACCATTCTACTATGTTGTTGTTCATAGTACGAACTGTAATCTGGGGCTGTTTTTTTCTTACCTTTATATTTACCAGGAGGCCTACCATCGGAACATGTAGAAAAGGGGGTGTTTTCTCGAGGATCAGGATTTCCCGGGCTTGATTCCTCCATTGGCCTTCTTGGCATAAATCGCGATGAAAAATGTTATTGGCGTATGTTGTTCCATTTTTCTTCTCTAGACAGAATGGCGTAACAATTATGCAAATTGAATGGTTGGTTTTTATGATCTGCCATATAAACTTCATTCGCATTCTTTAGCTTTGTGGGTTTAACAAGTGTAGGTTGATATAATTATACAATAAAACAGTATAATAATAATGTATGCAAATGAAAATTACCAAGCCCATATCATTGGCATCGCTTTGCTGTCTACTTTGTAGTCCAGCCATAACCTCCTTCCAACTTTGACAATCAGCGCTGATTCCCTTCCAGGACTGTTTCAAAGAGTCTACTGTTCTCGGAGGGTTTTCGGGACAATGACCATTGAATAATCTCGAAATAGAACTCCAAAATGAATTATCAGTCTGACTAGTTCCTTTTACATTGTCTCTGGAGCACTCCACCCAACAATAAGCTAGTTCTGCTTGTTCTTCTGGAGACCATTTCACTATTTTGTTTGATCTTCTCAATTGTGTGTTCGCAATAACATCTGGAATTTCAGTAACATCGCCTCCTGTTTCGTCATTCAAGCCGCTATTGTCTCCAAACAAACAATTCAAATTTCTTGATAGATCTGGAGAAGTTTCAGGCAAGACTATCCTTTGTTGGCTGCTTGGAAAAACGTAGTGATGATCACTATAATTTTACTGAAAATAAGCATTCTATCCGGAACCTGAATTTTGAGTATTCTGATAATGATTGGAGTTTTGCTGGGATTGATAAAAATTCTGGTTTTGTTGAGGATAATAACTATTTGGAACATTCGGGAAGTTAGCATAACTGGAATTTTGATTCTGCTGGTACGATGGATGGATAAGAAACTGATTGTTGTCAGAATGCTTATTGTGTTGCTTTTGTGTAGAATTGGAGACACCCTTCTTCCCTTTGCCATGATTTGACATTGCAAATAAATTGAATAGAAAATGAAGAAGGAAGAGAAGTGTGTTCTGATGTACAAATTTAGTGTGTTATGAAGTATAAATGTTTTCTGTATATAGAGGCTTTAATCAAACGGTAAATTATGAGCAACGGTCAGAATACAACGGTTACAAAATACAATGGTCAGAAAAATTAGTTTTTTTTAAATTAACCGGGTTTACTAATGCCGGCTAAGGGGGGAGATTAATTAAAATCCCCCCAATGGTCGGCTTCATGAAAGCCGGTTTACTTGGGTCTCCCCTAAAGCCGATCCAGGGTTGCTCCTAGGATAACATATGCGGTTAAAAATTGATTTAGATGAATTACTTCTGGACTCAACGCTGATATAACATCGAGCTCAAAATATTTATCCACACCGCCTATCTCATTGTTATGCTTTGCTGAAGAATTTTCTTTCCCTCTTATTCTCTTGTAGTTTCATTTCTCTCATTCTTCGAATCTACTTTGCCCTAAAACTCGCTTCTTTAATTTCATCATTCCCCATTTCCCTCGTTCTTCGATTCATGGTGCCCTAATTCTCTTGTTCTGGTAATTTGATTGATTGTGTTCTAATTAGTCTTTTTTTATGTTTGGATTCAGTCAAAGTATACCGACTTAGTCTTTGTCTGAAGGTTGATTATAGGAGTCTCTAGTTTTGATTCGGACGTCGATTCATATTTTGATCCTAATAGGGTTTTTTAGATTTTAATTCAAAATTTGATCCCACTCGGGTGAGGTAACTTAAACTTTTTCTTTACGAGTTTTTTGTTAAGTGCTTTGTTGATTATTGAATGATACCTAGTTTTAAATTAATACTTCAAGAAGCTTTGAAGTAGGTTGGAACTTACAATTTAAAGGTCTGAAAAGTGTTTGAACCATTATTATTGAAACTACTCCGTCGATTGCAAAAATCTACTTTTTACAGTTTGGCTGTTGATTTTTGCATGTATTGATTATAACTTGTGTTATATAGCAATCAGTTTCATGAATGTTTTTCCCCTTGCTGAACTTGATGATTATATGATATCCAGAAAGCTGTATATGTATTGAATTTTTGAATTCAGTTGTATATGTTTAGTCTGAAGTTTCAAATTTTAAATCAACTAGAGAAACCTATTCTATTCCTCAAAACCATAAATCCAACTATAATAATTTTTATTATGTAATTAAAAGTTTTAATCAATTTTTAAAATCAGCTAGATAATTGAGTAAACTAGATGAAATTGCAAAGGATTCTGGGGCACTAGCAATCAAAGTGGTGCATGGTGGATCCAAGTGCTACGGATTTGAGTAAAGTGGATGAAAATGCAGAGTACGCATGCCGGAATGCAGACTTCGAGTGGACTTCTTTCATGAACACGTGTAGATCATTACTACGAAAAACTAGAAAAATGGAAATTCATTGAAAATTCAATTTAAAAAATGTACTTGGATTTACTTGCATTATAGGAAGAAACTGAAGCATACAAAGAAAAGCTACAATTTTAGATTAGCATCTTTTAGTTCATATGAATGAATAATTCTTAAAACTATTATTTCATTTACATATTTCGTATGGACCAAACTCTGCTTTGTTCTTGGTGAGCGACAAGTTGCCACTAATATGGCTAATCAAGTTTATACTTAGCTCTCTTATATTATTTTTGCACTGTATATTTTTTTGCTTTACTAAGTTTGATGTAACAACCATGCACATAATAATCTAGATATTGTTTGAATCCTTACTAAATATTGAATCATAAAAGGAGGAGTTGGGAGTTTTCCAAACCACTCCCATATTTAGTGGTATATGTTGCATATGATTTCCTACTTTAGTTTGTGTTACTTGGCTGATCTGTTATCTATACCATTCTGGCTTAATATTGCAGCTCAATTTTTTTTTAACTTAGCATATGAAATTAACTACATTGTTGACTGTCATATGTGGAATCAAAATTATCAAAATTTAAATGTAAGACTCCTAATGAAGCATATAATACAAATGATTTTTTTTGACCTTCTTTTCATTGTTTTCAAAAAAATATCAACTGTACGATGTGAGCGATGCTTATGCTTATCATGTAACAATACGATGTAGAATTTGAGGGACTGCACCTTGCTGGGATCATTTCATATAATATCTCATTCATATAGAAAGGATTCTACCGTTAAAGTTGGGTCTTGAATTCTAATCGTTCCTTTGAGAATTGGTAGAAAACATTAATATTTAAAGTACTATTAGATATATGAACATGATAATCATTCATATAATTAATTATATGACAAGCTCATGTCAAACTTCTTGCATAACCTGATGCTCTTGCTTATGCTAAAGTAGATGTGTCGGGTTAATCTCAAATATTTATCAATCAAAATTTATAGTTCTTCCATAACATTTTTGGTTATTTATACATCTATTTTTATTCAGAATGTAGAACAATTGAGATAAGAAGAGGTCCCAATCATTTGATTCCTTTCAAGGTGATGTTCATGTACATATGTACATATTCTATTTACACTTTCATCGCTAAATGTAACATACTATTTTAGATATTCATAGGTAATCGACCATCCGTCTGCCTTCTACTCCCTACTTTGAGTCCTATAAAATTTGGCAGATTTGTGTAATTTTCCAAAAATCATTTTAATGGTAGCTTCTTTATCAATTTGGCTAAAGTGTTTTTTTTTTTTTTTTTTTTTTTTTTTGCATTTGAGTTGGTTCACTGCTCCATATTTAAATCGTTACAGCCTAGGTTGATCGTAAGTAAATCAAATTACCGTCTTTGTATTAACTAATTTTTATGTTTGTTTTGTTCTTTTAATCTTTGCTGTTGTTCATGTTTTAGTCTTCATACTAGTGCTTGCTTTTATATTTGATGCTTGTCTATCTTGCTTTTGTTATGCAATTGTATCAGTACTGTTTGAAAGCTTTCAGATGTGTCTTTCCGTTTCCCATAACGTGTTATATTTTATGCTTACAGTTCGGTTTGGTTATGCTGGCTAAACAAAATAAAAGTAAAACCAGCAAATGATTTTTTTAAAGGTAAATGGATTTCTAGTATGTTTAATTATGCCACGTTTAACTCTTGCATTTTTTATCTCAACACATTGTGTCTTTAATATAGAACAAACTCATAAAACAGCTTAATAAACATACTTTTCATCCATCAGTTTGTAAATGCCAGCATAAAGAAAAATCCAAGTCTAAGAATTTTATTAAACCTGCAGAATTTTTTTTTTTGAAAATCATTTTCCCTAAGCTATATATCCTGCTGAACTCCAAACTTCGTAGTATTGATTCTGATACATTAAGAATACAAGTAGAGATCATGAATTTGTTATGCCATTAAATATACGTGCATAGTGCATACATTCATACTTGCATACACACATACAATTACAAGGGATGAAGTTGCCTCAACAAACATTTTGGATATGACTTCAATTATTGTATCCATCACTGCAGACGAACATTCTCCTAACGAATTCTTAGCTTGTAAAACACTTTGCTTCGTGAGATCCAGGATTTCAGCAGGGGATGACTCGAGATTCCAAGTACAAGTGCTAGGTAATCTTATATATATATAAAGTTGTAGGTCGTGTACCTCTTGCAATTCAACCATAGAAGGAAAAAAAGATATTAATGTACTTCCATATGGAAGTGTTGTGTGTAAATTCTAGAATGTATTATTGTATCCAGACCATCATTCCTCCTTAAGCAATCCTAACAGTTAACCTTCCCTGCACAAATATGAGCTGGTATGCACATAACAGTGGTATTAGAGCCGATGGTTACGGACCGGGCCATGCAGGCAAGGCAGTGCTCTCAAAAGATACTCGTAGTATGCGGGTCATGGGGGGAGACTGTTAGGATTGCCACGCATGTTGTTAAGGAGGAATGATGGTTTGGATACAATAGTCCCACATCACGGAATATATTGAAGGAGCTGTGTACAAATATGGGAGAAAAAATTTATTCTCTTTAGGTTTTAGGATTTGAGATATCTTCTCAATTTTAGATTTTATTGTAATCATTTGGT
This sequence comes from Allium sativum, assembly GCA_030737875.1. Taxonomy (NCBI): domain Eukaryota; kingdom Viridiplantae; phylum Streptophyta; class Magnoliopsida; order Asparagales; family Amaryllidaceae; genus Allium; species Allium sativum. The sequence continues at coordinate 369,182,503 of CM060920.1, forward strand.
GATTTAATAAAAGTTTTCTTTTGATGGAATAATTTTAACATTATTTTTCTTTACTTCTTATCTCTTCTAAAATCTAATTGTGTATAGATCCTAAATTCCCTACAAGTATAGTTATGAGTTTGTTCTCTCTTATTTTTTCTACAAGCTTGATTATTTATTTGTAAAGTGGTGTTTGTAACTGGATCTGAATTAAAAAACAGAACGATACTAGCATTGATATTAAAAACAACCCATAATACATAAAACTTAAAATAATACTTAAAACTTAAAATAATACTTAAAAATGTACATGAATAAAATTCAGTTTTAGGTTTACAAACACAATAAACAATATACCAATAACTTGATTTATTCTTTAGAATATTATAAAGAGAACACAAAATTTGACTGGGTATATTTTATACCCTTGCGCTACCAGGAGTTTGTGATTTGCCTCCGCAAACTGCTAATTTCACATATAATATCAGTTAGTGAACATGAAGGTTGTGAGAAGTTAAACAACCTTAAAAATGATATCAGTTGATATGACATGATAATGATGGAATAACTATGGATACTAAATTAAGATATGAACTGAACTTCAAATAAAGAAGTTCAAACAACAAGTTAAATCAACCATTCTTGAGCACGCATACTATAAAAGAAAATTAATTAGCATATTATAGTTCATGTTTTCACTAAATTTTTGAATGCGTTTACGGCATAGATTTCGTATACCCTGTAGGTAGGAGACAAATTATAAAATTATTTTGTTAATTTAAATATATGAAATAATTCTACAATGACTATCCAGTTTTTATTTAGAGTGGTATATTATAAAATTATCTTCATGTTAGATCCAAAATTGGCTCTAACACCCAAACGAGTAATGATTCTACTGAAATGAAATCAAAAAATGGAGAAAACATAGAATTTATAGCGGTTCGGCGTTAAATAGCCTACGTCCACTTTCTACTCTTTGAATTGATGTCTTGAATGCAAGTACAACAACGATTCTCACTCAATTTTCACTTATACAATACATTGATTCACTCAATTTCCTTCACAATATGATTCAAAAGATGATTGTAATCTGAATAAGTTGATGAAATTCGGATAGCGAAGGAGTTTGAGTTCTGAAAATTCCAAAAGATCCTTCCAAATGCCTCTTAATGGTGTATTTATAGGTGAAAAATGCTCTTGGGATGGCTTCGGTTCGGATCCACGTGGCCTCCATCCCATCACTTTCGGGTTCGGATGGGATATGGGAGTGACAACACATCAGTTTAGTGGCAAAAATGGGTAGAACGTGGGCATAACCGCTCCGGATTTCAAGGGAATGTGGGTGAAACTATCGTTGCACAGGGTCTGGTCGGCTGTATAAGAGAAAATGGGATTGGATCAACTCATTCCGAGCTGATCCGGTCGTGGCAAGACTTCTCTTCTTTCCGTTCCACTCTATTCTAACTTGGCAATGAAAATCCAATCCGGTCCGGCTTGTTCTAGGAATAAGTGTTCTTTAATATTTGATCTCTTAACTTTGTGTAGCCTAACTCGCAAAGTAGGCTAACATTTTGCCCCCTCAAAGGGCGCTTCCATTGAAAATGGAGCGTGCTTTGACGTTATCTGTCCATCAGTTTCCGAACTTGAACTTTCGAATAGTAGCTTCCATTCGTTTGTAGGGATGTGTTGCTTCATAAAGTCATGTCTCTTGCAGTCTATAAATACACCAAAAAGTTCACGAATTTCCTTCTTTTTTTCAAATAGCTTTGAGAACTCTGATCGATGTCCAGTGATTCCTCCAAGTAAGCACTTTGTTTAATTTTATTTTCCTTTAAATTCAGTTCGTATGCCGAGTCAATGTGCGTGATTCCATCAGGTTCGGTCTCCGATCCGAACAACTTTTCCTACACTTCACTATTATTGAACGAATGGGCTAAATACCCATATGGCTAGTACTCCGGTCCGATCGGAATGGGGGGACACGCTGGAAGGAATACAAAGGGCCATTCCGCTTTTTTATATGAATTCGTTTTTTCTCCATCTCCTTCTCCCTTCTTTTATTTCTATTGTTTTCTCCCGAAATCTGCACCAAAGAAAAACAAAACCCTAGCTCCTAATATTCCAGGAATTCTCCTTTAATCCTCGAATCAATTACTTAGGTGGGTCAAAAACTTCGATTAAATCCCTTTTGACTTGATTTCAATTCGAATTCACGAATCGTTTGAGCGATTTCAACATGGAGTTTAGTCGATGCCGTGCCTTTCTCCTCCTCGCCACCATCGTTGATAGCCTCGTCACCATCTCGAGGCGGTTCTGGAGGAGGATTGAGGCTAACGTAGGTCGTGCAAACACATAGGTACTTCAGCTTTGATTTTGTTTTTCGCATGAAACTGGGCTCGGTACTGATGAAGGAATAGAGGAGATGAAGAAGGAGAAGAGAGGAAGGAAAGTGATCGGTAAGAGGTGGATTGATTGGTGCCAGAGCGTTGGGAATAGGGCACGGAGCATCGGATCGGGAAACATGGCGATGGATGGAGTTGATAAGCTTAGGATTTTTGGGGGTTTACTGGATCGGTTCGGTCTGGCGTTAGCCGATCCGAATAGATTCTCCATCTCAAAGCTGGCTCTATCTCTTCAAGGGTTCCGAACTGATCCAATACAACTTAACCTAGAGCTCCGAATCGATCCACTTCTAGCACTGATCCGCTCCGATCTGCCTCGGAAGTGCATGGTCCGAACCAATCCGGTTCAACACTACATTACCGATCCGAACCATTAAGATTTGTTTTGAAACAAACCACACTATAACCAACTCAACAAACACTAAACATGACTTCCATCTCCATGGACAGTTAGGATAGAGCCCTTTTTGCTCTACTTTTCGGAATGTTCATATGCACACATAATGGCATTGTCCGTCTTTACGTTGCATTTCTTTACGCACTTGCACATTTTAGCTCACACACATGCACAGGTGGGATACGGACTATTTTACTCTAACTTATGTCATTGCTCCTTCAGTTGTTTAGTGACCATGGCAGAGAGACGTTCATCTAGGTTAGAACAAAAGAGAGAAGTCACAGAAACTTCCGAGAAACTCACCCTTAATGACATATCCTCTCCCTCAGACCCTGAATGGGATGATGAGGGCCCAGATTATGAAGTGGAAGCACACAATAGTGAAATATCTTCAGGTAGTGAAGTTTCTCTTGGTGATAAAAAGAACGGATAGGAGATGATCGTGCTCGCGACGAGTTTGAAATTGCCACTATATTGGAGTTACCCAAAGATTCTGTTGAGTCAACGATCGATGTTGATAGACTTGTCCGAATATGTCTAAAGCATGGGATATTAAAAAGAGATACCCTGGTGCCATCGAAACCATATCGCCTCCATAATCCAACGGAAGGATTTATGGCAATTACCCGATTGATGTGTCTGGTTGGGGCTATTCCACCATTTTCGCCTTTTGTCGTCGATTTTCTGAGACAGGTGCGGATTTCCCCCATGCAATTACAATCCAACTGTTATGCTTATTTGTACACCTTGTATATAACATACAAAGAAATTTTAGGTATAGAGCCTACCTTTAATGACGTCCACTTTTTTTTATAATTTCAAGCATCAGACTCAAGAGACTCCCTCCTTCTCATATTTTGAATCAGTCCCGAAAAGGAAAAAATTTCCTCTTCCATTTAGCAGCAAGGCTGGTGATTCTAAACTTGAATGGTTTTATATCAGACAACAACCGGGGTGCGCCAGAAGATGGACCAAATCAAGTAAAACACTAACTTTCTAGATTTCAATTTTAAATGCTCTTGACAAAACATTAATTTGCTTTCTTTTTCATTCACAGTTGATAACCCAAAGAAAATATCGGGTCAACTATATTTTGATCGTTTGCATCGGCTGCTCAATGGTGACCAAATTAAAGTTTTTGACCATAAACGAAATTCTTAAGGATGAGTTTCTCCATCATCACGGTTACTATCTATTACCCGTAGTATAGGTCATGGGACAGGTCCATATGTGTACATACCCCCGGTCGACATTATTCCTGGGACGGGCGAGGGCTTGAAAGGTCCAACAATAACTCTTAGGACTCCACCTTCTCCATCCTCAACTTAGGACGATGAGTTAGCCAACATAGATGAAAAGCACAGAGAAGGGTATACCATCCCTGATGACGCTATTTCTCCTGAGAAGTCAACATCCCTTAAAGAGCTGCCACTAGACGCTTCTCAAGGAGATGCTCCTACTACCGATGATTCCACATTTAAGGGTTTAGGGAGTCTTCCCCTGCCTGAAACTATCTATACTTTAGAGGACTTTGGAATGAATCCTTTAACCTTCACTTCTTCAGAGGAGACTACTCCTATGAAGACCAAAGAGCCCGCTCATGCTAGTCTGGGTTCATACTCGGGTTTGTTGGGGGGGGGGACACCACTTAGTATGCATATAACACATTAGCACTGCACATCACAACACTCACGTCTTATGTGAACATTGATTCTGAACTCCACTTATATTGTTGTGTAGGTACAATGTCTCGTCCTTACTATGATGTCAGAAAGGTTCGCCGTAGCATGTCTAGACCTCCTTCTGACACCGAGCATAATCGCCGTGAGAGCCGGGGCAGAGATGACAGAAGGCCTCACGATTCTCATCGACCTCACACTTCACGCTCTCCGGTTCGGTTGGATCTAGACAGGTATAAGAGCTACCAAAGTCGCTACGGGGAAGACACATCACAATCCAAAGATCGAACTTCTCCCCAAGACAAATATAATTAAGGAAAAAGTCCACCGAAACATACCGATTCACGAGACAAGCACAAAGCTTCTGAGAAGCGATCTGAAAAAGGCGGTGCAACCATCGTCCCTGCTAAGCGGAAACACATTGAACTATCATACTGCAAACCCCCACTACTGGATGCTGATTCCAAAACTAAACTGGCATATTTGGAGAAGCAGTTCCCAGATCACTACTTTGAGAATCTAACTTTCTTACCCGTACTTGAGCCTACTTCTTCAAAGTGGGCAGATGGGGGTAAGGCAAAGATTGACGCAGTTGAGAAACAATACTCGGAGATGTACAAGTATTCACGCAATCTCTCCAGAATCATTCGGGCCTTAATTATAGATGTTGATGCAATGGAGAAGGCTGCAGATTCCAATGAGAATGTTTTGAAAAATCTGGAGAAGGACTTAGAAGATACACAGGCTCAACCTGTCATTGCTCAACGAGATGCCAACAACTTCAAAAAGCAATTTGAGGAATTACAAAAGCATTATCATGACTTGTTGGAATCTCACAGTCAAGAGCGTTTGGAGTTGAAGAAACAAGCGGAAGACGCTAAGTCAAATAGTGTCAAAATGCAACTGGCTTACAATACTCTTGAGCAAGAAAAGGCCGAGTTAGCAAGGAAGAACGCTGAGCTGGAGAAACAAAATGCTGACTTGGAATCCAAGTTAATGGAAGCCGAGACTAGGGCTGCCTTAGCTGAGGGGAACATGGATAGCGCTATTAAGTCTGCTGTAGAAACTCATAAACAGTTATCAGAGGCTCAAGAAGAATTGCACGGCTTTGGCGAACTAATGATTGAATTCTTTGCGCACATAATCCATCGTCGAAACATCTCTTGGATCGAAGACTATCCGACTACTTAGTTCACGTATGGAGTTAAATCATCAAATGGGAAAAATAGGAACTTAAGGTAGACTTCGTTGATGAAGACAAACTCATGGAGAAGTATCTGAGAGATGATGAACCGGCATGTCTGGCCGAGGGGCGTCGCCTTATTACTGCTGCCATGGAGGAGGAGAAACGCCTGGCCAAAGAATATCCTTGAAGTTGGTTCTTCTTCTGCTACTGCCGAAGCTACTGGAGTCGAGGGATATGATCCCGATAATCCGGGAATTCCTAGAGCGTCTCTTTTATCTCCTATACCCGAATCAGCATCAGAGACGGTAACCACCCCAATTGAGAAATCATCAGAAGGTATTTCCACCTTTTCACCCTAATTCGTCAAAGCCGTCTCCACCTCTCATCACATCATTGGGCAATCGATCGAGGATTCTTTATTTTCTCCTGAGTTGATAACTGTTGCTTCTCATTCTGTAGGTGCTGAACCAGCCGAGAAGACTGATGAGCCTCGGGGAACCACCACTAGGGAAGAATCCGTGGAAAAGGCTCATGGAGGATAGGATAAGGCTACCATCGTCGAATCCGGAGAGGGAGCCGAACCGCCTAAAGTCGACACTTCTCATGATGATGAAATGATAGATGCTTTGAAAGACGATGATGGTAATGAGGGGCATGAAGAAGATCCCGATGTTGCTATAACTGGGGATTCGAAAAACGGTGATGACATGAATTTGGCTGAAATGAAAGCCAAACAAGACAAGCGCATGCAGCTGAAAGTCGAGGAATTAAACCCCGAAAGCCTTAAGCCCCTTGCAGTGGTGGATGTTGGATCAAGGTTAGTTGTTAAGCTTTCAACTAGGTCAATTACAGAAGAGCTTGCTAAAACATCTACTCTTGATTCCAGTGTTCCAATTCCTGGGAAGAAATCTACCGATTCTGGTACTTCAACTACAGAGAAGAAGAAGCCAAAGCGTCTCATGTCTGGTGCTGAAAAAGAAGCTATAAATGCTCTTAAGGCTGCCAGAAAGTCCAAGTCTACTCCAAAACCCAAGTGAATGTGTGCTTTGTTTTTTATTTTTTTTTATTTTGATATTCCACTGGACCGCTATTATTGTAGTGAGTGCGGTCCTCGCATCTTTTTCTTAGCCTTCCTGTATAAACTCACATGTTTGTGAATAAAGTGGTTTGTTCCCTGCAATGTCTGATATTCATAAATTTAACATTTAAGTAAAGTCATTATATGAACAGCATGTCATATCATAGTTATATAATAAAGTCATTATTAAGGGGAACATGTGTACATATATATGCCCCCATTCAATCTTGGATAACTGATTAAGACTTACTCAAGATTGATTAAATTCAAAATTCAGCTGGCCCCGTCGCCATATTCTTTTCGTCATTGATGCTTATTCTTTTTAGCATCTTTATACTCTCCTGTCTCATAACCAGATTAGAGTATTACTGAGGCGGTCTCTTATCGTGGTGCACCTTCACGCCTCAAGGGATGTCGTCTTCCCATCCGTTATAGTCTCTCTTGTTTCATGAGAGTTAAAGTTAGGAATGTCGTCTTCCCATTCTTTGCATCTTATCATGCAAACAGTCATTTTGTTTGCTCCTGCACATAGGTTATCTCCAATTTTTGAAATTTAATTTAATGTTTTGTGTTTCATTGTCATTACAGAATAATGGCTGAAATATAAATAATGCAGGAAAGTAAATGACACATGATATTTTTATAGTGGTTCAGCTAAGTCGTAGCCTACATCCACTTCATAATCCTTTGTTCATATAAACAAACTTTTTAAGGCAAGTCGTGCCTTTTTCCATAGCTTATAAAAACAAAAAGGAAGACATTTCATATTTAGCTCAGGTATCGTCGCAAGTGCTGAGCGTTCCAAGCTCTGGGAATCTCTTCACCATCCATGGTCGTAAGCTTGAATGCTCCTATATCAAGCTTCAGTTGGATGGTGTATGGCCCTTCCCATTTTGGACCCAACTGGGTTGAAGGCGGGAAGACTCGTTTCACTACTAGGTCTCCTGGTTCAAAGGTTTTGAAGTGAACTTTCCGGTCATAATAACGTGCTACTTGATGTCGATGTCTTGAGGCACGCAAGTCTGCTTCATTTCTTTTTTCTTCAACCATATCAAGAGACTCTAGGAGAAGTGTTCTATTTGTCATCGGGTCATAGTATGCGACTCGATGAGAAGGGACTTCCAATTCTACCGGGATTACAGCTTCTGACCCAAAGGAAAGTGAATAGGGAGTATGGCCAGTGGCCGTCTTAAAGGTTGTCCTGTAGGCCCACAAAGCTAGTGGCAACTTATCTACCCACTTGGCTTTGGCCCGCTCCAGCCGCTTCTTGAGAATAGATTTAATAACCTTGTTTATTGCTTCGACCTGGCCATTTGACTGCGGGTGAGCTACAACAGTGTATCGTTTATCAATCTTGTACTTCTGGCAGAAGTTTATGAATTCGACGCTGTCAAACTATGTCCCATAATCAATTATGATGGTCTTCGATATCCTAAATCGACAGATAATATTTCCGACCACAAAACTAATCACCTTTCTTGCCGTGATCGTTGTTAAAGGTTCAGCTTCCACCCATTTCGTGAAATAGTCCACGATGACGATTGCGTACTTTGCTCCCCCTCTGGCAATAGGTAACACTCCAATAATATCAATCCCCCACATAGCAAACAACCATGGGTTTACCATCGACTTGAGTTGAGTCAGAGGTGCTCTGGGAATCTTGGTAAATCTTTGACATCTGTCGCAGCGTCGTGAATAATCAGCCGCGTCTTTATTCACGGTAGGCCAAAAATATCTATACCCTAATACTTACTTTGCTAGGGTTTGGCCCCCCGTGTGGTCTCCACACTCACCTTCATGTACTTCTTGCAATACACGTTTGATGTCGTCATGTGCGACACACCGTAGTAGGGGCATTGAAAACCCTTGGCGATAAAGGACGTCGTCCTGTAAAACGTATCTTGCAGCCTTACGTCTTACAACTCGTCTTTTGCTTTTCTTCAACGGGAGGGTTCCATTCTTGAGAAAATTCTTGATCGGTGTCATCCATGATTCTCTCTCTGGATCAACTTCCAAAGCTAGTTCCACTTCCCTCAGGTCGAAACTCGGTGATTCCAAAACCTCTATCGGAACCATTTTAGTTTCTTCGGGATTATCAGAACTTGCTAGTTTTGCAACCGATCTACTTTCTGATTTTCTATTCTTGGAATATGCGTTATGCTGTAATGCTCCAAACTACCCAGGAACTCCTTTACCTTTTTGAGATAAGTAACGAGTCGAGGTCCTTTAGCAACAAATTCCTCCTGTACCTGGCATACAACTTCTTGGAATCGCAACATATATCCAGTGTCTTCACCACTAGTTCTTTGGCGAGTTTCAGCCCGACAATCAGAGCTTCATACTCGGAATCGTTATTGGTAGCAGCAAACTCTGATCACAATGCATAGTAAATAGATTGTCCTTCAGGAGTTATTAAAATAACTCCGGCGCTGGACCTTCGATCATTTTTGGCTCCGCCCATATATAGCTTCCACGGACTAAGCTCTAACTCTTGGCCCAAAGTAACCACCTTGTCACCCACCGTTTCCTCTTCGGGAATTGTGAATTCGGCTATAAAGTCGGCAAATGACTGCCCCCTTATTGATCTCCGTGGCTGAAAATTTAAATCGAACTGACTCAACTCGATGTTCCATTTAAGTAACCGCCCCAATGCTTCGGGTTTTTGTAACACTTGTCTTAAAGGTTGATCGGTGTATACCACTATCGGGTGAGCCTGAAAGTAATGATGAAGTTTGCGGGAAGCAATCAGGAGGCTATAAGCAAGTTTTTCTATCTTCGGATAATTACGTTCTGCAACAACTAGCTTCTAGCTCACGTAGTACACAGCCCTCTAGACTTTATCCTCTTCACGTACCAATGTTGTACTGACGACATGAGATTATACCGCTAGGTAGACAAACAAATCCTCATGTTCCACGGGTTTTGGTAATATTGGAGGCTTTTCTAATAAGTCTAATAAATTCTGGAAAGCCTCCACACAGTCAGGGGTCCACTCAAAATTTCGTTTTCCTCGTTTTATCAGATCGACGAAAGGTACGCACTTATCTGTGGCTTTGGAGATAAACCTGCTCAATGCAACAACTTTTCCGGCTAGGCTTTGAACATCCTTGATCTTTCGTGGTTCTTTAATATTCCTTATTGCTGCTATTTGACTAGGATTTATCTCAATTCCTCGAGAACTCACGATAAACCCAAGGAATTTTCCAGATACGACCTCAAATGAGCATTTTGGGGGGTTTAACTTCATTCCATACCTTTGAAGAATATCAAACATTTTAGCTAAGTCCCTTATATGGTCGGAAGATTGTTTAGACGTCACAAGCATGTCATCCACATAAACCTCCATGGTTTTCCCGATTTGATTATAGAACATGCAGTTGACCAAACACTGGTACGTGGCTCCTGCATTCTTTAATCCATATGGCATTACCACATAACAATATAACCCCAAGTCTGTGATGAAACTTGTATGCTCCTAATCTGGTATGTGCATGGGAATTTGATTGTACCTTGAATAGGCATCCATAAAGGATAAAAGATCGTGTCCAACCGTCAAGTCTACTAGCTGATCAATTCTGGGAAGAGGAAAGCTATCCTTCGGACAAGCCTTGTTCAAGTCAGAGAAGTCAATACATGTACGCCACTTCCCGTTAGATTTTTTGACCAGGCCAGGATTTGATATCCAGTCGGGATATTTCGAATCCTTAATGAATCCATTATCCTTCAATTTCTCTACCTCTCCCTTCAAAGCTGTTGACCGCTCTGGGCCTAACATTCATCTCTTTCGTTTGACCGGTGGGTGCTTTGGATTAATGCATAAAGAGTGGCTCATAATGGCAGGCGAAATCCCAGCGTGAGTGCAGGCAAACACATCCAAGTTTTCCCTTAAGAAATCAGCCAACTCTTTCACTCGAATTGGATCTAGTTGCGAGCCGATCTTTAGTTCTTTTGTCGAATCTGTCTCATTAATAGGTATATCTATTGTTGTCTCGTTGGGAGTCTCCTTTCTATCCTCGGGTTCTCTATCTTCTCTGGGATATATATCCTCGAGCACATCTAAGGGCGACTCTCTTGGGGATGGACCCCTTAATTGCTATGCTGAGTTTTCATTCGATGGGGGAGAATCGTCTTTAGATTCTATATTCAACCCCTTCATTAGCATCTTCAACTTCGTCATGTAACAAGCTCGTCCCGTAGCCTTGTCGCCTCTCATCACCCCAATTCATGCGTCGGTCGGGAATTTAAGCAGCAAGCACCAAGGTGCAATACATGCCTTAAACTCGGCATGGGCCGGTCGGCCTAGGAAAGCGTTGTAGGGTGACTCTACATCAAAAACTACAAATGGCAGGATCCTCACTCTCTAACGATCTCCCTGTCCTAATGTTACTGGCATTTCTACGTAGCCCATCGGAGCCGTTGACGCCCCATTGAAGCCATGTGTCCATCCTTCGCAGGGCTTTAGATCTTTTGCTTCAAGTCTCATTTGTTCAAAAGCTTTCTTGAAGAGGATATTGACCGAACTCCCATTGTCCACCAACACTTTATGGACTAAAGCAGGGCCGATGGTCCTGGTAATTACCAATGGGTCTTCGGTTGGGGATTGAATACCAGAATCATCTCTACTATGGAATATGACGTCGTCTGTTGTTGTTTTACTGGAGTAATGTCTTTGAGGTTACTGCATTCTGCTACCTCAAAGTGCTTGGAGACATTGACGTACTGATCTATTACTTTGAAACTATGGCTATCTAGGTGGGGCCCGCCTATAATGGTATTGATAACGATCCCCTTACCTTTCTGCTGGGCTGTGGGTTTTGAAGTAGGCTGGTTTTGGTTCAGGGCTTGTCCCTCTTGCCCCCTGTCCCTTTGGGAAACCTTGTACTCGTCTAACTTCCCTTCCCGCAGCAATCTTTCAACTACATCTCTCAAATGACGGCATTTGTTGGTGGAATGACTATGGGTTCCATGGAACAAACAAAATTTTCCTGCTGCGATCTCTTTTTCAGTGGAGTCTTTGGGATGTGGTTTTTTGTATTGCAATATGCTGCATGTGTCCAAATAAATGTTTTCCAAGGTATCATTCAATGGCGAATAGTTTTCGAAAGTTTGGAATCGAGGCCTTTTGCTGGAATTGTTCCTTCGGTTCCTACTCCTCCTATTGCCGTTTCCATTCTTGTTGTTGTTACCTCCGTTCTGGTTGCCGACGTTCACTTCAACCCTCCCTGAACTGTCTCCAGATTCTTTCACAGCAACATTACTTTGGACACCTTCCCTCGAGGCCCCTTCGGACTTTCTCTTCCTATTTTCATGAGCTTCTTCTCGCCTTAAGCGAATATTAGCTTTTTCGTAGAACAATTCCCTAGTAGGGGCGGTTTCCCGGATAGATAATCCCCAAATTCTGTGTCCGGGTCAACTCCTTCTATTAAAGGCATCAGAATAGTGGGTTCATGAGGGTCACTAACTTCGGTGATGGCCAGGTTGAAGTGGTCCAAATATGATTTCAGAGATTCGCCCGGAGCCTGTTTAATCCTTGACAACTCTATGACGCTTTTGGATTTGCGGGCGTGAAGTCGGAACTGGTTCATAAAGCGCTCACTTAATTCTGTGAAGTTTGACACTAACCGTGGAGGGAGTCAGGTGAACCACATTAATGCCATATCTTCTAGGTAAATTGGAAAGGCCTTGCATTTTATAGCATCTGGAGCTACTGCGGCATTCATGAACCATGCGTACCTCATCATATGATGTCCCGGTTCCGTTCTCCCTGAATATCAATCCATTTGTGGCAAGTTGAACCGCCGAGGGAACTGGAAGTCCAATATATCATCTGTGAAGGGGGTACGACTTCGCTCAATGCCCCAGTCCTCATTAGTGTATTGTCGGCTTTCGGACATAATCTGACGCACCATCGCCCACACATCGGCATTTGTTAATGTCTGCGCAGGTTCTTTAGGTCTGATATTCGGATTACCCCTAGGTTCCTGATTAGGAAATAACCTCCTGTTTCTAGCGGCGGCTGCTCTACATTACTCCCTACGCTCCCGGTCGATCTCAAGAGTAAAGGGGTGGAGAAGTTGTTGTTGCGTAGGATTAGTAATATTAGGATCCCTGGGTAGAACATGGGATCCACGCATGGGCAACAACATAGGCTCTCTCAAGCTCGGGTCATCAGGCCCTAATACACGAGCGGCGTCCTCGCGGGATCCTAAAGATCCAAAAGTTAACTGATCAAGATTATGAGGTCGTTCAAGCGGCCTTCTTTCACGAGGACGTCCCTCATCAGAAGAAGATGAATAATCTACAGCAAGGCGACATGTTGGGGAAGGTGTCTTTTGCCTCCGGAGCTACTTGAGTTCCCTACTCGTGGTGATCATGTTCTCTTGCATGCGAAGACTATTACGCTTATGGGCTTCCATGCTTCCTTAGTACTCTAGATCATTTCAAGAAAACGTGAAAAATCTCCTTGTGTGACGGGTGCAGATGGGTCAGGCTGATCATTGGTGATAGCGGCTGGAATCAGAGCATTGGTAGGAGCTCGAGTAGAAGTTCCAGCTTCACTTTGTTTTGGATCGGATCGGAGCACAGTGATACGGCCGAACCGGTTCGGATGGGGAGAGTGGGTGACTTCAACATCGCTGGATCGGATCAGATCGGGATCATCGGTTTGGATCGGTACTTCCTGACCGTAGCGGCCTACTCTAGAGTCATGACCACGCGACCTCGTCACAACCATTGTTTGCTGATCTTCGTTAACTTCATTCTCTCGATTACTTTGGATTTCCTTGCCTTTTCCTTTGGCCATAATTTCCAATTCTTCAGTGATTAACCAACAAGTACTTAAAGATGCCGAAAACAGAGAATTAACTTCTTTGAACTCGAAGGTCCAAATAGTAGAATGATAATCCCAAAAAGCAGAGAATTCAAAATTTCTCGGTGAAAGGACCAAAATGTTAGATCCAAAATTGGCTCTAACACCCAAACGAGTAATGATTCTACTGAAATGAAATCAAAAAACGGAGAAAACACACAATTTATGGTGGTTCGGCGTTAAATTGCCTACGTCCACTTTCTACTCTTTGAATTGATGTCTTGAATGCAAGTACAACAACGATTCTCACTCAATTTTCACTTATACAATACATTGATTCACCAAATTTCCTTCACAATACGATTCAAAAGATGATTGTAATCTGAATAAGTTGATGAAATTCAGATAGCAAAGGAGTTTAAGTTTTGAAAATGCCAAAAGATCCTTCCAAATGCCTCTTGATGGTGTATTTATACGTAAAAAATGCTCCTGGGATTTCTTCGATTCGGATCCACGTGGCCTCCATCCCATCACTTTTGGGTTCGGATGGGATATGGGAGTGACAACACATCAGTTTAGTGGCAAACATGGGTAGAACGTGGGCATAACCGCTCCGGATTTCAAGGGAACGTGGGTGAAACTATCAATGCACAGGATCGGGTCGGCTGTATAAGAGGAAACGGGATCGGATCAACTCATTCTGAACCGATTTGGTCGTGGCGAGGCTTCTCTTCTTTCCGTTCCACTCTGTTCTGACTTGGCAATGAAAATCCAATCCGGTCCGGCTTGTTCTAGGAATAAGTGTTCTTCAATATTTGATCTCTTAACTTTGTGTAGCCTAACTCGCAAAGTAGGCTAACACTTCATATTGGAAAAATATGGAAATGAATAAATCAATCAGTTTTACAGCTTACCTCCGTTGGCATTGTAATGAGGTAGGTAAGTTATAGGTAAAGGAGGACAGGAAAATAAAAGATGATGATTATTTATTGTCATTGTCATTATTATACTTAGTTTATGGTACAACCTCTAGCTTCATCAATATTAAGACAGTCGACACTGCACTTGTTTTAAATGATATTACATTTCAGCTATCTTAGTTCCAACTCCATATTCGACATTACCATATATCATAACATGACATCAACAAATACATAATAAACTTTTTATGTCACATTTACTGCTAGTTTCACATCAATTCCTTGCAATTGTGGTGCAGCAACACCACTCTCAGTTGCACCACAGCAGTGCTTTTTTTTCATTTATGAAATTCATTTCAAGCTTTGCTTTGTATATAATATCATAATGCTTTTTGAATTTCAAAAACTTGGAAATTATTCTGATTTATCTACCAAACCAGTTCATCCTATGGAATGTCCAAATTGAATACGCTATTCCTGCAACCCTTCATTGAAAATGTAAGAAATTTCCTGTGCCTCTTAAATAGATCATACATATTGAGGACGACGTTGTAGCCTTCATCTTAATTCTTGTAGTTGCTTCAAATCTAAGATGTTTAAGGCCTATTTAATTGTGATTGGGCTCTTTTATACTTGCAAATGTAAAAAGAACAAATTATTAATTTAAAATAGGTGTTGCCTTTGTGCACTTGAGTTCGAAGAATGAAAGTGTTTTGCATGTAAAAGGTGAGCCAATTCCTTCTTTCTGAAATGGTATGTTCATCGATATTGTCTCTACTATTGCTACGCTTTGATTTACTTACTGTAATATATTTACTACCCGTTTGTATGTTTGTTCTGTAATTTCGCGCATTTTTGAAAATATGCCATTATTTTGTGCATACCATGCAGTTCAAGTGGTAACTGAGAATGATA
The DNA here is from genome assembly GCA_030737875.1 of Allium sativum. Classification (NCBI taxonomy): domain Eukaryota; kingdom Viridiplantae; phylum Streptophyta; class Magnoliopsida; order Asparagales; family Amaryllidaceae; genus Allium; species Allium sativum. The sequence continues at coordinate 369,197,870 of CM060920.1, forward strand.
TCAGTGTTGTGTCTCAGTTCTTATTTTTTCTAATAGAAACTTTTTCGAATATTCTCTATCTAGGTGAATAAATCCAGTCTTTATGAATAACAAATAAAGGTATGTAGTCTATCCCTGCACTTCCCTATATAGCGTTGTTGAACTTACATTTAAAGAATAGCTGCTCCACATTTTCATTGTATTGACTGCATAAAATCCATATTGGATTCAAAGCAACGTCGGATCTGTTAATTGATTAGATCAATTACGCGTCAAGATTTAATCCATTTATACGTTGAACTGGTGAGAAACATATATAGTCAAAGTATATTAGAACTGAAAATTTATATAAAAATACAACTAGGGAAGTAAGTAAGTATTGTGGGAAAAATCTATTTATCAGTAATGAATTTTCGTAAACCTTTGTCACGCGTTGGTTACAGACTACTTACGTTGTACGTAAAGCTTATGTCACTTCTGATGCATTTCACCAATAATGGCCATTTGATTGGGGATGCATGTACCACATTTGAGGAATCTTTCCTTTAAGTTCTAACCGTTAGTTTGATTGGATCAGTTGTTGTGTCTAACCAGATGACACTTGCAAGCCTTAGAAATTGACTAGTAGTGTTATTTTTTCATAATCTAATTATTTTAGTCTCCTTATGTGGCACTCAGGTTATCGTAACAATTCAACATTGCTTCTATTTTTTAGAACAATTACTTTTATTTTGATTGATAAGAATAAAGGAGGTACTCTTGAGAGATTTGATGGAAAACATGGTAATAAGACGATAACACCGAACAATGGTTTAGGATTTTTCAAGGATGCTTTATGGTTTGATATATCATTTCAGTTCTTAAATTGTATCTGAGAGAATCATTCCTTATTTCATTCTTTAATCATGGTATTTGTTCAAACCATGTTTTCAGCATTTTTCTATCTCATTCCTTAATGTTAACTTACAACAATCGATAGTTCCGTTCATTACTTAAATTGATAGAATGTGTTTATCTCATGCAATTATTTTTAATTGTTGTAGGTAATTGAAGACTTCCGGAGAAGACAATAAGCATATGTTTGTATTTTCAAGTGTTTGAAGTCTTTTTTGTAGTAAGCTAAATGATTTTCTTTTGGTTTGGTAAACTTTAGTATGTAATAGATATGTGCAGACATGGTGTATGAATATTTTGCAAATTCGAATTATAATGTGTTGAATTATCATATTTTGTTTTCATGATTATCGTTTGTATACGTTCTTATATATTTAGATTCCTATGATATTATTGTATAATATTATTTTATTGTTTAATAACACCGGATAATAATGAATATCATGGGGTAAATGAAGAGAAAACAGTGTAGTATATGCCCAACGTTTAAAAAATGCAGAGGAAAAGGAAATAGCGAGATATACACAACGTTTAAGAAATGTTGACAAAAAGAAATGGAGAAGTATACACGGTGTTTAATAAATGCTGAGAAAAGAAAATGGTGTAAGAAATAACAGCATGGCTTAAATGCTGTAAACACTGATGTTTTTACAGCATCCCTAAAAGTGTAGTTAAAAGTTCAGGCGCTATTACAACATGTCGTCATATGACGTTCTTAATTCCGCTGTTGATTTTTTTATAAAAATTTTCCAACACTGTTAACAGTATTTTTTGTAGTGATTTTACTTAATTCCTTTTATTAAGTAAATTCTTTTACATAAGCTGCTTATTAAGTTTTAATCTAATTCAAAAACTATTATCAAACTAACACTTATTCTTATGTTAATTGAATTAAATAACAGAACAATTATCTTGACATTTATAATTAGGTCGGTTTAGCACAGGTCCCTGTTAAGGTTTTAAATTAAGCTCAGGTCTGGTGTAAAAATTATTGTAAAGTAGGTCCCTATTTTTTGAAAATTCATTAAAAAAAACTTAAAAAATATAAAAAAATCACGAAAAATTAAATAAAAAACGTACACGCCAAAAAATTCATGCACTAAAACAATTGTAAACCACATCAAAACTCAAAAATACGAACGGCGTGCAAAACAACAGGTTTTTGCATCAAAACATGCACCTATTCATAAATAGTTGCATACATTCATGCTTATATTTCAGTTTTTCACCAACCTATAGTATAAATGCATACATGTATGCAGTTAGCAGCAATATACGCATTCGTTTATGCATATATTCAAATTTGGCCTGTTTTTTCAAGCATTCGCCGTTTTCAGACACTATTGCACACATTTATATACAGAATATACACATGCATCCATGCACATATTTAGAAGCCTTCCTCCCTTGTGAGTTCGTTGCACACATTCATGCATATATACGATATAGTTGCATACATGTATGCAACTATTTGTAATACATGCATCTCAGTTCAACTTTATATGCATACATGTATGCGACTATTGGTAATAGTTGCATACATGTATGCATATATTGGTCCATATTTTCAATATAAAACACTATATGAATATATGCATGTACGTATGCTACTATACCCAATAGTTGCACAGAAGCATGCAACTTTTTTTTTCGTGGACTCCCGTGGACGTTTCCAGAATTTAGAATATATTTTTTTTAACCTAAGGCCACCTTTTTTGGTCAAAAAAAAGGCAAAAGGCGGAAGATGGCACAAACAGAAGGCGGAAGTGGCAAAAACTTTTGGGCGGTAGCTAAAAACAGGGACCGGGTTTAGATATAAACTTTGAGAGGGACGCAAGCTGCATTTTAAACTTAAATAGGGACCCCAGCCTAATTTCTACTTTATAATTTCCCTTTTTTTAATAAGCAATGATTAAAACAGTTTTTTTAATAAACATGTTACTTCTCAAAGCGTTTAAATTACTTCAGAATATCTTCGATAAAATCATTATTTAAATACGCTTTAAATATATATTTAAAATGATAATCACCAGTACACTTTTCAAAATAATAAGCTATGGATTTCAAAATTAAAAGAGGCATAGAGACCACAACGGTTCTTATCCAATTGTGTTTAACTTAACCAATTTATACTAATTGCAGATGGTGAATTGTTTTGCTAAATATATTTCAAGGTTAACACTGTAACAAAATGAATTTTTGTTATGATTAATAGATGTCTAATATAATCAATAACCAAGTTATAGTAGAATGAGGATTAATTCTACTAATAGATGTCCACACATATCAATCATCACATAAGATCTTAGCAATAACCAAAATATAACATGCCCAAAATAATATTATAATAGGAGGGTGATTTGTCTTATTACACAGGTGTCCAAAATCAACTTAGATACTAGCAAAATGAGTTTTTATTTTGCTTACTAGTGTCCTTAATGTTCAATTCATTTTAAATAATAGTAGAGTAATGTCTGGTTCTACTAACAAATGCCAGCTAATTGTAACTCATGAGGTTACTTAAATGTAATAGATAATGAGATCCCTTAGGTAAAAATACCATTTCAAAATTGTAACGACCTGGATTTTTAGCCGTATAATTTTGAACATTTAAATTGTTTTAATTGTTGTAATGGAAATATAAAAGGGTATTTATAAGGAATATATTTATTAAAAACGACATTTGAACATATAATTTATAATTAAATTTAAAACGAGTTCGTAACGTCGTAGTAGTTCGTAATATTACGTTTTAAACTTCAATTGAATATACATGATCCATTATAAGTCAGATATCTTTGAAACAAAAAACATTTGAATCTATTGGACTATATTTTTCTAATAAAAGGAAAAAAAATGAGATTTCATATTATAAATTGCGTTTTATGTCCAAATAATTTTTTCCAAAAAGTCGCGAGCAACCTGGATTTTAGTAAAAAATATTTTATGGATATTAAATATTTAAAACATATTTAAAACGATGTACTTTAAGAAATAACGATTTGAAATTTATATAACTCGAATTAAAACGACGACTGAACGTATGTATTTATAATATAATTAAAACGAGCTTGTAATGTTGGGGTAGTTCGTAATATTATGTTTTGGACTTTAAATGATCAAACAAGATTCAATATAAGTCAAAAATTGTTGAAACAAGAAGCGTTAGGATGTATTGAACTAGAGTTTTCTTATGAAACTGGAAATGTAACAACCCCGCCGCTATACCCATGCTATTAAAGAACATTATAGATAATGTTGCCTAATAAAATGGAGAATACAGTTTGTTAGGGCGACCGATTATGAATATAACTTTAAACCAGCGCTAACACGTCGTACTTACTATTCTATTTAGCCTCAAAGTGAATCCTTGACGTGAACAGTCTTAGTCTAAGGTAATAACACAACGGTTTCTCATATCAGAACAATATAACATATAAAATAATTATCATAGATTACAAAAAATTAGTAATTGTCTAGACAATTTTAGAGTTTACAATATGCACTATACGCCAACACAATATGCATACAAGTCATTTTCTTTAAGTGTACATATTATAAATCCTTACATGAACCTAAGAGAACCTTGTTTAATCGTTTAATGACTTAAATCTTTGCTATCAAGCTTATATCCAAATCCGCGAGTCCTGTAAGACTGTAACCTGGAAATTCTCGGCCTGACACGAGTATATAGAATACACGGATCAGACAATCTCTAAATATCCAAGAGGTGAGGAAAAATATAACTCACAAGTGATAATTCTTCTCCAAAGAGAAAGAACAATATAATTTCCAAATCAACAAAGATACAAGAGATAATCACAACTAATTCAATATTTAATGATTTCACGTGTTGGGCTACAACAACAAAATATAATTGTCTCCGTAAACAACATGTTGCTTAAGTCCTAATACTAAGTTATCTAAATAAAAAACCCCAAAATACCATAAAACAAGATGGAAACAAGCACCACATCAACATATAAATTCTTATAAAAGTTCAGAGTAGCGTTTGTATAATCACCTTCTTATCCCACAAGATAGCACTAAGGCTCTCTCTCTCTGTCTATATATATATATATACATATATATACACATATACATATATATATATATCAACGTCAACAATAAAGGTGTAAACATTTGAAATTCAACAACTCTAGAAATCAAAATAATGAAATCTAGGAATAACATCATAAATTAGATCCAAAGCATCAAATAAAAACAAAATCAACAAAGTCAACACAACAACATAAGGTGGATCCAAAACAACAAATTTGCATGAGCATCAACAAAGAAGCTCCTCCCAAGCTTAGCCAAGTACTTTATACGTGTTCAAATTAAGGCGCCCATCACTGCGACCCCCCTGGCCGAGTGTAACTTGACCCTCCCGATCAAGCGAGCATGTATATCAAACTCCCCCCAAGTCAAGCTTCCCCCCAAAGCGAGTACTGGATCAACAGCAAACCACAATATATGTTACAGACTTTTAGTCAGTAACCCAAGCAGTGTTAACCGTGCGTCCCATACCACACGTTCTCACTGTCGGTTTACTGCCAACTAGTCAGCTTCACACTAGAAATCAACGTAAACAACAATCATCAGAAACAATGATTCAACAGCGTCAATTAGACGAATCTGGGATTAACCGATTTCATATACTGTCGTGTCCCATACTACGAGGTTAACGATACCGTTTAATTCCCATGACGCCCTCTCGAATGGTGTAGAAAAGTGGGTTTAGATGCAGAAAATATTTGATTTTAAGAAAACATGTTTATAAACAAGTTTAGAAATCATTTTTGTTATTTTTCTTGAAAGCTCTATATTTTGAAAATATTGTATATCATATTGCTTTAGGATAATTATACTTTTGAAACAAACAGAAAACATTTATCTCAAAACAATATTTTATATATAGAAAATCTTTTCAAACTTGATTTATAAAAATGTGTACAGTGTCAACAAATTCATGAAATTATTCACAAAATCTATAAATGAAGAAGAAACATCTAAGCCTCACCAATTCGAGATACGAATTAGTTTTAATATTGGCCCTTCCAATTTATAGGAATTAGTTATACGAAACAACTCAGACATGACACATAAAATCACAATTATTACACTTGAAGCCAAGAAAAGATGCAACAAGATCCCTTCAAATTCACACATTAGGGTCGAACAATACATATGCAACCAATTCATCCATCAAACAAAGTGAATCCATAGCATGCAACATACTCTATTTATTTTACACAATCGCTTCTTACATTATGTATAGATAGACGAGTCATAGGATATACATGCCATGGAAATTTAGTTGGCTATAATTTAGTGACTTATGAATAATTCACCTTACTTAATTCAATTATCAAACTAATTGTATACGTTAACATGCGATCTGTTTAAATTATTCTTATCAAATCATTATGAAAGTCCTATGCAAGTTATAAGAAATTCCACCGTTTCAAGAATGAATAGGATATATTTAGAGATATATGAGTGAATTAAATAAATTACTCACCTTAATAGCTGTATATATCTTTGAATGAAAACCAACTATAGCTGCATCACTTATCGATCAAAATACCAGCTCAACCTCGTCTTTGCTCGAGTCATCCAAGTCTGTACTACGACTGTGGAACTCGAACCTCCTGCAGCTCCGATCGAGCCATCCACGTCTGTGCTTGCCCTGATCGCATGTGCCTCCAAATAGCCATCTCTACCTCACATCGTAATCCACACGAAGTTGTCGCCGCTGTTCGATGCCAGGCATAACAAAGCTCTAGCTTAAGGCATGGGACATGCGCATTCGCTCCTTCCCTCAACGAAGTTGCCATCGCTCAAGATCCAGTATGCTAGTCGCGATTTCCCCCTTTTCCTCGATTTAGATTTCTGATGTTTTTTTTATCGGTTTTCCCCCCTTTTTCATTTCTTCTCTATCTTCTTATTTATTTCTTTTCCCGGTGGTTTCGTGATTTTTCTTAAAGAAGGTAGAAAAATGCGGCTTCTCTAGCTTAGGGCTTCCGAGAAAAGAGAGCAGGGCTCCAGACGTAGTTCCATTAAGTGAAGAAGGGGTTTTAATAGATAATTGGGTTGGGCTTCTCTTTAATTTGCTGTTAAACCTTATTATTATTATTATTTTCACCTCAAGCATAACCATTTTTAATTTGATTAAAATTGAATTACACATCTTCCAACCTAATATAGTTAGATAACTGCAAAATTCGATTTAACATCCATTCACCCTAATTATTATCCACTTAATGAAGATTCAATTTCATCCATTTGTTGATTTTATTGGATAATAATTTAATCCCAATAATAAATATAATTAAGTCGAATTTAAACCCTTCTATTTTAAACCTATTATTACTACTTCAAAATAGGGTTGTTACAGGAAATAGATTTCATCTTATAGATTATAAATTATGTCCGAATCAAATTTCCAAATAGTCGCTATGGAATTAATTAATATTTTATTGATTTATATAAATAAATAAACTAAGATTTATATATAATATGAATGCCGATTAACTCAAAATTAGCAAATATTAAATTAGAAGTTATCTACAATCCCATTAGGATATATATAGAATAATTATAATTAGTTTATTATCAATTGGATAAATAATATTACATAGGTCTTAAAAATAGCCATTTTGCAAACTACTTCCATTTCCGACAAAACCAATTTTTTTGGATCCGAAATAGTAAATTATTGTAAGATTCCAAATTTCGCGCCCATCGGAGTTGTTTTGTGATCGTGCATAATTTGAATGTGAAATGATCAACAGTGTGACTTTAAAATATTGCAACTGGAGCAAACAGAGTTGGAATTCGATGAAACAAGAATTATTAGGACCGTAATAACAAACCATACATGTATGTAAATTTTCACCCTAAGCGGAGTTCATGTGTGCCTGTACGAATTTTGAAACGACGATCGGAGTAGCGATAACTGAGAAAATAATAAAATAAAAATACAAACTTATCCTATAAGCTACCCTACCTCTATATAATATCCTAAACTTTACCCTAACCTTAACCTACCTCATTTCCACAGTCGTATATTTTTTTGTGAACCAAAGAGAAATTGAGAGCTTCTGAATTCAATATCAAATGAAATAAAAAACAATAAATTGCAAACCTTGGATCATTAAGCTCATATGAGTGTAGGCTTTGATATATATGAGTTTGACTGGGTTTAGTGAAGGTTTGGGGTTGCATGGGGTTTTACTGTAACACCCCAAAATTTAATTCACTATAACCATACTTAAAAGATAATAAATTGGAAATTACTTAATTAAACATTCAAAATTAAGTGAAACCAACTTTACCTTGCGTTCGTCTCGGAATTCTGGCTCAGATAAACCTCAAGTTTGCATAAAATGGGTAACATATGAAGAAGTTAAGAGCATTAGAAGTTTGTATATGCATAAGAGGATTATATGAATATAATTAAATAATATTCAAACTATAAAAACGAGACGAAGCGGGAAAAATAACTGGGATTCTAGACCGTTGTGGGAAGACCTACGTTCGGCCTGGGTCGACCTATGGGTCAACCTAACCATACTTAAAAGATAATAAATTGGAAATTACTTAATTAATATTCAAAATTAAGTACCGGCTTTACCGTTGCGTTCGTCTCGGAATTCTGGTTCAGATAAACCCTAAGTTTGCATAAAACGGGTAACATATGAAGAAGTTAAGAGCATTAGAAGTTTGTATACGCATAAGAGAATTATATATAAATATAATTAAAGAATATTCAAACTATAAAAATGAGACGAAGCAGGAAAAATAACAGGATTCTAGACCGTTGTGGGAAGACCCATGTTCGGCCTGGGTCGACCTAAGCATGGATGGGTCAACCCATTGACGATCTAGACTGGTTCATTTCCCTGAATCTGGACGGTTTTTCTGACTGGGTTCGTTGCTGACTCAGCACCACATGTACGAATTAGATTAAGACACTAGCATATAAAGGTTGAGATTAACTCTGTGAATCTATAAATAGGTGGCTTGCTCCCATTCTAATACACACAATTGTTCTTCACAACTTTTGCCTCCATGAATCTATTCTGAGATAAAAATATATAATATGGGAATGCTGCTGAAGCCTAGATCTACATAGATAACTTAAATTACAAGATTTGCATAAAACAACAAAAGGGATACGAGTGGAATTTTTTCTATGGCATATAGATATATATAAGTGATTTAATCTCTTCTTCACCAAGACCCACTATGAGTTCCCTGTTATTTATAGATTTGATATCTAGATTTTATCATGATAGTTAAATAAAATTGGGTTTGGAATATACAGTGTTTATAAGATAATTGTTATGCCTGTTCTTTACTGTTGTTCACCTATGCCATTGTTATAAGTAAAATATATGCCTTTATTTTCTGATAATTGATTAGTTATGTGTAGGGGTGAGTATTCGGTCGGTTCGGTTGGTTTGGACATAAAAAAACTCAAACCGAATTGAAACCGAATTTTTTTCAAACCGAACCGAACCGAACCAAATTAATTTTGGTTAATTCGGTCGGTAACCGATTTAACCGAACTTGAAGGATTTATTATTATTCAAATGATGGATTCACTCAAAGTAAGACACAAATTCATGTTTAGAGTGATTTTATATAGTTAATTTTATGTTTATGACAAGATTTGATCTATTTTCAATAAATGCCTTTATATTATATGACTAAACTAATTATTTGATGTACCACAATATCGTAAAATTAGATAATAAATTAGAAGTTCGGTTAATTCGGTTAAACCAATAACCAAATAAATTTATTTTACAAACCAAATTCAAACCGATTTAGTTTTAAAACCGAACCAAACCGACCGAAGTGAACTGGTTTGGTCGGTTAATTCGGCTTGAACCGAATATTACTCACCCCTAGTTATGTGTATCTATCTTCCTTTTCCCTATTTCTATTGTTTTATTTTATTTTATTTCTAGTCTTGCATATATGCCTGTGTGATTTGATTCTATTCTCCTTGCTCTGTTTTTCTCTTTTGTTTATGGTAAGCCTATGCCTTTGGAAGCCTAGGCTATATCCGGTTAAAGTTTGCATATAATTGGGATAATAATAAATGACATAAAATGGGGAATTTAGGCATGTTGTTAAATTGAGGACTATTTACCTATAATTTGGGAAAGGGGTACTATGCACATATTTATACTCGTTGTAAATTGATAAAAAGGTGTAATGTGCATAAACTTGCTGTAAATCGATAATATGCATAAACTTGTACATGCTGTAATTTTGGGACATAATTAAATGAATAATACGCATATATATAAACATATTAGATTGACTTAATATGGACATTAAGTAAATGACATGTTAAAATATTGCAAGTACCAGATGTAGGTTAGTAAACCACTATAGAAATTGTACATACATCTAGGTAGGTGTTTTGGGGAAGGGTTGTACACACATAATAATATGCAATATTACAACCACCCTTATTAGTAAACCTAAACCTGTTAGGTTAAACATGATTATTAGTAAGCTAAGAGGTCTCTCGTTCTGGTGTTGTATCGGGTTTTGGAGACTCTTAAATCCTAGTTACTCGGGGGTACAAGCTTAGGGGGTTTGGCTTGTGTCAATTTGCTGTTTGGAACACATATCAGTTAATATCCGTGTTGGTATTTTGTTAGAGGGCCTCTCACTAGATTGGAGCCAGGGCACGCTTTATTGAATTGGATAGTAAGAGGTTCAATTGGGAAGGTGGGTACGAGCGTGTTCTGGCGGAGTCATGAACCTGCATGAGTCCGATTAGGGAAACTAAGTCGTTGTAACACCAGTAAATAGGTCTAACACTAGTAAATAGGTCTGTGTTATATAAGTTGTTGGGTTAGGGAGTGATGTACCCTACTGTTGGGGCTGACACAGGGTATTTACGTATTAGGCTACTGATCGCACGGATAGTAATTAGGGTACACTTAATCCTGCTTTTATGTAATTAGGGTAACACCTAATCCTCATATGTAATTAGGGTACGCCTAATCCTGTTGTTATTTCAGCTGTTAATCCTATTGCTATGTAATTAAGTTAAATACCTAATCCTGTTAATCCTATTATACTAGTATTGGTGCACACACAACCTGTTTTAGGATATAAACGTGAAGCATTACTCGATCATAGTTTATTCCTGTTATTCTTGTTTATTATAATGTTCCGCTTATCTAGTTTACCTAACGTCTTATTACCTTCTCATCCAGTCTGAATATTCCTTTTTTATTTACATTTGAAAATCACTGGAACTCGCTAGATATTATGTCTGGCCCTTTTTCTTTCGCTTCTTTATTCCATCCCCCTCAGGTCCTCAGAGTGGAAGCATTCAACAGTGATTAGGACTTTCTCTTTCAGCTTGGACTTGGACTTTCTGAGATGTACCATTTTGACTTACTCTCTACTTTACTATGGCTTGCAATGAGGGATATGATTCTATGTTACTATGCTTTGATATTTTCTTTCATGAGATGTTTTAAGAGACAGATTGAGACACCTGGTTTTGATGTAATTTGTTTGAGACTATGCTTTATTTTTAATAATGAAGTTGAAATTTTCCACTGCTTATTTTATCTGTCTTGTGCATTTATATACCGTTTACCTATTGTGCTTCACAAAACTTAATGCATTCTCTTATGAGTGACATTAACAGACGTGGGTTGTCACATTTGGTATCAGAGATGAAGGTTACAAGATGTAACGACCCAGATTTTTTGTCAATTTATTTTAAATATTTAATATTGGTTTAAATATTTAGTTGATAACATAAATCTGTTTTTATATTAAGTTATCGATTTAATAATCGATTTCGATTTAATATCGAATATATTAAATTATCGTAATACGAAAATAATTCAATTCCAAAATTTAAACGGAGTTAAATTGATTTGTATAAACTATATTTGAATATAAACGATAATAAAAAAATTTCAAAGAATCTGATTTTTTCTGAATTTAAATTATATTATATGGATTTAATATGGTTATTTTATTTATACATTCAAATTAAATTTTATAGTCTATTCTGTTGAGTTCAGAATAGTGTTATAACATAGAAATATCGGTCGTTACGTTAAAATAGAGGTTCGCGGTTTCGTGTTGTGAACCCCGTAATGTTTGATTAATGGATAAGTTCAAAATCAAATCAGAATCCTTTTAAATAAACTAAAAATCATTTTATATCACATCGTATTTAATTTGATGTACCTTGCGCATTACTATTTCCTTACTGCCTAAGTATTTTCTAACTATTAATATTGCGACCTCCTCTTAATCTCTAAACAAAAATCCGAGCTTCTAAATTGAAACAAAACATGGCTACTCCTTAGTTCAAAATCAAAATCGAACCCGCACCATTTCCTTTGCAAATCAAAACCGCCACTTCCCTCTTATTTAGACCTAAATCAAAGCTTCGGTAAACAAAACAAATGGCCGTAGCCCATTCTGCTCTGCAAATTAAAAGTGATCGAATTGAGTTTCTACCTTCTCTGACCTAATTTACAAATCGCGATTCAGTAAATCAACCCCAGGATGGAAGCGCTCGCTAATTCAAAGTGGCGATAAAAGTGATAGTTGTGGGAGTTGTTCAGGATGAAGCGCAAGTTGTGTTTAAGGGTTACTGGGGGTTGCGATTTTGGATTTCGGAATCTCGATGTCAGGTTGTTCAAAGAGAATAAGGGCATCGCGATGGTTTTTGAGCACAAAGATGTCGCATATGTTTCCATGGTACGAGCTGTACATGAGCAGGTCGGAAGGTATGAGGATCGAGCATGTGCTGGATGGTTAACGTGGTAGCATCGTTTGAAGGGGAAGATGCTCACGAAAATTCAAAATTTGCTATTGTGAGTTTTCTTTGGAGCCTAAACTGTGATTAAAGATGATCAGTGGCCTATAAATGGAGTAGGGAGTAAAATGGAGCGATCGATTTGGGTTTAGTAGATGGGAAAGGCTGAAGGGTAGACTACGGTGTTGTTTGGCGAAAGAAAAGGGTGCGATAAAAGATTGGCTTTGGAAATGGGTCACTATAGGAAGATCAGTACCTGGTGATGAAAGGTATAACCTTGTTTAAAGAAAAGAAAAGAAATTTAGTAAATTAAAATTATTTAATAACAATGTTTAATTGTTTATATATTCATATACATTCAAGGTTTGAAAGTTGGACAAGGTGACAGTGTACAATAACGGGAACTACAAAATATAAGGAGGAAGAAGGGATTTACTAGGTAATCAAGTGATTTAGTTATAGCTAAATGACAATTAATCTAGTAAAATAAAATTCTAACATAGTATAAAATTCATACGATATCAGATTTGGATAAAATCATTGGCGTTGGATTCGTATGGATATAAACACCGCTTGGAAATTGATTCGAAGTAATTTGGAGCTAACTGGAATTTTTTCTAATTTTAAACATTATTTAAAATCAGATAAAACGACGATAATCATAAAGGAAAATTCCGATGAGTAAATCTCACTCACATTTCATTCAGAATTATTTTTGTTAGTTAAAAATAATTGTTTGTTGGTTGTTCGCATGCGTTGAAATATTTTTGGTGCTTATTAAATATATTAGTTATTTAGGATTAGTGTTTGTGGCTATTATTATATATATATATTGGTGGTTGGATTCCCGCAGTATCATTAGCGGATGCCCGTAGTATCGTTAGCGGATAACCCTATACGCCCCACGCTATGATAGTGGATGACCTTCTATACCACGATATCCTGCCTCGAAGCAAGATGGGTATTATTTATGTTGGCTAACGTCTGTGGATGCAAGATAAACAAGTTGGAGGGATCCAACTGGATTCCTCAAAAATATTATTGTTTGTTTTTATATATATTATCATATATGATGTGTTAGAAAACCTGTCAATTATAATTGGTTATTTTGAGTGTTTAAAATATCATTGGGCCGAAACGTTGATATATAAAAACATCGTGAAAAAGATAATTGAGACTTAAAAAAGGGAAATCTATTTTTCTAAAAAATAGAATTTGAATTTTGAATGGACAAGAAATAGTTACATGTTTTGTAAAATAAAACAAGTATAAAATTTATAAACGGTGTTTATAAATTAGAAAATGCAGTGAATTTATAAATAGTGTTTATAAATAAATAAAATGATTTTCATTGGACAATCAGGGAATTGAAATGAATTTATAAACAATGTTTATAAATAAAATGGAAAATTTTATCACTTGATAATTTGAATATTTAAATTCAAATGTGAATTTAAAAATAGAAATGGGGAATCAATTTAAAGAAGTAAAAGATGAAATTTAACTCTGATGTTCATAATGTAAAGTGAACTAAAAATAAATCCGTATGGATTTATGATTTGAATTCAATTAGATCGAATTTTTTTAAATAAAATATTTTCGAAAATATATTAGGATTGTATTAAATAGAAGTTTAAATTTAAATATGGAAATAGATTCTATATTTATATAGATAAGTTATAATAAATAAAATATTCCAAAATAAGATTTTGGTTTAATAGATTTCGAAATGGAACTTGTTAGAATTTGTAAAACAAGTAAATTTATGAACAATGTTTATAAATATAGTGAACTAATTATCTGGAGATATTCTATAATTTTAAATTCAAATATGAATTTAAAATATAATTTGAAATCTTTTCGAAAAGGCAACATTGGTTTTTATTTTGGAATTCAGAATATAAAAGGAGTTGGATTTCAAATGGAATTTGAAATGGAAAACTTGTTTTAATATATGAAACAAGGAAGTTGAACTTATAAATAATTTATTTATAAAGGAATTATAATTAAATATAGAGGATTGAATTATAAATAAATTTATAATGGAGATACGAAATAAATGGGCGATGTGGGATAATCAGAATTATTAAGTTGAATTTGGAAAATTGGTTTAATATATAATAAAATATATTATAATGGAGTTGAAATTTTATTATAAACGGATTTTAAACGTATATATATAAATATAATTAAAATGAACTCGCCGCAGCACTGCAGTTCGTAAATTGGCGTTTCAAACTTCAATTGAGTATATAGAACTCAAATTAAGTCAGAATTCTTTGAAACAAGAATTGTCAGGGCCAATTAGATAATAATTTTCTAATGGAAGAGAAAAATATGGATTTCGTCTTATAGATTTTGAGTTATGTCAAAATCAAATTTTCACAAAAACAGCGCCATAACCATCTTAAAACCGTAACGGTTTATTTAAATTTATAAAAGGATTTTAAGCAAATAAAATCCGAATCTTCATTAGAAAAATTCAGATTTGAGTTATAAAATATATCTGAACTCAAGTGGAGTAATGAAATGATTTTTGAAACAAAAAATCAGATGTTGTTAATTATTGAATAGAACTAACAAGTTTGAAGAATAATTAGTTAATGGAATTCGAATTGAAATTGGGCTTTGGATAAGTAAATTGGGTTTGTAAATTTATATTCGAAATCGAATATGACACTCGAGTTGAAAATGGAATTCGATTGGTTTATAACCAAATTAAAAATAGTATATGAACGTGATATGTTCAAATAAAATTATGAAACATGCAAAAGAGCTAATTAAAGAATAGATTAGCGAATTGAGTTAAAATGACCAGGTTGAGTTGGAATAAATTGAGAATGGATGTATATGGGTTAGACAGGTATGGAATGAAGTGTATGAAGTTTATAAATTTAGTACTCGACAAAAAGGTACATGTTTAAATTCCATATGAGTTTTTATGCGCCAAATCAGCAAGCCACTTGGCTTTTTGATTTTCTTTTTGAATGGAAAGGGCCTAGATAGGCGAGTTGAGGTTTGAACTATCGACCAGTACAAAGGAGGTTATGGAGAAATTTTCCGGAAATTTAAGGAGTTAGAATATTTTTAAGATAATTTGATAATTAGAAATCTATATATCAATATATATAGAATCTGGTGAGGAAACAAACTTAAAAATAGAATATTATAAACAAAAAGGAAATCGAAAATATGATAATTGAAAGAGAAATATATATACGTTTTAAAAATGAATAAGTAGTTTTTATGGTGTTGATGATTTGAGATAAGTGGTTTTGTCTGTTTTGAAGTTAAAGATGTCTTCAGTCCAGGTCTGAGAGGTAATTACACCCTAACTTAATATATTTCATAACTAACTGATAAACAACAAGATCCCGTCTCGAAGAGAAATGTTTGAATAAGAGTTAGTTGGATGCAGTGTTTTGGGTTGTTGTAACGATGTTTTACACAACATTTGTTTTAATCCAAGTAAGTGGAAATTTGGGAATATAATAATAAATATTTCCTGAGTATAGAAATAAATGAATGGTCGTGGAAGAGATAAGTAATTGGAATGTTTTCCAATTATAAATAGAATATATTTTCTAAGTATAGAAAATAAAAGAAGGCGATATATGGAAATGTTTTCCAAATAGCATAAGAGGTCAAGATGATTATTGAAAATATCGTGTTAACGAATATGGATAAGGAAATAGAGAATTAATTTAATTAATGAAATATTAATTAAATGGCCCAGTGATTTGATTGATGCTTTGAATGAATGTTTGTTTAATTCGATAGTTAAATAACCGACTATCGAAGTGTTTGCCAATATCATTGTCAATATGGAGAGACCGGTTGGATTATTATCCAAGAACCACTCCGTATTGGTAGTAGCATTGCGAATCAGATTATATAAAGATAATCGAAGATGGAGTAAAGTGCAAGGGCTTTTTCTATTAATGGAAATTGTGCCTTCGGTTTCGTTCAATTCCAGAACGAACGTATATGGACGAATGTCTGACAGTGTTCTTCCAATAATCGCATATATTGTTCTGTACAAATATATATGGTGGCGGAGAATTTATTCTCTTAGCAGATTATCCAGAATATATTTGTGCAATCAGTTAGTGATCTGACAATGTGGATTCAAAGTGATTGTGCTATCAATGGATGGAAAGTAATCGTAGCCTCAGGCCTCAACAACCGGGGAATGACAAAAATCGGGCAGGCAGCATGGCTATGTGGGTCGCTCCCATTAGGATGTATTATCACCTATCTAGAGAAATTCCTTTAATTCCTTATTCTATTCGATGTTGTCCCATTCGGGAAACGGTTGCTGATCCCAACCGTTGATGATATACATTCGATACACTCAAGCGAAATGAGTGGTCGGTCATGTGTGGGCCGGGTTGCAAGATGTTCTTGTTGAACCCATTGTATTCCCCTCTAGAGATACACTATCGGAAGGTGGTTCCATACCTTGTCATGTTGGAAATCCAGTCTCCAATAAGCGCCCTGCGGTTTTTGGTTTTATATTATATATGGAGCGTGAGATGCAAGCGTTCCGCTAGATTCTATTTATTTGATGTAGACATTATTATACTCACAGGATTTGATATCAAAAATATTTTGGGTTATCGTAAGGTAAAAACCATCCGTGTTTATGTGTAGATTGGTCTTACGATTATCAATTCTTTCAAAAGGAATTTTAAAGTTAAACAAACGATTGGAGTTTACTCACACCATCCCATGACTGACCCAGAGTTTATTTTGTTTTTGTTTTCCCTAAAATCTTGGGTGCCCAAATTTGTACGGGCAGTCAAGTAGTCAGGATTTTACAAATTCACTTGGAGGAGTTGAAGCGGGAGGCTTCACCAGTTAGCTATAGACAATCATATATTCCGCTGTGTACCATGTTTGTATCTGGAAACAGGTGTTTATAACTGTTCCAGAAATAGCTGTTGTGCTCTGATGATGGTATGTATATAAAGTTACCGAATTGTATTTCAAAGTTTATGTTACCTAATATATTTTATTCGTTTCGCTGTGAATTTGTGATCTACGTTTTCTTCTATTCTAATTTTTCTTTCTTTATATTTCTCATCCTCTAACTTCTTTCTAATAATGATACTTATTTTCTGTGCAATTTGGGTTGGACGTGTGGTGTTATTAGTCAACTCAGATAGTACGGATTTGCGGGCCGTTATAGTTGGTATCAGAGCTTAGGTTGAGCGAATACCTAGGCTGTGGTGTTATGCTCATTAGAGATAGGGTCAGTAGTACCCTATAATGAGTTGAGTGTATATATACGAGAGCGCGTATTCGTTAAATGATATAAAATTTTATTTATATAATATTGGTTTGGCTGTTAAGTGGTTTATGAATTCTGATCGAATCGTGGGATGCCACGAAGTCGATAAGAGTTTCTAAACACTTGAGATGAGAAATTTGACACAATATTGTTTTAATTGGGTAAATAAAATAATTTTATCCAAAATTCTATTTTGATAGAAAAGGAATAATTTTTTGAAATTATTATACTATATAGATGTGTTGGTTGTTAAAATTATAATCAAATGAGATTATAAAATTGAAATGGTTATATATAACCAAATAGAATTTGTATATGAATAAGATACACAAATGAGATAGATTAAAATTAAATTCAAACCAGAATTTTGAATTTAAATTCTGGGGAGTTGGAAAATATTTTCTGAAGTATATTAGAACAATATAGCTTTGTGTTTAAAGGATTCTGAATAATAATCATCTTGAGGTGGATTTTGGAAGTGATAAAGCACTGAACTCACTTCAGTGGCTAGAAAATTATTCTGATGATAACTGCAGCATCATCAATATTCTTTTTCGAGTTTCTAAGTGATGAATTGCTACCTTAGAAAAGTTTTTGAAGGAAATTTGTTTGAAAGAAAACAAGCTAGTTTTAAAATTCAAATGTTTTGAATTTGAAATGGTTATAAATATATGTGTATATATTTGTGTGATTTCAAAAGGATTTGAAATGAAAAACTCAGGTATTTGAATTCTGGAATTTAAATTTAACTTAAGCAAGTTAAATGGATCAAGGTAAATAAATTGATTAAAATTAATTTGAGTAAGACATAATATATATGAATGGAATATGAATTGGATGTGAATGAATGAAAACCAAAAATTTTAGTTGAATTAAAACTTGTAGAAATATGAGATGTTGAATTTCAAAATAAGTGGGTTTTTGAAAAATAAATAGGTTTGTAGCATTTTTCCTACCTTAGTAATTTCGGGGACAAAATTCTTTTAAGGGAGGAAGAATGCAACGACCCGGATTTTTTGTCAATTTATTTTAAATATATAACATTGGTTTAAATATTTATTTGATAATATAAATCAGTTTTTATATTAAGTTATCGATTTAATAATTGATTGATTTAATATCGAATATATTAAATTATCGTAATACGAAAAATAATTCAATTCCAAAATTTAAAGTGAGTCAAAATGATTCAAATGATTTGTATAAATTATATTTGAATATAAACGATAATAAAAATAATAATTTATTTTCGAAGAATCTGATTATTTCTAAATTTAAATTATATTATATGGATTTAATATGGTTATTTTATTTATACGTTCGAATTAAATTTTATAGTCTACTTTGTTCAGTTCAGAATAGTGTTATAACATAGAAATATCAGTCGATACGTTAAAATTACGGTTCACGGTTTCATGTTGCGAACCCCGTAATATTTGATTAATGGATAAGATCAAAATCAAATCAGAATCCTTTTAAATAAACTAAAAATCTTTTTATATCACATCGTATTTGTTTTGATGTACCTTGCGCAATACTATTTCCTTACTGCCTAAGTATTTTCTAACTATTAGTATCGCGACCTCCTCTTAATCTCTGAACAAAAATCCAAGCTTCTAAATTTAAACAAAACATGGCTACTCCTCAGTTCAAAATTGAACCCGCACCATTTCCTTTGCAAATCAAAACCGCAGCTTCCCTCTTATTTAGACCTCAATCAAAGCTCTGGTAAACAAAACAAATGGCCGTAGCCCATTCTGCTCTGCAAATTAAAAGTGATCGAATTGAGTTTCTACCTTCTCTGACCTAATTTACAAATCGCATTCAGTAAATCGACCCCAGGATGGAAGCACTCACTAATTCAAAGTGGCGATAAAAGTGATAGTTGTGGGAGTTGTTCAGGATGAAGAGCAAGTTGTGTTTAAGGGTTATTGGAGGTTGCGATGTTGGATTTCGGAATCTCGATGTCGGGTTGTTCAAAGATAATAAGGGCATCGCGATGGTTTTTAGCACAAAGATGTCGCATATGTTTCCATGGTACGAGCTATACATGAGAAGGTCGGAAGGTATGAGGATCGAGCAGGTGTTGGATGGTTAATGTGGTAGCAGCGTTCGAAGGGTAAGATGCTCACGAAAATTCGAAATTTTCTATCATGAGTTTTCTTTGGAGCCTGAACCGTGATTAAAGATGATCAGTGGCCTATGAATGGAGTAGGGAGTAAAATGGAGCGATCAGTTTGGGTTTAGTAGATTGGAAAGGCTGGAGGGTAGACTGCGGTGTTGTTTGGGGAAAGAAAAGGGTGCAATAAAAGATTGGCTTTGGAAATGGGTCACTGTAGGAAGATCAGTACCTGGTGATAAAAGGTATAACCTTGTTTAAAGAAAAGAAAAGAAATTTAGTAAATTAAAATTATTTAATAACAATGTTTAATTGTTTATATATTCATATACATTCAAGGTTTGAAAGTTGGACAAGGTGACAGTGTACAATAACAAGAACTACAAAATATAAGGAGGAATAATGGATTTACTGGGTAATCAAGTGATTTAGTTATAGCTAAATGACAATTAATCTATTTTAGTTTGAAAATAAAACTCTAACATAGTATAAAATTCATACGATATCAGATTTGGATAAAATTATTGGCATTGGATTCATATGGATATAAACACTGCTTGGAAATTGATTCAAAGTAATTTGGAGCTAGCTGGAATTTTTTCCAATTTTAAACATTAGTTTAAAATTAGATAAAATGACGATAATCATTAAGGAAAATTCTGGTGAGTAAATCTCACTCACATTTTATTTAGAATTATTTTTGTTAGTTAAAAATAATTGTTTGTTGGTTGTTCGCATGCATTGAAATATTTTTGGTGCTTATTAAATATATTAGTTATTTAGGATTGGTGTTTGTGGCTATTATTATATATATATTGGTGGTTGGATTCCCGTAGTATCATTAGCGGATGCCCGTAGTATCATTAGCGGATGACCCTATACGCCTCACGCTATGATAGTGGATGACCTTCTATATCGCGATATCCTGCCTCGAAGCAGGATGGGTTTTATTTATGTTGGCTAACGTCTGTGGATGCATGATAAACAGGTTGGAGGGATCCAACTGGAGTCCTCAATTTTTTTTTCATATATATTATCATATATGGTGTGTTAGAAAACCTATCAATTATAATTGGTTATTTTGAGTGTTTAAAATATCATTGGGCCGAACTGTTGATATATAAAAACATCGTGAAAAAGATAACTGAGACTTAATAAAAGGAAATCTATTTTTCTATAAAATAGAATTCGAATTTTGAATGGACTAGAAATAGTTACTTGTTTTGTAAAATAAAAATAATTATAAAATTTATAAACGGCGTTTATAAATTAGAAAATGCAGTGAATTTATAAACAGTGTTTATAAATAAATAAAATGATTTTCATTGGACAATCAGGGAATTGAAATGAATTTATAAACAATGTTTACAAATAAAATGGAAAAATTTATCACTTGATAATTTGAATTTATAAATTCAAATGTGAATTTAAAAATAGAAATGGGGAATCATTTTAAAGAAGTAAAAGATGAAATTTTACTCTGATGTTCAGAATGTAAAGTGAACTAAAAATTAAATCCGTATGGACTTATGATTTGAATTCGATTAGATCAAATTTGTTTAAATAAAATATTTTCAGAAATATATTAGGATTGTATTAAATAGAAGTTTCAATTTAAATATGGAAATAGATTCTATATTTATATAGATAAGTTATAATAAATAAAATATTCCAAAAAAAGATTTTGGTTTAAATAGATTTCGAAATGGAACTTGTTAGAATTTGTAAAACAAGTGAATTTATAAACAATGTTTACAAATATAGTGAACTAATTATTTGGAGATAATCTATAATTTTAAATTCAAATATGAATTTAAAATATAATTTGTAATCATTTCGAAAAGGCAACATCGGTTTTTATTTTGGAATTCAGAATATAAAAGGAGTTGGATTTCAACTGGAATTTGAAATGGAAAATTTGTTTTAATATATGAAGCAAGGAAGTTGAATTTATAAATAATTTATTTATAAAGGAATTAGAATTTAATAAAGATGATTGAACTATATATAAATTTATAATGGAGATACGAAATAAAAGGGCGATGTGGGATAATCAGAATTATTAAGTTGAATTTGGAAATTTGGTTTAATATATATTAAAATATATTATAATGGAGTTTAAATTTTATTATAAACGGAGTTTAAACATTTATATATATATATATATATAATTAAAACGAACTCGCCACAGTACTGCAGTTTGTAAATTGGCGTTTCGAACTTCAATTGAGTATATAGAACTCAAATTAAGTCAGAATTCTTTGAAACAATAACCGTCAGGGCCAATTAGATAATAGTTTTCTAATGGAAGAGAAAAATTTGGATTTCGTCTTATAAATTTTGAGTTATGTCAAAATCAAATTTTTAGAAAAACAGCGCCATAACCATTTTAGAACCATAACGGTTTATTTAAATTTATAAAAGGATTTTAAGCAAATAAAATCCGAATCTTCATTAGAAAAATTCAGATTTGAGTTATAAAATATACCTGAACTCAAGTGGAGTAATAAAATGATTTTTGAAACAAAAAGTAAAATGTTGTTAATTATTGAATAGAACTAACTAGTTTGAAGAATAATTAGTTAATGGAATTCAAATTGAAATTGGGCTTTAGATAAGTAAATTGGGTTTGTAAATTTATATTCGAAATCGAATATGAAACTCGAGTTGAAAATGGAATTCAATTGGTTTATAACCAAATTAAAAATAGTATATGAACGTGATATGTTCAAATAAAATTATGAAACAGGCAAAAGAGCTAATTAAGAATAGATTAGTGAATTGAGTTAAAATGACCAGGTTGAGTTGAAATAAATTGAGAATGGATGTATATGGGTTAGACAGGTATGGAATGAAGTGTATGAAGTTTATAAATTTAGTGCTCGACAAAAAGGTACATGTTTAAATTCCATATGAGGTTTTATTTGCCGAATCGGCAAGCCACTTGGATTTTTGATTTTCTTTTTGAATGGAAAGGGCCTAGAGAGGCGAGTTGAGTCTTAAACTATCGACCAGTACAAAGAAGGTTATGGCGAAATTTTCTGGAAATTTAAGGAGTTAGAATAATTTTAAGATAATTTGATAATTAGAAATCTATATATCAATATATATAGAATCCGGTAAGGAAATGAACTTAGAAATAGAATATTATAAACAAAAAGGAAATTGAAAATCTGATAACAGAAAGAGAAATATATATACGTTTTAGAAATGAATAAATAGTTTTTACGGTGTTGATGATTTGAGATAAGTGGTTTTGTCCGTTTTGGAGTTAAAGATGTTTTCAGTCAAGGTCTGAGAGGTAATTATACCCCAACTTGATTGATTTCATTACTAACTGATAAACAACAAGATCCAGTCTCGAAGAGAAATACTTGAATAAGAGTTAGTTGGATGTAGTGTTTTGGGTTGTTGTAACAATGTTTTACACAACATTCGTTTTAACCCAAGTAAGTGGAAATTTGGGAATATAATAATAAATATTTACTGAGTATAGAAATAAACGAATGGTCGTGGAAGAGATAAGTAATTGGAATGTTTTCCAATTATAAATAGAATATATTTTCTAAGTATAGAAAATAAAAGAAGGCGATATATGGAAATATTTTCCAAATAGCGTAAGAGGTCAAGATGATTATTGAAAATATCGTGTTAACGAATATGGATAAGGAAATGGAGAAGTATTTTAATTAATGAAATATTAATTAAATGGCCCAGTGATTTGTTTGATGCTTTGAATGAATGTTTGTTTTCTTTGATAGTTAAATAACCGACTATCAAAGTGTTTACCAATATCATTGTCAATATGGAGAGACCGGTTGGATTATTATCCGAGAACCACTCCGTATTGGCAGTAGCGTTGCGAATCAGATTATATAAAGATAATCGAAGACGGAGTAAAGTGCAAGGGCTTTTTCTATTAATGGAAATTGTGCCTCTGGTTTCGTTCAATCCCAGAACGAAGGTATATGGACGAATGTCTGACAGAGTATTTCCAATTATCGCATAATTGTTCTGTACAAATATATATGGTGGCGGAGAATTTATTCTCTTAGCAGAATATCCAGAATATATTTGTGCAATCAATTAGTGATTAACGGATCTGACAATGTAGCATTCAAAGTGATTGTGCTATCAATGAATGGAAAGTAATCGTAGCCTCAGACCTCAACAACCGGGTAATGACAAAAATCGGGCAGGCAGCATGGCTATGTGGGTCGCTCCCATTAGGGTGTATTATCACCTATCTAGAGAAATCCCTTTAATTCCTTATTCTATTCGATGCTATCCCATTCGGGAAACGGTTGCTGATCCCAACTGTTGGTGATATACAATCGATACACTCAAGCGAAATGAGTGGTTCGTCATGTGTGGGTCGGGTTGCAAGATGTTCTTGTTGAACCCAGTGTAATCCCCTCTAGAGATACACTATCGGAAGGTGATTCCATACCTTGTCATGTTGGAAATCCAATCTCCAATAAGTTCCCTGCGGTTTTTTGTTTTATATTATATATGAAGCATGAGATGCAAGCGTTCCACTAGATTCTATTTATTTTAGGTAGACATTATTATAATATCACTGGATTTAATATCAAAAATATTTTGGGTTATCGCATGGTAAAAACCATCTATGTTTATGTGTGGATTGGTTTTACGTTTATCATTTCTTTCGAAAGGAATTTTAAAGTTAAACAAATGATTGGAGTTTACTCACAGCAGTCCCATGACTGACCCAGAGTTTATTTTGATTTTGTTTTCCCTAAACTCTTGGGTGCCCAAATTTGTACGGGCAGTCAAGTAGTCGGGATTTTACAGATTCACTTGGAAGAGTTGAAGCAGGAGGATTCACCAGTTAGCTATAGACTATCATATGTTCCGCTGTGTACCATGTTTGCATCTGGAAACAGGTGTTTATAACTGTTCCAGAAATAGCTGTTGTGCTCTGATGATGGTATGTATATAAAGTTACTGAATTGTATTTCAAAGTTTATGTTACCTAATATATTTTATTCGTTCCACCGTGAGTTTGTGATCTTCGTTTTCTTCTATTCTAATATTTATTTCTTTTCATTTCTCATCCTCTAACTTCTTTCTAATAATGATTCGTATTTTCTGTGCAATTTGGGTTGAACATGTGGTGTTATTAGTCAACTTAGATAGTACGGATTTGCGGGCCGTTACACCAGATCAAAGAAAAAGTTTTCAAAATTATTTTTAAAATCAAAGTATTTAAAAAAACTAGTTTTTGATAATCATATCCCTTAAGGCCATATTCAATATTCTCTCGATCTCTTGTTGAATCTTTTGTTTCTTCTCTTTCAGCATGTCTAGGGCACCCGATCTCCCTAAGGGAATTCCACTACCGACATGCTTCCGTAGATGACCTGAGGCTACGATACCTGCAGGAGGACAAGGAGATGCCCCACCCACAGCTGCTGCCGTTGTAGCTCCACCTCTATGAGTATATAACTTTTCTAGGTTATGTTAAGATTTCTGTGATATGGGTGGAAAGACGTTCCGTGTTACCGAGAGCTTTGTTGAAGCATGGAATTGGCTAAGAGAGACGGAGAATGTGTTTGGTCTTTTTGAGTTCGACGATAGAAGGAAGATACAGTTGGCTGCATGGCAACTAAAGGACGAAGTTTCTTACTAGTGGGAAGTAACACAGGAGGACAACTTGTAACTACTTGGGATGATTTCAGACAGAGATTCTAGATGAAATTCTTGTCTCAAGCGGTAGAAGGACTACAGACGGACATATTCTTGGCTTTGAAACAAGGGGACATGACTGTTAAGGATTATGTGAATAAGTTTAATTAGCCGGCAAGATTTAGTCTGGAT
This sequence comes from Allium sativum, assembly GCA_030737875.1. Taxonomy (NCBI): domain Eukaryota; kingdom Viridiplantae; phylum Streptophyta; class Magnoliopsida; order Asparagales; family Amaryllidaceae; genus Allium; species Allium sativum. The sequence goes on from CM060920.1 coordinate 369,223,820, forward strand.
TTGGTGAATACACCCTATAAAAAGGCTCTTAGGTTTGCGAGAAGGTTGAATCAACCTCTCCAAGAACTTGGATTTTCTCATATACCGATGGGGGCTACATTTGAAAGGCTTGTTGACATGGCTCTTATGCACGAAGATGGTAAGGATGAGAAGAAAGACAGTAAGATGGAGGAGACACATGCTAAAGGCAAGAAAAAGAAATGGTGGCCCAAGAAAGGAGCACAAAAGAAAGGAGGTAAGCCTAATAAGGCTAAAATCAAGAAAGATATCAAGTGTCATGGTTGTGGAGCTATGGGTCATTTTGTGAAGGACTATAGAAAGGCAAAGAAAGCCTTCTTTAGATGTGGACAAGTAGGACACTTCACCAAGCAATGCCCTAGCAGACTAGGACAAGAGGCAGGAACTTTTGGATAAGTACATGCTTTAGAGGCTAATGGACCTGATCTGAAACGACCCAAACTCACCCTTTTGGGAAAGCCCGGATTGAGTTGAGAACATGACAAATCAGAACACAAAAAAAAAATTGTTTCATTGCTGTTACAATAATTTACATTAGAGTACAAGAATATGACAGAGTATGAATAACTAATACACAATGGAAAATATCAGAGATTAAATACATTGCATCGCAGCGGAAAAATAATACATAACACAACCAAAAGAGATACACGGATACAGAGCTTTCCGAATATCGTTCCAGCTGTAAACCAGGATCCTGTGAATATAAATATGCAAAACAAAAACTACTAGCTGCCCGTGTGGAAAATAGGGATACCCAGAGTTTAGGTTAAAACAATAAACTCCAGGTCAGTCATGTGACTGGTGTGAGAACTAAAACAATTATTAAATCTTTACTTTAAAATAAAGTAAATCAAGGGACCACACCATATAACACGGAACGGGTTTCCTCCCAAGAATGCTAGTGCATAAAACAAACAGCGCAATTCTTTTTAAAAAATGAAGCTATTTTAAGACTCAGATTCCACCACACAATGCAACGCAAGCCAAAGGATAGAGTTTTACCTTATAATAGCCAAACATGCTTAATACGTTTAAGACAAATCATTTTGATACTATTATAAGTGTATAGTGTATAAAACAGCTTCAAATATAAATGTATCAATCATGGATGACATAGTATCCCATGCTACTATGTCGCCATACTAGTTCTGCAATTAAAACCGAAATGCCACATATTGGAAATTGGATTCCATATATGAACCAAGGCAAGGGATCGTCCTTACCGAATTCGAAACTCTCTAGTCTGAGCCTCAGGATCAGCCGCAACTACACCTTGGATCTTCAGGGTCGGTCATCTCTTACGTTTAAGGATTGGTAATTCCTGAACAATAGGTTTCCCCGCACTATGGGGCATAAATCTGGTCAGTATGTCGACCATATCATCCATCGACCCCGTAGTGACCAATATTTCCGAGGTACCTCGCTTTCCATCATCCACATAAGTAAAAATGTCTGGGCTCCATACCATGGCACCACTCCTAGCTAGAATTCTCCCTGCAGTCCTTTCCCGTTTTTGGTTCATACCGGGGTGCGAGGCTCACGAATTAATGCTATACACAAAGCTATGCCCTTTAAGGACGTGCTTTGATCATCAACCACAAGACTCTGCTTTTCAACAGAAGCCTTGATCACTGCATCTTTGTATGCCACACAGACAATTCACGCCATGCAACTGATGTCTAGCAATATATAACCTCTGAGCCCATACGTCTCAAAGAAGGGTGTTAAGCAAGAGAACAAATTCTCCGCCACCAAATAAATATGTATTTAGTAGAGATCAATCAACATAGAGTAAAATCCGATGTCAGACACACATCCATTTAATAGTTCGTTCTGGGTCTGAACGAAACCGGAGGCACCTTATTCCTCGTCCCATATGTCCAATACAGGAGAGAGTTCCTCACATATCCAGTCGATCTCCAAGTACGTCTGGACGATCACCACTTATTACCTTGTCTTGGGTGTACCGCCCAATCAAGACATCAGTAATCATCCAAATAATGTGAAGAACTCCGGTCTTCAACCACCATCTTCATTGTCGACTTATCGTCGAATCAATTATTCAGAATGGGTATAAACCCTGCCTTTTCGAATAACTGGCGTATATAATTAACAAGTGTTATAAAAACACAACATACGCCTCATTCTAATCCAGAATATTCTTTTATACAAATATTCTTATACTTTGGGAAAGGTTCCCGTTAATTTTATCAAAGATAAATCCTTTAAATTTATTCTTTATTCTTCCTTTGGATATCAATTCAAACGAAATTAAGGTTTATCCAAACTAGTCGGGATTAACGCACCTTACCGATGTAATCATTTGTTATATTTCCCAATCCCAGCCTATTCATCCCATGGAGAAAAACTGGTAATACTCCATATCTAACACCACGGTGTTATCGGTAAATTTAATTACCATTTCACGTTCAAATCTAATTAAAGATTTAACTAATTCTTGGAGTAAAACTGGTGGTACTCCAATCTTGATCATTTCTCAAATTTGATAATTTAAATCATCACATTCTCTATTCAATCTAATTAAAGATTCATTAAAACTCCACTTAGTTTTAATCTTCCCAAAAATCAATATTAATGATTACTTAACTTTGGAAACACAAACATGCCGCATCCACAATCTACACCGTACTATTGATTTGTCCCGATATATAACCTCTAAGTTCGTACGTCTTAGAGAAGAGTGTTAAGCAAGAGAATAAATTCCCCGCCACCAAACAGATATATATATAGTAGAGATCAACCATACAGTTCGAAATACAATGTTAGGCATATAATTCTGTCTTTAACTGGGTTAAAGAACTAATGTCATTTTAAAAACGCAGTTCACGATAAACCCAAATCACATTCCATTAATTAGGGAATTTTCACGGAAAACAGATCAATATATAATCGATATCAATTTCCATATCTAACTAATAATATAAATGGAATAGTGACAAAGCCTTTTATATTCTATATATATTAACAGTCTTCCTCCATAGAAGCTCACTTCGATTATTATCAAATCGAATTCCATTCAATTCCAATTTATTTTATTAAATTGGAAAACTTTACTTTTGAAAATTTCCATTAAATCTTAATAAAAAGATTTATAAATTTCGAATGACATTTCACTGTAAATCGAGTTAAAGAATGAATGTCATTAAAACATATTTCACAATAAACCCAATTCACATTCCATTCTATTCTAATTAAATGTTAATTAACTGGAACCTCTAATAATCTTGATTACAAGATTTATTCTTCTCACACGGGGTTCAAGAATAGTGTTACTGAAAACACCATTCACGAAAAACCCAAAATCCAATTCTTTTATTCAATTCCAATTAAATATCAATTAATTGGAAAACTTCACTAAATCTTTAACTAAAAGATTTATTCTTTTTCTCAATTAGGTTTAAGAATAGTGTTATTTAAGACACCATTCACGACAAACCCAAAATCCCATTTGATATTAAATACAAGACTCTGAATAGAAATTATATCGGCTTATATTCAATATCAAATTTTGAAGCCAACAGATATCGTATTGGAAATAACGATATAAATATATCTTCCAAATTTCCATAACAATATCCGTATAATCAAGAAATCCAACATCGAAATATTCCGAAGATGATTTCCATTATAATCCACTCCAATTCATATATTGGAAATTCTAGTTATATTAAAACCCATTCTCAATCCGATTTATTTATTTAAAAATAATTGGATTATAATTCTAGTTAATAACTTGTTCATTTCGATACAAATATATTTTTATCTTTTTAAATATGGAATTTTTCATCCCAGTTCTTTCCAAATAATTTATTATGATTTTACACAAATTAATAATATTTTTAATAATTTTATTAAGGCCTTTCAGTCGATTTCCATAAACGATCATCGAACTGCACTTACAACGACCTTTTCCAAATTTGATTTGGACATAATTTCAAATCCAACCATTAGATTTCAAATCTCTTATATTCGTTGGACTGATCTTTTCGATACGAACCCATCGGTTCCGGTTTTAAGAGAATCCGATGGTCGGATCTCTCGTAATATCAATTCAAAGTAAGTGGTCGAAATTCGTGAACGGTCGCGGCGCAACGCGTTCTATTCAGGCCATTAAATATATATTATATATATAATATATTGTATATATTTCATCGATTTCCATTTAAAACGTACTTTATAAATAGTTTTAAATTCGTTTTAAAAAAGATTTCAACTTCATTTTCAATTTTTAAATCAAAATTGAATATTCCATGTCATTATAATATATAAACGATAATATTTTTAAAATGTCAGATTTTGAAATAATTTCCTTTTCGATATTCGTTATGAAAATGAATTAAATCGATATAAATATTTTTCGCGTCAAAATGTGCAAATTTAATCATTACGGCTTCATATATTTAAATGTTTTCGTGTCCACCCAGAATCGGACATCAAAATCAGATTTTTAATCCTTTACTGAATATTATTTTAAAGTGTTCCTTATTTTCAAATATTCATTATTTTCTGAATTAGAATCAGACACAGTCAACTACCGTATAATGTTATTTATGTGGATTTCTTACACACATGTACATAACAATAATCATACACAGTCAACCATCATCCAAAGTGCATTACACAACCGCATAAGCATTAAATATAAATAATTAACGCTTATAATAGTCTGTCAACCAATTGATTGACATACAACTAAATATTGGGATTAGCGTATGTCCAATATCATCCCAATACCCGTGTATTATTTGTGCAGTTGGGCGATGTGTAAAATTTATCGTCCCAATCAATATCGGTTAAATGGGTGTGCATAAACAAATCGTCCGATTTGTAAATGAATATTTATTTCAACACATGACCATTTTATATGGTTCATATATTCAATAAAATATATATTTTTATTGTTCAAATATTTTTATTCCATACATGAATATTTTATAAATTATATTCATTCAATAAAAATGATATTTTTATTGTTCAAACATTTTATTCCATACATGAATATTTTATACATTATATTCATTCAATAAAAATGATATTTATATTGTTCAAATATTTTATTCCATAGATGAATATTTTATATATTATATTCATTAAATAAAAATGATATTTTTATTGTTCAAATATTTTATTCCATACATGAATATTTTATATATTATATGCATTCAATAAAAATGATATTTTTATTGTTCAGATATTTTATTCCATACATGAATATTTTATATATTATATTCATTCAATAAAAATGATATTTTTATTGTTTAAATATTTTATTCCATACATGAATATTTTATATATTATATTCGTCCAATAAAAATGATATTTTTATTGTTCAAATATTTTATTCCATACATGAATATTTTATATATTTCATTATTCAATAAACACAACACAGTCAATTCAATCCAAACAAACAATCATGGTTTGTACAATCAATGGTGTCGGATGCTGCTAAGCACTGTCTGCATCCTAGCATATATTAAATTGTAATAAATTTGAGTGAGAAGAAGTTCTCACATTCATTTCCACTCCTTCATTCCTTTATTTCTGAATTTCTGTTCGGTTTGGATTTGAATTTTCTTGAGATTCCAACGTGCACTAAATTGGACCCGGTCAATTTTGTTGCAAAGCTCTCGGCTCCACGATCGCAACGAATCCAGTTTCGCGCGAATTGGACCTCGTATGAGAAAGATATGGTAGTCAACGCGTTAATTACACTTCGTATTAATTAAAATAGAATTAACGTAATTAATAACGTTTTAAAAAAAAAAATGCTACCCTTCCTCTTCGTCTTCTATCCAGGAAACCGCTCCACCATCTTCAAAGTTAGGGTTGGACCTTTCTCCCTCCACGTCGCGCGTGGACCAGATCGCCATCCCTCACACGCTCCGCCCCCGTGATCACCAACTACGTCTCTGACGGCATCAGACTCGGTGGCCCCTTCGAGCCCCAAATCGACTTCGAACGGCGGACCTTTCTAACCCGAAATTGAGCTCAATAGTTAACAAAATTCGAGCTTCCTTATATGGATTTGAAGCCTATTATTTGATCTTCATTTTTCTCTCCAGGATCACCTTCTAATTCGCAGTGGATTGGTCGAGAATTGAGGATTTAATTTTGAAGAATTCTGGCCCTTTATCGCCTTTGAACGACGGCAGAAAAAAATAGGTTTTAGGGTTTTTTCATTGGCCATCATATTTATATAAATTGTATTTTATATTTAATAATTATTTCATTTTCCAAAAATACCTGTTTATTGAGACGAACTCCAAATCAAACCCAACGACTGTCGCCTCTAGACAAATACCCCTATTCCAGACACAATGAAATATTTCCCGTAAGCCAATTCGACTGTTTCGATCAGTTTTCGCCAAAATTAAAATATAAATCAATATATATTGAATTTAATGAAAATAAGGCTCAGGTCCCTAAAAGCAAACTTAATTAGGCTCACATCCGGTCATAAATTTATTGTAAATTTAGTCCCTATTTTTCAAAAATTCAATAAAAAAAAATAAAAAAAATATGTAAATTTATAATTAATTTAAAAACGTAAACACTGAAAAATTCAGATCAAAAAACAATCAAACAAGGCGTCAAAAAATAAAAAATAGAAGAAAAAAAAAACGAAATTGTAGTTTAATGCATAGAAGTATGCAAGTATATGTATTTTCCTGCATACATCCATGCACGTTTTCAACGTAGCTTGATTTCTTTGCATACATGTGTGCAAGTACTGCGTGATTTTGGCATACATGTGTGCATAAATTCGTCTGTATAAATATCATTTTAAATTTCTGCATGAAATACTTGCATACGTATGTGCATGTATTCCAATTAGTTGCACATAAGTGTGCTAGTTTTGGTATAGAATTTCAGAAGAAAACAACGTATGCAATATTTGCATATATGTATGCAACTATGAGCAAAAGTTGCATACATATAAACAACTTTTTTTATGATGGACTGCCGAGGATATTTCATGATTTTAGGATTTTTTTTTATGTAATAGCGCATTTTATTTTACTAAAAAAAGTAAGCATGGAAGAAAAATGTACTGGAGGCGGAACTTTTCAAAACTTCCAAGCGGAAGGGAAAATAGGGACCGGGATTGTAAATGAAACATGACAGGGACGTGAGTTTTATTTAAAACTATAATAGGGACCTGTAAAAAATGCACCCTTGAATTTAAACGTACATTTTAATTTAGCGGGGCCACATACTGACTCCAAAAATTACAGAAAATTAAATTTAGCTTTGTTTTGTCGATACGGTCCTAACAAAACTAATTTCATCAAATTTGGAGACCGTTTGAAAAATGACCATTTTCTGGTCGATTAAATTCAAACTGAAATCACGAGACACGTTTTCTTTTGCCACGCTCACATATTGATTCCAAAAATTATGAGAATTGGAATTTAGCAATAATTTGACATTCTGGATCCAAAAAAAGTGGCCTCGTCGAAAATGGAGATCGTTTGCAAAATGGCTATTTTTAAGGGCTTTATATATATTAAATTCCATAGCGACTATTTTGGATTTTTAACTGGCCATAACTTTTAACTCCCGTTATGAAATCTGAAATTTTCACATCCTTGGAAAGATATTTTCAAATAGATTCAAATATTTCTGGTTTGACTGAAATCCGGTTTATTTTGAATCCCGTTCATTCATTTGAAATCTGAAATCGAATTTTCAAACTACCATGCCATTTCAGGCTCGTTTTATAATTAGAATAATTTTATTCGTTCTAACTTCGATTAAAATAAATTTTTAGTCGTTATTATTTAAAATAAATCATCTTAAATATTCAAAATACATTAAAATAACTAAAATAAAATTTTCAAATTGGTTATGAAATTCCGGGTTGTTACATGATCGAGATAGCAAAGTCATGGTTGAAGGTTTGATTTCCCTTTTTGACTATCCTGCTAGAACCCTGTTTGATTCTAGCGCTTTACATTTGTTTATATCCAGTACGGTAGTAGATAATCTACACCTTAATGTTGGTATAATTTTTGATCCTGTAGTAGTCTCAAACCACATGGGAGGATCGACTCATTTATCCATGATGTGTAGGGGTTTGAGAATTTCTATCTTGGGCATCGAGTTTGAATGTGACGCATACATGTTAGGCTTTATGGGCTATTTTTTGATTCTAGAAATGGATAGGCTAGCCATGTATGGTTCCATGCTTGGCTGTGAAAAGAGAGTAGTTAAACTTTTTACTTGTAATGGTAGAACTCTCCAAATTTCCTGTAACCCCACGGGGGTCAATAATGCTTAGTTTTCTAGAATCACTTGATATTTTTATTGACAATTTGCGATCTGAACCCGTAGTGAGAGATTATCTAAATATTTTTGATGAAATTAAGGGACTACCTCCAAGGCGTGAGATAGACTTCTATATTTTCTTGGCAGAGAACGCGAAGCCAGTTGCTCTACCAATGCGCCATATGGATTCAATAGAGAGGAGGGAGCTTAGTAAGCAATTAAGGGAGCTATTCAAGAAAGGTTTTATTATGTGAAGCATTTCAGAGTGGGGAGCTTCAATAGTCTTTGCAACTAAGGTAGACGGCTCACTTCTTCTATGCGTGGATTATAGGGAGCTGAATAAGCTTACCAAGAAGAATATGCACCCGCTTCCGAGAATTGACGACCTATTTGATCAGCTAGTAGGCGCATTAGTTTTTTCTCGCAAATGGATTTGGCTACAGGATTTCATCAACTGAGGGTGGCATAGGACAACATTGGTAAGACTACTTTCAGAACTCGAGACGATTTCTTTGAATGGTTGGTTATGCCATTTGGGCTAACCAATGCACCCGCATATTTTGTGGACTTGATGAGTAGGGTGTTTAGTTAGTTCCTGAACAAGATTTCAGTGGTCTTTGTGGATGACCTTCTGATCTTCTCAAAGAATGAGGAGAAACATGCCCATCACTTAGGAGAGGTTCTACGTATTCTTAGGTTACATCAACTCAAGGAAAAATTTTCTAAGTGTCACTTTTGGAGAAAGGGAGTAAGGTTCCTAGGGCATGTAGTCTCCAAGGACGGGACATCGGTGGACCCCGTTAAAGTCGACACAGTTCAAGATTGGAGGGATCCAAAAAATGGGATGGAGGTAAGAAGTTTTCTAGGGTTGGCTGGCTATCATAGAAAGTTTATCAGGGACTTTGCAAGAGTATCAGCCCCGCTCATCCGATTGACGAAGAAGAACTTGGCTTTTTCATGGAGCATTGAATGTGGGATGCCTTTCAGAGATTGAAAACGGCTCTAACAACTACCCCGGTTCTTACACTCCCCAATGGAAGCAAGATGTTCATGGTCTACAAGATGCTTGTGGCACAGGGCTTGGTGCCATTTTGATGCAAGAGGGAAGGGTAGTATGCTATGGTAGCAGATAGCTGAGAGTTCACGAGAAGAACTACCCTACCCATGATCTCGAGTTAACTGCATTAAAGTCTTGGCAACATTATCTACTTGAAGAGAGGTTTGAGGTATACATGGATCATGAGTCACTCAAATACTTGTTCTCACAGAAGGATTTCAAACTAAGGCAGTAATGGTGGATGGAGTTCCTAAAGCCCTACAACTCTGAGATAGCTTATATCCTGGACAAGGGTAATGTAGTGGCGGATGCGTTGAGTAAGCAAAGGATGACTTTGAGTCCTTTATTCGTAGAAAGGCATAGCTTGGAGTACATCTCAACCATTTATTTTAAGCCTTCTACTGATTTCACATTGGGACTGTTAGCATCATTGGAGGTGCGACCTACTCTATTGGAGCGTGTTGGATCCACGCAATAGGAGGACCTGCATATATCTGACATCTTGGGAAGGCTTGGTAGAGGAGAGACTTCTAGTCACCTAGATAGATACACTGTGGACAAGAAAGGGTGGCTAAGACGAGATGGAAGGCCATGTGTCCCTAGGATTGGGGAATTGCTAAAGGAAGTGCTTGAGGAAGATCATCATTCTCAAATGATTATACATCCGGGCGGCGACAAGATGTATCGAGACATGAAGAGAGTTTTCTTTTGGACTGGCGTGAAGAAGGATGTGGCGGAATTTGTAGCTCGATCCTTGACTTGCTGTGAGTAAAGGATGAAAATAAGAAACCCGACGGATTGATTCAGCCCTTGGATGTCCCACAATGGAAGTAGGAGAGCGTCTTTATGGATTTCGGTGATAGGTTTTCTCGATCAAGCAAGGGCAATACAAGCATATATGTGATAGTGGTAGACTTACGAAGAGCGCTCTCTTAATACCTACCAAAAGTAAGAGGACGACAACTTGGATGACATCAGTATATCTTCGACAGATAATTCGACTTAATGGGGGTACCTTTTAGTATAGTCAGCGACAGGGACCCCATCTCTACTAGTGAGTTTTGGAAGAGCTTACAAGAGGCATTAGGTACACAGCTATGTTTGAGCACGACATATGACCCTCAAATAGACGGACAGACTGAGAGAGTGAATAGAGTTCTTGAGGATTTTCTAAGACTATGTATCATAGACTTTGGAGAGACTTGGGAGGAGCATCTCCCATTGGTTGAGTTTGCTTACAACAATAGTTACCAATCGAGCATAAGCATGACACCGTTCGAAACATTATATGGATGATCACGTAGAGCGCTGGATTATTGGTGGGAGTCTATGGACAAACTTCTACTTGGACCTGAGATGATTCGAGAAACTTTCGAGAAGATTGATCTTATTCATCGAAGAATGAAAATAGCTCAGGACAGGCAGAAATCATATGCTGATAGAAGGAGGACCGACTTGGAATTCGAAGTGGGAGATATGGCCTTTATTAAAGCATCACCTCTAAGGAATGTAGTTCGCTTTGGCTTAATAGGGAAGTTGGCGCCGAGATTTGTTAGGCCATTCCCTATAGTAGAGAGGATAGGTCAGATGGCCTACAGGATCAAATTACCGGATAGACTGTCGGGTGTACACGATGTGTTCCACGTTTCCCATTTGAGGAAATGTTTACATGATAAGGCAGAGATAATGGAGCCGAGCACACTTGAAGGCATGGAAGTTGAGAAGGAAGCATCAGTTAGAGGAGTTCCTACTCATATCCTTGGATAAGAGATCAAGAAGCTACGTACTAAGGAAATCAGATTGGTGAAGGTACAATGGGAAGAAGACCACGAAGATGGAACGTGGGAACTCGAAGGTAGGATTCGCGCTTCTTATCCTTTTCTTTTTGAAAGTACGTCCTTGACTTCTTTTTTGAGCTTTTACTTTGCATTTGCTTCTATCATACAAGTATGTTTATCCTTTCGTTCGAACCTTCGATCCATAGGTAGAATCCAATGGTTCGAAACATGCATTTGAAAAATGTTATGATTGATGGTGACAAGTGGATACTAGTGTTTTCTAGTTGTTGCTCATGGATGCATATACACACATTAGGCACTAGATCGGCTCAAGCACCGACATCTTGCATATAGATGAGTGTGAATTTTAATATCCTATGGATGGAAATGGATGAATCATCATATGGATGTTGCACTTTGGTGAATGATCGTGCACACATATGGAGTTTAATATGTTACACTAGGGTTATTTGCATGCATATTGGGTACATGGCACAAACATATATTGAATTAAGCAAGTCAACTAAATCAGTTGATGGCCTAATTTTTGCATTGGTGTACGGACATATACACACAACACCTTTTCATGTATTCATACAAGAATTAGAAATTCTTAAGGACAATGGATGCCTATGGATGAGTAGAGAGATGTAGGTGGTTGTTAAGATAGTAACATTCTTCTTAACTTGGGGATTTCGAGGACGAAATCCTTTAAGTAGGGGAGAATGTAACACCCCAAAATTTAATACACTATAACCATACTTAAAAGATAATAAATTGGAAATTACTTAATTAAATATTCACAATTAAGTGAAATCGGCTTTATCGTAGCCTTCATCTCAGAATTCTGGTTCAGATAGACCCCAAGTTTGCATAAAATGGATAATGTATGAAGAGGTTATGAGCATTAGAAATTTGTATACGCATAAAAGGATTATATACAACTATAATTCATGAATGTTCAAACTATAAAAACGAGACGAAGCGAGAAAAATAACCGGTATTCCAGACCATTGTGGGACGACCTACGTTTGGCTTGGGTCGACCCAAGCATGGATGGGTCGACCTAGTGGCGATCTGCGCTGGTTCATTTCTCTGAATGTAGACTGTTTTTCTGACTAGTTTTGTTGCTGACTCGGCGCCACATGTACATATTAGATTAAGCCCTAGATCTATAAATAGGTGGCTTTCTCCCATTCCAATACACACAATTATTCTTCACTCCTTCTATCTCTATGTATTTATTATGAGATAAAGATATATAATAGGGGAATGCTGCTGAAGACTAAATCTACAGAGATAACTCAAATTACAAGATTTGCATACAACAACAAAAGTAGGAGTGGACCTTTTTTCTATGGCATATAGATATATATAAGAGATTTGATATCTTCTTCACTAAGAACCACCGTGAGTTGCCTGTTATTTTTAGATTAATACCTAGAATATATCATGAAAGTTAAATAAATTAGGTTTAGAATATACTATGTTTACAAGATAATTGTTATGCTTGTTCTTCACTGTTATTCACCTATGCCATTGTTATAAGTAAAATATATTCCTTTACTGTTAGATAATTGATTAGTTATGTGTATTTATCTTCCTTTTCCCTATTTCTATTGTTTTATTTCCAGTCTTGCCTATATGCCTATGTGATTTGATTCTATTCTCCTTGCTCTGTTTTTTCCTTTTTGTTTACGCTAAGCCTAGGCCTTTGGAAGCCTAGGCTATATCCGATTAAAGTTTGTGTATAATTAGGATAATAATACATAACATAAAAAAGGGAAATTAGGCATGTTGTTAAATTGAGGACTATTTACCTATAATTTGGGAAAGAGATACTATGCATATATTTATACTTGTTGTAAATTGATAAAAAGGGGTAATGTGCATAAACTTGTACATGCTATAATTTTGGGACATAATTGAATGGTTGATATGCATATGTGTAAACATGTTAGATTGACTTAATGCAGATATTAAGTAAATGGCATGTTAGAATATTGTAAGTACTTGATGTTGGTTGATAAACTGAACCACTATAGGAATTGTACATACATCTAGGTAGGTGTTTTGGGAAGGGTTGTACACACATAATAATATGCAATGTTACAACCACGCTTATTAGTAATTGGTTATTAATAAGCTAAGAGGGCCCTCGTTCTGCTGTTGTATCAGGTTTTGGGGAATCTTTAAATCCTAGTTATTTAGGGGCACAAGCTTAGGGAGTTTGGCTTGTGTCAATCTCCTATTCAGAAACCATATCGCTCAATATCCCTGTTGGTATTTTGTTAGAGAGACTTGCACTAGGTAGGGTCCAGGGCAAACTTTACTGAACTGGATAGTAAGAGGTTCAATTGGGGACACTACAACAAATTTGACCCTTACCTACCAAAATTTCACCTACCAATAAATATGGGTAGGTAAAGAGAACCTTTATCTACCATTATTTAATGGTAGGTAAATATTGTCAATCTCATAAAATTGTTGAAGGATGGTTATCTACCAATATTTATAGGTAGGTAAAATGTATTATCTACACATATACATAAGGGGAAGTTTTTTTTGCGATTACCCCCTACATTTTTCTCATATCATTTTAAACTTCCATTAAAAATAATGCTGAGTTGTGTGATAATGTGTAAAAAAAGGTATATTCTAGCAATTTTTTTTGAATTGAAGATTTCGTTTATATATCTTAGCAATGTTTTTTGTAAAATCATTTCTTTATTAATTATTATTGATTATTTTGAAATATGAAATAATTAACAGTTAATGAATTGATAAACAACAGTTAAATTTTAAATATTCAATATTGCATAATCATTCGTTATAACTTATCATACATTGTTATTTTTTTTCAAACAATTGACTACAAAAATTTTAACTTTAAGTTTTTCTTATATATTCCAAAATTTCACACTAAGATTTCATAATTTGAAATGACTAAAACATATTTTCTCTAGTTTATTGCAGAGACGCAACCCTACCATTCTCTCCCGCTATAAATTCAACAGCTTATTTTAAATCAATTCTAACGGTACATATCTCAACTCATGTGATCTCTTTTGTGGCCTCAATCTACGTAGTCTCTTTTGGTTGGCTACTTGCAGAATAGGATATTAAAAGCCATACACCATACATTTACCAAGACAATCCTCCTCTAGAATAAAATATGCATTTATTTCACTTTTTACTAACTTTCTCTATCATGCATTAATCAAATCAAGAAGCCATAATTTCAAAATTCCTCATATTTACTTTTGTAGACTTCAAATCAAAAACTCTAAATGGATTTGTTTTAAACAATTCAAAATTTTACTATATTTAAAAGAACAAATTCAAATTTATATATATAGACAATTAAACAAAGGATTAAAGAATTTATCACTCCTAATAATAATAAAAAATCATAGTTAATTTTATATTTTATTTGACTGAATGAAAACTATTAAAATCGACTACATACAAATATTGCTCGTAATGTGTTAATTTTAATCTCCATTAGCATTACTGAATGCTAATGCATTAACTAACATGCATAAGTTTTATCTCAATTATTAAATATTGGTGGTTCCATAAAACGTGTGAAGTTTCTTTGTCCATGCGTCCTAAATCACTTGTTACCCCCCAATCGTAGCTGCAATCAGTTATTTTAATGCGTGTAAGCATACGAATAAAGGCGGCTGCTGCCATTTAATTTTAAACAGTAATTTGTTTCTTTTAGTCAAAGTATATGCAACAAATAGTTGATGGTGATATACATAAATGCCAAATTATGGAACAAACTTGTACATGATAACCAAAAATAAGATCAATACGTCATAACAATTAGTACGGTAATATAACATCCAGCAAAATTATGGTACTGCATTAAGCCTGGTAGAAACGAAGAGCATCCACTTATACACCGCAGTTAATAAACTTGGATTTACATATATAGGCTAATCAAATCAAATGAATAATTATATGTTTACTTAAATGGAGTTCATACATTCTTATTAAGTTCTTTATACTTACTATATTTCTTAATTTTTTACTCTTTTCCTTTTTCTACCAACATACGTAGGTTTTTCATCATATTTAATAACAAATTAACCACCATAGTAATGTATATTGGAATGGTGGATGTTATTTATACATTTTTCAAATAAAAACCTTTTAGAAATGAAAACAACAATAAAATGTTTGATTGCATTACAACTGGGAAAAACAATAAATTAGAATTTACCTTTTTAGTATTCAGAGAAATTTACGGTGGTTGAATAGAGCTTGCCTTTTAGTATTCAAAGAAATGGAATATTCCAATGGTTTCCTTTGTGTTCAAAGTAATTTTGATGGCTTCCTTTTTTTTAAGTATCATAGACTGTCAGTCTTATATATTATAAGTAAATATTTATTGCCTAATAAATATTACAGACTGTCAGTCTTATATACGATAAGTAAATATTTAATGCGTAATAATACCGGTTACCATAACATATTCACACAAACTAAATCTTCCAATAAAATCCACGGTAAATCTTTACTAATTATCCCTTTATTCATGCACATAATAAAGGGCATTCGTGACTATCATTTTCTAAATGAAAAAACAGCAAAATCACGTCCTTGGAAACCAACCACGTTCTCCACAAATCAGTTAACATTACCCCCTTCCTCTCTCCTCAAATCACATAAATGATGTTAGATCCGAAACTCTCATCTACTAAATCTATGTCCCCTCGTGAAATCATACTTTCTAGGCCTCCTACGGTAGATAAGGAAGCTGCTAAAGGGAAATCGTCTAGGGAAGTCGTCGATCCTTCCACAGAAGCCAAGAGATAAGCATGAGGATGGCTCTACTGATTTGAGAGAAGTTAGTCAGATAATGAAAGACAATCTGCAGGTAAACTACATTTGTACTACCATTTATCATTATTCTATCTTTTAAAGTTACTTAATATTTTAAGCGGGAAGTAAAAGAACAGTGATTGCGATTAGAACTTACAAGTTATATGTGTGTACAGCAGATAATTAATTAATTTGGTTCCATATATAGCTTGTTATGCCATACTAGATCATTTCCATGGCTCTTAGACCCTCATTCACCTAAGATTCAATGGTTTTAGAACAATTTTATCTTTATAATGAAGTGTTATTTTTTTCCTAACATTAACATTTTATTATTGCTATCAAGTTCTTACAGAAAAAATTATCCAACACTTAAGATTATAAAATACACGACCGTTATATTATTTATTTTTTCTAGTAGTTTTTCTATTCTCATTACCAGTACATCCGATTTTCAGATGTTCTTTCTTCATTTATCTTTGAATGAAGTTGTAATGTCACTAGTGTCCCAATTATTTAGGTTACCATATGTGAAATTTTTTCTATTTAAATATGAATTGTATTTTTTTTTGTTCAAATCAAATGTAAAAACTGATTTTACTCAAAAAATCCTTCATGGTTTTCGCTGCATTTTTAAATTTAAAAGTTATTTATTGCAGCTATTTTTTAAAACAATTCATCTAGCAGCAATAGCAACTTCAGCAATAAGCATGGTACACTGCCGAATTTGGATCTTTCTGACCTGGACCATGATATTCTGCAGGAGTTTGAAGATAGCATTATTCATTAGTGAAGGGTGTGTTTTACTAATTTTAGCATATAAATTGATTAATTACCAGTTCTTGTTTTTAGGGTTTGAAGGTAAAAGACGTTGTCAAAGGGTTCCTTTGCTATCAGAATTGGGTGCATGAATGGTGATGTAACTATGACTAAAGTTAGAGTGAGAGTGTGAGTGACTGTGTACATATATATGAGTGAATGAGTATGTAGTAAGGAGCCAACGTATATGAGTCAAATCTAGCGAGGAAATGTATGTATAAGTCATTGTGTAATAGTCAGGAAATAATATGTGTACTATTCAAAAGTGTAATGAATATTTATTTGAATAAACATTTGTTATTTGTTTAAAAATAAATTCTGTGTAAATATTCAATTCTTGTAAATATTTATTTATAGTAAATAATGCTATGTGGTCTAAAAAGTAATGTCATATGCACTAATCAAATGATGACACATGGACAAATTATAGTTTGACACCTGAACCAACCATTAAATGTTGAGTGTCAACATTAATATATGTCATGTGTATGCTATTACCACAACATGTTAGCAGCCATGTAGGATGACACATCATCGACCATATCAGCAGCCATGTAAGATGACACTTCATCAAACACATCAGCTGATGACTCAATGAGTCATAACGTAGTGGGGTCCATTGATTCTTTTACCTACCAATATCAATAAGTGTGGTAAAGACTCTTTCTCTACTAACCCTTACTTACCAATTTCTACCCATTCAATATAGGTAGCTAAAATATATTACCCACCATTATGTTAGTTTTACATATGCTTACAATTGATAGGTAAAGACCCCATTTTCTTTTAGTGGGAAGGTAGGTACGAGTGCGTTCCGGTTGAGTCATGAGCGTGCATGAGTCCAATTAGGGAAACTAAGTCGTTATAACATTAGTAAATAGGTCTGTGTTATATAAGTTGTTGGGTTAGGGAGTGATACATCCTAATGTCAGGGCTTACAAAGGATATTTACGTATTAGGGAGTCGATCGCATGGGTAATAATTAGGGTACACCTAATCTTGCTGTTATGTAATTATGGTAACACCTAATCCTCTTATGTAATTAGGGTACACCTAATTCTGCTGTTAATTCTACTGTTAATTCTTGCTGTTAATTCAGCTGCAATGTAATTAAGTTAAATACATAATCTTGTTATACTAGTATTGGTGCAGACACAACCTGTTTTAGGATATAAATGTGAAGCATTACTCGATCATAGTTTATTCCTGTTATTCCTGTTTTAGCTGCTATTCTGTTTATCTAGTTTACATGTCGTCTTATATGATACTGTACGTTCTCATCCAGTCTTTTTTACCTATCTTGATATTCCTATTTTATGCACATTTGAAAATCACTGGAACATGCCAAATTTTATGTCTGACCCTTTTTCTTTCGCTTCTTTCTTTCTTTCCCCTCAGGTCCTCAGAGTGAAAGCACTCAACAGTGATTAGTACTTTCTCTTTCAGCTTGGACTTGGACTTTCTAAGATGTACCGTTTTGACTTGCTCTCTACTCTACTATGGCTTGTAATGAGGGATATGATTATTTGTTATTGCACTTTCATGGGATGTTTTATGAGAAAAATTTGAGATACTTGGTTTTGATGTAACTGGTTTTGATGTAATTTGTTTGAGACTACTTTTTATTTTTAATAACGAAGTTGAAAATTTTTCTGCTACTTATTTTATTTGTCTTGTGCATTTATGTACATTTACCTATTGCGCTTTACGAAACTTAATGCATTTTCTTATGAGTGACATTAACGAACGTGGGTGTCACATTTGCCGTATGTTTTCTATGGTTTGAGTTCTAGGGTTGAGTTTTTGAGGAGATTTAAGCGGTGTTGAATGAATTGAAGTGTCCAGTTGAGTAATTAAATAACACTTGTACATGACAAATTTTCGTGGAATTTGGAGAAAAAAGTTTCGAGACCTGCACCATGGCAGCGTGAAGGGGTTGGAGAATGCAACATGGTGTTGTGTGCGACTTTGATGATCTAGATACGGGGTTGTAGATATTTTGAAGAGAAGTATTTACATGATTTTAGTTTGAATTTTAGTTGATTGGAGAAGGAGATATAGGGAGGAGAAGTTGCGTGAATGGAAGGGAAGGAGCACAGATGAGCTGTTGTATGAGCGGAAGAAGAGATAAGCAAGGTGATTAATATGTAATTAAGGTGTTAATTAAATACTATTTATATAGTTAATGACTTTTGGGTACATTATAACTTGTAAAAATCATAACTTTTCCGTACGTGATCAGAATCTGACAAAGCAGGATCCCTTGGAACAATATGGACGCAGTCGATGAAATGAAATTGATTTGGAGCTAGTTGGGATTTTTGTTTTAATTAAACGCATGTTTAATTCAATTAAAAAGGATCGTTATTACAACGATCAACTATTAATGTGAGAAACTTCTTAAATTTTAATTTGAAAAGTTATTATAATCTTATTTAATTATATGTCGATTGCTTGTGGTCACAATGGTTGCTTTGTGGATGATGGACATTTATTTACAATTCATATATACTGTTTATTATACATTTAAGCATTATAATTATAAACGCTCATCTTATGATTTCTGTTTCATGGATGTTAAACTGTTATGAGTGCTATTATAATAGTTACGCACATTGACACCACGAATATGAATTAAGTGGTAGTTGATTGACTTTTATTCTAAATTGGGAATTAATTAAATATTTTAATAATTAAATATTGGGCAAAAATAGAAGTTTAAGTTTGATGTCCAAGATGGATGCAAAATTTTAGTCATTACGATGAATATTCTAGGAAATTAATTTAAAATGATTTTCATGTATTAAGGCATGTTCAAGTTTTTACTTTTAGATGAATAGTAATTAGAAAAAGTGAAGTTTAGTTAGGGTATCTAGGAAGGGTTTTAAAGGAGTTTTCTTTACAAAGCTATCGTATTTATTTTTATTATGGATGTCACGAAAATTTGGGCTTGTAGTAATGAAGCATGGAAAATAGTATTATTTTAAGAATAAAATAACATTATAATAGCCATTTAATAGAAATGTTTGAATTTGAAATGAAATATTGAAAATATAGTTTTCAATAATAATTAACAAACCATTTTAGAAGGACTTTAATTTAATTTCAATATATAATCGAAGTTTGGTTTGAATAGAACTCGTCGCGCAACGATAGTTCGTGAATTTCGACCAATGACTTCAAATTGACATACCGGTAGATCCGACCTTCGAATTCTCCCAAAATAAATACTGTTAGTTCGAAATGAAAAGATCTTTCAAATGAGTATAAGAGCTTTAAAATCCAAAGGTTAGATCTAGAGATAAGTTCAAATCAACTTTGAATAAAAACAACGCCGGGAGGATTTTTATAAAAAGAGCTATTTTTAAAATATTAAAAATTGTGATAAATCATAATAAAAGATTTCAAAGAGATTTAAAAAAGAAATAGGGAGTTTCGAACTATATTTTGGGATATTCACGTTTTCAGCTTAACTGTCTGAATGTGGTAAAACAACATTTAGTAAATTTAAGTTAAATAAACTTAAATTATTTGGTTTATCAAATATAACCATGATTAGAAAGAAGTGTTTAGATAAATCTTTTGATTTAGAAAAGATTTCCAATTTGAAATAAAAATTGGATTTGGATAGAAATGATCTTGAGATATTTGCTATTGATAACCATTGCATAGGCATTTACTATTTCGAGAAATTTGGATGATGTTAACATCGTTATTCCATTTATATATTCGTCGATTATGGAAATTAGTGTTGAATATAAGTTGATATTACTATGTTTGAATTCTTAAATTTAACATCAATTGGTAGGGGTTTATCTTGAACGATGTTTTAAATAACATTTGTTCTTTAACCAAGTTAAATGAAAGAATAAAACTAAGTTAGAGTTTTAATGGAATCTTTAATTAAATTTGAAACGAAAGAAGGTAAGTAAACTTACCAAAATAAGAGGGGTATTAGATATGGAGTACCACCAATTTTGCTCCATGGGATGAATAGGATGGGAATAGGAAAATGATTTCCAAGGAAAGATTTAAACAAGTAGTTTAAAAGAATGCAAATCTTTGATAAGATTTTGGGGAATAGTTCCCAATGTAAAGGATTTTTGGAGAATGGAGTTTTGATGACAACAACCTTATTTTAATATTAATTGATTATAATTTATATAATAACATCTCTATCTGGAATATATATATATATATACACATACATACATACATACATATATGCAGGATTTGTATACAGGAATTAATACTGAAGACTGTACAGTTTTTGAATTTTTAGAGATTCAAGATAATCAGAATTCAGAGAAGATTCAAAACTCATGAATACTCAAGAAATCAAGAGTTCAAGAGTCCAAGATAAATATAGTAATAGAGTCTAAACATATAACTTCTATATACTCAAAATTTTATATTTTCTAAGATCGGATTATATATACGATCACAAATATTTTACTTATAAATGTGTCACTCTCAACTCATTCTAGGACATTACTAACCCCATCTCTAACAAGTTTCTTATTATAGGATGCTACTGATCTTATCTCTAATGAGTATTCTTAGATAGAATGTTATTAATTCTACCTCTAATGAATTCTTTCGTTTGGTTCTAATGTGTCTTGTTCTTGAGCTTTGTAAACCAAAGCTCTGATACCAAAATGAAACGACCCGAACTTTCTGACCGGCCTAAACCGAACAAGAAGGCGGATTGCTTTGAGAACACGACTCATCATAACATAAACATTAGAACATTTCATTGCTATTACAACAATTTACTTCATAGTACAAGAATATCAAAGTACGAATAAATATTACACAGCGGAAAAAAATAGTATTAGAGATTTAATGTGTTACAAAACAGCGGAAATATAATACATGAATGTAATGTGCAGCGGAAAACATCAACTACCACAACTAAAAGAAATACACAGATACAAAGCTTTCTGAATATAGCTCCAGTCAAAATCTGGGATCATGTGAAAAGAAGTATTTGCGAAAACCAAAACTACCGACTTTCCATGTGGAAAATATAGGCACACAGAGTTTAGGTAGGAAACAACAAACTCCGAGTCAATCATGAGACCGGTGTGAGAACTAAAACAGTTATTAACTTTATTTTAGAGTTGGATAAATCAAGGGACTACGCCGTATGACATGGAACGAGTTTTCTCCCAAGGGTACCATAAAACAAATAGCGCAATGTTAAAAAGGAAAAAATAAAGTCATTATAAGACTCACGTCGCATCACACAATGCAACACAAACAAAAGGATATAGTATTACCTTATTATGGCCAAATATGCTTGATATGCGAAATTTATCTTTTATTATTAGTGCATAGTGAAGAAATCAACTTCGAATATAAATGTATCAATCCTAGACGACATAGTACCCCATCCTACCAAGTCGACATATAGGTTTACAACTGAAATCGGAAGTCGAGTATTGGAAATTGGATTTCCATCTATGAACCAGGCAAGGGATCTACCTCATCCGTTTCGAGACACTCTAGCCTGTGCCTTAGGACTCACTCGCAAGTGCACCTGGAGCGGCAAGGACGGTCCACACCTAATGTTTGTGGATTGATAATTCCTGAACAATACGTTTTCCGGTCCTATGGGACCTAAAATTAGGTCAGTATGTCAACCATCAGGGGCATTTTAGTCGGCCATATCTGAGGTACCTCGCTATCTATCTTCCACATAAGTAAAATTTCTAGGCTTCATACATGACACCACTCCTAGCAAGAAAGAAACACATGTCCTCCCTGCGGTCCTTCATCTCATTTCTGGTTCACATCAGGGTGTGAGGCTCGCAAATTAATGCTATACACAAAGCTGCGCTATTTAAAGTTGTGCTTTGATCATCAACACTAAGCTTTGCTTTTCAACAAAATCCTTAATCTATGCAACTCATCATACCACATTGTCAATCCATACCATACCATTGATTTCCACTAATATATAACCTCTAAGCTCGTATGTCATAGAGAAAGGTGTTAAGCAAGAGAATAAATTCTACGCCACCAAACAGATATATATTTAGCATTGATCAATAGATACAACACAGTACAATGTCAGATATAATCCATTTACAAGTTCGTTTTGGGTTTGAACGAAACCAAAGGAACCTTATTCCTTATCCCATATGTCCAATACAGGAAAGAGGCCCTCGCACATCTGAGCATTCAACAAGTACGTCCAAACAACTACCACTATAATCCCCTCAAAGCAGCAATTCCAATCAAGGGCATCAATAGAAATCCATTCAATGTGAAGATTGGCATTCTTGCACCGTCTTCTATATCTTCGACTTTTAATCGTCGTAGCATTTATTTAGAATGGGTTAATCCCGGTCTTTCCGAGTAACTCGTGCGTCTTATAATCATGTGATATATAAACACATCGTACGCCTCATTCCAATCCCGAATACTCTTTTATTCAAATATTCATAACTCTGGGAAAGGTTCCCATTAATCTTATTAAAGATTTAATTCATTTAAACCAATTATTTAAATCTTTCTTTAAATACCATTGCAAAAGGTTTGGTATTATCTTCTAACGAACCAAAACCGAATTAAGGTTTATAAAACTAGTCGGGATTATCGACCCTTACCGAAGTAATCATTCATTTTATTGTTCCATTCCTAACTTATTCATCCCATGAAGCAAAGCTGGTAGTACTCCATATCTAACACCCTTCGTTATTGGTAAATTTAATTACCATTTCACGTTAAAATCTAATCAAAGATTTAACTATCGCATGGAGTAAAATTGGTGATACTCCATCTCGAATACTTCTCATGTTTGGTAAATTTAATTACCATTTAAATTTCAATCTAATTAAAGACTCGTTAAACTCCAACTTAGTTTTAATCTTCAAAAATCATTACTTAATGATTATTCTACCTTTGGAAATTAATTTTTTCTTTACTTGGGTTAAAGAACAAATGTCATGAAAAACACCATTCACGACAAACCCCAAAATCATTTTCCATTTTATATGGAATCTTCGTGGAAATCTGAACCATTTATAATCGATATAAATTTTCGTATCAGACTAATACTATAAGTGGAATAGTGGAGAAGCCTTTTTAAATTCCATAAATAGTAAACGTCTTTCTTCATAGAAGCTCGATTATTATGAATCGAATTCCATTCAATTCCATTTTAATTAAATAAACCGGAAAACTTCTCCAAATCTTAATCAAAAGGTTCATTCCATTCACAAATGGGTTCAAGAATGAGTATTAATGAAAATATCATTCATGACAAACCCAAAAATTCCGTTCTCTGTTTAATCCCAATTTATACGTTGGGAACTTCTACTTATGACAAAACCGTTCACATATCCAGTTCATTATTTCTAAAAATCATTGGATTGTTATTCTAATTATTAACTAGTTTACACAGATAAAGTACCTTTTATCCTTTCAAAAGTGGAATATTTCATCCAAAATCTTCCCAAATCATTTATTATGATTTTACTTTATTTATTCATATGTTTAATAATTTTATCAAGGCCCATATAGTCGGTTTCCAATATCGGCCATCTAACTGCATCCACAATGACCTTTTACAAAGCTGATTTGGAAATATTTTAAAATCTAACCGTTCAAACTTAAATCCCATATATTCATTGGAAATACCTTTTCGATATGAACCCAATGGTTCAGGATTTAGGAGAATCTGACAGTCAGATCTCCTGCTACGTCCATTTTAAGCTAATGGTCAAAATTCGTGAACGGTCGCTACGCAATACGTTCTATTCAAACCATTTAAATAGGTATAATATATTTCGTCAATTCCCATTCAAACACGTATTTTATAAAATGTTTATAAATTCGTTTAAAAATGATTCCAACTTCCATTTCAATTTTTAATTAAAATTGAACGTCCCATTTTATTATGATCTCAACATGATAATATTTTCAAAATGTAATATTTTGAACTCAGCCTTCTCGACATTCATTATAAAAATGAACAAAATCGATATAAAAATCCATTCGAGTAAAATAGCGTTTATATACTTAACTTGGCTTCACATTTTTATATTTCCGTGTCCATCTAAAATCGAACATCAAAATCAACTTCCAATTTTCATAGAATATTACGTTATAAAAATATTTACATTTCTTCCGGATTGGAATAAACTTTCAGCCAATATCCATATAAATAAATTAATATGGATTACATTCATCATATGCACCCATCAATAGTTGCAAATAACTATCAACATCCAAAATGACATCCAATGTGCATTTTATTTTCATTTGAGCTTCAATCAAATAATTGATGCTTACATAAATCCGTCAATCAACCGATTAACTGCAATTTCACACAAGGGAGATGTATAAGTAAAATATCATCCCAAGACCCGTATGGGGTTTTTAACCAATAACAATTATTTAATGAATCATCTATTTCATCACATTGATTTTATTGAAATATATGAACATAAACAAGCCATTCAACTTGTAAATGTATTTTTACTCCAATTTTACTATTACAAATAATATGACATTTTTGTCAATCAATTAATTATTTTTAATTATCATCCATATCAAAACATAACCAATCATCCGATTCCATTTACGGCGCCACAAGTGTCAATCCACGGGGCATGAAATGCGAATGTCACATATTCATATAACGCTTCTAATGCAAATGATTTGTGAATAGTTCATGTCCTGAATTCCAAAATGGATATTACATGCAATGGGTAATGTAACTACATGAAAATTTTAAATGTCATTCTAGTTATAATGTGATACAATTTCTAACTTGCAACCTAATATACTAATTAAATAAAGAACTTTTCACTTTAAATATTTAAGATAGAAGTTCTCACCCAACTTAAACCAATCGTCACGACACTTCTTAAGTAGAATTTCTCATCGCGCACTCGCCATTCGCTGTCCTCTACTCGAATTCACTATTCTGGCTCTACCGTTTGCATACTACCTCCATTCTTCGACAAACGTGGTCACCAACACAGAAACACCATTCCGAACAACTTTTTCCTAGTGCACTTTCTTTCCAAAATGCTCAGATTCGCCAGAATCACTAATGTTTGCTCCAGATATGCAAACTTCAATCGAATTTTCCGAACAACTCCGTACTCCAAAATTCGATTTTGATATGTGCAATTAATAGATAAAAATGAGATCCAAAAATGCACATATAAAAGTTATTGAGCAAAGAAGGAGAGGGGGTTATTTGCAAACTGGATAAATTGAAAAGGAGGGGATTTTTGAGGAGGTGGGGCCCACGGCTGGAGGGGTGGCCTGACTAGCGGAGGCAGGTCGGTGTAGGGGCTAGGGGGTGGGGGTCCGTAGGGAAGGCTAGGTTTTACTATTAGGGTTTTAGAGTTTGTGAAGGGGGAGAGAGGGGGGAGGAGGAGGCCATTGTTTAGGGCGAAGAAGGAACGAAGAAAGAAAAATGAGGAGATAAATGGAAGAAAAGTGGTTATATGCTCGTTTCTCTCTGAATCGCCCGATTGCAAACGATCTCCGTTCGCCACTAAATTTAGATACGAGATAATACACATGATGACGAGTCCAACGAATTAAGTTTCCTAAAATTTCGAGTTCGTTTGACCTTCCGTTTAATTTCTCAAACAGACTAAGACATGCTTCAAAAAATGCAATTTTAGCATACATTTTCTTCTTGTATGCCCAAACGCTAACTCTAAAAATTATGAAAATTTGGACTTTACCATTATTTGACGATACGAATCCAAAAAAAGTGAAATTGAATTTTTAGATCGTCTCAATAACGTTCCTTTGTAAACTGACTATCAGTTTTTCCCCAAATAAGGTTGCCTCTCACGACCTCATACTAACTCCGTTTCGCATGAAATTTGAAATCTAGCCATGATTTATTATTCTGAATCCTACAAAATTGGTCTCGTCGAATTCTGAGCTCGCTATCAAAATTTCTCTTTTTGTGGGCTATGCGATGATTTTTAAAATCGAATTTTCAAAATTTTCAAATACAAGGCTTATAACCAATTTAATAATTTTATTAAGTCTGTTTTAAGTCAAATAAAATATAAAAATTAATTTTAAAATTATTCTCAAATTTTATTTAGCAAAAATAACCGATTTATATTCCCATATTCTTAAAATAGCTTAAATTAAAATTTTAAACTAGTCCTGAAGGTACGGGTTGTTACAATCTCCCCCACTTAAAACTTTTTCGTCCTTGAAAAAGATCGGAGCTGAAAGTTGTTTAACTAACCAACTCAACTTTCATTCTGGCTTGAGTTCTTCAACTTTTCAGATTCTAAGAACATCTAAATTTCTCTGAAATTTGGCTGACACCTTAAATTTCTGAAAAATTTCGCCATAACCTCCTTTGTACTAGTTGATCTGAAAAATTTCTTGGGCCATATTAGGCACCCAGTAAATCATATATATCGCATCCAATCATTTGTGCGCACCCATTATGATTTATATACCCTGCTTCCCCTATACCCACGCGCCGAAACTAAACAAGAGAGACGTGACGTGTGTATTTTTGTCATCTCAAGATATGTGTAGGGTTTGTTATTAAATCCTGCAATTTACCGTTATAGGTTATTAAGTCCATAATCTGTCCTAAGTACAACCTGTAATTTAGTCCTCGCCATACAAGCATCTTTCTCATATGGTAATCCAAACCTCGTCATATAAGCACCAAATGCTTATATGCAATATGATATGCTATGTCATCTTCAGTAGTATGTTATGCGTTGTAGTCCATAATTTATTTGTTACTATCCTATAGCATACGTTTTAATTTTACACAGAACAACCATCATAGCGCATCCAAATCACTCACAGTAGTCATAATAAATAATAAAATTGTGCAACCAACTCATAAAGGTGCTTGTCGGGCACGCAATTTATTTCTCTACTCAACGTTAATCCATCAACCTGCTCAACAAATATATGTATATATCCAATTCTAACTAAACTTGCAATTCAGTTTAACATAACACAATTAAATTAAATAACAAGTGTTTTCATATATTCAGTATCCAAAATTGCCAAAGATTCTGTCTAATTTATTTAAATTAGACATCATAAGTAATCAAACAATGACACAAATAATCAATTGATTAACTAACTTTCTACACATATAACTTTTGTATACTCAAAATTTTATATTTTCTTAGATCGGATTATATATATAATCACAAGTACGTTACTTATAAATGTGCCACTCTCAACTCATTCTAGGGCATTACTAACCCCATCTCTAACGAGTTTCTCATTCTAGGATGTTTCCTACCTCTAATGAGTATTCTTAAGTAGAATGTTACTAACTCTACATCTGATGAATTCTTTCGTTTCCTTCTAATGTGCAGTGTTCTTGAGCTTTGTAAACCAAAGCTCTGATACCAAAATGAAACGACCCGAACATCCAAGCCGATTAAACTGTACAAGAAGGCGGATTACTTTGAGAACATGACTCATCTAAACAAAAACATGAGAACATTTCATTGCTATTACAATAAATTACATCAGAGTACAAGAATATCATAGTACAAATAAATATTATATAGCGGAAAAAATAATATTAGAGATTTAATATATTATAAAATAGTGGAAATATAATAGATGAATATAATGTGCAGCGAGAAACATCAACTACCACAACTGAAAGAAATACACAGATATAAAGCTTTTCGAATATAGCTCCAGTCGTAATCCAGGATCCTATGAAAAGAAATATCTGCGAAAACCAAAACTACCGACTGCCATATAGAAAATATGGGCACCCAGAGTTTAGGTAGGAAACAATAAACTCTGAGTCAGTCTTGAGGCTAGTGTGAGAACTAAAACAACTATTAACTTTATTTTAGAGTTGGATAAATCAAGGGACCACGTCGTATGACAGGGAACGAGTTTTCTCTCAAGATTGCCATAAAACAAACAACGCAATGCTAAAAAGGAAAAAATGAAGTCATTATAAGACTCAGGTCCCATACACAATGCAATACAAACGAGAAGATACAGTTTTACCTTATAATGGCCAAATATGCTTGATACGCGAAATTTATCTTTTATTATTATTTGTTCATAGTGAAGAAATCAACTTCGAATATAAATGAATCAATCCTAGACAGCATAGTACGCCATCCTTCTATGTCGCTATATAGGTTTACAATTGAAATCGAAAGTCGCGTATTGGAAATTGGGTTTGCATCTATGAACCGAGGCAAGGGGTCTTCCTTATCCGATTCGAGACACTTTAGCCCGTGCCCAGGACTCACTCGCAAGTGCACCTGGAGCGGCAGGGCCGGTCCATACCTAACGTTGTGGATTATAATTCCTAAACAATACATTTCCCGGTCCTATGGGATCTAAGACCTGGTCAATATGTCGACCATCAAGGGCCTTCTAGTCGGCCATATCCGAGGTACCTCTCTATCCATCATCCATATAAGTAAAATGTCTGGGCTCCATACCATGACACTACTCCTAGCAAGAAAGAAATGCATGTCCTCCCTGCGGTCCTTTATCCCGTTTCTGGTTCACACCAGGGTGTGAGGCTCGCGAATTAACGCTATACACAAAGCTGCGCTATTTAAAGTTGTGCTTTGATGATCAACCATAAAGCTCTACTTTTCAACAAAAGGCTTGATTTATGCAACTCAGCATGCCACATTGTCAATCCATACCATACCATTGATTTCCACCAATGTATATCCTCTAAGCTCATACGTCTTAGAGAAGGGTGTTAAGCAAGAGAATATATTCTCCGCCACCAAAAAGATATATATTTAGCAGAGATCAACATATACATAACATAATACAATGTCAGACATAATCCATTTACCAGTCCATTCTGGGTCTGAACGAAACCGAAGGTACCTTATTCCTCATCCCATATGTCTAATACAGAAGAGAGGCCCTCACATATCCGAACACCCAACAAGTATGTCCGGCAACTACCACTATAACCCCTTCAAGGCAGCAACTCTAATCAAGGGCATTAGTAGATATACAGTCGATGTGAAGATTGTCAATTTTACACTGTATTTAATTTCTTCGACATTTATTCGTCGTAACAGTTATTCCGAATGGGTTAAACCCGGTCTTTCCGAGTAACTCGCGTCTTATAATCAAATGATATATAAACACATTGTATGCCTCATTCCAATCCCGAATATTCTTTTATTCAAATATTCATAACTCTTGGAAAGGTTCCTATTAATCTTATCAAAGATTTAATTCACTTAAACCTCTTGTTTAAATCCTTCTTTAAATACCATTGCAAAAGGTTTGGTATTATCTTTTAACAATCCTAAACCGAATTAAGGTTTATAAAACTAGTCAGAATTATTGAGCCTTACCAAAGTAATCATTCATTTTATTATTCCATTCCCAACATATTCATCCCATAAAGCAAAACTGGTAGAACTCCATATCTAACACCCATCATTATTGGTAAATTTAATTACCATTTCACGTTCAAATCTAATTAAAGATTTAACTATCATATGGAGTAAAACTAGTGATACTCCATCTCGAATGCTTCTCATATTTGGTAAATTTATTTACCATTTAACTTTCAATCTAATTAAAAATTTATTAAAACTCCAACTTAGTTTTAATCTTCAAAAATCATTACTTAATGATTATTCAACCTTCGGAAATTAATCTTGTCTTTACTTGGGTATAAGAACAAATGTCATGTAAAACATCGTTCACGATAAACTCCAAAATCATCTTCCATTTATATGAAATCTTCACAGAAATCTGAACCATTTATAATCGATATAAATTTCCGTATCAGACAAATACTATATGTGGAATAGCAGAAAAGCCTTTTTAAATTCCATAAATAGTAAACGTCTTCCTTCATAGAAGCTCATTTCGATTATTATGAATCGAATTCCAATCAATTCCAATTTAATTAAATAAACTAGAAAACTTCTCTAAATCTTAATCAAAAGGTTCATTCCATTCAAAAATGGGTTCAAGAATAGTATTGACGGAAATACCATTCATGACAAATCCAAAAGTCTCATTCTCCATTTAATTCCAATTTATACGTTGGAAACTTCTAGTTATGACAAAACTGTTTGCATATCCAATTCATTATTTCTGAAAATCATTGGATTGTTATTCTAGTTATTAACTAGTTCATTTGGATAAAAATTCCTTCTATCCTTTCAAATGTGGAATATTTCATCCAAAATCTTTCCAAATCATTTATTATGATTTTACATAATTTATTCATGTGTTTAATAATTTTATCAAGGCTCTTACAGTCGGTTTCCAATATCGGCTACCGAACTACATCCACAGCGTTCTTTTCCAAAACTGAATTGGATATATTTTAAAATCTAACCATTCAAACTTAAATCCTATATATTCATAGGAAAGAGTTTTTTTTTGATATAAACACAACAGTTCCAAATTTAGAGAATCCAATGGTCGGATCTTCCGTTACGTCCATTTCAAACCATTTAATAGGAACGGTCGTTGCGCAGTATGTTCTATTCAAACCATTTAAATATATATAATATATTTCGTCAATTTCCATTCAAAAACATATTTTATAAATTTTTTATAAAATCATTTTAAAACGATTCCAACTTCCATTTCAATTTTTAATTAAAATTGAACATACCATTTTATTATGATCTCAACATGATAATATTTAAAAAATGTAATATTTTGAAATTCAATCTTCTCGATATTCATTATAATAAAATCGATATAAAAATCCGTTCAAGTCAAAATAGCGTTTATGTAATTAACTCGGCTTCACATTTTTATATTTTCATATCCATCCGAAATCGGACATCAAAATCAACTTCCAATTTTTCTTAAATATTACATTATAAAAACATTCACATTTATTATGGATTGGAATCAAATTTCTACCAATATCCATAAAAATATATTAAAACGGATTACATTCAACATATGCACCCAACAATAGTTGCAGACAACTATCAACATCCAAAATGACATCCAATGTACATTTTATTTTCATATGAGCTTCAATCAAATAATTGAAGCTTACATAAATCCGTCAATCAACCGACTAACTGCAATTTCACACAAGCGAGATGTGTGAGTCAAATATCATCCTAAGACCCAAGTGGGGTTTTCAACCAACTACAATTATTTAATGAATCATTTATTTCATCACATTGATTATATTGAAATATGTGAACATAAACAAGCCGTTCAACTTGTAAATGTATTTTTACTCCTATTTTGCTATTACAAATAGCATGCCATTTTTGTCAATCAATTAATTATTTTTAATTCTCATCCATTTCACAACATAACCAATCATCCAATGCCAATTACGGCGCCACAAATGTCCATCCACGGAGTATGAAATGCGAGTGTCATATATTCATGCAACGCTTCTAATGCAAATGATTTGTGAATAGTTCATGTGCCGAACTCCATAAAGGATATTACATGCAATGGGAAATATAACTACATGAAAATATTAAATGTCGTTCTAATTATTGCAACTTACTAATTTTCACTGCATTACTTAACAACTTAAAACCCATAACTAATTAACTTTTCATAACTAATTAAACTACTCGAATATACTAATTAAAGCAAGAACCTCTCACTTTAAATATTTAAGGTAGAAATTCTCACCTAAGCTATACCAATCGTCACGACACTTCTTAAGTAGAATTTCCCATCGCGCACTTGCCGTTGTTGCTTTTCGATACTCGAATTCACTATTCTGGCTCTATCGTCTGCATACGACCTCCAATCGTCACTAAACTTGGTCACCAACACTGAAATGCCATTCCGGAGTGTGTAGACTGACTAGCGGAGATAGGTCGGCGCAGGCGGCTAGGGGGGTGGTGCCGACAGTGGGCTCCATAGGCGCGGCTAGGGTTTGCAATTAGGGTTTGTGAAGGGAGAGAGAGGAGGAGGAGGAAGAGAGGAGGAGGAGAAGGATGGGATGGTGGCAGCTAGCCAGAGGCAGTGGGGAGGAGGGCGGTGGCTGACCTAGGGGAGAGGAGGCCGTTGTTGAAGGAGACATAGAAATGAAGAAAGAAATAAAAATGAGGAGAGAAATGGAAGGAAAGTGATTATATGCTCGTTTCTTTCCGAATCACTCGACCGCAAACGATCTTCGTTTGCCACTAAATTCGGATATTAGATAATACACGTGATGATGGGTCCAACAAATTAAGTTTCGTTAAATTCCGAGTTCGCTGGACTTTCCATTTAATTTCTCAAATAGGCTCAAATAAGCTTCAAAAAATTCAATTTTTATCGTACCTTTTCTTCTTGTACGCCCAAACGCTAACTCCAAAAATTATGAAATTTTGGATTCTCCATTATTGGATGATACGAATCCAAAAAAAAGTGAAATCGAATTCTGAGATCGTCTCAATAACGCCCTTGTAAACTGACTATCCGTTTTGCTCCAAACGGGTTTGCCTTTCACGACCACATACTAACTCCGTTTCGCCTGAAATTTGAAATCTAGCTATGACTTATTATTCTGAATCCAAAAAAATTGGTCTCGTCGAATTCTGTGCTCCTTGCAAAATTTCACTTTTTAAGGGTTATGCAATGATTGTACAAATCGAATTTTCAAAATTATCAAATACAAGGCTTATAAATCAATTTAATAATTTTACTGAGTATGTTTTAAGCCTAATAAAATTTAAAAACTAATTTTGCAATTACTCTCAAATTTTATTTAGCAATGATAACCAATTTATATTCCCATATTTCTTAAAATAGCTTAAATTAAAATTTAAACTGGTCCTAAAAATACGAGTTGTTACATATACACTATCGATTTCTATTCTAATTATGTAAAACTTCTTCTCTTCTGACTCTCTACTCACTACTCTTTGAATCGAAGAGCTATCGAAGAGTTATAGGGGTAATTAATCATTTGGGATTTTTTTGGTGATAGTCTTGGAAATAGTGTGTTCCTTGTAGCTGTGAAATCAAGGAACGAAATGGTGTTAACTTTGTATCCGGGAAAATCAAGAGCGGTGGAAATGGTGGTAACCTTGTAGCTGTGAAATCAAGGGTGTTGTACTTGGATATTGATATAGTAATAAAACTCTGCGCAATCCAATGTTACGTGGGACCGGACATAGAGGTAATCTGAACCAATATAAAATCCGGTGTGTTCTTTCTTTTTCTGCATTTTAATTTTGTGTTCCATATTCCGATGTACTTTGATATAATTTCAATGTAAAAGCAATGAAATGTTCTGTTATTTTGTGTTCCGATGTGTCGCATTCTCAACCTATCCGTATTCCAGTTCGGTCTAGGCCGGGCTGAGGTTTCGGGTTGTGTCATTAATATTTAGGAATTAGGCGGAGGAATATGTCAACTTAACCCCTTTATGAATGTAAAAAGTAACTCAAATTTTTATAATGGTGCCCAATTTCATTATTGAAAAGAAAAAAATCTAATCTGAATTGAAGCAAAAATTTAAAACACAACAGAAACTAAAGTAAACTCAAAACAAAGGAAAATTCTCAATATGAATAACGTTAGTATAATGGTATCTAAAAGCCAAACACAAGTTTTTCAATTCACCTACAACATTAAACAAACAATTCATAACTATCATTTTTTTTGAAAAGTTCAACGAATAGTGATAATTTAACCAACAAAGATTAAAATATGTTCAAGAAAGATAACTGGAATAAAAATGGTCCTACACATCATTAGTTCTACTCTGCTCAGTCGACAGAGTAAAGTTCCAAATATAAGTGACAACAAATACAGGAAACATTACAGAAATCATTTTTGTCAAGGCATAGTCAATAATGTCTTGCTTATCCATCACCAGAAAACAATGGTGACATCCAATTCGAATCAGTCTTTGCAACTTTAAGGACACATTATTTGTTTCTATGAAGTAATGTTGCACACTATCGTTGTTAGAGTCCTATGATTTTAAGCCTTACACAAATGCACACAGGTACATATAACATGTGGAAATAACCCTATAATTTTGTGCAATCATGTAGAAGTAAACGATTTTGACTTCGTAGAAATTTATCATGCAACTAA
This sequence comes from Allium sativum, assembly GCA_030737875.1. Classification (NCBI taxonomy): domain Eukaryota; kingdom Viridiplantae; phylum Streptophyta; class Magnoliopsida; order Asparagales; family Amaryllidaceae; genus Allium; species Allium sativum. The sequence continues at coordinate 369,258,653 of CM060920.1, forward strand.
ATTAATTAAAAAATGCATGGTACATATAAAATGAAATTAAGTAAAATTTTAAATCTCTCATATGCAGAAAGGGGGGACAACTAAGAGAAACAAAAGCCATATGTCTGATAAAAAAAGAGCTATATCATAATTTGTAAATTTAAAATGTTACCCTAATTAATGCCACTTGATTGATATTTATAACATCTACTTAAATGATTCAACGATGTAAATTTATTGTTCACATCACACTTTTCAAAATAAATACATAAATCATCATAATAGGAAAGGAAAAAACTTATGAGTCGACATAAAAACCATCATAAGATTTGTTTTTATTATCTCAAATTGGATAAATGATTAGGTTAATAACAGAAAAGAAGTATCAAATCAACCAACAATCTTAAAGCATACATTAAAAAATCATAAGAAAAGAATAAATTACTCATACATGAGGGGAATCAACATGAATCATTATCTAACTGAACCCAATGAACCTGTAGCAATGTAACCTATAGGCTGAAACACTTTAATTTCGCCTGAAAGGGAGAAAGTGGAAGGATAGAAATTCAACATTACATCTCGATGTTTTGACAGAACATGAAGGAGGCTTTGCTTGTAGGGCTATGAAGCAAGTTGACGGAGACTGCTAGGAGGGACATGAAAAAGAACATTTCATCACACAATAAGTGGTAAAGGCTGGCAGTAGGGATCATTGATGGTTTGAAGAGCAAATGAAATACAAATACTGGGAAAAAGGGAAGTAGGAAACCTAAGGTGGAGAAGTGAGTTTGGCGACTGAATGAGTTTCTAGTAGTTTTTTCTCTTCTCCTTAATTCTCTCTAGATCTTTTTTTAAATTAGTTTATCATTATACACTTATTTATTATTTCTTTCACATTATTTTACTTCTTCTATCATTTTACATGTTGATATGGACATTCCAAAGTTTATACAATTATTTATTGACAGTTTGCTCTTAACATTTTATATTTTAGTTTGCTATTTAAATTAATTACTAAACCCAAAATTTAAGTAATTTAAATAAATTAAATTAACTAATATTTCTAAAAATAAAATAATCATGTTTTTTACTCCAAATAACTATACTTAAAATTTTCTATAATAATTTAATTCTCCCAGTTCTTTTTTAATATTTTACGTTTAATACCATATTTTACCACTAATTATATAATATTAAAAAAAATTAAATAATTTTAGCAAACTATCATTGATTGATTCGCCAAATAAATCACATCAAGATTAACCATATTCAATATTAACAAAAATGAAAAAGTCAAATATATAAACATATCAATTATATGACAATTATACACATAATTAACCATCACAAAGTCAAAATTAAACTCATTTACGTCAATATACTTACTGTGTATTGCATTATAATATTAGTGTCAAACGTCTACATTTTAAAAATTATTTAGTTATTTACAAAACACTACACAATAACACTTAACATTAGGCATTTAATTTAGTATATCCAACTTGATTATGTGATTTTGGATCTAGCAAATGAATTCAATCAATAAATTGTTATTAATTCGTCTAATTAATGCTAACTGTGATGTTTTAAATTATACACCATGTTCATATCAATAAAATTGGCAAAATTAATTTTTTCTTCCAAATATGAAGTTAAATAAGTCATACGGTTTAAATAATATGTGTAAACAATAAAAAATGTAATATATAATACACTTAACTCAATAAATTTATCATAAATTGAAGAAAATAGTTTTTGCTTTAAATACTTGCATTTTAACATTTCTACAATCATTTGTTGAACCTTCTCAATTTTTTCAAGATATTTTATATTTCGATCCATATGTTTAAACTACTTATAAAACCTTAAAGTCTAATTACTTGAATAATCCTAGAGAAGGTTTAGACCATTTTTCTAATAGTTAAAAAGGCCAACTTTAGTATGTATGTTCATATTTAAAAATGTAGTATTTCATGCAACTATAAAGAGGTATAAATCATATAACATGAACTATGTATATTAGTAATATTGCCAAAGTTAATTTGTAAATTAGTTATGATTCATTTATGTCAAGAATTTACCAAATATTATATGATAAAATTCTTTTTGATTATCATTAACTCTACAACAAGTTTTTACTTTATTTTTGTAAGTTTCTTTTCAATTTTTCCTGCTATGTCATATAGTTAAACTAACTTCGTAATTTTACATTCAACTTATTTAATTAAATTCTATTAAATAAAATTTGTTAATTCATCGAATAAATTACTAATATATACATCAATTTCAACATATATATCTATATTATCAAAAATGATATAAAAGATTATCAAATACTATTGTTTGTGTAAGCTAAAAAACGTATATTACACCTGAACAATAATAATAATTTTAATTAATAATTTACGTATTTCACATTAAAAGTTATTATATATTGTAAGAAAGTTCTTATTTTAATATTAAAATAAATACTATTTTTTAATAATAATGTTGTGTCCAATGCACGAGTTACACACTTGAGGATTTCTGCAATGATGAACTAAAATCATTATTGTTATTTGTATGTAAACTAATATGCAAATATTGAATAATGTCGGAAGGAGCTCAAATTTGGATGGATGATGATATATATATGTGAATTAAACATCTATAAATTCTTGTTCGATTTAGATTACCATAGCTCACGAACCAGTAGGGTTGCTACAAAACAGGGGTCCCCCAGAACACTTTTATATACAAACATACTTACATACATACATACATATATATATATATATAGTTATAATAGAAAATTGATAAGGGTTTTAAAGCGATAAATTCAAAGGTGAATATAGAATGAAAGTGGAAACTAATTTGACCTGAAACGGTAAATTTATTCCGAAGACTGGAATGTTAACTGACAAGAGATTATTCGAAAGAGAGTTATACATTGGAGTTCAACTATGTCGAATTCAGGAAAGTACTATATACTTTCCGTATTAACCAAGATTTAATTATCTATTTGTTAACCGATTTTTTCGTTCGGTTCGTAAAAGTACACCAGATATGCTCGACTCAACACATCACGTGACATTACAGCCCGAAGTGTTGCTAAAAAGCTAAGGGAACAAGCTTGGAAAAGATTAGGCGAGTAAGAATCGTCAAATACTTATAATTTTCATATTTTCATTAGTGACCAAACTAATGAATATCGCTTAATTGCATTTATCTTATTATTTCAAGCTGAACAGTTTATAATGGCTTTATAAATATGGATTTAAATGTATATCATAAGAGAAAGTGAGGTGGGTTTTATAAATAGTTGTGGTAATTTTAAATATCGGTATTTTGAGTAGAATGTGGAATTTTATAATGCAATGCATGATAAATATATTTAACCATTTTAAAAATAAATATTTTAAGTAAATGTTGCATGATAAATATATTTTACCATTTTAAATATATGTATTTTAAGTTAAATGATAATTGAATAAAAAAATAAAACTTGTTGTATTGTGTGATTTATATATTGCAATTGGATAAAAAAATATTTTATCCTTTTTATTAGTACAATAGTCGTTTACGTATTGAATTATCGTTCTTTAATATCTATTAGAAATATTTGCTAAATAAATTTATGTAAACAGCTTAAATTTTGTATTATGTAACTAAGACTAGAATATAAACTGTTAGAAGTTAATCGCTGAACTATTTATAGATAAATTATACACAAATTTAAATATATGTATCATACTACAAAACAATAAGATGTTTAGCTAAATAATATATTGATAATTCAAAGATTCAAATAGTAAATATCAAGAAAGAATTAAGCAGAAGAGAGATAACTCCTAGAATCACAGAGAGAGCAAGAAATTCTTTTGCTTTACTAATATTTAATAGATAAATTATGACAAAACGTCGGCATAATTTGGCAATCAATTCATATAAAATTAAATAGTATCCTGCAGCCCATCCATTTTCTACTAATTTCCTTTTTTTGTTAATTTCATCTCGCTACGGACTACACCAATTCAGAACCCCTCAGCCCTCCTATTGAAATTCTCTTCGATAAAAATCTCAGTGTAATTTTTCCTGCTCAACATAGCATAAAAACCAGAGTTTCGACGTTTAGTCCTCTAAAACCCCAATTCTTAAATTAAAACCTAAAACTTTCAACTTATATGGCGAAAATAAATTTAACAAGACAAAAATGGTTGTTTCAAATGGAAATAGCGACGATGGAGATAGTAAGCCTGCTCATTATTCCATTATTTAACCTGCTATTGACTGAACATCCGTTCACTATGGCAAATGTTTACTGGAAAGATGGCTAGCATTAGGATCCTTCAAAGTAACTTTCTATTTTCGATCTCTCATTATTTTACCTGTTCGCATATTAGTTTATGGATGGAAAACATAGCAGCCAAATAAATTTTTTCAATTTTGTAGAAGTTATGTAGTTGTTTGGTACACTTATTACTGATAAACACTGATAGTACCATCTAAAAATCTGGTGGAACAGTGTTGAGTTCTGGAACCGCCTAATGTAGTAGGTTGCGGTGAATGATATTAGTACTATTTTTATTCAAAATTTTCAAAAAGGCCTATTAGCTCAGTTAGTCAGAGTGTTGTGCTAATAACGTAAAGGTTGCAGGTTCGAGGCTTGCATAGGCCAACTGTTTTGCGGCTATTTCAGACCATTCTTACGCTGCTGGTTCCAACCTACAAAGCCCCGTAATCTCACTGCTATTACCACCTTTTTGGCCCTTAGCTGATTTTCATTTTTGCGCTAGCTTAACTGCAACTGTACTTTCACCTCCTCACTTGCTTCTTCCCTTATAGATTCATCTACAAATTGCAGATGCATATGATGATTTCAAGATTCTTCATACTTTCTGTCTTTTCTCCCTGTTTACTGGATTCTTAGTAGGGGAAGTTATTGTCACTTATGTCTATACAATGTAGATTAGCTTCATGAATACTTAAATGAAATTCACCTACCAAAATCATGGATGCTACGTGACATAATTAGAACATGGTTGGTTTTAAGTAAAATTGATAACGCCATAGCTAAATTCCTTTATACGAAGCACTATGTTGGCTTATGAGGTACTTACTAACCAACTATACTACATATATTGTAATATAATAATAACCCATTAAAAAATTACAAGTACGTCTCTCATAAATGTTTACAATCGCGAACTTTGGGTGAAATTGATTAACCAAAGCTCTGACCCAAAGTAAGTTAGTTTGATGAACGTTATTGGAATGAAGTAAGAGAACAATGATGGATGTCCTTGACCTTCGGGTCATAATTAAAATGACTAAAACAAGTGCTATATCGTGACCTAGTGGGGTTAGCTACCCCCATTGACAAAATTTCTTCCTTATTACTATAGTCACTCGGTGATTGATTTGATTTGATACGCATCCTCAATTTGGTAGTGTTGTTCCGAGGAAGGTGGTAGTAGCAACTATGTGTTACCACCAGTCGGGGCATGCAACCAGTAGATTCCTACTCCGGGTATTCCACGTGTGCCTTGTCATATTTATCCTAACCGCGCCCACTACGATTTTTTTTCGCGTTGTGCCTATGGAGTGCTCCCTGATATGTTATTATATTATGTGATTATAATGTATAACCTCTTTGTGTTGCTTAAGTAAAATAGTTTTATAGGAGCAAAAGTCGATAGTTGCTTTTGATTGCATAAATAGAGTATTTCGCGACAAATAGGTAATCATTTATATAAATTGATTAGATTGGGTGATTTTCAATGCATAAATGATGTCCTAACCAATGAAAATACAAATTCAGTTTCCAGAATAAGAAATCCAGTATAAGTGGAATACGCTTCCGTTGAATTGTGGACGAGCCCAAAAGGCTACCACGCTTCCATTGTATTTTGGATGACCCAAAAGACTGTCGTGCCATGTCCTGTGCATATCTACTGCTTCGTCATGTCTTATGCATATATACACTTAGATATTTTACTTTCACTGTTATGTCATAGTTGAGATAGATAATACTGCATAACCAAGTTTAACTTTCGCTGTATTACCAAATCATTTAAGGTCTGGGTAACATAATACCTTCCTACATTCACAGAGAACCAAGTACCAACTTCATTTTCTTAACTGCAGCTGTACTTTCACCTCCTCACTTGCTTCTTCCCTTGTAGATTCATCTACAAATTGCAGATGCACATGAAGATTTCAAGTTCTTCATACTTTCTGTCTTTTCTCCCTGTTTACTGGATTCTTAGTAGGTGAAGTTATTGTCACTTATGTCTATACAATGCAGATTAGCTTCATGAATACTTAAGTGATATTCACCTACCAAAATCATGGATGCTACGTGACATAATTAGAACATGGTTGGTTTTAAGTAGAATTGATAACGCCATAGCTAAATTCCTTTATAGGAAACACTATGCTGGCTTATGTGGTACTTACTAACCTACTAACCTACTATACTATATATATTATAATATAATAATAACCCATTCAAAAATTACAAGTACGTCTCTCATAAATGTTTACAATCGCAAACTTTGGGTGAAATTGATTAACCAAAGCTCTGACCCAAAGTAAGTCGGTTTGATGAACGTTATTGGAATGAAGTAAGAGATAAATGATGGATGTCCTTGACCTTCAGGTCATAATTAAAATGACTAAAACAAGTAGTATATCATGACCTAGTGGGGTTAGCTACCCCCATTGACAAAAATTCTTCCTTATTACTATAGTCACTTGGTGATTGATTTGATTTGATGCGCATCCTTGATTTGGTAGTGTTGTTCCCAAGTGGGTGGTAGTAGCAACTATGTGTTACCACCAGTCGAGGCATGCAGCCAGTAGATTCCTACTCCAGGTATTCCACGTGTGCCTTGTCATATTTATCCTAACCGCGCCCACTACGATTATTTTCGCGTTGTGCCTATGGAGTGCTCCCTAATATGTTATCATATTATGTGATTATAATGTACAACCTCTTTGTGTTGGTTAAGTAAAATAGTTTTATGGGAGCAAAAGTCGATAGTTGCTTTTGATTGCATAAATAGAGTATTTCACAACAAATAGGTACTCATTTATATAAATTGATTATATTGGGTGATTTTCAATGCATAAATGATGTCCTAACCAATGAAAACACAAATTAAGTTTCCAGAATAAGAAATCCAGTATAAGTGGAATACGCTTCCGTTGAGTTGTGGACGAGCCCAAAAGGCTGCCACGCTTCCATTGTATATTGGATAACCCAAAAGACTATTGTGCCATGTCCTTTGCATATCTACTGCTCCATCATGTTTTATGCATATATACACTTAGATGTTCTACTTTCACTATGATGTCATAGTTGAGATAGATAATACTGCATATCCAAGTTTAACTTTCGATGTATTACCTAATCATTTAAGGTCTGGGTAACATAATACCTTCCTACATTTACAGATTACCAAGTACCAACTTCATGATGCAAGCTATGATTATTAAGCCATGATATCTGTAATAATTTAAATTGTATTTAAATGTGATTAATACTAGTTGGTTTTTGGAATGTTTTGAAGCCAAAATTGTCTATGTAATTGTTGGCCTTACTTTTGAGGAATAAAAGGTCCATTTCTTAGAAACAAAAATATATTAATTTTCCTTGATGTTTCATGTATTTGTTGATACATATATTTGGAACTTTAACCTGTCAACTGATAGATTCTATCACTAAGATATAGCAGGTTTAGTAGAGTATAACTAATGATGTGTACAAGAACCATTTTTATCTAGGTTATCTTTCTTGAACTTATTTTAATCTTTGTTGGTTAAATTAATACAAAAATCTTACATTTTTCGTCGATTTTTCAAAACAAAAACCAAAGTCGTAGTTATGAATTGTCATTTTAGGGATGTGGGTGAATTGAAAACCTTGCGGTTGGCTTTTACATATCGTCATGCTAATATTATTGATATTAAGCAATTTTCTTTGTTTTAGTTTACTTTAATTTCTATTGGGTTTTAAATTTTTGTTTCAATCCAAATTAGATTTTCTTCTTCTTCAAAGTAATGAAATTATGCTCCATTATAAAATTCTGAGTTAATTTTTACAATCACAAAATTTGTTAAGTTGATATATTCCTCCGCCTAATTTTTTTAATTGCTACAACAACTTTAATAACTGTAACAAAGAAAAATTATATAATTTTAAAATTTTAATTACATAACATATATATATATATATATCAAGTATTTGTATATTCAAACCATTCTTAATATATATTGGTTTATGTAATTTACAATAACATTAAAATAACTAACCAATATATATCAAGAATAGCGTAATTAAGTATTAATAATAAGGAACCATAATTTATGAAAATAACGGTTTACGCAATTTACGCAATTTAATACTAATAACTATTCTTGATATATATTCAAAAATAGTATTTATTATTTTAATGTTAAAAAGCGAAATTTGTTATGCATTATATAATAAATTTTGATGCGAAATATATAAACTATTAATTAAAATTATTATTATTGCTTGTGTAAAATTTATGTTGTATGACTTACAAAAACGATATGTATGTATCTATGTTTAAGAATTTATTTAATTATTTTTGTTAATATAGATATACCTATTGAAACTGATGCGTAGGTAAACTATTTTGAGTCTAGGCAATAATTTATGCAATAATTTGTATCTATTTTATAGTTTATGCAATAATTTGTATCTATTTTATAGTTTATGCAATAATTTAGTTACACATTAGTATGGTTAAATGTTATGAAGTGTTTGGTGAGGTTTAGCTGTGCTAGGCAATAATTTGTATTTTAAAGTGTTTGTTGAGGTTTACATATATGTATGTGTATAACCATTTCCCAATTACCCGTAATCCTATATTTTATGCTAATGTTTATGATTAAAATATGAGAACTCGATAAGGCAGTCCCCGAAACATGAAAAGTTTCCTTCAACTATATAATGCTTTTGGGTATAACATCATAATATCTTCAACGAAATCCATTCCTAACCTTTTACCTCCAAAAATTTATGCCATTTCATCTCTCGATATAGCTTGGGTAATGGATACCTAGTTATTTTCTAAACGTTCAACTATTATCTTAGTTTTGCAACATATGATGTCTAACAAGTCATTTGGCAATCTTTACAAATTCCATCCTCTAATTGCTTATCATTGATCTCATCATGGTTTTACGTATAACATATTTCGGTCCTTTACCTGCTTGCCTTTGATCTACGTAATTTCAACCTCGATAATGCTGGATTTTAGCAGGAAAATACATAATAAATTTGTAGACTTTTTTGGATACTTACTTCAAAGCATTTTACTTGGGTTCCCAATTTCAATTCGTTTTGTCTTATTTGTTCTTTATTTCGTATTTTCTTTAAAAAAATCATGATTTATTAATTTGACCTTATAAAAGTTCTTTAATTTAAAATTTATTTGTAAAATTGTCTTCAAAACAACATGTTAAATTTCCACAGCATTTTGAAACCATAAAAGTAAGTAAACATATTGGAACATCCCTATGAAACAAGTTTCCTTGAAACCTTTTTTTTGAGAGAATAGAGCACTGAACAAGTTTCCTTAAAACATTTATTAAAACACCATGTATCTCATTTGAACATTAACATACAAATTTAAGATAGTAACAGAAAAATTAAATGCCCCTCTCAAATTAGGGTTAGGGTGTTTGAAACTAACCCTAAATTGGCATGGCGGTGGAGATAAATTTGATCGATTCCATAAGTAATCAAACTCTAGCTTTGAATATGAGCTCAAATCAAGATAGATTTGCATATTAAGCACATTCAAGCCTAGATACAAGCAGTTTATCTTCAAGCTTTCTATAGATCTGTGCTGCTTGAAACTCTGTCATCCTTTGTGCTTGCTGCAGGTTGTATTACTCCTTAACTTGTAATTCATCCCTTAGTCTTATAAAATTATTTGCTGATAATGTTTTGTTAATATAGTTGCCTTTTGATGATATGTTAGTATATTGTTGACTTGCAAGTTTTTCTTCTGAACTTGTTCACACACGAAATAGATATCTATTTCAATGTCCTTGGTTCATGCGTGTTGTATTGGATTTGCAGTTAGGTATGTGGTGCTTTGATTATCACACCATATTGTTGGTTCTTATCTGATTTCAGCTGTAGTTCTTTTATCAACGATTGTAGCCATAGAATCTTTGTTGTACTTGCTACATTTCTGTATTCCGCCTCTGTGCTGGATCTGGAGATGGTTGATTACTTCTTTGAACACCATGATATTAAGTTGTTTCAAATGTATACATAGTAAACAGTTACTGATCTTCACCATCTTTATTTGCTTCCTAATCTGAGTCAGTGTATGCTGTTATGTTGAGATGTTTGCTAGCATTAAGTTTGAGTCCATGAACAATTTTGCCCTTTGAATATCTCAAAATTCTCTTTACAGCTTTCCAATGCTCATCAAGTGGATTCTGCAAAAATTGAGACACTTTGTTAACACTAAATGCAATACCAGGTCGTGTTATGGTACCATATTGCAGTGCACCCATAACACTTCTATATTATTTAATATTGTCTATAGCTTCTCCCTTGTTTTATAGTAATGCTAGTTTGATATCATTGGTGTTGGTTGTGGCCTGGCCTCATTTATTTTGGTCTTCATCAGTAATTCTAAAATATATTTTCTTTAATAGAGATATCTTTCAGAATTTGATAATCTTTTTACTACTAGGCCAAGAAAGTATGAGACCTCTCCTAGATCTTTTATAGAGAATTGCTCATCTAGGTAAACTATTAATTTCCTGACTTCTTCATTATTACTTCCTGTACTAATTAAATCATCAACATATATAAGTACATGTAACACCCTGTATTTTCTATGAACAAAAAAGTAAAAAAACAAAGTATACTTAATTTTCAAAGAAGAATTAAGGGAAGCGGGTTACGCCATTGCATTCGTCTCGGAATTCTGCTTGAGATAGAGTCCAATTTTGCGTAAATTGGACTCCGTATGAAGAAGTTATGGCCCTCAGAAGTTTCAGGAATTTAAATAAATTAAAACAACTCAGATTTAAGTTTGAAATTCAAATCACACACCCGGGCTGGGCGGGAAATTTCCCGCCTAGGACCCAGGTCGACCAAGGGGTCGACCTGGGGGTCGACCTGGGTCACATAGGTCGACCAGGGGGTCGACCTCCCCCTATTTCCTGATTCGAGGACTGGTTCGTTTTTCTTCATTTGGACGCCCATTCTGACCAGATTCGTTGATCCCTATGCTATTTAAACACCCCAAACCCCACTTTCTCTCCACACCAAACCATTGTTACACTATGCTGCCTCAATTCTAATTAAAATAAATTAATGGCGTCTCTACTCTGCTGAAACCTAAGCTAGAACTAGTGCTTCTTCTTCTTCCAATCTGAATAGGATTAAAAGAGAACAACTACAACCCTTTTTCTTTTAGAATCCAACCAAGGTGAGTTCAGTTACTTTCAGATATGAAATTTAATTATAATCTTGACATGGCTATAAATCTGAATATGAGATTATGCATATTCTTGTTTATCATATCTGTTTTTCTGTGTAGATCTATCTTTTTAATATTATAGTAACTATTATGTATCTCTTCCTTCCTTCTGTTCTATAGTCAGGCTACCACGAGCCTAAGCCAAATCTCATAAGAGATTGATGCATGAATGCTAAATTTGGGAAAAATAGTGAATGATGCATAATTAGACATGACGGATTTGTGACTATTTGAGAAAAGAACATATGTTGTAATTTAAGAATTGGATCTGGGCATACTATATATGATAGTCTATAATTTGGAAGAAGGAGAATTATTGTGTATATGACTTAGGCACAAAGATCTATATTATAATAAGATAACTATTACATGTGAATACGCCTAAATGGGGATTTTGGATATTAGGCATGCACTGAAATTAAAGGCTATAATTTGGCATAATTCGTATTGTATATCATGATTGGGGGTTTTAGAAATATTTTGTACTATATAGATTTAACTAAAATTTAGGGAATATGTTATATTGTGAATTATGACCATAATTTGGGCATGTAAAAATTAGACTTAATTTTATGATTAGGCGAGGCATGTCAATGGAATTTTAAGGGATGATTAAATCTGTTAAGTTGCCTAATATGCTAATTCAGTTGAAACTGAATACGGTAATTTGGGGTATGAAAATCTGTAGGCTCGATCTAAAATTGAGCAAAACAAGTTAATAGAACTTTGAATAAACTGCTGTAACTTGTAAAGAAGTTTAATTTGTTGAATTGGCATAATTAGTCTGATATTGGCATAATCTGTGAATGAATACTTTAGATAAAAAAATAAGAATGTTGAGACACGAGATTAGACTCTGTTTGCGGTAGAAGCCTGCCCGGACCCAACCGGCTTAACCAGCAACTGCAAACTATCAGTCTAATGTGAGAGGTCGTAGGCATAATTAAAAGATGCTTAGACACGAGGTTAGGTCTGCCTTGTGGCAGAAGTCTACCCGGAACCGTCCGGCACATCCAGCGGCCACAAGCTACTGACCTAATGTGAGAGGTCTGTGCATTAATATTTAATTAATGCAAATCTAAGATAAATATAATGCCTAAAATGTGTTGGGTGGATAAGGTTAAATCAACTGGGCGGATGAATCTAATAAACCCATTTTGTAAATCTGTAGGCCCAATACGAGGTTTGGTGAAACAATCTGTAAGTCTGTTAATCTGTATATCTGATCCGTTAGTCTGAAAACTTTTTAACCTGTATGTCTGATCTGAGAACTAGTTAATCTAAACTTTGTGCATCTGAAATCTGTAAGCAAGTTAATCTGAAATCTGTTAGTCTGGGGACACAAGGTTAGGAGGGGAAATTACTTGTGTCATCTGTTGTGTGGGACCGATATTAGTCAGTAACCATTTTCTGGTATCAAAACTAAGACCCAACATTAGGAGGGGTCCGGGGCATGCTTACTGAACCAATTGTAAGAGGTTCACTCTGATAATGGCGAGGGGTGTCCATGGCGCATTCCAACCGGGTCATGTGCGTACATGGATCCGGTCTGCTCTGAGGATGTAAGACACTGTGACATCTGTAAATAGGTCTGTGTCTATAGGTTGCCACTTTAGGGAATGATACACCCTTCTGTGGGGCCAGCACAGGGTATTTATGTATTAGGGAGTCGATCGCTTGGGGTAGAATTTAGGTTACACCTAGTTCTGTCTGTTTCTGTTGGTATACCTTCTGTCTCTGTTGGGGTGGTAAAGACCCATCAGTTGGGGTAGTAAAGGCCCATTATTAGCATTCTGTTTCTGTACCTTCTATCTCTATTGGGGTGGTAAAGGCCCATTAGTTGGGGTGGTAAAGGCCCATTACTAGCATTCTGTTTCTGTAGAGATTATTCTATTTCTGTTTCTATTTCAGTTTAGACATTAGGGTGACACCTAATCCTGTTATACTAAGTATTAGTGCAGAGAAGTAAGATATAGGTAAGAAGCATATCTTTGTCTATATCATTCTGTTTCTTCTGTTTCACTTAAGCATACCTGCTACTCCTGTTGCTGTAATCTCTCATCCAGATTTATTTACATGTCATGATACTACTGTCTGTTTATATGCTGAAAGTTACTGGACTCGCCAGACTTTATGTCTGACCTCGTTTGTTTTTGCCTCTTTTTCTTTCCGTTCCCCCCAGGTGCTTAGGGTGGAAACATAGGATCTTGATTCATATTCTCTCTGCTTGAAGTGCTTGAAGTATTGCTTGGCTTTGACTCTACCTTCTTATGGTAGTTTATATTGGGGATCATGGTTTTAAAATTATGCATTCTGAAGGATTTTGGTATAAGACTGATACTTGTGTACTTGGGTTTTGGTATTGTGATTTTGAAGAATGTAACCAAACTTATTTCTATTTCTACTGTAATGAAGTTATAAAATTTTCAAGTACCACTTTACGTATCTGTCGTGTAATATTCTTTTCTGTTTACTTATAATGCTTCATGGAAGTTAATGCATTCCCTTTTGTGAGTGACATTAGTGGATATGGGGTGTTACACTTGGTATCAGAGCTGAAGGTTACCAGATTCGCTAAACAGTTTTTTTGAAAACTATTTTCAAAAAGATTTTAAAAAGGAAGTATTTTCATAAGTAAAGTTTATTTTGAATAACATAATCCCCAAAAATCCATATATATGTCTTTTGATTCTCCGTTTTGAATCTCTTCCTTTTTCTTTACAGCATGTCTGGGGTACCCGAGATACCCGAGGGCATACCGATACCAACCTGGTTCAGAAGGTATCTGGAGGCTAGGGCCACCGCCGTAGGCCCAGCATACGTTCCTCCCCCCCAGCTGCAGTCGCTCCTCCTCCTCCCACCCCCCGCGTTGATACTTTCTCGAAGATATGCAAAGACTTTCGGGCAATGGCCGGGAAACATTTTAATGGGTTAGAGATGTTTGTTGAAGCTCGAAATTGGCTTAAGGAGGTGGAAGATTTGTTCGGTATCTTCGAGATAGAAGATGGAAGGAAGGTCTAATTAGCTGCTTGGTTAATGAAGGACGAAGCCTCGTTTTGGTGGGAGGTCATGAATGGAGAGCGTCCAGTGGAGACATGGATGGACTTCAGGCATAGGTTCGAGATGAAATTTCTCTCACGAGCAGAAGAGAATTTATACGTGGAGAGGTTCTTGGCGTTGAAGCAGGGGAATTTATAAGTAAAGGAGTACGTTATTAAGTTCAATCAATTGGCAAGATTTGGCTTAGACTTTGTGAACACACCTAAAAAGAAGGCCTTGAGATTTGTTAAAGGTTTGAATAAGCCACTACACGGGTTGGCTATGACCCACATTCCTATGGGGGATACCTACGAGAAATTGGTTGACATGGCATTGATGCATTAAGAGGAAGCCAAAAGTGAGAAAAAAAAGGAATAGCTCGAAGGACCACAGAACAAGAAAGCGTGGCCCAAAAAGGAAACACAAAAGAAGGATGAAAAGTCTAAAGATAAGAAGGAGAAAAAGTGCTTTACTTGTGGAAGCTTTACTCATCTGAACAAGGATTGCAGAAAGAGGAAGGGCACTAGATTCAACTGTGGTAAGATGGGACACTTCACTAGGGACTGTCCGAAGAAACGAGGGCAAGGGCAGAGGACAGGACCTACTTCTGAAGGGCGGGTGAATGTTCACGTGGCTGGTGGATAGGATAGAGATAGGAAAATTTCTGTAGAAGGTTTAATTTCCTTATCTGATTATTGAGTTAACACTCTTTTTTATTCTGGCATTTTGATTCTGTAATTGAGACTCCGCAATTTAATACTAGTCTTGTTTCTGATCCCGCTATAGTCTCAAACCCCATAAGGTTTACGTCTCATCTGTTTGTGATAAGTTGGGGGTATCTGTGTTGGGCGTTAAGTTGACTATGACGCATACATTCTGGGTTTTGATAATCTGTACCAGTAGTCTGTAAGCATCTGAATATTTCTGAAAAGGATAGGGGTTTTTACTCGAAGCGTGAAGTAGATTTCTAGTTTTGACATTGTTTAATGGGAGTAATTCTCTGAGTGTCAATCTGATGTTGATTTCGGTCTTCGGGGTTGATACTTAGAGATTTATTGTCTTAACCGATGACTAATGGGAACAAAACTTTTGTTTTAATTGTACTTGCTTCTATCACTCGGCTGTATCCTATCGATCGAGTCTTCAATCTTTATGTAGAAATTAATGGGTGTAAACATGTGTTTGAGACATGTTATGTTTGATGGTTGCAAGTGGTTGCTAGTGGTTGCTCGTGGATGTATATACACACAATAGGCACTAGATCGGCTCAAAAGCACTCTCATACTGCATATGGATGTCTGCGCATTTTTCATTTTTTGTGGATGCAAAATGATTGACTCATCACATGGATGTTGCATTTGGATGAATGGTTATACACTCATATATAAATGATGTGTATCAAATAGGATATCTTGCATACATAATTGGACTCATGGCACTAACATAAATTTGCATTGAGGAGGTCAACTGAATAAGTAGACCACCTGATCTTTGCATTAAATAAGAGACATATACACACACTTTTGCATATGTTCATACAACATTAGAAGTTTTCTAAGGACAATGGATGCTTTTGGATGATGGTTGAGTAGATGGGTGATTGGATGGTAGGACACATTTTTCTTAACTTGAAGATTTCGGGGACGAAATACTTTAAGGAGGGGAGAATGTAACACCCCGTATTTTCTGTGAACATAAAAGTAACAAAGCAAAGTATACTTAATTTTTAAAGAAGAATTAACGGAAATGGGTTACGCTATTGCGTTCGTCTCGGAATTCTGCTTGAGATAGTGCCTGAGTTTACGTAAATCGTACTCCGTATGAAGAAGTTATAGCCCTCAGAAGTCTTAGGAATTTAAATAAATTAAAATAACTCAGATTTAAGTTTGAAATTCAAATCACACACCTGGGCTGGGCGGGAAATTTCCCGCCTAGGACCCAGGTCGACCAGGGGGTCGACCTGGGTCACATAGGTCGACCGGGGGTCGACCTCCCCCCTATTTCCAGATCCGAGGACTGGTTCGTTTTTTTGCATTTGGACGCCCGTTCTGACAAGATTCGTTGATCCCTACTCTATTTAAACACCCCTAAACCCCACTTTCTCTCCACACCAAACCATTGTAGCGCTATGCTGCCTCAATTCTAATTAAAATAAATTAATGGCGTCTCTACTCTGCTGAAACCTAAGCTAGAACTAGTGCTTCTTCTTCTTCCAATCTGAATAGGATTAAAAGGGAACGACTACAACCCTTTTTCTTTTAGAATCCAACCAAGGTGAGCACAGTTATTTTCAGATATGAAATTTAATTATGATCTTGACATGGCTATAAACCTGAATTTGAGATTATGCAAATTCTTGTTTATCAGATTTGTTTTTCTGTGTAGATCTATCTTATTAATATTATAGAAACTATTCTGTATCCCTTCCTTCTTTCTGTTCTATAGTCAGGCTGCCATGAGCCTGAGCCAAATCTCATAAGAGATTGGCGCACGAATGCTAAATTTGGAAAAAATAGTGAATGATGCATAATTAGACATGGCTGATTTGTGACTGATTTGAGAAAAGAACATATGTTGTAATTTAAGATCTGGATCTGGGCATACTATATATGATAGTCTGTGATTTGGAAGAAGTAGAATTATTGTGTATGTGACTTAGGCGCAAAGATCTATATTAGAATAGGATAACTATTAAATGTGAATACGCCTAAATGGGGATTTTGGATATTAGGCGTATGCTGAAATCAAATAATTTGGCATAATTCGTATTGTATATCATGATTTGGGGTTTTTAGAGAATATTCTGTATTGTGTAGATTTAACTAAAATTTGGGGCATATGTTATATTGTGAATTATGACCATAATTTGGGCATGTAAAAATTAGACTTAATTTTAAGATTAGGCGACGCATGTCAATTGAATTTTAAGGGATGATTAAATCTGTTAAGTTGCCTAATCTGCTAAATCTGTTGAAACTGAATACGGTAATTTGGGGTATGAAAATTTGTAGACTCGATCTAAAATTGAGCAAAACAAGTTAATAGTACTTTGAATAATCTGCTGTGACTTGTAAAGAAGTTTAATTTGTTGAATTGGCATAATTAGTCTGATATTGGCATAATCTGTGAATGAATACTTTAGCTAAAAAAAATAAGAATGTTGAGACACGAGGTTAGACTCTATTTGCGGTAGAAGCCAGCCCGGACCCAACCGGCTTAACCAGCAACTACAAAATGTCGGTCTATTGTGAGAGGTCGTAGGCATAACTAAAAGATGCTTAGACACGAGGTTAGGTCTGCCTTATGGCAGAAGTCTGCCCCGAACCGCCCGGCACATTCAGCGGCCACAAGCTTCCGACCAAATGTGAGAGGTCTGTGCATTAATATTTAATTAATGCAAATCTATGATAAATATGATGCCTAAAACGTATTGGGTGGATAAGGTTAAATCAACTGGGCAGATGAATCTAATAAACCCGTTTCATAAATCTGTATGCCCAATACGAGGTTAGGTGAAACAATCTGTAAGTCTGTTAATCTGTATATCTGATCCGTTAGTCTGAAAACTTGTTAACCTGTATGTCTGATCTGAGAATTAGTTAATCTGAACTTTGTACATCTGAAATCTGTAAGCAAGTTAATCTGAAATCTGTTAGTCTAAGGACACAAGGTTAGGAGGGGAAATTACTTGTGTTATCTATTGTGTGGGACCCATATTAGTCAGTAACCCTTTTCTGGTATCAAAACTAAGACCCAACACTAGGAGGGGTCCGGGGCACGCTTACTGAACTAATTGTAAGAGGTTCACTCTGATAATGGCGTGGGGCATCGATGGCGCATTCCAGCCGGGTCATGTGCATGCATGGATCCGGTCTGCTCCGAGGATGTAAGACACCATGACATCTGTAAATAGGTCTGTGTTGATAGGTTGCCACTTTAGGGAATGATACACCCTTCTGTGGGGCCGGCACATGGTATTTATGCATTAGGGAGTCGATCGGTTGGGGTAGAATTTAGGGTACACCTAGTTCTGTATGTTTCTGTTGGTATACCTTCTGTCTCTGTTGGGGTGGTAAAGGCCCATTATTAGCATTCTGTTTCTGTACCTTCTGTCTCTATTGGGTTGGTAAAGGCCCATTAGTTGGGATGGTAAAGGCCCATTACTAGCATTCTGTTTCTGTACCTTCTGTCTCTGTTGGGGTGGTAAAGGCCCATTACTAGCATTATGTTTCTGTAGAGATTATTCCGTTTCAGTTTAGACATTAGGGTGACACCTAATCCGGTTATACTAAGTATTAGTGCAGAGAAGTAAGATATAGGTAAGAAGCATATCTTTGTCTATATCATTCTGTTTCTTTTGTTTAACTTAAGCATACCTGCTACTCCTGTTGCTGTAATCTCTTATCCAGCTTTATTTACATGTCATGATACTACTGTCTGTTTATATGATAAAAGTTACTGGACTCGCCAGACTTTATGTCTGACCTCGTTTGTTTTCGCCTCCTTTTCTTTCCGTCTCCCCCCTTAGGTGCTCAGGGTGGAAACATAGGAGCTTGATTCATATTCTCTCTGCTTGAAGTATTGCTTGGCTTTGACTCTACCTTCTTAAGGCAGTTTATGTTAGGGATTATGGTTTTAAAATTATGCATTTTGAAGGATTTTGGTATAAGACTGATATTTGTGTACTTGGGTTTTGGCATTGTGATTTTAAAGAATGTAACCAAACTTATTTCTATTTCTGCTGTAATAAAGTTATAAAATTATCAAGTACTACTTTACGTATCTATCTTGTAATATTCTGTTCTGTTTACTTAATATGCTTCATGGAAGTTAGTGCATTCCCTTTTGTGAGTGACATTAGCGCATATGGGGTAATACACTTGGTATCGGAGCTGAAGGTTACCGGATTTGATAAAAAGTTTTTTTGAAAACTATTTTCAAAAAGATTTAAAAAGGAAGTATTTTCAAAAGTAAAGTTTATTTTGAAAAAAATAATCCCCAATAAGCCATATATCTGTCTTTCGATTCTCCGTTTTGAATCTCTTCCTTTTTCTTTTCAGCATGTCTAGGGTACCCGAGATACCCGAGGGCATACCGATACCAACCTAGTTCAGAAGGTATCTGGAGGCTAGGGCCACCGCCGCAGGCCCAGTAGGCATTCCTTCTCCCCTAGCTATAGCCGCTCCTCCTCCTCCCCCTCCCTACGTTGATACTTTTTTGAAGATATGCAACGACTTTTGGGCAATGGCCGGGAAACCTT
Source organism: Allium sativum (assembly GCA_030737875.1). Lineage (NCBI taxonomy): Eukaryota > Viridiplantae > Streptophyta > Magnoliopsida > Asparagales > Amaryllidaceae > Allium > Allium sativum. The sequence continues at coordinate 369,278,456 of CM060920.1, forward strand.
TTCACGGGTCAGAGACGTTTGTTGAAGCTCGAAATTGGCTTAAGGAGGTGGAAGATTTGTTTGGTATCTTCGAGATAGAAGATGGAAGGAAGGTCCAATTAGCTGCTTGGTTAATGAAGGACGAAGCCTCGTTTTGGTGGGAGGTCACGAATGGAGAGCGTCCAGTGGAGACATAGATGGACTTTAGGCATAGGTTCGAGATGAAATTTCTTGCACGAGCAGAAGAGAATTTATACATGGAGAGGTTCTTGGCATTGAAGCAGGGGAATTTATCAGTAAAGGAGTATGTTAACAAGTTCAATCAGTTGGCGAGATTTGGCTTAGACTTGGTGAACACACCTGAAAAGAAGGCCCTGAGGTTTGTTAAAGGTTTGAATGAGCCACTACATGGGTTGTCTATGACCCACATTCTTATGGGGGCTACCTTCACGAAATTGGTTGACATGGAATTGATGCATGAAGAGGAAGCCAAAAGTGAGAAAAAAGAGGAAAAGCTCGAAGGACCACAGAACAAGAAAGCGTGGCCCAAAAAGGAAACACAAAAGAAGGATAAAAAGTCTGAAGATAAGAAGGAGAAAAAGTGCTTTACTTGTGGAAGCTTGACTCATCTGAACAAGGATTGCAGAAAGAGGAAGGGAACTTGCTTCAACTGTGGTGAGATGGGACACTTCACTAGTGACTATCCGAAGAAACGAGGGCAAGGGCAGAGGATATGACCTACTTCTGATGGGAAGGTGAATGCTCACGTGGCTGGTGGATAGAATAGAGATAGGAAAATTTCTGTAGAAGGATTAATTTCCTTATCTGATTATTGAGTCTTTCAAACCGCACTCTTGTGGCTTGCTTGAGGCCATAAATTGCTTTCTTAAATTTGCACACTTGATTTGGGACTTGAATGAATCCTGGTGGCTGCTGCATATATATTACTTCCTGTAGTAAACCATTCAAAAATGCATTATTTACATCTAAGTGTTTAATATTCCACCCATTGTTTAATGCAATGATGAAAATTAATCTGATTATAGCTGGTTTCAACAAAGGGGAAAAGGTTTCACCATAATCAAACTCATACTCTTGAGTAAAACCTTTTGCCACATGTCTTGCCTTGTACTTATTGATTGTGCCATCTGGATTCTTTTTCAATTTTTAAGTCCGTCTACAACCTATCATATTTTAATTATCTGGTCGATAGACGAGCTCCCAAGTATTATTGTTGATAAGTGCATTGTATTCTTCTTTCATTGCAATTTTCAAGGTTTCATGCATGGATGCTTGATTGAAATTCTCTGGTTCATCAATATTTATAATTGTTGCATATGTTTTTGGCTTGAAAATTTCACTTTTTGCCCTTGTCATCATGTGATGATGACCAGATTGATTGTATGTAAGGTTGACTAGTAAGTCACTTTTCTCAGTGTGAGTAGTACTTCTAGCTGAACTACCTCCATTATTATTGCCAACCTCTTGAGTATATTGTTTGTTTTCTGACAGTATGTTGCTATCTTTATTTGCTTCAGGTGGCTGAATGGCGTGGTTAGTTGATATAGTTGATATTTCAGGTGAATAATCAGTGGCATACTGATTATCCATTTAACCTCCAGCAACCTCACCAACACATGCCTCCTCCCAAACATTTCTAAGAGTTGGAATTTCAGGTATAGCCACTTTTTGGTTGTATACTTTCATTGAAGATTTTTCATCGTGTTCTTTGTATGGGAATTCATTTTCATCAAAAACAACATGTCTACTTACAAAAAAATTACCACTTGAGTCAATACATTTGTATCCTTTTTGAGTGGTACATTATCCAATAAAAGTGCATGGACTTGATCTAAAATCAAGTTTGTTTGTATTATATGGTCTTAGAGTAGGATAACATAGACATCCAAAAGTTTTAAAGCTTTTGTAATCAGGTTTAATTCTAAGTGTTGGCATTCTGTTTAACAGAAAAACATATGAATTGAAAGCCTCAGGCCAAAACTTTAATGGTAGAGAAGCTAGAGCTAACAATGTAAAAACCAATATGTCTATGTTTTCTTTCAACTAATCCATTTTATTCAGAAGTATGGGGACATGTAATTCTATGGATAATTCCCTTATCATGAAATAATTTACTGAGTGGTTTAAACTTAGTTCCTCCATCAAATTGTATAATCTTTATTGTTCAATTAAATTGGTTTTCAACCATTTTAACAAAATATAGAACAACATTATATGTGTTTAACATTTCTTTCAGTACATATATCCATATATATATTCGTTGAATGCATCAACAAAAGATATATAATATTTGTATCCAAAATCAGATTTTATTGGGGTAGGACCCCATAAATCAGGTGTTATCATGTCAAGCGGTTTTGAATGTTGAGTTATTGAATCAAGAAATGGTAGTTTATGACTCTTACGGTCTTACCCAATTGGAAATATTTGAATATATAAGAGTTATTTACATTATCAAAGGGTACCTTATTATCAAGAAGAATTTTCCTAACAATGTTAACACTGGGATGACCAAATTTATAATGCCACAAATCAAATACAGATATTCTATTGTTAACATTATCATTTTCAAATAAATTGCAGCACGACATAGAAGTTATCACATTTTTCAACATTAAACTTGTATAATCCCTTTACAGCGTCACCCTGCAAAAGGATGTTCTTAGTCAGTATATCTCTAACCAAGCAATAGTTAGGAAAAAAATTCAAAGTAAACACTGTTATCTCTAGCAAATTGTGAGATACTAACTAAGTTCTTCTTGATTTGAAGAACCCTTAATAAATTTAGTAAGTATAGTTGTATTTTACCACCTATACTGCCTTTGCCAATGTGGAATATACTGATGCACTTATCATTTCCCATACAAATTGAATTCATACCTTTGTATTCTCTATTGCTATGATTGAGGATTTCAATATTATTTGTAAGATGGTTGGTTGCTTCAGAATTTGGATACTAGTTGTCATCATTAATGTGATCAATTCTTGCAATTTCACTTTGACTCCTTGATAATTCAGGTGGAACAGTAGCATCACTATGTGCTTGAGCAAGATTTGCACTGGGGTTTTGTCCTCTTTGACTTGCAGTATTATGATTCACTACATAATCTGCATTGAATCTGTAATAGCATCTTGGTGCTGTGTGATCAATATTCACACATATCTGGCACTACGGTTTGTTAGTGTTGTTGTTCCATCTTCCACGGACGCTGCCTCTTGTTGGTGGTCCACCTCTCTGAAAGGTTTGTTCAGCTTTGTTTCCTTGGTTTTTGTTCTTTTTGTAGCATAATTGGCACTAAAGCCACTTTCTTATGCTTTCTTGCTTTCCAATCTTGCCTCATGAGATAAAAGTATAACATGAACATCATCAATAGATGAGTGTTCCTTTTGAGATGCAATGATAGCCTTCACTGCCTCGTATTTGTCACTTAAACCATTCAAGATCACCAGTACTTGTTCTGAATCAGGAAATTTATGACTTGCTGCTTCTAGCATATCACACACTGACTTGATTTTACTTGGATATTCTCTCATGGAAACATTTATTTTCTTGATTTTCTGCAACTGCCTTTTATAGTGCATCACCTTTGCATATGACTGATTATTGAAGAATTTTTCAATTGTTTTCCATATCTTTTGCTGACTTACATCCTATGACTTGGGGTAAAAGATTTTGACCAATTGAGGATAATAACCTAGTGCTTATCAACCTGTCCTGCATGTGATACTTGTTATATTCCTCATTTGATACAATATTGCTGGCTTCTTCTATTATAAACTTTTGTGGTACAACATTGGTACCCAAGATAAACCCCTCAAGACCATATCCTTGTATTGCAGTTTCAATTTGTAATTTCCATAAAATATAGTTGTTCTCATTCAATTACACGGTTATAAGTTGTGATTTTGGACTAACTACAATTTTTAATCAAACTTTCCACAGCGATGCTAACATTAGTTGACCCAACAGATGGATCAGATGTGGCTGAAAAGTTAGCTATTGATGACTGATACACAATCACAAGTTAATAGAAAAACTAAAGAAAAGATAATAATAAACTAATCAAATTACCAAGGATCTTTCACTAAACCTTGTTGTTGCGACCAGTAGATTCGATATGATGAAAGGTATTGATTGGTTCACTTGGATGGCATAGTAAGGCTTTTGATTGAATTCTTTTTTTCTTTAAGATTCCTTGAAGTCTTTTCAACGAATAGTCAGTAACATGATTTGATGCAACCATTTTGTATAATGGCACAGCACAATTAATGCATCCTTATACACTATGATGGTATGACACTAATTAGCTTTCTGCCTTCTTCTTCGATGATGATGCTGAAACCGAGGAGAAGAAAACATCCATATAATAGATGATTCAGATCAAAATTTTGGTGAGCGAAAGCAATTGCCGTTAGGCACTGAAGAGTTGACTCCGATACCAAGATAGAAAACAAAAAAATTAGATGTAGAAAATATCTTTGTATTGATGATTGTAAAATCTGTACAAGCTAAACAAAACAATGGCTATGTATTTATGTACAAATTATAAGTGAGAATTGGTTAAACAAATAAGTCCCATTGCTTCCAATTACAAGGTATTGCGGATGCGTGCAAGGCACGTGATGTGCTGGAGAAATAAAGCATATGTAACAGCCGCATTTCTCTTATTCCTTTATTTACTTATCATATTAAGTGGAAGAAGAATTCAGACACAATAACGTGGTATGAGGGTTTATTGTCACTTACCAAGATCTTCAAATAGCCAATTTTTAACATTCTTAATTGCTTTTTGCTTATATTCTATTCTCATATCCTTATTTATTCTTCTAAGGTCATCTCTATGAAAGTACCTTTTAATTATTATTCTTTGAGTATAGTGAAATAAGTGAATGAAGAAAGAGTGACATTTTTTTTCAAATAATTGAGACCACGACTCTCGTAACATTTTTTTATTCATTCATATCATTTTCTTATTTAATTTTATCATATATGAAATCGTTTTTATATGCTTATACACCCAAATAATGATCATATTTCTTATTTCATTTCTATAACTAAATCATTTACCTTTCTATTTCCACAACTAGTCCTTTAATTAATTAATTGTTAATTATGAGATGTTACAAGTACACTTTCACTAGTATAGATCACTATCAATTTTGAAGTTATTGGGGACACCAAATTAAGGGCAAAAAATTAGCCCCCAATTAGGATTAATGGAGGCAAATTTTATAATAGTCTTTGTTAATAACTATTGGGACACTTAAAACTGTCTCAACCATTAGATTAGAGGAAAACTTGAAAACATACCCCAAGTGATAATTTTCGAGGCACAACGAACCACCTCGTCTATTACTTTGGAGGTCGAAGGAAGATACGCTTTATTTCTAACCACTAGGGCAAAATCATCCTCCCTCTTCAGATAATTTGAAACATAAATTATACAGCGATGGGTATCTTCCACTGCTTTGCTTGTTCGCAACTTGATCAAGATCATTCCTGGTCATCTTATTTACTAACATTCAAAGGTATTATGATTCAATCATTATTTTCGAAACCTAATTACAACCAGTAATAAGAAATCTAAGATTCAGTCTCGTATTAGGTTTGATTTTCAATATTTATGTGTATTTCGACTCATTCAATTGATGTATGATGTTAACCTCATCCCTCGTTCTTCCCTCTTATTCTGATACTTGTTCTTGTGTTATGCATAAAATTTAAATGCATAGCAAAGCCTTTTCCTAACTAGGCATGTTATGCTATCACCATTCTATTCACTCTCGTTATTGCATTATAACTTATGTTACAACAAGTGCTATTTCTTTGAATTTGGATGAGTTATCGATTTCATTAATTTTTGATGGTGTCTGTGGAAACTTAGAACTATTTTTAAGAAATTTGCACATATTTCTTGTTTATGCACGCTGACTATAGGTCTATAATGCACATTTGTCGAATGGTCTTTCCAAACAATCGTTGCTGCTTTACCATCATCGTGTAATAAGTAGAGTCTACACCAGTATTTTAGAGGTTTTTGCTGCGGACTACAAACGAAAAAAATCAATTCAATAGAATCTAAAGGGATGGGTGGTTGTAAAATTGTGTCCATCTTATCTTCTGGTTTAATTTTGAAATGCTCATAGACCATCAGTTTAGGGTCGAATTCTACGAAGGACGATTATGTGTCAATAGAGGGGTGAAAACTATAAGATACGTTCACATGAAAGGTTACATGCATTTCATCCCTCCCTGTTAGATTATGCAGAAATAACAGTAAGACATTTGATTTAAGTTATCATCTCATGGCTTCATAATTGTATAAGGAAGAAGATACATGTACCAAAATCTGGCTATTGTCGTTCTAGTTATGAGAACCTATAGTTTGTTCAATTTTTCAAGGTTGTGGCTACACCTTTCTTGTTTTTATCTTTTAATATAGGTGTAGAGACAATTTTGTAGGGAGCGATGAAGTAATAGACTCCTTTCATTGTTTGTTAGTATAAAGTATATCCAGATATCACCTAATTTATTAACAAGAATAGTTTATGCACATATTTACTATTTGCTTTCAATTTGAAAATGACACGTCATATTTTGCATACCGCTCCTTCTTTTAGTAATATAATACCAAAGTGAAAACCTAGATCTAAACAAGGCAAGTATTTTGATATAGTTTAATTTAGTTTCATTTATCAAACAAATGAAAGAGAAATTTGTCTTACAATGGTCTTGCAAAGTATCCTAATCTAGTTCTATTTAGCTTTTCTGGTAGTTACATTTACAAAATGTTATGTGGAAGTAATTGAATTATTTTGCTATTGTTAATTTTGAAGTAATTATAAAAGTGTATGAAGTACCTCTAGACACTAAATACACAAATCGGAAAAGGAAAACTCGCATTTTATTAATTAGGTCGTAAAATGAATACTGGCAGGAAAAAGACAAGTGTAGTCTATATTTTCAACTATATATTCCTGAGTTCAAGTTTTCATATCATTACATAGAAATTTATAGTTTGTTTCATCCTGGTCTGTGCGAGCTGAAGTTGGTTACTGTTTTGTGCTAGAGTGAGGCGAACACGGAACAAGTTGTATGCTTTGGCTATTTTAGGTCTTCAATTTTACTATAATTTAGCTTTAGGCTGCTATTTATGAAAAAAAACGAGCCATTAATTGTTGGTATTTAAATTGAAATTTCATTGCTTGGTGGTTATGTCATGAATTCTTGGTATATGAACTGAAATTTTATTGTTGGGTGGTTAAGTCATGAGTTATTGGTATTTGAACTGAAATTTCATTGTTGGATGGTTAAATTTCATAGTTGAGTAGAATAAATTACCAAATTTTTGTCAAAAAAAAATCTAGTTGTGGAAATTTTGATAATTATATGGTCTCTTTGGCATGTCTGGCATTTTTGTTATAACAATGATGTAAATATAATGCTAAACTAACAGTTCATATGCTTGATTTTTATGTAGTTGTAGCTAGAACTATGGATAAAAGTTGGGTAGATCTTGATCATAGTTAAGATGAATATATATATAATTTAGATTTTTTTTTTGGCAGAAGCATTTTCTAAATCTGCAAGAAAAGATAAAATATTATGCCCTTGTAAGAAATGTTGCAATCGATATTTTAACAATAGAAAAACTGTTGGAGGTCATCTTCTTTGGCAAGGAATGGATACCTTATATAGAACAGCTTGTTGGACACATCATGGTGAGCTTTTTATGGATCAAGACAATGAAGTAGGTAATGATATTTACTCTGTGGATTGTAGGGAAACATATATTAATAGCAATGAAGATGGGGGTGAGATGCGTGATTTTCTCAACAAAACATTCGTGCAACCCTTGACTGGACGAAGTGTTGGTTCATCAGGCCAGCCTTCTATTTTTGAGAATCAAGATCCTGAAGTAGAAAGCTTTTAAAGGTTACTAGATGAAGGTAACAAAAATTTATATCATGGTAGTAAGTATAAGAAACTTGATGCAATCGTGAAATTATACCATATTAAGTGCTTTGGAAATGTGAGCATGCAACTTTTTTTATGTTTTTGGAAGCATTCAAACAGATGTTGCCAGATAATAATTGTTTACCAAAGGTGTGACATCACGCCCCCACCAGCGGATATTTCCCTCGAAATGCACTGCCAACGCCCGACAAGCATAGAACGGTCGTTAAAAGAAATGGGTTGAAACGATGAATCACCAAGAACCTGTATATCTCATAGCGCATGGAAAAATATAATAGTAACATAACTTAATATAACACAGGCGAGAGTGTACATAAGAGAAAACTAAACCATAACCATCAGAGTAGTGGAATCCAAAATACAGCTTATGGTCCAAATCATTATTACAACTTTGAAATGTTGTCTCTAAAAAGGAAATAAAGGAGGTGCACTACTAATGCCCAAAGCAGTGACCATCAACAACACAGGGAGAATATATGTATATAGTACGTGGAAGCCTCCTGCTCGTCTCCGGACATCTACTCGCGCATCACCACCTAACCTGCCTCTAGTCTGCTCGTTTAGGAGCACCTAGAGTAATAAGAAGAGACATACAACTCTGGGTCAGACGAAAGTCTGGTATGAGCGATAGCAAGAAAATAAAGCAATAACAGGTATAAATAATCATAGCCGAACCTGAACCTGCGACCAAAGAGTTAGCACAACAAGATGTACAATAATCTAAGGTAAACACTAACATAGAGTGTAAAATGGGAGTGTGTATGTGTGTCATGGTGATAGCAAACATCAAACATAACAATCATCCTCACATCTCTCACTCTATGCATATAGAATACGATACCCACCGCTTTGATCACCAAATCCATTCGGGGCTATGACGGGTCCATACCCTTTTGAACTCCGTACAACTATCACTATGACCATGCCCTTCTGGTCTATAGTCAATAATCCTCCTCAGTCCTAACTTCCCTGGATCTGGGGTATGACTAATCAATCCATACATCCTCTGGCTCTAGTTCGTCTACATGCCCCCTCTCTCAACGGTGAACCAAATTTATAGATATCGATAACTCCATTGCACACGTCCCGTAGTAAAGCCCAACTCTAGAAGTAAACTCATTGGTTCCCATCTGGATCCTGAGTGATAACTTCCCACTTGGACTTCCTTTGCATATCGGGTTTTGGTTCAATTCGTGTTCGGTTTGGGTTTCCTCCTTCTATCCGGTTCGACTCGGGTCTCCTCCTCCTTTCTGGTTCGGTTCGGGTCTCCTTCTCATATCTGGTTCGGTTTGGGTCTCCTTCTCTTATCCAGATCGGTTTGGGTCTCCGCCTTCTATCTGGTTCGGTTCGGGTCTCCTTCTTCTATCCACTTCGGTTCGGGTCTCGTTCTCCTATACGGTTCGGTTTGGGTCTCCTTTTCCTATCCGGATCAGTTCAGGTCTCCTTCTCCTATCTGGATCGGTTCAGGTCTCCTTCTCCTATCCGGATATGTTCGGGTCTCATCCTCTCCTTCACCCATCCGGTTCGGTTCGGTCTCCCTCCTAACCGGTTCAGATCGGGTCTTCCTCCTAACCGGACCTGAAAATCTACAATTTTTTCCAATAAGCTATTTTCGCCAAACGACGGCATTTTCGACCATTCTAACTTTCCTATGCAATTATAAAATATCCCAAACAATAGTAACAGCACATAGAATCAATCAAAAACATTAAAACATCAATCACATGAAATATTTTAGATCAAACATACCTAAAAAACATGATTTTCCCCTTAATCCTCTTAAGCATGTTTTAACTATAGGTTTAACAAATTTAATCCAAATTAACCCAAATTTTCACCAGTGACGTAAAATAATATTTTAGAACTTCTACATATTTTTCCATATTTTTCTGATGTGTAATTTCGCCAATTATCGCTAATCACCCCCAAATTAGCCGTAATTAGCGTACAAAAGTGCAAATCAGTCACCTTAGCCACAAATGAAATTTAGATCTAAAACTTTACTATTATGGCACGGATCTCTATGTCGTGCAGCAGCTCCAACTCTGATTTGGTTAATTAGTGATTTAGAAAGCAATTATGTTGAGATTTAGAAGATGGAGGTCAATGTTAGGGTTCAAGGGAGGTTAGTGGCGATTGGAAAAATGAAAGGGAATGTTTCTCCAAACCCTTTCAGTCGTCTCATAACCCTAATCCCGAAATGGGTTATAAGCATAGCTGCTAATCACCCCGTTAAGCCCAATTATGTTGTTTTTCCATCTCCAAATCTTATTTCAGCCATCTCCCAAACAGTAAGTCCGTTTTGATTAATGTGACCACTCTACGGAAAGGTAAACCATCATCCAACTACAATGGAAGTGGTTTTAGGTCAAAACTCCTTACGAATCAAAAGTTATAGACAAAGCAAGATTCTCTAAGGGCAAAACGGTCATTTAAAAATCGGCAAAAATCGTGAATGTTTGAAATGACCCTAATAGCCAATTCCCAAAGTTACACGACCATATAACTTCGTAAGAAAATGAAAAAAATATTCTATGATCCTCCGATACGTCGAATGCGAGTTGTTACAAAAATCTATTGCACAAACAAAAAAATTTATTGATGATTTGGGTCTAACATATGAGAAAACAGATGCTTGCCCAAATGATTGCATGCTATTTTGGAATCATACATCAGACATGACTGCATGCTCTCGTTGTGGTACTTCAAGGTATAAGGTTAACAATGCAGACGAGGATGGTCGTAAGAAAGTTTCAGCTAAGGTGCTTCGTTATTTTCCTCTTGTTCCTCATTTAAAAAGGTAATATATGTTGAAATATACTGCGGAACATATGATATGGCATTCATCATGTTCTAGCGAAGGAGTTATGAGGCATCCAGCTGATTCAAAGGTTTGGTAGCACTTAGATTCTGTATATCCTGATTTCGCAAAGGAAAATCACAATGTGTGTCTGGGCATTGCAAGTGATGGGTTCATTCCATTTTCCAGCATGGACCGTAAACATAGTACTTGGCCAGTCATACTGGTTGTTTATAATCTTCCTAACTTTTTTTGTCTTTATTGATTCCCGGACCTCATGAGCCTAGAAATGATATTGATGTGCATATGCAGCCTTTAATTGAGGAGTTAAGAGAATTGTGGGAGATTGGCATTAATACATATGATGCTTTCTCTAATCAAACATTTAATATGAGAGCAACAGTTTTGTGGACGATAAATGACCTAACTGCATGTGCAAACTTGTTGGGATTGGAAAGCTTGCATGCCCGCATTGCTATCACCAAACATATTCAATGCGTTTACCATGTAGTAAGAAGCAAAGTTTTTTGGGTAGTTGTGGGTTCTTACCTATAAAACATAGGTTTCGATATGATTCTTTCTCATTCAATGGAAGACATGAGAATAATCTTCCGCCTAAACCATTGTCTGGATTAGAGCGTTTAAGACAATTATCTAATTTTAGATTTACATTTGGTAAAATTCCAATAGTTAAACCTATTATCGGACAGAAGAAGCGTAGGAGTTCAAATTTCAATAGAGAATTTAAAGTTACTGGACCATGGGAGAAGAAAAGCATATTTTCTACTCTACCATATTGGTAACATCATTTGATACGTCATAACATCGACATCATGCATCTTGGAAAAAATGTTAGTGAAAATAATTTAGGAACATTACTAGGAACTCCAAAAAAGGGAAAAGATGGAATTGAAGCTCGAGTTGATCTTGAAAGTTTAAAAATCAGAGAGACACTCCAACCAATTCGTGAAGGGAGTAAAACATATATGCCTCCATCGATTTTCTTTATAACCAATGAAGAAAAAATATATTTGTAAAGTACTTTCAAATGTACGTGTTCCCAATGGATATTCAGCTAACATTGCTTGATGCGTGGATGTAAAGGAAAGAAAGATGCGTGGTTTTAAAATTCATGATCACCATGTGCTTCTGCAACACTTGCTTCCTCTTGCAATCCGTCGAGTTTTACCTAGACCTATCACACTTGTATTGCTCGAACTATGCTCGATTTTTCGATAATTATGTAGTAAGAGACTATACATTGCATCAATGGAGCAATTGAAAAAGAGGATTTCACTAGCCTTGTGCATCATGGGGAAAATGTTTTCATCTTCATTTTTTACCATATCAGTTCTTTTAATCATCCATTTAGCTTATGAAGCAGCAATTGCAGGGCTGGTTCAGTATTTTTTGATGTACCCAGTGCCAGTAGAAAGGCAAATTTTACCATGTTAATATTAATTTTAGATTATTTATTGGTCACTTTAGTATATAATTATATATATATATATATATATATATATATAGGTACCTACAAACATTAAAGAGGTATGTTCGAAACAAAAGTTATCCAAAGGATGTATTGTAGTAGAATATCTTGCAAAAGAGTGTTTTTTTTTTTTGTTCGATATACTTAACAAACATTGAGAATCGTTAAAATCGACGGCTCGCAATGCTAATACTTCTTTGCCTCATGATGTTGTTGGTGGTTTGCCAGTATTTGGAAACATTGGTCATCAGCTGGTTTAACACATGTAATGCTGGGTTTACGCTACCACTATTACATGTTAGTCCGACATTATATAAATTTAAGGTTGCATATTTGATGGTGTAAATTAAACTTTAAACAGTACAGATTAGCCAATTAAGAAGGACACACACACAAGAGAGAGTGTGTGCGCCCCAGTAGCACATATGATATCTGTTAAATTAATTTAAAAAAAAGGGAAAAAAGGCTAACTAAATTATTTGCCCTAGTTGAAGTTAATATAGGGATATAGTACATGCAACAAAAATAGACCATAGGATTATAAGTTTGGACAGTTGGATTTATGGTAGTTTCGGCCTTTATTTTGGGCTGGATCTTAGGATCATAAGATCCTGAGCCTAGACCATTGGATGCAGCGGGAGTCCTATTTTCAATCAGAACGAATTTATGGCTCTTTGTTAAACTCAAAGCAAGCGACTTGGTATAAAAGAAATTCACATCACTTCTAGTCCAAAACTCCCATTAAAGAGAAGTATATGTATTATAAAAGAACAATTGAAGGAATGTTGACTATCGCGGCGGTTGTTGAACGGATTGGTTAATTAAATTCTTTAGCTTGCAGAATTACTAATCATAGATAATAAATTACAAATAGGATAATAATATAGTATTAGAAACTTTACCTTACTAATCAATTTTGTAGATGAACTCAACAAAACTGTGAAAGATAGAGGAGAAAGAGATAACCATGATTGTGGCAATATTACGTCCAAACAAAAAATTAAAAAGATGGAGTACCTACATACAGTAATTTATGAAGCTTTCGGTAGTATCCTTTTGTTCTTACAAATCGAAAAGAGGTGACAGTAAGTTATTTTTATACTGAATAAAACAGCGTGGATCAACATATTTTAATATGTAATATTGAATATTTCTAGTGATAAAAGATGTGTTTCCAGATGGAACTGTACTGAAAAAGGGGAAAAAATATACCACATTCTATTTATTAAATGGAAGAATAGAAACATTTTGAGTGAAGGATTGCATAGAGTTCAAGCCTGAAAGATAGATTAAAGATGGTCGATTCATGAGTGAATTAGCAAATAAATTCACTTCTTTTAACAGGCGGACATGGTTGTGCCTTGGTATAGATTTTGCTTATCATTAAATGATCATTGTTGCAGCTCAATATCATGTAAAAGTTGTCGGAGAATCATTTAATGGAGCTGAATCTAACAAGCATGGATTGAAAGTGGTACTTAATAAGAGGGAATTACAAGTACTTCACTAAATATGAAAGACACATATGACTAATTTATGCATTCGAAGGATCACAAATTGTAAGTTGTATACATGCATTTGTACTGCATGCATGTACAATGAGTTATGTACACAGTCTGTTTATTTGATTCTGAAGCTTTGATTGCTCCCAATGGTGACAATAGAATCTACCTCCGTTGATTGTAGATGATGCTAACTGGATGCCAAATACTGTGCCTTATTTTGATTTATTTATGAAAAATTATCTGGAAGAATGGGTCCTATTAATAAACAGTTAAGACTGGAGCTTGTCTTTGCTTACTAAAGGTGCTTACATGTATGATTATAGTGGTACAAGCATAACATGGGTGATAGGAAGCTCACTCTAAAGAGGTTGCTTAGGTGGAAAACGGACAACATGCATGGTGGTTTGCAAGCTTTAGAACGAAGCATGTCTGACTATGACTTACTGGCACAGCTGTTGTTACTATGACTTACTGGCACAGTGGCTTGCAAGCTTTAGGGTAAGTTATCAATCAATCATATGACAATAAAATTAATGGGAATATTAGCCTTACATGAATTGATTTATTTACGTAAATCAATTGCCTTGTCCCCAACTAATTTTTCTTTATTTAAAGAGAGGCATAGAGGATGTTATTCCTATGACATGACATGAGAGATCATCTGTATTCTTCATTTCTTTGCTCTACTTTAAAACTCTGTAATCTCTTGAATATAATAAAATCTCTTCCATGTTGAAGTGGACGTACACTATCTCGCGATAGTGGAACCACTATAAATTTGTGTGTTCTCCGTTGCCTTTATTTTTTCTGTGATCTGTGATTGATAATCATTTCAATCTGTTTGTTCTATCACATCATTGCAAGATCCTATTGAGATTTTTCTGCTAAAAGGGATTGATTACCCCTTACAACTGGTATTGGAGTTAGATTCGCAAAGAAGGTGTTTGGTAGAGTGGCAGGGGAAGATGGAAATAGTACAAATAGTACATCAGTGTCAGTAGTTGCTCCATACGTTAGAGGCTCCTATGTGGCGTCAGGATCACAGTTGACGATAGAGAAGTGGAACGGTGAAGGAGATTTTGAAAAGTGGCAGTGGATGATGAAAGAAGTTTTGAGAATAAATCGCATTCATCGAGTAGTATTTGATACAGAGACATATTTTGCTGATATTTCATCAGTGGAATTAGAAGAGATGGAAGAATGGGTCTTTACTACCCTTCAACTTGCTATGGGAAAGAATGTAATTTCTGAAATCAGTCAGGAAATAACAGCTAAAGGCATCTGGAAGAAGTTGGAGGACCTCTATATAAAGAAATTCCTATCTAACCATCTGATCCTATTGAAGACCTTCTTTACCTATAAGATAAAGGAAGGTTCTACAATTAAGACACACCTAAGTGTGTTTGATGACCTGTTGATGAAGATGAAGTCTGTTGAGTTGAAAATTAATGAAGAACAGAAAGCAATGGTTCTATTGTGCTCGCTCCCAGAGCGATACACTAGTTTCGCTAACAGCCTTATCTATGGTAGAGACACATTGAAATTAGATGATGTGAAGATAGTTTTGCTCAGTGAAGAGTTGAGAGATGAGATGAAAGAGTTTGATGTTGGCGATAGTCGTGGAGGAAGTAGTAGTTCAGGCTTATTTGTTGAGAGAGGAAGAGCAGGGAAGAAAGTGAAGAATAATAGGGGGCGTTCCAATTCTAGGAAGCCTAATTCGCGGAGTAAGTCTAAAGATGGAAAGTGTTATAATTGTAAGAAGCCAGACCATTGGAGAAGAGACTATCCAGATTTGGAGAAGAAGACTGATGGTTCTTCATCTATTGCGATGGAGAAAGATGGCAGCGATCTATTGACAGCGGTTGTATCAGATGTTGCAGACCACTGGATTCTAGATTCTGGAGCATCATTTCACATGACCCATAATAAGGATTATTTTTCTTCGTTCGATGCTAAAGAAGGAAGTTCTTATGGGGAACGATGCTACATGTAAGTCTATTGGAGTTGGTTCAGTCCGCATTCGCATGTATGATGGGATTGTTCGCACACTTTATAATGTTCGCTATGTCCCAGGTCTTCGAAAGTCATTGGTATCATTAGGACAATTGACATCATTGGGATGCAAGATAACCATTTTCAAAGATGGTTTGAGAGTTTCTAGAGAGGCACTTATATTGATGAAGGGTGTTATGGTGCAAAATATGTATTTGCTAATGGGTACCACTGTCCATGGAGAATTATGTATTGGAGTCGATAGTTCTAAAAGTTTGGATGCTACCAAGCTTTGGCATATGAGATTAGGTCATACTTCGTAGAAGAACTTAGAGTTGCTTCGTAAGAAGAAAAAGATCAAGGGAGAAATTTTCAAAAAGTTGGACTTTTGCAAGGAGTGTGTATTGGAAAAGCAAACCAGAGTTTCTTTTGGTGATGGCATGCATACTTCTAAGAAGGTACTTGATTATGTGCATTCAGATGTTTGGGGGCCATGCTCTATAGCTTCTATTGGTGGAGCATATTATTTTGTTTCATTCATCGATGACTACTCACGCAAGGTTTGGGTTTATGTAATGAAAGCTAAGTCGGAAGTATTTGAGAAGTTTAAGGTTTGGTTAGCTCTTGTTGAAAACCAAACAGGAAAGAAATTGAAGATTCTTAGATCCGATAATGGTGGCGAATATGTCTCCAAATAGTTCCTCGATTACTGCAGACAGAGTGGTATCAGAAGACATCTTACTACACCTGGTGATCCGCAATCCAATGGGGTCGCTGAGAGAATGAATAGGACTCTACTTGAAAAGGCTCATTGCTTGATTTTGACTGCGGGTATGTCTAAGGGTTTTTGTGCTGAAGCTATTTCGACTGCAACACATATTATTAATCGGATTCCGTGCTTAGCCATTGATGGGAAGATTCCAGGGGAGTTATGGAGAGGTAAAAACACTTTATTAAGTTATTTTCGTATATTTGAATGTCCAGTTTATGTTCACAATACATGGCATGATAAGTTGGAGCTTACGGCCTCCAAATGTGTTTTTCTTGGTTATACAGATGGTATAAAAGGATATAGAATTTGGAATCCAATTACGAAGAAATTTATACATTCTAGACATGTGACTTTTGATGGGTCAGCAATGTTCAAACCTTTGGAAGGTTTATCAGAGGGTCCAGATTCAGTTGACGAGAATCCTGAAAAGACCGAGATTCCCAGTTTTCAAACCCAAAGTAAAGCTATTACCATTGATAATAATGACAGAGCAGTTGATGATACATCACATGATAGTCCACATATTTCCTCTAGTAGTGTTGGTGATGGTCATGAATCTAGAGAGGATTCAGTTCAAGGCAGAGCTCAAGGTGGAGCTCAAAGAGAGTCGAGAGATATAGCCATTTGGGCTAGTCAGAGACCAAAGAGAGCTCCAATTAGATATGGATATTGGCAGTAAGCAAATCTGAGCCTTGTTGATCAGTTTAGTATGCTTTACACGTAATTCATGATGAACCATTGAGCCTTGAAGAAGCCATGAAGTCGATTGATAACTCGAATTGGAATTGCACTATGGAAGAGGAGATGCAGCCTTTGCAAAAGAACAAGACTTGGGATTTGGTACCACTACCTCAAGGAAGCCAAGCCATAGATTGCAAGTGGGCATTCAAGGTAAAAGATGATGGTCGATACAAGGCAAGATTAGTAGCCAAAAGGTTTTCACAAAGAAAGGGGTTAGAGTATGATGAGATATTTGCTCCAGTTATTAGACGAACTTCAATCGAATCCTACTTGCAATAGTCGCTGCTCACGATTTGAAGTTAGAACAACTTGATGTGAAGGCCGCTTTCTTGCATAGTGATTTGGAGGAAACCATTTACATGAAGTAGCCAGAAGGATTTATTATATATGGAAAGTCGAACTGGGTATGTAAGTTAAAGAAATCTCTTTATGGTCTAAAGCAATCGCCTAGACAATGGTACAAAAGGTTTGATTCTATTATGCTTTCATATGATTTTAATCATAATACTAAAGATGCACACTACAACAAAACAGTCTTTTTACAATGGGCAATGCCCGTTGTAATAAGGGTTTTGCACCGGACATGCGTGCCCGTTGTATTAGGCCATGTTGTAATAGACTGTCTTTTACAAAGGCATAGCCCGTTGTAATATGTCATATCCACAACTGATATTGACTGTTGTAATAGATTCTAATACAACTATTTTTTTCCCATTGTTAAAAAGATGCAAAACTTGAAAAAAAATCATTGATGCAACATATATATATATAATGTACTCGCAATTGTTAAAAACCAATACATATTACATATTCACATCAATTATAAAGTCACACAATTCTTTTTATACATATTGTCACACATTTACAAGACAAAGAACATACTCTATAATAAATAATAACTACTATTGTTAACAATAGATAAGATACAAACATTCATGTACTAATCACAAATATACCACATTTATATCATGGCTAGCAAAAAACACTTATGGACATGATATAACACCTTATTTCTCAAAAGGAGAGTACAAGAAAAGGAGAGTACAAGAGCAATTTCGGCATTCAATCCCTTGTTTCAATCTCGACGAAGTAAGCCCATCCACCATCGCCAATCATGTCCCTCCTATGACTGAGCCTCATTCAACGCTGGAGAACACTTTGTGTGTAAGAAAAAACATTAGAGATTCAACTCTCCTTTTTTTAACTAATAAAATAAAGAGTGAACATCAAGCTAGTTATCTACTTCTAAACTGACACATACACAATTTCTATTCAAAATGATAAAATGAATAAAAGCTAGCATGAAATAGGATAAAAACAGAAGATAAATTACATTTTGAAGAACGAAGCCAACTTGCATCGACTCCACCATACATTAAGATGTTCTTGTCAGCAAAGCCCAAGGTGGAACAATAGGGAAAAACTCCACACGGATGTAGCCCAGCTAATTCCAAAACATCTAGAAGTTTCTACATGATCAGTGCAAGTATTATTCATAACAGTGCAATTTCGAATAATATGCATATTAATGTACATTTACCGCTATTGTCTCCACTTTGTTTTATCCTGAGCAGGGATTAATTTTCATTTAACAAAGTAATAATCAGGTAACACTATTTGTTTCCCAAAGAGCGGAAAAATGGGAAACCTGCAGCCTGCAATTTAAGATGAAAATCATTCAAGATGAAAAATATTTAAGATGAAAAATGGGTAACTTCCAGCCTACAATGCAACAGTGTTCATATTAATGAAACTATTTTTTTGCATGTTCATATGGATTTTAAATAGCAGATAACAACAACAAATGCAACTTCAAGATACATATGTCAAAAAGCAGAACTAATATCAATTGTTTATGAACATTTTATAGCCATTTTACATGAAAAATTACTAATATAATAGTTTCATATCCATTGTATCTTATTCAATCAATAAAGGAAACAAACCATTCTTTTTAACATACCGGAACAAAGATAACGCAATAAACATGCACCATCTTACACAAAAAACTTGAATATATATTGTGAATTTGTGGCTTATACTAATCAACATTATCAAAAGCAATTATATGGAATCATACAAAATGTCTAAAAGATCAAACAATGTTATAAAATAATACAGAACAGATAATAAAAGAGAAGACATACGAAAGAAGATAAGAGATAAGGGAGAGACATTATTATTTCTCTTGATTCAGTGTATATATTTCTATTACATTGGCTCCTTTATATATTGGCTTTGGAGCTGATGTTAGCCTTATTCCCATAATGTAGGACTAAATATAATAAGACAAACGCATATTGTAATGGCCCGCAAATCCGTACTATCTGAGTCGACTAATAACACCACACGTCCAACCCAAATTGCACAGAAATACGAATCATTATTAGAAAGAAGTTAGAGGATGAGAAATAGAAAGAAAGAAACATTAGAATAGAAGAAACCAAAGATCACAAACTCACAGTGGAACGAATAAAATATATTATATAACATAACTCTTGAAAATACAAATCAGTAACTGGATATACATACCATTATCAGAGCACAACAGTTATTCCTGGAACAGTTATAAACACCTGTTTCCAGATACAAACATGGTTCACAGCGGAATATATGATAGTCTATAGCTAACTGGTGAAGCCTCCTGCTTCCAGCTCTTTCAAGTGAATCTGAAAAAACCCAACTACTTGACTGCCCGTACAAATTTGGGCACCCAAGAGTTTAGGGAAAACAAACAAAATAAACTTTGGGTCAGTCATGGGACTGGTGTGAGTAAACTCCAACCATTTGTTTAACTTTCAAAATCATTTTCGAAAGAAATGATAATCGTAAGATCGATCCACACATAAACACGGATGGTTTTTACCTTACGATAACCCAAAATATTTTTGATATTAAATCCAGTGATATTATAATAATGTCTACATCAAATAAATAGAATCTAGCGGAACGCTTGCATCTCACGCTCCACATAATAATATAAAATCAAAAACCGCATGGCGCTTATTGGAGATTGGATTTCCAACATGACAAGGTATGGAACCACCTTCCGATAGTGTATCTCTAGAGAGGAGTACACTGGATTCAACAAGAATGTCTTGCAACCCGGCCCATGCATGACCGACCACTCATTTCGCTTGAGTGTATCGAATGTATATCACCAACGGTTGGGATCAGCAACTGTTTCCCAAATGGGACAGCATCGAACAGAATAAGGAATTAAATGAATCTCTAGATAGGTGATTATACATCCTAATGGGAGCGACCCACATAGCCATGCTGCCTGCCGATTTTTGTCATTTCCCGGTTGTTAAGGCCTGAGGCTACGATTATTTTCCATTCATTGATAGCACAATCACTTTGAATGCCACATTGTCAGATTCGTTAATCACTAGTTGATTTGCACAAATATATTCTGGATATTATGCTAAGGGAATAAATCCGTTGCCACCATATATACATTTATACAGACCAACATATTCGATCATTGGAAATACTCAGTCAGACATTCGTCCATTTACGTTCGTTCTGGGATTGAACAAAACCGAAGGCACAATTTCTATTAATAGAAAAAATCCTTGCTCTTCACTCCGTCTTCGATTATCTTCACATAATCGGATTCGCAATGCTACTGCCAATATATAGTGGTTCTCGGATAATAATCCAACTGGTCTCTCTATATTGACAACGATATTGGCAAACACTTCGGTAGTCGGTTCTTTAACTATCGAAGAAAAATAAACAAACATCCATCCATCCATAACATCAATTAATCACTGGGCCTTTTAATTAATATTTCATTAATTAATTCACTTCTCTATTTCTCTATCAATATTTGTTAACCAAATAATTTCGATAATCATCTTGGCCTCTTACGCCCTTTGGAAAACGCTTCCAAATATTAACTTCTTTTATTTTCTATATTTAGAAAATTTCTCTATTTGCAATTGAAAATAATTTCAATCACTTATCTCTTTCCCGACTACTCTAATTATACTCAGGAAATATTTACTTTTATATTTCCAAAATTTCCATCACTTGGGTTAAAACGAATGCTGTGTAAAACATCGTTACAACAACCCAAAATATTTTATTCAACTTACACTTATTCAAACACTTCTCTTCGAGACTGGATCTTGCTATTTATCAATTAAAAATAAAATCAATCAAGTTGGGGTAAAATTACCTCTCAGACCTTGACTGAAAACATCATTAACTTCAAAACAGACAAAACCACTTACCTCGAATAATCAACAACATACAAACAAATTATTCATTTTTAAACGTATATATGTTTCTCTTTCTATTACCAGCCTATCGATTTCCTTTTTGTTTATAACATTCTATTTTTAAATTCATTTCCTTATCGAATTCTGTATATATCGATACATTTATTTCTAATTATCAATTTTTTCTTAAAAATATTCTAACTCCTTAAATTCCCAGAAAAATTCGCCATAACCTCCCTTGTACCGGGAGCATCGGGATATTTCAAATAGCCTCCCATGGCCCTCACCAATCCAAAAGAAAAATAAAAAGCCCAGCGGCTTGCTGATACGGCGCATAAAATCCCATATATGAATTTAAACATGTACCTTTTTGTCGGGCACAAATTAAAATATTCATATACTCCATCCCACACCTGTCTAACACATGCTCACCTGTTTCCAATTCAATTCAACTCAATCCAATCGTTTGAATTCAGTTTCACTCATTTATTCTATAATTAGCTATTTTGCCTATTTCACTTCTTTGTTTGAACATAACATGTTCAAACAAAATATTTAACTTGCCCATAACCAAATTGAATTTCAATTTCAATTCTAGTTCCCTTTTCGACTTCGAATGTAAATTTTCAAATCGAATTCACTTATTCAAAACCCAATATCAATTCAAAATCTCATTAACTAATTACTATTCGAATTAGTTAATTCTATTCAATAATCAAAAATCTGATTTCTGTTTCAAAAATCAATTCATTACTCCACTAGAGTTCGCATATAATTTACAACTCAAAATCTGAAATTTTCTAAATAGAAATTCGGATTTTATTCGCTTAAAATCCTTTTATAAAATTAAATAAACCTGTTATGGTTTTTAAATGGTTATGGCTGCTTTTCTAAAAATTTGATTTTGACATAACTCAAAATATATACGACGAAATTCAGAACTTTCTCCTCCATTAGAAAACTATTTTCAAATCGGTCCTGACGTTTCTAGTTTCAAAGAATTCCGACTTCAATTGAGTTCTATACATTCAATATAAGTTCAAATCGCCAATTTACGAACTATCGTGCTGCGGCGAGCTCGTTTTAATTATATTTATATATAAACTTTTAAACTTCATTTAAATAATTTCAACTCTATTCTGATATATTTTAATATATATATCAAATCCATTTTTCCAATTCAACAAAATATTTCCAATCTTCTATATTTAATTTCAATTCCTTTTATAAATTACAAATCCTTTGGATTTATTTCTATTCTGTTTAAAAAACCCACATTATGAAATATATTTCGTCGTTCCCATTTCGAAATGATTTCCAATTTTCTATTTCAAATTCTCTTTTCAATTCTCTTTGAAATATCTATATTCAAATTCTATTTGAATTCTCTATATTCAAATTCTATTTTTCAATTCTATTTGAATTTCTATTTTCAATTCTATTCAAATTCTATATATTCAAATTCTATTTATTCAAATTCCCCTTTCAACTCTATTTGAATTTCATATTGAAATTCTATTTCAAATTCTCTATATTCAAACTCCATTTGAATTTCTATATTCGAATTCTATATTTAAAATTCCTTTATTCAAATTCCATTTCACTTTCTAAATTCAAATTCTATATTTGAATTTCCTTTATATTTTCTATTTTCAAACTCCATTTCACTTTCTTTATTCAAATCCATTTGAATTCCTTTGAATTCAAATTCTATTTGAATTCCTTTAAATTCAAATTCTATTTCAATGCCTTTGAATTCAAATTCTATTTCAATTCCTTTGAATTCAAATCCCATATTTAAATTCCTTTGAATTCAAATATTCAAATTATCTCTTGATGATTTCTTCATTATATTTATAAACATTATTTTATAAATTTCCTTGTTTTATTTAAACAAGCCTATTTCGAAATCTATTTAAAACCAAAATCTTATTTTGGAAATTCTCTTTGCATTTTCTATACTCAAATTCCATTGAATTTCTCATATTCAAAATTCTATTTGAATTTCTCATATTCCAATTCTATTTGAATTCCTCATTTGAAATTTCAAATTCTATTTTAGAAAAAATAGAATTTCCTTTTAAATCTGCAAAATTCCTTTTCATGATATTTTTAAATATCAACACTTAGGCCCAGTGATATTTAAACACCGAACAACCAATTATTTATTTTTCTAACAGATCATATATGACAGTATATATGCAAATAAATAAATAAACAAACAAATAATATATTTTTGAGGAATCCAGTTGGATCCCTCCAACTTGTTTTCCTGCATCCACAGACGTTAGTCAACATAGCAATACTCATCCTGCTTCGAGGCAGGATATCGCGGTATGAAGGTCATCCACTATCATAGCGTGGGACGTATAGGGTAATCATCCGCTAATGGTACCGCGGGCATCCGCTAATGATATTGCGGGAAATCCAACCACCAATATATATATGATAGCAACCACCAAGCCTAAATAACTAATATATTTAAGATGCACAAAAATATTGAAGGCAACCAACAAGCATCAAACAATTATTTTTAACTGATAAAAATAATTCTAAATAAAATTTGAGTGAGATTTACTCACCGTGATTTTTGTTGTTGATATCGCGTTCAAATTCAATTAATGCTAAAATTCCTGCTAGCTTGAAAATGAACCGAACTCGTTTCCTTGCATCACCTACGTCCATGCGAATCCAACAAACCCTGTTTCGTCTGATTCTGATATCATACGAAATAAAATTTAGCTTTACAAGTTTACAAACTATTTTAGTTAATTTAAATTTTACTACAAGTACGCTAATGACTGGAATTGACATAAACAAATGACCTCCTAATTTTCCTTCTGCATTTACTTAACGAAGTCCAAAATTGATTTCATCATCACAACCTTTCCAGCTTTGCCCTCCCATCAATCCCGTATACTCAACCGAAGATAAGTTTCCCATTCAAGCTTCCTGCCGTGAACATCCACAGACAGCGCAACCCTCTTCTGCCTTCGAAATCTTCCTTTGGACCATTCTATTCCTCAACGAGAACTACACCACCCCTCACCTCAATGTCAGACATCGCGACCTCCCTCATACTCCAATGCCGAACCTCCTAAACCACCATGAAGAAATCGCGACTTGACCTGGCACCTGATGCGATAGATTTGTGCACTGATTCCTTCAAAAATCCAACCCAAAATGCGAAATGATTATGCGAACTCCACCACCATCGATACTTCGTAAATCGATGCATCATACCCGAAAATCTCCAACCCTAGCTCACCGTAAACAGGTCGAACTCCCCCCAGGTCTCGTTCTTCACCATGCTCGAACCCTAGACAACGCGATATCACCCTAAATCGATCGCGACAAATCTCTGAGCAGCTGAAGGAGTTCATCGATTGAACCCAACATATCTCACTATGCCTTCGAGCGATTAGCTTGACCTCGAGCTCGATCTTCGTGGAATCTGGTGGTTCCTATCGCGATTTCAATTTGACAAACAGAAGAATCGGGGAGAGCCATTTTTCCTATTTGAGGCTTTAGATTTATTATCCTGGAGAGTGAATGAAGAGATCGAAAACAAAGGAGAGATAGGAGGAGTCAATCGCGATTTTATAGAAGAAGGAAGGGGACAGGAAGTACAAGCAGATCTTTGTATTTAATTTGAAAAGATTTTCTAATTAATTTGATTTGATTTTGATTCGATATAAAGAGATCTTTTATTCTTCTTAAACATATATCGATTTGATTTCGATCCTATCCACAATCAAATATCTCGGGGTTCACAATTAAAAATCGTGAACCGCTATTTTGGCGTACCGACCGTCATTCCAATGTTATAGCGTTATACCGAACTCGACAGAATATTTTCTGAAATTTATTTCGAGTGTGTATATATAAAATAACCCAATTAAATCGATATAATATACTTAAATTCAAAAACAAATAAATTCTCTGATAATAAAATATTTTTATTTTCATCTATATTCAAATACAATTAATACTGATCATCTGAATTGTTCTGATTTAATTCTAACTTCGAATTGAAATATTTTAAATTCTCGTATTATGATGATTATCAAAATAAATCGTATTTCGATTATTTAATCGATAACCCAATAAAATATCATTTATATTATAAATTCAATATTTAAAACCATATTAAATATTTAAAATAAATCGGCCAAAAATCCGGGTCGTTACACATATTCACTTATATGTATTACAACACTCCCCCTTGAATATGCTTATGTAAAGATGATAAGATTAATTGCCTCATTAAAAATCTTTTTATGAAAAACCCTATGGGAAAAATCATAAATAAGGAATAGAGTACAATTTTATTTCGTCTCCAGGAAATATATTGACAATGTTCCAATGAGAGTTGATGCTTCTGGATCAAAATAATGCCTCATTAAAAACCTTACTAATAAAAACCCAATGGGAATAATATTAGTGAAGGAAAAGAGTGCATTACAGCATAATATATGCTCCCCTTGATTCGTAACACATTATTCAAATAGTTTGGTGATGCAAATTGCGCATACCAATTTTATATATCATCCTTTGCAATGTTGATTTTGGAAGTGCCTTTATGAATACATCTGCTTGATTTTCTTGAGAGTGGATTTGCTTCACTTCTATCTTATTGTCCTTTTGAAGCCCATGTGTGAAAAAGAATTTAGGAGAAATATGTTTTGTCCTATCACCCTTGATATATCCTACTTGAATCTGATCTACGCATGCTGCATTGTCTTCATAAATAATAGTTGATCTTTCTGTAATTGAGGGAGGTTGACACGTGCTTCGAATATGTACAATTAATGACCTTAAACCAAACACATTCTCGACTCGCTTCATGTAGCGCTAGAATTTCAGAATGATTGGATGATGTTGCTACCAACGTTTGTTCTGTAGATCTCCATGAAATAGCAGCACTGTTGTTTGTAAACACATATCCAGTTTGTGATTTTTCTTTATATGGATCAGAGAGGTAACTTGCATCAGCATAACCAACTAGATTCGGATTATTGCCTATGTTAGAATAAAACAAGCCTAAATCCGTGGTTCCTCGCAAATATCTGATGATATGTTTTATATCATTCTAGTGTCTTTTAGTTAGTGCAGAACTATATATTGCTAGAATATTGACTGAAAATGCAATATCTGGTCTCGTGCATTGCGCTAAATATAATAATGCACCAATTGCACTGAGATATGGTACTTCTGGACCAAGTACATGTTCATTGTCTTCTTTTGGTCAGTAAGGGTCCTTTTTGATATCTAGTGATCTGACAACCATAGGCATACTAAGTGGATATGCTTTATCCACTTGAAAACGCTTTAGGATTTTCTCAATGTAATTTGATTGATGGATTAATATGCCATTTTTACTGTGCTCAATCTGTAGACCAAGACAGTATTTGGTTTTGCCAAGATCTTTCATTTCAAATTCCTGTTTTAGGTATTCTATTATTTCATTGATCTCTTCCGGAGTTCCGATCTAATTTATATCATCAACGTATACCGCTAAGATAGCAAATCCCTTTACTGATTTCTTTACAAAGCCACCTGGACAACTGAGATTGTTTTTGTACCCAGCTTTTACTAAATATTCGCTAAGATGGTTATACCACATTCTTCCAAATTGTTTCAACCTGTATAGTGATCCTCTCAATTTTAATGAATACATTGACTTTGATTTTGCTTCAGGCAATTTATATCCGTCTGGGATTTTCAATTAAATATCTGTATTTAATTCATCGTATAGATAAGTTGTTACAACATCAGTCAATCTTATGTCAAACTTCTCAGAAACTACAAGGCCTATTAAATATCGAAATGTTATGACATCCATAACAGGAGAGTATATTTCTTTGAAGTCAAAACCTGGTCTCTGCAGGAAACCTTGTGCAACAAGCCTTGCTTTGTATCTCACAACTTCATTTTTATCATTTCGTTTTCTAACGAATACCCATTTGTAACCGACTAGTTTAACACCTTCTGGTGTGTGACGGCCCGCCCCGCACCAACCGACATTTACTCCAAAAGTGCGCTGTACACATGTCCAGTTAGCGCGGAACGGTCGCCAAAGAAAGGAAAGAAGGTAATGAACTAATCAAGGAACCTGTAGAATGTCTCACAGCGCATGGGATAAAATATAATAATAATATACTTGACATAAAACAGGTGAGACAGTGCATAAGCTGATAACTAAAACCAACATCAATCATCAGAGCAGCGGAAATCCATATACAGCTTATTACAACTTCCCAAATTTACTGTCTCTAAACAAAAGAAAGCTAAAATAGAAGATGCACCACCAATGCCCAAGCAGTGATCTTCAACAACACAGGGAGAATATTATATATATTACGTGGAAGCCTCCTGCTCGTCTCCGGATCATCTACCCGTGCATCACCAGCTAACCTGTCTCTAGTCTGCTCGTGTGAGCACCCAGAGTAATAAGAGGAGACATAAAACTCTGGGTCAGACATAAAGCCTGGTATGAGCGATAAGCATCTAAACAGAATAATAACAGGTATACTAAACCATACCTGAACCTGGACCTGCAACCAAAGAGTTAGTACCACATACCGTACAATACTCCAAGGTGCCATAATGAATAGTGTAAGAATACGGGGGTGGGGTGTGCATGTCACAATGATAGCAAACAAATCATCCATAGCAACCATCCTCACGTCTCTCACTCTGTGCGTAAAGCATACGATATCTACCACTTTGAAACACTAGACAAACCGAGGTAACGACGAATCCCGACTTGTAGAAACCCTGCTATGACCAAGCTAAACATATGGAGTCATGACCAAACATTTCAATGACCCACTTCATTGGTTGTAGCCCTTGGTCCTACCGATGCCATAATGGCCCTGAATCCGCCTTCGTACCTCCTACCATAATGGTCCAAAGTTATAGACGTCGATAACTCCTTGGCACGCGTCCCGCAGCAAAGCCCAATCATGAAGCGAACTCGTTGATTCCCATCTGAATCTTGAGCTCTAGCTTCTCATTTGGACTTCCTTTGCATCTCGGGTTATAGTCTTCACTTCCGGATCGGTCTTCACTCAGTCTTCTCCTCGGATCGTGCTCCCTTGGATGGTTCGGTTCGTGACGCGCCTCCCCAATCGGATCGTGGTCACCACCTGAAGACGGTTCGGGTCGCCAACATCAACTCGTGGTCCTCCAGCTCCATCGGATCGTGTCGCACCATACGGATCGCGCCTCAACAGCTCGTGGCGCTGGCAACCCATTGGGTTCGGGTCGTGCTACCTCGTCTGGATCGTCGCGCCTCATCTCGGATCGCACCTTCTGATCGGTTCGTGGTCCACCAAGCTGGAGCGATTCGGATCGAGGTACTTTAGTTTGGACACGGCGCTGCATCGGTTCGTGGCCTTCGAAATGGAACGGATCGTGGCGTGAGCTTCCATCGGATCGTGCTCATAGGGGGGCGATCCGATCCGGGTAAATTCCTGTACTTCGTTCCAGCGACAGTCTTTCGCCATTCGACGACGTTTTTGACCAAACTAACATTTCTAAACAACCACAAAACATATCATACAGTCGTAGCAACATATAGTATCGACTACAAACACCATAACACAAATTATAGCTTGTAAAATGGATCAAACATGGTCAAAACCCCAAATTTTCCCTTAAGCATTTTTAAGTAAATCTAATCATAGGGTTAACAAAACTTAATCAAATCGACCCAAATTTCTAACAGAGGCATAAAATATTATTTTCGAATTTCTAAACATTTTTCCAGAATTTATTAGTGTATAGATTCGCTAATCTTCACTAATTACCCTTAATTACCGTAATTAGTGCAAAACTATGCAAATCACTCACCTTTGCCACAATAAAACTTTCAGATCTGAAGTGAACCTCTGATTTGCACGAATTCCAATATATAACAGCAGCTCTACCTCGGTCATTGTGCTAATCCTCCTTGATTAGATGCCTCTAAGCCTTAATCCTTGATTAGGAAGTGATTTTGGGTGTTTTAGAGAGGTTTAGAGAGTGGATGTCATGGCTAGGTTAAGAGGAATGAAAGTGGCGGCTGGAAAATGTCTAAAGAAATGTTTTCTAACCCTAATCAGCCCCTATATACCCCTAAACCCGAAATCCCCCTCTGGGCCTAGCTGCTAATCACCCGGTTAGGTCCAATTAAGCTGTTTTTCACCATCTGAAACTTGTTTTAGCCATATCTCCCAAACGGTGAGTTCGTTTGGCTAATGTGACCACTCTACGGAAAGAGAAACCATCATTCGGAGCCAATGGAAGTGGTTTCAGGTCAAAATTCCTTTCCAGTCAAAAGTTATGGCCAAAACAGTATCAACTAGGGGTAAAATGGTCATTTAAAAATCGGGAAAAATCATGAACATGGGAAATGACCTCAATAGTCGTCCCCCAAAGTTACATGACCATACGACTTCGTATGTGAAAGAAATAAATATTCTACGATCCTATGATGCGTAGAATACGGGTCGTTACACTCTCCCCCCCTTAAGAAATTTCGTCCCCGAAATTCCTTAACCCAAAACATACAAAAGATCCCGCATGCCTAACAACCACATACAACAATACAACAATCAAACATGCAAAACAAGCCTATCCTAGCATGCGGAAAACTAAATCGAAGTCAAAATCTTACCAGGCAAAGAGTTCTGGGTGTGACTTCCTAATGTTCTCCTCTGTCTCCCAAGTACAATCATTCTCGTCCTCGCTCCACTGTACCTTGACTAGCTTCACCGCCTTTCTTCGAAGTTGCTTCATGTCGTGCGCGACAATACGGGCCGGCTTGCGGTTCCCAACCGCCTCGGGTTCTACTTCGAAGTCCTCTAACTGATCAGGTGAAATAGTCATATCTGAGTCGTGAACGAACTTCCTTAGTTGGGAAACATGAAATACGTTGTGAACTCCCGCCATCTTCTCAGGTAAGTCAATTCTATACGCCAAATTCCCGACTAGTTCAAGAATGGGGAATGGGCCAACAAACCTTGGTGCCAACTTGCCCCTCCTGCCAAATCGTATTACACTCTTCAACGGAGAAATCTTGACAAACACCAAGTCACCAACGGAGAATTTTAAGTCTTTTCTTCTCTTATCAGCATAACTTTTCTGCCTATCTTGGGCTGCCTTCATTCGTTGTTGAATGATCTTGATCTTATCTGAAGTTTCCCTTACCACATCTGGTCCAAGCAATAACTTCTCGCCAGTCTCTATCCAACATGATGGTGAGTTACACGGTCTTCCGTACAAAGCTTCAAACGGAGCCATACCGATACTGGATTGATAGCTATTATTATATGCAAACTCTACTAGATGCAAATGGTCATCCCATGATCCACCAAAATCCAATATACATGCTCTCAAGAGGTCTTCCAAAATACGGTTCACCCTCTCCGTCTGACCGTCGGTCTGAGGATGATATGCGGTACTGAGATGTAACTCTGACCCTAGAGCCTCTTGTAAGCTCTTCCAAAACCCACTAGTGAACAACGGGTCTCGGTCGCTCACAATGCCTTTAGGTACTCCATGAAATCTCACTACCCACTTCATATACAATTCTGCTAACTTAGCTGCCGTTCTGGTCGATTTGACTTGTATAAACCTTGCACTTTTAGTCAGTCGATCTACAATTACCCAAATGTTGTCATATCCCGATCTAGTCCTTGGTAAACCATCGATGAAATCCATCGAGACTTGCTCCCATTTCCATTCGGGAATTTCTAAGGGCTGTAACAACCCACTAGGCTTCTTTTGCTCGGCTTTAACTAGCTGGCAATTCATGCACTTGGATATAAACTTCCCAACGTCGCTTTTCATCCCTTCCCAGTAGTAAGTCTGCTTCATATCTCGATACATCTTGTTACCACCGGGGTGTATAGTCAGCTTTGAGTGATGACATTCTCTAAGCACTTCATCTCTCAATCCATTGACATTGGGTACAACAAGCTTTCCATTCTTTCTAAGCCATCCATCTCGATCAAGCCCATACTTGTTCATCTTCTCATCGATACCCATCTCTAACTTGGAGATGATTTCCAATAAGTTAGGATCGTCCCTCTGACTAGAGCCGATCCGTTCAATCAAAGTGGGTCTGATCGTCAAACTTGCTAACACTTCTGGATCCAATTCGCACTTTGGTCTGAAATCAAACCCCGCGATAAACTCCAGTTGCTTCCATTCAAGGAACATAGCCCCTAAGCTGGCATGTCTTCTACTTAATGCATCAGCCACCGCATTACCCTTTCCCGGTGTGTATGCGATGTCAAAATCATAGGAAGCTAAGAACTCTAACCATCTCTGCTGACGGAGATTTAAATCCTTCTGGGAGAATAGATACTTCAACGACTTATGATCTGTAAACAGCTCAAATCTTTCTCCCAAGAGATAGTGTCTCCACATCTTTAACGCGAACACAATCGCTGCCAATTCTAAATCATGGGTAGGGTATCTTCTCTCGTGCGGTTTTAATTGCCGACTTGCGTAAGCTACAACCCTACCGCCTTGCATCAATACAGCACCCAGTCCGGTACCACAGGCGTCCGTGTATACCGTCATCTCTTCATCCCCCTTAGGAATGACTAACACTGGTGCGCTTGTCAACTTGTCCTTTAGACTTTTAAATGCATTCTCGCACCTTTCATCCCAGACAAAAGCTTGATTCTTTTTGGTCAACTGGGTCAATGGTGCTGCTATCTTGGAGAAACCTTGGATAAACTTACGATAATATCCAGCTAATCCCAAGAAACTTCTTACATCTGTTGCATTCTTGGGCGTAGGCCAATCTTGTACCGTGGCCACCTTTGCTGGGTCTACGGCAATACCATTCTCTGATACAACATGGCCCAAGAACCTCACTTCCCTCTTCCAGAAGTGACACTTAGAAAACTTTGCTTTCAATTGGTGTTTTCTCAACACCTCCATCGCTACTCTTAAATGTTCCTTGTGTTCTTCCTCTGTCCTCGAATAGACCAAAATATCATCAACGAACACAAGGATAGACTTATTCAACTGATCTCTGAATACCCTATTCATAAGATCCACAAAATATGCCGGGGCATTAGTCAGCCCAAATGGCATAACCAACCACTCATAAAATCCAGACGGCGTTCGAAATGCCGTTTTAGCTATACTCTCAGCTTCCACTCTAAGCTGATGAAAACCTGTCGCGAGATCCAACTGAGAAAATATCCTCGCGCCACTCAACTGATCGAACAAATCATCTATCCGCGGTAGAGGATACTTATTCTTCCTCGTCACTTTATTCAACTCGCGGTAGTCTACACACAAACGAAGGGAACCATCCGCCTTGGTAGCAAACACAACTGGTGCTCCCCATTCAGAAACACTCCTTCTGATAAATCCCTTCTTCAAAAGATCGCTGACTTGCACCTCGAGCTCTCGCTGCTCCCTTGGTGCCATACGACGAAGTGGCATCACTATAGGTCTGGCATCTTTTACCAAATCAATACGAAACTCAATCTCTCGGTGTGGTGGAAGTCCGGTCACTTCTTCGAAAACATCCGGATACTGGCCAACCACGGGCAAACCTGACAACTCACTATGCGGAATGTCGAGGGAGTTTAGAAAACTAGCCAATACCCCCTCACTGGGTAGACCACCAAACACTATCCTCCGCCCATCATCCGCTCTAGCTGTCACCAAAAAGCCCTCACAGTCTACCACCACCCCGTATCTTCGGAGCCAATCTACTCCCAAAATAATGCCAAACCCAGTAAAGCCCAAAACAAAGCAATCACAAACAAACATGCATCCATGACTCGATAAGACCACATTACGACAAATCATGCTAAGGCTAGTCGAACCACCAATCAGGTTCGTCACAACTAAAGGTCTATCGACAATCTCGGGCTCCAATTCCAACCTATCTACCAGGTCACTAGATATGAAAGAACTGGAAGCTCCGGTATCAAACAAAACTCTAACAGGAACATCATAAACAGAAAGCATACCTTGAATGACGACATTCTTTCCCTTTTCCGCCGCAGTTGGGGCATTCGACGAAGAAGGAATAACATTAAGAGCATATGCTTTCACTATTTGCTTTTCTTTAGGGGGCTGCGGACACTTGTCCTTGTGATGTCCCATTTGGCCACAGTTGAAGCACTTCCTATCCGCTGGCTTGGCCCGACAATTACTAGCATAATGGCCCTTCTTACCACAGCTGAAGCACTCCACATCTTGCTTATTCCTTTTCTTCTGACCATCCTTAGCTTGGTTCTGCTTTCTCTTATTCTGGGAACCACCCTTGCCTCCACCACTTGCTTGTGGTTTTGGCTCTTCTGCAGATGCAACCTCAGTCTTCGACTTAGGGTAGAGACTTTCTGATCTTAACGCTTTCCCCACAATCGATTCAAACGTCTCATCGATGTGGTTAATAAGTTTTTCCCCCAAGTACTGATCCAAACCAGTTATGAATTTCTCATTCTTTTTCTCGGCAGTATCAATAAGAGATAACCCATAATTTGACAAAGTGTCAAATTCAGCAATATACTCCGAGACAGCTCTGCCATTCTGCTTGAGCTCCAAGAACTTCTTAAACAGTGCTGACTTCTGAGCAGCTGGAATGAACTTCTCGCTAAAGCGAGCCTTAAACTGCTCCCAAGTAATCTGATCTTCGGGAGTAGCTGCCTTTATAGCATTCCACCAATTCATCGCTCGCCCTTGCAGCTGACGAGACGCTAGCTTTCTCTTCATCGCATCCTCGATACCCAAATCCTCGAAGATGCGTTCGCAACTATCCAACCAATCTTGAACATCCGTAGCCGACTCCGTTCCGTGGAACGGCTTCCCACCAAGGCTAGTATAATCCTTATTCAGCTTGGCGAAGTCGACTCTTGGTGCCTGCACTATTGGACCACCACCATTTCCACCATTGGGAGCTGCCCTCTGCACCTCTCTAAGCATCTCTCTCATGAGGTCAGTAAACATCGTCCTCATATCAGCAGCATTCCCATTGTTGGCTCCCCTACCAGTACCTCTAGTATATCGGCTCATCGTCAATCTGAAAAAGGAAACGATTAACGACTCCATAGTGGTGCTAGTGCAGTACGACTTCATCCTTATACTACTAATAGTATATATATAGCTTTTGAAAACCAAAATAATCACAAATACGCTCTCTCGTATACGTATATTATCTCTCCCAGATAACTTCCCTAGGTTAACTACGCAACCTAGAGCTCTGATACCAAGTGTGACGGCCCGCCCCTCACCAACCGACATTTACTCCAAAAGTGCGCTGTACACATGTCCAGTTAGCGCGGAACGGTCGCCAAAGAAAGGAAAGAAGGTAATGAACTAATCAAGGAACCTGTAGAATGTCTCACAGCGCATGGGATAAAATATAATAATAATATACTTGACATAAAACAGGTGAGACAGTGCATAAGCTGATAACTAAAACCAACATCAATCATCAGAGCAGCGGAAATCCATATACAGCTTATTACAACTTCCCAAATTTACTGTCTCTAAACAAAAGAAAGCTAAAATAGAAGATGCACCACCAATGCCCAAGCAGTGATCTTCAACAACACAGGGAGAATATTATATATATTACGTGGAGGCCTCCTGCTCGTCTCCGGATCATCTACCCGTGCATCACCAGCTAACCTGTCTCTAGTCTGCTCGTGTGAGCACCCAGAGTAATAAGAGGAGACATAAAACTCTGGGTCAGACATAAAGCCTGGTATGAGCGATAAGCATCTAAACAGAATAATAACAGGTATACTAAACCATACCTGAACCTGGACCTGCAACCAAAGAGTTAGTACCACATACCGTACAATACTCCAAGGTGCCATAATGAATAGTGTAAGAATACGGGGGTGGGGTGTGCATGTCACAATGATAGCAAACAAATCATCCATAGCAACCATCCCCACGTCTCTCACTCTGTGCGTAAAGCATACGATATCTACCACTTTGAAACACTAGACAAACCGAGGTAACGACGAATCCCGACTTGTAGAAACCTGCTATGACCAAGCTAAACATATGGAGTCATGACCAAACATTTCAATGACCCACTTCATTGGTTGTAGCCCTTGGTCCTACCGATGCCATAATGGCCCTGAATCCGCCTTCGTACCTCCTACCATAATGGTCCAAAGTTATAGACGTCGATAACTCCTTGGCACGCGTCCCGCAGCAAAGCCCAATCATGAAGCGAACTCGTTGATTCCCATCTGAATCTTGAGCTCTAGCTTCTCATTTGGACTTCCTTTGCATCTCGGGTTATAGTCTTCACTTCCGGATCGGTCTTCACTCAGTCTTCTCCTCGGATCGTTCTCCCTTGGATGGTTCGGTTCGTGACGCGCCTCCCCAATCGGATCGTGGTCACCACCTGAAGACGGTTCGGGTCGCCAACATCAACTCGTGGTCCTCCAGCTCCATCGGATCGTGTCGCACCATACAGATCGCGCCTCAACAGCTCGTGGCGCTGGCAACCCATTGGGTTCGGGTCGTGCTACCTCGTCTGGATCGTCGCGCCTCATCTCGGATCGCACCTTCTGATCGGTTCGTGGTCCACCAAGCTGGAGCGATTCGGATCGAGGTACTTTAGTTTGGACACGGCGCTGCATCGGTTCGTGGCCTTCGAAGTGGAACGAATCGTGGCGTGAGCTTCCATCGGATCGTGCTCATAGGGGGGCGATCCAATCCGGGTAAATTCCTGTACTTCGTTCCAGCGACAGTCTTTCGCCATTCGACGGCGTTTTTGACCAAACTAACATTTCTAAACAACCACAAAACATATCATACAGTCATAGCAACATATAGTATCGACTACAAACACCATAACACAAATTATAGCTTGTAAAATGGATCAAACATGGTCAAAACCCCAAATTTTCCCTTAAGCATTTTTAAGTAAATCTAATCATAGGGTTAACAAAACTTAATCAAATCGACCCAAATTTCTAACAGAGGCATAAAATATTATTTTCGAATTTCTAAACATTTTTCCAGAATTTATTAGTGTATAGATTCGCTAATCTTCACTAATTACCCTTAATTACCGTAATTAGTGCAAAACTATGCAAATCACTCACCTTTGCCACAATAAAACTTTCAGATCTGAAGTGAACCTCTGATTTGCACGAATTCCAATATATAACAGCAGCTCTACCTCGGTCCTTGTGCTAATCCTCCTTGATTAGATGCCTCTAAGCCTTAATCCTTGATTAGGAAGTGATTTTGGGTGTTTTAGAGAGGTTTAGAGAGTGGAGGCCATGGCTAGGTTAAGAGGAATGAAAGTGGCGGCTGGAAAATGTCTAAAGAAATGTTTTCTAACCCTAATCAGCCCCTATATACCCCTAAACCCGAAATCCCCCTCTGGGCCTAGCTGCTAATCACCCGGTTAGGCCCAATTAAGCTGTTTTTCACCATCTGAAACTTGTTTTAGCCATATCTCCCAAACGGTGAGTCCGTTTGGCTAATGTGACCACTCTACGGAAAGAGAAACCATCATTCGGAGCCAATGGAAGTGGTTTCAAGTCAAAATTCCTTTCCAGTCAAAAGTTATGGCCAAAACAGTATCAACTAGGGGTAAAATGGTCATTTAAAAATCGGGAAAAATCATGAACATGGGAAATGACCTCAATAGTCGTCCCCCAAAGTTACATGACCATACGACTTCGTATGTGAAAGAAATAAATATTCTACGATCCTGTGATGCGTAGAATATGGGTCGTTACATGGTGTTTTCTCTGTTGGTCCAAATACACCATGTATTTGAAGTGAATCTAACTCAACCTTTATAACATCTTTCCACTTTCGCCTATCTTGTCTTTTTCGACATTCATTTATGCTAGTTGGTTCATTATCATTATTCTCATTATAGTCATGACTTTTAGTTATTTCAGTAGCTACTGCGAATGAGAATACATCATCAATTGTTATTTAACTTCGATCCCACATTTCTCCATAATTCGTATAGAATATTGAGATCTCATTATTATTAGGTACCATTATTTTTTGGAAGCTTCTATTATTTCTTCTTAATAATAGTTCCTTCACTGATTTTTGGAGAATTGGAATTTTCTTTTGAGTTATCCTTTAGATCATTTATAACCTCTTCACGAGGTTTGCTAATTCATGATTTTTCATTAGACTTTCTTTTTCTAGGCGCCGAGTCTTTTGAACCTATCGGTCTTCCACGTTTTTTTCTAGCTTTAGATTCATTTGCTACTATTGGTCCTTCGGGGATTTCAATTCTAGCCGGTGCATTTGCTGCTGGAATGTGAGATTTAGTTATTTTTGCAACATCATTAAATGCATCTGGCATTTGATTTGTAATATTTTGAATATGCAAAATTCTTTGTGCCTCGTATTGACATTGTTTGGTACGTGGATCCAAATGAAACATAGATGGGTTATTCCATGAAATTTCACGCCGTACTACTGGAACGGTCTTTTCTCCCCCTAACGGCAGGAAATTTGACTCATCAAATTTGTAATCTGCAAATCTTGCAGTAAATACATCACTCATAAGAGGTTCAAGATAACGAATTATTGAAGGTGTGTCAAATCCCACATAAATTCCCAGCCTTCTTTGAGGACCCATTTTAGTATGGAGTGGGGGGACTAATGGGTACATGCAAAGCGCAACCAAATTTTCGTAGGTGTGAAATATTTGGTTGGGATCCAGTTAAAAGCTGTGATGGTGAAAATTGATGATAAGCCGTTGGTCTAATTTTAATCAATTTGGACACATGCAAAATTGCATGTCCCCAAGCTGCAATAGGCAACTTTGTTTACATAAGTAAAGGTCTCGCAATAAGTTGCAAATGCTTAATTAATGATTCTGCCAGACCATTTTGAGTATGAACATGAGCTACTGGATGTTCAACTTCAATTCCCAGTGATAAACAATAATCATCAAATACTTGAAAAGTGAATTCGCCTGCATTATCTAGTCGTATTGATTTGATTTGATGATCGGGAAAATGTGCTCTTAATTTAATTATTTGAGCAAGTAATTTGGCAAATGCCATGTTTCTAGTAGATAGCAAACATACATGTGACCAGCGAGTTGATGCATCAATTAACACCATAAAATATCTAAGTGGCCCGCAAGTCGGATGAATCAGACCACATATATCACCTTGAATTCTTTGCAAAAATGCTGGAGATTTAGAGGTGATCTTACTGTATGAAGGTCGAGTAATTAATTTTCCTAGTGCACATGATGTACATATATAATCGTTGGGTAAATTCAACTGATTTGGTAAATCATGCCCATTTGAGTTCTTAGCAATTTTACGCATTATAGTTGAACTAGGATGACCTAAACGATCATGCCAAAGAATCAATTTCTTTGTATCTGTGAGCTTCTAGCTCATGTTTATAAAATGAGATTCAACTTGCCAATTTTGGTAAAGTATAATCCAGTTGAAATTGTACCAAATTTTTCTAAAATAAGATTCTGGCTTTCAATTTTAGAAATAACACAAAGATATTTTTTTTGTTTTCATTTATAGTTTCAATATGATATCCATTCATTCTTATATCTTTGAAGCTAAGCAGATTTATTTTAGAATTGCTTGAATATAGTGCATTTTGAATGAATATATGTGTACTATTTGGTAGCACTATATGGGCTCTTCCGGACCCTTCAATTATATTGGCTAAACAAACTATAGTTGAAACTTTATATAAAACATT
Organism: Allium sativum; assembly: GCA_030737875.1. Classification (NCBI taxonomy): domain Eukaryota; kingdom Viridiplantae; phylum Streptophyta; class Magnoliopsida; order Asparagales; family Amaryllidaceae; genus Allium; species Allium sativum. The sequence goes on from CM060920.1 coordinate 369,317,668, forward strand.
TTCAGATAATTCAGAGAAAAACTTTGGGTTTTTCAATATCGTATGAGTAGTTCCACTATAAACCAGACATATATCATCACTTAAACACTGTCGACCCATATCTTAAAAATTAAAAACAATATAGCTAGTTAATAACTGCAATAACTTATAAATATAGATAAAAATCCATGAGAATAAACTACTTATCATGTCCAACATTACATATTATTTCTGCAATTCCATAAGAACAAACGAAAAATAAAGGCAAATAAACAAAAGTTTCAAACTAATACATGCTGAAAGGAAATGAAACAAAATAAAAATCACATATTGAGTTTAAGGCTATTTGTTACCATCATAGAAACTGTAGGTTCTAAGTTTTCCATTTTATAACAAAAATTACTTTTGCATTCACTTTTGGTGTGCAAAATTAAGATCAATATTTAGATCTTAACTTAATATGATCATCAGGATGCATATTTTTTTTTATAAAAGTTTTCCAAAGAAACAATGATATATTTCTTCTAGAAATATAATATGTTCTAAAATGACTATAATAAAACTTCAAGTTTTAGCATAATTCATATATTGTTATTATATATTTTAAATTGAAGCAACTTTTCTAGAAAGTGCCCTTTTTTTCACATGTGAGTCATTTTACTATTTTTCTTCAAGAAAATAGTATTTATTGTAAATGTAATGATCTCTTCCAATAATAAGTTTTTTCAAGAAATTATGTGTAGCATAAAATTGGAGTATAAGGCTTTTTCCTTTTGTTGAAACTTTTCCTTTCATTGATTTTTCAAATTCTTCCCTATTATAGGTTATTTGCTATAAGCAAATATTAAATGCAATTATAAGCTTTATTTCATGTTTCTCGTTTGAATATGAACTTCATATTCCTTGTTTGCATATGAACTTCAGGTTCCTTGTTAGGTCATATGAACTTCAGGTCATTTGCATGTGAACTTCCGGTTCAACCACTCTTACCTTGTGTTTGGAAGTATGACCGTCTTCTGGTGGTCATAACGCTCCTTCAGGGAGTTCCATAAGTGGAGAGGATCTTTTTATAGCTAAATATTCTGATTTTAGATCATCATGAATATGCCGTCTTAAAAATATCAGAACCTTTTTTTTTGTCCTGCTGGGACATATTATTACCACTTTTAATGGTATTATCTAAGTATTTAGATTGTAAATGGATTTCAGTGTTCGACATTTTTGTGAACTACACAAAAAAAATTGCAGATGCTTAATTAAACTAAATTCACATATCAGTATACATGTTCTATAATTATCAAAACGAATTAACAAATTACAGACAAAACGATGAAACTGTAGTACTGTTATATCATTAAAAAAAATATGCAGATCTCGTAAAATAGAATAGGACCGTAGACATGCATGTAATAAATTGAATATATTATGGCACATAATCATAAAAAAAAATCCAAATCTGCAAGTCTTTCTCTATGCATTTACAATGAACTTTTTACAATAATGGAAATAATACCAACCGTCAAGGAGCCATACACCATCTTACATAACAAAAATAATGGCCACAGTAATACATATATTGGCTAACAAGCAGCTTGCTATTTACATATATGCATACCTATTAGCAATGACTTTTCTGTTATTGAAGAGATAAAGTAGCAAATGAAGATGTTTTATGTATGGCATATGGGGTAAAAGATCCATATATAATATTATAAAAGAAAATGAATGGATCTTCCTAACAAATATTTGGTATACCATAATACCAGATCAAATATGAATAGGTGGATATCTAAAAACCACTAAGTTAATAATAATTAGTTCTAAAAAGTTAGATACACTGGAACATAATCTAGATCAACAAAAAGTATATAGATCCATAGATCAAATATTCTCCAATAGAAAATAATTGTAGAACAAATATAGAAATCCACAAATTGATATTCTCAAATAAAAATTACTTACATGACAAATTCATAGATGTAGATCTAGAAGATTTCAACAAATAACTATAATAGAATCTCGTGCTGATAACGTGTTATAAAATAATACAGAGCATATAATAAAAGAGAAGACATTAGAAATAAGATAAGAGATAAGGGAGAGACCTTTTTATTTCTCTTGATTCAGTGTACATATTTCTATTACATTGGCTCCTTTATATATTGACTTTGGAGCTGATGTTAGCCTTATTCCCATGATGTGGGACTAAATATAATAAGACAAACGCATATTCACTTATATGTATTACAACAAACAATTCATTTTTATCTCAGTGTAATGAAAAAACAATAGTGCCTACAATTGCATGTTATCATGCTATTCAATCTTCTCTTTCATACCCTCTTCTATGATATTAGAATTGAATGTACTGCAATCTAACCCAAGGGGTAAAATAGTTAAAAAAATTGACAAATAGTATAGCCATAAACATATAAAAAGGACACAATGCAACTGTTGTTATAATCATTAGAATGAGTTCACTATTGTTGACTTGTTATTTTTTCTTCTAGTTGCCCTAAATCAAGGACAAAAGGTTTCAGCAAGAAAATTGTTAACTTCTGCTGGTAGTATCTATAGTTATAACTATGGAAAAAATGTAGTCTGAATCATACATTAATAATTGATAACTTATCCGGGTATTTCCTCCTGATCTTTACTTGTTCAAATTTCCTTTTAAAAACAAACATAAAGTATCCATCAAAATTAATTATAATCAGTAGTCAGCAGATGTTAATCAAAGATTAATTAAGTAAATACAAACCCAAATCATTTTCAAGCTTGAAAAGGCTCTTTTCCATATTCAAATTTACAAATCAAATAACAGTTCAGATATGCCAATTTAGACTTCGAACTTTCAATTGTTAAATCCTTAATATACAATCAACCTCCCCAAAATTTGAGCATAGGAATCAAATTCCAGTTGGAATTAGAACATAATTAAAGTACAAAAAACAATTTACAAATTAAAAGAAATACAAGTAACTGGGAATTAGACTATAGCAAACTAAAAAATCCATAATTAAACAGTACCTTTTCAACAACTTACGATTGTTTTTTCCCTAGTGGGGGAGTTTAGAGTATTGCTTTTCCCATCTATTCAGTTATTCAGAGATGGAGTCGCTATCGATCTATTTAGATATGGAGTCATCATCGCCTCGTCTTTTTGTTGTTGTTGCCAGTAGCTGGTTTTTATTGTTGTTGAGCCACGGTCGTCAATCGAGATTCAAGATTTCTTATTTTACTTTTATGGGTTTCGATTAAGCTTCTATTCAGATGCGTTGGTGTATCTGGAAGATGGAAGACAATGCCCTAAATTTGCGAGTTATGAGCTGATGAAGGTGGTGAAAAGTGGAAAACCAAACCGGAAAAGGAAGACAAACGAACAGAATTTTATAATTTATTAGGTTAAAGTTGTAGCGGGCTGGGCTTGGACCTTACTTATGAAACAACGTAATTCGTTTCTGATCTTAGGTCCTGTGCTAACTGCAAACAGAGGATTTTGAATATAACATTAACACAAGCATTGTTATATATAGTAATCATTATTGATTAATTATTAAATATTAGTGCATAATTTATTATTATTAACAATTAGTAATACATAATATAATATTATAGTTAGTAATTACCAAATTATAAATTAATTAAGTATTAAACGTTAATAATTAAAAACTAGTTATGAATATATAACCAATAAATAAAAAATTATTTAAATTAGTTATATTTACAAAATATTTATATAGTTGCAATTATAAATTTGAATTGATCATATATGCAAATATTTGATTTTGCATCCAAATTTCAAAAATACAAAATCGGAATCTACCATCCTGATATTTGGTTAGTATAATATCATCAATGATTAATTATTAAATGTTATTAAATAATATAATATTATTAACAATTTGAATACATAATATAATATTATAGTTAGTAATTATCAAATTATAAATTAATTAAATATTAAATAGTAAACGTTAACATTTTAAAATTAGTTATGAAAATATAACTAATAATTAAAAAATTATTTAAATTAATTATATTTACAAATTATTTATATAGTTGTAATTATAAATTTGAATTGCTAATATATGCAAATATATGATTTTGCATCCAAATTTTAAAAATACAAAATCTGAATCTACCATCCTGATATTTGGTTAGTATAATATCATTAATTATTAAATATTAATAAATAATATAATATTATTAACAATTAGTAATACATAATATAATATTATAGTTAGTAATTATCAAATTATAAATTAATTACGTATTAAATATTAAACGTTAACAATTAAAAATTAGTTATGAAAATATAACTAGAAAACTATTAAATTAATTATATTTACAAATTATTTATATAGTTTTAATTATAGTTTTGAATTGCTAATATGTGCAAATATTTTATTTTGCATCCAAATTTCAAAAATACCAAATCGAAATCTACCATCCTGATATTTGGTTAGTTTAATATTATTAATGATTAATTATGAATATTAATAAATAATATAATATTATTTACAAATAGTAATACATAATATAATATTATAGTTAGTAATTAGTAAAATATGATTAATATAATATTATTGATGATTAATTATTAAATAATAAAAAATAATAAATACTAATTTTAAGAAAATATTGTAATTACTAATTGTTAATTGTCGAAAATTGGTAATAGTTATTACAATAGGCATTTTATGATCATTGTAAAATCGAGATAGGTTAAAACAGACATTTTATGATCATTGTCAAATACAACATGCATTCCTACGAGTGTTGTCAAATTGACATCTATTACAACGGGCCTAAAATACCCGTTGTAGTAGCATTCTATTACAATGGGCAGTACTTGCCCGTTGTAAAAAAGGCGTTGTACAAGATATCTATTACAACGGGCCTAAAATACCCGTTGTAGTAGCATTCTATTACAATGGGCAGTACTTGCCCGTTGTAAAAAAGGCGTTGTACAAGATATCTATTACAACGGTCCATAAATGACCGTTGTAATAACTATCTATTACAATTGGCAACAAATGCCCGTTGTAAAGCTGACATTGTAATAGGGTATTTTTGTTGTAGTGTGCATGTGTTTATTTTAAGCATTTAAAGAATAATAATTGGGTGTACTTGCTTTTGTATGTGGATGATATGTTGATTGCTTCCAAAGATAAAGCTGAAATTGATGCGTTGAAGTTGAAATTAAAAGCAGAATTTGATATGAAAGATCTTGGAGAAGCAAAGAAAATTTTAGGAATGGAAATCCAAAGAGATAGAAAGCTTGGACTTTTGAGACTTACTCAAAAGGAATATATTCAAAAGGTCCTTGCTCGGTTTAGCATGGATGGAGCAAAGGCTATCGGTACACCCATGCCTTTGCATATACAGCTTTCTAAGTAGGGCTCTCCGATCTCAAAAGAGGACAAGGCCTATATGAAAAAGACTCCATATGCAAGTGCAGTAGGTAGCTTGAAGTATGATATGGTGTGCACTCGACCTGACATTGCTCAGGCTGTAAGATTAGTTAGTAGATATACGACAAATCCGGGGAAATTACATTGGGAGGCAGTGAAGTACATTTTAAGATATCTTAGAGGAACATCAGATTATGGGTTTGCTTTTTGCGGTAGAAATAAGGATTTCAATTTGGTCGGATTTTTTGATTCAGACTATGCCGGAGATAGGGATAGAAGGAAGTCAACCTCAGGCTATGTGTTCACACTTGGAGGAACAACTATTAGTTGGAGAGCGAGGTTGCAGACTATAGTTGCTTTGTCTACTACAGAGGCAGAGTTGATAGCTGCAGTTGAGGCAGCTAAAGAGGCATTTATTTGAAGAAGTTATTGTGTGATTGGGCTTCATACAAGATGTTTGTTTGGTGAATTGTGACAGTCAAAGTGCAATTCATTTAGCTGAAAATTTGGGTTTCAGTTCTTGAACAAAGCATATAGAGGTAAGAGAGTCTTTCCTTATCTCTATGAATGAGGAGAAGTTAGTTCGTCTTCAGAAGATTCACACAAGTAACAATGCAGCGGACATGTTTACGAATGCATTACCTGCTACTAAGTTCGAGCATTGCTCGAACTTGATTCACTTGATGAAGTGCTAGGTGCCACATGGTGCCACAAGAGAGTGACTTCTTTGAAGTCAAGAGAAGATGGGGTATTCTTCTTGTATGAAGAGATAGGAGTTGGTTGCATAATGTCTACCTTGTTTTTTGAATGCTTCCAGCACTTTGTTGGTGGATGGTGGCCTTGCCGGGGTTCATTGACAAAGTGTAATGAGAGGTGGATTTTGTAGAAACTTATTGAGAAGCATTCACATTGGAGACTCTTGATTGCAAGAGATGTTGTATTAAGGTGGAGATTATTGGAATTTTTTGTAATACAATGTCTCCAAAAATCTTTTAGATTTTTGGAGACATCCAGGGTAATTTGATTACCCATTTTGTGCAAGAAAGAAATAGAAAGGAATATTAAGGAGAAAGGGATATTGGAGATTTATCATTTATTTTGTTGCTATGTTCATGAAAGAAGAAACGAAAAGAAATTAAATTGGAAAATGATTGATTGATGGAGAAAAGGGTAAGTTATCAATCAATCATATAACAATAAAATTAATGTGAATATTAGCCTTACATGAATTGATTTATTTACATAAATCAATTGCCTCATCCGCAAGTAATTTTTTCTCTATTTAAAGAGACACAGAGGATGTTATTCCTATGACATGACATGAGAGATCATCTGTATTCTTCATTTCTTTGCTCTACTTTAAAACTCTGTAATCTCTTGAATATTAATAAAATCTCTTCCTCATTGAAGTGGACGTACACTATCTCACGATAGTGAAATCACTATAAATTTGTGCGTTCACTGTTGCCTTTTTTTGTGATCTGTGATTGATAATCATTTCAATCTGTTTGTTCTATCACATCGTTGCAAGATCCTATTGAGGTTTTTCCGCTGAAAGAGATTGATCACCCTTACATATGATTATAGTGGTACAAGCAAAACATGGGTGATAGGAAGCTCACTCTAGAGAGTTTGCTTAGGTGGAAAATGACAACATGCATGGTGGCTTGCAAGCTTTAGAACGAAGCATGTCTGACTTTGACTTACTGGCACAGCTGGTGTTACACTTATAAACTTAGGATGTAACAAATATAGAAGCAGTAGAATGTTCTTAAAGATCTTATTTAATTTGGTGAGATAACTCTTTACTGTATATGTTCATTCGTGTTGGGATGTTTCACAAGATACAAAACCAATTCCATAGTTAAGGCTATTAGTAAAATTCATGAAGTGATTGATTTCTATTTTGATGAATGGTAGAATCATGCATGCATTACTTAGTTTTTATGCAGTATTTTATTCATCATATTTTGCATAAGCTTTTAATTATCAGGTAATATTTACCCTATTAAATAGTTAAACTTATTATGCATGATATTTATCCTATTAATTAATCTAGATGGCGGAGTTGATAGCCATAACATGTCTTTCAATTGCTTGCAAGTTTGATGAGGTTTCTCCACCAAATTTATATTAATTACATGTACTAATCAGTAAAATTTATATTCATATGATAAACGGATAATAACAACAATGCATACATGCTTACTGTGAAATTTGTGATGATGCACATAGATGATCGAGAACATGCTTTCGAACCCAGCATGATAAAATCTATGGAGTAGAAAATGCTTAAAGTATTTACATTATTTTGGATTTTACGTGGTTAAATTAGATTGTTTTCTTGTGAAGGAGTGCTCATTGAATGCTTACAAATTTACAATGATTAATCAGTTGTACATTAGATTTAATGGGTAGACATGAGAGCACTCACTTGAGTATCAAAAACGTTTGCATAAAAAAGGGACGTACATCCCATAGAAATAACGAAGAACTGAAGATACTTGATGTATTCAATAGTTGTGAAAAAAAAATCAATTTCAAAAGTTTGATTTTCATATTCTGTCCCGCTGTTATAGGGATCCATATTTGTTCATCATTGCTGATCATTCTTCACGTATGTATTGGTATCAAGAAATCATCTCATCAGCATTTGCCATAGGATATGCATTTCAGGCCTGGTCCAAGTTAAAACGGAGCCTAGGCGAAAACACAAGATAAACATGAAGTCTAAGAAATTGTAGTATAAAATTTGTAAGGGTAAGGGATCAAATCTTGCACCTTTCACTTACCAACGGAGAAACCTACCACTTGAGATAGCTCAGCGTTTGCTTAATATTTCTATTGCTGTTCTTTAAATTTAGAAAAAAACTTATAATTGGACCCTTCCAGCCTGTTGGGCCCTGGATGGTCGCCCTGACACCCCGGCCCAAGGGCCGGCCCTGATGCATTTGTATATGACGATTTTTGCCCAATATGAATTGACTTGCTAGCAAACATCTAGCAAGGGAACCAGAAAACAATTTTCTTGTTTGGTATCCATCTAACCGTTAAGCCAGTTACTGGACCGTTTTCCGTGCTTACACTTGAGGTGGATGCATTAACTATAGAACAAATTTTTGATCTAAGCCGCTCGGGGTAACTTATTGTAAAAATAGGCCTATTTCATAACTAATTATGAAACTAGGCCTCTTTTCCTTAAGAATAATAATCATTCGCATTTTGAAAATGCGCATGAACAATCATGCGCATTTTCAGAACGTGCAATTTTTTTTTTTTTTTATTTTTTGTTCATGCGCATTTTGAAAATGCTCACAAATAAATTTGTTCATGCGCATTTTCAAAAATGCTCATGAACCAACAAAAAAAATGTTGCCCACTCTTAAAACGCGCATGAACAATTTGTTCATGTGCGTTTTCAGAATGCGCAAGGCTAATTCAGAACTGGCCAAAACAGGCCTAGTTTTGTAATAAGTTATTAAACAAGCTTACTTTCACAATAAGTTATTTTTAGGGACTTAATCAAAAATTTGTCATTAACTATACATGCTATGAAGTATATAGGGGGTAAGGTAAAGTTCTAATCTGGGGGTCCTACTGCAATTTTGCTGAATTGTTTTATGCTACCCTCTATGCCTGCAAATATGTATCCATTGCTTTTATCTATAAGCTTCGCTAGATTTCCAAACTTCAACCACCTAAACTCCCAGTCGCACTTCACCACAAACTGCTATCATCTTACTAATGATTTTTGCCAAACCATAAACACATAATCACCTCATCCGAAAACAGCCTATGTAGCACCCAAAATGCCCCTGCATTTCATCACAAAACTGAACGAATTCATAGAACCACATGAACCAATTTCCAAATTCTAATTCGACACATTAACTTTTAACTCAAGCGACTGCAAAAGTTAATGACAAGTTTCTCGTGTTTGATAAACATATAAATACTTATTTTTAAAGACTTAATTACACTTGCAAACATAAGCTAGCATGAATAATACAAGCATTAAAATGTCGAAAGGAAGTAAGTATACAATTAACACTGTGATTTATACATGATCAACTAGTTTATGAAATGTAGAGTTATGGAATGATCTATGGTTGCGTCGAGGGCTGATCTTGAAAAAGGAACTGACAGACATTGAAATTGGCATAAGTCGCAATGTAATGGTAAGGCGTTACATACATGATAATGTTTTAAGTCTTCCTTTAACTGTTGTGCTGAGGGTGAATCAGTTCTGGAAGGAAGCTAATAAACTTACGGTTGGGATAGAAACAGACAACAACACGAAATGAGGAAGAGAAGGCAAGCCGTATAAAATCAGGCACATGTATGGTTACCTTTCCGGTCATGATGATATCCCCAGAAGCAAATGGAATAAGAAAATACGGCATAAAGATAATAGTGCAAAGGAGAATTTGCTTCTTTGGAAGATAATCAACAAAGCGGTTCTTACCAAAGACAAGCTGAGAGCCATGGTATGGCGGTTGATCAAACGTGTGTACTTTGTGGTGTAGGTGATGAAAATGTTGACCATCTTTTCTTTGAGTGTATTTCTTCTTTCACTGTATGGAAGGGGCTGATGACAGGTATTGGGAGAATTGGTCTTAGCCGTGACAACAGCATTGAATGGAGAAACTTAGAGATGCAAACTAATAGAAAGAGTATTAGGGAAGGATGCTGTGTTATGTTCTTAAAAAACATGTGAGCTCTTTATGGAGAGAGAGAGAAATAAAAGAATATTCATGCCTGATGAAGCCAGAAGTTGTGACCAGCTCAATAGAAGTGTGAGAATGGATGTGCGAGATGGCTTGAAGTTACTTAACTTCACCTTTAATCCGGGAATCTTGCACTCGCTTCTTGTTTAGCTTGTACATAAATGTTGTGTTGTTTTTCCTGTGTTAATGTACTGTGTTTCTATGTATTCTTGTGTGTGTTGTTCCAATATCCGGTACATTAATAAAAGTGGTAGGGGTCCACTCAACCCCGTCGGCCTTGCCCAAAAAAAAACTAGTTTATGAATCTCATTTACCTATGTATTTTGTTGGATTAGATGTACGTTGTCTAATTATTGTTATTTTGTTGTCTTAATAGAAGAAAAATATGGCCGTGAACCTGATCCTATTGAAGCATACGAGTTGCTTCATAGAAGAATGGACAAACACAAAACTTGGGTGGACGTTGGGTCAGAGCAACTGGTGGTATTTTATTTATATTTTGAAACTTATATTATACCATATATTATATTCATATGCATCATAGATGAAACCTAACGTTTGATGACTGCCGAATTTGCTAAACCGTTGGCAGTCACTACTGAGCTCAAAATTGGGTTCACTGACTCTGTTAGCGTCAATAACTAAGTTAATTAAATACCAACCTTAATTATGTCTCATGCTTGTTGCACATGAATCAACCTTATTTATTATGATTTTGGCCCTATTATTTACTGTGTATACGTTGATGCTCATAATCAAGAAGCTAGTTTGCATATTTCCGTCTTAATGAAATGATTATATTCCATACAGTATGATAAGTATTTTGCATGCATTCATGTTGCATATATTTGGTATGACATCCAACATTAATTTTTTTGGTAAGGCTATGAAAATGTGGACATTTGTTCTTTTTTTTTTTGAATTAAGCCAATTTTCAAGGAAATTAATTTGCAAAATAGACGAAATCATATCTCAAACCAGATTAAGAACATCATTCACCGAATTCTCTGTATCATTATTTGTGGATTTTATAGCATCTAATCATAATCGGTTTTTCAAATATCTTAAAATCAGGTTTTTAGGTTTGCTGTTTGTACCCTGTGAGCCTATTGCACTTCAGTTTTCATGTTTATCATTTTGTACCAGTTCACACTATTGTTCGATTTAGACTACAGTATGTTGTTCAACTCATTAACTATTTTTCATATAATTCGGTATATGTTTTTAATTTACTATTGGTTACTATGTCTGTATATGAGCTATTTAAATTCATACCTTTTCACTCTCTATAAAATGTGAATGGATAGCGACTAGTTCGGCAGTTTATTCAATTACAGCATTGCAATAGGCTTGTATACTTCCTTCTTTAAATGCTGACTTAGAACAGGGTCCCATAATGTCATTTAACCAGTTTTTAATTATATAACTATTTTGTTCTCCATGTATATCTGACTCTGCACACTTTTATCGTTGCTGCATTTACAGTCTTATCAGTTGCCTAAACCTTTCCAGCTAAATCATACTCATTTGCATTTTTTTTGCAGACTAGAATATCGCATGAACTAAACCAACTTGTAGCAACCCATGGTGAAGAGACTCCAAAATTGAGGTTGCAAGCTTATGTAGAAGTGATGGGGCCTGAGACTAGAAATAGAGTTCGTTGTTATGGTGATCTTGTGACACCAAGCAGGTACCTTGGGTACAACAGTCTCAACCAACGTCATTGATTCGTAAATCACGCAAAGGACGAGAATATGCATCTTTAGAGTCAAAAAGTTTAGATCTGCAATGCATGTGTGAAAAGCAAAGTAAGAAGATAGAAGAGTTAAGACATATGGTTTTATCTTCACAACGACAGTTGGCACATTTCATGTCACCAAAGCTAGCAACTCAACACTGCTCGTCTTCATATCATCGATCACAACAGCCTCCTACTCAATAACAACAGCACATCCATCAGTTTTCAACCATTCAACATCAACCAATCCCACAACAACAGTCATCTTCTCAACACATAGAAACTACACAATAGCGTACACAGCCACATTTCAATCTTGGTCATTTTCCATCATCGTCTAGCCAGTTACACTACCCTTCATATTATCCTCCTTTTTACCCACAAATGGCATATCCAATTGGAGAGTTTACATCACTGTTAAATGGGAACAGGCCATTGGCAAATAATCAAAGTGGAGGCCTTACATCATTTCCCAGCACAGCAGATTTTTTAGCAACAAGGGTTTCATCAGAGAAATAACCAAAGCAGAGAGTTTACATCAGTGCTTAGTGGGATTGAATCAATGTCGCAAGTCGAGAATCCAAGAAATAATCAAACTACCGAAAATTGGTATGTTTTATTTTACTCTAGATTTAAGTTTTCGAAAAATTATATTGTAATGATTGCTTAATAAATATTGTTGATGTTTATATGGTGGTTGTTAGAAAATTGTTGATGTTTAGATGGTGCTGCTTAGGAGTGTTGCTAGATCGAGGCTCGAGTCTTATAGTTTCACAAAATATAGCATCTTTAGTTATACGTGCGCCGAGTTGAAACATACTCGTGTAACTTTATTCTTTTAAGGCGTTTACGGGTCTTATCGGTTCTACTATGTTGTACCAAAAAAGAAAGACTTAAAAGTGATTTTTTTAGTCCCATCAAACGAATGCAATTGGTTATCTAGACTATAGGATCCCCTTTATTTGCTCAGTTTCATCTTAGATTCTCATTTTCCTATCTATTCAATTCTTTCATTTACAACATTTTCGAATTCTATTTAACCACTAATGACCTGTGATTTGCATATAGCGTTATTAACTACTAGTTACCTTGTGTGTTCAATGCAATATTTGAGTAAACTTAGGCTGAAGTTAGCTTGTGTGTTCACAGCAATGTTTGAGTAAACTTAGGCTGACGTTACCTTACATGTTCAATGCAATATTTTAGTACAATTAGGTTGAAATCTTTGTTAGCGAAAAGATTACACCATTATCTCGTATTCACATCGAGTTTTCACACCAGATAGTTGACTTCCATGAAGACTAAGTTATAGTTCGCAGTAAGAATTCAGGTCGTTACTGTTCTAAACATGACCAAATGGCCAAAATGATACCAGTCCAATTTGTCTATTTTTTATGGATAAAATTATGATGTTAGCTTCTAGCGTATTAGACACTAACGATTCAGTTTTTCTACTTGTTATAAAATCGCGTTTACTCCTCTTTTCTTTAACCGAACACCTCCTCACTTTCCTTAATTTTTTTGGCATTTGCACAAGTTTTGCAAAGAAGAGTCTCATAGACTTATAGTATTCGAGTTCCTTAGCAGAGGATCGCTTAATAAATATATCTTCGGAAGCAATCGACCGAAATGTCATCAAAGAATACAAATTGCTTTGAGTATTGCAAATGGATTGGCATATTTGTACGAGCAATGCAGGAACCAAATCATACACTGTGATATAAAGCCTTAGATTATATTGCAAAAAGGCTTGTGCATATGCATAAGTGTTTTCTGACTTTAATCTATTCACGATGATAAGTCATCAAAGCACATTAAGATGAAGAGGTAAACTAGGTATTTAAATATTGACCTTATCTCGTGTACCATATCTATTTCATATGCTTGTTTTAGTTTCTTTAAATAGTTTAACCTACTAGTTTATGGATTGACATTGTGTCAATATCTCAATTTCATGAGATGCCTTACAGGTTAAGCCATGATGTAGAAAACGACATCTTCTTCAAGCATTCATATTCGTAGGTGTATCAAATATGGTATGCACTTTAGCAACATTCTTGCAAAGTCCCCAGAGTAATAAGAACTACCTTCATAACATTGTTATAGATACCAAACGCATTGCGTTGGAGTCAAAAATAATATTAGTGGTAGACTAGTATTACAAGTTGTTAGTGATATAAACTTAGTCAAACCTTGGCACTTTCTTAGTCAAGTATTTGCATGGGCCATCGTGCACATGTCGGAAGGAAGAACTGGGTCCCCTATTTATTAGAAGATGTATATCAGTTTATATGCTACTGCCCCACGATCGGGCATGCCATATGCTTTTCGCAAAGGTGTTAAAATAGGCTATCTGGATGGTTTCTATTACTGAGTATGGAGAGGGAAAAAAACTACATGTGTATGCATACAAACACATATAATTTTGCTGATAATGGTAGGGACAACACCCTGTATATTTCTAATTGCTTTTATTTTCATTTACTTTTAATTGAAATTGTTGAGTACTGATCATGTGTGAATTTCTTTCAGAAAACTTGATGAAATCCATGAAGTTTCTATGGGTGAAATGTGGCAAAACATTCACATTCTTCAATTAAGAGTTCATTGGAAGAGTGCGACTAAATTATCATCAATAGAGCTGACAAGCTGAAAAGACTGACATTTTATCATTTTCATTGGTTGCATGTGGCTGCACTAAGGCTGTTGTGTATTCTAGGAGGATTCATGTAGGAAATGCATAACTATTTTTGGTATATACTGATTGATTGTTTTTAATTTGTGCAAGCTTGAATATAGTTTGAAATGGTTTGTATATGATGACAGACCATGTAATTCGAACCTCAGTTTAATGAGTACAGAAATTTATGTATGGTTCTTTATTTATTATTTCTACTTTCTGATTTTTTTTTGTTGGTATGGTGTATTTTGGGTTTTGATGAGCTGCTGTTATTTGTGTGCCAATAGAGGCGGTTGTATAAGCGTTAAATTTTTATTCAATGGTTGGTCAACTTATTAAATCTGGCATCGAATATTGACCTCAAATATTTCAAAATTAGTAGGGGTGAATGACTACTTTGGGATTTAGTATTTTCAAAACCATAGAAGCAGTTTTATTTGTCTATGATGTTTGTTGTGCCCTATGTGGCAGTGATTTTTACATGGGCCATTTTATGAGCAAATCAGCATTTAATGATTCATTAAGGTCAATTTAACTCAGGTTTATACCTTTATTTGCAACAAAGTGGGCTGATGGAAACACCTCCAACAGTCTTAACTTTGGTAGTGGATAAATTTTAAACATTAAACATACCCTACCAGAAATTTGTTAGATATTATTCTGTCATCCCGATCCACAAAATTATAGTACATGGATATTCTTGAGATGGAATAAAATAAAGGAAATCGATATAAGAAATAATTCGAACATCACCATTGAAATGAAATAACTACGATAATATTAAATAAATGTTGTGTCAAAATACAACTGTTATCATAATTAAGATTATACCTAAATTGACAAAATTAATACTAAAAAAGGTACATTTACAATCAATATATCAGAAAATATCGCCATCGGCTATGTACCCGAATGTAGGGTTGGCAATTAAAATCGAGAACTGAAAACCCGAACGTTATCGACCAGACAATACTCAAATTTAAATCAAACTCGAACCGAAACTTGGATCGGTTCGGATCAAAATTTTCAAATGTATAGTTCATAACTGACAAGACCCGACCCACTTAGAATCAAGACCCGCTGGGTCGGGTCTAATTTCCACCCCGACCCAAATATAAGTTAATGAATGTTATTCATTCTGTATAGGGCTGACAATTAGAACCGAGAACCGAAAACGCGAACCGACCAGACCCGAAGAGACCTGAATCCGAACCGAACCCGAATGTTATTCATTCTGTAAGATCTTTTCATGCACTTTTAACATACATATTGGAATGAAAGTAAGTGGGAGATGTAAGACAATGAGGCGTTGTAGTGTGATGGACGCTGGTCAATTCCTAGAGCTTGAGCAAGAAACTATAGTGAAGAAAAACATTGTTGATTTTATGTTTGTTGAAATGACACGCAATGATTAATATAGAGGTGCTCCTCATGCTACATCACTCGACCCTTATAGTGTTGACCCTTATTTGTAGCAGGAAGGCCCAATCTTCTCGCCGTGCCCATCAGGCTCTTGCCTTGGGCAACCCTCCAACAAGGGGGAAGTCAAAATCGCATAAAACCCCATAGCAGAAAAAAGTTGTTAGATTCAAAAGTGGCTCTAACACCCAAATTATCTGAATTGGCAGAGATTTATATCTAGAAATGCAAGAAAACACAGAAAACACACAAGATTTATAGTGGTTCGGCGTTAACGAGCCTACGTCCACTTTATATCTATGATTATACGTGAGATTCAGGTACAATCAGTGATTTCTCTCTTAATCTCACTGTTATAATGTTGGTTCACTCAATGATTTCGAATTAATACTGATAAAAAATAATGTAGAGATAGTAATGGTGGAAACAACAGTCAGAACTGCCAAAAAGATCCCCAAAAAGCCAAGTCTGGGGCTATTTATAGCTGATATTTGCAGGCGGTTCGTGGTCACACATGGCACAAATCCCAAGAATCTCGGACTGGTTCGTGAGTGGATGTAGAAATGGTCAAAATGGCAGTTATGTACAGATGTCACGAGATCCGGGGACTTTGGATCGTGGTAGACCAAGTCGTGGTCAATGTCCTTTGGTTCCTGAGATCGGATCGTGGTAGGGAGTCGCGATCGCTGATGGGCGCCACGAGTCAGGGAGGACAATGTGACCACGATCGAGTGTTTAAGGGTTTGGACATGCGAGGCTTCATATTTCCTTTGTGTGAACCTTGGTGGCTTGGTCCAAAAGCTATCCAACATTTTGCCCCCTTGAAGTATGTTTTATCAAGGATGGAACATGCTTCGAAATCATTGAGCTATCTTTTCACGAAGCGATGTGAATCAGTGGTCGTGTCTATTTGAAATGTCGAACTGCTTCAGGAGATTGCGTCCCTGGACTGGTATAAGTATCAAGTTAATTCTCCGATCATTTCTTTATTCATTGGTTGATTTTCATCTTCCGAATTCCAAAGTATATTGCGATCGAATCGTCGGGTAATCTTTCAAATCTCACGAGTATTTATGTACCTTTGATTTTAGTGGCCATTCCTGAACCCAGATCATTGCAATCCTATACGGTTCATGACCAAGATACACATCACGGAGCAATCATTGGAGGAAACCGCCTTCCAGACTTTAATGGGCCTTCACAAACACTCATGGCCCGTGGTCTTTCACGGATCGAGTCGCGACAAAAAAAGGAATGCGAAGGGACTTTTGGTTTGACTATATAACCCGCTCTCTTCTCCTTCCTTTATTCTTTCTCGTTATTTCACTACCGCTGCCTTCCTCCTCTTTTTCTCTAAAACCCTAATCGCAATTTCTAGAAAACACTTTCATCTCATAATTAAAAAAAGGTAATTGTGCTAAAAGTACTCCCATGTGATTTTATTCTCGTTTCTCCCTGTTCCTCTTGAATTGTTACTAGTTCGACGACAGTTGTGGTGGGAGTTTGGGCATGGCGATAGTGTTAATAGGTTTATGGAGGAAGAAGGGAGATGGCGACGAGGAAGACGAACTTCACTGGGCTGGTTCGTGAATGGGGTAGAGGATCGGGTCGTGGTTGTAGTGAGATGGAGAGATTAGAGATGAAGGCGAAGTACTAGCAATGAAAATGGTTAGTGGATCGGGTCGTGAGAATGGGAGAGCGCTCGTTCGTGGAGATAGATAACAGAGTGGATCGTGGAAATTGATAATGGAGCAGATCGTGGGGGTCATTTACGATCCGTCTTGGTCTTATGAGCTGGGTTGTCCTACGATCCGAAGACCTCACCACGAGTCGAGGCCATTCTCTCGAGTCGAAGTTCTTCCACTGTCCTGACCTATATCATGAACCAGCCTCACATCTCGAGACGGACCAAGCCTCACGAGCCAATACACATATTAACAAAAAATGCACTATAATTCTGGTATATTAACGAACAGTTAGGTTAGAGCCTTCGAGAAGAACTTTCTGGACTAATCAACAACATGACTTTACAGCTTACAACGACCAATATCCCGCTTATTTAACTAACTTCATGTTTTTCTTTAATGTACACATAGGCACACACTTGCACTTACAAACATGGGGAACGGGTAATTGTATTCTAACTTCTCACGTTTTCTCGCCAACATGGTTATGTCAAAAAAGCAGTCAACCGAAATGTCAGAGAGAGATACAGAACCATAGTCATCAAAGCATTATGATCCCGATGTGCTTCCCACAGATTCAGATTGGGAAGATTCCGACCCCGATTATGAGACCGACACCGATATTGAATCGACGACTTCTGAAAGTACATCTCTTGAAGACGAGGAAGAAGAAGATGATCGGGCTCCCGACGAGATCCTAGGTGTTGAGGAAGTTGAGGAAAAGAAACTCACTGATTCTCTGGCTTCCAAGTTAGATGACATAAAGCTTAAGAAAATACGCATAAGACACGGGATCCCCTGGGACGATGTTAAGACTCCAGGAAGTGAGGAAAGACCTCATTCTGCCCCGCCAGGGTACATGACCGTTAGTAGGCTAATGTGCTGGGTAGGCGCTATTCCTCCATTTCCACCAATCGTTGTTGAGACCTTAAGACGATTGCGCATTACCCTTATGCAGCTTCATCCTAACGCTTACGCAGCCTTGTGCACTTTATGCATTGCGTATGCGGAGATTCTACAGACTGAGCTCACTTCAAAGATTTGAAATTCTATTATCTCTTCAAACACCGTTCCACAGCGACTCCAAACTTCTCTTTCTTTGAATCGGTAACCAATAGGAAGGTTTTATTGGAGGGTCACAACAGCATAGGGGATCCCAAAGCTGATTGGTTCTATATAAAACACCAAGCCGGGTGTGCAAGGAGGTGGCTAAAATCAAGTAAGCTTTAAGCCTCTAGATGTGTGACCTGCTTACATAACCAAAGCACTGACATATTTCTTTTCTCTATACAGATCATAGCTTCCCAAAAACGAAGGGTTCGGTATATGATGATCGACTGTCCCGCCTTCTCAAGAGCAAATCAGACTTCTTAAAAATTAAGAAATGTATCACCGACGAGAATCTTCATAAGCACCGTCTTCTGGATATAAGGTTCGGACTTGGTGCGAGTAGTATTCCTTATAAATATGTGCCTCCGACTGAAGGAGAAGGGACCTCGAGGGTCACGAAATCCACTGAAATTCGCAAGAGCCCCTCGCCAATGATCGATCAGGATGATGAGGGTTTAAATGTATATAAAGGAGGCTAGGTCCGAGCCGATAAGCCAAAGGAAGTCCCAGACTTTGAGGGACAATCTCCCTTAAGGACTTCACCACCACCTGCGCCTCCTGCTCATGATGAATTAACAAAGGAACAGATATTCGGAGAACTAAGAAAGATTCCTCTACCAGACGACATTTACACACAAGAAGACTTCGAAGGGGAACCATTCTTTCCCATCTCTGAGGAAGTGAATGTTCCAGTTGGGGAAAAAGAAAACACATAGACGAGCCAGATTCCGGGCCTTGGTCTGTTAGGGGGGATTACACGGGATGCACAAATCACTTGCACCACTCGTCACAACATTTCTACACCATCGGCATTCATGATTCTGATACACATTTGTTTTCTTTGCAGGGAATATGCCTCGTAAACAATCCTATTCTTATCGCTCTCTCTGAGCAAGCAAATCGAGGCTCCTTTCTGATCCTCAGCATGCTTGCAGTGACAGTCGAGGGAGAGATAGTTATTGACCTCGTGGCCCTTATCAATCTCATTCTACATGATCTCGTTCTCCATCAAAGCAAGATCCTGGGAGACCCCACGGTCGTCCAGTGCCACCATCGGGGGGGGGGGGGGGTAAGCGACTTCCCAAATATTTGACTCCTCCGAAAAGTACACCCTCTCATAGCAAGTCTTCCAAGAAACACCATGAGCCAAAAGATAAAAACAAAGATCCGAGCAAGGATTTAGAAAAGGAGAAAATAGCTATTGTCCCCTGAAGCCAGCGCGATTTGGATACTACCGTTGTACAAGATGTTGTCTACACCTCTGAGAATCAGGTCAAGCTGGAGCGTTTGCGGAAGCAGTTCCTTGACATTTTCTTCGAAAGGATGGTGTTTGTTCCAGATCTTGAACCGGTTCCCGAGGACTGGGATGTAGAGGTCATAGGGCGAGTGAGTCATGTAGCCAAATAATATAGGGTGATGAAGAAGCATGCCGCCACTCTTTCTGCTGCCATCTGTCACCTAGAGATGGAAGCAGCCAGAACCAGAGTGAAGATTGACAATGATGGTAGGGCCAGGAGCAAAATGAAAAGGGAGCTAGAGGATACACAAGCTCAGATCGCTTTAGCTCGGCGGGATGCGAAAAATTACAAATCAGAGCTAGAAAGTGCTAGGAAGCATTTTCGCACTGAGCTCGACTCAAATAGCCAAGAGCGTTTGGCTTTGAAAAAAGAAGCGGAGGATCTCAGGACAATCAACACTGAATTGAAGACATCACTTGAACATTTTGCCGCTGAGAAGGCTTCCTGGGAGAAAGAGAAAGCGAGCTTAAAGGACAGTCTCGCCCTTGTTGAAAAAAAGAAAGCAGCTTTGAATGATCGACTTGTCCAAGCCGAAGAGCGCGCAACTCTCGCAGAAAGTAATGCTAATAATGCTCTTGACTCGACCTCAGCCACTGCTGATAAGCTTGCTACAACCAAAAAAGTGATAGAAGGTTTCGAAGAACTGCTATTCGACTTCTTTGGCCTAGTCATTAAGACCCGAGACATCTCGTGGATTCAGGATTATCACATTACTTTGGCCAATGTGTGAGATATGATCGTTGAGGGTGAAAAGCATCGATTGAAAGCCGAGGAAGTTAATGAAAAACAGCTCATACAGACTTACCTCAAAGGTGAGAAGCCTGAGGCTTTAGAGATAGGAAGACGTCTGATCCAAGAGGAAATCGAGAAAGAGAGAACAAAACTCAAGGGCAAGGATAAAACTGACGAATCTCTAGCTCGATTGTGGATCCCAAGGCCTCTGAAATCGAGGAATACAATCCTGATGATCCGTTGATTCCCTTGGCTCCCACCCCCTCAGATGTTGGAGCTGTTATCACAAATCTGGGCGAGGAGTCGGCTGAAGGTATCTCCATATTCTTTCCACGGTTCGTCAAAGAAATTATAACTTGTCATCGTATCGCGGGACAGACAACTGAGATGACCACATTATCTCCCAAATCACTAACATTTTCTTCTCATGACATAGGTGGCAAGCCGATTGAGAAGGATGCGGAAGAGAAAGCAGAGGCAGAGAAAGTTAGTGCCCCCTCAAGTGCTGGTGCTGAAGTCTCTGAGGTTCCAAAGCAAACTGAGGATACAACAAGTGAGAAGGATATTGTGGCACCTAGCATTGATCCTCCTGCGGATGCCGAAGTCATTGGGGCTTTGCAAGACACCAATGGTGGTCATGGTGATGAAGAGGATGACGTAGTCATCACAGAAGAAATCAGGGATGACGATAACGAGACCTTGGCTGGTATGCAGGCTAGGAAAGAGAAACAATTGGCTTTGAAGAAGGAGGAGCATGACCCTCTATATGTGCCTCCAATTTCGGAGGTTGACCCCAAAACTGGGTTGGTCGTAAAATTCTCCTCCACATCAATAACTTCATAGCTTGCCTCCCAGCCTTCTAATTCTCCCCAGGAGTCTTTTGTTGATAAGAGGAAGAGGAAGAAGGGTGACCGCTCTGATGCTGACAAGGAGGAGTTGGAGAAACAGAAGAAGGAGAAGAAATCAAAATTGTCTCCCAAGCGTAAATAAAATGCACTTATTAGCTCATATTTTTGCTTTTAGGCTTTCCATTGGCCAAGAAATGTAATTGTGAGAATGGCCCTCACTTTTGTTTAGCTTCTTGGTCTTGTAAACCTGCTTTTAGTAAATGAAAATTTGTTTCTTTTGCACCATTGCGTACCTGCAAGTTTAACTTATTGTACTTAGTCATAAACATTTAGATCCTAACTAAGTTAAAATCGAACAATGAAGCATTGCAACAAAAATTTCAAGCAACAAAAAATTTCAAAATTTCTGTAACTGCAAAAATATGTGTGTATATATGCCCCCAATCAGTCATTAATGTGATGCTTGGCCAGGGCTCATTGAGGATTGATTAGAGTCATGTGTGCACCGTCCCTCATTTTCAGAAATGAGAGGTTCGAGTCATTTGGCGGCATATGTTGTTGCGCCTTTATACTTTCCCGATCCTTTGGCTGGGATAGGAATTCCCATGGTGCTAAGTCTCTAGCACCTTTATACTCTCCCGATCCTTCAACGGGTTAGATTTCGTGCTCGGTTCTTAGCCTGCTCACCGATCCTTTAGCGGGCAGAAATTCTGGGGGCGCTAAGTCTCTAGCGCCTTTATACTCTCCTAACCTTTAGCGGGGTAGAGTGTTATCAAGGCGGTTTTATCGTGGTGCACCTTCACACCTTGGGGATGTTATCTCTGCGTCCTTTATACTCTCTCTCCAATCTCGAGAGTTAGAGTGCAAGTAGTAGTGTGATTTACCTCGCTACACCTTTTGGAACTTTGGTTATCGCTAGCCTTCCAATTTGATAGGTGGAACTTTGAATTAGGTGTTTCGAAATCGCTGCATAGTTTATAACAAATCTCAAAATGATAATGATTGATGTTAGTTAAAAATAAAAGAGCAGATAAGAAACAGTGCAGTAAAGGTAAATGACACGCGATATTTTTATAGTGGTTCGATCGAATCATGACCTACGTCCACTTTATAATCTTTTGCTCAAGTAACCAGACTGTTCTAGGAAAGTCATGCCTTTTTACATGGTCCTAAAAACAAAAGAGTAAAACTGACAATTTCACGTTAGATAAGGCCGCAAATGTTGGGCATTCCACACTCTGAGGATTTCATCTCCATCCACGGTTGCTAGCTTGAAGGTTCCATTATCGAGCCTTTGTAAAATGGAGTACGATCCTTCCCATTTCGGTCCCATATGTACTGGGGGGGTGGAAAGACGCGTTTTAGGACCAAATCTCCGGGTTCAAAGGTTCGAGCTCAGACTTTTTTGTTGTAATACCGAGCGACCTATTGCTTATGTCTCAAGGCGCGTAGATCGGCTTCGTCCCTCTTTTCTTCAACCATATCTAGAGACTCAAGGAGCAGCTCATTGTTGGTCATCGAGTCATAATAAGTGATTCAATGAGATGGTACTTCTAACTCAACCGGGATGACCGCTTCGGCTCCAAAAGCGAGGGAAAAGGGTGTGTGACCCGTTGCCGACTTGTATGTTGTCCTATAGGCCCACAGTGCCAAGGGTAATTCATCAACCCACATGGCTTTGGCCCGCTTCAATCTTTTCTTCAGAATAGACTTAGTCACTTTGTTCGCCGCTTCGACCTGCCCATTCGTTTGCGGATGTGCCACGGAGGTGTATCTTTTCTCGATATGATACTTCTGGCAGAAATCTCGAAACTCGATGCTATCAAACTGAGTTCCGTTATCAGTTATGACGACTTTCAGAATCCTGATTCGGCATATAATGTTCCTGACAACAAAGTTGATCACTCGCTTGGTTGTGATCGTGGTCAATGGCTCGGCCTCGACCCATTTGGTGAAGTAATCCACAGCCACAACGGCGAATTTTGCTCCGCCCATAACTAAGGGGAGGCTTCCAATAATATCGATTCCCCAAACAGCAAAGGGCCACGGGCTCATCATCGTCTTCAACTGGCCAGGAGGTGCCCTAGGGATCTTGGAAAACTTCTGACATGCATCACAACGTTGTGCATACTTGGCTGCATCCTTGTTTATGGTGGGCCAAAAATTGCTATATCGCAATATCTTCTTTGCCAATGTTTGCCCTCTAGTGTGGTCGCCACATTCACCTTCGTGGACCTCTTTCAGTACACACTTGATCTCGTCATAGGCGATGCACCGAAGGAGGGGCATCGAGAAACCCTGTCTGTATAGGACTTCGCCTTGCAACACATATTGGGAAGCCTTCCGGATAACTGCACGCCTCTCACTTTTCTTTGTTGGAAGCATTCCATTCATCAAAAAATTCTTTAGAGGGGTCATCCATGACTCCCTCTCGGATTCAATCTCTAGCACCAGATCAATTTCCATCTGATCTACACTAGGGAACTGTAGCACTTCAATCGGGACTAGCTCCGTATCTTCAGGATTATCAGAGCTAGCCATCTTCGCTAACTTGTCTGCATTTTGATTCTCCGTTCGAGGAATATGAGATATGCTATGGTGATCAAAACCGTCCAGCAACTTCTTCACTTTTTATAAATATGATATCAACCTTGGACTCTTGGCATGAAACTCTCCAGTGACCTGGTTCATGACTATCTTGGAGTCGCAAAAGGTGTCCAGTCTTGTGATCTCCAACTCCTTTGCGAGCTTCAGCCCGGCAATTAGTGCTTCGTATTCGGAGTCGTTATTAGTGGCGTGGAACTCCAATCTAAGAGCGTAGTATATTGGTCATTTCTCTAGAGTTTCAAGCACCACTCCAGCACCAGATCATCTGTCGTTCTTAGCTCTGTCAGCGTACAATTTCCAGGCACTGGGGTCAAGGGGTAGTTTTGGTGGATCGGCTTCTTCACTTACTACACCATCTTCTGGGATGGTAAACTCTGCTATGAAGTCTTCAAGTATCTGCCCCCTTATCGATCGTCGGGGTTGGAAGTTCAAATCGAACTGACTTAGCTCAATATTCCACTTGAGCAGTCTTCCTGATGCTTCTGGCCTTTGCAGAACTTGTTTGAGCGGGTGATCGGTGTACACAGTAATGGGATGGGCCTGGAAGTAGTGGCGAAGCTTTCTAGATGTGACCAGTAAGCTATACGCCAGCTTTTTTATTCTTGGGTAGTTTCGTTCGGCTGCCACCAATTTCTTACTCACATAGTACACCGGTCTTTGCACCTTGTCTTCCTCTCTTACCAAAGCCGAACTGATCGCATGGGATGACACTGCCAAGTACACAAATAAATCCTCGTGATCCACGGGCTTAGACAGTGTCAAGGGTCTTTCCAGATGATTCAATAGGTTCTGGAATGCTTCTATACAATCAGGAGTCCATTTAAAGTTGTGCTTGCCTCACTTTATCAGCTCGAAAAAGGGGATGCATTTATCTGTGGCTTTGGAGATGAATCTACTTAGCGTTGCCTCTTTTCCAGCGAGGCTTTACACATCTTTAATCTGCCTTGGTTCTTGAATATTTCGGAATTCTATAATTTGATCTGGATTGATTTCAATTCCACGCGAGCTGACGATGAATCCTAGGAATTTTCCAGATGCTACCCCAAATAAGCATTTCGAAGGATTTAGTTTCATCCCGTATTTCCGAAGAATCTCAAACATCTCTACTAAATCGGCAGTATGGTCGGATGATTGTCTGGACTTTACCAACATGTCGTCGATGTATACCTCCATTGTTTTCCCGATTTGGCTGTAGAACATCCTATTCACCAATTGCTGATACGTAGTACCGACATTCTTCAGACCAAAAGGCATCACTACGTAACAGTATAATCCCAGATCTGTAATGAAGCCGGTATGCTCTTGGTCCGGGACGTGCATGGGGATTTGGTTGTACCCTGAGTAGGCATCCATGAAAGAAAGAAGCTCGTGACCCGCCGTTGAATCCACCAGCTGATCAATTCTAGGTAACGAAAAGCTATCCTTTGGGCAGGCTTTGTTTAGGTCTGAGAAGTCAATGCATGTGCGCCACTTTCCATTGGCCTTCTTTACCAGAAACAGGTTTGAAATCTAGTCAGGGTATGTTGAATCTTTAATGAACCCATTACTTCTCAGCTTTTCGACTTCTTCCTTCAAGGCAGCAGACCTCTTTGGGCTAAGCATTCGCCTTTTCTGTTTGACAGGAGAATGTTTTGGGTTGATGCTTAACGAATGACTCATAATTGAGCGAGATATTCCACACATGTCCGCATGGGTCCAGGCGAATACATCCAAGTTAGCTTTCAAGAAATTTGTTAATTCTTTGGCTCGAACAGGGTCCAACTGGGATCCAATCTTCAGAACCTTCTCAGGGTCACTATCATCGATTGGTACATCCATAGTCGCTTCATTGGGAGTCGCCATTCTGCCCCCAGGCTGTTCATCCTCTCTGGGATCTATATCCTCGGGCAACTCTCTGGGCGACCCTCCCGGAGTTACTTTCTTTAGTTGCTATGACGCTTCCTCTTGGAGGGGAAGAAGCGCCCTTTGTTTCTACATCTATTCCTTTGCGGAGCAACTTCAGCTCTGCTATGTAGCATGCTCGTGCAACAACTTGATCTCCTCTGACTATACCTACACTGGCATCCGTCGGGAACTTCAACAATAAGCACCAGGGTGCGATGCAGGCCCTGAATTTGGCTAGAGCCGGTCGACCCAAGAAGGCATTGTACGGCGACTCAATGTCCAGAACCACAAAGGGGAGGATCCTTATTATCTGGCGTTCTCCTTCCCCAAGGGTTACTGATAGTTCCACGTATCACATCGGAGCGGTTGAGGCTCCATTAAATCCACGTATCCAACCCTCGCATGGTTTCAAATCCTTCGGCTTGAGTTTCATTTGGTCGAATGTTTTCTCAAACAAAATGTTAACCGAACTCCCGTTATCCACTAGAACTTTATGGACTACAGCTGGACTGATGGTGACGGTGATCACTAATGGGTCTTCAGTTGGGAAGTGGACTCCAATACTCCCTCAGTCACAAAATATGACGTCATTGGACATCATCTTCTGTTGCTTAATTGGGGCATCATCCTCGGGATTGCTACATTCTCCCACTTCAAAATGCTGTTTAGCCGCGTTCACGTACTGATCCATAGCCCTGAAACTGTGCCATGCCAGATGAAGCCCACCAACTATTGTATTGATAACGATATTTTTTCCTTTTTGCTAAGCCGTTGGTCTGGCAGCAGGTTGGCTTTGGTTCGGGGCTTGTGCGGCTTGCCCCGTCCCTAGGAGTCACCTTATATTCATTAAACTTTCCTTCTCGGAGTAGCTTTTCGACCACATCTCTTAGATGATGACATTCATTTGTGGTGTGACCATGAGTTTGGTGAAAAAGGCAAAATTTTCCATTCTCACGTTCCTTCTCCATCGAATCTCTCGGAGGAGGCCTCTTATACTGGAGGACATTATACGTATCCAGGAAGATATTCTCCAATGTATCGTTTAACAGTGTAAAACTCTCAAATGGCCTGGGCAGAGATCTTCTCTAAGAGTCATTCCCTCGGTTTCTCTTCCGATTATTGTTATTATTGTTATTCCCCGATTGGCGGCCACTGCCTTGATTCTTGTTCCCGACATTGAATTCAACCTTTCCCGTGCTATCTCCCGTCTGTTTGATTGCCACATTACTTTGTATATCCTCCTTAACAACAGCCTTCCTCTTTCGGTTGGCATAGATTTCCTCTCGACGCAGGCGGACGTTGGCCTTTTCATAAAATATTTCTCTGGTCAACGATGGCTTACCAGCCAAGTATCTCCCAAACTCAGTATCTTTATCCACTTCGTCAATCAAAGCCATCAAGATAGTTTGTTCATGGGGATCTCTAACCTCCATGACTGCTAGATTGAAGCGATCTAGATAGGACCTCAAAGATTCGTCCGGACGTTGCTTAATGAGGGATAATTCGACGACATTCTTAGATATCTGAGTCTGCAGCCGGAATTGATTCACGAACTATTCGCTTAATTCCCTGAAACTGGAGATCGATCGCACTGGAAAACGAGTAAACCACATTAACGCTATATACTCCAGAAATATTGGGAATGCTTTACATTTTACAGTGTTGGAGGCAGCAGCTGCATTCATGTACCATGAATATCTCATTAGGTGCCGGACTGGAACCGCCCTTTCTGCATAGCAGTTTATAGGTAGCATGTTGAATTTCCTGGGGAATCGAACCTCTAATATGTCATCCGTGAAGGGCGTATGACTACGGACTATACCCTATTCCTTATTTCTTTGTCTGCGGTTTTCTACCATCATTTTCCTAATCATGGCCTCAACATCTGCATGGGTCAGGGTGGATTCGGGATTAGCACTTCTTGCCCTGCGGGCCTCTCCAGCATTTCTTTGACGTGCTGCTGCAAGTTCTGGGGCCTGAGCAGAACTTCCTTGCCCCCTATTGTCGCGGTCAGTCATATGATGAGCAGGAGGAATGGGTTGATTCTGAGCAGGGTCAACAACGTCTCCATTCCTAGGTGATAGGACGGGCTCATTTAAGTTATGGTTATTAGTTCCCTGATTAAGCGCCTCTTCTTATCGAGAAGGAAGTGTACCAAATCGAAGTTGCTCTATGTTCTCATCCCTTTCTAATGGAGGCCATCGCCGGTTTTTTGAGGTTCTTCAGACGAGGATGTGTATTCCGAGGAAAAAGGATGAGCTGGCGGTGGTGAAACCTGTCTCTGGATTCGTCAATTCATCTGCCTAGGGTGGTAATATTCTGACGCATCAACGAGCTCTCCCGCCTTTGAGCGACCAATTCATCATTTTGTTTGTCCAGTGCTTCAATTATGCGAGAGCGAACTCCTTCCGTAGCTGGGGCATAAGGGTTGAAATGGTCATCATCATCTTCTCTTATACGCAAGGAACTCGAGCCAGGTCGAGCAAAAGTACCGGCACGAGCGGAACAAGCCATAACCTTCTTCCCAGGTCGAGTAGTGGTCTGATTATCATTACAGATCGCGGTCCCCATGGGCTGATGGCTCGTGGTACCCTCTTGGCGTCGGTTCGTGGTGGTCCACTGGGTTCGGATCGTGGGAGCATCGACAGAAAGAAGGGTGGCGTTATCTTGAGAACGGGTCGTTACGCCCTCAGTCACACGGTTCGTGGTCCTCTAGCGGGTTGGATCGCCCCCTCCACGTAACGATCCGGAGAATCAACCTTGACCTGCTCCTGAACGCTGTCGTCACAAGCTTCGTTTGTAACTTCATCGGCCTGTGAAGCTCGTACATCCTTGGACTTCTTTCCAGCCATAATACTTTGGATCTGCTGAAATCTTCAAAGATCAAAATAGTGAGATTTTGGACTGTTTTCTTCGGACCTGACTATCCAAACAATAGAACAACAATCCAATATGCTGAGGCTTCGTTCTCAGTGAAAGCACCAAAATGTTAGATCCAATAGTGGCTATAACAACCAAATTATCTGAATTGGTAGAAATTTATATCTAGAAATGCAAGAAAACACAGAAAACACATAAGATTTATAGTGGTTTGGCGTTAACAAGCCTACGTCCACTTTATATCTATGATTATACGTGAGATTCAGGTACAATAAGTGATTTCTCTCTTAATCTCACTGTTACAATGTTGGTTCACTCAATGATTTCGAATTAATACTGATAAGAAATAATGCAGAGATAGTAATGGTGGAAACAACACTCAAAACTGCCAAAAAGATCCCCAAAAAGCCAAGTCTGGGGCTATTTATAGCTGATATTTGCAGACGATTCGTGGTCACACATGGCACAAATCCCAAGAATCTCGGACTGGTTCGTGAGTGGATGTAGAAATGGTTAAAATGGCAGTTATGGACAGATGTCACGAGATCCAGGGACTTCGGATCGTGGTAGACCAAGTCGTGGTCAATGTCCTTTGGTTCCTGAGATCGGGTCGTGCAGAACTGGCGTGGAGGGATCGGATTGTCGTGATCGCTGATGGGCGCCACGAGTCGGGGAGGACAATGTGACCACGATCGAGTGTTTAAGATTTTGGACATGCGAGGCTTCCTATTTCCTTTGTGTGTGAACCTTTGTGGCTTGGTCCAAAAGCTAGCCAACAAAAGGCATTTCTCATATCATCATTCCCTTCTGCCGTTTCGCCTTTGGCATTCCGTCGTTGATTGCTGTTCAAGTTTAAAACACTGGTTCAGGCCCATCAATGTTCGTCAGTTCGCCAGATTCTTGTCTGTATGAATCGCCTCGCCTGCCCCCATTGCTGTTCTACACTGACCACCAGGCTCAATTGTTTGTGATTCTCCTCCCTCAGCTACTACAATACTACGTTGTTGCCTACCCCTGGATATTGGATTCTTGAGCTAGGTTCGATTTTGTGAATTGTAATGGTTTTTTTCTCCCTTGTTTTTGCTAGTCTGTAAATCTATTAATTAATAGTCAAATAATTGATATGATATTTGTGCATTGTTGCAGTTGCACCGAAACTATATTTTTAACTTGTTGCATTTACATTGAAATTTAAGTTTAATTGTTGTTCCTATTTGGTAAAGCTGGAGTGCAACGATGTATCAGTTTCAATTTAATAAACAACTGAAATTTAACTTTTTCTTATCTTATCTATAATTGAAATTGTATTTTAAGCCCAAATTCATCTATCTTTTTTGCGGTACAGTTTCTAATTCTATTTTTAAATCACATTTTAGTTACTAAACTGGTTCATAATTAATTTACAATATTTGTTGATAATTAAAATTTTTACTCCACGGTTTATAAGATCAAAAATAGGCCGCATTTATTTAGTGTACTGCTAAAAGCACCCTAATATGTGCTTCCTAACACCGTAGCGTAGTTACCAAAAGCAAAAACGTGGGTGCTTTTAGTTCCACTTGATGGTGTGATGCTAAAAGCACCATGTTTTGTGCTTTGGCTACCAAATCATGGTGTTAGAAAGAACAAACCGAGGTGCCTTTAGTAGAACACTTTATTTAATTCTGGAGTTATGAATGAATTTCTTTTTTAAATAACAAAAAACATACATTAGAGGATAAATGCACCACTTTTAACAATGATATGACTGTTGGAAATGAATGTGCTCAAGAGAAAGAAAATTTTGGGAAGGAGAGATGACAAAAAATTAAAGTCCCACATCATTGAAATATGAATACCCACCTCTCTTATATATTATAAGACAATAGGCTTATATATAATAAAAGAAGAGGAATGTGGAATAGGCCTTGATAAAATAATATATTGAAGTGTCAAAGTTTGGACCTTGGGGTCTCTTGATTGAATGAGCCGATGATTGCTGCTTTGGCCACTGCACTGAATTGAGATTTTTTTTGGGAGTTTGATTGGTCATGTCCGTTCAGTTGAATGGGTACAACCATTTGAATTCCGATGCGCACGCACATTATGCACTGCGTGGTTAAAAGGCTGCAACCTTTCTAATTCCAACGGTCATTAATGCCCAGATATGCACCTCATCCAGCCTATAAATACATGGTCCAAAACGAGACAAAATTCACTTGTTTATCTTCTCGTATTACTGCTTCTTCTTCAAAGAAATCCTCTGATCTAATTTCTATAATCTACTTCAGTTCGTCGGAGCTCTGTTTGCTGGCACAACGCGGTTAAAGGGTCGCAACATTTCTAATTCCAATGGTCATTAATGCCCAGATAGGCACCTCCTCCAGCCTATAAATACATGGTCCAAAACGAGACAGATTCACTTGTTTATCTTCTCGTGTTACTGCTTCTTCTTCAAAGTAATCCTCTTGTCTAGTTTATATAATCTACTTCAGTTCGTCGGAGCTCCGTTTGTTAACACTGCGCTATGGAGATGATCCGTTTTATCTTGGGAAACAAATTGCTATCACGTCAGTCAGTGCATACGACGACGATATTGTTTCATGGAAACAAAATCCTTTCTGGACTCAGACACTACTGAAATATATTTCTTCTTGTCTGTTGGTGATGGTTCTGTACCGCTTCAATCTAGTGCACAATCGGTCACGGTCTCAGTCCTGACAATTTATGACATAATTAAGTAACATTGTAAAGGCCAGTAAATCCATACCCTTTGAGCTGACGAATTACAATCCACGCCCAACCCAAATTGCACAAAATTACAAATCTTTAATAGAAAGAAATTAGAGGATGAGAAGTAGAAAGGAAGAAATATTCGAATAGAAGAATAAGAAGACAAGAATCTCACAGGGGAACGGACAAAATATAATATATAAAATGTTTTACAAAAACTGTATATATATACATCCGATATATCAAAGTACAACATACATCGGTCACAGCAATTACAACATACATCAGTCACAGTGAAAATAAACCTTATATAATAATATAATTAATGGTGAAACCTCCTGCTTCTTGCTCTTACACTTCCAACAAAACCTAACCTGAAATTATACTTGGTCTGACCCGAGCAGATTTGAAGAAAAACAAAATTCACCTGGATCAGTCTGGAATACTTTTCAGTGATAAATTCACAATAAACAACTTGCTTAACTTTAGAATCCTTTTTGAAAGAAAGGATAATAGTAAGACCAACCCACACATAGACACGGACGGTTTTTACCTTATTATAACCCAAAACATTTTTGATATATCAAAATCCAATGATACTATAATAACCTCTATTAAACCACAAATAAATAATCATATAGTAGAACGCTTGCATCTCACGCTCCACATATTTATTATAACATCAAAACCGCCGGGCTCTTATTGCGGATTGTATTCAACTATGGCAAGGTATGATACCACTTACCAATCAGTGTACCTCTGGAGATGAATACACTGGGGTTCAACAAGAACATCTTGCAACATAGGCTAAACATGACTTGTCACTCATTTTACTTAAGTGTACCGAGTATATCATTACCACGGTTTGGGGCCAGCCAACCGAACCGAAAGCATACATGAAAGGAACAATCGAGACATTTTATTTCTTCAGATCAGGTAATGATATACCCTTCTTAGGTATGACCCAATAGCCATGCGACCTACCCGATTTCTGCCGCTTCCCAGTTGATGAGGCTTGAGGTCATGTTTATCTTTTTAGAATAGCACATCTCCATTTACTTTGAATGCCACATCGTCAGATCCATCAAATCACTAATTGACGTCCACAAATGTACTCTGGGTGTTAAGCAAGAGAATTTCTCCGCCACCAAACTAGGTATATTTGTAAATATCAACGTACATGACCCTCGGAAAATACCCTATCATACATTTGTCCATACAAGTCATCTAGAAACAGGTTGAACTGAAGGCACCCTCCTACTGCATCCTTTATAGGAATCACTCCAAGGATCAGTAGAGAACAGTCCTTGCAATCCGCAAATATCCATCACGATAGAACCACATTGTATCTCTTTTATGAGAGCGATAAGTAGTTCTTCCGTTTCATGAAGATCTACAGTCTTCAATGCTCCATCATCATTTGTTGCAAGTTAGTTTCGTACGTAACGTTGGATCGAAGTGGGTTTGGGTCTAGTTCCCATCCCGGTCTCTTTGAAACAACACGTCAAAAGGTCCAATAGAATATTTCATTGATAGTCGAGTATTTAACTATCAATCTCAATAATGTTGTTAAGTGCATTGGCAGCTCAGACCCTTAAAATAAAACCATTCTTTTAAACCATTATATCGATTAAATATCGTTAAAGTACCATAAAACCTTTCCATTTCCTTCATCTCGAAAATATTACTTTATATTCTTCAAATCCGCTTTTAACTTTACTTCAGTAATATCGATATATTATCCGCTTAATGGTATAACTCCAATTATCAATACTCATACGGCCAAACCAACGTCAAGAGACATTTTATTTATTATATAAACCATGTGGTTTATCTAAACCTTTAGGCTTCGATATTTCTCTACTTCAGATCGTTATGGAAATATATAATTTAAATTCAAATGTTCACCTTTATTTCCCCTTCGATATAACCCTTACCATTTCTTCAGAAAATATAGCTATTTACTTATTACTCGTAAAAACGTACTTCGAACCCTTATATCTCATTAGGCTTTAAAAGACGGTCGAAACAATGTTAAATTTTACACTGTTTATTTTAAAACCCAATATTTAATTATAATTTAAAATCATGAAAATGTTGCAATATAATAAGCTAATCTTAAATCCTTTACCATTACAAACTAATATCATCCCTCGATAATAGTGAAGTCGTTCAAGTTGGGGTATTATAACTACATCTCAGACTTTGATCGACAATGTTCTTATCTTAAGATAATAAAAGTTTGCAACTCAAAAATCGAATGTGTTATCCCCATTTCCATTTACTACTTAATTTAAATATGGTTTTATAAACTATTTTCTTTCATTTGAAAACCACCTTGTATTCTAATTCCTTTTACTTAGTTGGTTAGTTAAGTAAATTATTTACTAACCCTTTTCTAAAATCTTTTACACAACTCCATCCACAACTTGGATTATACTTCAATAATTCATTTACTAATACTTTACCCATAACCATATAACATATTAAAACTAAATTTGGATTCCATTACTAAATCCATTACCATAATTCCTTATACCAATCCATGAATCAATTCCTCATTTCATTCATTTTATCAACTAGGTAAAATCCTATTAAATCTTAACATAAACTTCTGTTTATAAACTTGGATTTTTTACACAGTTTATTTACCGAATCTTTACACAAATCCAATTTGTAACTTATTATAGCTCAACTTGTTTAATTTCAAAAAGCCATTTACCATCTTCCCTTTGTTTAGCATCATCTTACTTAATTTAATTATTAAGTAAACATTCATTTAAAAAGCATTTTGTTTGATTCCAACCCTTTTTATCAACCTAGTTAACACACTTGGAATTATTATAATTCCCTTTTGCCCGATCCAATTTAGAATCTCATTACTCTTGCTTACTTCTTAAATAAAATTATTTAAAAAGTAAATCACTTTAATAATTAACTTTATCGTCAAATTTGAAGTAAAAATAGTTTACTTCATTATTGACTAACATAGAATAATAATTCATTATTAGAAAGGTTATTAAATAATATTATGTTATTAAAATAAACAATTAAACGAACACTTTTCAAAACATAGTTAATAAAAGATAACCTAACTTTTTAGAACGTTCGTTAAATTTAACGACTGCTCGTAAACTATTTCAATTAGATTAAATTAATCTAATATCCAATCTTCCGTCAACAGTTGACTTTGTCAACTTATTAGCACCGGTTAACTGACTAATCCACCCTCTTAAGTTAATTATCAGCTTAATTATCTTAATTGTTTAAATAAACAATTATTCTAATTTTCTAACTCGTAGGTTAATTTTTTCTTTCTATTCATAAAATATTATTAACGACTTAAGAGTTAATAATTTTCTTTATAAAACATGATAACGATATATTTATAAATCTTTTCTTTTAAATAGCTTTTATAAAATAAATTTGAAAACATCGATTCAGTTATAAAAATATATTTTATAACATGAAACTCCGTCAATTTGTCTAATGATGTAAATTTTGTGAAGATCCAACGGTTAGATTTTCAGATATGTGTAAATCAAATCTGAAGAAAAACAGCGCCACGGCCGCTTTATGGCCCGAAGCGTTGTTTTGAATAAATTGGCTATTTTAAAATAAATAAAATAGCGATAAATCGTTATAAAATATCATAAACGATATGGAATGGAAATAATCTGAATTTGCTCGATTTATGTGGTATTTGATGGTTGAATGTGTTTGGTGTGAAAATTACATTAAAGAACGAAGTTGGTGTTATCGAATGATTTAACCATTGAAATAAATTGATTTGAAATTCTAGATATACGTGAATTATTTGAAAAGGCCGAGTTAATTCTCATTTCAAATAATTGACCGACGATTGAAAGTCGAAGATGAAGACGATGGTCGAAGACCGGAGATCTTCACCTCGTTTGGATGGTAACCGAGGTCCTGATTGGGAGGCATCCCGAAATATGGATAATGAGTGGTGATCGTCCAGACGTACGTGGTGATCGAAGGGTTTGCGAGGTATTTAGTGCCCCCGGTTTCGTTCAGACCCAGAACAGACTCGTAAATGGACTGTGTGTCTGACATTGGATTTTATTCTATGTCGATTGATCTCTATTAAATATACATCTGTTTGGCGGCGGAGAATTTATTCTTTTGCTTAACGCCCTTCTCTGAGACGCGCGAGCTCAGAGGTTGTATATCGATGGACATCAGTCGCATGGCATGAATTGCCTGTGTGGCATGCTAAGATGCAGAGATCAGGGCTTCTGTTGAAAAGCAAAGTCTTATGGTGATGATCAAAGCACCGCCTGTGTGGCGTAGCTTTGTGTATAACGTGAATTCGCGAGCCTCACACCCCGGTATGAACCTAAAACGGGAGAGGACATCAGGGAGGGCCTGCGTTTCTTTCTAGCTAGGGTGGTGTCAGTGACCTACCAGCCCTGACATTTATATACTTTTCACCTATGTGGTTGTTGCTGTTGCGAGGCGCCTCGGTTTGATCGGACGATCCGGGTCCGATGGAGTCATTCGTTGGCTCGTTTACGCCCCAAAGGGCGGGGAAACGCAGTGTTCAGGAATTTTAATCCACATCGGTGGACCGGCCCTGACGATCCAAGGGTCACTCGAGCTCTGATCCTGAGGGGCGGGCTAGAGCGTCTCGAATTCGGTAAGGACTATCTTTTGCCTTGGTTCATGACGGAAATCCAATTTCCAAATACGACATTGTGCGGTTTTGATTGTATATATATATGGCAACATGATATATGGTACCCATGCCGTCTATGATTGATAGTTATGATTTGAAATTGTTTTCAAAACATATAGACACTAACAATAATATCAAATGCCTTTGTTTTGTTCGTATCAAGCATATTTTGACCGTTATAAGGTATAACTCTATCCTCCGGTTTGCATTGCATTGTGTGATGGGAACTGAGTCTTATAACGGTTTCATTTTTATAAAGAGCATAGCGATGTTTAAAAGAAAGATTTGTTTTAAAGCACTGGAAATCCAATGGAGTAAACCCGTTCCACGAAAGTGGCGTGGTCCTGTGATTAGCCAAAATGCATATATGTGTTGAGTAGATTTCTCATACCAGTCCCATGACTGACTCGTAGTTTGTTTCACTTTCAAACTCGGGTGCCCCTTTTTCTACACGGGCAGCCTTGTATTCAGGTTTAGCTGGTTCTTTCTGGATAGCTGGAGCTGAAGATGGATTCTATCATTTATCTCTTTTTATGCTGTTCAGCTCCTATTGTACATATTTTGTTTATTTCCGCTGTAGACATTTATGTATAGCTGAACTGTATTTGTACTAAGTAAGATCCTGTATACTGTGTAACTCTGATGATTACTTTTATCCAGTATATTCTATTGTTCATTATCTGGTGTAATTATTTAATTTTTGTTCTGCTATTATCTGTTTCTGTGTTATATTCCAAAAGATAACCCTTGTTTCCGTCGGAACGGGATTTCGGGTCGTCTCAACGTGGTATCAGAGCTTTGGTTAAGCTTAGTTCTGGAATATAACATTTGAATGAACTCGTCAGAAATAGAACCAGTAGTGTTCTAGGACGGGTAACTCTATACAGATAGGATCAGCAATGTCCTAGTATGAGTAAAGCAGAATGAAATTACACCTCGATAGACACATTTACACTTGAAGTATATGTTTCTATGTTTGAAAATATCTTTTTTTTTGTGACCTGACACTTGATCTGCTAATTGCAGAAGTACTAGAAAAATGAGTGCCAGAAACAGAAGGAATACAGAACCCGATCTAGAGGCTCTATTAAAGAGATATCGAAATCTGAACGGAGCACAGTTCTCGGGCAATGAATCTATAATTCAAACTCAAGCTTGGATGAGTTCTGTCGAAAGAATATTTGAGCGTATCCAGCTGAGGGATGACCATAAACGGTTAGTAGCATCTTGGGCGCTCAAAGAAGAAGCTTTAATCTGGTGGGAATCAATCATCAAAGATAATCCAGAAGGTGATATCACCTGGGACAGATTCAAAGTGATTTTCCTAGAAAGATTTACTCCTCCCGAAGCAACGAAGCGATTATGTGATGACTTTTCTTATCTAATACAAGGCGATATGACCATCCCAGAATATCACAAGAAATTCAATGAACTTGCTCACTTTGCTCCCCATCTGATTCAGAATACAAAGAGGAAAAAATCTGAGATTTATTCATGGGCTTCAAAGGAAATACCAGAATAAAGTATTGGGGCATGTGAAGCTTCCTTTTTCTGAAATGATATACATGGCTTATCAGTATGAAGATCTCCATAAGAAAGGAATGTTGCGCGACGAAGAAGAAGTCTATTCTAGTGACATAACAGAGTCAGAAACTGATATTCCTGAAGCTAGTACAAGGTCGGAGATCAATAAGAAGCCCAGTGCCAAGAGAAAAAGGGCTGAATCTGGGAAGGAACGAATAACGACCGCCACGTGCTCAAGCTGCAATAGAAAAGGACATTTGGCGATAAGTTGCAAATCTTGGAACCAACAAAGAAAGAATAAGTTCCCACCCAAGAAGGGATTTCAAGAGAATAGGAAATGTGGTGGATGTCATCAGTCGGGTCATCTTTTAAAGGCCTGCCCGCTATTCAGAAAACCTAAAGCAGTACATGTAAATGAAGTGGTAGAAGTACCTGCCTCCCCGTCTGCTCAGCAAAGATATGATGTTTTAGAAGGCACGCTCAATGTCAAAAACATTCCAGTTAAAGTACTGTTTGACACAGGCGCGTCACGAAGCTTTATTGCAAAGAGTGCAGTCAAGCAGTTGGATTTGAATTTGAAGAAGCTCAAAGAGCCAATGACTGTCCGAAATCCAGTTGGAGGTTCCATCAATCTCAGTTGGGTTTGTGCAGTACCCGTCTCTTTTTCTTGCTATAAATTCCCTATTATCTCTGTCGTCATGAATTTTGATGAATTCGATCTTATTCTGGGATTGGATTGGTTAACCAAATATGAAGCAGAGGTTAGATGCGCCGAGAGAGTTGTTAAAGCTAAGATTAAATCTGGGAGTTATATAACCATACCGTGTGAAGGTCAGAAAGCAAATAGAAAAGACTTCTGGGCAGCTTTGAATGTTTCTCCAGCCCAAATTGAAAATGTTCCTGAAGTCACAGAGAATATTCCTGACCTCATCAAAGACATTCCTGTCGTCAAAAACTATGCGGATGTGTTCGAAGAAGTTGTTCGCTTACCTCCGCAGAGAGAAATAGATTTCAAGATTGCTTTGATTCCCAATGCAAGGCCGGTAGTTCACGCTATTCGAAGAATGTCCTTGCAAGAGAAGGAGGAATTAGACAATCAAACACGACAGCTAGTATGGAAGGGTCTGATCAGGCCTAGTTTCTCTGATTGGGGTGCAGCAGTGGTATTTGTCCCAAAATCTGACGGTACTCTACGGCTATGTGTGGATTATCGTGATTTGAACAAGCAGACCATAAAGAATAAATATCCATTGCCGCGAATAGATGATTTGTTGGATCGATTAAATGGAGCACAAGTATTTTCAAGAATGGACCTAGCTACAGGTTTCCATCAACTTCGAATTGCCGAAGAGTGTGTTCCAATGACCGCGTTCAGAGGTCCCGACTTATTCTACAAGTGGTTAGTAATGCCGTTCGGCTTATGTAACGCTCCAGCTTACTTCGTCGATCTGATGAATAGAGTGTTCAGAGGAGTTTTGAATAAATTTGTTCTGGTTTTCATTGACGATATTCTAATCTTCTCTAAATCAAAGGCCGAACATGAAAAGCATCTGGAACAGGTTCTAGAAATCCTCAGAAGGAATGTATTGAAAGCCAAGTTTTCTAAGTGTATCTTCTGGCAGGAAGAAGTGAAATTTCTGGGCCATGTTGTATCGAAAGAAGGAATCGTTGTGGATCCAAGTAAAATCACGGCTATTCAAAATTGGAAACAGCCCAGTACTCCCACTGAAGTCCGCAGTTTTCTCGGATTGGCTAGCTATTATCGGAAGTTCGTTAAAGACTTTTCGAAGATATCTGGTCACTTAACGAAGCTCACAAAGAAGCATTCTAAATTCAAATGGACTCCAGAAAGTGAGGAGGCTTTCGAAGAGCTAAAGTTGAGACTAACGACAGCTCCAGTGTT
Organism: Allium sativum; assembly: GCA_030737875.1. Taxonomy (NCBI): domain Eukaryota; kingdom Viridiplantae; phylum Streptophyta; class Magnoliopsida; order Asparagales; family Amaryllidaceae; genus Allium; species Allium sativum. Next base: position 369,357,510 of record CM060920.1, read on the forward strand.
AACCATCATAGATGGCAACCAGGATTTAAAAGTTTGGACTGATGCTTCTAGAGAAGGCCTTGGCGCAATGTTAATGCAAAGAGGTCAAGTGATTGCTTATGCTAGCCGTCAACTGAAGCCGCACGAGAAGAACTACGTAACTCATGATCTTGGGTTATTGGCTATAGTATTCGCTTTGAAAATCTGGAGACACTATCTTCTGGGCGAGAGATTTGAACTGTTTACAGATCACCAGTCGTTAAAGTATCTGTTCACTCAGAAAGACTTGAATCTGAGGCAGCAACGTTGGCTGGAGTTTCTTGCAGCATATGACTTTGAAATTATATACACTCCAGGAAAAGCCAATGTCGTGGCCGATGCGTTAAGCCGAAAGAATGAAATGATTGCCAGTTTTATTATCACGACTTCATTGCTAGATAAAATATCTGCTCTTCAGGAGGATGATCACTTCATTCAGAAGATCAGAGGGATAATTCAACAAGGCGAACCCTCGAGTTTTCAAGTAGACAATGATGGGATTTTAAGGCTTAAAGGTCGAATCTGTGTCCCTAACATTCCTGAACTTCGAAAAGAAGTACTGGATGAATGCCACAAGTCAAAACTCAGTATCCATCCGGGAGTAAGCAAAATGTATAATGACATCAAACGCACTTTCTGGTGGAAGTCGATGAAAAGGGACATTTCCTTATATGTTAGCCGATGCCCTACTTGCCAGCTAGTCAAGAGTGACCAACAGAAATTGGCTGGATTGTTACAACCACTAGAAGTTTCGGGTTGGAAGTGGGAACATATTTCTATGGATTTCATCGATGGTCTGCCCAGGACCAGAAAAGGAAATGACAGTATTTGGGTGATCGTAGATCGCTTCACGAAGACCGCCCATTTTTTACCTGTCAGATCAAACAGAACTGCTCAGAGTCTGGCGCAGATTTACTTCAGGGAAATAGTTAGACTGCATGGAGTGCCGCTCAGTATAGTAAGTGATAGAGATACGATATTCACTAGCAAATTCTGGGAAGCATTTCAAGTCGAGCTAGGAACAAAGTTGAACTTAAGCACCGCTTATCATCCTCAGACAGACGGTCAGACTGAGAGGGTGAATCGCATTTTAGAAGATCTATTGCGGGCTTGTGTTCTAGATTTCGGTGGATCATGGGAAGACCATCTACATTTGGCTGAATTCTCATATAACAACAGCTACCAGGCGAGTCTGGCAATGTCGCCATTCGAAGCATTGTATGGTAGACCGTGCCGATCTCCTGCTTGTTGGGTCGAGCCTGGAAATAGACTTGTGTTGGGTCCCGATATGATTCGAGAAGCTGCCGACGAAGTCGATTTTATTAAGAAGCGATTACTCGCCGCTCAAAGCCGACAAAAGAGCTATACCGATAGAAGAAGAAGAGATATATCCTTTGAAGTTGGCGATTATGTATATTTGAAAGTATCGCCGATGAGAGGAGTTATCCGGTTCGGTAAAACTGGAAAGTTACCGCCCAAATTCATTGGTCCGTTTCCTATTCTGGGACGGATCGGAACTCTCGCTTATAGGGTCAAACTGCCTAATTGGTTGCCTGAAATTCATGATGTATTTCACATATCTCAACTTCGAAAGCACGTTCATGATCTAGACTTGATCGTGGAAGAAGCAGCTCAACATGATATTGAAATAACCCCAGAATTAGCTGTGAGAAGAGAGCCGCTAAAGATAATAGGCAAAGAAACCAAAGAGCTGAGGAACAAGAAGGTTCACTTAGTCAAAGTGCAATGGAGTGGAGATCCGCGAGATTGTACTTGGTAAACTGAGGAGAGCATTCAGAAAGCTTATCCTAGATGCCGAGTAGATATCTCCGATTGACTCCGGTGCAAGGTACATTTACCCTACTTTGCACTACCATTCAATTCTCTACTCTATTGTTATTTTCTTTTCATAAGATGTGCACTTTTAATTATATGGTCTGAATGATTTTTAAGGGGTATAGGATTTGATTAGTATATTTTTGAAGGTTAAAACAATTGGATTGGTTGTTGTGTTGTGTGATTGTAGATTTATCAAACCACTTTCGACTTTGTTCCTTTTCGGGGACGAAAAGTTTTAAGTGGGGGAGATTGTAACGACCCAGAAAATCTGAACCAATTTAAAAATTTTAAATTGGCTAAAATAATGGATTTTAAATATTTAAAATAAATATTTTAAATAATGGCGATGAAAACTGAGTTTGAATCGACAATTGAAAACGAATATAATTAATTATAATTATAAACAAGGCCTGAAATGGCGTGGCAGTTTCAAAAATTGAATTCAAACTTTGTCGGACTGTACCGGGTGCAAAACAATCCGGATTTTAGTGAAACCAAAAATATTTAAATCTGTTATTGAATACCTTTCTAACGAATCTGAAAAATCGAAATTTGATAGCGGGAATCAAAAGATATGTCCAGTTGAAAATTCTCAATAGTCGCTATGGAATTCAGGCCCTTAAAAATGGACATTTTGCATACGACCTCGGATTTCGACGAAACCACTTTTGTTGGATCCGTGATGTCAAATTATTGCTAGGTTTCAAATTTCATAATGTTTCGAATCAATATGTGAGCGTGGCAAAGGAAAAACGCGTTTGACCAGTTTCAGTTGATTTTAATCGACTGGAAAATGGCCATTTTTCAAACGGTCTCAGAATTCGACGAAACTAGTTTTGTTAGGACCGTATCGTCAATACGAAGCTAGAAAATATTTTTCGGGAATTTTTCTAGTTAGTATGTGACCCCGGTAAATTGAAATGTACGTTTAAAATTCAATATAGAGATTTAAATGTAAATTCAACGGAAACTGATCAAAACGTTCGAATCAGCTTACGATACATATCCCATTGTGTTCGAAATGGGGGTAGAATGCTAGGGACGATAGTCGGTGGGTCCCATTTTGACTTCGAATAAAAAAGTCAACTTTTAAATAGAAATTAAATAAAATAAATAATTAAATCCCCCTATATTCTCTCCCTCCCCTTTCCTTCTTGGTCAACCGACAGTCAAACGAATAAAAGAAAAAAAAACCCTAAAACAATCGACGATGGCGCCTCCGCCCAGGCCTCCTCCCCCCTTCTTCCCTCTCTTCGATCTTCTCTCTCCCCTTCTCTAGTTGAACCTCGATCCCGCCAGTGACATCGCCCCCCCTGAAGCCATCGCGACGCCCGATTCGCGAGCCCCCCCAGTATGAGACCGCTGAAGCCACCGCCCTGACGACCTCCGACCGCTGGCCAGCTCCGCCCTGACGACCCCCCCCTTCTTCGTAGATTACAGTAAGCTGTTTTTATTTTTATTTTAATTCTGAAAATTTCGATTTATATGTATTTAAAAACTGATTTTTAAAAGGGTTTAAAAACTGATTTTTAAAAGGTTTAAAAACTGATTTTTAAAAAGGTTTAAAAACTGATTTTTAAAAGGTTTAAAAACTGATTTTTAAAAGGTTTAAAAACTGATTTTATTTTAAGATATAAAAAGAAAAAGATTTAAACTTTAAAAAGAAAAAGATTTAAACTTTAAAAAGAAAAAGATTTGAACTGGGATAGAAAGATCAGATTTTTAGAATAGAATAGATCAGATCTTTAAAATAGAAAAGACGGAATTTTTATTAAGTAGAAGATGTAAGATATGATTTTTATATATTGAACATCGAAGCATAATAAAAATATGATTTTTTTTTTGGAATAACGAAGTAAAAATTCGATTTTTATATATTGAATAGCATAGTAAAAATTCGATTTTTACATATGTAGAGAATACGGGCATTGAAAGCGACAAAAGGCGAGATTGGCGAAGATTTCTATAAAGGAAGATCGTGGTATTGGATAGCTATTTGTGAGAATTTCTCACTCTTCAATTTCTTTTTCTAGCTATATATATATGTGTGTTGAAATAAAAGTGAATTGCTATATATAAATATATATATATACATACGCCCCTCGTCCACAAACCATGGGCGATATTTATTGATTGAAATTGTTGTGAAAATTGATTGATAGCGAATGATTGTTTGGGATTGTTTGTGGTTGATATTGGTTGATTGTGGTTGAAAAATACCCATTTGTGATTGAGAAATATTTGGTTGAAACCACATAGGATTAGTTTTGTGGAAATGAAATAAATATATACATGCCTCCTGCGTGCGAACTAGATGCATGATCCCCATTGTCAAAAACCGCGAGGTTTTAAGGTAGAGCGAGGAGCCGTACTAGGGACGGTCCCAGTTTTAACTACCCTGCCGTTATGCTGCCGAAATTTTGAATAATGTTCGTGTGTTTGAATTATTTTCATTTGCTTAAACTATATTTATTCATTGAATAGAAAACCTTCATGTGTTGAATTGATATTCATTCGTTGATTAGAAATTCATGTGTTGAATGGTATTCGCGTTTTTAAATATAAAAATCACATTTTTATCTATATATAGAAACTATAGAAAACCTTCATGTGTTGAATTGATATTCATTCGTTGATTAGAAATTCATGTGTTGAATGGTATTCACGTTTTAAATATAAAAATCACATTTTATCTATATATAGAAACTATAGAAAACCTTCATGTGTTGAATTGATATTCATTCGTTGATTAGAAATTCATGTGTTGAATGGTATTCACGTTTTAAATATAAAAATCACATTTTATCTATATATAGAAACTATAGAAAACCTTCATGTGTTGAATTGATATTCATTCGTTGATTAGAAATTCATGTGTTGAATGGTATTCACGTTTTAAATATAAAAATCACATTTTATCTATATATAGAAACTATAGAAAACCTTCATGTGTTGAATCGATATTCATTCGTTGAATTGAAATTCATGTGTTGAATGGTATTCATATTTCGAAATAAATTGTTTGATAATAAAAATCACCTTTTATCGACTATATGAACTGTGTAAAATAATCTCGTTTTAAAAGAAATTGTTTTATGATAAAAATCCTATTTTTATCACCTATATGAACTATATAGAAAAATAGTGTTTTGAAATGAATTGTTTTACAATAAAAATCACATTTTTATTGTATGCATAAATCGTTGAAATGTGAAGTGTTAAAAATAGCCACTTGTTCAAAATAAACATACATGAGTTGAAATATTCATTAATTAGCTAATGAAATGATTTGCACCTATGTATGTAACATTAGAATGAATGATGTTTTTAAACCAAATAGAAATCAAATATGAAGTTGAATAGAAAATGATAAATGATAAGAACTGTATATATATGTACATGCATATTCATTGAACAGGTTATAGCAAAGGGGCTAGAGAAGAGGAATAAAATTTTATGCCCGACAAATAGGTACACATTTACTGTTTTGTTTGGGTGATGATTTTATGAGCTTGTTGGCTAGCCGCTTGGCTTTTTCTTTTTCTTTTTTTGAGATTAGAAGGACCAGGAAAGCTATTTGCGATTTCCCGATGCTCCCGGTGCAGGGGAGGTTATGGCGAAATTTTCCAAAATTTTAAGGCGTTAGTGAAATATTTGAAGTGAAAACGATATTGAAATCATTGAATGAACTATATTTACATAAATATATAAATAAAAATAAAAATTAAAACGAAACGAGGCCGTGCAGTTCGTATTTTGAAACCGTGATTTCAAACAACTAATGCGGGAAATCCGACCATTGGATTTTCCCGGAACCTCAACCGTCGGGTTCGCCTTGGAATAATCTTTCCAACGGCACCAACCTTGTAAAAATCCAACGGTTGGATTGTCTGGAATGTTTAATTCAAATCTGATGAAAAACAGCGCCAGAAGCGATTATATTTATATATATATATAAATATAATTATATATTTAATCGAATAACGACGCTGCAGTTCGTATTTTGAAATCGAAAATTAAAACGATTGTACCGGGAGATCCGACCGTCGGATTTTCCCGAAACTGGAACCGTTGGATTCGTTTTGAAAAGACCTTTCTAATGATGTAAATTTTGTGAAGATCCAACGGTTAGATTTTCAGATATGTGTAAATCGAATCTGAAGAAAAATAGCGCCACGGCCGCTTTATGGCCCGAAGCGTCGTTTTGAATAAATTGGCTATTTTAAAATAAATAAAATAGCGATAAATCGTTATAAAATATCATAAACGATATGGAATGGAAATAATCTGAATTTGCTCGATTTATGTGGTATTTGATGGTTGAATGTGTTTGGTGTGAAAATTACATTAAAGAACGAAGTTGGTGTTATCGAATGATTTAACCATTGAAATAAATTGATTTGAAATTCTAGATATACGTGAATTATTTGAAAAGGCCGAGTTAATTCTCATTTCAAATAATTGACCGACGATTGAAAGTCGAAGATGAAGACGATGGTCGAAGACCGGAGATCTTCACCTCGTTTGGATGGTAACCGAGGTCCTGATTGGGAGGCATCCCGAAATATGGATAATGAGTGGTGATCGTCCAGACGTACGTGGTGATCGAAGGGTTTGCGAGGTATTTAGTGCCTCCGGTTTTGTTCAGACCCAGAACGGACTCGTAAATGGACTGTGTGTCTGACATTGGATTTTATTCTATGTCGATTGATCTCTATTAAATATACATCTGTTTGGCGGCGGAGAATTTATTCTTTTGCTTAACGCCCTTCTCTGAGACGCGCGAGCTCAGAGGTTGTATATCGATGGACATCAGTCGCATGGCATGAATTGCCTGTGTGGCATGCTAAGATGCAGAGATCAGGGCTTCTGTTGAAAAGCAAAGTCTTGTGGTGATGATCAAAGCACCTCCTGTGTGGCGTAGCTTTGTGTATAACGTGAATTCGCGAGCCTCACACCCCGGTATGAACCTAAAACGGGAGAGGACATCAGGGAGGGCCTGCGTTTCTTTCTAGCTAGGGTGGTGTCAGTGACCTACCAGCCCTGACATTTATATACTTTTCACCTATGTGGTTGTTGCTGTTGCGAGGCGCTTCGGTTTGATCGGACGATCCGGGTCCGATGGAGTCATTCGTTGGCTCGTTTACGCCCCAAAGGGCGGGGAAACGCAGTGTTCAGGAATTTTAATCCACATCGGTGGACCGGCCCTGACGATCCAAGGGTCACTCGAGCTCTGATCCTGAGGGGCGGGCTAGAGCGTCTCGAATTCGGTAAGGACTATCTTTTGCCTTGGTTCTTGACGGAAATCCAATTTCCAAATACGACATTGTGCGGTTTTGATTGTATATATATATGGCGACATGATATATGGTACCCATGCCGTCTATGATTGATAGTTATGATTTGAAATTGTTTTCAAAACATATAGACACTAACAATAATATCAAATGCCTTTGTTTTGTTCGTATCAAGCATATTTTGACCGTTATAAGGTAAAACTCTATCCTCCGGTTTGCGTTGCATTGTGTGATGGGAACTGAGTCTTATAACGGTTTCATTTTTATAAAGAGCATAGCGATGTTTAAAAGAAAGATTTGTTTTAAAGCACTGGCAATCCAATGGAGTAAACCCGTTCCACGAAAGTGGCGTGGTCCTATGATTAGCCAAAATGCATATATGTGTTGAGTAGATTTCTCATACCAGTCCCATGACTGACTAGTAGTTTGTTTCACTTTCAAACTCGGGTGCCCCACGGGCAGCCTTGTATTCAGGTTTAGCTGGTTCTTTCTGGATAGCTGGAGCTGAAGATGGATTCTATCATTTATCTCTTTTTATGTTGTTCAGCTCCTATTGTACATATTTTGTTTATTTCCGCTGTAGACATTTATGTATAGCTGAACTGTATTTGTACTAAGTAAGATCCTGTATACTGTGTAACTCTGATGATTACTTTTATCCAGTATATTCTATTGTTCATTATCTGGTGTAATTATTTAATTTTTGTTCTGCTATTATCTGTTTCTGTGTTATATTCCAAAAGATAACCCTTGTTTCCGTCGGAACGGGATTTCGGGTCGTCTCAACGATCCTTTCCCCTATCTCCCCTCAAAGTCCGGCAAGAACCAATCTCCCCCCACGATGGAACAAAAGAAGGAAATAATGTGTATACTTTTCCCTTTTTTTCAGACACTTCGCCAATTTGTTTCCTTTTTCTTCAAAAAGACATAGACCGTCCTAGTAAGCCAACGACCATCAAAACCGTCCACTTCCTTATTCCCTCCTGCAAGCTCCTTGTTTGCTTCATCCCTTCTCTTCCCTTTCTTTTTAACTTCACCGTTCAGCTTCCATTTTCTCCCTCTAATCTCCCATTCTCCTAACCCAATACTTCAGAATAACCATCACACCACCGTCCATGGATCCCTGGCCGCGTCTGCACTGGCGACCCCGTTGTGACGTCGAGCTCTACGCTTCCCAATCCATGTGCCAGAAACCAAGAACAACCGCCAAGCCCAGACTATGCCTCACTCATCACCTATCTTGCCAACATCTTCAGTCCCGTTGTCACTGGTGAACCGAAACTCATGCTTCCCATCGAAAACCACACGGTCTTGTTTGATAACAAACTGGAAGTGTGGGGAGAAAACAAACTTAAAATGGGGTCATTGTGGTTTATATTTTAGTGGGTTTTAAAATATTGGAACGGTTTCGTTGATAAGGGATATGCTGTTCTTCTAAAACGATGAAGAGAAAGCTTTCTTCTTTTAGATGAGGAAGGGTCTTCTGAGTTTGGGAGGAAGGGAGCACGGATTTTATAAAGGCAAAAATTTAGAAGATAAGAAAGAGGTCATTTGTTAAGGTACAACAAAGGATGGTATTTTTTTCGAAGCCTAGCTGCGGTTTTCACAGAGTAGAAAGATAAATTTCAACGCAGCAGCCTTTATTTAATTTGATTAGGACTAAAGATTTTTTTTTCTTTGATCGGTTTCCTTCTTGGTTTGCTGAGTTGGTAAATATATGTTTCGATGAGTTGACTATACAGAGGAGCAAACAAACGAGGCACATGGATCTACTGTCTACTTTATTTAACAAGTATGTGACAGGTAGCCGAATTTCAGATTCACATATGAAAAAAAGATTGCCGTCCTTTATTTTTGATTTTATAGTGTGATGGAGACTAACGATGTTTATAGCGTGTAACATTCACCGTTTAAAATTCATGCAAGCGCATACGTCCTCCGTTTTGAAACAAAATTCGAAAATGTACAAAAATAAATTATAATTAATATCCAGACAGAATTCTATATGGCTTCTGATTATAAATTCAGCTTGATTGTAAACTAGATATTCTAAATTCTCGGTTCAAACAATATTCGATATATTAAAAAATCCTTTATTTAATATAATAAATCGTTATAATCTATAAACGGAATCCATAACGACTATTTGAAAATTTGATTTGGATATTAAACAAAATCTACAAGATGAAAACTCGATTTTTCTGCTTCACTAGGAAATTATTATCCAATAGATCCGGACGTTTTTTGTTTCAAAGAAATCCGACCTAAATTAGATCCTGTATAACCATTTGAAGTTCAAAACGTTATATTACAAAATACCGCGCTACTGCAGCTCGTTTTAAAATAAAAATTACAAATTAAACGTCCAAACATCGTTTGATAAAAGGAAACGTTAATAAAATTAAATAACTTAAATAAATCCTCTTATATTACCAAATCATGCATTATTGCAAATTCAGCCAATTTCGACTATTTCAGAATTAAATTATTATTTTATTATTTTAACTAATAAACTATTAAAAATTATTGAATCCTAACCATTTGAAAATCCAAATCAACATTTAAAATAAATAATAAATTAAACGGTTAAAAATCCGGGTTGTTACATTCCTTTCCCCTTAAAAAAATTTCATCCCCAAAATTACTAAGGAAGGAAAATGGAACAAGCCTAAAATATATTAAATTAAAATCTTTAGTTCTGCTTTTCGAATTAATCAGGTTAGTTTTTATTTAAAAACCAAATAAATTTCTTATAGAAAACAGATTCCAAAAATTTCCAAAAAGATTTGAAATGTTTCTAACACCATAAATTTTGGAATTTTTTTGGTAGAGTCTCCCCTATACGGAGGGACTTATGCAATATTGCAGAAACTAGAAAAATAAATCCATCGACCCACATGGTCGGAAAATCCAAAATCAAATCTCAAAACCAAAAACCAAAAATTTATATTTTGCGTATGCGTACCTTTTTGCGAGCGTTATTATGCGATAAGCGGTAAATTATACTCGAGTTTGTTCAATTATTATGAAACTCTGAACAAACTTGGTCTAATCAGCTTTAGAACTAAACCAATATAGGCTACATTTTGTCTTGCACCTGTTCTTAATGAAATTCATTAGCTATTATGACCATTAAGTTAGATTCAAACATCTATATCATCCATGTAATCAATTTCAATCATATAACCAAACTGATTTCCAAACATTCCATTCCATTTCATTAATTTATAAGTATGTCTATTCCGAACTCAAGTCAAGTTCTTAACGACTTAAGTTAAATTTTATTTCACTTTCAACTTTATATGATATACTTAACATAAGCTAAAATAATTTTTACATTCATACATTTTAGATTGAGAATTCATAATCAAACCAGAATTCTTATTTTAATTCAAACATGATTTGTAATATTCATTTCTTCTTAACCAAAGTTAAATTAAATATTTAGATTTGAAATTCTCTTATGGTTAAATCTTTTTAAATTCATAATCAAACCCATTCAAATCAACCAATTAAGTCAATACAAGCTTTAACAATCAAATCAATAATTTGCGAAAATTGTTTCATTTCTATAAGAATACGATTCGAGTAAAATTATTTCATTTACCCCCTTTACAAAATAATTATTCAAATTATAAATACGCTCTTTCATATATATACACTCAAACTCAATCTTGTGTATTATTAACCTCATCTCTATTGAATTATGCCATAGAGCCAAGGTTATCACTAAACCTTATGCTCCGATACCAACTGTAAAGGCCCGTAAATCCGTACCCTTTGAGCTGACGAATTACAATTCACGTCCAACCCAAATTGCACAAAATTACGAATCTTTAATTGAAAAAAAAATAAAGGATGAGAAGTAGAAAGAAAGAAATATTAGAATACAAGAATAAGAAGATAAGAATCTCACAGTGGAATGGACAAAATATAATATATCAAATGTTTTACAAAAACTGTATATATATATATATATATATATATATATACACACACACATACCATATATCAGAGTACAACATACATCAGTCATAGCGGAAATAAACCTTATATGATTAAAGATGAAGATTCCTGCTTCCAGCTCTTGCTCTTCCAGTGAAACGTAACTTGAAATTATACTCGGTCTGATCCGAGCACATTTGAAGCAAAGCAAAATTCATCCGGATCAGTCTGGAATACTTTTCAGTGATAAATTCACAACAAACAACTTGCTTAGCTGTAGAATTCTTTTAAAAAGAAAGGATAATAGTAAGACCAACCCACACATAAACACGAATGGTTTTTACTTACTATAACCCAAAACATTTTTGATATATCAAAATCCAGTGATATTATAATAATGTCTATCAAATCACAAATAAATAATTATCTACTAGAACGCTAGCTTGCATCTCACACTCCAAATATTTATTATAAAATCAAAATCGTGGGGCTCTTATTAGGGATTGGATTCCAACTATGGCAAGGTATGGGACCACCTCCCAATTAGTGTGCCCCTGTAGACGAATACACTGAGGTTCAACAAGAACATCTTGCAACCCAGGCTAAATATGACTATTCAGCCGTTTTACTTGAGTGTACCGAATATATCATTACCATGGTTGGGGGCCATCCAACCAACCGAAAGCATACATGAAAGGAACAATCATGGCATTTTATTTCTCCAGATTAGGTAGTGATATACCCTGCTTGGGTATGACCCAACTAGTTATGTGACCTACCAGATTTCTGCCATTTCCCGATTGATGACGCTCGAGGTCACGTTTATCTTTTTAGAATAGCACATCTTCATTTACTTTGAATGCCACATCGTTAGATCAGTCAAACCACTAATTGATGCCCACAAATATACTATGGGTGTTACGCAAGAGAATTTCTCCACCACCAAACTCGGTATATTTGTAAATATCAACGTACGTGACCCTTGGGAAATACCCTGTCAGACATTCGTCCATACAAGTCATCCAGGAATAGGATAAACCGAAGGCACCCTCCTACTGCATACTTTACATGAATCACCCCAAGGATCAGTGGTGAGTAGTCCTTGAAATCCGTAAATTCCAATCACGACAAAACCATAGTGTATCTCTTTTATAGGAGCGACCCAGAGATTATAAATAGTTCTTCCATTTCATGAATATCTACGGTCTTCAATGCTCCATCTTCATTTGTTGCAAGTTAGTTTCATACGTAACGTTGGATCGAAGTGGTTTTGGGTCTAGTTCTCATCCCGATCTATTCGAAACATCACGTCAAAAGGACCAATATAATATTTCATTGATAGACGGTTTTTTAACTATCAATCTCAATAATGTTGTTAAGTGCATTGGCAGCTAAGACCATTAAAATAAAACCATTCTTTTAAACCATTATATCGATTAAATATCGTTGTAGTACCATAAAACCTTTCCATTTCCTTCATCTTGGAAATATTACTTTATATTCTTCAAATCCACTTTTAACTTTACTTCGGTAATATCTATATATTATTCGCTTAACGGTATAACTCCAATTATCAATTCTTATACGGCCAAACTAACGTCAAGCGGCATTTTATTTATTATATAACCCACGTGGTTTATTTAAACCTTTAGACTTCAAGATTTCTCTACTTCAGATTGTTATGGAAATATATAATTTAAATCAAATGTTCAACTTTGTTTCCCTTTCGATATAACCCTTACCATTTCTTCAGAAAACAATGTTATTTACTTATTACTTGTAAAAACGTACTTCGAACCCTAATATTTCATTATGCTTCAAACCCGGCCAAAACAATGTTAAATTATACATTGTTTGTTTTAATACCCAATAGTTAATTATAATTTAAAATCATGCAAATGTTGAAATATAATAAGCTAATGTCAAATCCTTTACCATTACAAACTAATACCATCCCACGATAATAGTGAAGTCGTTCAAGTCAGGTTATTACAATTACCTCTCAGACCTTGATCGACAACTTTCTTATCTTAAGATAATAAAAGCTTGCAACTCAAAAATCCAATATGTTATCCCCATTTCCAATTACTACTTAGCTTAAATATGGTCTTACAAACCATTTTCTTTAATTTGAAAACCATCTTGTGTTCTAATTCCTTTTACTTAATTGGTTAATTAAGTAAATTATTTATTAACCTTTTTCTAAAATCTTTTACACAACTCCATCTATAACTTGGATTATACTTCAATAATTCATTTACTAATACTTTACCCATAACCATATAACATATTAAAACTAAATTTGGATTCCATTACTAAATCCATTACCATAATTCCTTATACCAATCCATAAATCAATTCCTCGTTTCATTCATTTTACTCAACTAGGTAAAATCCTATTAAATTTTAATATAAACTTCGGTTTATAAACTTGGATTTGTTACACAATTTATTTATGAATCTTTATACATGTCCAATTTGTAACTTATCATAGCTCAACTTGTTTAATTTCAAAAAGCCATTTACCATCTTCCCTTTGTTTAGCATCGTCTTACTTAATATAATTATTAAGTAAACGTTCGTTTAAAAAGCATTCTTTTTAATTCCATCCCTTTTTATCAACCTAGTTTACACACTCGGAATTATTATAATTCCCTTTTACCTGATCCAATTTAGAATCTCATTACTCTTGCTTACTTCTTAAATAAAATTATTTAAAAGGTAAATCACCTTAATAATTAATTTTATTGTCAAATTTGAAGCAAAAGTAGTTTACTTCATTATTAACTAACATAAAATAATAATTCATTGTTAAAAAGGTTATTAAATAATACTATATTATTAAAATAAACAATTAAACGAACACTTTTCAAAACATAGTTAATAAAAGATAAATTAACCTTTTAGAACATTCGTTAAAATTAACGACTGTTCGTAAACTATTTCAATTAGATTAAATTAATCTAATATCCAATCTTCCTTAAACATTTGACTTTGTCAACTTATAAGCATTAGTTAACTGACTAATCCACCCTCTTAAGTTAATTATCAACTTAATTATCTTAATTGTTTGAATAAACAATTATTCTAATTTTCCAACCCGTAGATTAATTTATACATTCTATTCATAAAATCTTATTAACAACTTAAGACTTAATAATTTTCTTTGTAAAACATGATAACGATATATTTATAAATCTTTTATTTTAAATAGCTTTTATAAAATAAATCCGCAAACATCATCCAATTATAAAAATATATTTTATAACATAAAACTCCATCAATTTGTCTAACGATAAAACGACATCTTAAAACGATGGATATTAGGCCATCTGCTACCAGTCACTTAGTCAGTATTGTTTATTGATTTAAACATAACAATCGTTAAACATAAGTTCAGAGATTAACATCCATTCAACTATCAACATTCAAATTAGGTTATAACATCATTTAGGATAAACAATTCATATATGAATAATATAAACAATAAATAATATACATTTCATTTGAGGAATCCGGTCGGATCCCTCCAACCTGTTATTCCCTGCATCACAAATCATAATATATATTTTTATAACAGGATATGAATAATAATTTAAACTAAAACATCCAATACGACATAAATATAATGTCGACAATCATTAAACAAACAATAATCAACCATGGCGTCCAATTATTTAATTAATTATGAATTATAGTTATGTGAATTTAGCACATCATAGAATTCCAGAAAAGTGTGAGAGTTAACTCACAATTTTTTTTACGATTGAACGGTTCGTGTTATTTCATATAATTTTAAACACGCATTTAAAATTACATGAAATTCCAACAAGCTCCAAACTTCTCCAAACTAGCTCCATCACGTTGCCTTCGTCGATACAATCCCATGGCTTTTGTTTTGTTTGATTCTGTAAATGTATGAACTAGTTATCACACTATTTAATTAACTAAGGATTAAAGTCATTACCTAACTTAAATTAAATTATAATCCTAATATGAATGTTCATTTAAGTGGATAGGTGATACTCCAAATATTTTCAACACTAGTACCTTTTGCCCAAAAATACTATTCCTAGTTCGTTCTGATCATTTGGAAGGAGAGAACTATTGGACTTATGCAAATTTCAATGAACCAAAATTTATGCACGTTTCTTTAAATGGTCATAACTAAATCAATATAATCAAATTATTTAATTAAATTGTCATTACCCCATTCTTATTTTAACAATGTTTCACTTCTTCTTCTCGGCTTGGGAGAAAAAAGAACTTCCGCCCCTTTTTGCAGTGAAACACAGCTGATCACCGAGCACTTCCATTTCTGACACCGAGTTTCGGACCTTAATCCTTAAAACCAAGCACACCATCATGATTCTTGATCTCAGCTCCACCTACTGAACACCACCACACCAATTCCGGTGTATCCAATCAAATTCCGACCTCGATACCTTAGAGCACAACCAACAATGGCTTGTTCAGTTACTAAACAAGCCACGGAGCAACCAGGTGTGGCTTGTTCACTCACCCGTGGCTGGTCTGTGGCTAGTTTTGAGCTCCTCCGTGGCTGGTTCACCCAACAGAGACGGGTTCTTATAACGGCAAACTGTTTACCATTATAAGATTATAACGGCAAACACTTTGCTGTTATAAGATTATAACGGCAAAGTGTTTGCCGTTATAATCTTATAACGGCAAACAGTTTGTCGTTGTAATCACTAGCCGTTGCAACACCAACGACTAGTTCACTTCCTCCCTATAAACCACCCTACCTCCTTCTTCTTCCTCCTCCACACAACCACTCCACCTTCCCAACTTCTTCATCAACAAAATGTCTTCGTCTACACCCAAGCGAAGCAGGAAAAAAACCATAAACAAGAAACTCATGTCCCAACCGCACTCGTCATCGTATGCCATGCAACGGTCAATCCAACAACAACAACCGTTGCAGCCATCTCACGAATATGGCTACTCGCCGTATTCAAATTATCCATACCGTCCACCGTACCAACCGCTCGGTCCTCCTAATTTTCCTCACATCCAATCGTCTGTCCCGCCACAGTTTTACCAATGACCGCCCGGGGTAGGCGTGTACGACGATCATTCGTCGTATATGTCAATGATGATGCAGACCGAGCAAAGTCAACAACCTCACCTAACTCCGCAACAGACCGAGGTTCGTGACCGCGAAGCGATGCAAAATCTGAAAAGACAGTTTTCGTATGGGTATGTCTCTCCTACTACCGAAGAAAATGTTGGGACTTCTACGGAGGAGGAGGAGGAAGATGCAAATGAGGAAGTAAATTTTACAAATTCTGAAGAATTGAATGAAGAATACGTTGCACCTATCAGTCCCGAATATAACCAAAAGAAGAAGAAGAAGGTGAAGTCTTTAAGGAGCATTTTCAGTAAACGACACCAAACCGAAGTTGAATCGGAGCCGAATCACGGAATAGAAGATATTGAGGATGATAATGCTGAAGGGGAAGATATACCAGCGGATGGAAGAAGAAAACAATGTAAGTTTACTTCCGAGCAGTACGTTTCACTTGCTAAATCGTGGATACGCATTTCACAAGACAGCATTGTTGGAAATGATATGAAAGGTGAGAAATTTTGGGAAAGAGTAGCAGAGTTCTACAATTCGTTGGAAGCGAGGAATAGAACATAGGCATCACTTAGAGGCGGTTATAGAGTTATGAATGCCGCATGTCAGAACTATCTTGCAATACTGACAGCCTTGGAGAACAGACAGCAAAGCGGTGCTACACCTTATGACGTTGTAAGTACCGTAGATTACTTTGAAAAATAACTTACTATACTATGATCGATTAGTTAGAAATGACATACGCTCATACAATATCCACTTTGTGTTACAGATTGAAGAGTCACGAAAGGCCTACCAGCAAAAGTATGGTCATCCATTTAAATTTCAAGACTGTTATGAGCTTCTATCTAGGTTGCCGAAGTGGAAGAACCCCAGCAACTTCATGTTTGAGCAGCAGAACAAAGCTAGAAGGATGAACTACTCTGATTCTAGTCCAGGAAGTGGCCCGAGTTCGCAAGAAAGAAACCCTTTATTTGGAAGTAGTGATGGACGACCTGTCGGCAGATCCAAGGCAATTCAGCTGAAGCAACGAGGTGCAGAGTTTGCTAGATTTATGGAAACAATGGAGAGTTCATCTAAGGCAACAAAAGAGCATAGAGCTCGATTTTCGGTGGAAAGAAACCGTAGCGACAAAGAGTTCCAAAAGGAAGTTAGGGATGATCGAGAGCTCCGCAGACAAGAACATGCGGAGAAACAAGCCATGGAAGAAAAGAAGCTGGAGGAGCAGAAAGCTTTGGCGCGAGAGAATAATTATGTTAAAATGATTACATGTGATTTTAGTAAGCTTACCCCTCTACAGCAAGAACTAGTAGCCGAGCAGATTGGAGAGTACAAAAAAAAACAAAGGAAGCGGAAGCGGAAGCGTTAGTGGCTCGTATATGGACTAGCTATGTATGTTGGGTTAAGTTGTAATATGATTGTGAACTGTTTGTAGTATTTATGTACTGGTCGGTGTTTATGTACTAGCTATATATGTTGGGGTGAGTTGTAATATGATTGTGACCTGTTTCTAGTAATAATGTAGTAGTTGTTGTTTATGTACGAGCTGTATATGTTGGGTTGAGTTGAAATAATGATACAATCTACAATATGATTGGAAACCAGATTTATTGACTCAAGTACGCACTGATAGATAGTTCAAATGATACATAGTACACGACTACACACTGATACATAGTTCTAGTACCAACTACTGATTTCGACTATTCCTTCCTTTATGCGCGCACAAATGTTCCACCAACTGGTCATGCAATTGGAAGTGTGCAACTTGATCTTCAATGTGTTGAACCATATCAACATATTCTTCCATTGAGTTTACATCTTTATGGGGTTTTGCATTTGAGCCCGTAAACATGTCAGGATAATTAGACTTTTGATTCTTATATCCGCCTCTTTCAGACTCCACAATCATGTTATGTATTATTATACAAGCATACATGATTTCTGAAAGCACTCTTGCATCATGAAAACGAGCAGGATTTCGTAAATATGAAATCGGGCTTGTAAAACACCAAACGTACGTTCGTTGGCCTTTCTGTAGCTAGCTACTTTTTCAGTGAAATACCTTTCTTTATCATTTGATGGAACTCTGTACCCTTGCATCAAAGTTCTCCACTTTGGGTATATTCCATCGACTAGGTAGTACCCAGTTTTGTGTTCGATATTACCAAGTTTATATGAAACATCTGTTGACAGTCCGTTAGCAAGTTCCGTGAAAAGATATGATTGTTTTAAAACATTTATATCATTCAATGAACCTGGGACTCCAAAAAAAGCATGCCAAACCCATAAATCGTCTGTTGCTACTGCTTCAAGGATCATTGATGGCACTTTCTTATGTCCGGTGAACATTCTTTTCCATCCCATTGGGCAGTTTTTCCAAGCCCAATGCATGCAATCTAAACTTCCAATCATACCTGGAAATCCTCTGGCTTCTGCCCTGCGTAGTATCCTGGTTATATCGTTAGGTCCAGGCGTCCGTAGATACTCCTTCCCGAACTCTGCAACAACTGTTTTACAGAATTCTTTCAGACACTCTATTGCTGTTGATGCTACGATTCTGAAATATTCATCCATTTGATCGCTAGATGTTCCATAGCTTAACATCCTCAACGCCGAGGTGATTTTGATGTGTGGTGAATGGCCGATTTCTTGTGCTCCGTTCAGTCTATAAGTGAAATATGGATTTGACTGGTGAAGTTTAAGATATATTTTTGAGAAAATAGCCGGACTCATACGGTAACGACGGAGGAACAAAGTTATATCAAAGGTTGGATTGTCGATGAAGTAATCCCTCATTAGTCTTTCATGTCCATCCTTGTAGTCTCTCTTATACCGTCGGTCAATCCGGCCATGCATGCTACCCCGATGGTTGCTAGTTGAGCCTTCAGCAAAAATAATTGGAATACGCAACCATTGCGTGCTGTTCCAGCTCCTCCTCCGTCTCTTGCTCCACTTCTAGTTCGGAATTATCAGTTTGATTCTTCTTGTTTTTGTAGTAATGGTAGTATAGATTTGGATCCATTGCTTGCTTTTTTATAAGTTGAGTTTCGTTGTTCTCTCTAAGCGTATCCGAACGAGAGATATATATAAGCAGGGATGGTGAACTAAATATCTCTGACATAGAGTACATGTAGGCAATAATGGGTGGAAATAATGGTTCCAACATGATGGTTCTGTCATTGAGTAGTCAATTCGGATAGTTGTTGTGATGTGAAAGGTTGGCACTAAATGGTTGGCAATAATGGTTCTGTCATTGAGTACTCAATTCAGACAGTTGTTGTGATGTGAAAGGTTGGCACTAAATGGTTGCCAATAATGGCTCTGTCATTGAGTAGTCAATTCGGACAGTTGTTGTGATGTGAAAGGTTGGCACTAAATGGTTGGCAATAATGGTTGGCAGCACATAAGGGCAAGAATGGTTGGCAATAATGGTTTTGATAATATCTTTGCCATCAGTAGTCAAATTATTGTAGCCATGTTTTTGGCAATAATGGTTCCGACATGATTGTTGGGACAATAATGGTTCTGTCATTGAGTAGTCAATTCAGACATGATGGTTGGGACAATAATGGTTCCGACATGATGGTTGGGACAATAATGGTTGGGGCAATAATGGTTCTGACATGATGGTTGGCAATAATGGATCGTTATTAACGATATTCAAATGTGTAGATAATCGTTTATATTTAATTAAATAAACGTTTCGTTTTGTTAACGAAATTGCATAGCGACTATTTTAAAATTTAAAACAAACATAACTAACAATCAATGTCACGAAATCTCAAATTTTTTCCCCCAGCAGGTAATTTTAATCTAATCGATCCGGTATATTCAGTTAAAGTTCGTATTTAAAATTACGAACTACCGTCGCGTTTCGGGCTCGTTTTAATTATATTATAAAGTATATATATAATCAAACTTCATTTTATATAATAAACTCGAACTAGAGTGGGATAAGGAGATACAACAATAAGCTCAAAGATAAAATAGTTCATACAGACACAACAACTGACGATAGTACATGCGAACTAGCTCAATCAAAGCATGGAGTAGGAATTAGTAACTTCATTAAAATGCATTTTACGTTTAGTCTTACGGCGTCGCCTGATGTTCAATCGCAACTGCTCATTATCACTTCGAACACGTCTATTTTCCCGTTCGAGTTCGTTACAATATGCTATTCCCCGAGGACACAAAGGTTGGTCTATCCATTCCGTGTAATTGCAACCATTTGGAAAGGCTGGGCATCGCTGAATGCGCCGACCTATATTGTTTCCCTCTGCTTGAACCACAACTTCAACCGCGTACCCGCAGTAGCAATGAACTGGATAGGAATCAACTATTTGTTCCTGCAGTGGTACACGAAAGAACTCTGCTTCCTGAGTTGACTGAGTGACAGCTTGTTCAGATGATACTTGAACAGGTGGGACTTGAGTTTCATATGGAGGTTGAACGTTCAGCTGTTCGTACGGCGGTTCAGTTTGCGGTCTAATTTGGTTTAGGAACTGGAATTCGTCTTCAATCTCCTGTAGCCTCATTTCGTTGTACGCCTGTTCCTCGGAGTCTGTAGAAGATGACCACGAAGACATCTTCAGTGAGTTCTAATAGAAGGATGTGCTCTAAGAATGAGAACGAAGGTGTTTGAGTGCGGTAAGTTGTGACTAAGTAACATATGTATATATAGCTGCAATATTAGTTATGGTGTGAATGGTCACTAGCTACACTTTGTGATTTTCAAAGCTTGTGTAGGTAAACCAACAAAATACTGATGTAACCGGTCACTGGTATGACTGTAGGGAACACTGTAGGGAATCTGCTTTTTAGTGATAAAGTGTATCGAGGACGACCCCCTGTGGCTACAGACTGAGAGCTGGACTATATTCCAATAACTCTCGATAAAGAGTGACATGATGCCACTGTCACATAAAAGATGACTGCACTATGCGAACTGTGCAAGACGTGACCAGTCAATGTGCTACAGTCCGTCGACCAACTACAGATGGTTACGAAACGTTAATACATTTCAAACAACACATACAGGAACTAGAACAGCAGAACATAGTAACATCAAATAACGATACAAGTGATACGATACAAGCGATACGATACAAGTGATAGGACGCGTAACGATACAGTACATATTAGCATAACATAAAATATTTAAATCCTAATTTAATCCATGTTGGAGTCGATAATTTGAATTACTTAGGTCGTTAACTTGATTTCGCAGCTTTCTTATTTCTTCCTCTAGTTCCAAAGCATACGTAATTGCTCGACGGGGAAAGCGATCATCTATCCACTGTCCGAACTCGCATTCGTTGTTTCGTACTGGACAAGTATAATATCGTCGTCCAACGTCTTTTCCATGACGGACGACTAATTGCGGTGCTTCAAAACCACAAAAGCATACAATATTTGCGGATTGCACCTCGCCTTCTTCAACCGTGGCTCTTACACGAGGAATTACAAGGTTAGCCCTACGGTCATGTTGTCGTGCTGGATTGTCTTGCTGATGGCTTATTTCCATTTCGTGCATTCCTGCTTCGAAATCTAATTGTCGCACCTCATCATTGTGTCGCTCTTCCATTTCAATATACCACTCGGTTGGTTCTCTAGATGCGGACGGATTAGGATTTGATGGTCCAGAAATAAGGTCCGTGTAATTGTAAGAAGATGGATAAGAAATTGGCATGACTACGCTCTAAGTAGATGGATGGGGTTTTAGTGAAACGACATTCGATATATGTAGGAGGATATGCAGTTACCAATGCATAAAGGAGTTTGCCGTTATAAAAATATAACGGCACATTGTTTGCCGTTATAAAAATATAACGGCAAACTGTTTGCCGTTTTATTTTATAGCCGTTGCGCCCAACGACTACTTAAACGGTCGCAATCCCTCCCATTATATATCAACCTACCTCCTCCTTCTTCCACACTAACACACTACCTTTTCAACTTCAAGTTGTACAACCCAAAATATGTCTTCTTCTGCACCCAAGCGAAGCGGAAAAAAAGGTGTAAGCTAGAAACTCCTATCCCAACAGCACTCGTCGTCATATCCCTTGCAACGTCCAGTCCAAC
This sequence comes from Allium sativum, assembly GCA_030737875.1. Lineage (NCBI taxonomy): Eukaryota > Viridiplantae > Streptophyta > Magnoliopsida > Asparagales > Amaryllidaceae > Allium > Allium sativum. The sequence goes on from CM060920.1 coordinate 369,379,797, forward strand.
CCCAACAGTATTCAAATGACGATGCTCATTCCGTTTATCAAAGAGCTGGAAAAGAAATTGTACTCGAAGGGAAGGTTTCCGAGCCACTAGGGACGATTGGATCCAACCCTGTTTGCTATTGTGGACAAGTGTCGGTCGTTGTTGTTGACGAGATCGAAACAAATGCCGGTCGTCGATTTTTCGGTTGTGAAGCCTTCAACGACCACATGAATTATCCTGATGCCATTGATTGTTGTTGCTTTAAGGAGTGGATTGACCCTCCCATTTGCGAACGTGGACGTCAGTATGCACTCGAAGCACAAGCAGAAATAAGACGCTTGAGCAAGATTAATGCCGGTAAGACAAGAGATGGTCCTTTCCCTAAACCATGGTAGGTGTACGTGTTTGAATTTGATGCTGGTGTGCTCAGTTGTTGTAGTTTGTATGATTATGGTTTGGCATTTCCTTCTGTTCTACTAGTTGTCGTTGTTCCAGTTGTTTTAATTGCTCAATAGTTGTACTAGTTGTTGAAGTTTGTATGATTATGGTTTGTCAATAGTTCTACTAGTTGTCGTGATATTATAGTTGTTTTCATTCTGTCGCAAGCAGAAATAAGGCACCTGGGAACGACCCATTTTTCGTAACCATTTCGTGAATTGAAATGGTTAAAGCACTGGTGGACGACCCTTTTTTTCGTGCTGGTAGTCTCTTCCGAATTAAATGACAACAATATACGAAATTAATAGTAATTGCCCACATTTGTTGTGATGTGACCGGACACTGTTGGGAATCTAACGTAATATCACGAGATTAATAGTACATGCCAACATTTCATGTGATGGCACCATTTTTCGTTCTGCAATGATGTGACTGACAATGTAGAGAATCTAACATAATATCACGAGGTTAATAGTACATGCCAACATTTCATGTGATGGCACAATTTTTCGTGCTGCAATGATGTGACCGGACACTGTAGGGAATCTAACGTAATATCATGAGATTAATAGTAAATGCCAACATTTCATGTGATGGCACCATTTTTCGTGCTGCAATGATGTGACCGGACATTGTACAGAATCAACCATAATAACACGAGAACCCTGTAAACCGTATTCAAGTATGTTGAATTGTAACTGTTGGTCGTACATTGCCCTTATAAGTACTCCATATCTGATAATCCATCTCATACCTTCTACAGCTTCAAGCAGCACCGTTGTAGAGTAAAGGGAGAAAAATTATTTTCTTGTTTTCTTAAAGGTAACGTTTATTATCAACAAAATTCGTACTTCTAGTTACTCTACTAATTCTACTGATGCACAGGTTACATGGACAATTCAAAAATAAGTGATGAAGAAATGGGAAGGATTTTTGATGAGTACGAACGAAACTTAGTGAACGATAACGAAAAGGGTTTAGTTCATGATACACAAGTTGAAGAGGTGCCCGTCGCGATTCAGCATCGAGCGGTTACAGCTCCGCGTCCTTCTCCAGTAAATCAACGACCTAGTAATAGTGCTTGTAATAATTCTCCTACTCCAGATTTTTCGTCTAAGGATTTGCTGGCCCTCGTAAAATCCTATATTGAGGTTGAAAAGAGAGATGAGTTGCTAATGCAAAGTGGAGGGGGTTTAACATATGAAGAAAGATGGGCAATGATCACGAGGCTATACAACAACCATCGTTCCCGGCCCACTACACGAACATCGGTTGAAATCCAAATGGCTAATCGTCATTTTGCAGACACTTGTGATCGGTACACAAAGATTATCGAAACTGTTGAAGACGAGAACATATTTAAAACAAATCAAGCAACATATGATTCTCGTTACCTTTTCGAGTATGGTGAGGAGTTCGTTGGTTACGAAGCGTATAAACTACGCTACAGTTGGTTGACCCGCTATGGAACTGAGTAGGCTTATGGTATTGTGATTTTATTGTTGTTTTACTGTCTATTTACTTTGTTGTTTGTGCGTAGAATATGGAGTTATCTGTAAACCTTGTTATGTTGGCGTGCTGTTTAAGAATTTTGCATTTCTACACGAGAAGAGGGAAACCTTTTTCAACATCAAATTCAAACGTTATTACATTCCAAACAACACCTACAGGAACTAGAACAACAGAAGATACCGACTCTACACAAAAACATTCTCTACACATAAATACAGTCTCTACACATAACCAAATGTAGTCTCTACACAGAAACATAATCAAAACGTACACAAAATACATCGAAAGCACATAATAGCGGTAGTCAACAAATACAGAACGCATACTCAAACAATAGGAACATACAACTGACAACTGCGAAAACGTAAAACATCGAAAGTACATAATCATGGTAGTGAACAAATACAGAACGTCTACTCAAACAACAAGAACAGACAACTATCAATTAGGAATACGTAGAACAACAAAAGTACATAACAGTGGTAATACAACAAAAGTACATAACACTGGTACTCAAAAAATGCAGAACGTCTACTCCAACAGTAGGACCATACACCTAACAACTGCGAAAGTACATAAAAGTGATAGTAACTCAGTCGTCCGAGTCATCTGAATGTGTACGTGGACGTGTGCGGCGCCGATGATGTCTCTCAGCATCATGAACATCTGGAGGCTGACTCGACCCAGCACTAGACCTATGGTGGTTATACATCTGCAAGTCCTGCACTCTCTTGCGCTCTGCCTCAACCTGGGCCTCTAAATGTGCCTGACATTGTCGTGCCTCCTCTGCAACACGACGCAGCTCACCATCATAGTAATCTAGGCTACGCCTATGCTCTACGTAACCCGTATGCCTAATCCCCATCTGCATGTCATACAGATCATGATATGATATCTGTGAAGGATCTGGGTAATCTTGATGGGCCGGAGAATGAAACACGTCAACGTAACGATCTGGTCCAATGGTGGGCACTGCCATGGTCCATCCAAAATGACTGGCGGCCGCCACATGATCAGCTGCACGAAAACTCTGACTGGGCTGGGTAACATCCTCGACAACAGGTGGACGTATGCCGTGTCGTATAGCAGATGGCCCTACTAAATCAATCGATGCTGCATGCGTATTCGTATCTGAGGACCCGGTGAAAAATCTACGCCAGAAGGTAAGGTAACACTCCCCGATAATAACAAAGCTCTCAGCCGTCCACCAGCCTGCTGTCCTGGCTATATCTAGCTGCTCCGTCGGGTAAATCATACACCGATAAGTATGTGGGTGTGGATCATCCGGAATAGCATCGAAGTCATACAACTGTCTCCAACACCTCTCACCAAGATACCAATAAGCACCTAGCGCCACGGGAGAAGATATAAGTGGAAATCTCCGTCCGGCAAGCATCCTAGCAATCTGTATGATCTCAAGATCGATGGATGTAATCTGCTCAAATGGATGCCATAGAATCTGATCCCTATACATCCTCAGCTCGATCTGGTTATGGGCAACGGGAAACACATGGCGTGACTCATTATCTCTGGGCCCCCGGTTGTCCGTAGTCCAAAAGCATATACGGGGGAAAAAGGTCGATGGGTCTGCAAAACGGGTGATAAAATGAAAGTTCCTAGAGTACTCAAAGTACCAATACTGTAACAACTCCCAGAATCCAAATAAAGAAACCTGAGAATCAGTGATGGTGCACTACATGTCGAGACATCTGTATAGGTATGCAAGGATAGGTGTGCCCCAATCATATAAAATCGCCCCATCGGCATTTATCTCAGTCGCGACCGCAAAAAACCCCACAAGAACGCTACTGCTCGAAGAACTAAAGAAAAGGTTACCCATAAGGTATAACACAAATAATCGAGCAAGCTCCAAGTCGTCATCAACAGAGTAGTGCTCGAGTATCCTGTCCATAGCCGCACGGATCGCGCTCACTCTAATAGCGCCTTCTGCCTGATACGACGTAGCAGAAACATCCAAATGAGGCAGTAGATCATGAACAAGTGCACAATCACGCCATCGACCATCGTCATAAGGCAGTTGGGGATAAGAACTTACTCCAATGCTAATACCAGTAAGCATGGAGAAATCAAGCGGTGTAAGTCCTAACTCACCACAAGGAAAGTGAAATGTGTGGGTGGTTTTGTACCACCGTAGAGCAATGGCCGCACACAATTGGACATCGGCATTTATAACATGGTTTATTCCTAAAATAGCAAATCGCACAATAAGATAAAATATGACTACTAAATTATCCACTTATTTCATTAAAAGGTCTATAATATTACCTAGAAAAAATTGAAATCCAAGAGCATGTAACAGTCCTGCGACCCCTCCTTACCCGCCAAGTGTGCATGATAATATCTAAGTGTGGTCGCTAACGAACCACGTGGACGTATATTCCGCGACTGTTAACAGTTCAACAAAATGTTATACCATCTACCCAATATCTAACACTCAAAGAATACTATGTAAATAATACTAAAAATACTTACAGCCAAACTCGACTGCGTGCTAACGTGTACTTCGTCATCTGGAAGAATGCGAAAGTTGGATAGCGCAGGAAGCTTCGCGGCGCTGAGGTTCATATCCACATAGCCATCGAGTTGGCCCTCTCTAGCGGCAACTGATCCAACACCCCTACGTGCCCTGCCTGCTCGTCCGCCTCTACGCCCGCCACGTCCCCGATGGCCGCCTCCCAGTTGCACCTCTGCTTCTTCGTTCTCCATGTTTTCGGCGGCTACAAGTAAGTCTTCTATTCCGAGCACTGGCTGTTGGCCACTACCACCTTCACCACTCCCGCCGGCGCCACGATCGTCGCCGTGCATGAATTTTTTGGCGAATTTTTTTAGTAATCTAGCCATATTTTCGAACTAATATCTCACACAAGCTAGTTAATTTGGTTAAAAACTGACGGATTGGTGAATTGGTGGAGAAAATTGGGTGAAAAATGGGGGAGGAATATGGGTTTTCGGGTTTGAACAAGGAGGAAAGGGAAATGGAGCAGAGGAGGGGAGGCGGCGAGGGTTTTGGGGGGGGCAACATTATAACGGCAAACATTTTGCCATTATAATGTTATAACGGCAAAGTGTTTGCCGTTATAATATTACAACGGCAAAGACTTTGCCGTTGTAATATTATAACGGCAATATCTTTGGCGTTGTATCCCCACTCCTCAACCAGTCTGTGGCTGGTTCTCCCCTTCTGGGTGCTCGGCTCGTTGGACCAGTTTCAGAACATGAGAGAGAATAACTGAACAGAACGGATGGTTGGTTATGGTCTTACTACTTCCCCTGCTACATGCATCGATGATTTCTGCCACGAACCCAGACCAAACTCTGTCATCCTCTCACCCCGATCCCAGGAATCCGACGCCGATGCTCCTTTCCCTTATCTCCCCTCAAACTCCCTCAAGAACTAATCACCCCCTACGGTGGAATAAAAGAAGGCGACAGTGTGTATACTTTTCCCTTCTTTTCATACATTTCGCCATTTTTTCTTTTTTTCTTTTTTCTTCACGCAGACATAAACTGTCCTAGTAAGCCAATGACCATCAAAACCGTCCACTTTCTTATGCCCTCCCACAAGCTCCTTGTTTGCTTCATCCCTTCTCTTCCCTTTCTTTTTAACTTCACCGTTCACCTTCCATTTTCTCTCGTTAATATCCCCTTTTCCTAAACCAATACTTCAGACGCCACCTAGTAATAACCATCACACCACCATCCATGGACCCCTGACCGCGTCTGCCCTGGTGACCACCATCGTGACTTCGAGCTCCATGCTTCCCAGTCCATGCGCCAGTAACCATGAACAACTGCCAAGCCCAAACTTTGCCTCAATCGTCACCTATCTTGCCAACATCTCCAGTCCCGTCATCACTAGTGAACCGAAACTCATGCTTCCCATCGAAAACTACACGGTCTTGTTTGATAACAAATTGGAAGTGTGCGGGAGAAAACAAACTAAAAATGGTTTCATTGTGTTTTATATTTTAGTGGGTTTTAAAATATTGGAATGGTTTCGTAGATAAGGTATATGTTGTTCTTCTAAAACGATGAAGAGAAAGATTTCTTCTTTTCGATGAGGAATGGTCTTCTGAGTTTGGGAGGAAGAGAGCATGGATTTTATAAAAAGAAAGTTTTAGAAGATAAGAACAAGGTCAGTTGTCAAGGTACAACGTAGGATGGTATTGTTTCAAAGCCTAGCTGCAGTTTACACAGAGTAGGAAGATGAATTTCAACGCAGCAGCCTTTATTTAATTTGATTAGGACTAAAGATTTTTTCTTTTTCTTTGATCGGTTTCCTTCTTGGTTTGCTGAGTTGGTAAATATATGTTTTGATGAGTTATCTATATAAAGGAGAAAACGAACGGGGCACATGGATCTACTGTTTGTTTATTTAATAAGTATGTGACAGGTAGCCGAATTTTAGATTCGCATATGGGAAAAAAGATTTTTATCCTTTATTTTTGATTTTGTAGTGTGATGGAGACTAATGATATTTATAGCGTGTAACGTTCACCGTTTAAAATTCACGCAAGCGCATACGTCCTCCATTTTGAAAAAAATTCGAAAACGTACAAAATTAAATTATAATTAATATTCAAACAGAATTCTATATGACTTTCGATTATAAATTCAGCTTGATTTTAAACTCGATATTCTAAATTCTTAGTTCAAACTATATTCGATAGCGTAAGAATTCCTTTATTTAATATAATAAATCATTATAATTTATAAAGGAATTCATAGCGACTATTTGAAAATTTGATTTGGATATAAAATTAAATCTACAAGACGAAAACTCAATTTTTGTGCTACTTTAGAAAATTATTATCCAATAGATTCGGGTGTTTATTGTTTCGAAGAAATCCGACTTAAATTGGATCTTGTATAACCATTTGAAGTTCAAAATGTTATATTACGAACTATCATGCTGTTGCAGCTCGTTTTAAAATGAAAATTACAAAGTAAACGTTCAAGCATCGTTTAATAAAAGTAAACATTAATAACATTAAATATAAACTTAAATAAATCCTATTTAATTACCAAATCATAAAATATTGCAAATTCATCCAATTTCGACTATTTCAAAATTAAATTATTATTTCATTATTTTAACTAATAAAATATTCAGAATTATTAAATCCAAACCATTTAAAAATCCAAATCAGCATTTAAAATAAATAATAAATACTAAATTAAATGGTTAAAAATCCGGACCGTTACAAACATTGACAGTTGTTACTGTCTATTTGTTATACGATCGTGTATTAACAAAAGATCTAACAATGACTAGAGTGGAAGCTAAAAATTTATGCCTAAATGTCTTGAAGTGTTTTGAGTTTTTGATTAGTTTATGCATTTACTCTATATTGGATAATAGTAATAGATTAAGTTGAATACTTATAGAGGAGGAAATGGATATTATGAACGCAATCTCTAAAGTTACAGAACTTATAATATGCATTGAAACTTTGTAGAGAATTTGAGTCTAATGAAATGATGAATGAAGCTAAAGATCTTACAAAAGACGTTCACATTAAAGCTAAACTATGAAAAGAAAAGTAAAAAGAGTTGTTCGTAGAAATAGGCAATTGGGTGAAGATATAAAAGATGATGCTAATGAATGTCAACCTTTGATGGATAAATTTGAAATCACTTAATTTCTTCACATTATAGATCAAGCTCTTACTTCGCTTGAGGATCGATCTAAACAATTTGACTTTCCCAAAACTATTTTTGGTGTTCTAATGAATGCAGAACTTAAACCTTTGAGATAAATAATTAATGCATCAATGGGTGAAACATGAAGGTTTTTTAGAGCATAAGTAAGATAGTGACATTTATGGATAAGGATAATTTATCAAACTTAAACAATTACAGTGGATTTTACAAATTGAATTAACAAATTCAACTTGCATTCTTAATTTCTTAAAATCCTACTGTGACATTAGTGGGTTTCTTAACATATGAAGTTGCATATTGAATATTGATAACTTTTTTCGTCATGGTTGTTTTAACGGATTTTTTTAAAAAGTTAAAGTTGATTAAAACTTATCTACGATGTATAACATCATAAGAAATTTAAGTGGATTAGTAATGATTTCGACTGAAAATAATAATTGGATATGCTAAAATATGACTACATTATTAAAGAGTTTGTTTCAAAGAATGCAAGAGAAAGTTGTTTTTGTAAAAATTTATTGTCTTATGATGCTAAAATGGTAGATAAAGATGATGATATATCATTTTTCTCTTGTCAAATATATTATCTATTTGAAAAAAAATATTATTTTTGTATGTGATCAATGAAAAATAGTGATAAATTTGATTTTATCAAAATTGGCTAAGTGGACAACAAACAATGTAATCTCCTTGAGCAACCCAATTTATTGGAACGACCCATGTAGTAGGTCAATCAATGTGGACTGATTCTAGGTCGGTCTTTGGAAATGCCAATGGAATGGAACTCTTAGCGTGTTTTATGAAAAAAAGTATGTTTTATGAGATAGACTTCGTGGTTAGGATACAGTTTCGAGAGAAGACAGATTGGAAAATGGGTTGACATTAGTGTAGCAAGAAGTATTAGTGGGCTTTAATGTATGTGGAGTTACCATTAATAATAACCAACCTGTTCACTTGCACGTTCTCTTCTTGTTTTGGACTATGGGTGCATTTGATTTTGAATGGGAAAGGTTAATTGAAAGAGGTATTATAAAGGGGTATTTAAAGGGGAATTGTTGCGAATGGGGTATGCGTTTTTTATATGAAAGGGGCAAATTGGTAGGGGTAGAGTTATTATTTTTATTGTTTTTGCATTTATGTTTATTATAATTGTTATTGAATGCAGAATACCAATCGCAGAACACAAATTGCAGAATACTATTTGCAGAATGTAAATTACATAATTCAAACACCTTTACAACATAAAATACCACCATTACAACATAAAATACTAGTTCATAAAATAAAAAGCTGTTGGGACCTTAAGGCTACTTAGACACTAGAGATATAGACTATATCTATCCAAATTCAAATCAAAAGAATTAATCAATAAAATAAAATGTAGTAAAGTAAATAACACTAGGATTTTTATACTGGTTCAGATTAATCAATCCTACATCCAGTCTTGCTCTTCACCGTGTAGATTTTCACTATAATCGCTTCCTTTCCACGGGTGGCAAGAACACCTTTACAATCTTGATTTCACGGGCTACAAGATACACCTTCTCCTTATCAAAAGCAACAGACAATGGCAAGTAGTCATATCTTCAATACAGATCCTTGCAGATTTGGTACAATGATCCTATAGACCTCCAATGGCAATATATATTTGAATTCCCTGAGAAAATAGGATTAAATCAGAAAGAGAATGATATGAATTCAAGCACAACTCTCTAATATTGTGTGGCTTGCAAATCAATGAAGAATAGGAGTGAAAGAAAGTGGATTTGCAAGAGTAATAAGATAGTTTTCAATGGAATTTTGTAGAGAACAAATGGAGAAGGAGTAGAAGAAAATGTGAAATTAATGTGTGAAAATTCATTACCAAAGGCCTTTAAATAGTGTATGAAAGGATGTGTCTTTTGGTGGAAGGGTGGAGGGAAATAACTACTCAAATTGAATTCAAAAATCTGACCTAGCCGTTATATGTCTAGATACAAAAAGGAGTATGTCGACATACTTTTGTTGCAAATAGCACAACAACACTTATAAATGTCGCAGATTTTCTGCACTTCAAATTTTCTTATACTTGTGGATTTCGGTGATTCGGTTGAGGTCAATGCATGGCTGATTATCTTCAAGTATAATTGCCATGGGATCTTTAACAAATATTCTAAGGTTCAACCAACTCCTCATCACTTCACAGACCTCTGTTCTTCAACATTCATTTTTAATAGGCTTTGGTCTTCTTTAGTCTTCAATTATTCTGATTATCCTTCTTCTGTAATTCTACTTTTGTATTCATGTTTATCTTTATAAATATCTTCATAATATATCTAATGTAACTGCACAACTCAAAGATATGTTAGTAGTAATGTTTATATGGTTGTTGTCATCAAAATCAATACCTAGGGTACCTAGGGTATTAACAATCTCCCCCTTTTTGATGATAACAACCGTATAAATATTTGAGAGATAAAATATAGTACTTTTTATATTTGACTCCCCCTAACTCTGTGCACTTCCCTTTATCATTTTATCTAGTATATTTATACCTTTTCCCCCCCTTTGTCATCAACAAAAAGGTAAAAAATAATTATTTAACTAACTGCTATACAATATGTAGAGTTTGCATATAAATAAAACAAGTGGGGAAATCAAAATCTAAAATAAACTAAATAATCATATGAGTTTTAGAATTATCGACTTTGCTGATGCCAATAACAAATCCTTTTCATATTTATCCATGGTTCAATAGATTTCTCCTCATATGCTTTGAGCATCGACTACTTAGTACCTGGAAAATTATAAAATATGCATAGTGGTACCCTTTTTATTTCGGTGTCCATGAGGTTATGTTTTGGGATACCAAACCCACGAAGAGTTTGAATTCCCTTTCAAAATATAATCATTAGATAAATGAACCTTATTAATAAAATTATCAACATATTGTTCTTTTTCAGTATTATCTAACCATTTTGGAACCCATAAGTTAATGAACCTATTTGGAGGATCTAACTTTAATTTCCTAGGTTTTGGTTTGAACTTGGTGGCTTTAACAAACTTAGTACATTGAGTACTATCTTTCTTTGATTTAGCCTTAGGGGTATATCCAAGTCCATGCTTATTCCCATTGTTTTTAGATGCAGACAATAATTTCTCTAGATTATCCTTTCCTTTGTTAAATTTATCAATATTAGTTTTTATTTTATCAAAATCCTTACTATGGTTAAGAATAGCATTGTCTAGAGATGTTATTTTCTAACTCAGACCAGTGATCTATGACTTTATTCAAAGATTTTCTGATTTTAAGGACTCATTTTCACCTTTCAGCATTTCAAAACTTCCAAGTGTTAAATCCTTTCCATTTTTATGACCATTAAATCTTCCAATTTCATCTTCTAGACATTGTTTTTCTTTACTCAACTTTTCATTTGATATTTTTAATCTATCTATTTCTGCCAAACTATTATTATAATCTTTCCTAAGTATTTCATAACTTTGATGCATATTATTTAATACTTTAGTAAGTTTTTTATCAAAATTCCATACCTGGTCATCAATTGCCATGAAGCATACATTGGCATTTTCTGTTTCTGAATCACTATCGCTTGATGATGAGTCATCCCATATTGCATTGAATGCCATTTTTCTTTCCTTATTGAAAGTATTTGAAATGTGCTTTGGTTTTCTCAAGCTGGGACAATCTCTTTTCAAATGACCGGGTTTATTACATTTGAAACATCTAACAACATTCCCATTTGTGGAATTATTGTTGTTGGTTCTTCGAAGTTTCTTCATTATCTAGTATTTCATGAATTTCTTGATCTTATTGGTAATAAATTCGATATCATCATCGACAATATCATCATCTGGTTCATAATTATCGATCATTGCATTATATGCCAGTGATTTCTTCTCATTTCCCTTATTCTCTTTTCTAACCTACAACTTCACTTCATAGGACATTAGATTACCGATTAATTCTTCTATCGACATAGTACTAATATCATTGGCTTCTTCGATTGCTAGAGTCTTCTGATCCCATTCACTAGGAAGTGAATTCAATATCTTTCTGACTTGGTCCTCTTCAATAATTTTCTTCCTAATGATATTAAGGCGTGTACAATATCTTGAAATCTAGAATACATATCAGAAATAGATTCATTTGGTTTCATTTGAAAAAGTTGAAACTAGTGAGTCAGCATAGATATCTTTGTCAGTTTTACTTTATTTGTGCCTTCATGTGTGACTTTCAATATTCTCCAAATTTCATATGCAGAATTACAAATAGACACTCGATGGCCTTAGAATTATTAAGTGTTTGAGTCTTTTGGTCTGGTATCCATTCTGAATATTCAGTTTGAGGCTCTATGTATTCTACTGGGTAATGTTCCAAATATCTAAACCATTAGACTACAAATAATATTTCATCCTACAAGCCTAATAAGCATAATTACTGCCATCAAATAGAGGAGGTCTAGTGGTAGATTGACCTTCTATAAAAGAACTAATAATGGTGTTACTAGTGTCACTAGCCATTATAATTATTCAAAAAATCAGATTATGAACTTTTTGAAAGACCAGACTCCGATACCAATTGTTAGGACCTTAAGGCTACTCAAACACTAGAGATATAGACTATATCTATCCAAATTCAAATCAAAATAAATAAGCAATAAAATAAAATGCAGTAAATTAAATAACACCAGGATTTTTATATTGGTTCAGATTAACTAATCCTACATCCAGTCCTGCACTTCACCGTGCAGAATTTCACTATAATCGCTCGCTTTCCGTGGGTGGCAAGAACACCATTACAATCTTGATTTCACGGGCTACAAGATACACCTTCTCCTTATCAATAGCAAGTAGTCGTGTCTTCAATACAGATTCTAGCAGATTTGGTATAATGATCCTATAGACCTCTAGTGGCAATATATATTTGAATTCCTTGAGGAAATAGGATTAAATCATAGAGAGAATGATATGAATTCAAGTACAACTCTCTGCTATTGTGTGGCTTGCAAATCAATGAAGAATAGGAGTGAAAGAGCGTGGATTTGCAAGAGTAATATGATAGTTTTCAACTGAATTTTGTAGAGAATAAATGGAGAAGAAGAAGTATGTCGACATACTTGTGTTGCAAATAGCACAACAACACTTATAAGTGTCGCAAATTTTTTGCACTTCAAATTTCCTTATATTTGTGGATTTTGGTGATTCGGTTGAGGTCAATGGTTGATTATCTTCAAGTATAATTGCCATGGGATCTTTAACAATATATTCTAATGTTCAACCATCTCCTCATCACTTCACACACCTCTGTTCTTTAACATTCTTCTCTAATAGGCTTTGGTCTTCTTTAGTCTATATATATTGTTAATCTATATATATATATCTTCATAATATATCTAATGTAACTGCACAACTCAAAGATATGTTAGTAGTAATGTTTATATGGTTGTTGCCATCAAAATCAATACTTAGGGTACCTAGGGTATTAACAAAAGCAACAACAAATACATAAGAAACCTACAGCTGTCCAGCCCGCAACTTATGAACATATTGAAGAACACAACCTCTCAGTTGTGCGGGCTTGTCAATTGGAGAATACAAAGGGTTGTGGCCCTTTCCGTCGTTCTCTGACAGAACAACCGCAACCTCCCACTCAGCATACTCCTCATCTTGATGTACTAACAAACACAACTGTATAAGCTCGTCTCGGTCCATGGATGAAGGAGCAGAACGAGAAGGGCCAGCACCGGACCTGATCTGCATATGAGTGGGACGACTCGAGATCTCATTAGTATCATCCCGAATAAAATTGCCAAAGATATGGGCCTCGCGCAGATGAAATGTTGGAGCGGCCAGAACTAGGAACTGACATTTGTCAGCACGAATGCCGCCTCCAAACATACAGTCCAGCTCTCTGAATCGCGTTGGAGACCCACTCTTTATTTTGCGTGACGTTGGTTGCACCGTCGCCCACCACTCGTCCGTCCCACTGACGGTATCCAACTGCTCGTCCCACGCCCTGCCATTAATTTGTAGCAGCCTGTTCCACGTATTTCATTCTCTTTTCATGTTATCAAACTTGTTCTTCATTTGACCTGCATTGTAGTCCAATCCGGTGCGCTGGTTGAACGTCGCTGCGATCTGCTGGAACCAATTTCCAACGTTATGCGCTCGGAACTCCAGGTGGTCCATGCACACATCGATGAAACCATTGGTAGTTTCGTTGTTCCATTCAGCAATGGAACGGGTAGAAGAGGACTAACTTGCTGCCATTCTATTTTTTTTTTCAAAATTAACGGAAAAAATATATAACGGAGTTAAAAAGCAAATAATACACAAATATAATAAAAAAAATCTGAAATAATCGAAGATTGAAAGGGGTTTGGAGCTTGTATTTTTGGTTTTGGTGTTGAAAATGGAGTGAATATATAGGGGGAGAGAAAAGAACCAACAGATCTAGAATTTTCTTTCGTGTCCGACGCGTCGTCTCGAAGGGGCAAACATGTGGGTCCCTATGACGTGTCAGACGCGTCTAACACTGACGTGAACATTAACTGGTCAGTCCGAAAATCAAACGCTACCTAAGCGAATGAGCTAACAACGGAACCAATCACATACCACTTTTTTTTTATATAGCAAGTTTATAAAGAAGTGTTGCCATTATAATTATAAAGGTGAAGTCTTATCCTTCATAAGCATAAAATATAATGGTTAAATATTATAACAACAAAGTGCTTTCCATTACAAAAAAGAGCTCTATTCGGTGGACCAACTGAAGACTCTTTTTAGAACCTACTATTGGAAAATGAACAAGCCACATGTAGTAGTGTGGCGATTATTTTTTCAATCGAACAAGTCATTTATGATGATGAAACGATGATCGTTAGGGATGATGCGATGGTGGTTGAGTATGAAACTTAATAAAGACATTTTACACACCATTCCTATATGGTTCCATTTACCTGGTTTGTCTTTTAATTTTTAAATGGAAGAGGGAATAATCCGAATTGCTTTTGTACTTTACAAGCATCTTAAATTGAATAAATTTATGAAAGAAATTAGAAAGATTTCTTTTGTTGGAGTTCTTGTTCTTGTTCTTGTTAAAGTTTCAAGTTCATTCTCTTACCCTAAACCAATTCTAATTTTAGTCGAAGAAGATCAGTTAATAATGTAGGACGTTGAATATGAATGATTTCCTTCTTGATGTTCGAACTGTCTTAGTTTCTGACATTTATAAAATCTCGGTTAGTCCGTTAAAGTTTGAAATTCTAAGCAAGTGCATACTCATAGATCCAATACCAATTCGATGGAAATAAATCTTAGTCTAAAATCCCCTGAAGTTTTGTCTTCTGACATTGCTCAATCCCATGATCAGAGTTGTACTAGTTTAAGCTTGGAGCATGATCAACAAGTGGAGTTGGTTGATAACCTGGTTAAAGAAGATAGCAGGATAAAGACAATTCATATTCCTAGCGAAACTTTGTAGCAAAATGACTGTAGCAAGCCTCAAAAAATTGTTTCCTTTATAAATTCGGAGCTGCCTCCTATTACTGAAAAAAGCATTCACATGCCATAAATGAAGATATGATTTTCCCTAATGACACTAAGTCTGATAGCAAAGCTCCTAGCAAGCAAATTACCAGATCAAAAGCATTTTGTAAGGGGGTTGGAAGCAATATTCGGACCAGGTATCAGTGAAGTTCCTACATGGAACTCAACAGTTGCACACTTAAAGGATGAAGAGAAAAAGGTAAGAAAGTTTAGGAAACCGAGATCTATTTATTCTTCTGCCTCAAATGACTCATTTGACTGATAGTGGAGATTCAACTATAAAATGTTACTAAGATTTCTTGGTTGTTCTTAGTCTTGCGGTGTTTTATTAGATCATGTTTCAAAGAAAGGTTGTTGTCTTATTTTATACTTTTAGTTTGCATGTAATTATTCAGTAAGAGAAAATTTTCTAATTGAGGACTTTTTTTTCCCACTTGTTTGCAATTCTTCAACTAAAGATGTAAAGCTTTTCTATATATATATATAACACCAATTTTCTAAAATAAACAAAAAAAAATATTGTAGTTCGTCCATGCCAACTGCCGCACCCTTCTCCGGAACTTCTCTTTCAGTTCTTTTGCGCGGAAAGAAACAACGTATTGGGTTTGGGTGATTCTCCAATTTAATCAATCAACTTGGCTCAATACCTGAATCAATTTAGGTAAATTTTTTCATTTGCTTTCAAATTATTGGATTGAAAATTGATTCTTTTAAGGAAATACCCTAATTTTTTTCGGTTGCAATTTGCGTTATTGCACTGTTATCTTGTGCCAGTAGCTGCCATTGATTGTTTTCATAATAAGATCAAAACTAATTTCTGCCATTGATTGTTTTCATAATAAGACCAGAATTAATTTCTGCCATTGATTGTACATAGTTCTTTAGGTATTACTGAACTAGATTTGATTTTTTTCTATTTGTAATTGTTAAACCAATTGGTTTTTGTTTGAAGATTGAAATCTGAACACAATTTTAAAGTTTTAAATAAACCGTGCTTTTGCTAAAGCAGGTTTTTTTTTAAAATGATTGACATTATTCAAAAGAGGACAACCAATTATCTTGTTATTGAGTTCATTTGTCCTTAAATAAAAATTTCATGATATGATGTTTGATAGGTTATATTAAAATGTCAACCAAACAATAAACCAAAAACCCTTCTGTCTTTTTTAAAAAAGGGCAATGATGAAGAATCATCAAATGAAGAAGTTTTTTAAAAAGTATCTATTAATGCATTATCAACTTGATCTTAATAGTGATCCTCGATTTGAAAATCTAACTACATTTAGTAGTTTATGTCAATTACTATTTATGACGAGAAAGTTTGAGATCTATTATTTAATTGATAAATTGATCCGTCTTGTGCTAACTCTTCCTATCACTACCGCAACTAGCGAAAGAGCATTCTCAGGTATGAAACATGTGAAAAAAGCGATCCGCAATGCTATGGGAGATGAATTTCTTGATGATTGCATGTCTATTTATCTAGAGCATGATTTTTCTTGGAAAGTTGATTTGGATTCTGTACTTAAGGAATTTGACTTTATGAAGACTCGTCGTTCACAATTAAGTTAAATGTTATGTATTCAAAGTGAATATTAATTTACTTCTTATTATTTTGAATCTTTTCTTGTGGTCATTGTTTTGTAGTAGTAATTGAACTAGCATTATAATTTTAGAAAATGGCAGCTTTAAAATTAGTCCACCCTGGTCTTAATTCCTGGGTCCGCTTTTGCTTTTAGAACTTCGCTCCGAGTGGTGCAAATATTGCTCATATCCTTGAACTCACTGGAAGCACAAGAATCAGTTACAAGTCATAAGGCCAATGGCGGCCTACTGGAAAATTCATTCCATGATGAAAGTTGTACATCCCTCTTTGGGATGCCAAATTGTAAGCAAATGCCTTTGAACATCTTCGTGGTGATTATAGTGGAATATCTCTCTGGAAGATCATGAATAAGCCTTAAAGAAGGGAGCGACAAGTTAATAATCATACCTACTGTAATGATAGCCTGTTGAACTGAAGTATGAGCTAGAGTCCCAGCCGGGTTAGAAGATGAAAGCATAACTGTGAATGACTTGGCTTCATTGCGAGGAGAACTTTCTTTGCTAAACTTGAGTCGTGGTGAGCATCGTTAATTTATTCTATATAATTAATTTATCCTATATAATAATACTTGCGTTCAAGGCCGCTAGGTGTGTTTTTAGTGCACTGCTACATGCACCCTAGTTTGTGCTTCCTACCACTGTAACGTGGTAGCCAAAAGCAAAAAACTGGGTGTTCTTAGTTCCATATGGTGGTTTAATGCTAAAGGCACCATGTTTTGTGTTTATGGCTACCACACCATGGTGTTAGAAAGCACAAACCGAGGTGCTTTTATCAGCACACGTGTTTTTATTTCTAAGTGTTTATCCGAATGAAAAACGTTTGAAATTAAAAGGAAACCAACGTGTGTTGGCCAATAGAATCCAAATTCGAACCAGGGAAAGTTCAATGCGCTAAATTAGTAAATGAAGTCCAGTGAGTTCCAAATTTTACCAGTGGGCCATCTAATGTAGATAGATCATTTGTACTAAAAAAATAGTCCATACCATCTGCTTCTTTTTTCGAAAAACTAACCGCTATCGATTGAAAAATCGACAATGGATCAATTAGCCAAGGTTTAGAAAATAAAAAAATACGAAGACGAGGCTTGAATTGCTTTCATAGGTTTGGAATGGGGAAATTAACGAAGGATAGGGATTGAATTTAGTTTCAGGATTCAAAAATGGGAAAAGAAATTTCGAAGGCGATGACTTTGAATTGCTTTGGGTTCAGGCCCGGCTCTATAGTTCGGGTTGCCCTAGGCAAGGATTAAAAGGTGCAGGGCAAAATTAGCTGCCCTAGGCCAAGGCAGAACACTGCAGGGGAAAAAATTAGTACATACGAGGAGGGAAAAAAATTAATCACTAGGATTGCAAATGGCAGGAATCGAACCTGCATCCTTTTGAATTTGCAATTGCTGACAACCAAATGAGCCAAAGATCATTATATTTTCATGTGATATACTTTTATTTATATTTTCTCTAGGCAGTCATCTTCTCCACTAGCAAACCCGGCCATGGTTGCCCTCTTTAGGTGGGTTGCCCTATGCCGTCGCCTAGGCCGCCTAGCCCTAAAACCGGCCCTGTTTGGGTTTATTTCAGAAAAGAGAAAAACACGAAGGTTTTGAGTTGTTTATATAGACGCAATCGGTAGACAGAATGTATGAGGCCATTAAACCACGATGCCTTGGGTGTGAAGGTGAGGAACATATGGTACAAGGCCATTAAAATTTTCAATACCTTGAGAGCCAAGGAAAGGGATAAAACGTATGCAAATTGAATGTAAGGGAGTGGTAGCTATAGACTAAGTCTAAGTTTGAAAGATATAGGTCTGCCATTTGTTTTTATTTTATTTTTTTGATTTGAAACGGTGTGATTTAATTTAATTTATCATACGATTTCAAACTCATATTTGAGCGCAACAACCAGCATACCCCGGGTTATACCACTATTCTGAACACACCGGAACATGTTTCGAAGCCTCATTCGATCGTATGGAGAAGATATCAATTTAAATTGATGATTAGATAATTAGATTTGATTTAATTATTCCTAGGCGTTTTCTATTCGTACATTCAATCGATAAATCCAAATGCTATGAAATTCGAAATTCGATAATAATACACTATTACGGATCCAATGGAATTGGTTTCGTCGAAAATCGAGATCGTTTGAAAATTAACTATTCCTACGTAACAAATTAAATCAATAAAATATGATTTTATATTTAAAAATAACAACTCTTGATAATAAATTATTATTATTATTATCGTTTATATTCAAATAGAATTTATATTAATCATCTGAATCGTTTCGATTCAGTTTTAACTTTGAATTCAATTATATTTCATTTTCGTATTACGATAGTTTGGTATATTCGAAATAAACTGAATATCGGTTATTCAATCGATAAACTCATTATAAAAAACCATTTATATTATCAACTAAACATCTAAAACAATATTAAATGTTTAAAATTAAATCGACCAAAAATCCGGGTCGTTACACATAATTACTTGGTGCAAGGTTTGAGATGTTCACGAATCACAAGTCATTAAAAACCATGTTTTCCTGAAAGGATTTAAACTTAAGGCAACAATGGTAGATAGAATTTTCGACTTCCTACGACTTTGAGATTTCATATACCCTCGCAAAAGGGGATGTAGTAGCAGAGAGCAACTTAAGTTGGAAGAGAGCATCCTTGAGTCCTTAATTCGTAGAGTGGAGGAGTTTAGAGTTTATAGCCAACTTTGATCATAAGCCCTATATGAATTTCACTCCCGAATTACTTTCAACGTTAGAAATTCAGCCTACTCTCATCGATCGAATTAGTTCGAGGCGAAAAAATACATGGAGTTAGTGAGGATTGGTAGAGGACAGGCCTCAGGGCATCTTCAATGCTATTGCATAGGTTTCAAGGAATGGCTGAGCAGAGATGGGAGGCTATGTGTACCCCGCACAGATGATTTGGTGAGTGTGGTATTATCTGAAACACACCAATCACAGATAATCATCCACCCCAGTGGTGATAAAATGTACCAAGAAATGAGGAGGGTCTTCTTTTACCCAATATGAAAAAAGATGCGGCAGAGCTCACAGCCAAGGTTTGACTTGCCAAAGAGTTCAAGAAGAGCAAAAGAAGCACGAAGGACTGCTCCAACCCTTAGATGTACCCCCAATTGAAGGGGGAAGTATATTGATGAACTTTTTAGACGACTTCCCTAACCTAGAAAGTGGAGTACTAGAATTTTGGTGATTGTTGATAGCTCGACTGAAAACACCTACTTTATCTCAATTCGGAGTAAGATCTCGGCAAATTCATTAGTATCCCTTTAAATTATAGAAGTGGTTTGGCTTCATGGAATCCCCTCCATCATAGTAAGTGATATGGATCCAATTTTTGCAAGCGAATTTTGGAAAAGACTACAAGAGGCATTGGGGACATTATTAAGATTATAGGGGATATAGATAGTTGTCGGCATGTACTACCGGCGATTAAACACGCATGCCAGAGCAGTAAATAAGTGGCCAATAGTTTAAGACTCATTCGTAGGGGGTTGTGGTGATAGTGTAACTAGATTATTGTTTAGGGCCCAATACCAATGACGAATGGGCACACCAACCAGAGCTATAAATAAGTGGCCAATAGATAGAATGGTTAGAGGCAATGCATATTGCGTACTAGCGATGACTGGGAATGCGGGCATATCGGAGCAGTAAATAGGACGATGTGGGTTCTTAGAGCTAGTTAGACGCCCATCTGAACGGATACGCAAGCGGCATCAGGGCATAAATAAACAATCACAACAGTTAGGGTGGCTTGTATTAGTGATTCATGTCTGGGTGGTTTTCCATTTGGCATAAGAGGTATTGACTACCATGTTAGCTACATGGTAGGGACTAGTAGGCCGATCATGGTAGAATTAGAGATCATTCCTAAATGGTCCTTTAACACTATAGTAATGACAATGCAAACAATCATCCTAGGTAATCATTTCAAGTAAATGACGACCTTTAAATCCTTATAACACTTGGAATTGCTCTTAATTCTATTATCTCTTGATTATTCTCTTTCTAGTAGTCACTTTTTATTCACAAGACTTTTATATCTGATCCATTCTCTTTCCCGTTTTCCCTCATTAAGCTCACAAGTAGCGCTCGATTCAAATAGTTGGGAGTACATCATTCGAGCCCTACAGTTTTCTTTAAGTATTTGCTATATTTTCCATGTTATATGATTTTGTTTGTATCAAATATGAGAGGGGTTATTTTTTTATGCAATATGATATGATTTTCGTGAGAATGAGATATGTAAACATTTTTTGGTTTGATAGTTTTTAATAAGAATACTTCAAAATTTTAAATTTATGGAATAAAATTATTGTTCTAAAATATTTCTGCTGTAAATTTATTTTATATCTTGTGATCTTAGTCTCTGTAAGCTTTAGTTATACCTAGATGCTCTACATTCTTCGGTGTGACTCACTACGGGTATGTTGAGGGGTGTGGGGTGTCATATCTATTAGGATGAATCATTCCCAATTGTTTTTCTTAGCCACTTCGTTCCTGGGGAAACAATATTTATCATACCATCATTATAAGGTGCCATTCCAAATTCTCATTCTTAGACAATACTAATAGTAACATGTTAGGATGAGCCATTCTTAGTTCCCCTTTTATGTGTAACAAATAGCGCCCTTTGACTATGTTATAGATCTATCCAAATTCGTTTTTAAGTGCTTATACGAAGCTACATATATAATTTCTATTTTTATGTGTATTTATTTTTTTATCTTACCTTTTCATTTTTCCTCTTAACCTTTTCTTAAACACTTAATCAACATTTCTGTTCTCATGCGTTTATTTTACATCCTAACCTACTTCATCATTCCCTTTCTATTATTATCGGTTATTCATATCATTCTTAATTTACTTTTCTATTACCATTTTCTTCCTTTTTATTCCATTCTTTTAATTTGCATATATTTACACTTTTTCACTTTCATATCAACTTACTAGTCTTGTTAACATTTTTAACTTATTCTTTTCGTACTATATCATTCCTAAAACATAACAAATTTCACTAAACTGGAACTCGGTTTTACCCTCGATTATTGCAAGACCTATTTCTTTACCCAAAAAGGAAACTTTGCGCGATGTTTGAAATGTTAAGGAATCCTATTTATTAATTGAAATAGACAATACAAAATATAGTACCTATCCTTATTTTGCATATCTCATCCTTTTAGTATATTCATTCCTTATAATTTCATACATCGCAATTTATAAGATTTTAAACTAAATAAAATATGGAAATCCACATGCTCAAACATTTATTATAATGAGTTTAAATATTAACCAAATTCCAAAATATGAAAATAACTTATTTCATTCCTTCAATTTAAAGAATAATATTTTCCCACTTAGTTCTGATTTAGTGTTAAATAAGTTAGGCATAAATGAATTGTGCGAATAATTTCACATTTATTTTTATAGGTAACTTTTAATAATAACAATTTCAACTTATATCATACTTCCCGTTTGTATAATTCACTAAATAAATTGTAATTATTGAATTATTCAGAACAGAAAAACTTTACGATATATTATACCACTATATAAAAATATACTTTAACCACTCACTTGAAAGTTTTTCAAATCCACTGACTTCAATCTAGATTTATACCTATTATTTGTGTTTTCCCTTTTGAAATTCACTATTTTGATCCACAGTGGTTACTTGTATAGTTCTATTTGATTGGATTTAGAAGAGGCGAGATTTGGGTTCAAACTAACGGATTAAAGCTAGACTAGAAGATTAACTTTTTTGTGATCTGAACCAGTTCTAACCTTTGTTATATTATCCTCCAATTTTGAATCTGAGAATCCTAGATCTAAAATATCATATTTAGTGGTTTGAAAGAGAAAGAAAAATGAAAGAGCTTTTGCAGTCATTAAAATAAATTAAAGTGAAACCCAACATATTTATTTAAAAGGTTCAAAATTAGCAATAACCGTCGGGTGAAATTCTACCAGATATGGGACAAATAGGGCCTTAGATTAAAATTTCAATTTAAAGGCATGAGGATCGACCATCACTGTCAGCGTTTGACTTTTATGGTGGACCGCTGGTAGCCGGGACAACAATTATGCATGTACATTACACTCACACAAACACACACACACATACACACACACACACACACACACACACACACACACATATATATATATATATATATATATATATATATATATTCCTCTCCTTTCACTCAATGTATCTATATGCGTATCTACACGTAATTTATTCTAGTTAATTTATTTATAATTCTTATCCATCCTTCTAATAAACTTCCCTTGTTATCGAATTATGATGACTAGTCGTTAACTATGCAAATATTCCTTATTTTGAATTTTGAACGCCAATAATTAATTAATTTTATCTATTAATTAATAGCATATGTTGTAAATTATTTTCCTCTATTATTAATTGCAAACATTACAAACTAGTTTCTTCTACTGATTGTTTCCACATGTTATGTTCTAATTAGTTTCATTATTGGTTTCATACGTTACATTCTAACTTAATTGTTAATACTTATAAGAAATCAATTAATCTTAATTTATTAAATTACAAAATTTACACACGTAGTTATTTCCGACACCAAAACATCAAATGATCATGATGTAGCGACCCGAGAATTTAACACTAGAATTCAGACACTAATACATCTCGTGTCCAAAACTCCAGTATCGAAAACCTAGAAAGCTAATAGAAAGAAGTTAGAGGGTGAGAGAAGAAAGAAAGAAATATTAGAATAGAAGAATAAGAAGATCAGAGTCTCACAGCGGAATGGACAAAATATAATAATCAATAATATTTTATACGGAAATAACTATATATATATAATTACAACATCAAGGTATACATTCAGATCAATACAACACATGGCGGGAATAAACTAGTACCAGTAAATATATGGAATACGTCTCGATTTCACCTCCTTTTCTAAAGCTCCAAGCGATACCTAACTTGATAATATACTCGGTCTGACCCGAGCACATTTGAAGCAAAGCAAAATTCACCCGGATCAGTCTGGAATACTTTCAGTGATAAATTCATACAACAACCAACTTGTTTAACTTTGGAAATCCTTTTGAAAGAAAAGGATAATAGTAAGACCAGCCCACACATAAACACGGATGGTTTTTACCTTACTATAATTCAAAACATTTTGAAATCAATACCTTATTCTGATATTATAATAATGTCTAAATACAAATAGTTAGAATCTAGCAGAACGCTTGCATCTCATGCTCCACATATATAGTATACAATCAAAACTGCGGACGCTTATTGTAAATTGGATTCTGACTCTGACAAGGTATGGATCCACTTGCCGATAGTGTATGTCTAGAGAGGAATACACTGGGTTCAACAAGAACGTCTTGCAATCCGGCCACACATGACCGACCACTCATTTCTCTTGAGTGTATCGAATATATTGCCACCTTACGGCTTTTTGTCACAACCACCTTAGTTCCGGGGAGATACAGAAATAAAAAGAGGTAACAAATATGAATATTCTCTAGATGGTGACAATACACCCTAATGGGGGCGACCCACATAGCCATGCTGCCTGCCTGATTTTTGTCATTTCCCGGTTGATGAGGCTAAAGGTTTTAATCGACTTTTGAAACATCTGGCCACCATTTTCTTTTGAATCCCACATCGTCCAAACATGCCATCCAGGAACAGGATGAACCGAAGGCACCCTCCTACCACATCATAGGAATCACCCTATAGATCAGTAGCGAGTAGTCCTTGCAATCCGTAGATTTCAGTCACGACCGAATCTGTAACAACCCGTATTTTGATAACGTGTTATAACTATAAATCAAGGCAGAATTAATTTTTGAAATAAGAATCAAGGGCAACGGCTTACGCCATTACGTTCGTCTTGAAATTCTGCTTGGAAACGAGTCCGAGTTTTCGAAAATCGGAGTCCGTATGACCAAGTTATGACCTTTCAAAGTTCTCAGAAAATTTCAAGTTCAAAATAGCTCAGAATTCGAATTCAAATTTCGAATTCAAAAAACAGAACAGACTGGGAGGGAAATTTCCCGCCCAGGACCAGGTCGACCTAGGGGTCGACTATAGAGTCGACCTGCCCAGGACCAGGTCGACCATAGAGTCGACCTGGGGGTCGACTTGGTGATAGAACCCATTTTTGAGTCTGAGTTTGCTTTGATGTTTCTGGCCTCGTTTCTGTCTACATTCGTTGACCTGACCCTATATAAACAGCCCCAAACACTAGTCTCTCTACACAAAATTCTCTCTGACCTTATGCTGCTCTAATTCTGGTTGAAAATTTATAGAAAGGGACTTCTTCTTCTACGTCGAAACTACGTTAAGAGAATTGCTGATTTAGGGATTTCTGTTAGGACTCGACTAAGCATATAAAGATTCAACATCGACCTTCTTTTTCTAATTCTCGAACCACGATCTGTAAGCCCCAGTTATTTTTAGATTTAAACTGTAAATGTAATATGAACATGTTGTAAATTGAAATTGGACCTGTGTATGATGACTGTTTTACATCCATTCTTGTTCATCTTGGATCTTGACTTTTGGGTATATTACTATGACACTGATTTGGGGCCTATTCATGTTGTAAATGAAAAAGAAAACCCCCTCATATTATCATGCCTGCAATGTTGAATCTGTTATTAGTCACAAGTTTATGACTATCACCTTATGTCAACCGTTACCATGACTATCACCTTATGTCAACTGTTATCTTGACTAGTACCTTATTTTGCTAGATTTGGAATCTTTATGTTTGAGGCCGATATTCCATATGCTAGTAATGTTATAATCATTTATCTCAAGTCATACCATGCTATGCTAGTAATCACTTTTGCCACCTTATACCCGTCCCTTTTTATGTTATTCCCTAATTAGATTTATTTGTATCGATTCGAGTTTACGTGCGATGGGAATACGATTTGGGTAGATTAGGTAAAACATGAATTGGCTTTGAACTTGAATATGAACGTTATTATAACTTGAACCTGTATATGGACAAGAACTTGACATGAAATTTACATGAAACCTGACAAGCACCTAGACATGAATTTTGACATGAAAACTTGAACATGGACATGACACTTAGATAAACTTGAAAATGGCCAACTCGAGGTTGGGTTGAGTTTGCAGTGTAAATCTGCCCAGAACCGCCCGACGAATCCAGTGACTGCAAACAATAGGATCCAATGTGGGTAGTTGGTCATATCGCACGTAAAACCCGAGGTTAGACTATGTTGTGGCGTA
This sequence comes from Allium sativum, assembly GCA_030737875.1. Lineage (NCBI taxonomy): Eukaryota > Viridiplantae > Streptophyta > Magnoliopsida > Asparagales > Amaryllidaceae > Allium > Allium sativum. Next base: position 369,405,874 of record CM060920.1, read on the forward strand.
AATCTGCCCGGAACCGCCCGATAAATCCAGTGACCACAATAATTAGTCTAATGTGAGAGGTTGGGGTGCATTAGTGAATTAATGCCACATGATAGGGTTAAGTCATGAACCACTTGAATATACTTAACCAACTTGATACATGATTTGGATAGGGTTAAGTCACGAATTTGAATGACAACACTTAACCCATTAGAAACCCTAGTTACGCGGTCCTTTTCAGCAGTAACCCACTTAGATGTATCACGATACCCTTGGACTAGGCAGGGTGGGGCACGATTACTGGGCTGATTGTAAGCGACCAGAACGACGGCTGAGTAGGTGCGCCATTGTAGGTTCAGGCGGACTATGGTCGTGCACGTAATTAGGAGTTGTAAAAGCAGGCATTGGGCACCAGTAGGTTTACACTGTGCGTGCTTGATTCGTGTCGGTAGTTGGCACCATAGGGCTTGATACACCCTATGGTGGACCTAGCACAGGTGACTACATTTCAGGATAGGGCCATATGACACAGACACATGACGAGCTAGAACTTGTAGGGAGCCGATCGATTAGTAGATCGTACCGTAGGACCACGTAATGGGTCACTTCATGATATTGGGCCAAGGGATCATTTCATGATAAATACTTGACATGGGTTAGAACACTAGTACAGTTGGTGCAGCGAATCTTGAATATGCGATGCTAGACTTGAGTTATCTTGTTATCTTAATTATTATACCAGTCCTGTTATCATCCTTATGTTTGATTCCAGTTTTCACATGTCATGTTACCTTTACTAGTTTTTATACTGAAAGTCACTAGGGCTTACCAGTCTTATGACTGACCCTTTTCCTTTCGCCTCTTTTCTTTCGTCTTCCCCCCAGGTTCTCAGGGAGAAAACACTAGCTCTTAGCTTGGATTTAGCTTGCTTTCTGTCAGCTCATGTACGGTTTGGTCTTGAGCTACGCTATGGATGCACTTCTGCTATTTATGGGGAATAATTTACTTTTGTTATCTTAAGTTTATGCTTCTTTATTTGGAACTTGATGTAATGGAATAATTTTGTACCTTGGATATATGAGGTTTTGACTCTTTTCTTGAAAGTAAAAAAAATTTGGTTTTTAATTTCTATCGCTGCTTTATTTATATTCTGCCTTGTGATATCTCTGTGTATGTTTACCTAGATAATACTCCACCAAAACTAGTGCATTCCCTTTGTGAGTGACCCTAGCAGAGGTGGGGTGTTACATTTGGTATCAGAGCAGAAGGTTACCAGGCTAGGCAAAAGTTTTAAAAACCTTCTGAAACTATTTTCAAAACCATTTATAAAGAAGTATTTTTCAATAAAAGTTTTATGTTTAAAAAGGCTATTCCCCAAAAGCCATTAGCACTTCCTTTGTTTCCTCGTTTGAATCTTTTTCTTTTCGTTTTTCAGCATGTCTGATCTTAACCTTCCTGAGGGAATACCCGTACCTGGATGGTTCCGAAGGTACTTAGAAGCTAGGGCCAACGACGTGGGCCCGGCAGACATCCCTTCTCCTCCTCCCCCAGTGGCCGCAGTTCCTCCTCCTCCTGGTACCGCCTTTACCAAGATATGCAAAGACTTTAAAGCAATGGGCGGTAAGAACTTCGTTGGAACTGAAACCTTTGTTGAGGCACGAAACTGGCTAAAGGAGACGGAAGACTTGTTTATTATATTTGATGTGGAGGACCATAGGAAGGTTCAGTTGGCGGCATGGTTGTTGAAAGAGGAAGCTGCATTTTGGTGGGAAGTCACCAAAGCTACCAGGCCAATTGAGACTTGGGCAGACTTTAGAGAGAGGTTTGGGCTTAAATTCTTATCGTCAGCAGAAGAGAACCTTCAGATGGAAAGTTTCCTAGCACTCAAGCAAGGGGACATGTCTGTTAGGGAGTACGTGAATAAGTTTAATCAACTTGCTCGGTTCGGTTTGGACTTGGTCAACACGGCCTAGAAAAAGGCTGTACGCTTTGCTCGAGGATTGAACGAGCCACTACACAGTTTGGCCATAACTCATATACCCATGGGGGAGACCTTTGAAAGCTTGGTGGATATGGCTCTACTTCATGAGGAAGACAAGAATAGCAAGAAGGAGGTTAAGCCTAATGAGACTCAGAATAAGAAAGTTGACTTCAAGAAGGGAGGCAACAAGAATAACAAGAATAACAAGGGCAACAACAACAATAATAACAAGGCACGTGAGACAAGGAAATGTAACTTTTGTGATATTACGGGACATCTAGCTAAAGACTGTAGAAAGAAGAAGAGGGAGTTGGGTGAATGCTTTCATTGTGGAGATACTGGACACATCAGCAAGGATTGCCCTAAGAAGCAAGGACAGGGGCAAGGGCAGACCCAACGAGCAGGACCTTCTGGAGGGCAGTTGCATGCTCTCAACACCACTCCAGCACTTGACCGAGGTAGTAATATTTCCGTAGAAAGCCTTGTTTACATTTCTGACTTTCCTGTTCGAACCTTATTTGACTCTGGCGCATCGCATACTTTTATTTCTTCTGATATTGTTGAAAATATGCACCTAAGTACTAGTCTGGTTGAGGATCCCGTTATAGTTTCAAATCCAATTGGGGGCTCCGCCCATTTATCTATGATGTGTGTGGATTTGAGGATCTCTATCTTAAGCGTTGAATTCACGTGTAATGCTTATGTTCTCGGATTTATGGGATACGGTTTGATCCTAGGTATGGATTGGCTGTCCGATTATGGAGCCATTCTTGATTGTGAACAAAGGGTAGTGAGGCTCATGACTCGCCTTGGTAATACCCTTGAAATTTCTTGTAACCCTAAGGGTCCGGTTATGTTGTGTTATCTTGAATCTCTTGACTCGTCCGTCGATAATTTGCAATCTGTAAGAGTGGTCCGAGAATATCCAGATGTCTTTGATGAGGTGAGGGGGTTACCTCCTAAACGCGAGATAGACTTCTGAATTTATCTTGTTGATAATTCCAAGCCAGTTTCATTGCCCGTTAGGAACATGGCCCCGCGAGAAAGAAGAGAGCTCAGTAAACAAGTTAAGGAGTTGCTTGAGAAAAATTTCATAAGGCGAAGCATTTCTGAATGGGGTGCTCAGGTGGTATTCGCTACTAAGGCGGATAGTTCGCTTCGTCTAGGCGTAGATTATCGTGAGTTAAACAAGCTAACTAAGAAAAATAGGCACCCACTACCATGAATCGACGATTTGTTTGACCAGCTTGTGGGAGCATCTGTTTTCTCTCAACTCGATCTAGCCACAGGATTTCATCAGCTTAGAGTGGCTGAGGATAGCATTGACAAAACTGCGTTTAGGACTCTAGATGGATTCTTTGAATGGCTCATCATGCCGTTTGGGTTAACGAATGCACCCGCGTATTTTGTAGATTTGATGAGTAGGGTGTTTCGGGAGTTCCTTAACAAATTTGTAGTGGTTTTCGTAGACAATATTCTGATCTTCTCAAAGGATGAAGAGGAGCATGCTAGACATCTCAAGGAAGTCATGGATATACTTAGAGCACACCAGTTAAAGGCTAAGTTCTCCAAATGCCATTTTTGGAGGAAGGAAGTTCGATTTCTTGGACATGTAGTTTCTAAGCAAGGCATAGCCGTGGACCCCGCAAAGGTAGTTGCAGTGCAGACTGGAAAATTCCTAAGAACGCAATGGAGGTGAGAAGCTTTCTCGGTTTGGTAGGCTACTATAGGAAGTTCATTAAGGACTTCGCTAAGATTTTAGCCCCTCTTACTAGGTTAACGAAGAAAAACCTAGCGTTTGCATGGGACATAGAATGTGAGATTGCTTTTCAGAGACTTAAGAGAGCCCTCACCACAGCTCCAGTTTTGGCATTACCCGATGGAGGTAAGATGTTTACCGTGTACACAGATGCATGTGGCACGGGATTAGGCGCAGTCCTAATGCAAGAAGGGAAGTGATATGCTATGGGGGTAGGCAACTTAAAGTTCATGAGAAGAACTATCCCACACATGACTTGGAGTTGGCGGCGATCGTTTTCGCACTTAAATCTTGGCGCCATTATCTTCTTGGGGAGAGGTTCGAGCTGTATACCGACCACAAATCGCTTAAGTACCTCTTCTCACAGAAAGATTTGAATTTGAGACAACAGCGGGGGATGGAATTTTTGGCATCATATGACTTCGATATAGCTTATACCCCTGGCAAGGTTAATGTGGTGGCGGATGCGCTAAGTAGAAAAAGGTTGACTTTGAGCCCCTTGTTTGCTGAAAGGAAAAGCCTTGAGTTTATATCAACCTTTGATTTTGCACCTGCTGTTGAATCATTGGCTACTACGTTAGCATCTCTTGGGTTAAGACCTACACTTCTAGATCAAGTAGGGACTTCACAGAAGGAAGACCCACAGATAGTCGAAATCGTGGACAAGCTGATTAGTGGTGAGACGTCAAGTCACCTAAGTAGGTATGCCATAGATGACAAGGGATGGCTAAGGCGTGATGTAAGGCTATGTGTCCCACAAGTGGGAGACTTAGTAAGGAAAGTTCTCGAAGAGGCACACCACTCGAAGGTGACTATATATCCTAGAGGGGATAAGATGTACAGAGATATGATACGCATGTTCTTTTGGGCTGGGATGAAAAATGACGTGGCAGAGTTCGTTTCAAGGTGCATGGTATGCCAACAAGTAAAGACCGAGTCGAAGAAGCCCGGTAGGCTATTACATCCTTTGGAGGTTCCACAGTGGAAATGGGAGAGTATCTCGATGGATTTCGTGGATGGACTGCCTAGGTCAAGGAAGGGAAATACTAGCATATGGGTCATAGTTGATAGACTCACGAAAAGTGATCACTTCATTCCGGTGAAAAGCAAGAGGACCGCATCATGGCTAGCGTCTATTTACCTTCGAGAGATAGTACGGTTGCACAGGGTTCCTTCTAGTATAGTTAGTGATCGTGACCTGATTTTCACTAGCCAGTTTTGGAATAGTCTGCAAGAAGCAATGGGTACACGAATGAGTTTAAGCACGGCCTATCACCCACAGACGGATGGTCAAACCGAAAGGGTAAATAGGGTACTAGAGGATCTTTTGAGACTATGCATTCTTGACTTTGGTGGTACTTGGGAAGACCATCTTCCTCTCGTGGAGTTTGCATATAATAATAGTTACCAAGCTAGCATCGGAATGGCACCGTTCGAAGCCCTATATGGAAGACCGTGCAAGTCGCCAACTTGTTGGTAGGAGACGACAGACAGGCTTATACTTGGGCCCGACATGATAAGGGACACTTCTGAGAAGGTTGAGTTGATACGAAGACGAATGAAAACGGCCCAAGATAGACAGAAATCTTATGCGGACAAGAGAAGGACAGACCTAGAGTTCAAAGTCGGAGATATGGTCTTTATAAAAGTTTCTCCTTTACGCAATGTAGTTCGTTTTGGAGCGGTTGGAAAGCTAGCACCAAGGTTCGTAGGACCATTCCTTATCACTGAGAGGGTTGGGCGGATGGCCTGTAAGGTAGAATTACCCGAGAGGCTGGCCGGAGTACACAATGTCTTTCATGTCTCGCATCTCCAAAAGTGCTTGCATGAGTCGGCCGAAGTGGTTGAGCCAAGTATCCTTGAAGACGTAGAAGTGAAAAAAGAAGCAACATTGAGGCGAGTTCTGATTCGTACCTTAGGAACGGAGATTAAGAAGCTAAGGAATCGAGAAGTCAAGCTAGTTAAAGTGCAGTGGAGTGAAGCCCAAGAAGACGCAACTTGGGAAACCGAAGAGAAGATACGCGCGCTTTACCCATTTCTTTTTGAGGGTACATTCTCGATCTCTTTTTTTCCTACAAACTTGAAAACCTTTTCGTATCATGCTTTTACTGCCTACGTTTGTCTTGTTATCTTCTCGATCTTATCTTGAGAACCTTAGCTAGAACCATATGGATGTAAACATGTGATTGAAACATGTTATGGTTGATGTTTGCAAATGGTTGCAAGTGTTTGCAAGTGATTGCTAGTGGATGCATGACACACAGTAGGCACTAGATCGGCTCAGTCACATTTTCATGTTGCATATGCATGAGTGCTTATACTTGTACATGGATGGAACTTGTTATGATATCACTTGGATGTTGCATATGAATGAATGGTTGTGCACTCATGTAGAGATTATAAAGTATGTTAGGAATTTTTTCATACATGTTGGATTCATTACACTAACATATTTTGCATTAAGGAGGTTTACTGATTCAGTAACCGCCTGATCTTTTGCATTAGATAAGTACATATACACACACTTTCTGCATATGTTCATACAGCACTAGAAACCTTTTAAGGACAATGGTTGCTTGTGGATGATGTTTTGAGTAGATGGATGATGGATGGTAGGACACATCCTCCCTAACTTAGAGATTTCGGGGACGAAATCCTTTAAGGAGGGGAGAATGTAACAACCCGTATTTTGATAACGTGTTATAACTATAAATCAAGGCAGAATTAATTTTTGAATTAAGAATCAAGGGCAATGGGTTACGCCATTACGTTTGTCTCGAAATTCTGCTTGGAAACGAGTCCGAGTTTTCGAAAATCGGAGTCCGTATGACCAAGTTATGACCTTTCAAAGTTCTCAGAAAATTTCAAGTTCAATGTAATGACCCGCATAGCCGCAACATCAGAGTTGACTATATTCATCATACGTCCAACCCAAATATCACGAAAATACGAAACATTTTTTTTTGAAGAAAAGGGTAGAAAAAGAGCAGAAATAACAACACAGGATCTCAGTGGAACAAAATATAATATATCATAACTTTTGAAATACAAAATTTCAACTGTATAACATACACTTATCAGAATACAACACTTACAACACAGCGGAACAAAATTCTATATAACTAACGCTGAAGCCTCCTGCTCCTAGCTCCTTTATATAGATCTGTAAAATCCTGAACTACTTGACTGCCCATACAAATTTAGGCACCCAAGAGTTTAGGTAGAACAAAACAAAATAAACTCCAGGTCAGTCATGGGACTGGTATGAGTAAACAGTTTAAAACAGTTTCAGAAAACTAAATGATATCTCATAAGACTACGCCGTATAACACGGAACGGGTTTTTCCCTTATCAGAATCCAAACACTTGATTTAACTTTCAAAATCCTTTTGAAAGGAATAATAACTTTATATCAAACTCCTTTGATATTATAATAGTGTCTAAACCAAGTAAATACAATTTAGTGGAACGTTTGCATCTCACGTTCCACATATGTAATATACAATCAAAACCGCAAGCACGTATTGGGTAATGGATTTCTAACTACGACAAGGTATGGAACCACCTTCCGCTGGTATATCTCTAGAGGAGAATACACCTAGTTCAACAAGAACATCTTGCAACTCAGCCACACATGACCGACCACTCATTTGGCTTGAGTGTATCGAATGTATATCACCAACGGTTGGGATCAGCAACCGTTTCCCGAATGGGACAGCATCGAAAATAGATTTTTAGAAGTAAATGAAACTCTAGATCAGGTGATTATACACCCTAATAGGTGCGACCTACATAGCCATGCTGCCTGCCCGATTTTTGTCATTTACCAGATGTGAGGCTAGAAGCTACGCTTTATCATCATATCAGATTCACTTCGAATGCCACATTGTCAGATCCATCGAAAATCACTAATTGACGTCTACAACAGTACATTACGTGTTAGCTAAAGAAGTTTCCTTCTCCACTTCCACTCTTGGTACGGTTGAAGAAATCAATATACGTGACCTTTCTGGAAATACTCTGTCAGACATTCATCCATACAAGTCACCCAGGAACAGGATGAACCGAAGGCACAATTTCTATTAATAGAAAAAGTCCTTGCACTCTACTCCGTCTTCGATTATCTTCTTATAATCTGATTCGCAACGCTACTGCCAATACGGAGTGGTTCTTCGGATAATAATCCAACCGGTCTCTCCATATTGACAACTATGGTCAAAACTTCGATAGTCTGTGATTTAACTATCGAATAAAAACAAGTGTTTCAATAGTTGATGATTTAACTATCGAAGAAAACAAGTGTTCATCCAATTATCAAACAAATCACTGAGCCCTTATTTAATATTCCATTAATTAAATCACTTCTCTATTTCTTTACCAATATCTGTTAACCAAATATTTTCAATAACCATATTGGCCTTTTACGTTATTTGGAAAACATTTCCGAATATCGCCTTCCTTTATTTTCTAAACTTTAGAAAATATATGCTATTTATAATTGGAAAATATTCCAATTACTTATCTCTTTTCTGATCTCGTTTATTTCTATACTTAGGAAATATTTAACATCTTATTTCCAAACTTACACTTATTTGGGTTAAAACAGATGTTGTGTAAAACATCGTTATGACAACCCAAATACTATATTCAATTAACTCTTATTCAACATTGATCTTCGAGCCTGAAATCTTACTATTTATTAGTTAATAATGAAATCAATCAAGTTGGGGTATAACTACCTCTCAGACCTTGACTGAATAACAATTATAACGTCAAAACAGATATGACTACTTACTCGAATAATCAACACCATACAACTACTTATTCACCTTTAAACACGTATACACTTTCTCCTTCTATTCTTAAGAGATTTTATTCTTATACTTCCTTTTTATTTATACTGTTCTATTTCTAAGTTCGTTTCCTTATCGTCTTCTATATATATCGATACGTTGATTTCTAACTATCAAATTATCTTAAAAATATTCTAACTCCTTAAATTTCCGGAAAAATTCGCCATAACCTCCTTTGTACCGGGAGCATCGAGAAAATCCCGAAACTGCCACACAGGCCTTCTCCAATCAAAAAGAAAAAGAAAAGCCAAGTGGCTAGCCGATACGGCGCATAAAATCTCATATATGAATTAAATACGTACCTTTTTGTCGAGCATTCTATTTATTTCACTTCTATACTTTATTCCAAACCTGTCTCCTGTATATTTATACCTGTCCAATTTATTTTAACTATACCAATCGTTTTAACTTAATTTGTTAATTAACTCTTTAGTCTATTTCACTTTTATGTTTGAACATGACATGTTCAAATATATTTTAACTTGCTTACGAACCTAATCTAAGTCTAATTCTAATTCTTTAGCTCGTTTCCTTATCGACTTCTATATTCAAATTCCAATTTAATTCTATTTGAATTTTATATTCAATTTCTATTCAACTCCAATTGAATCCTATATTCAATTTTCCATTATTAACTCTATTGGAATCCTATATTCAATTTTCCATCATTAACTCTATTGGAATCCTATATTCAATTTCCATTATTTAAATCTTCTTTATTCAAATCTCATTTGAATTTCTATATTCAAATTCTATTTCAAACTTCGATATTCAAATTCTACTTCACTTTCGATATTCAAATCCTACTTCATTTTCGATATTCAAATTCTACATTTGACTTCTATTTGAATTTCTATATTAAAACCCTATTTGGATTTCTATATTAATTTTCTATTTGAATTTCTATATTCAAAGTCTATTTCAAACTTTCTTTATTCATTCTTTAAACAAGTCTCGATTTCAATTCCTTTTAAATCGATATTTCTACTTTTGGAAAAATAGATTTCCCTTTTCAATTTCACACATGTATTTTTATTTTTGAACTATACAATGTTAATTCTTTTCACTTTATTTATAAACTTCGTTTATAAAAGAACTATTTATAAACTTCGTTTATAAAGGAACTACTTGTTTTATTTCTTTAAAACAAGTTAATATTTCAAATCTATTTAAAAATTCAAATTCTATCTTAGAAAAATAGAATTTCCCATTTAAATCTCAAATATCCCTTTCAGGATATTTTAATAAATTATCGCTTAGGTCCAGTGATATTTTAAACAAACAAATCAACCAATTATTTATTTCAGGTTTTCTAACACATCATATATGACAGTATATATGCAAATAAATAATCAAACAGATAATATACTTTTGAGGAATCCCGTCGGATTCCTCCAACCTGTTTTTCTTGCATCCACAGACGTTAGTCAACATAGTAATACCCACCCTGCTTTGTGGCAGAATATCGCGGTATGAAGGTCATCCACTATCATAGCGTGGGGCGCATAGGGTAATCATCCGCTAATGAAACCGCGGGCATCCGCTAATGATACTGCGGGAACAATCCAATCATCAACCCAATATATATATATAATAGTTAAGCCTAAATAACTATATATATTTAAATCAACCAAACAACATTCAAACAAGCATAACAATTATTTTTAACGATATAAAAATAATTCTAAACAAACAGGTGAGATTTACTCACCGTGATTTTCCATTGTCGAATATTCATTTAACATTCTCTATCGTCTTGCCTTTCCATCTACTCAAGCGAAATCTTGAATGACATCTTTTCCTCATGTTTTTAATTCTTTCCTGATCCATCTCACTCTACTTCATCTTGCACTAAGCACCGGTAAACTCCTCTATAAGCCATTCATATACCGTCTAACTCCACTATAACATTAAACCAAACCTCGGCTGTCAATCCCACCTACCAAAATCAATGACATTTTACTGACTAAAATAAATAAATTATAATTTTAATTGACGTTTAAATTACCTTTTCGATCACTGCAACTGACAGGAGAAACTCATTGCCGTTACTTAGTTTACCCCATCCATCCTCACATCGCTTTTGATCCAAACCATCGGCATCTCCAAATCCTCTTCTCCGAATACAAATAAAGATCAACTTCCTTATACACCACTGCCAAACCCCACAACTCAACCCTCGCTGTTCAGACAGGATTCTTCCCTTGACATGCTATATTTTTGCCACCCTATCAACTCGGTTTGTTATTACCACAGCAAAACATGTGACTGCTTCTGCCACCAACAATCACAAGTCATCGAACTCCAGTTGCGCCATTTCAAGTAATCGAACTCCATTTTCTGCAATCGCCCTTCTGGCAAATCTGCCCCCTTATTCTATTCGCAACTGCTCCTGTCCATCGCTCCTCTTCTAGTCGCATCCCCTCAGACCCCTAAACACGTATGACCAAACTCAAGTTTGCAAATCAGAACGTCGTCGACCTCCAGAGCAGCTCGCGATTTACCCCATCGCGATTTTGATCGAACATAACTCCTTCAGAAAAGTCAAACAGAACCACGAACTCCCAAATACTGCTACAAAATCCTGAACCCTAAAAATCATCGCACCATAAACTATGTATACCCAGTTGAAGCTTTCAAGGAAAGGAGAGCAATGAATATGAAATTGATCGGTTTCATTGTGTCATTGATTTGTGAGGTTACAAGGTGCGGTTTATTTCGATTTAATAGAGAAAGGGACGGATTTAATTTATGAGGAAATGAAATGAAGAAAACAAATTAAAAGGGGGAAGGAGTGTCGTGATTATATAAAGGAAGGGTGTAGTTATGAAAGGAACAGCAAGGCCAAAAATTGGAAGGTGAGAGAAGGCCACAGTATATGGTTAGTTGGAAGAAGGAGATCCACTTAATTTTATTTAATTATTTTAGTTTTGGACTAAACCGATACGATTTTATTTAATTTAAAATACTTAGGATTCTGAACTCCTTTTCGAACGCAACAACAGGCGTTTCTAGAGTTTACCCACTATTCCGAACTCATTGGAATAAGTATCGAAACCCCATTTGATCATATGGAGAAGATATTAATTGAAATTGATTTAAATTAAATTTCAAACCATTTAAATTCTTCGATAATAATGTCATCATTATTATCGTTTATATTCGAATTAGAATTTCCACAGATCATTTGAATTATCTTGATTCAGCTCTAACTTCGAATTTATATATTTGTTGTTTTCCTATTCGTCTATTTAATATATTTCGATTTTAAATCGAAATCGATTATTAAATTGATAACTCAATATAAAATTCCATTTATATCATCTACCCAATATTCAAATCTGTATTAAATATTTAAAATTAACCCATAAGGATCCGGGTCATTACAATCTTCCCCACTTAAAATAATTTCGTCCTAGAAATTGCTAAGGTAGGAAAAGTGCTACAAACCCATTTATCTTTTCAAAATTTATTTATGTTGATACTCAACATTTCAAACTTCCTTACGTAACTCTCTTTCGAATAAATCCCTATTCGATAATTCCTCCCTTCGAATAACTATATTCGATAATCCCTATTCAATTTACTCTTATCAATTTACTTTATTGGGTTTAACTCTTATCGATTAATCCTATTTGATTAGCTCTTTTCACTTAACTCCTTCCGAATAAGCTATATTTGATAACTCCTTTAACTCTATTCGAATTTACTATATTCGAATAACTAATATTCGGTAACTCCTTTTATTCTATTTGAATAACTAATATTCGATAATTCCTTTTATTGTATTCGAATAACTAATATTTTATTTAACTCCATTCGCTTGACTCTAAATCGCAGCGATCACAATGGTTACGCCTGATTCCCTTAGGAAACATCCGACCGCTCTAGGCTATCTGCAGCCTTGCGAATTACGCTAGCAGTCGTACGAAATGACAACTTATCCTGAGTAACTATGTTTGACTAACTCTATCTCAATAACTATATTCGATCCACTTTAATTGAATAACTAACATTCAATTAAATCCTAATTCGATTAACTATGTTCAATTAACTCTATCTGGTTAACTCTTAATTTGAATAAAAAATATTCGATAACTTCTAATTGAATAACTAATATTCAATTAACTCTACGGATTAACCCTAACTGATTAACTCTAACTGGTTAATTCTTACTATAATTGATTTATTCTAACTCTAATCGACTTCTCCTATTCGAATAACTCCTATTGGATAACGTTTATTCATTTATAAAGATTTACTTTTAGTAACGGTTCTTCACTTTATAAATGTTCTTTTTAATAACGTTACTTCACTTATACAAGTGTTGTGTACCCTTTCTATTTAAAAATATCGGTGTTAAAAACCAATATCTCTTCTCTATATAAGTTCAGACTTATATATTCCATTTACCGAATGATAAATATTTAATTTAATTTATAAACTGTTATTTATAAATTAATCTTTTCTATTTATCTGTTAAAATAGATTTCCATTTTCTATTCATTTTCTAAATATTCCTTTGATTAAATTCTATTTATTTAACAAATAAATATCTCATTTATAACATTCTATTTATTCTCTATAAATAAATATTTCCATTTAATCTATTTGTAAATCTTTTTACAAATATTCCCTTTTAAATTCTATTTGTAAAAGTATTTACAAATATTTCTCCTTCTTTGTTTACACATAACTTCCTTTGTATTTGTTTTACAAATATAATTCCTTTATATTTGTTTTTACAAATATATTTTCTCTTTAACTCTTTTGGTTTCTCCTTTATTCACACCCAATTCATATTTCATTCACATTGATTTTACTCAATTTATTCATTTCGATCCATTTAACTTACTTAAGTTAAATTTAATTTCAATCATTCAAATTCCCATTAACTAGTTGCTAATTAACCGTTTTGCCTATTTCACCCTTTTTATTTGAATATAACTTGTTCAAATATATGTCAACTTAATTATAAACTAATCTAATTATATTTTCAGCTCGAGTTATATATTCGATTTCGAATATAAATTCTCAATCTCTTTAACTTATCCAAAAACCCAATTTCGATTCAAATTTCCTCTAACTAATTATTCTCAGTTAATTCTATTTAACCATTCAAAATATGATTTTTGTCTTAAAAATTATTTCACTTACTTCACTGGAGTTCATATTTATTTTATATCTCCAGTCTGGATTTTTCTAATGCCAATTCAGATTTTATTTCCTAAAAATCCTTTTATTTATTTAATTAAACCGTTATGGTTTTATAATGGTTCTGGCGCTGTTTTTCTAAAAATTTGATTTTGACATAACTCAAAATCTGTACGACGAAATCCAGATTTTTCTCTTTCATTAGAAAACTATTGTTCAATCGGTCCCGACGATTCTTGTTTCAAAGAATTCCGACTTCAATTTAGTTCTGTATACTAAATTGAAGTTCGAATCGCCAATTTACGAACTGTCGCGCTACGGTGAGCTCGTTTTAATTATATTTATAAATATAAACGTTTTAACTTTGTTTATAATAAATTCAACTCCATTCTGATATATTTTTAATATATATCAGATCCATTTCACATAATATTCCCGATCTATTTCACTTCTATTTGAAATTCTATATTCCAATTCCCATTTCAAAATTCCTTTGAAGTAATATAAATATATACATATATTTATCTCTATCTCAAATTCAAAACATTTGAATTTTCAAACAACTTGTTTTCTTTTAAAACAAATTTTCCATCAAAACTTTTCTAAGGCAGCAATTCATCACTTAGAAACTCGAAAATGAACACTGATGATGTTGCGACCATCATCAGAATTATTTCCCAGCCACTGAAGTGAGTTCAATGCTTTATCATATTCAAAATCCATTCAAATGATTTTTATTCAAAAATTCTTCCAAAATAAAGCTATATTATTTTAATAAAATTCGGAAAATATTTTCCAACTTCCGAGGATTTTAAATTCTGAATTCTGGTTGGAATTCAATTTCAATTTATCACATTTGTATATTTGATTTCATATACAAATTCCATTGGTTATATATAACTATTTCAGTTTTTATAATCTAATTCGATTATAATCCTAACAATCAACTCAACTATTTAAAACAATATCGTGTCCAATCTCCTGTTCAAGTGTTCATAAACTCCTATCGACATCGTGGCGTCCCACGATTCGATCAGAATCCATAATTCACTCAACAGACTAGTCAACACAATATAAAACAGTTTTTATATCAAATAAAAAATACGCTCTCTCGTATACATACACTCTACTCATTCTAGGATACTACTGATCCTATCTCTAATGAGCACAACTCCACAAAGCCTAGGTATTCGTTCAACCTAAGCTCTGATACCAACTGTAATGACCCGCGATTTTGTTTCAAGTAGGCTTTGCAACCATCCTCTCCACATCCTCCCAAAGTAGCAGGGTAATACCCCACCGTGACTTATATTGGTACCCCAGCACCACATTTTACGGCCAGCCTTTCGACTTCACAACCAACCCTCATTTTCGGGACATGTAGGAGTAAGAGTCTCCCGTTCGCCACCTAACGAAAAGCGAGAACCCCCTATCATACGATACATGCCCCAAGCACGCAACATGGACGGGTATGAGTAAACAGTTTAAAACAGTTTCAGAAAACTAAATGATATCTCATAAGACCACGCCGTATAACACGGAACGGGTTTTTCCCTTATGAGAATCCAAACACTTGATTTAACTTTCAAAATCCTTTTGAAAGGAATAATAACTTTATATCAAACTCCTTTGATATTATAATAGTGTCTAAATCAAGTAAATACAATCTAGTGGAACGTTTGCATCTCACGTTCCACATATGTAATATACAATCAAAACCGCAAGCACGTATTGGGTAATGGATTTCTAACTACGACAAGGTATGGAACCACCTTCCGCTGGTATATCTCTAGAGGAGAATACACCGAGTTCAACAAGAACATCTTGCAACTCAGCCACACATGACCGACCACTCATTTGGCTTGAGTGTATCGAATGTATATCACCAACGGTTGGGATCAGCAACCGTTTCCCGAATGGGACAGCATCGAAAATAGATTTTTAGAAGTAAATGAGACTCTAGATCAGGTGATTATACACCCTAATAGGTGCGACCTACATAGCCATGCTGCCTGCCCGATTTCTGTCATTCACCGGATGTGAGGCTAGAAGCTACGCTTTATCATTATATCAGATTCACTTCGAATGCCACATTGTCAGATCCATCGAAAATCACTAATTGACGTCTACAACAGTACATTACGTGTAAGCTAAAGAAGTTTCCTTCTTCGCTTCCACTCTTGGTACGGTTGAAGAAATCAATGTATGTGACCTTTCTTGAAATACTCTGTCAGACATTCATCCATACAAGTTACCCAGGAACAGGATGAACCGAAGGCACAATTTCTGTTAATAGAAAAAGTCCTTGCACTCTACTCCGTCTTCGATTATCTTCTTATAATCTGATTCGCAATGCTACTGCCAATACGGAGTGGTTCTTCGGATAATAATCCAACCGGTCTCTCCATATTGACAACGATGGTCAAAACTTTGATAGTCTGTGATTTAACTATCGAATAAAAACAAGTGTTTCAATAGTTGATGATTTAACTATCGAAGAAAACAAGTGTTCATCCAATTATCAAACAAATCACTGAGCCCTTAATTAATATTCCATTAATTAAATCACTTCTCTATTTCTTTACCAATATCTGTTAACCAAATATTTTCAATAACCATATTGGCCTTTTACGTTATTTGGAAAACATTTCCGAATATCGCCTTCCTTTATTTTCTAAACTTTAGAAAATATATGCTATTTATAATTGGAAAATATTCCAATTACTTATCTCTTTTCCGATCTCGTTTATTTCTATACTTAGGAAATATTTAACATCTTATTTCCAAACTTACACTTATTTGGGTTAAAACAGATGTTGTGTAAAACATCGTTACGATAACCCAAATACTATATTCAATTAACTCTTATTCAACATTGATCTTCAAGCCTGAAATCTTACTATTTATTAGTTAATAATGAAATCAATCAAGTTGGGGTATAACTACCTCTCAGACCTTGACTGAATAACAATTATAACATCAAAACAGATATGACTACTTACTCGAATAATCAACACCATACAACTACTTATTCACCTTCAAACACGTATACACTTTCTCCTTCTATTCTTAAGAGATTTTATTCTTATACTTCCTTTTTATTTATACTATTCTATTTCTAAGTTCGTTTCCTTATCGTCTTCTATATATATCGATACGTTGATTTCTAACTATCAAATTATCTTAAAAATATTCTAACTCCTTAAATTTCCGGAAAAATTCGCCATAACCTCCTTTGTACCGGGAGCATCGGGAAAATCCCCAAACTGCCACACAGGCCTTCTCCAATCAAAAAGAAAAAGAAAAGCCAAGCGGCTAGCCGATACGGCGCATAAAATCTCATATATGAATTAAATACGTACCTTTTTGTCGAGCATTTTATTTATTTCACTTCTATACTTTATTCCAAACCTGTCTCCTGTATATTTATACCTGTCCAATTTATTTTAACTATACCAATCGTTTTAACTTAATTTGTTAATTAACTCTTTAGTCTATTTCACTTTTATGTTTGAACATGACATGTTCAAATATATTTTAACTTGCTTACGAACCTAATCTAAGTCTAATTCTAATTCTTTAGCTCGTTTCCTTATCGACTTCTATATTCAAATTCCAATTTAATTCTATTTGAATTTTATATTCAATTTCTATTCAACTCCAATTGAATCCTATATTCAATTTTCCATTATTAACTCTATTGGAATCCTATATTCAATTTTCCATCATTAACTCTATTGGAATCCTATATTCAATTTCCATTATTTAAATCTTCTTTATTCAAATCTCATTTGAATTTCTATATTCAAATTCTATTTCAAACTTCGATATTCAAATTCTACTTCACTTTCGATATTCAAATCCTACTTCATTTTCGATATTCAAATTCTACATTTGAATTCTATTTGAATTTCTATATTAAAACCCTATTTGAATTTCTATATTAAATTTCTATTTGAATTTCTATATTCAAAGTCTATTTCAAACTTTCTTTATTCATTCTTTAAACAAGTCTCGATTTCAATTCCTTTTGAAATCGATATTTCTACTTTTGGAAAAATAGATTTCCCTTTTCAATCTCACACTTGTATTTTTATTTCTGAATTATCCAATGATAATTCTTTTCACTTTATTTATAAACTTCGTTTATAAAAGAACTATTTATAAACTTCATTTATAAAGGAACTACTTGTTTTATTTCTTTAAAACAAGTTAATATTTCAAATCTATTTAAAAATTCAAATTCTATCTTAGAAAAATAGAATTTCACTTTTAAATCTCAAATATCCCTTTCAGGATATTTTTATAAATTATCACATAGGTCCAGTGATATTTTAAACAATCAAATAAACCAATTATTTATTTCAGGTTTTCTAACACATCATATATGACAATATATATGCAAATAAATAATCAAACAGATAATATACTTTTGAGGAATCCAGTCGGATTCCTCCAACCTGATTTTCCTACATCCACAGACGTTAGTCAACATAGTAATACCCATCCTGCTTCGAGGCAGGATATCGCGGTATGAAGGTCATCCACTATCATTGCGTGGGGCGCATAGGGTAATCATCCGCTAATGAAACCGCGGGCATCCGCTAATGATACTGCGGGAACAATCCAATCATCACCCCAATATATATATATATATATATATATGTAATAGTTAAGCCTAAATAACTATATATATTTAAATCAACCAAACAGCATTCAAACAAGCATAACAATTATTTTTAACGATATAAAAATAATTCTAAACAAACAGGTGAGATTTACTCACCGTGATTTTCCATTGTCGAATATTCATTTAACATTCTCTATCGTCTTGCCTTTCCATCTACTCAAACGAAATCTTGAATGACATATTTTCCTCACGTTTTTAATTCTTTCCTCCATCTCACTCTACTTCATCTTGCACTAAGCACCGGTAAACTCCTCTATAAGCCAATCATTTACCGTCTAACTCCACTATAACATTAAACCAAACCTCGGCTGTCAATCCCACCTACCAAAATCAATGACATTTTACTGACTAAAATAAATAAATTATAATTTTAATTGACATTTAAATTACCTTTTCGATCACTGCAACCGACAGGAGAAACTCACTGCCGTTACTTAGTTTACCCAATCCATCCTCACATCGCTTTTGATCCAAACCATCGGCATCTCCAAATCCTCTTCTCTGAATACAAATAAAGATCAACTTCCTTATACACCACTGCCAAACCCCACAACTCAACCCTCGCTGTTCAGACATGATTCTTCCCTTGACATGCTATATTTTTGCCACCCTATCAACTCGGCTTGTTATTACCACAACAAAACATGCGACTGCTTCTGCCACCAACAATCACAAGTCATCGAACTCCAGTTGCGCCATTTCAAGTAATCGAACTCGATTTTCTGCAATCGCCCTTCTGGCAAATCCGCCCCCTTATTCTATTCGCAACTGCTCCTGTCCATCGCTCCTCTTCCAGTCGCATCCCCTCAGACCCCTAAACACGTATGACCAAACTCAAGTTTGCAAATCAGAACGTCGTCGACCTCCAGAGCAGCTCACGATTTATCCCATCGCGATTTCGATCGAACATTACTCCTCCAAAAACGTCAAACAGAACCGCGAACTCCCAAATACTGCTACAAAATCCTGAACCCTAAAAATCATCGCACAATAAACTATGTATACCCAGTTGAAGCTTTCAAGGAAAGGAGAGCAATGAATATGAAATCGATCGGTTTCATTGTGTCATTGATTTGTGAGGTTACCAGGTGCGGTTTATTTCGATTTAATAGAGAAAGGGACGAATTTAATTTCTGAGGAAATGAAACGAAGAAAACAAATTAAAAGGGGGAAGGAGTGTCATGATTATATAAAGGAAGGGTGTGGTTATTGAAAGGAGCAGCGAGGCCAAAAATTTGAAGGTGAGAGAAGGCCACGGTATATGGTTAGTTGGAAGAAGGAGATCCACTTAGTTTTATTTAATTATTTTAGTTTTGAACTAAACCGATACGATTTTATTTAATTTAAAATACTTAGGATTCTGAACTCCTTTTCGAACGCAACAACAGGCATTTCTTGGGTTTACCCACTATTCCGAACTCATTGGAATAAGTATCGAAACCCTATTTGATCATATGGAGAAGATATTAATTGAAATTGATTTAAATTAAATTTCAAACCATTTAAATTCTTCGATAATAATGTCATCATTATTATCGTTTATACTCGAATTAGAATTTCCACAGATCATCTGAATTATCTTGATTCAGCTCTAACTTCGAATTTATATATTTATTGTTTTCCTATTTGTCTATTTAATATATTTCGATTTTAAATTGAAATCGATTATTAAATTGATAACTTAATATAAAATTCCATTTATATCATCCACCCAATATTTAAATCCGTATTAAATATTTAAAATTAACCCATAAGGATCCGGGTCATTACATTCAAAACAGCTCAGAATTCGAATTCAAATTTCAAATTCAAACCACAGAACAGACAGGGAAGGAAATTTCCCGCCCAGGACCAGTTCGTCCTGGTGGTCGACTATAGATTTGACCTGCCCAGGACCAGGTCGACCATAGAGTCGACCTGGGGGTCGACCTGGTGACAGAACCCATTTTTGAGTCTGAGTTCGCTTTGATGTTTCTGGCCTCGTTTCTGTCAACATTCGTTGACCTGACCCTATATAAACAACCCCTAACACTAGTCTCTCTACACAAAATTCTCTCTGACCTTATGCTGCTCTAATTCTGGTTGAAAAGTTAGAGAAAGGGATTACTTCTTTTACGTCGAAACTACGTTAAGAGAATTGCTTATTTGGGGATTTCTGTTAGGACTCGACTAAGCATATAAAGATTCAACATCGACCTTCTTTTTCTAATTCTCGAACCACGATCTGTAAGCCCCAGTTATTTTTAGATTTAAACTGCAAACGTAATATGAACATGTTGTAAATTGAAAGTGGACCTGTGTATGATGACTGTTTTACATCCATTCTTGTTCATCTTGAATCTTGACTTTTGGGTATATTACTATGACACTGATTTGGGGGCATATTCATGTTGTAAATCAAAAAGAAAAACCCCTCATATTATCATGCTTGCAATGTTGAATCTGCTATTAGTCACAAGTTTATGACTATCACCTTATGTCAACCGTTACCATGACTATCACCTTATGTCAACTGTTATCTTGACTAGTACCTTATTTTGCTAGATTTGGAATCTTTATGTTTGAGGCCGATATTCCATATGCCAGTAATGTTATAATAATTTATCTCAAGTCATACCATGCTATGCTAGTAATCACTTTTGCCACCTTATACCCGTCCCTTTTTATGTTATTCCCTAATTAGATTTATTTGTATCGATTCGAGTTTACGTGCGATGGGAATATGATTTGGGTAGATTAGGTAAAACATGAATTGGCTTTGAACTTGAATATAAACGTTATTATAAGTTGAACCTGTATATGGACAAGAACTTGTCATGAAATTTACATGAAACCTGACATGAAACTCGACATGAATTTTGACATGAAAACTTGAACATGGACATGACACTTAGATAAACTTGAAAATGGCCAACTCGAGGTTGGGTTGAGTTTGCAGTGTAAATCTGCCCGGAACCGCCCGGCGAATCCAGTGACTGCAAACAATAGGATCCAATGTGGGTAGTTGGTCATATCGCACGTAAAACCCAAGGTTAGACTATGTTGTGGTGTAAATCTGCCCGGAACCGCCCGGCAAATCCAGTGACCACAATAATTAGTCTAAAGTGAGAGGTTGGGGTGCATTAATGAATTAATGCCACATGATAGGGTTAAGTCATGAACCACTTGAATATACTTAACCAACTTGATACATGATTTGGATAGGGTTAAGTCACGAATTTGAATGACAACACTTAACCCATTAGAAACCCTAGTTATGCGGTCCTTTTCAGCAATAACCCACTTAGATATATCAAGATACCCTGGGACTAGGCAGGGTGGGGCACGATTACTGGGCTGATTGTAAGCGACCAGAACGACGGCTGAGTAGGTGCGCCATTGTAGGTTCAGGCGGACTATGGTCTTACACGTAGTCTGGAGTTGGAAAAGCAGGCATTGGGCACCAGTAGGTTTACACTGTGCGTGCTTGATTCGTGTCGGTGGTTGGCACCGTAAGGCTTGATACACCCTATGGTGGACCTAGCACAGGTGACTACATTTCAGGATAGGGCCGTATGACACAGACACATGACGAGCTAGAACTTGTAGGGAGCCGATCGATTGGTAGATCGTACCGTAGGACCCCGTAATGGGTCACTTCATGATATTGGGCCAAGGGATCATTTCATGATAAATACTTGACATGGGTTAGAACACTAGTACAGTTGGTGCAGCGAATCTTGAATATGCGATGCTAGACTTGACTTATCTTGTTATCTTAATTATCATACCAGTCCTGTTATCATCCTTATGTTTGATTCCAGTTTTCACATGTCATGTTACCTTTACTAGTTTTTATACTAAAAGTCTCTAGGGCTTACCAGTCTTATGACTGACCCTTTTCCTTTCGCCTCTTTTCTTTCGTTTTCCCCCCAGGTTCTCAGGGAGAAAACACTAGCTCTTAGCTTGGATTTAGCTTGCTTTCTGTCAGCTCATGTACGGTTTGGTCTTGAGCTATGCTATGGCTGCACTTCTGCTATTTATGGGGAATAATTTACTTTTGTTATCTTAAGTTTATGCTTCTTTATTTGGAACTTGATGTAATGGAATAATTTTGTACCTTGGATATATGAGGTTTTGACACTTTTCTTGAAAGTAATAAAAATTTGGTTTTTAATTTCTACCACTGCTTTATTTATGTTCTTCCTTGTGATATCTCTATGTATGTTTACCTAGATAATACTCCACCAAAACTAGTGCATTCCCTTTTGTGAGTGACCCTAGCAGAGGTGGGGTATTACAGAATCATTGTTAACTCTAGGGATCAGTCAAAGGTGTTTAACAATAGTCCTTCCGTTTATGAAGATTTACGGTCTTCAATTGCTCCATCTTCAATCAGCATCTTCGACGTATTCGTATTTATTGGTCGGGATGGTTTTCGAATATAAATTCTATCCCAGTCTTTCCATACCAATAACGTTGGGTCAAATTTTCATAGTCGGTTATTTAACTATCAAAATAAACAACCATAAAAATAAACAAATCCACTGGTTTATTATACAGAATCACTTGGCCAAAATGATATATTTGTTTAAATATATCAATATTCTCAAATCCCGTTTACCTATATACCTAGAAAATATCTTAAATTCATATCTAATTTAACCTACAAGTATCCTTTCAAAACATTTCTATAACACTTCTTATTATCTTATCGATTCAGCTTACCATTCATGAATCAATCATTACGACATCTTCTTTGGCTTCGTTATTTGAACACCAACATCACCACTCATCCTTTTAGAATAAACACATTTAAATCTCATTTATTAACCTTAAAAATACCATTTTATTTCCGCTAATCTCCTTTTTATTTCTTTTATTATGGGGATATTATTTCATACCCCCAAGCCCCTTTTTATTTCTTTTTATTTTGGAATCTCATTATATATATATATATCCAAATCCTTCAAATAATGTTATACTTTTATTTTCCCAAAATAATTTAATCTAACATCCTCACCATTACGACTAATATCATCTTTTGATAATCCTGAAGTTGTTCAAGTTGGGGTATTTTAATTACCTCTCAGACCTTGATCAACAACGTTCTTATATATATCAGTTGTAATACAAAAAAACTGGTACTCATTTCCCATATCATAAAAAATCCCATTTTTTATTTCATCTTGATGAAATATCATATCTTCTTTAAAATAGCGGCTCTATATCGCATCTTTATAACTTATCTCGTTTAACTATTCAAACTTGGGTTTACGTTTGATTCCTCATTTCATACCTCCACTAGTTCCTAACCGTAAATTAGTCAGAAAATAATTCCCTAAATATTTACCCCGAAGGTTGAAACCAACATCAGATCAATATTCAGAATATCAGTTATCCCGACTGATTCCCAGTTAAGTTCTACTTCTTAAATTTCCAATCTTGGCTTTTCCTTTATTCAAATGTCACTCCTAATAACTTGGTCCATTTATATATTCAAAAATACTTGGGTTTTATAATTTCGTATAATTTGGATTCATAGAATCCAATTAAATATAATTCAGAAAAATCAAGTTACAACTTCGATCCCACATTATTAAATCGCCTTATTAACTATAAACACAACTTTAAAATTTACAAACTTTCCTTACTATATTTTACATTCCAAATTATCACTTTAATTATTATCAAACGACTAATAATCAAGTTTCAACATTTATTTAAATAAAACTGGGTTACTTAACCATTAACTACCCCCTTTAAATTAATGAACTAATTTAATAAACAATTTCAGTTAATGAAGCTAACTTGTTCAACTCTAAACATGATTAACTTGTTAGTCAATCGTTATTGATCTTTCCATTTAAATTAATTAATAATTCTATTCACTTTGATTTTTATTAAATCAATATTTATATAAACAAATTCTAATTGTTACATTAATTCTGGTCACTTGAATTAGCTAAATAAAATCGTTTAACAATCACTTAATAAGCACGTGCTTCGCGCATGGTAGATTTTGGTACCAAAACGGTAATTTTTGGTTAAACCAATCAATGTATTTATATGGTTGGTTTATTCCCTTTTTAGAACATCATTTAAAATAATAATATATTTTAAAATCTACATTCTGTTAAATAAATTCCATAATTTCATTTCTAGCGATTCACCTGACGGTGAATCGATCTTTATAAAACGGTGTATATCTGGGCCACCTGCTATTTATTCCGTAATCAATACTATATATTGATTCAAAGCTCAACCACAATCTATAACCAACAGGGTTTTAAAGTCAACGGGTTTTAAACAGTTCATATAAAAAATATGAAATAACAACATACTAAATATTTGAGGAATCTGGTTTGATTTCTCCTACCTGTCCTTCACTGCATCATAGATCGGCATATAATTTGTAACAGCATATGATTTTAATTTGAATATATTAACCGACGATAACATAATTTACATCAACCATATAAATCAACCATAGGCATTCAAGGCATCCAATCAACCAATTATCAATGATTTAATCTAATTATATGACTTTAGCACATCCTAGTATTTCAGAAATGTGTGAGAATTAACTCACCTTTATTTTCGATTGTCGGTGAATTCGAGTTGTCCATTTAATTTTAAACGAACGTTTAAAATAAATTAGAACTCCAAGTGCTTCCAAATCTCTCTGAATCAGCTCAGTAATGTGGTATTCTTGACTGCGATTCAAATGGATCCGGTTGTGCCCAATTCTGTGCACGTATGATAAAGCGATGCACATTCAAGTTTACTATTCTATTTAAATTTTCTAATTAATAACAAAATATAATTATATCTTAAATTATGTTTATTACTTGGTCAACCTTTATCCTTGGGTTACTTCCTCCTTCACTATCCAAATATTTTGTTCAAGCTTCAACCCATTTTGCCGAGATCCCTTATTCCATATATATATATATATATATATATATATATATATCTTTTGTAATGGAAAGCCGATGCCCATACTGTCCAGCCCATCATGTTCACAGCCTTTCTTTCCATCTCAGTCTAAACGTTCCAATCCTTTTTGTTTTATTTTCATAGAGACCAAGCCCAACAGCATCATACCAGCCCACCTGCGAGTTTCCTTCTTCTCGCGCATACATTTCTTCTCAAAATAAAATATGCTATACCATTATTTACCCCCTTTTCATGCAAATACTGCTCACCCAAATACTTCATCCACGTACGTACAATAACGCCTGCCTACAGTACTTCATCCACGCATGTATAAACCTGCTACAGGAATTTCTTCCATCAATATTTACCGACGCCGAACCATTTCTAGACAACTCCACCATGCAAAATGCTACAGCCCATCCCCTTGTATTGTTCTTGGCCGAAGTTGCTACCAACAATCCACAAAACACTTTCTTCTTCCTGACCATTATTTTCGAAACCACCCAGTTTTTCCCCACTCCTTCGTTTTACTTTTCTCCTACAATTTCAAGTCACTTATCTCCTCCTGTAACCAAACATTAACCATGCTACTTCGTTTAAACGCACACTTGCACCTCCAGGCTCCAGCTATGCCACCTTGAAGTTCTCCTCGATATTAACTCCTTCCTGTAATTATCAAAGCCCAGTTCTTTGTCTATAAAACTTCTTCAATGTAAAAAACAAACAACCGCTCCCTGAACAAAAAGCACCGCCACCACTGACATTTGAGCCCACCGCAATATCCGCCAGCAACCACACTGATCCCATTGCAGTGCCTGACGTCACTCTCCATGCATCTACTGCTTTGAACCCGAGCCGACATCCCCTGTTAACCACGAACCATGCTATTCTCATGACAGTCCACCATACTTCATGTAAGTTTCTCCCATCCAATTCATGAAAACAACCCCATATTCTACTGTGAACGCAACTTCCCTCCCCCACGCACTTCTTATAATCTGCACCTACCTTCTTCATTTACTCCTGCCATTTCTGATACTTTAAGCTCACCTCTTCCCTTCACCTCACAACTAAATTCCACATCAATTTCACTAGTATTTCTCTCTTTAGTTCCTCTTCATCACCATACCCTCAACTTCCATCTCGCCCTCATCATACAAATTGCCACGGCTGCTACTTCTCAAGCTATAGTGAAAGTTGCGCCGTTTCTAACACCGAATCGCACCAAAATTGGTCACGTGGGTCTCCTCGCTATCAGGAACCTTGTAGTGATCTTCATTCAACTCAGTTTTGCTCCAGTCACTTGGCGTGCTTTGCCCAAGCTCATGGTGTTCGCGGATCAGTTGCAGGGATTTACGCGAGTTAAATTTAGAACAAATAGAGGGGTGTACGGCTCGATATCAAGATTTTTTATGGAGTAAGTGCATGGAATAACTTTTTTTTTAAGATCTGCGTTTATCCATTGAAAGGAGGAAAAGAACCAAAATATACAGAGGCTTATATAGTTGCAGAAACGTGAAAAGGAGGAGGATCGATGGTTTGGCACGCAAGGTATTCAAATGGTTTGGCACGCAAGTAATTGTAATAGCTTGGTCATCACCTATATAGTAGGATAGGGTAGCTGTGTTTTCTGTATTCTTCACTGCCCGCGTGATGTTGATTTCTTTAGGTAGGTCTATGCGGAAATCAATTGATAGATTTGTGTTGAATTGATATGTATGCATGCAGATAGGTAGGATAGGCTGTACAAAAACATATGGTGCACTTTGATTTCCTTAACACTTAAGTCTACGGTAGCACAGAGTAGAAAATGCTTACTATGCATAGGTTCAAACATTCAATGTTGTGTATTTAATATGACAAGATTTATCATGGCTAGGCACACATTTTGATTCTAGGTGGTGATGTTGAGTTTTTAGGCCCGCCTGTTTGTACTAGCTATAGCTATAGGATGGACATGTTTTATTTTATTAGTTTCCTTTTTAATCCACATGATACATAGGCAGAATTATGAGAAATGAGCTCAAGTGTTTAGTTTGGTTAAGGCTTTCAAGGCCTCGTTCATGAACAGATAGCTATCGACAGAAATAAAAATACCGTTGTGACGAGCGATGCCCCACGATCCCAAAAATATAATAATATAGACGAGATAACTTAATTGGTGAAACCCCAAAATGCTGATATGGGGTGTAAAATACCTCAAATAAAAAGTTGCTTATTTTGCAAATTAAAAATTACAGTAAAATTCTAAAAATTAAATTATAGCTACGTCTCAAAAATCTTTTCCAAATTCGAAACTGACATTTAATTATATTAAATAAACTGCTATGGTTTATAAACGATTCCACAATGACTATTTGAAAATTTGATTTGAACGTAAAACAAATTCTATAATACGAAAACTCAATTTTTCTCTTCCATTAGAAAAATATTATCAATTACATTCAAACGCTTCTTGTTTCACAGAAATCCGACTTAAAACGGATTCTGTATAATCAATTGAAGTTCAAACTAAATTGTATGAAATACTGCGCCATTTCGAGTTCGTTTTTTTATATAATTTAAATATAAACATATACGTTCAGTCGTCGGTTAATTAATCCCATAAATGATTCAAATATAATATTTAAACAAATTTAAATATTCGAATTCAAATAGCCGAAAAATACGGGTCGTTACACATGACTTCTCTATTTGAGTTCCGATCAGGAAATGTTGTGTATGAAAATTAATCAGAAACAGTATGTTTTAAATTACTCTTTTCAAATTCCAACACTTACAAAAGGTTTATTTGTAGCTTTTTCAATTTTCATTAGTTAAATCTACATTAACTAATTACTATAATAATGCGAGTTTAATTCTCCCACGAGTAGGTATTTTGTCCCCGAAATTCTGTGAGAGTTCAAAATAACTTAAACCTTCCTACATCCATTCTGCATTGACAATTATTTGGTGCGAATCCAATTTGCAACCATCCATGTTGCAGTGCATAACGTACAACAATACATATAATATGCATGCGTAATAGTTTCTAATTGGTTAATCCTATATGAATGATTCTTTAAAAACCAAAAAATTTATGCCAACACCCAAAGTGTACTTGAAATTCTACATGAATGCAACTTTTGAAAACTCAAAATAGTTTTCTATCCAAATTTTCTCACATTTTATTGAGTAGAAGTATAATACAACTAATTTTGCATCCCAAATTTACCATCCAAAACATTAGCACACTACTGTTAACATCCAAATTTAGACATTTAGATTATATAAATCTAATTACTTATGCTAAAAAAGGGCCTTGATGGAAAATTTCTTATTTCTATCATTCTCTTAAGTACCATTTTCCTAATACATGGGAAATCCTCTTGTGCCCCCATTTCATTTTCAAAATTTTCAAGTATAATTTTCATAAGTTAAGTTTTCATTTTTAAAATTTTAAAAAAAATCTTTTTGTAATTCATTTTTTAAATAAATATCACTTGTCAACAAGGCTTTTATAGAACTTTTAGTTTTATAAACTTGCCTCTTGGTCGATCTCACCGTATCTTTTCACTGCCGATCTAGTTTTGTTGCAAAATTTACATCCGTCAATTTATCTTGTGCTTTCTTGTGTTAGTATACGATATTTTAAACTTTTAGAAACTCAAAGCCTTTAGTTTTTGAGATCATTCCAAAACGCATGCAAATACGTTTTCCTTTTTCAAAGCAATATCATTTTATGAAAAATCTTCTCATAAATAATTTTGTAAAAAGATTTATTATCAAAATATATGCACTTTTACATTTCAGCAATGAACATTCTCATTTCTACTTAGGCTAATTTTTTCAAGTATCTCAAAAAATATCTTTTTATTTATCATCCATTAATCATGTCTAGTATAAATTTCAGCCCTCAAGGAATGAGAACTTGGATCTGTGTCATTTCACGATTAACTTCCAGTCCTCCACCCACTAAAATCTACCATTCTGGAAATCCTTATATTTTCGGAGCTTACTAATTTAATATTCTTCACTTTAATTTATTATAGCCATCAAGTTTTTATTTTGTATTGGCTAACTGATCCCCATATGAAACTTTTTTATTTTTTATTCTCTTAAAAGTAAAGTATCCTACCAAGAAAATACATAAAAATGAAAATTTTTACTAACGTACGCAGATTTTGGTAATAGCCACCACATACAACCAAAACAAATAAAAACTATACCGAAAGGAAAATATAGCATCATTAACTACCACCTTGACCTTCCTAACAATTCATCCTTTTACAATCTTCATAATTTAAGTGGCAACTAAAATTTAAAGACAACATTTCCCACTTTCATTTCTTCATCCCAAGTCTACCATCATGTACTTCATGTGCGCTTTTACCATTTACTACTATGTTCTCCTAATCTCATTTTTTTTATTATAGCTTCAAACCTTGGTATTCCCTTTATTCACCAAACTTCTACAAGCACATCGCAAAACTTATAGAGCTATATCTTAATATCCAAATTATGGTTCACGTATTTATATATCAAAACCATATCCTAAGGATATTTTTATTGTCCTTTACACTCTACGAGGATTTCTAATTGTTATTCCCAAAAGTAATTACCACTATCTCCTTTATAGATTTGTTCCTTTTTCCTTATCTTACTTGGGCACTAATTCTTATCTACTCCATATTAAAATAATTGGTTTGGCCTTTATCCGTTCCTTTCAAAAATCAAAGCTTCAAATTTTATGAGATATATACCTCAAAACACTTTTCTTTACAAGTGCTACTTAGAAATTTCTATTGAATTCAAAAATGCTTAGCATTTGAATCCATCCCAACTTACAATTGAAATTTCAGGATCTTTAAAATAGCTCTTTATAAAGTTTTTCTCTTCTACAAACTTATTTATTTTCACAAAACTATTCTTTTCAAAAAAAATCATGATTTCAAAACACTCTTCATAATATTCAAACAATAAAATCTTTAGTAGATTAGCATATATCCGCCTATTAATTTCTTAACATTTCCTACTCTTCCAATCATCTAACATTTGGAGAGTCTTAGATTTTCAAAAGGGAGGACTCTTCAAAAGAAACGCAATAAAATGCGCATACAATGGAATATGTGTATTTCCCTTCATTTAGCATTTTTCATTTTAGGCCTCTTATGTTTCGTCTATTACAACTTACCAACATTTCTTCCACGTACTTCACTTTATACTATTCTTCGAGACCCTTTAACTTAGTGCATTAGAACTACTTTTACTCAAGTGAAATCTTTAATGCTAAAACCTTCTATGAATCTTTTTGAGGTTTGTATTCTATGCGAAATAACAATGAATTTCTATTTTATTTCCTCATTGAAATAGACATTACAAAATATGGTGTTTTCCCATATTTTGTACATCCTTTTTGCTACGTTTACATTCCTTATTATTTCAACAAAACGTTATTATTTTAATTTGGTTTATTCATAGAAACTAATATCACTATTCCCTTCATTCCAATGAACTAAAGTATGTCAACTTCTAACCCACTCACAGAAAATTTAATATTATTTCTATTTACAAATCTTTCAGTCTA
Source organism: Allium sativum (assembly GCA_030737875.1). Taxonomy (NCBI): domain Eukaryota; kingdom Viridiplantae; phylum Streptophyta; class Magnoliopsida; order Asparagales; family Amaryllidaceae; genus Allium; species Allium sativum. The sequence goes on from CM060920.1 coordinate 369,436,774, forward strand.
AGCTGCTCTAACTTTGTTTATCTCTCCAAATTTATTGTCTTCTTACTAAATTAGTGCATTCAAAGACAATTTAATTTCACTATTATAATTTTTTTTAAAAGAATAAAATTATCTAAATTTCCGTCCAACAATTCCCTTATATGTTCCATTTAATTGCCAACCCAGTAAAAGTATACTTTTCTCTTATCAAACATCCTATTTTTTTATTCAAATCCAATTTACTTTAGAAATACCTTATTTGACATCTATTTGGAATAAAGTAATATTATTTTTATGATTCCCAAAATATGAAATTTTCTTTCTAAGTATAATGTTTTAAAGTTCTCGTTTTCAAAATCATGTATGGGGTTAGACTCATAGCGGACTATTAACCTCTTTACTAGGTATATTAATAACACCCTACACTTTTCTGAGCTTGAATTTTGAGTACAAAATCGAAACTCTAACCAATTCAAGCATTGAGAGTATAAAGTTGGTACCTGCTAATAATTGAGCATGAGCATAATTAGAGTAAAATAAAACTAGATCGCAACGGAAGCCTTAATATTAGTAGGACTTAGTAGCTAATGTCCTCTAATTTATATTAGTGCAGAGTAAACCACCAAGTAAGGTATTAAGAGATCGATAAGTCCGCCTTAGATTTTAAGTGATCGAAAGGTTCCACCCTTATCTTATATTGATAATGAGGTCTTAAGTGGCTATATGGAAATAATTATCCACCTTATGGAATAGTGAGTATTTGGGAGCCTGCCTCTTAATCCTCGGTAATTGGTTGAATGGTGGTTTAAAGGCTTCATACTTATGCGTAAACGATCTATCTTCGTAATGCAATATCGTTATCTTGGGGATGCTACCTTGGTTATGGTAGTTATTCGTTGCGTGTAAACCTTTATAAGGTTTGGTTAGAAATACTAGCCTTGTTAGATATATGTTTTGGTTGTGACTAGACGAGATACATTTGTGTATTGTATATAGTGTTATATATTTTCTTCTCACGAGGACTTGTTGCTCTGACCCTCTCCTCATAACAACTCTAAAGTTCGCGTTAGGGAAGATTGGTCTTAGCAGGTGTTCAGTTCTCATTCTATTATTCTTGATATTGATATGATTTAAGATTGTTGGCTTAGTCGGTATTTAGTTATCCTATCTTGTTTCCACTATTAGTTAGTTTTATTTTACCATGATTATGCTCATGCTCATTTATTTGCAGTTACCAGATTTATACTCTCCATGCTTGGATGCGTTAGAGTTTCAATTTTGTCGAAATTCGGCCTTAGAAAAGCGTGGGGTGCTACAATATTTCTTTCCTAAATCTTATCTCATATTGAAATTCTTTTTATCTCCATAATACAAGCTTCTATCCACTGCATTTATGGAACTTTAATGCTTTCCACTTCCTATAACATACGGATACTAACATTTTCTAATAATTGGACTTACTATACATTACCAACCGATAATCATATGGGGACCTAGCACCATTGGGCTACCTTAACCCAACCAAAATAACAAGTATAAATCCAGTTTCAGAGACTTTCTATATGTTACTATTTAATAGTTGGGATTTCTAGGATCTTAATGTATATTATATTAATATTTTTAGTTAATATATAAATACGTTCACTTCCAATTTTTTCTAGGATCTACTAACCTAAGCTCTAATATTGGTACTTGAAAAGGCCTATATTTTTGCAGAAATAAAAAAACCCAAGTCTACTAGAATACGAATTATTTGTTTACTATCCTGCAAATTGACAAAAGGGTTAATCAGAGTTCAAGTAAGTTACCCATAATGGAATAATTTAAAATATATGTAACACCCCACATTCTCTAATGCCACTCGTACGAGGATTTCATTAAGAAATTATGGAGCATTGTAGGTATAAAGATGTAAAATATCAAAGAGACTAAGATTTCACAAGACATAAAATTATAAATTTACAGTAGAAGGAACTTTCATTTTATAAGATATAAAACCATCTTTGTTCCATTTAACCAAATAATTACAAAACGCCATATCTTAATATCTCAATCAAAACAACATCGTAGTAAAATAATATCCCCCAAATATAGTCTAAAAGTTACAACCTAACATTGGAAAGAGAACATGAAGTAATCCATCATGACAAAGTTAACAAAGAAATCTGAACTATGTACTTTCTTCCTGTAAGCCTGGGGGAAAGAAAAGAGAAAAGAAGAAAGAAAATGGGGTCAGATATAAAGCTTGGTGAGCTGCTGTGATTACCAGCTCGACTACTAAGTTAAGTAAAACAAATAAATAGTAGTTCTAATGTCATAAAAGTGTAATGTACATATCTAAAGGTGAACAATAACTGATATGAACTGATAATAAGGACTGACTATTCTTATGAAAAGACAAGGATAATGACAATAATAATAATCAAATCAGGCAGATTGACTGTTTTGCACTTCTACAGATTCAGACAAAAATAAGTAATTAAGAAGGATTTCCTAATGCTACACATTGATTGGCTCTATAACATCCGGGATTTTTGACCGTTCAAATCGACAATGATCCTCGATGTTGACTTAAACAAATCAAAAATATAAATAGTTATTGGGATTTATATAAGAAAAAGAAGAGAAGAAGAAAAACAAACACAGAATCTCACAGCGGAAGGACAAAATATAATAATTAAATAACAGTTCATGAAGCTGTTAAAACATACATTTGATTATATTTTATGACAATTATCAGAGTTAACTATAATAAAATATCAATATTTGCAGCGGAAATAAAAAATAATACTTCTGGCAAGCTCCATCTTCATCTTTAAAATTGTGTCTTCGATAACTGAAACTCAGGCTGACCCGAGCACAAATGAAAAGACAAAAATACTTGGATCAGAACTAAAATATTCTCATATTAGTTAAATCAAATTCATGCGATTGTGCAATAACTTAAGAGATATTACGGGAATTTACATCTCCTAAGGATCCGTTAAACTAGATACTATATAATACAATACGCTATTATAATAATGTCTATGTTTATATATAAAATATTAAAATAGCATAAGCGGGATTACATTTTTACCCTTACACCGTTTATAATACCGTAGTCTATACAGATACTGTAAAGTCCACAGTACGTAGTGACTATCAGAGGGCACTCCATAGGTACGGTACAAATTAAAATCGTAGGGGGCTCGATCAGGATAATATGACAAGGCACACTGGAATGCCTAGAGTAGGAATATACTAGTTGCATGCCCGGACTGGTGGTAACGCATAGCTGTGATTACCGTCCACCTCGAACAACACTCCCAAATCATGGATGCGCATCAAATCAAGTCAATCAAACCGAAGGACTATTGTAATAAAAGAAGAAGTGTTGCCGATGGAGGTAGCTAACCCCATTGGTCACGGTATTCCCTGTTTTAGTCATTTTAATTATGACCCGAAGGTCAAGGACATCCATCATCGTTCTCTTTCTTCAAACCAAGTAATTGCCTCCAAATCAACCTACTTCATTCTAGAACTCCACCGCGTACACAGTTGGTAAAGTAGTTTTTGGTATTGGCAGAGAGTATGACAATATCCGATCCCGGTCTCTTTAACAACCAAACGTTTACATTTTTCACACCGGTCAATTCTTTTACATTTTAAAGATGTTCATACTTTATATCGAAATATCATATTTTCTTACAATTAATTTCAATATTCAAGATAGAATATATTTGATAGTAAAATCTCCATTTAAACCAATTTAGAAAACTTGAAACGATTCAAATCTAAATATATACATATAATAGTTTAAAAATATATTGGAATAGTTTATATATATAGCTTTTTTTGAAAAATTTGAAATAAATAGCTTGTATAAAAATAAAATTTATCAAAATTTAGTAAAATTTGTAGTAAAATAAAATATATTAAAGTAGTTTATAAAATAAGTAATTGAATATCAAAATAGTTTATTAAAGAAAATTAATATATATATAAGAAAAATAATATTTATATAGTAAACACTTTGTAAAGTAAGGTTGTTAACTACTAAAATAATTTCTAAAATGGTTTAAAATAATATAGTTGAGTTAGAATCGTTTCGACAAAATTTCAACTAGACTTGAAGTCATATTCCAATTTCAAAGCAAATTAACTCCATCTAAATATTTCAATCAATTATATTTCTATTTCACATTCATTTCAATTAAATCAATTTTACTCAAATAATTAAATTACAAATTAGATTATCATTTTAAATGGTTTTTATTTATAACAAATAATGAGTTCATAATTCAGATATCATTTTAAATCAATGTTGGTTTAAAATAAATTTCAAAGGTGGATAATACAATTCAATTTCAATAAATTCGATTCACATTCAAATTTCATTTTTAGCTTCAATTACCACATTAAATTATTTCCCATTTTTTTTATATTTCAAAACTCAAAGTTCATGTTCAAAGGAAATCAATTGATAAAACATCATTTATATTATTTTTAAACAATACTCCAAGGTTCAAAGTTAAAACAAATTGGATTTAACCAACCCGTGTCCGTATATAAATTTTCTATCCTATGGCCAAGTGATACTTAAAATTTAATTTTAGTATTTTGGGGAAAGGATATATATCATTTCAATCCAAATCAAGGTCATAGGTATTTATGATTTCAACCTACGTTCTTAATTTATTTAAATGATAAATCCCAGGTTTATTTGATGTCCGTAACATCTAAGGTGATGGTTGGGATAAATCAACAAAATCTAAACATATGTAAACAATGTCGATAACAAGATGAATTTCATATCAATACATTAAATATATAAATTCAAGGCATACATCAAGATCAACACATCTAAACAGTTCAATAATATCAGTTACTAGTCTTTCTTTTTTCTTTTTTTCTAAACTAGAAATTAATCTATAACAGTACAATTTATATAACAGTTAAATTAAATTATACAGTCTTTGCAGATTTAACATAAATAATAAATTTAAACAGTCAAACAGCAACCAAAGCAATCATATCATAACATGAATTTAATTTAACTAATAATCGAATATTTTAGTTAGGTGTGAGTTGAACTCACCTTCAGCGGCACAAAAACAGAGATGATAACAGAGAGGCACAAAAATGAACGGCATTGAAACTTCAGCGAACTGAACAAACAAATTATGGTCAAGACCAGTACAAATGTAGCAAAGTTTTATTTCACAAAAAAGGAAAAAAAGGGCAATTTTTTTTTTGTATATAATTGTGCATGGAAGTCTAACCAACTAAACAAATTATGCATGTCTAGTTTATAGTTCCTATAGTTTACATGTCACAGCAACCTTTCATGCTTACTACTTCATTTATATTGTAATAATGGTCTTATGTTGACAAAATGCCTAATTATAGTTTACATTCCTATCCAATTTTATATGTTCTACCAAAGTTTAGCAAAATGTCCTTTTTTTATCTTTAGTATATACAAAACGCATATGCCAAGGCACAAAAAAAAACTTTGTTTCCTACTCTTAAAAAGTTTCAAAACGCAAGTGTAAATGTACAGCATAACAACATGTTCTTACACGCATAGTTTATATTATTATAAGAATAACAAATGAACCCATGTTACAAAAAAAAACTATAATCTTTTTTTTAATATGTATAAAAGGAAGATTTAAAAAGAAAAACACCCTCTTCTTTTTGTATATAAAACGCAAATATGAAATACCTGGTACAAATTTTCTTTACTCTTCCCAAAAGTTCACATTCATGTACAACATGTTTCTATCTCTTAACTTGTTTCCACTAGTTATATATAAAATTATACCCATGTTTGTACATTTATTAGCACATGGGGAAGGATGCTATTTCCATGCTACAACAAACTTGCTTAGCAAAACTAAAGTGTCCATTTTTATTTTTATTTTGACAAAACATTTAGAGCAACGTTGGTAATCAAAATGTTTTTTTTAGACATGGCAGTTCAAATTGTAAGGGAAAAGAGGAGGAATGGGTTCGGTGCTGCCACATTAGGTGGGTTCGTTTCAGAATGAGGAAAGATGGGCAAATTTTTATTTAAGGTTTCATAAACCAAACAAAAGGAACAAAGTGAAGAAGAAAAAAACAAACAGTAAGGCATAGGTTCGTTTAGATTTTGTTCACGAATTTGGAAAAATTTATATATATTTCGACGCGACTAAAAAAATAAGAATAAAGAGAAATAATATTCATAAATAAATGTATTAAATGAAGATGTAGATCTGCAAATAATAATTTAGACGGAGAAGAGAATGAATAGTCTTTTCTCAGTAAAAGAGGTAAACAATATATGAAGAGGAACCACCGTGTAAATACTTTCTTAAGTCTTTTCAAATTTATCCCTCTTTTAATGTCAATAAATGACTTTTCAAATTTATTCCCCTTTTAATGTCAATCAATGGCTTTTCAAATTTATCCACTTTTTAACGTAGTTAATTACCTCAATTACCAAATTAATGCGCTGATGTGTCATTAGCTTTTTCAAGAAGTTAAGTTTTATTAGGCATGATATAATTAAATTTTAAATGTTAATAAAGTTGCTTTCCTACCGCTAAATCAATTTTCAAATGCGAACGTTAACGAATTTTAACATAATAAAAACGTACATACATTTATAATTTCAATTTGCGTTGGAAAATATAAAATTTCCTATAACCCAAACATTCATTTCTAGTATTCAATAATTCTATATTTGACAAACTTGACAACCGTAATTTCCACATATTACACATTTCAAAATATCATCATAACATATCATATTTTTATATTATAATTTATTTAATTTCTATAATTCAAATTCATCACATTTTGCATAAAAAAATAAATCGCGTAAAATTACGGGATGTTACACTCTCCCCCATTTAAAACTTTTCGTCCTCGAAAAGGCATAGTAAGAAGGTTGTAAATTTATATATGTTTTTCCATATAATTTCTTATTTAACTTGTCTCGTTCGTTAGTTTACATAACAAATTTCTTAATATTTTAGTCTAGAATCGTGAATTACCAAACCGCGATTTTTCTGAAAATTTGATTTACATATATCCTAAATCTACAAGTCAAAATCTAAAATTTTCTCTTTCATTAGAAAACTATATTCAACCAGATCCAAAGGATTCTTGTTTCAAAGAATTCCGACTTATTTTGGATCCTATGCATTCATATAAACTTTAATCGGAAAATTACCAACTGCAGCTTCGCGACGAGCTCGTTTTAATTTAATTTAATTAATTCGTTCAATCTTCGTTTAAATTTACAATTTATAAACCAATTCACATTTGTTTTGACAGAACTAGTTAAACATTTATTTTTGACTTGGAAATATCGATTATCTTAAGTCGTCGAATATCAAACCATCAATATCTATACATTTTAATTCATAACCAAACAATTTATTTTACCAGTTTATTTCATTGATTCGGTTTATCTTCATTTCTTTGTTAAATTCAATTTCAAGCATAACCAAGTATATATCATTCATTCCATAATTTAAATTTCATTCATAATTATAACCTATCAAATTTTTCAACATTCATACTAGTACTTGTATACTATCCAATCCAATAACATGTTAACTTTTGATTAATTGGTAAGTTATATATATGCTATAGAAATGTTCGATTTTTATACAAGTTCAATAGTTTCTGTTTATTTTGAATTCATTATTTCAACCTACAAAGAATTTTATTTTAATTATAACTCTCTTGGATTCATTTTCATTTTATATAATTCTGAAATTTCTATAATTTCAATTTTATTTCATTTCAACAATTTGAAATTCATTAACCATTCAAGAACTTAAAATTTCAGCTTCGGGTTCGTTTCCAAATCAACTTTAAAATAATATATATATATATATATATATATATTATCTTTTATATCAAACCATAATTTAAAAGATTTAAATGAAATCCAAATTTACAAACAAAGTATAGAATTTCTAAGTGGTCTCCCTCACTTAGTTTCTGGAAAATAATGTCAATAATGCGTGCACTCATCACTGAAATCATTTTCCAAAGGCAAAGGGGGAAGTATATACTTATTTAAAAATTCATTTGAAATAATTTATATATGAAACAACTTTTAAAATATAATTATATTAATTCAAACCATTTTTAAATCATCAAAACCTCCCGAAATTAAATTCTCAAATTCATATTTAACTTATTCTTATCTCATTACCAACTAAATTTAAATATTTCATTTTTCTTAAACCATTCAATAACCAATAGTTTTTATTATTGGTCAATCGAATGATAAATCATGAAAATTTAATATTATCATCAAAAAAATCAAAATTCATATATTTTCAAATAATTCTATACATAAATAAAATATAAAATAAAACAATATTATGTCAATAAGTCCTATTCAAGTGTTTAGGAATCCCTATCAGTGCCTTGGCGTCCCAAGTACCGACCAGAATTCATAAATACTCAACGGAACAAACCGACACAATACAAAATCATTTTATATCAAATTACAAGTATGATCTCTCATCTGCACTCAAACTCATTCTAGGGTATAACTACCATATCTCTAACGAGTTAATTCCAAATAGAGCCAAGGTTTTCACTAAACCAAAGCTCTGATACCAAATGTAACATTTGGGATTTTTGTCCGTTCAAATCGACAATGATCCTCAATGTCAACTAGAACAAATCAAAAATACAGATAGTTATTGGGATTTATATAAGAAAAAGAATAGAAGAAGAAAAACAAACACAGAATCTCACAACGGAAGAAAAAAATATAATAATTAAATAACAGTTCATGAAGCTGTTAAAGCATACATTTGATTATATTTTACGATGTTAGCCTACTTTGTGAACTAGACTACACAAAGATAGATGATCAAGTAATGAAGAACATTCACTCCAAAGACCGGATCAGATCGGAGATCATTTGGTCAGAGTAAATCAACATAAAGCAGAGAAAGAAGGGGCTGGGGTCAAACCGGATCAGATAGGACAAACCCGATCTGTCCCCTTAACCGAAGAGCTCTGATACGAACCTATGTGCTCAGAACCGCAACTGTCACACCCATGTTCCCTTGAAATTCGGAACGGTTATGCCCAGTTCTGCCTATGATTGACACTAACCTGATGTGTTGTCATCACCATATCCCATCCGAACCCGAAAGCAGTAGGATGGACGCCACGTGGATCCGAACCGAACACATTCCAGGAGCATTCTTCACCTATAAATACACCACCAAGAGGCATTTGGAGGGATCTTTTGGCATTTTCAGGCTTGAAGTCTCTTTAAAAACCGAATTTCTTCATCTTTTTCAGATTACAACCCCCTTCCAAAGTACATTTTAAAGAGCTTTGAGTGAATCAATGTATGGTATGAGCGAATGAGAGTGAAAATCATTGTTGTACTTGCATTCAAGACATCAATTCAAAAAGTAGAAAGTGGACGTAGGCTATTTAATGCCGAACCACTCTAAATTGTGTTTTTTTAATTGTATTTCATTAGAGTCATAACTAGTTTAGGTGTTAGAGCCATTTTTGGATCTAACATTTTTGGTGCTTTCACTGAGAATTCTTTGAACTCTTCGCTTTTTAGGATTATCGTTCACTATTTGGACATTCAAGTTCAAAGAAGTTAATCCTCTGTTTTCGACATCTTTAAGTATTTGTTGGCTAATTGTTGAAGAATCGAAAATTATGGCCAAAACGAAAGGAAAAGAAGTGCAAGGCTCTAGGGGGAACGAGGCTAGAGAGGATCAACAAGTCATGGTATTGACGAGGTCGCGTGGGCAAGACTCTGGAGCAGGACGATCCGGTCAGGAGGGTCTGAGTCGACCAGATGACTCCGATCCGATCCGATCCGATCAGACGACGTTGAGGTCACTCATTACCCCCATCCGAACTGGTCCGGTCCTGCTACTTTGCTCCGATCCGATCCAAACCAAAATGAAACTGGAACTTCTACTCGAGCTCCCACCAATGCTCCGATTCCAACCGCTGCGACCAATAATCAGCTTGACCCATCTGCAACCATCACCCAAGGAGATTTTTCATGCTTTCTTGACATGCTCCAGAGTACCAAGGAGGCATTGGAAGCTCATAAGCGTGACAGTCTCCGCATGCAAGAGAACATGATCACCATGAGTAGGGAACTCAAGGAGCTTCGGAGGCAAAAGACACCTTCCCCAACACGCCGCCTTGCTGCAGATTATTCATCTTCTTCAGACGAGGGACGCCCTCGTGAGAGAAGGCCGCTTGAGCGACCTTAGAATCTTGATCAGCTAACTTTTGGATCTTTAGGATCCCGAGAAGACGTCGCTCGTGTGTTAGGACCTGATGACCCGAGCTTGAAAGAGCCTATGCTATTGCCCATGCGTGGATCCCGTGTTTACCCAGGGATCCTAACATTACTAATCCTACACAACAGCAACTTCTCCAACCCCTTCCTCCTGAGATCGACCGGGAGCATAGGGAGCAGTGTAGAGCAGCCGCCGCTAGAAACAAAAGGCTATCCCCTAATCAGGAGCCCAGGGGTAATCCGAATATCAGACCTAGAGAGCCTGTGCAGACTTTGACAAATGCTGATGTATGGGCAATGGTGCGTGCCAGATTATGTCCGAAAGCCGGCGGTACACTAATGAGGACTGGGTATTAAGCGAAGTCATACCCCCTTCACAGATGATATATTGGATTTCCAGTTCCCTCGGCGGTTCAACTTGCCTTAGATGGATTGGTATTCAGGAAGGACGGACCCAGGGCAGCATCTGATGAGGTATGCATGGTTCATGAATGCCGCAGCAGCTCCAAATGCTATAAAATGCAAAGCCTTTCCAATTTATCTAGAAGACGTGGCATTAATTTGGTTCGCCCGACTCCCTCCCCTATCAATATCAAATTTCACAGAATTGAGTGAGCGCTTTATGAACCAGTTTCGACTTTACGCCCGAAAGTCCAAGAGCGTCATAGAGTTGTCACGAATTAAACAAGCCCCGGGAGAATCTTTGAAGTCATATTTAGACCGCTTCAACCTGGCCGTCACCGAAGTTAGTGACCCTCATAATCCCACTATTTTGATGGCCTTGATAGAAGGGGTTGACCCTGACATAGAATTCGGGGATTACTTGTCTGGGAAACCGCCTCCTACTAGAAAATTGTTTTACGAAAAGGATAACATTCGCTTGAGACGAGAAGAAGCTCATGCAAATAGGAAGAGAAAGTCCGAAGGGGCCTCGAGGGAAGGTGTCCAAAGCAATGTTGCTGTGAAGCAATCCGGTGATAGCTCGGGGAAAGTTGAGGTAAACGTCGGAAACCAGAGCAGAGGTAATACCAATAAAAATGGGAACGGCAATAGAAGGAACATGAATCGAGGGAATAACTCTAGTAAAAGACCCAGATTCCAGACTTTTGAAAACTATACACCGTTAAGTGATACATTGGAGAATATTTACTTGGATACATACAACATATTGCAATACAAAAGGCCACCACCCAGAGAATCCACTGAAAAAGAGATCGCAACAGGAAAGTTTTTCTTGTTCCATGGAACCCATGGACATTCCATCAACGAATGCCGTCATTCGAGAGATATAGTTGAAAGACTGCTGCGGGAAGGGAAGTTAGATGAGTACAAGGTTGCCCCAAGGGACAGGGGGCAAGCCCCGGACCAAAACCAGCCTACTTCTAAACCCATAGCCCAGCAGAAAGGTAAGGGGATCGTTATCAAAACCATAATAGGTGGACCCCATCTAGCTGGCCGTAGTTTCAAAGCAATGGATCAGTACGTTAATGCTGCGAAGCACTTTGAGGTAGGAGAATGCAGTAACCTCGAAGACATTACTCCAGTAAAACAACAAAAGACGATGTCAGACGACGTCATATTCCGTAGTAGAGATGATTCCGGAATTCAATCACTGACTGAGGACCCACTGGTAATTACCACGGCCATCGGCCCCGCCTTAGTCCATAAGGTGTTGATAGAAAACGGAAGTTCAGTCAATATCCTCTTCAAGAAAGCTTTTGAAAAAATGAGGCTCGAAGCAAAAGATCTAAAGCCCTGCGAAGGATGGATACAGGGCTTTAATGGGGCGTCAACGGCTCCAATGGGCTACATAGAATTACCGATGACATTAGGACAGGGAGATCGCCAGGGAGTGAGGATCCTGCCACTCGTAGTTTTGGATGTTGAGTCGCCCTATAATGCTTTCCTAGGTCGACCGGCCCTTGCCGAATTTAGGGAATGTATTGCACCTTGGTGCTTACTACTTAAATTCCGGACTGACGCAGGAATATGGGTGATGAGAGGCGACCAAGCTACGCGAAGAGCTTGTTACATGACGGAGTTGAAGATGCTAGTGAAGGGGTTGAATATAGATTCTAAGGACAATTCTTCCCCTCTGAAGGAAAACTCAACATAGCAATTAAGGGGTCCAACCCCAAGAGAGTCGCCCTTAGATGTGCTCGAGGATATAGATCCCAGAGAGGATAGAGAACCCGAGGACAGAAAGGCGACCCCCAACGAGACGATAGTAGATATATCTATTGATGAGTCAGATTCGACAAAAGTATTAAAAATCGGATCACAGCTAGATCCAATTCGAGCAAAAGAGTTGGCTGATTTCTTAAGGGCAAATTTAGATGTGTTTGCCTGGACTCACGTTGACATATGCGGGATTTCACCTGCTGTTATGAGCCACTCTTTAAGCATTAATCCAAAGCACCCGCCGGTCAAGCAGAAGAGATGGATGCTAGGTCTAGAGCGGTCAGCAGCTTTGAAAGAAGAGGTAGAGAAATTGAAGGATAATGGATTCATTACGAATTCGAAATATCCCGACTGGATATCGAATCCTGTGCTAGTTAAAAAATCTAATGGGAAGTGGCGTACATGTTTTGACTTTTCTGACTTGAACAAGGCTTGTCCGAAGGATAGCTTTCCTCTCCCCAGGATTGATCAACTAGTAGACTCAACGGCAGGACACGAGCTTTTATCCTTTATGGATGCCTATTCTGGGTACAATCAAATTCCCATGCACATGCCAGATCAGGAACACACAAGTTTCATCATAGACTTAGGGTTATATTGTTAGGTGGTAATGCCGTTTGGATTAAAGAATGCAGGAGCCACGTATCAGCGTTTGGTCAATCGCATGTTCTACAATCAAATCGGAAAAACCATGGAGGTTTATGTGGACGACATGTTTGTGAAGTCTAGACAATCTTCTGACCATACAAAGGACTTAGCCGAAATGTTTGACATTCTTAGAAGGTATGGGATGAAGTTAAACCCCCTAAAATTCTCATTTGGGGTCGCATCTGGAAAGTTCCTTGGGTTTATCGTGAGTTCTCGAGGGATTGAGATAAATCCTACTCAAATAGCAGCAATAAAGAATATTCAAGAGCCACGAAAAATTAAGGATGTCCAGAGCCTGGCTGGAAAAGTTGCTGCCTTAAGCAGGTTTATCTCCAAAGCCACAGATAAGTGCATACCTTTCTTCGATCTGATAAAACGAGGGAAACAAAATTTTGAGTGGACTCCTGATTGTGTGGAAGCTTTCCAGAATCTGTTAAACTTATTAGAAAAGCCTCCAATATTATCAAAACCCGTGGAACATGAGGATTTGTTTGTCTACTTAGCGGTATCATCTCATGCCGTCAGTACCCCATGCCGTCAGTACTGCATTGGCATGTGAAGAGGATAAAGTCCAGAGGCCCGTATACTACGTAAGCAAGAAGCTAGCCGCTGCGGAACGTAATTATCCGAAAATAGAAAAACTTGCTTATAGCCTCCTGATTGCTTCCCACAAACTTTGTCATTACTTTCAATCTCACCCAATCATTGTATACACCGATCAACCTTTAAGGCAAGTTTTGCAGAAAACTGAAGCTTCGGGATGGTTACTTAAATGAACATCGAGTTGAGTCAATTCGATTTGAATTTTCAACCGCGAAGGTCAATACGAGGGTAGGCGCTGGCCGACTTCATAGTTGAATTTACAATTCCCGAAGAAGAGACGGTAGCCGACAAGGTGGTTACCTTAGAACAAGAGCTAGAGCTAAGCCCATGGAAGCTATATACGGACGGAGCCAAAAATGATCGAAGGTCCGACGCTGGAGTCGTTTTAATCACTCCTGAAGGACGATCTATCTACTATGCATTGTGACTAGAATTTGCTACTACCAATAACGATTCCGAGTATGAAGCCCTGATTGCCGGGCTGAAGCTCGCCAAAGAACTAGGAGTGAAGACATTGGACATATATTGCGATTCCAAAATAGTGGTATGCCAGGTAAAAGAGGAGTTCGTCACCAAAGGACCTCGACTAGTTACTTATCTCAAGAAAGTAAAGGAGTTGTTGGACAATTTGGAGCATTACACCATAACGCATATCCCAACAACAGAGAATCAGAAAGTGGATCGGTTGGCAAAAATAGCGAGCTCTGATAACCCCGAAGAAACTGAAATAGTTCCGATAGAGGTTTTGGAATCACCGAGTTTCGGCCTGATGGAGGTGGAACTAGCCTTAGAAGTTGATCCAGAGAAAGAATCATGGATGTCACCGATCAAGAATTTTCTCAAAAGTGGAGCCCTCCCGTTGAAGAAAAGCGAAAGACGAGCTGTAAGACGTAAGGCTGCAAGATACGTTTTACATGACGATATCCTTTATCGACAAGGGTTTTCAATGCCCCTGCTACGATGTAACGCACATGACGACATCAAACGTGTACTACAAGAAGTACACGAAGGTGAGTGTGGGGATCACACCGGGGGCCAAACCTTAGCAAAGAAAGTGTTGCGGTATGGATATTTCTGGCCTACCGGGAATAAAGACGCGGCTGATTATTCACGACGCTGCGACAGATGTCAAAGATTCGCCAAAATTCCCAGAGCACCTCCAACTCAGCTCAAGTCGATGGAAAGCCCATGGCCGTTTACCATGTGGGGAATTGATATCATTGGAGTGTTACCAATTGCCAGAGTGGGAGCAAAGTACGCGATCATCGCCGTGGACTATTTCACGAAATGGGTGGAAGCTAAACCTTTAACAACGATCACAGCAAGAAAGGTGATTACTTTTGTGGTCAGAAACATTATGTGTCGATTTAGGATACAGAAGACAATCATAACTGATAATGGGACACAATTCGACCGCATCGAATTCAGAAACTTCTGCCACAAGTACAAGATTGACAAACGATACACTTCTGTAGCTCACCCGCAGTCAAATGGCCAAGTCGAAGCAATAAACAAGGTTATTAAATCTATTCTAAAGAAGCGGTTGGAGCGGGCCAAAGCCAAGTGGGTAGATGAGCTACCACTAGCTTTGTGGGCCTACAGGACAACCTTCAAGATGGCCATGGGCCGTACCCCTTTTTCACTCTCCATTGGATCAGAAGCAGTGATCCCGGTAGAACTAGAAGTCCCTTCTCATCAAGTAGCTTACTATGACCCGATGACGAATAGAACACTCCTCTAGAGTCTCTTGATATGGTTGAAGAAAAAAGAGACAAAGCAGACTTACGCGCCTCAAGACATCGACGTCAAGTGGCACGTTATTATGACCAAAAGGTTCATTTCAAAACCTTCGAGCCTGGAGACTTAGTATTGAAACGAGTCTTCCCGCCTTCAACCCAATTGGGTCCAAAATGGGAAGGACCATACGTCATCCAACGGAAGCTTGATACAGGAGCATTCAAGCTAACGACTGTGGACGGTGAAGAGATTCCCAGAGCTTGGAATGCTCAGCATTTGCGACGATACCTGAGCTGAATATGAAATTTCTTCCTTTTTGTTTTTATAAGCTATGTAAAAAGGCACGACTTGCCTTAAAAAGTCTGTTTATATGAACGAAGGATTATGAAGTGGATGTAGGCTACGACTTAGCTGAACCACTATAAAAATATGGTATATATTTACTTTCCTGCATTATTTATATCTTCGATAATTATTCTATCATGACCATGAAACACGAAACATTGACTTAGATTTGGAAAGTAGGAGATAACCTATGTGCAGGAACGAACAAAGTGACCGCTTATATGATAAGATGCAAAAGAATGGGGAGACGACATTCATAACTCTAACTTTCATGTTACGAGAGAGAGTATAAAGGAAAGGAAGACGATGTCCCTTGAGGCGTGAAGGCGCACCTCGATAAGAGACCGCCTCAGTAATACTCTAACCTGGTCACAAGACAGGAGAGTATAAAGATGATAAAAAGAACAAGCATCAATGACAAAAGGAATATGGTCCCGTCAGAGAACCGGGGCAACTGGATTTTGAATTTAGTCAATCTTGATTAAGTTTTAATCAGTTATCCAAGATTGATCAGGGGCATATACATGTACACATGTTCCCCTTTATATATATAATTGTTATATGACATGTTGTTCTCTTGCATTTTTTGAATACTAAATTTACAAATGTCAGATATTGCAGGGAACAAACTATTTTATTCACAAATATGTGAGTTTTTATAGGAAAGCTAAGCAAAAGATGCGAGGGCCGCACTCGTGTAACAATCGCGGACCAGTGGAATATCAAAATAAATAGAAAACAAAGCGCATTGTCACTTGGATGTTAGAGTCGACTTGGACTTCTTGGCAGCCTTAAGAGCTTTTTTAGCCTCCTTTTCCGCATCGGACATGAGACGCTTTGGTTTCTTCTTTCCTGTGACTGAGGTACCAGAGTCGGTAGATTTCTTCCTAGGAATCAGAGCACTGGGGTCAGGAGAAGATTTTTTTAGCAAGCTCCTCTGTAATTTACCTAGTTGAAAGATTAACGACTAACCTCGATCCAGCATCCACAACTGCAAGGGGCTTAAGGCTCTCGGGGTCTATCTCTTCGACTTTTAGCTGCATGCGCTTGTCTTGTTTGGCTTTCATTTCAGCCAAGGTCTCATCATCAGCATTCTTTGAATCCCCAATTATAGAAACATCAGGATCTTCTTCATGCCCATCATTACCACCGTCATCTTTCAAAGCATCTTCATCATCATGAGAAGTGTCGACGTCAGGCGGTACGGGAGTTTTACTGATAGCCTCCTCCTTTTTACCTCCAGCTCCCCCTCCGGACTCAACGATGGTAGCCTTATCCTGTTCTCCCTGAGTCTCTTCCATAGATTTTCCCCCAATGGTGGTTCCCTGATGCTCGTCAGTCTTCTCGGTTGGCTCAGCACCTACAAAATGAGAAGCAACAGTTATCAACTTAGGAGAAAATAAAGAATCCTCGATTGATTGCCCAATGATATGATGAAAGGTGGAGACTGCCTTGGAAAATTGAGGTGAAAAGGTGGAAGTACCTTCTGATGATTTCTCAATTGGGGTAGCTACCGTCTCTGATGCTGATTCAGGTATCGGAGATAAAAAGGCACTCTAGGAATTCCCGGATTCTAGGGATCATATTCCTCTACCCCAGTAGTTTCGACGGTAGCAGAAGAGGAGCCAACTTCAAGGATATTTTTTCCTTTGGCTTGGCGTTTCTCCTCCTTCATAGCAGCAGCAATAAGGCGACGCCCCTCGGCTAGGCGTGTCGGTTCATCATCTTTCAAGTATTTCTCCATGAGTTTATCTTCATCAATGAAGTCTACCTTAAGCTCATCTTTTTCCCATTCGATGATTTGATTCCATACATGAACAAAGGTAGTCGGATAGTCTTCGATCCAAGAGATGTTCCGGCGGCGAATTGCGTGTGCAAAGAATTCGATCATCAGTTCGCCAAAGCCATACAATTATTTCTGAGCCTCTGATAGATGTTTGTGAGTTTCTTCAGCAGACTTTATAGCGCTATCCACATTCCCCTCAGTTAGGGCAGCTCTAGTCTCGGCTTCCATTAACTTGGACTCTAAGTCAGCATTCCGTTTCTCCAACTCGGCGTTCTTCCTCGCTAACTCGGCCTTCTCTTGTTCAAGAGTATTGTAGGCTAGCTGCACCTTGACACTTTCTGACTTAGCATCTTCAACTTGTTTCTTCAACTCTAAACGCTCATGACTGTGAGATTCCAATAAGTCATGATAACACTTTTGCAATTCTTCGAATTGCTTTTAGAAATTGTTGGCATCTCGTTGAGCATTGGCTAGTCGTCTCTGTGTATCTTCCAAGTCTTTCTCCAAATTTTTCAAAGCATTCTCATCGGAATCCACAACTTTCTTCATTGCATCGATGTCTGTAATCAAGTTTCGAATGATTCTGGGAAGATTGCGTGAATACTTTTACATCTCTGAGTACTGTTTCTCTACTGCGTCAATCTTTGCCTTAGCCTCATCCGCCCACTTTGAAGAAATAGGCTCGAGTGCGGGTAAGAAAGTTAAATTCTCAAAGTAATGATCTGGGAACTGCTTCTCCAAATAAGTCAGTTTTGTTTTGGAATCAGCGTCCAGTGGTGGGGGTCTGCAATACAATAGTTCTAATTGTTTTCGCTTAGCAGGGACGATGGCTGCATCGCCTTTTTCAGATCGATTCTTAGAAGTTTTGTGCTTGTCTCGCGGATCAGTGTGCTTTGGTGGACTTTTTTCTCGATTATATTTATCGTAGGGAGAAATTTGGTCTTTGGATTGTGATGTGTCCCCTCCACGACAACTTTGGTAGCTCTTATGTCTATTCGGATCTGATCGAACAGGAGAATGAGAACGTGAAGCGTGAGGTCGATGAGAATCATGAGGCCCTCTGTCATCTCTGCCCCGGTTCTCACGACGATCATGCTCGGTGTTAGAAGGAGGTCTAGACATGCTATGGCAAATCTTCTTGATATCATAGTAAGGGCGTGACATTGTGCCGGCATAACAATACAAGTGGAATTCAGAATCGACGTTCACATAAGACATAAGTGATGTGACATGCGGTGCTAATGTGTTATGTGCATCCTAAGTGACATTCCCCCCAACAAACCCGAGCCTGAAGCCTGACTGGCATGAGTAAGCTCTTTGGTCTTCATGGTAGTAGTCTCCTCTGAAGTAGTGAAGGTTAAAGGATTCGTTCTGAAGTCCTCTGAAGTATAAATAGTTTCGGGCAGGGGAAGATTTCCTAAACCCTTAAATGTAGAATCGTCGGTAGCAGGAGCATCTCCTTGAGAAGCATCTAGTGGTAGCTCTTTAGGGGATGTTGGCTTTTCAGGAGAGATGGCTTCATCAGGAACGGGATACCCTTCTCTGTACTTCTCAGCTATGTTGGCTAATTCATCGTCCTGAGTTGAGGACGAAGAGGGAGGAGTCCTAAGAGGTATCGTTGGACCTTTTGAGCCCTCACCCGTATCAGGGGTAATGTTGACCGGGGGTATGTACACATATGGACCTGTCCCATAACCTATACTACGGGTAATAGATAATAATCCGTGACGATGGAGATATTCATCCTTAAGGACATCATCGATGGTTAAGAACTTTTGGTCGCCATTAAGCAGCTGGTGCAAACGATCAAAGTATAATTGACCTGATATTTGCTTTGGGTTGTCAACTGCGAATAAAAATGAAAGCAAGTTAATGTATTGGCATAAACATTCAAACTTGAAATCTAGGAAGTCGGCGCTTTACTTGATTTGGTCCATCTTCTAGCGCACCCCGGTTGCTGTCTGATATAAAACCATTCAGGTTTTGAGTCGCAAGCCTTGCTGCTATAAGGAGCAGTGATCATTTTCCTTTTCGGAACTGATTCAAAGTATGAGAAGGAGGGAGTCTCTTGAGTCTGATGCTTGAAATTATAAAAGAAGTGGACGTCATCGAAGGTAAGCTCTATACCTAAAATCTCTTTGTACGCTATATACAAGGTGTATAAATAAGCATAAGAGTTGGGATGTAATTGCATGGGGGCAATACGCATCTGTCTCAGAAAATCGACGACAAAAGGCGAAAACGGAGGTATCGCCCCAACGAGACACATTAATCGGGTAATAGCCATAAATCCTTCCGGTGGATTGTGGGGGCGATCTGTTTTCGAAGGCACCAGGGTATCTCTTTTTAATATCCCATGCTTTAAACATATTCGGGCGAGTTTATCATTGTCGATCATCGACTCAACATAATCTTTGGCTAACTCCAATATAGTGGCAGTTTCAAACTTGTCGAGAGCACGATCATCTCCTTTATCTCCTTCCTCTTCCTCACCGAGAGAGACTTCACTCCCGGAAGATACTTCGCTATTGTGCGCTTCCATTTCATAATCTGGGCCTTCATCATCCCATTCAGGGTCTGAGGGAGAGGATATGTCATCAAGAGTGAGTTTCTCAGAAGTTTCTGCGGCTTCTTCCTTTTCTGCTAACCTAGATGAACGTGTCTCTGCCATGGTCACTAAACTATTGAAGAAGCAATAGCATAAGTTAGAGTAAAATAGCCCGTATCCCCTTGTGCATGTGTGAACTAAAGTGTGTATGGTGTGTGCGGAAGACGTAAAGCAAACACATGAAAGCATGATGCAAAAGCTCGGTGAAGCAGTAATATGTTCATAACAGTTTTAGATATCCGCTCATGTTCATAAGGCACTATGCTAACTGTTCATTAAGTTATAGATCACAATAAGCATTGATTGATCAAGTTGGGCATTCCTTGTTTGCTAAGTTGGATGGTTCTACTTCAGTTCGGATATGTATGATGGGATCGGATCGGATACCCATAGAGAAATGGGCTCAGACCGGGGGCAGGACTATGTGAGGTCCAAAACAGAAGTTAATTTACAACTTGCATATCGGTTCGGTTCGAGAGTGGTACTTCCTATAATCCGGATCGGGTCGAACCCCCATATACTCCTATAGCCATGCTTTTCACTCCGACCCGACAAGGTCAATGGAACCCCCTTTCTTCTTCACTCTCATGTATCTTCACCCGAACCGATCCCGAATCCTCCCTCTTCTTCTTCTTCTCTATCCTTCCTCTTCCTTAGCCAAGTTCAAACAAACACCATACCCAAAAACCCTAAATCAGAACCAAGCCTTTATGTGCTGACACATTTGACATTAAATCCTAATCCCCTACGTTACCGCCTCGAGATGGCACTGAAGCCATTAGCGACGACGACGAGGGGGGGGGGGATGGTAATGGAGTCAAGGCCAGTTAAATACCCCGCTCAAATTATCCAAATCGCCCATGAATTCGAATCAAGATCAATAAAAAAGGAATTGATTAAAGATATGAACCTACCTATATATTTGATTTGAAGATTAAAGTAAGAATTTCGGAGTTTTTGAGAATTAGGGTTTTTTCGGTGCTAGATCTGGAAGACGAAAATAATAGAAGGAAAGGAAGAGGAAGAGGAGAGACAACAAATATATATGGGTTTATAGTGGCTCTTTGTCTTCCTAGCCTTTCACTCCGTTCAGACCGGAATACAAGCCCGTATATATATTAGGCCCATCGATTCAATAGTGCTGGGTTAAGAGAGAAGCCGTTTGGATCGGTGATGCTTTCCCCTTGGCTTCAGCCTAGGTTAGGACCGGAGACCGAATCCAAATGGAATCATGCACGTTAACTTAACATACGAATTTAACTCAAAGAAGAGTATACGAGAGGTTTACCTGGAGGAATCGCTGGACATCATAAAGAATTCCCAGAATTGTTTAAAAATAAAGAATGTAACTCATACATTTTATAGTATATATATAACAGACAAGAGACATGACTTTATGAAGCAACACGTCCGTACAAGCGAATGGAAGCAACTATTTAACAGTTCAAGTTTAGAAAATGATGGACAAATAATGTCAAAGCACGCTCCATCTTCAATAGAAGCGTCCTTTAAGGGGGCAAAATGTTAGCCTACTTTGTGAACTAGGCTACACAAAGCTAGATGATCAAGTAGTGGAGAACATTCACTCCAAGGACCGGATCGGAGATCATTTGGTCAGAGTAAATCAGCACAAAGCAGAGAAAGAAGGGGCTGGGGTCAAACCGGATCGGATAGGACAAACCCGATCCGTCCCCTTAACCGAAGAGCTCCGATCCGAACCTATGTGCGCAGAACCGCAACTGTCACACCCACGTTCCCTTAAATTTCGGAGCGGTTATGCCCACGTTCTGCCCATGATTGCCACTAACCTGATGTGTTGTCATCACCATATCCCATCCGAACCCGAAAGCAGTGGGATGGATGCCACGTGGATCGAAACCGAAGACATTCCAGGAGCATTCTTCACCTATAAATACACCACCAAGAGGCATTTGGAGGGATCTTTTGACAATTTCAGGATTGAAGTCTCTTTAAAAACCGAATTTCTTCATCTTTTTCAGATTACAACCCCCTTTCAAAGTACATTTTAAGGAGCTTTGAGTGAATCAATGTATGGTATGAGCGAATGAGAGTGAAAATCATTGTTGTACTTGCATTCAAGACATCAATTCAAAAAGTAGAAAGTGGACATAGGCTATTTAACGCCGAACCACTCTAAATTATGTGTTTTTTTGATTGCATTTCATTAGAGTCATAACAAGTTTGGGTGTTAGAGCCATTTTTGGATCTAACATACGACAATTATCAGAGTTAACTATAATAACATACCAACATTTGCAGCGGAAATAAATAATAATACTTCTGACAAGCTCCATCTTCATCTTCAAAACAATATCTTCGATAACTGAAACTCAGGCTGACCCGAGCACAAATGAAAAGACAAAAATACTTGGATCAGAACTAAAATATTCTAATATTAGTTAAATCAAATTCATGCGATAATATGAGTGCAATAACTCAAGAGATGTTACGAGAATTTACATCTCCTAAGGATCCATTAAACTAGATACTATATAATACAATACGCTATTATAATAATGTCTATGTTTAAATATAAAATATTAAAATAGCGCAAGCGTGATTACATTTTTACCCTTACATCGTTTATAATACCTAGTCTATACAGATACCGTAAAGTCCACAGTACGTAGTGGCTATCAGACGGCACTCCATAGGTAAGGTACAAATCAAAATCATAGAGGGCTCGATCAAGATAATATGACAAGGCACACGAGGAATGCCCAGAGTAGGAATATACTAGTTGCATGCCCGGACTGGTGGTAAAGCATAGCCGCGACTACCGCCCACCTTGAACAACACTCCCAAATCACGGATGCACATCAAATCAATCAAACCGAGGGACTATAGTAATAAAGGAAGAAGTGTTGTCGATGGAGGTAGCTAAACCCACTTGGTCATGGTATAGCCCTGTTTTAGTCTTTTTAATTATGACCCGAAGGTCAAGGACATCCATCATCGTTCTCTTTCGTCAAGTCTAGGAATCGCCTCCAAATCAACCTACTTCATTCTGGAACTCCACCGCGTACACAGTTGTTAAAGTGGTTTTCGGTATTGGCAAAGTGTATGACAATATCCAATCTTGGTCTATTTAACAACCAAACGTTTACGTTTTTCACACCGGTCAGTTCTTTTACATTTCAAAGATGTTCATACTTTATATCGAAATATCATATTTTCTTACAATTCATTTCAATATTCAAGATAGAATATATTTGATAGTAAAATCTCCATTTAAACCAATTTAAAATACTTGAAACGATTCAAATCTATATATATATATATAGTTTAAAATATATTGGAATAGTCTATATACAGTTTTTTTTTGAAAAAATTGAAATAAATAGCTTGTATAAAAATAAAATTTATCAAAATTTAGTAAAATCTGTAGTGAAATAAAATATATTAAAGTAGTTTATAAAATAAGTAATTGATTATCAAAATAGTTTATTAAATAAAATTAATATATATAAGAAAAATAATATTTATAAAGTAAACAGTTTGTAAAGTAAAATAGTTAACTACTAAAATAGTTTCTAAAATGGTTTAAAATAATATAGTTGGAGTAGAATCGTTTCGACAAAATTTCAACTAGACTTGAAGTCATATTCCAATTTCAAAACAAATCAAATCCATCTCAGTATTTCAATCAATAATATTTCCAATTCATATTCGTTTCAATTAAATCAATTTTATTCAAATAATTAAATTACAAATTCGATTCTCATTTCTAATGGTTTTTATTTATAACAAATAATGAGCTCACAATTCATATATCATTTTAAATCATTGTTGATTTAAAATAAATTTCAAAGGTGGATAAAAAAATTCAATTTCAATAAATTCGATCAACATTCAAATTTCATTTTTAGCTTTGGTTACCACATTAAATTATTTCCCTTTTTCTTTTATATTTCAAAACTCAAAGTTTGAGTTCAAAGGCAATCAATTGATAAAACATCATTTATATTATTTTTAAACAATACTCCAAGGTTCAAAGTTAAAACAAATTGGATTTAACCATCCGGTGTCCGTATATAAATTTTCTATCATATGGCCAAGTGATACTTAAAATTTAATTTCAGTATTTTGGGGAAAGGATATATATATATCATTTCAATTCAAATCAGAATCATAGGTATTTATCATTTCAACCTATGTTCTTAATTTATTTAAATGATTAATCCTGGGTTTATTTGATGCCCCGTAACATCTAAGGTGATAGTTGGGATAAATCAACAAAATCAAAACATATATAAACAATGTCGATAACAAGATGAATTTCTACATTAAATATATAAATTCAAGGCATACATCAAAATCAACACATCTAAACAGTTCAATAATATATGTTACTAGTCATCAAGTATGTTTTTTTTTCTATTTTCTTTTTTTTTAAACTAGAAATTAATCTATAACAGTACAATTTATATAACAGTTAAATTAAATTGTACAATCTATGCAGATTTAACATAAATAATAAATTTAAACAGTCAAACAGCAACCAAAACAATCATATCATAACATGAATTTAATTTAACTAACAATCGAATATTTTATTAGATGTGAGTTAAACTCACCTTCAGTGGCACAAAATAGAGACGATAACAGAGAGGCGCAGAAATGAACGGCACTGAAACTTTAACGAAGTGAACAAAAAAATTATGGTCAAGAGCAGTACAAACGTAGCGAAGTTTTATTTCACAAAAAAAGGATATTTTTTTAGTATATAATTGCGCATGGAAGTCTAACCCAATTAAAAAAATTATGCATGTCTGGTTTATAATTCCTATAGGTTACATGTCACAACAACCTTTCATGCTTACTACTTCATTTATATTGTAATGATGGTATCATGTTGACAAAATGCCTAGGTATAGTTTACATTCCTATCCAATTTTATATGTTCCACCAAAGCTTAGCAGAATGTCCAATTTTTTTTTTAGTATATACAAAATGCATATGCCCAGGCACTAAAAAAAACTTAGTTTCCTACTTTTCAAAAGTTTCAACACGCAAGTGTAAATGTACAGCATAACAACATGTTCTTACATGCATGTGTATATTATTGTAAGAATAACAAATGAACCCATGTTACAAAAAAAACTATTTTTTTTAAATATATATAAAAGGAAGATTTAAAAAGTAAAACACTCTCTTCTTTTTTATATAAAATGCAAATATGAAATACCTGGTACAAATTTTCTTTATTCTTCCCAAAAGTTCACATGCATGTATAACATGTTTCTATCTCTTAACTTGCTTCCACTACTTATATATAAAATTATACCCATGTTTGTACATTTATTAACGCATGTGGAAGGATGCTATTTCCACACTACAACAAAACTTGCTTAGCAAAACTAAAGTGTTGAATTTTTTTTTTTTGACAAAACATTTAGAGCAACGTTGGTAATCAAAACAATTTTTTTTTTAAACATGGCAGTTCAAATTGTAAGGGAAAATGTAACGAGCCAGTTTTTCGACTGGTTTTATAACCTATAATATATAGATTATGCTGATAGTTTGATTTAATTTAATAAATTAAGATTATATATTTGGGATTATTTCAGGAATATTCCAAATAAAAATATATGTTGATGGTCTAAAAACAAATGTATGTCAGTATAAAACAAGTAGATAATTTCTTATCTTGTTTAGTTTTAATTGTTTTTAAAATTTCAAATGAAAATAGATTACTTAAACAAGCAAATAAAAGAGAGATAAAATAAATACAAGACATTCATTAATTTATAATAATGATAAAGGCCAAAATCATTTAAATTAGAATAAGTATGTATATATTAACTTATCATATTCATATATTATATGTATATAAACAAGTATATGTTGTTTAAAACACTTTTGTTACTTTTAAAACTTATTTCAAAAATCATGTAGATCGAATTATATAAGGTAAATAATGACATATACTTTAAGAAAAATCGCATTCTTATTAGAAGATCATCTCTTTTATATTAAAAGGAGACGGTTAACTACTAACAATTGCTTATATTAAAATATATGTTTATTTGTAGACATGTTACATAAGTCAAAGTATAGGATATACATGAGTTCAAAAGGTTTGATTATACACATAACCTGAGAATGAATGTAGTATGTATGTATATATCAATACATATATGTATATACGACTTGCGTGAACATTATATATATATAAATGTATACATAAAGTAAAATGAAAAATCTAAGCAAAAGTATGAAATGAAAGGAAAGCCTGCAAGTGTACAAAATTGTGACAAGGTAAAACACACGCATTTATTTGGAAAGAAGGCAGACAACTCACCTGCAATGTGATATAGACTTAAGGTAATTTAGCCATGTGCAAACCTACGAAAATCCACGAAGTTTGCAGTGCACAACTGAAAGGAAATGAAGAAATACAAGACATTGATGGGTTGATTCATGCTTGGCAATAGGGTACGAGATACATATGAAATTTCTAAAGCAAAACAATATATTTTAGTTTGCTTAATAGCAAAGTAAATGAATTGTTAAATCACACACATCACTTTCACTTAGGCTACCGCAAACCTATGGATGTTTACCCAAATGCCTAGCCTAGTTATGTGTTGAAAAACCCATCTAAATACACTATGATTTAACACCTACAGGTCTCTTACTAGGACTGATAGTGGCAGTGCAAACTGAATGTAACTGGACACATCTGTTCAATCATAACGGAGATAGTCTGAACAAGCCTAGATAGCTATACAATATTTTTAGGCTTATTACATCTGTATATACCCGCGGAAGCCCCATAGTTCTCACTTGAGATTAACTATAAACAAGTATATACAAATGGAAAAACAGAGAATAAATGAACGTAGAAAAACAGGGTGAAACAAAAAGCAAACCTAGAACTCAAACTATGAACAAAGCTTGAGAAGATGGCAAGACAAGTGAAGGGTATTAAACTAGAATCAAAGCCTGGAGGAAGGAAGAAAATATATACAAAGAACTGGATTTAGAAAGAGAGCAAAATCTGGAAACAAAAACAAGATATTGAGCAACATAGCATGGCAGTGAAGAAAACAACAGTAAGATACAAAGTGAGTGAACATATAAACTCTTTTACAGTTTATATTTGAATTATTGGTGTGGCGACATGTATCTGTCATCTTAGATTCATTTTTAATGATCGATTTTCGGAAATAGTTAGCTTGATAAACCTAGAAAATAAAATGGTAAACACAGTGAAAAATATATAAGAATCAGTAAAAAATAAATAAAGCAATAGTACATAAATAAGGGAGTAAAAACTTAAATGAATTCGCTAATGTTTATACATTTAATCCTAGTATTATACAAATCATGTGTGTGATCTATGTCTAAATTATGGGATTCAAATGTCTATATTGTTATGGGTTACATATGCAAGTAGGGAGGATATGTCTTACGGATTTAAAACTCTGAGAAATAGTTGGCTTAAAGGGTGTAAACAACTTAAGGAATAATAATAAACACAGTAAATGATATAAGTGAATAAACACCCCTATTGTTCTTCTTGTCAAGAATATGTATAAATGTATACGTCAGATTTTATTTACCATCTTATGATAATTTAATGTTATGAGAATTTTTCTGGAATCGATGACAATAAACAAAACTAAAAAAACAGAGACAGTAAACCCAGTCAAAACATTTGGGAATAACACCTTATATTATCCTACTGTTATACTTAACTATAATGGGATTAAAACTGTATGAAAGCTGACATGTACCCACGTTATTGAATGTAAACAGTTAAGTTGTTAAAGGTGAGTAGATTATAAATTAAGGGTTGAACAAAACAGAGAATGAAACAATTGGCCAGACAGTGAATTTATAATGTAAGTAAACAATGCGAACTCCACCACTGTTTAATAGTAAATCCTAGTAGATTCAATGTAACAACCCGGAAAATCAAAGCCAATTTAAAATTTTTATTTTGGCTATTTTAATGAATTTAGAATATTTAAAATAATTTATTTTAAATAATAACGACTATAAATTTATTTTAAATGAAGTTAGAACGAATAAATTTATTTTAATTATAATAGGAGTTAGAAATAGCGTAGTAGTTTGAAAATTTGACTTTGAATTTTTGGCTGAATGTACAAGATTCAAAATAAATCGGATTTCAGTGAATCCAAAAGTATTTAAATATGTTTAAAAATATCTTTCTAACAGATCTGAAAAATTGAAATTTCACAGTGGGAATAAAAAGTTCTGGCCAGTTGAATATTCAGAATAGTCGCTATGGAATAAATATAGCCTTAAAAATAGACATTTTGCAAACGACCATCGTTTTTTACGAAACCATTTTGGTTGGATCCGGAATGTCAAATTATTTCTAGGTTTAAAATTGCATAATCTTTGGAATTAATATATGAGCGTGGCAAAGGAAAATGTGTTTAGTAATTTTAGTTTGAATTGGATCGACTAGAAAATGACCATTTTTCAAACTGTCTCCAAATTTGATGAAATTAATTTTGTTGGGACCGTATCATCCAAACGTAGCTAGATTTATTTTTCTGGAATTTTTGGAATTAGTATGTGGCCTCGGCAAATTAAAATGTACGTTCAAATCCGAATTTGAACGTTTTATATTTTTATTTGAAGAATAACTGACTGAAATAGTTGAACGGGCTTACGAAACATATTCCATTGTGTCTAGAATGGGGTTATTTAGTTAGGGGCGACAGTCGCTGGGTTTGATTTGGAGTTTGTACGGACTTAGAGATATTTTTGGAAATAAAAATAATTAAATAATTAAAAAAATATAAGAACCAATAGGAATTCACCCTCACTATATCTCGCTCCAGGAAAAAACCCGACAACCCCAAAACAAACGGTGGCTCCCTCTTATAAACATCTCTCCTCCTTAACTCTGAATCTAATCAATAAAATCGAACACTCATGTTTAGGATTTTATAGAGCTCGTCCTCATCTTCAAATCCATTTACGGTTCGTATTTTATCATTACGTATTGGTGAAGATCTGAGCCTCCAAACTCAGCATGTTCGAGCCGTCGTCATGCCTTCTAGCCACCGTCAAACTAGGCTTGACCACCAGCGCCGAAAAGCCTGTTCCAAGCTCCTACACGTGGCGCTGTCCGATCATCGCAAAGTTGAACGGTTGGAGCGAAAATTCAAGACCTAGTTTTGAACGGCAAGCTGAAGGTAACGGCTTTGATCAGTTTAAACTATTTACAACATTCGAAAGTGTAGCAAAGTTTGATTATCATATAAAAATCATATCTTTTTCGTGTGTTGTCCAAATCCAGTGAAACAAGAGACATTGGACCCGTGACGACGTCTTCTACATTCTAGAAGAGACCAGAGAACTTTTGGAGCTTCCGACAATTTTAGAAGGAGTGGAACCCAATGTGAGCAATCTAAATTCAAATTGGAATATATACGCAGTATAACTTATATAAGTGATGCATAAATTATATACATATTGTATATCTCATATATAGGGAGTTATATAAATTATATAAGCGACGTATAAATTATACATGCGTTGTATAAATCATATATGCGTTGAATGGAATTGAAATGAAGTTGAAATTGAAATAAATATATTTATATACATATATATATACTCCCCTCGTCCACATACCATGGACGATATAAATTGTTTGGGTTGTGATTGTGAATGATTGATTGTGGTTGCAACAAAATTGGTTGTGTTTGTGGTATATTCATTGTGTTGTGAAAATGAATGATATTGTGAAATCATTGAAATGAAAGTATTGTAATGCTGCAAGGCCTAGGATAGCAGAGGAGCCGTGCTGGACACGGTGCCGTGCTAAATACCCTACCGTTGTAATGCTGAAATTTTCTGAAATATTCATATGTTGAAAAATATTCATGTTTGAAATAAATTGTTTAAACGATAAGAATAACATTTTTATTGTATATATGAATCACTAAAAATATTCATGTTTAAAATAAATTGTTTGAACGGTAAAAATCACATTTTTATTATATGTGTGAACCGTTAAAAATAACCAAAGGTTGAAATAAATATTTGTTGATTGAAAATAATATTTTTAACATGAATATGAACTGTTAAAAATAACCAAAGGTTAAAATAAATATTTGTTGATTTAAACTAATATTTTTAACATGAATATGAAATGTTAAAAATAACAAAGGTCGAAATAAATATTTGTTGATTGAAAATAATATTTTTAACATGAATATGAACTGTTAAAAATAACCAAAGGTTGAAATTAATATCTGTTGATTGAAAATAATATTTTTAACATGAATATGAACTGTTAAAAATAACCAAAGGTTGAAATAAATATTTATTGACTGAAAATAATATTTTTAACATGGATGTGAATTGTTAAAAATAACCATAGGTTGAAATAAATATTTGTTGATTGAAAATAATATTTTTAACATGTATATGAAGTGTTAAAAATCATCATGTATGAAAATAAATATTGGTTCGCTAAAAATATTATTTTTAGCTTAGATATACACATATATACATGTGTTGAACAGGTAAATGGATTTGCTGTTGAGTAAAGAATTTATTTGTGTGCCTGACAAATAGGTAAACCTTAATAAGATGGCTGCGCAATTTTATTTATATATCAACTCCTGTTAATGTTATTGGATGCGGTGTGCTGGTTTTTCTGTGTGAGATTATAAATATCGCCATATGATAGTAACAATTAATTTTGAACTACGCTACATGGCATACTACATGAAGAGAGCATACTTCATCATATACCACATCAGCATTTGGAGCTAATGTGACGAGGTTGGGATTACCATACGGGCAAGATGCTCATATATCGTTGACTGAATTACAAGTTGAACTGAGGACTGATATGTACAAAATAAATATAACGGTAAATTTCAAGATTAAATAAAAACCCCATATGGGTGTAGAGTTGACAATAATCACGTCCCTCTAGTTATTAGATACGGCGCATGGATTATTTATTTCTAACACTGGACGAGGTGACGAAATTTATCTCTAGAGTAATTTACACACTCTCTCGGGCATAGAATAGGTTACTAAAAATTGTGTGTGATTATAATGGATTTATTGGGTACCTAATACAACCCAATAAATTTCCAAACCCCTCCTCGTACAAATGAGGTTATGGCGAAATTTTTCGAAATTTAAAGGCGTTAGCCAAATTTTTGAAGTAAAAAGGGTTTAGAAATCGTCGATTAAATTATATATACATATATATAATTAAAAATAAAACGAATAATGACGCTGTAGTTTGCGTTTTGAAGTCGTATTTTTAAACGATTATTACGAAAAATCTAACCGTCGGATTTTCTCGAAATCGGAACCATTGGGTTTTCTTTGGAAAGATCTTTCCAAAGATATAAAATTCGTTAAGATCCAACGGTTAGATTTTTTGAAATGTTTAAATCAAATTTGGACGAGAGCAGCGTCAGGGCCATCGAATGACCTGAAACGTCATTCGATGGAAATGGACTATTTTTAAATAAATAATAGTGAAAAATCATTTTAAAATATTGTAAACGATGTGGAATGGAGATAAACTGATTTTACTTGGTTTATCAGATATTTTGATGGTTGGGTGTATTTGACATGAAATTATACTAATGAACTGAAATGTGGATGTCGAATAGTTTAACCATAAAAAGAATTGATTTGAATTCTATATATGTGTGAATTATTTGAAAAGGTCAAGTTAATTCTCATTTCAAATAATTGATCGATGATGAAAAAGTCGAAGATATGAAGATGGTGCAAGACCGATAATCTTCACATCGAATGGATGGCTACTGATGCCTTTGATTGGAGCTGCTTCCTTGAGAGGGTTACAGTGGTAGTTGTCCGGACGTATTTGTTGATTGTTCGGATGTGCGAGGGCATCTCTCCTGTATTGGACATACGGGACGAGCAATAAGGTGCCTCTGGTTTCGTTCAGACCTAGAACGAACTAGTAAATGGATGTGTGTCTGACATTGGATTTTATTCTGTGCTGATTGATTTCTATTAAATATATATCTGTTTGGTGGTGGATAATTTATTTTCTTTCTTAACACCCTTCTCTAAGACGTACAAGCTTAGAGGTTATATATCGATGGACATCAGTCGCATGGCGTTGAATGTCAATGTGGCATGCTGAGATGCAGTGATCAAGGCTTTTATTGAACAGCAGATCCTTGCTATTGATGATCAAAGCACGGCTTTAATATAGCATAGCTTTGTGTATGGTGTTGATTCGCGAGCCTCACACCCCGGGTATGAACCAGAAATGAGAGAGGACTTCAGGGTGGGCATGCGTTTCCTTCTAGCTAGGAGTGGTGTCATGGTATGGGACCTAGACATTTTTACTTATGTGGATGATGGAAAGCGAGGCGCCTCAGCTATATTGGTCACTACGGGGCCGATGGATGGTTTGGTCGATATACTGACCAGTTTACGCCCCATAGGGTGGGAAAACGTATTGTTCAGGCATTTTAATCCACTCCTTGTGGACCGACCCTGACGATCCAAGGGCTCACCTGTGTCTGGGTCCAGAGACATGGGCTACATTGTCTCGAAGTCAGTAAGGACGATCCCTTGCCTTGGTTCATGATGGAAATCCATCTTCCAATATGACATTGTGCGGTTTTTGATTGTAAACCTATATGTGGCGGCATAGTGGCATGGGACGCTCATGTCATCTATGATTGATACATTATGATTGAAATTGTTTTTGAAACATATATGCACTAGTAATAATATCAAATGATTTTTATTTATACGTATCAAGCATATTTTGGCCATTATAAGGTAAAGCTCTATCCTTCGGCTTACGTTGCATTGCGTGATAGGACCTGAGTCTTATAATGGCTTCATTTTCTATAAAAAGCATTGCGTTGTTTAAATGATTTACTTTTTTATGCACTAGCAATCCAATGGAGTAAACCCGTTCCGTGTTAGCGGCGTGATCCTGTGATTGGCCTTATTGTTAAATAGGTTAAGTAAGATTTATCATACCAGTCCCATGACTGACTCGTAGTTTGTTTCATTTTGCAAACTCGGGTGCCCCTATTTTCTACATGGGCAGCCTTGTGTTCAGGTTTTAGCAGGCTCATTCTGGATAGCTATGGAGCTGAAGATGGATTCTATCATTTCTATTATGATGTTCAGACTTTATTATGTATATTATGTTTGATTCCGCTGCAGACATTTTATATAAAGCCAAAACTTTATTTTGTACTAAGTATGATCATGTTATACTGTGTAACTCTAATGATTATATTTATTCCAGTGTAATTTGTTGTACATTATCTGGTGTAATGATATATTTCTGTTCTGTTGTTATTGTTTATGTGTTATATTCCAAAGATTGTCCTCTCTTCTGTGGCACGAACGTTTGGGGTCATCACAGTTGGTATCAGGGCTTTGGTTAATCTTAGTTTTGGAATATGACATATTAACAAACTCGTCAAAAATAAAATTCTAAGATGAATAACTCATTACAGATAGGATCAGTAATATCCTAGAGTGAGTATAGCAGAATAAAATATACCCTAATAGATGCATATACATTTAAATATGTCTCTATGCTCTACATTATCTTTTCTGTTGGCCTGATTCTTTGTCTGCTATTTGCAGAAATAGTAGAAATGAGTGGCAGAAGCAGAAGAAGTAATTCTATGGTTCAGCAATCTAATAAGCCAATTGTGCTCCCACAGCCAGAATCAGATATAGTGGCTCAATTAAAGATGTATCAAAATCTGGGTGGAGTACCATTCTTGGGCAAAGAATCTATTATTGAAACACAAGCATGGATGCGTTCGTCTGAGAGAATATTTGAAGGCTTAAAGCTGAGATATGACCAGAAAATATTACTGGCATCTTGGACACTCAAAGACGAAGCTTTAATCTGGTGGGAAACTGTTACTAAGAATAATCCAGAAGGTAATATTACCTGGGATAGATTTAAAGAAATTTTCAATGAAAGATTTATTCCTCCAGAAGCGACTGAGCGGCTATACGATGAGTTCTACTATCTGAAACAAGGAGATATGACCATTCACGAGTATCAGGATAAATTCAACAAACTTTCTTATTTTGCCCCAAAGCTAATTGAAGATCCTTTGAGGAAGAATCTGAGGTTTATTAATGGGCTTCAAAGAAGGTACAAAAATTGCATAACTACACATGTGAAACTTCCTATTTCTTAAATGATATACATGGCTTATCACTATGAGGATCTTGATAAGCAAGGTTTTTGGAGGACGAAGAGGAAGTCAGTTCTAACAACAAAAGGAAGTTTGAAATTGATAGCCCTAAGGCAAGTACGATGTCTGAGGTCGGTAAGAAGCCTAAAGTCAATAGGAAAAAGGTTAAATCTGAGAATGAACCAGTAATGACTGCCATATGCAATAACTGCAATAAGCAAGGGCAATTGCAAGGGAATTGCAAATCCTCAAAGAAAGAAAGAAATGTTGGATCATAATCCAGTAAGAAGGTTCGAGAGAGCAGGGGATGCCGTAAGTGCCACCAGGATGGTCATGTTGAGAAGAATTGCTAGCTATTAAAGAAATCTGAAGTAGTACAGGTAAATGAAGTGGTAGAAGTTTCTGCACCCTCAGCCAGTCAAGTAAGGCCAGATGTTTTGGAAGGCACGCTTACCGTCAAAAATATTCCAGTTAAAGTACTGTTTGATACAGGCGCGTCACGAAGCTTTATTGCAAGTAATATGGTTAAGAAATTGGATTCAAAATTGAAAAGCTCAAAGAACCCATCAGTGTCGATAATCCGATTGGGGGTTCCCTCAATCTTAGCTGGATTTGTGGGGTGTCTGTCTATTTTTTCCTTTATCAGTTCCCTTCCATCTCGATCGTCATGAATTTTACCGAATTTGATCTTATTTTAGGATTGAATTGGTTAACGAAATATTAAGCTGAGGTTAAATGCGCCGAGAGACTTGTTAAGGCAAAGACTAAATCAGGGGAGTATATAACCATACCATGCGAAGGTCTGAATTCAGATAGAAAAGAATTTTGGTCAGCTCTGGATGTTTCTCTTGCTCCAATAGAAAATATTCCTGTTGTCACAGAAAATATCCCTATCATCAAAAATTATGCGGACATGTTTGAAGAAGTGGATAGCTTACCTCCGCGTAGAGAAATTGATTTTAGAATCGATTTAATTCCGAATGCCAGGCCAGTAGTGCACCCTATTCGGAGAATGACTTTAAAGGAGAAAGAAGAATTGGGTGATCGGACTCGAAAATTAATATGGAAAGGTCTAATCAGGCCTAGTTTCTCTAATTGGGGCGCAACAGTGGTGTTTGTCCCAAAGTCAGACGGTACTCTCAGACTATGCGTGGATTATCGTGACTTGAATAAGCAAACATTAAAGAATAAATATCCATTGCCGCAAATTGATGATTTGTTGGATCGTTTGAATGGAGAACAAGTATTTTCAAGGATTGACCTAGCTACAGGTTTCCATCAGCAATGAATTGCTGAAGAATGTGTTCCTTTGACAGCATTCAAAGGTCCAGACTTATTCTATGAGTGGTTAGTAATGTCGTTCGGCTTATGTAACGCTCCAGCTTATTTTGTCGATCTAATGAGCAGGGTATTCAGAGAAGTCTTGAATAAATTCGTACTGGTCTTGATTGATGATATTCTAATCTTCTCTAAGTCAGAGAGCGAGCACGCTAAACATTTGGTACAAGCGTTGGAAATTCTCAGAAAGAACTAAGCCAAATTTTTTAAGTGTATATTCTGGCAAGAAGAAGTCAAGTTCCTTGGTCACATTGTATCAAAGGAAGGAATCTCAGTAGATCCAAGTAAAATTACAGCTATTCAAGATTGGAAATAGCCTACTACACCCGCAGAAGTCAGAAGTTTCCTTGGATTGGCTAGTTGTTATCGGAAATTCATTAAAGATTCTTTGAAGCTATCTAGTCCATTAACGCAGCTTACTAAGAAGCACGCAAGATTTAATTGGACTCCAGAATGTGAGGCGGCTTTCCAAGAGCTGAAATTAAGGTTGACAACAACCATAGTGTTGACTATTTTGATGGCAATAAAAATTTGACAGTCTATACATATGCTTCTATTGAAGGTGCTGGTACAGTTTTAATGCAAAGAGGCCAAGTAGTTGCTTATGCTAGCCGTCAGTTGAAACCGCATGAGAAGAGATATGCTACTCATGAACTTGAGTTGTTAGCCATCGTGTCTACTTTGAAAATCTGGAAGCATTATCTATTGAGTGAGAAGTTCGAATTATATACAGATCACAAGTCGTTACAGTATTTGTTCACCTAGAAAGACTTGAACTTGAGACAGCCGCGTTGGCTAGAATTTCTTGCAGCGTACAATCTAGATATAATGTATACTCCGGGGAAAGCCAATGTTGTAGCTGATGTGCTTTATAGAAAGAACTTATTCATCGCTAGCCATATTATTACGCCTTCATTAATTGAAAAGATCTCTGTCCTCCAAAGAGACGATGAATTTATTCAAAGAATTAGTTGGCGAATTCGAGAAGGCGAAATTTCAGATTTCAGTCTTGATAGTAAAGGGATTCTGAGGTTGCAAGTGCGAATTTGTGTTCCAGAAGTTCCAGAACTCAGAAGTGAGGTACTGGATGAATGTCACAAATCTAAGCTCAGTATCCACCCTGGTGTGAGTAGGATGTATAATGACCTCAAATGCACATTCTAGTGGAAGTCATTGAAAAGAGACATTTCAATATATGTTAGCCGGAGTTCTACTTGTCAACAAGTCAAAAGCGATTAACAGAAACTTGCCGGATTTTTGCAACCATTGGAGATTCCAAATTGGAAGTGGGAGCAAATTTCCATGAATTTCACAGATGGTTCGCCCCGAACCAAGAAAGGAAATGACAGTATATGGGTGATCGTAGATCGTTCCACGAAGACCACCCATTTTATACCTGTCAGATCAAATAAAACGGCTCAGAACCTGGCGCATATTTATTTCAAAGAGATCTTTAGACTGCATGGAGTTCCCAGTAGTATTGTTAGTGATCGTAATCTGATATTCGCTAGTAAATTCTAGGAAGTATTCCAGGAAGATCCGGGAACAAAGTTAAACCTTAGCACCGCATATCACCCTCAGACAGATGGCCAAACTGAGAGGGTGAATCGTATACTAGAAGATTTATTGCTGGCATGTATTATTGATTTTGGCGGGTCATGGGAAGTCACTTGCATTTGGCTGAGTTCTCAGATAATAACAGCTACCAAGCAAGCTTGGGAATGGCACCATTCGAAGCATTGTATGGTTGACCATGTAGATCTCCCGCATGTTGGGTAGAATCAGGCAATCGATTAGTATTGGGTCCCGACATGATTCGTGAAGCTTCGGATAAAGTCGATTTCATTAAGAAGCAACTACAAACAGCTCAGAGCCGAAAGAAGAGTTATGCAGATTCTAGAAGAAAAGATTTACATTTGATGTTAGTGATTATGTAAATCTGAGAGTTTCTCTGATGAGAGGAGTAGTCCGATTCGAGGAAACAGGGAAGTTGGCACCGAGATTTATTGGTCCATTTTCCTATACTTGAAAGAATTGGAACTCTTACTTATAGGGTTCAGTTACCTGACTAGTTGCCAGGAGTGCATGATGTATTTCACGTGTCTCAACTTCGAAAGCATGTGCATGATCCAGATCTAGTTGTAGAAGAAGCAGCGCAACAGGATTTGGATATTACTCCAGAACTAGCTGTGAGAATAGAGCCGATAAATATTATTGGCAAAGAAACCAAGGTTCTCAGAAACAAGAAGGTTCATTTATTCAAAGTGCAATGGAGCGGAGATCCTAGAGACTGTACATAGGAGACAGAAGATAGCATCAAATAGGCTTATCCCAAGTACGGAGTGGACATCTCTTATTAACTCTGGTGCTAGATACATTTACAGTATATTCTATTTTCCGTTTTGTTTCCTACTTTACTGTTGTTTCCTTTTCGGGGACGAAAAGTTTTAAGTGGGGGAGATTGTAATAACCCCGAAAACCAGAGCCAATTAAAATTTTTTATTTTGGCTATTTTAATGAATTTAGAATATTTAAAATAATTTATTTTAAATAATAACGACTAAAAATTTATTTTAAGTGAAGTTAGAACGAATAATTTTATTTTAATTATAAAAGGAGTTAGAAATAGCGCAGTAGTTTGAAAATTTGACTTTGAACTTTGACTGAATGTACAAGATTCAAAATAAATCATATTTTAGTGAAACCCAAAATATTTAAATCTATTTAAAAATTTCTTTCAAACGGATCTTAAAAAATGAAATTTCATAGAGGGAATAAAAAGTTATGGCCAGTTGAATATTCAGAATAGTCGCTATGAAATAAATATAGCCTTAAAAATAGACATTTCGCAAACGACCTCCGTTTTCGACAAAACCACTTTTGCTGGATCCATAATGTCAAATTTTTGCTAGGTTTAAAATTCCATAATTTTTGGAATTAATATGTGAGCGTGGCAAAGGAAAACGCGTTTGGTAATTTCAGTTTGAACTGGATCGACCAGAAAATGGCCATTTTTCAGACGGTCTCCAAATTCGATGAAATTAATTTTGTTGGGACCGTATCGTCCAATCATAGCTAGATTTATTTTTCTGGAATTTTTGGAATCAGTATGTGGCCCCGGCAAATTAAAATGTACATTCAAATCCAAATTTGAATGTTTTATATTTTAATTTGAAGAATAACTGACTGAAATAGTCGAATGGGCTTACAAAACATATTCCATTGTGTCTGGAATGAGGGTATTTTGCTAGAGGCAACAGTCGATGGGTTTGATTTGGAGTTCGTATGGACTTAGTGATATTTTTGGAAACAAAAAGAATTAAATAATTAAATAAATATAAGAACCAATAGGAATTCACCCTCACTATATCTCGCTCTAGGAAAAAACCCGACAACCCTAATACGAACGGCAGTTCCCTCTTTAAAACATCTCTCCTCCTTAACTCCAAATCTACCCAATAAAATCAAATGCTCATGTTGAGGATTTCTTACAGCTCGTCCTCATCTTCAAATCCATGTAGGGTTCGTATTTTATCATTGCGTATTGGTGAAGATCTGAGCCTCCAAACTCAGCACGTTCGAACCGTCGCAGTCCTTCTAGCCACCGTCGAACTGGGCTTGACCACCAGCGCTGGAAAGCCTGTTCCAAGCTCCTCCACGTGGCGTTGTCCAATCGTCGCAAAGTTGAACGGTTGGAGCGAAAATTCAAGACCTAGTTTTGAATGGCAAGCTGAAGGTAACGGCTTTGATCAGTTTAAACTATTTACAACATTCAAAAGTGTAGCCAAGTTTGATTATCATAACAAAATCATATCTTTTTCGTGTGTTGTCCAAATCCAGTGAAACAAGAGACATTGGACTCGTGACGATGTCTTCTACATTCTAGAAGAAACCAGAGAATTTTTGGAG
This sequence comes from Allium sativum, assembly GCA_030737875.1. Lineage (NCBI taxonomy): Eukaryota > Viridiplantae > Streptophyta > Magnoliopsida > Asparagales > Amaryllidaceae > Allium > Allium sativum. The sequence continues at coordinate 369,476,406 of CM060920.1, forward strand.
CTTCCTACAATTTTAGAACGAGGGGAACCCAATGTGAGCAATCTAAATTCAAATTGGAATATATACGCGTAGTATAACTTATATAAGTGATGTATAAATTATATATGGGTTGTATATTTCATATAAGGGTGTTGTATAAATTATATAAGCAATGTATAAATTATACATGCATTGTATAAATCATATATGCTTTAAATGGAATTGAAATGAAATTGAAATGGAAATAAATATATTTATATACATGCATATATATATATATACTCCCATCGTCCACAAACCATGGACGATATAAATTGTTTGGGTTGTGACTGTGAATGATTGATTGTGGTTGCAACAAAATTGGTTGTGTTTGTTGTATATTCATTGTGTTTTGAAAATGAATGAAATTGTGGAAATCATTGAAATGAAAGTATTGTAATGCTGCAAGGCCTAGGATAGCAGAGGAGCCATGTTGGACACGGTGCCGGTGCTAAACGCCCTACCATTGTAATGCTGAAATTTTCTGAAATAATCAGTTGTTGAAAAATATTCATGTTTGAAATAAATTGTTTGAACGATAAGAATAACATTTTTATTGTGTATATGAATCACTAAAAATATTCATGCTTGAACGATAAAAATCACATTTTAATTGTATGTATGAACTGTTAAAAATAACCAAAGGTTGAAATAAATATTTGTTGATTGAAAATAATATTTTTAACATGAATATGAACTGTTAAAAATAACCAAATGTTGAAATAAATATTTGTTGTTTGAAAATAATATTTTTAACATCAATATGAACTGTTAAAAATAACCAAAGGTTGAAATAAATATTTGTTGATTGAAAATAATATTTTTAACATGAATATGAACTGTTAAAAATAACCAAAGGTTGAAATAAATATTTGTTGATTGAAAATAATATTTTTAACATGAATATGAACTGTTAAAAATAACCAAAGTTGAAATAAATATTTATTGATTGAAAATAATATTTTTAACATGGATATGAACTGTTAAAAATAATCATAGGTTGAAATAAATATTTGTTGATTGTAAGTAATATTTTTAACATGTATATGAATTGTTAAAAATCATCATGTATGAAAATAAATATTGGTTCGCTAAAAATAATATTTTTAGCTTAGATATACACATATATACATGTGTTGAATAGGTAAATGGATTTGTTGTTGAGTAAAGAATTTATTTGTATCCCCGACAAATAGGTAAACCTTAATGAGTTGGCTGCGCAATTTTATTTATATATCAACTCCTGTGAATGCCATTGGATGCGGTGCGCTAGTTTTTTTTGTGAGATTATAAACGTCACCATAGGATAATAACAATTAATTTTGAACTACGCTACGTGGCATACTACGTGAAAGAGAGAGCATACTTCATCATATACCACATCAGCATTTGGAGCTAATGTGACGAGGTTGGGATTACTATATGGGCAAGACGCTCGTATGGCGTTAATTGAATTACAGGTTGAACTGAGGACTGATATGGACAAAATAAATATAACGGTAAATTGCCAAATTAAATAAAAACCCCATACGGGTGTAGAGTTGACAATAATCACGTCTCTCTAGTTATTAGATACGGCACATGGATTATTTATTTCCAACACTGGACGAGGCGACAAGATTTATCTCTGGAGTAATTTACACACTCCCTCGGGCATAGAATAGGTCACTAAAAATTGTGTGTGCTTGTACTGGATTTATTAGGTACCTAGTACGGCCCAATAAATTTCCAAACCAGGCTATGGCGAAATTTTTCATAATTTAAAGGCATTAGCCAAAATTTTGAAGTAAATACAGTTTAGAAATCGTCGATTAAATTATATATATATATATATATAAATAAATAAAGATAAAAATAAAACGAGTAACGACGCTGTAGTTCGCGTTTTGAAATCGTAATTTTAAACGATTATTACGAAAAATCTAACCCTCGGATTTTCCCGAAATCGGAACCGTTGGTTTCGCTTTGGAAAGATCTTTCCTATGATATCAAATTCGTTAAGATCCAACGGTTAGATTTTTCAAAATGTTTAAATCAAATTTGGACGAGAGCAGCGCCAGGGCCATCGAATGACCTGAAACGTTGTTCGATGGAAATAGACTATTTTTAAATAAATAAAAATAGTGAAAAATCGTTTTAAAATATTATAAACGATGTGGAATGGAGATATACCGATTTTACTTGGTTTATCAGATATTTTGATGGTTGGATGTATTTGACATGAAAATTATACTAATGAACTGAAATGTGGATGTCGAATAGTTTAACCATAAAAAGAACTGATTTGAATTCTATACAAGCGTGAATTATTTGAAAAGGCCGAGTTAATTTTCATTTTAAATAATTGATCGACGATGAAAAAGTCGAAGATATGAAGGCGGTGCAAGACTGATAATCTTCACATCGGATTGATGGCCACTGATGCCTTTGATTGGAGTTGCTGCCTTGAAAGGGTTGCAGTGGTAGTTGTCCGGACCTATTTGTTGATTGTTCGGATGTGTGAGGGCCTCTCTCCTTTATTAGACATACGGGACGAGGAATAAGGTCACTCCAGTTTCGTTCAGACCCAGAACGAACTAGTAAATGAATGTGTGTCTGACATTGGATTTTATTCTATGCTGATTGATTTCTATTAAATATATATCTATTTGGTGGCAGAGAATTTATTCTCTTTGTTAACACCCTTCTCTAAGATGTACGATCTTAGAGGTTATATATCGATATACATCAGTCGCATGGCATGTAATGTCAATGTGGCATGCTGAGATGCAGTGATCAAGGCTTTTGTTGAAAAGCATAGCCTTGTGGTTGATGATCAAAGCGCGGCTTTAATATAGCATAGCTTTATGTATGGCGTTAATTCGTGAGCCTCACACCCCGGGTATGAACCTGAAACGGTAGAGGACTTCAGGGAGGGCATGCATTTCCTTCTAGCTAGGGGTGGTGTCATGGTACGGAGCCTAGACATTTTTACTTATGTGGATGATGGAAAGCGAGGTGCCTCGGTTATATCGGTCACTACGGGGCTGATGGATTGTTTGGTCGATATACTGACCATTTTACGCCCCATAGGGCTGGGAAATGTATTGTTTAGGCATTTTAATCCACTCCGTGTAGACCGGCCCTGATGATCAAAGGGCTCACCTGTGTCTGGGTCCTGAGACATGGGCTAGATTGTCTCGAAAGTTGGTAAGGACGATCCCTTGCCTTGGTTCATGATGGAAATCCAAATTCTAAAACGGCATTGTGCGGTTTTTGATTGTAAACCTATATATGGCGGCATAGTGGCATGGGACGCTCATGTCGTCTATGATTAATACATTATGATAGAACTGGTTTTTGAAACATATATGCACTAGTAATGATATCAAATGATTTTGATTTATACATATCAAGCATATTTTGGCCATTATAAGGTAAAACTCTATCCTCCAGCTTGCGTTGCATTGTGTGATAGGAGTTGAGTCTTATAATGGCTTCATTTTCTATAAAAAGCATTGCGTTGTTTAAATGATTTACTTTATTTATGCACTGGCCATCCAATGGAGTAAACCCGTTGCGCGTTAGCTGTGTGGTCCTGTGATTGGCCTTATTGTTAAATTGGTTAAGTAAGATTTCTCATACCAGTCCCATGACTGACTCGTAGTTTGTTTCACTTTGCAAACTCGGGTGCCCCTATTTTCTACACGGGTAGCCTTGTGTTCAGGTTTTAGCAGACTCATTCTGGATAGCTATGGAGCTGAAGATGGATTCAATCATTTCTATTACGCTGTTCAGACTTTGTTATGTATATTATGTTTGATTCCGCTGTAGACAATTTATATAATGCTAAAACTATATTTTGTACTAAGTATGATCCTCTTATACTGTGTGACTCTGATGATTATATTTATTCCAGTGTAATTTGTTGTACATTATCTAGTGTAATGATATATTTATGTTCTACTGTTATTGTTTACGTGTTATATCCAAAGATTATCCTTGCTTCTGTGGCACTGGAGTTTGGGGTCATCACATTCAAGCTATAGAGGTGCGCTGCTGTATACCATTATACTTATTTAAGCACTGAAGTTATTTAAAGGATAGTTTCTGGAAATAGCTAGGTTGGACAACCTGAGGAAGAAGGAAAAAACAGCTGTACTTAAATGTGAACAAACCTTATTTTTCTTATTTTAGTTTGTGAATGTTTCTATTGATTTGAACATATGTTTATACATTTGATTATGCTTCCACATAATAGAATATTATGAAGTACCTAGGAATAATCACAGTAAGCAAAATAAATGTTCTATATATTTTAGATAGTAAGATATTTATTTACCATGGAAATTCAAAAATCAGTAACTAGAATTACAGCCCATTTTAGGGGTATTGATTAAGATAAAGTTTGTTCAATAATATATTGAATATAATCTAATAATAAAAAAATATACTTTTAAGTGGGAAATTGGTGAGAGTTTGGTCGAAATGGGGTTCACTGCTGTTTATGGAGGGCTTGGAAAATGTGCGAACTGCACCTTCCATAGGATATTAGATGGTTTCGCACTTGGGGTTTTTTTGAAGGAGGAAAACGTATTTGATAAGTGACCAAAACATGGTGATGATCGATTGATCATGGAGGTGGTGCAAGAAGTTTTAATGGAGGTGACATTTTTTTTTCGAGTTTCAGTGGGAACACCATTTTCTTGTTATAGGGATGCTGGACCAGCTCTGGTGATGGAACTGGGTTCAAGAAAGGGTTCACGACTAGTAGTGGTAATTAGGACGTAGGGATGGTGGTGGGACTTGTGCATGTGCACGGTAGTGTATAGAGAAGAAAAAGGCAGGAGCAACAGGGAAGGACTGATCACTTCGAGTGGATCAGTATTTTCATCTTGCCAAGCTTATGTTTGGCAATGATTTTTGATTGTTGGGCATGGCATGGAAAGAAGAGAGAGTGATAGGTGATTCAGTAATAATGAATGTATCAGCTAGAGTGATACATGAGGTTGGATATTACTAAACACAAGTATGGCCGAGAGAAGAAGGAAGGGGCAATGGAATTGAAGACCCCATGTCGATCCATGGTTTGAAATGCCAACTGCGTACCTCGATTTTTATCTACCTAGCATAGTATGGCATGGCAAGGGAACGAATGGGTGAGTGGATCAGCAAAAGGGGAAGGATCAGCCGTGTTGATCCAAAGATTTTTTTTAGTATGCCAAATACACATTGAACGCTGCAGCAAAAAGAAGTAAACGAATGGAGGAACAAAATTGTAAAGAGATGGGCATGGGTTTAAAATGGGCCTTTGGGCCTAAAATGAAAGGAAAATTATATATTTAGGTCCTAAAGTTTTAAATTGAAAACAACATATGTAAATAAATGGATAAAATAAGGGAAGAAGAGGACTTGTTCAGCAGGAAATAATCTAGCTATGTCGGCTTGGGAATATTGGGTTATTTCTAGTGAATAAAATTTGATTAATTTGTTTTAAATTGGAGTTAAATAAATAAAATAAATAAATAAATAAACAAATTAAAAAGAAGAAAGGGATCGGGAAGCTATTAAAGCAGTTTGTAATTGCAGATTAAACGTTGTCGTGTAAGCTTGAATTCAGATCTGCAATGTTTATATTTATATAGGTATGTATTTTTTGCAACAAAATAAAGTGTAAATAAAAGTAATTAATTGAATAACTAGAATTGTAAAATAATCCATCATCCAAGATTAAATAATTCAAGCTATTTTAATTTGAAATCAAACATAAAATCATTGTTGAGTGTTAATGTTGCATCAAATAATTGTTATTAATTTATCTGTTATGCTTTGAATTGACCATACAAATCTGAATTATCTAGAATAACACAATAACAGGTCTCATTGTATCGTCCTGTGCTGATTTCTATTCTGAAACTAGAAATGAGATCATATAAGTTAATTAAATTGAATGAGCATGTTATAAAAATTATATATGTAATGAAATAAATTGTATAAAGGTTTTACTTATCTCCACTATTAAATTTGATAGTTAAAACACCGACTATCAAATATTTTTCCTACGTGTTAGTTCGAAAAGACTATTCGCTCCATGGGGATGATTCCTATACTGGATGATGCAGGAGAGTACCTTCGGTTAGTCCTGTTCCTGGATGACTTGTATGGATGAATGTCTGACAGAGTATTTCCTAAAAACCGCAAACATTGATCTTTACAAATATACCGAGTTGATGGTAAAGTTGGGCACTTCTTTTACATCCAGAGTATATTTATGGACGTCAATTAGTGATTTGATGGATCTGACAATGTGGCATTCAAAGAAAATGTTGGCCAAATGTTCTAAAGGTATATTCTAACCTCAAACCTCACCAACCGAGAAATGACAAAAATCGGGCAGGCAGCATGGCTATGTGGGTCTGTAACAACAAGGAATTTCGCTCGATCCGAATCGATCGCTAAACCGACCAAGACCGTTCGAAACCCCTGATTGTTTTGAGAACAGGACAAATCGGAACACAAACAGAAGAACATTTCATTGCTTATTACAACAATTACATCAGAGTACAAGAATATTACAGAGTAAGAATAAATATTATACAATAGAGAATATCAGAGATTTAAATACATTATTGCAGCGGAAAAATAATACAAAAAGCTGTGCGGCTCGCGAATACCCGAGGTGTGAGGCTCGCGAATTAACGCTATACACAAAGTTGTGCCACATAGTTCGTTCTTTCATCATCCACCACAAGACTTTGCTTTTCAACAGAAGTCTTGATCATCTGCCACTTAGGCATACCACACAGGCAATTCACTCCATGCGACTGATTTCTATCGATATATAACCCCTGAGTTCGTACGTCTCAGAGAAGGGCGTTAAGTAAGAGAATAAATTCTCCGCCGCCAAACAGATGTATAATTAATAGAGATCAATCAACACATAATAAAATCCAGTGTCAGACAAACAGTCCATTTACAAGTTCGTTTTGGGTCTGAACGAAACCGGAGGAACCTTATTCCTCGCATATCCATCGATCTCCAAGTACGTCTGGACGATCACCAACTGATTCCCTCCTCTTGGGTGTACAACCCAATAAAGATCATCAATAATCATCCAAACGATGTGAAGACCTCCGGTCTTCTACCATCGTCTTTATCTTTGACTTATCGTCGAATCGGTTATTCAGAATGGGTGTAAAACCGGCCTTTCCGAATAACCCGCGTATATAATAAACAAGTGTTACACAGACACAACATATGCCTCATTCCAATTCAGAGTATTCTTTTATTCAAATATATTCACATTCTTAGGGAAAGGTTCCCATTAATTTTATCAAAGATAAATTCTTTTAAATTTATTCTTTAATCTTCCTTTGGATATCATTTCAAACCATGTTAAGGTTTTCCAAACTAGTCGGGATTAGCGAACCACACCGAAGTAATTATTTATTTTATTTCCCAATCCCAACCTATTAATCCCATGGAGCAAAACTGGTAATACTCCATATCTAACACCACGGTGTTATCGGTAAATATTAATTACCATTTCATGTTCAAATCTAATTAAAGATTTAGCTATCGCTTTGGTGCAAAACTGGTGATATTCCATTCTAGATCATTTCAATCTGATTAAAGATTCAATAAAACTCCACTTAGTTTTAATCTTCCCAAAAATCAATATTAATGATTATTTAACTTGGCAAATCATATCCTGTCTTTAACTGGGTTAAAGAACCAATGTCATTTAAAACAGGGTTCACGATAAACCCAAAATCACGTTCCATTCATCAGTCTCTAACCGTAAATTAGTAAGAGAACGATTCCCTAAATATTAAACCCCAACGCCGGAACCAACATTAGATTAATACCCAGGAAACCATTCGACTTAACTAACCTTCAGTTAGTTTCTAATTTTCTCACGGGGTTTAAGAACAGTGTTAGTGAAGACACCGTTCACGACAAACCCAAAATCCCATTTGATATCAAATACAAGGCTCTGAATAGAAAATATATCGGCTTATATTCAATATCAAATTCTGAAATCAACAAATATCATGCTGGAATAACAATATATATATCTATATATTCCAAATTCCTCCACAATGTCCGTATAATCACGGAATCCAATATTGAAATATTCCAAAGATAATTTCGATTCAAATCCATTCCAATTCATATATTGTAAATTCTGGTTATATTAAAACCCATTCTCAATCCATTTTATTTATTTAAAAATATTGGATTAATTTTCTAGTTAATAACTAGTTCATTTCGATAAATATATTTTTTTATCCTTACAAATGTGAAATTTTTCATCCCAGTTATGTGACGAGCAGGAAATTTCGCTCGGTCCGAACCAGTCGCTAAACCGACCCAGACCGTTCGAAACGCCCTATCGTTTGAGAACAGGACAAAACAGAACGCATACAGAAGAACATTTCATTGTATATTACAACAATACATCAGATTACAAGAATATACAGAGTATAAACAAATAAATATTACACAGAAATATCAGAGATTTAAATTACATTTAAATACATAGCAGCGGAAAATAATACAATACACAACTAGAAGAGATATACGGATACAAAGCTTTCCGGATATCATTCCAGCTGTAAACCAGGATCCTGTGAAGAAAAAAACTGCAAAACCAAAACTACTAGCTGCCCGTGTCAAAATAAGGGCACCCAGAGTTTAGGTTAAAACAATAAACTCCAGGTCAGTCATGTGACTGGTGTGAGAACTAAAACAGTTAATCTTTATTTTTAAAATCAGGTAAATCAAGGGACCACGCCGCTAACGCAGAACGGGTTTCCTCCCAAGAATACCAGTGCATAAACCAACAACGGAATGCTAAATAAAGAGAAATGAAGCTGTTATAAGACCCAGGTCCTATCACACAATGCAACGCAAGCCGGGGGATAGGGTTTTCCCTTATAACAGCCAAAGAATGCTTGATACGTTTAAAACAAATCATTTGATACTATTATAAGTGCATAGTGTATATAACAACTTCAAATCATAAGTATCAATCATAGACGGCATGGGTACCATATATCATGTCGCCATACTAGTTCTACAATTAAAACCGCAAATGTCACGTATTTGGAAATTGGATTTCCATCTATGAACCGAGGCAAAAGATAGTCCTCAACCGATTCGAGACGCTCTAGCCCGTGCCTCAGGACCCAGACACAGGTGGGCCCTTGGATCCTCAGGGCCGGTCCACCGATGTGGATTAAAATGTCTGAACATGCGTTTCCCCGCCCTTTGGGGCGTAAATGAGCCAACGAATGACTCCATCGGACCCGGATCGTCCGATCAAACCGAGGCGCCTCGCAACAGCAACAACCACACAGGTGAAAAGTATATAATTGTCAGGGCTGGTAGGTCACTGACACCACCCTAGCTAGAAAGAAACGCATGCCCTCCCTGACGTCCTCTCCCGTTTTTGGTTCACAACCGGGGTGCGAGGCTCGCGAATCAACGTTACACAAAGCTATGCCACACAGGCTGTGCTTTGATCATCACCACAAGGCTTTGCTTTTCAACAGAAGCCTCGATCAATTGCCACTTAGGCATGCCACACAGGCAATTCACTCCATGCGTTTGATATCCATCAATATATAACCCCTGAGCTCGTACGTCTCAGAGAAGGGCGTTAAGCAAGAGAATAAATTCTCCGCCGCCAAACAGATATATATTTAATAGAGATCAATCACACGGACTAAAATCCAATGTCAGACACACAGTCCATTTACAAGTCCGTTCTGGGTCTGAACGAAACCGGAGGCACCTAGTACCCCGCATATCCATCGATCTCCAAGTACGTCTGGACGATCACCAACTGTTTCCATCTTCTTGGGTGTACAGCCCAATCAAGATCATCAGTAATCACCCAAATGACGTGAAGACTTCTGGTCTTCAACCACCGTCTTCATCTTCGACACCACGTCGAATCAGTTATTCAGAATGGGATAAACCCGGTCTTTCCGAATAACTCGCGTATATATTATAAAAGTGTCACACAAAACACAACATACGCCTCATTCCCATTCAGAATATTCTTTTATTCATATATTCCTATACTTTGGGAAAAGTTCCCATTAATTTTATCCAAGATAAATTCTTTAAATTTATTCTTTAATCTCCTTTGAATATCAATTCAAACTAGTCGGGATTAACGAACCTTACCGAAGTAATCATTTGTTTTAATTTCCCAATCCCAACCTATTCATCCCATGAAGTAAAACTGGTAATACTTCATATCTAACACCACGGTGTTATCGGTAAATTCAATTACCATTTCACGTTCAAATCTAATTAAAGATTTAACTATCGCCTGGAGCAAAACTGGTGACACTCCATTCTAACACCTTTTCAATCTAATTAAAGATTCATTAAAACTCCACTTAGTTTTAATCGTTAATTGGGTTAAAGAATCAGTGTCATTTAAAACACGGTTCACGATAAACCCAAAATCACATTCATTAATTATCGGGTAAAAGAACGAGTGTTATTTAAAACACTGCTCACGATAAACCCAAAAATCAATACCAATTCAATTCCAATTAAATATCATTTAATTGGTACACTTCATTAAATCTAAATAAAAAGATTTAATCTTTTATCAACTGGGTTCAAGAACAGTGTTAATGAAGACACCATTCACGACAAACCCAAATCACATTTGATATTAAATACAAGGCTCTGAATAGAAAATATATCGGCTTATATTCAATATCAAATTCTACGACCAACAGATATCGTATTGGAAATAACGATATATATATCTATATCTTTCAAATTTCCATAACAACATCTGTATAATCACGAAATCCAACATCGAAATATTCCGAAGACAATTTCGATTCAAATCCATTCCAATGCAATCATTGGAAATTTTGGTTTTTTTTTTTAAAATCCTTTTCAAATTCAATTTATTTACTTAAAAATAAATAGAATTATAATTCTAGTTCAAAACTAGTTCATTTCGATAAAAATCTATTTTTATCTTTTCAAATATGGAGTTTTTCATCCCAATTCTTTCTAAATCATTTCTTATGATTTTACACAAATTATTACTATTTTTAATAATTTTATCAAGGCCCGTACAGTCGATTTCCACCAATGGCCATCGAACTGCACTTACAGCGACCTTTTTCAAATTTGATTTGGACATAATTCCAAATCCAACCGTTAGATTTCTAATTTCTCACATTCGTTAGAAAGCTCTTTTCGATACGAACCCAACGGTTCCGGTTTTAGGAGAATCCGACGGTCGGATCTCCCGTAATTTCCGTTTGAAATAAATGGTCGAAATTCACGAACTGCCGCGGCGCGGCGCGTTCTATTCAGGCCAATATATTATATATATAATATATAATATATACTTCGTCGATTTCTATTTAAAACGAATTTTATAAATAGTTTTAAAATTCGTTTCAAAAGCAATTTCAACTTCCATTTCAATTCAAATCAAAATTGAATTCTTCTTTATAAATTCGTTTTAAAAGCAATTTCTATTCAATTCAAATTTCAATTCAATTTGAATTCATTTCAATTCGCTTTCAATTCAATTTGAATTCGTTTTCAATTTAATTCAATTCCAAAGTCGTTTTCTATTCGATTCAATTCAAATTGGTTTTCTATTCGATTCTATTCGTTGTATATTCCATTGAAATCAAATTCGTTATATATTCAAAACAGATTCGATTCGAATTCGTTTTCTATTCAATTTGATTCAAATTTCATTTCAAAATATTCGATTTCGAAATCACTTTTCAATATTCATTTTAAAATGAATAAAATCGATATAAATATCGTTCACGTCAAAATGACGTCAATCTAATCAACACGGCTTCATATATTTCTATTTTCAAATATTCTATTTCAAATATTTCTATTATTAAAATATTTCGTTCAACACATGACCAATCTCAATGGATGAGTACTGTCAACACATGAACCTTTATTTTATATTATTCTTTATTTTCTAAATTGGAATGAGGCCCAATCAATCACCATATAACGTTAACTATAGGGATTTTCTACAACACATGCATATATCAACAACAATGAATAATCAACCATCATCCAAAGTGCATTCTACACTGTATAAGCATCAAATATAAATATTCAACGCTTATAACAGTCTGTCAATCAATCGATCGACATACAACTAAACAATCGGGATTAGTGTACGTCAAATATCATCCCAATACCCGTGTGGGGTTTCAAACAATCAAACACAGGTTTTATTTGTGCAGTTGGGCGATGTGTAAAATTTATCAACCCAATCAATATCAGTCAAATCAGTGTATATAAACAAATCGGCCGATTTGTTTATAAATATTTATTTATTCACTTTCACGTTAAAAATTATATTTTTAACGATAAAACATTTTATTCAACCTATGAATATTCTATTCGGTTCATTTATTCAATAAAATGATATTTTTATTTATCTAACTTATTTTAGAAAATTTTGGCGGCATAACGGCACGATACTAGAAACGGGACGAGGCCTAGCCTTGTCCCCGGTCTAGTGAAGGCCCACGCCATTCACACATCAATCAAATCCATTCATTTCACCACACAGTTCAATTTCAATCAAATCATCTAATTAATTTATGCAACCAAACAAACAAGTCCATGGTCTGTGGACGATTGTGTCGGGTGCTACTAAGCACCGTCTGCATCCTAGTATATATATATATAACTAGAAAAGAAATTGAAGAGTGAGAAATTCTCACCGATAGCTATCCAACCATCTCGACTCTTCTTTTGCAGAAGTCTTCGTCGTTCTTGCCTTTTTGTCGCTTTCGTTGCCCGTATTCACTACATATGTAAAAATCGAATTTTTACTTCGCTATTCAATATATAAAAATCGAATTTTTATTATGCTATTCAATATATAAAAATCGAATTTTCACATCGATGTTCATATCGTAAAGATTATATTTTTATCACGCCATTCTTCATATAAAGATTTCGCCTTTTCAATTTCATCACTATAAAAATCACATTTTTATTTTGCTACCTATATAAAGATGATATTTTTAATATTCCTATCATGTAAAAATTATATTTTTACTTCTCTACATAAACAAAAATCATGTTTTTATATCATCGATATAGTAAAGACTATATTTTTAATACTTTTTAAAAATATAAAAAATCATATTTTTATTCTTATAAAAATATAAAAATCATATTTTTACTTCGATGTTCATATATAAAAATCGAATTTTTATTATCTATAATATTTAAAAATTATATTTTTATTCCACTATCCTTACAACAAAAATCACGTTTCTACCTCGATGTTTATAAATAAAAATTCCCATTTTTAATTTACTTCACATATAAAGATCCTATTTTTATCATGCTACTCATACAATCAAAAATCCCATCCTTTTCATGATAAAAACCTTTCTTTGTTTGATTCAAAATCCTATATTTTAATCGAAGAAATCATGTATTATTTCAGAATTAAAATCGAAGTTTATAAACAAAAGAAAAAAAAAGAAAAAGGAAAGGAAGAACTCACTGCACAAATTGGAGGAAGGGGGGCTTGTCCACGTCATCGCAGGGGGTAGGGGGCGCGTCGGAGTGCGGTCAGGCGGTTGGAGGCGTTGGAGGCGGCGGTGGGATCTCTAGGGTTTGGGGGGGCCTGGGGGATCTCGTTCGTGCTTCAACGGAGAGGGAGGGAGAGAGGACCGAGCGCGAGAGGAGAGGGGGGGGGGTTCCTGGTGGAGGGCGAGGCCGTAGGGGCCAGGCGACGGCGATGGCGGTTTTCCGCCTCCGCCCTTTTTTTTTATTTTTTTTTATTTCGTTTCGAACTGAAAGAGAACGGGGAGAGAGAGTTGACCATGTTAATTAATTATATATTTAATTTATTTTTATCCCAAAAAGTAACTTTTTATTTTGAACTCCTAACGAGGCCCACCGACTGTCGTCCATAGCGTTTTACCCCCATTCTGAACGCAATGGGATATGTATCGTAGGTTGATTCGATCGTTTGAATCAGTTTCCGTTAAATTTACATTTAAATCATTATATTGAATTTTAAACGTACATTTCAAATTACCGGGGTCACATACTAACTCTAAAAATTCTCAAAAAATATTTTCTAGCTTTGTATTGACGATACGGTCCTAACAAAACTAGTTTCGTCGAATTCTGAGACCGTTAGAAAAATGGCCATTTTCCAGTCGATTAAAATCAACTGAAACTGGTCAAACGCGTTTAACTGTGCCACGCTCACATATTGATTCAGAAAATTATGAAATTTGGAATCTAGCAAAAATTTGACACTGCGGACCCAACAAAACTGGTTTCGTCGAGATCCGAGATCATTTGCAAAATGCCCATTTTTAAGGGCCTGAATTCCATAGCGACTATTCAGAATTTTCAACTGGACATATCTTTTGATTCCCGCTATGAAATTTCGATTGGTCGGATTCATTGGAAAGATATTATCAATTAGATCCTAATGTTTTTGGTTTCACTAAAATCCGGATTGTTTTGCACCCGGTACATTCAATTGAAGTTTGTAATCGAATTATCGAACTACCGCGCCATTTTCAATTCCTTTTATAATTATATATAATTATTATATATTCTAACGACGACGTATACAATATATACGTTCCAATGCTATTGAAAATAAATTTCTCGTCGATATTATTTAAAATAATTCATTTTAAATAATCAAAATTCGCTAAAATTGCCAAAATAAAAATTTTAAACTAGCCCAGATTTTCGGGTTGTTACAATCTCCCCCACTTAAAACTTTTCGTCCCCGAAAAGGAACAAAGTCGAAAGTGGTTTGATTAATCAACTCTACGTTCGATCTGGCTTTCATTCTCCAACTTTTCAGTTTCTGAGAATTTTCAAATTCTTCAAAAATTTGGCTAACACCCTAGATTTTCGAAAAATTTCGCCATAACCTCCCCTGCAACGGGAGCATCGGGGAATTTCAAATAGCTTCCCCAGTCCTTCTAATCTCAAAAAGAAAAAGAAAAAGCCAAGCGGCTAGCCAATAGGCTCATAAAATCATCATCACCCAAACAAAACAGTAAATTATGTAGTAAACATGTACCTATTTATCGGGCAAACAAATTTTATTCTCTGCTCTAGCCTCCTTGCTATGACCTGCTCAATGTAAGTATATGTATATGCTAGCAAATGCGACCAATTTTCAATACAATTCAATATTTGGTTCAATTAGGCATAAATGGTTCAAAATTATCAAACAAATAAACAAACAACACAAACATCAATCAATTAGTTGATTAGCTTTTGAAATGGATAACTTTGATATATATAGTCAAAAATCTCATTTTTGATGCCAAACCACAACAATAAGCCCTATCTAATTTTTGGTTCTCACACCAGTCAATAGGAAATATATAGATATCACACCTTCGAAACACGAATACCAATTCTGATGATGTTCGAACTATCATCAGAATCATCTCCGGGCGACTAGAGTGTGATGCTATATCTATCCAATATATTAAAACTTTGAATATACGTTTGCAAGGCGTATGTGCAAATTCTTTATATACTGGACTGTCCTAATCAATATGAAATAAATAATCAAATACGAATAGTTGATTTAAATTTTCAAAACAAAAATTGTTTTCATTTTAAAATATACTCTTCACACTCGTCCTAGGATACTACTGATCCCATCTCTAACGAGTCGTTCTAATTGGATATTATTAATCCAATATCTGATGAATTCTTTCGTATGGTTCTAATGTGCCTTGTTCTCTAAGCTTTGTAAACCAAAGCTCTGATACCAACTGACGAGCAGGAAATTTCGCTCGGTCCGAACCAGTCGCTAAACCGACCCAGACCGTTCGAAACGCCCTATCGTTTGAGAACAGGACAAAACAGAACGCATACAGAAGAACATTTCATTGTATATTACAACAATACATCAAATTACAAGAATATACAGAGTATAAACAAATAAATATTACACAGAAATATCAGAGATTTAAATTACATTTAAATACATAGCAGTGGAAAATAATACAATACACAACTAGAAGAGATATACGGATACAAAGCTTTCCGGATATCATTCCAGCTGTAAACCAGGATCCTGTGAATAAAAATCTGCAAAACCAAAACTACTAGCTGCCCGTGTCAAAATAAGGGCACCCAGAGTTTAGGTTAAAACAATAAACTCCAGGTCAGTCATGTGACTGGTGTGAGAACTAAAACAGTTAATCTTTATTTTTAAAATCAGGTAAATCAAGGGACCACGCCGCTAACGCGGAACGGGTTTCCTCCCAAGAATACCAGTGCATAAACCAACAGCGCAATGCTAAATAAAGAGAAATGAAGCTGTTATAAGACCCAGGTCCTATCACACAATGCAACGCAAGCCGGGGGATAGGGTTTTCCCTTATAACAGCCAAAGAATGCTTGATACGTTTAAAACAAATCATTTGATACTATTATAAGTGCATAGTGTATAAAACAACTTCAAATCATAAGTATTAATCATAGACGGCATGGGTACCATATATCATGTCGCCATACTAGTTCTACAATTAAAACCGCAAATGTCACGTATTTGGAAATTGGATTTCCATCTATGAACCGAGGCAAAAGATAGTCCTCAACCGATTCGAGACGCTCTAGCCCGTGCCTCAGGACCCAGACACAGGTGGGCCCTTGGATCCTCAGGGCCGGTCCACCGATGTGGATTAAAATGCCTGGACATGCGTTTGCCCGCCCTTTGGGGCGTAAATGAGCCAACGAATGACTCCATCGGACCCGGATCGTCCGATCAAACCGAGGCGCCTCGCAACAGCAACAACCACACAGGTGAAAAGTATATAAATGTCAGGGCTGGTAGGTCACTGACACCACCCTAGCTAGAAAGAAACGCATGCCCTCCCTGACGTCCTCTCCCGTTTTTGGTTCACAACCGGGGTGCGAGGCTCGCGAATCAACGTTACACAAAGCTATGCCACACAGGCTGTGCTTTGATCATCACCACAAGGCTTTGCTTTTCAACAGAAGCCTCGATCAATTGCCACTTAGGCATGCCACACAGGCAATTCACTCCATGCGTTTGATATCCATCAATATATAACCCCTGAGCTCGTACGTCTCAGAGAAGGGCGTTAAGCAAGAGAATAAATTCTCCGCCGCCAAACAGATATATATTTAATAGAGATCAATCACACGGACTAAAATCCAATGTCAGACACACAGTCCATTTACAAGTCCGTTCTGGGTCTGAACGAAACCGGAGGCACCTAGTACCCCGCATATCCATCGATCTCCAAGTACGTCTGGACGATCACCAACTGTTTCCATCTTCTTGGGTGTACAGCCCAATCAAGATCATCAGTAATCACCCAAACGACGTGAAGACTTCTGGTCTTCAACCACCGTCTTCATCTTCGACACCACGTCGAATCAGTTATTCAGAATGGGATAAACCCGGTCTTTCCGAATAACTCGCGTATATATTATAAAAGTGTCACACAAAACACAACATACGCCTCATTCCCATTCAGAATATTCTTTTATTCATATATTCCTATACTTTGGGAAAAGTTCCCATTAATTTTATCCAAGATAAATTCTTTAAATTTATTCTTTAATCTCCTTTGAATATCAATTCAAACTAGTCGGGATTAACGAACCTTACCGAAGTAATCATTTGTTTTAATTTCCCAATCCCAACCTATTCATCCCATGAAGTAAAACTGGTAATACTTCATATCTAACACCACGGTGTTATCGGTAAATTCAATTACCATTTCACGTTCAAATCTAATTAAAGATTTAACTATCGCTTGGAGCAAAACTGGTGATACTCCATTCTAACACCTTTTCAATCTAATTAAAGATTCATTAAAACTCCACTTAGTTTTAATCGTTAACTGGGTTAAAGAATCAGTGTCATTTAAAACACGGTTCACGATAAACCCAAAATCACATTCATTAATTATCGGGTTAAAGAACGAGTGTTATTTAAAACACTGCTCACGATAAACCCAAAAATCAATACCAATTCAATTCCAATTAAATATCATTTAATTGGTACACTTCATTAAATCTAAATAAAAAGATTTAATCTTTTCTCAACTGGGTTCAAGAACAGTGTTAATGAAGACACCATTCACGACAAACCCAAATCACATTTGATATTAAATACAAGGCTCTGAATAGAAAATATATCGGCTTATATTCAATATCAAATTCTACGACCAACAGATATCGTATTGGAAATAACGATATATATATCTATATCTTTCAAATTTCCATAACAACATCTGTATAATCACGAAATCCAACATCGAAATATTCCGAAGACAATTTCGATTCAAATCCATTCCAATGCAATCATTGGAAATTTTGGTTATTTTTTTTTTAAAATCCTTTTCAAATTCAATTTATTTACTTAAAAATAAATAGAATTATAATTCTAGTTCAAAACTAGTTCATTTCGATAAAAATCTATTTTTATCTTTTCAAATATGGAGTTTTTCATCCCAATTCTTTCTAAATCATTTCTTATGATTTTACACAAATTATTACTATTTTTAATAATTTTATCAAGGCCCGTACAGTCGATTTCCACCAATGGCCATCGAACTGCACTTACAGCGACCTTTTTCAAATTTGATTTGGACATAATTCCAAATCCAACCGTTAGATTTCTAATTTCTCACATTCGTTAGAAAGCTCTTTTCGATACGAACCCAACGGTTCCGGTTTTAGGAGAATCCGACGGTCGGATCTCCCGTAATTTCCGTTTGAAATAAATGGTCGAAATTCACGAACTGCCGCGGCGCGGCGCGTTCTATTCAGGCCAATATATTATATATATAATATATAATATATACTTCGTCGATTTCTATTTAAAACGAATTTTATAAATAGTTTTAAAATTCGTTTCAAAAGCAATTTCAACTTCCATTTCAATTCAAATCAAAATTGAATTCTTCTTTATAAATTCATTTTAAAAGCAATTTCTATTCAATTCAAATTTCAATTCAATTTGAATTCATTTCAATTCTCTTTCAATTCAATTTGAATTCGTTTTCAATTTAATTCAATTCCGAAGTCGTTTTCTATTCGATTCAATTCAAATTGGTTTTCTATTCGATTCAATTCGTTGTATATTCCATTGAAATCAAATTCGTTATATATTCAAAACAGATTCGATTCGAATTCATTTTCTATTCAATTTGATTCAAATTTCATTTCAAAATATTCGATTTCGAAATCACTTTTCAATATTCATTTTAAAATGAATAAAATCGATATAAATATCGTTCACGTCAAAATGACGTCAATCTAATCAACACGGCTTCATATATTTCTATTTTCAAATATTCTATTTCAAATATTTCTATTATTAAAATATTTCGTTCAACACATGACCAATCTCAATGGATGAGTACTGTCAACACATGAACCTTTATTTTATATTATTCTTTATTTTCTAAATTGGAATGAGGCCCAATCAATCACCATATAACGTTAACTATAGGGATTTTCTACAACACATGCATATATCAACAACAATGAATAATCAACCATCATCCAAAGTGCATTCTACACTGTATAAGCATCAAATATAATTATTCAACGCTTATAACAGTCTGTCAATCAATCGATCGACATACAACTAAACAATCGGGATTAGTGTACGTCAAATATCATCCCAATACCCGTGTGGGGTCTCAAACAATCAAACACAGGTTTTATTTGTGCAGTTGGGCGATGTGTAAAATTTATCGACCCAATCAATATCAGTCAAATCAGTGTATATAAACAAATCGGCCGATTTGTTTATAAATATTTATTTATTCACTTTCACGTTAAAAATTATATTTTTAACGATAAAACATTTTATTCAACCTATGAATATTCTATTCGGTTCATTTATTCAATAAAATGATATTTTTATTTATCTAACTTATTTTAGAAAATTTTGGCGGCATAACGGCACGATACTAGAAACGGGACGAGGCCTAGCCTTGTCCCCGGTCTAGTGAAGGCCCACGCCATTCACACATCAATCAAATCCATTCATTTCACCACACAGTTCAATTTCAATCAAATCATCTAATTAATTTATGCAACCAAACAAACAAGTCCATGGTCTGTGGACGATTGTGTCGGGTGCTACTAAGCACCGTCTGCATCCTTGTATATATATATAACTAGAAAAGAAATTGAAGAGTGAGAAATTCTCACCGATAGCTATCCAACCATCTCGACTCTTCTTTTGCAGAAGTCTTCGTCGTTCTTGCCTTTTTGTCGCTTTCGTTGCCCGTATTCACTACATATGTAAAAATCGAATTTTTACTTCGCTATTCAATATATAAAAATCGAATTTTTATTATGCTATTCAATATATAAAAATCGAATTTTCACATCGATGTTCATATCGTAAAGATTATATTTTTATCACGCCATTCTTCATATAAAGATTTCGCCTTTTCAATTTCATCACTATAAAAATCACATTTTTATTTTGCTACCTATATAAAGATGATATTTTTAATATTCCTATCATGTAAAAATTATATTTTTACTTCTCTACATAAACAAAAATCATGTTTTTATATCATCGATATAGTAAAGACTATATTTTTAATACTTTTTAAAAATATAAAAAATCATATTTTTATTCTTATAAAAATATAAAAATCATATTTTTACTTCGATGTTCATATATAAAAATCGAATTTTTATTATCTATAATATATAAAAATTATATTTTTATTCCACTATCCTTACAACAAAAATCGCGTTTCTACCTCGATGTTTATAAATAAAAATTCCCATTTTTAATTTACTTCACATATAAAGATCCTATTTTTATCATGCTACTCATACAATCAAAAATCCCATCCTTTTCATGATAAAAACCTTTCTTTGTTTGATTCAAAATTCTATATTTTAATCGAAGAAATCATGTATTATTTCAGAATTAAAATCGAAGTTTATAAACAAAAGAAAAAAAAAGAAAAAGGAAAGGAAGAACTCACTGCACAAATTGGAGGAAGGGGGGGCTTGTCCACGTCATCACAGGGGGTAGGGGGCGCGTCGGAGTGCGGTCAGGCGGGTGGAGGCGTTGGAGGGGGCGGTGGGATCTCTAGGGTTTGGGGGGGCCTGGGGGATCTCGTTCGTGCTTCAACGGAGAGGGAGGGAGAGAGGACCGAGCGCGAGAGGAGAGGGGGGGTTCCAGGTGGAGGGCGAGGCCGTAGGGGCCAGGCGACGGCGATGGTGGTTTTCTGCCTCCGCCCTTTTTTTTTTTTTTCGTTTCGAACTGAAAGAGAACGGGGAGAGAGAGTTGACCATGTTAATTAATTATATATTTAATTTATTTTTATCCCAAAAAGTAACTTTTTATTTTGAACTCCTAATGAGGCCCACCGACTGTCGTCCATAGCGTTTTACCCCCATTCTGAACGCAATGGGATATGTATCGTAGGTTGATTCGATCGTTTGAATCAGTTTCCGTTAAATTTACATTTAAATCATTATATTGAATTTTAAACGTACATTTCAAATTACCGGGGTCACATACTAACTCTAAAAATTCTCGAAAAATATTTTCTAGCTTTGTATTGACGATACGGTCCTAACAAAACTAGTTTCGTCGAATTCTGAGACCGTTAGAAAAATGGCCATTTTCCAGTCGATTAAAATCAACTGAAACTGGTCAAACGCGTTTAACTGTGCCACGCTCACATATTGATTCAGAAAATTATGACATTTGGAATCTTGCAATAATTTGACACTGCGGACCCAACAAAACTGGTTTCGTCGAGATCCGAGATCATTTGCAAAATGCCCATTTTTAAGGGCCTGAATTCCATAGCGACTATTCAGAATTTTCAACTGGACATATCTTTTGATTCCCGCTATGAAATTTCGATTGGTCGGATTCGTTGGAAAGATATTATCAATTAGATCCTAATGTTTTTGGTTTCACTAAAATCCGGATTGTTTTGCACCCGGTACATTCAATTGAAGTTTGAAATCGAATTATCGAACTACCGCGCCATTTTCAATTCCTTTTATAATTATATATAATTATTATATATTCTAACGACGACGTATACAATATATACGTTCCAATGCTATTGAAAATAAATTTCTCGTCGATATTATTTAAAATAATTCATTTTAAATAATCAAAATTCGCTAAAATTGCCAAAATAAAAATTTTAAACTGGCCCAGATTTTCGGGTTGTTACAAGTTCTTTCTAAATCAATTATTATGATTTTACACAAATTATAGATATTTTTAATAATTTTATCAAGGCCCGCACAGTCGATTTCCCTAAACGGCCATCGAACTGCACTTACAGCGACCTTTACCAAATTAGATTTGGACATAGTTCCAAATCCAACCGTCAGATTTTAAATTTCTCATATTCATTAGAAAGCACTTTTCGATACGAACCCAACGGTTCCGGTTTCAGGAGAATCTGACGGTCGGATCTCCCGTAACGTCAAATCGAAGTTAATGGTCGAAATTCGCGAATTGGCGCGGCGCGGCGCGTTCTATTCAAGCCATTTAATATATATAATATATATGTTATACATATTTCGTCGATTTCAATTCTAAACGTATTTTATAATTCGATTTAAATTCATTTTCAAAACAATTTCAACTTCATATTCAATTTTGAATCAAAATTTAATATTCCATATCATTGTTATATAAATGATAATATTTTCAAAATATTAGATTTTGAAATCACTTCCTTTTCTATATTCTTTATAAAAACGAATATAACCGATATAAATATCGTTCGCGTCAAAATGGCGCATATCTAATCAACGCGGCTTTATATATTTCAATAACTTCGTTATTTTATTCAACAAATGAATATTTTCTTCAACATATGAATATATATTTCTTTCAACACATGAATATTCTCAATACATGAGTATCGTCAACACATGACTATTTTTGTTATTTAATATATTTGACAAAATTATGATTTATATCGTTTAATTCTTAATCAGACTCTAACCGTAAATTAGTAAGAGAACGATTCCCTGAGTATTAACCCCAAAGGCCGAAACCAATATCAGATCAATACCCAGGAAACCATTCACCTTAACTGATTTCCAGTTAGTTTCTAATTTTATATATGATAAAGACGTGAATTTTATCGTTTAGAGATTTTTCTCAACACATGAATATTTTCAACACACGAATGGTTTCAACTCATGAGTATTGTCAACACATGACTATTTTGTTTATTCAACACATGAATATGATTTATTTTCTAAATTGGAATGAGACCCAATCAATTACCATTTAAAGTTATTTATATGGATTCCATACAACACATGTATATAATAGCAATGATAAATAATCAACCATCATCCAGACTACACCACACAACTGTCTGTCAACCTATCGATTAACATACAGCTAAACAATTGGGATTAGTGTACGTCAAATATCATCCCAACACCCGTGCGGGGTTTCTGTAGTGACCCGTATTTTTAGGTATAATAGTTAATTTATTTAATTGTTTAAAAAAATAGTGATTTAGGGAATTAAATCGTTGTTGAATTAAATAAAGTGAATTATTTAATTAATTTAAATAATAGAATAATATATTTAATTCAGAAACAATCAAAAATAGTGGAATTCACAATATAGTGTGAATTGGATTATTTAAAATATATAGTTCAGCTTAGAGTTGAATTATATGAACAAATATATTCAATCGACGACAGTTGAACGTATAAATTATAATATAATTATAATCGAGCTGGAAATGGCGCGGCAGTTCGCTATTTGGCGATTTGAACTTCAACTGAATATACAGAAGTCGTTTTAAATCGGATTTCTGTAAAACAAGAAATGTTGGGAGCTGGTGTAGTATATTTTTCTAGTGAAAAGGAAAAATCGGGATTTCGATGTGTAGATTTTGATTTACGTCCAAATCAAATTTCAAAAATGTCGCTGTGAAATTCCTTTATAATTTGCAATGCTTTATTTACGTTATAAAAGGAATTTCAATATGAGTTGAATATCGATAAATCTGGAAGTTTGGAATATCGAGTATAAACTCTGATATGATTTTTCTGTAGCTGAATGATATCGTATATGAAGATATAAGATAATAATAAATTATTAATATTAAATTTAATTATATTTAAATATATTTATATATTTAAAAGGGCTATTTAGAGCTTTAAAAATAGTCAGTTTTGCAAACGACCTCTGTTTTCGATGAAACTAATTTTGTTGGATCCGCAATATCAGATTATCGCTAGATTTCAGTTTCCGTGATTGTTGAAGTCAGTATGTGGCCGTACGGGATTTTAATGTGAAATACAGTCGATATTTTGACGGCTAAAAATATGTTGTATGAGCAAACGGAGTCGGAATTCGACGAAAACAGTTTCGTTGGGGCCGTAATGTCGAACAATAGCTGCATACCAATTTTCATGATTTTTGGGTATAATATGTTAACACAGAAATTTTAGAGGACGAATACAATCAACGTTTGCTTATAAACTAATATTTAAATTGAATATTTAAGTATTAAATTCTTCCTATAAATTAACCTCACTATTCCAAAACCCTAATTCAATTTCATTTCACGGTCAAACCAATTTTTGCACCGCACAAATTCTTTTTCCTTCCAATAGTAAAAACCTCTTTTCGAAAATCAAACCAAGTTCATCAAAAATCCTATAAATCATGAGATGGTCATATTGAGTTTCCTACGTAAATCCTCTTCAAGTATATACGGGTTTGGAAGGGTGCGATGCCCATTCATTTGGGGATCGAAATATACAGCAGCGCTAGGGATGGTGATAGGGTGATTTTGGTGCTTTAATATTCGATTTAGGGATCATAGTTGAACTCGTCTTGGGGTTTAACATCTTGATGAGGAGTTGGGAGGCACTCGATTTCATTTTGTGTCGATGGAGTTGCGGTTTAAGGCAGCAAGTCGAAGTCGCCAAGGTGGTGCCGGAGTTGACGAGGTGGGGTTGGGTATGTGCGGATTTAGCTGGCGAGTCCAGTGGTGGCATCGGAGACGGCGTACGGTGACGGAGGTGATGGCGGTAGGAGGTCAACGTGAGGTCAAAGGGAAAGTAAGGGATACTGGAGCCGACGTAATTCATTTGAGGAAGAAGGATTAAACACGATGGGGCCTGGGTAGTTTTAAAGAAGGATTTGGGCCTAATGTGATTGGTGAGCCCAATCAAAGTTAAACCTTAAGTTTTAATTTAATTTAAAATATTAGTGTAACATATAAAATGTGTAACTATATCATACGATATCAGAATTGGACGAAACAAGATCCGACAGGATCGTATGGACGGACACTATCCAATGGAACTGACTGGGAGTGGATTTGAGCTTGTTTGAAATTATGGCAAAATAAATTGTTTGATTCAAATCAAACAAACAGTTTATCGTTCTTTAACGATGAACTGCCAAAGTGAGTAAATCTCACTAACTCTGAACAATTTATATTTTCATGTTGTATCCTTAGAACTGTTTAAATTGGCTGATTGACTGTGTGTTGACCATTTGATTGAACTGCTAGTCAGTTAGTGGAAATTATATATATATATATATTAAATATTCAGATATTTATTTTGTTATCAGAATAATTCATATCGAACTGAAAGTGATGATAATCATGTTGTGTAAGATCTGTGGATGCAGGGAAATATTTTGGAGGAATCCGACTGGATTCCTCAACAGTTATTTTATTGTTTTCATATATTGTGATATATGACGTGATTTATAATCTGTTGTTGATTATATATGTATGGACGATATTGGACATCGTAACTTGATAAGTTAAACACCATAACATACCGGAATATTGAAAAGAGAATATTTATAAAATCAGAGAATTTTATAAAAGAGAATATTTATAAAATCAGAGGATTTTATAAAAGAGAATATTTATAAAGAGAATATTTATAAATAGAATATTCATAAATAAGATTTTTTTAAATGGTATATTTATAAATAGGAAATATGTTTAAGTAGAAATATTAGGAGGGGAAATCTTTATAAATGGAATATTTATAAAGTGAATTATTTATTTAGTAAATAAATAAGATAAGATAATGGATTCTTTATTTGTTAATAAATAGGATGAGATAAGGAGATATTTATTTGTATAAATAAATAGAATTAAAAGGAGATATTTATTTGTTAAATAAATAGAGTTAAAAGGAGTTATTCGAATATAGTTTATTCGAATAGAGTTAAAAGAGTTAATCAGTTAGAGTAAACCAGTTAGAGTAAACCAGTTAGAGTTAATCAATTAGAGTAAACCAGTTAGAGTTAATCAGTTAGAGTAAACCAGTTAGGTTAATCAAATAGAGTTAATGAAATAGAGTTAAGCAAAATTAGAAACTGACTAAAGATTAGTAAGTTAAATAGTTTTCTGAGTATCGATCTGATGTTGGTTTCGGCCTTCGGGGTTTATACTTGGGAAGTCGTTCTCTTATTAGTTTATAGTTAGAGTCTGATAGTTGTGGAATGGTAGTGATTGATGATTGATCGATAGAATTTCCTTCTGGAAATGATATTGTTGTTTGCACACGTATTTTCCTTCGATAGTTAAATCACAGACTATCGAAGTTTTGACCAATTTACGTTGTTAATATGGAGAGACCGGTTGGATTATTATCCAAAGAACCACTCTGTATTGGCAGTAGCGTTGTGAATCATCACATACTAAAGACAATTGAAGACGGAGTTTATGCAAGGGCTATTGTATAAGTGTTAGATAACAGTGACTAAGATGGATGTACTGAATAGTGCCTTCGGTTTGTCCAGCCCCAGGACAACTTGTATGGACAAAAGTCTGACAGAGTATATCTAATAAATCGCATAAGTTGATCTCTTCAAATGTATTCACGTTTGGTGGCGGAGGAATTCGTTTCTCTTAGCTGTATACCCGTGGTATTTTTGGGGAAATCAATTTATGATTTGGCGGGTATGACGATGTGACATTCTAAGTGAATGAAGAGGTGGCATGTAAAAGATAAGCGTAGCTTCTAGCCTCACATCCGGTAAATGACAGAAATCGGTCAGGCAGCATGGCTAATGTAACGACCCGGGAGACGACTATTGGGGTCATTTCCCATGTTCATGATTTTTCCCGATTTTTAAATGTACGTTTTGCCCCTAGCTAATACTGTTTTGGCCATAACTTTTGACTGGAAAGGAATTTTGACCTGAAACCACTTCCATTAGATTTGTTTGTTGGTTTACAATTCCGTAGATGGTCACATTAGCTAAACTGACTCACCGTTTGGGAGATATGGCTGAAACAAGTTTCAGATAGTGAAAAACAGCTTAATTGGGCTTAACCGGGTGATTAACATCTAGGCCCAATGGGGGATTTCGGGATTAGAGGTATTTGAGGGCTGCTAGGGTTAGGATTTCGGTTTTTTGCTCATTTTCTAGCCGCCACAAACTCTCTCTTCAACCTAAGAATGGCCTCCATCATCTAAAAACACCCCTAATCACTTCTTAATCAAGTTTTGGCTTAAACTACATCAAATCAAGGAAGATCTTCACCAAATCAGTAGTAGAGCTGTTGTGTTACATTGGTATTCGCGCCTAAATAGTCGAGTTTCAGTTATAAAGGTTTTATTTGTGGCCAAGGTGAGTGATTTGCATAGTTTTGCACTAATTACGGTTAATTAAGGGTAATTAGTGAAGATTAGCGAATTTATACATTAATAAATTCTGGAAAAATATTTATAAATTCTTAAATAATGTTGTAGACCTCTGTTAGAAATTTGGTTTAATTTGATTAAGTTTTGCTAATCATATCATTATTTTTGCCTAAACATACTTAAGGGAAAATATGGGATTTTGGGTAGGTTTGATCCAAATTACATACTATGGTTGATTCCCTATGTTGCTATGACTGTATGGTATGTTTTGTGATTGTTTAGAATAGTTAGATTGGTCGGAAATGCCGTCGTATGGCGTAAAACAACCGCAGGAAAAGTTGCGGGAAAATGTGCAGGGTTTCGGATCGGATCGGGGTAAGGGGCTCGGATCGGATGGTGAACTGGGCAGAGAAACCGAACCGGATCGGAACCTCGCACTAAAGGAAAATTGGCAAGAAGGAAGGCCACATGCTTAGGATTGGAGTTGGGCAGGGGATCAGATCGGAAGCAAGGGCGTAGGGGATCGGATCGGAAGCAAGGGCGTAGGAATCAGATCAGAAGCAAGAGTGTAGGGATCGGATCGGAGGACCAAGCTTGGAGTTGGGATCGGAGCGAAGCACCGGATCGTATCGGGACATCCAGGAGAGAGCAACCACCGAACCTAGGCATGAGCTATGAGCACCGAACCAAATCAGATGAGGACACCCGAACCGAACCGATGTGGCATGCAGGACCCCATACATCGAACTGAACCGAATGACAAAAATGTTTCTACTACCACGCGACAACACTTTTGAAGACCAACTCCAATTCGACCAAAACCCGAGATGCAAAGGAAGTCCAAATGAGGAGCTTTGACTCAGGATCCAGTTGGGAGCCAATGAGTGGGCTTCATGATTGGGCTTTGCTGCGGGACGTGTGCTAAGGGGTTGTCGATGTCTGTAACTTTGAATCACTATGTGTAGGGAGTACGTGAACGGATTCAGGGCCACAGTGGCCTAGGTACGACTAAAGGGCTATAGACCAATGATGTGGGGTCATTTGTAAAGATTGGTCATGACTCCATGTGGTAAGCTTGGTAGTAGCAGTGGTTGTACAAGTCAAACTCTGTCACTACTTCGATGGGTCTAGTGATTGACAGTGGCAGACAACGTATGCTTTACGCACTGAGTGAGAGATGTGAGGATGGTTGTTATGGTTGATTTGTTTGCCATCATTATGACATGCATACCCCCGCCCCCGTTATCTTTACACCATTTGTTCAGTGGCACCTTAGAGTATTGTACGGTATGTAGTGCTAACTCTTTGGTTGCAGGTCCAGGTTCAGGTATGGTTTAGTATACCTGTTATTGTTTTGTTTAGCTGCTTATCGCTCATACCAGACTTTTGTCTGACCTAGAGTTTTATGTCTCTTCTTATTACTCTGGGGGCTCTCACGAGCAGACTAGAGACAGGTTAACTGGGTATGCACGGGTAGCTGATCCGGAGATGAGCAAGAGGCTTTCACGTATGATACATATAGTATTCTCCCTGTGTTTTTTTGAAGATGACTACTTGGGCATTAGTACTGCATCTTCTACTTTAGCTTTCTTTTGTTTTAGAGACAGTAACTTGGGAAGTTGTAATAAGCTGTATCTGGATTTCCGCTGCTATGTTGTTTTAGTTTTCAGCTTATGCACTGTCTCGCCTGTTTTATGTCAAGATTATGTTATTATTATGTTTTGTTCCATGCGCTGTGAGACATTCTACAGGTTCCTTGTTAGTTCATTCTCTTCTTCCTTTCTTTGGCGACCGTTCCTTGCTTGTCGGGCATGTGTACAGTGCACCTTCGAAGGAAATGCAGGCTAGTGCGGGGCGGGCCGTCACATTTGGTATCAGAGCTCTAGGTTGCGTAGTTAACCTAGGGAAGTCATCAGGGAGAGATAGTATACGTATATGAGAGCGCGTATTTGTAATTATTTTGGTTTTCAAAGCTATATATATTATTAGTATAGCTAAGGATGAAGCCGCACTACACAAGCACCACCATGGAGATGGTTAATCGTTTTCTCTTTACAGATTGAACGATGAGCCGATACGCAAGAGGTGTCTATAGGGGAGCCAATAATGGGAATGCTGCTGACATGAGAACGATGTTTACTGACCTCATGAGAGAGATGCTTAGGGATGTGCAGAGGGCAGCTCCCAATGCTGGTAATGGTAGTGGTCCAATAGTGCAAGCGTCTAGGGCCGATTTCGCCAAGCTGAACAAGGATTATACTAGTCTTGGTGGGAAGCCATTCCACGATACGGAGTCGACCACGGATGTTCAGGATTTTTTGGATAGCTGTGAGCGTATCTTCGAAGATTTGGGTATCGAGGATGCGATGAAGAGAAGGCTAGCATCCCGTCAGCTGCAAGGACGGGCAATGAATTGGTGGAATGCTATAAAGGCAGCTACTCCTGAGGATTAGATTACTTGGGAGCAGTTTAAGGCTCGCTTTAGTGAGAAGTTCATTCCAGTTGCTCAGAAATCAGTGTTGTTTAAGAAATTTTTGGAGCTCAAGCAGAATGGCAGAGCTGTCTTGGAGTATATTGCTGAATTCGACACTTTGTCGAAGTATGGGTTATCTCTTATTGATACTGCCGAGAAGAAGAACAAGAAGTTCATAACTGGTTTGGTTCAGTACTTGGGGGAAAGGCTCATTAACCACATCGATGAGACATTTGAATCGATTGTGGGGAAAGCATTGAGGTCAGAAAGTCTTCACCCTAAGTCAAAGACTGAGATTGAATTTGCAGAGGAGCCAAAACCCCAAGCAAGTGGTAGAGGCAAGAGTGATTCTCAGAATAAGAGGAAGCGGAACCAGAATAAGGATGGCCAGAAAAAGAATAAGAAAGAGGTTGAGTGCTTCAGCTGTGGTAAGAAGGGCCATTATGCTAGTAATTGTCGGGCAAAGCCAGCGGATAGGAAGTGCTTCAACTGTGGCCAAGTGGGACATCACAAGGACAAGTGTCCGCAACCCCTTAAAGAAAAGCAGATGGTGAAAGCATATTCCCTTAATGCTATTCCTTCTTTGTCGAATGCCCCAACCGCGGCGGAGAAGGGAAAGAATATCGTCATTCAAGGTATGCTTTCTGTTTATGATGTTCCTGTTAGATTTTTGTTTGAAACCGGGGATTCCAGTTCTTTCATATCTAGTGACCTGGTAGATAGGTTGGGATTGGAGCCCGAGATTGTCGATAGACCTTTAGTAGTGATGAACCTGATTGGTGGTTCAACTAACCTTAGCATGGTTTGTCGTAATGTGGTCTTATCGAGTCATGGATGCATGTTTGTGATTGCTTTGTTTTGTGCTTTACTGGGTTTGACATTATTTTGGGAGTCGATTGGCTCCAAAGATACGGGGTGGTGGTAGACTGTGAGGGCTTTTTGGTGACAGCTAGAGCGGATGATGGGCAAAGGGTAGTGTTTGGCGGTCTACCCAGTGATGGGGTAATGGCTAGTTTTCTAAATTCCCTCGATATCCCGCATAGTGAGTTGTCAGGTTTGCCCGTGGTTGGCCAGTATCCGGACGTTTTCGAGGAAGTGACCGGGCTTCCACCACACCAAGAGATTGAGTTCCGTATTGATCTAGTGAAAGATGCCAGACCTATAGTGATGCCACTTCGTCGTATGGTACCAAGGGAGCAGCGAGAGCTCGGGGTGCAAGTCAGCTATCTTTTGAAGAAGGGATTTATCAGAAGGAGTGTTTCTAAATGGGGAGCACCGGTTGTGTTTGCTACCAAGGCGGATGGTTCCCTTCGTTTGTGTGTAGACTACCGCGAGTTGAATAAAGTGACGAGGAAGAACAAGTATCCTCTACCGCGGATAGATGATTTGTTTGATCAGTTGAGTGGCGCGAGAGTATTTTCTCAGTTGGATCTCGCGACATGCTTTCGACAGCTTATGCAAGTCGGCAACTGAAACCGCATGAGAAAAGAAACCCTACCCATGATTTGGAATTGGCAGCGATCGTGTTTGCACTGAAGATGTGGAGACATTATCTCTTGGGAGAAAGATTCGAGTTGTTTACCGATTATAAATCGTTAAAGTATCTCTTCTCTCAGAAGGATCTAAATCTCTGACAACAAAGATGGTTAGAATTCTTAGTTTCCTATGATTTCGACATCGCATATACACCAGGAAAGGGCAATGCGGTGGCTGATGCATTGAGTAGAAGACATGCCAGTTTAGGGGCTATGTTTCTAGAATGGAAGCAACTGGAGTACATCATTGGGTATGATTTCAGACCAAGGTGCGAATTGGATCCAGAAATATTAGCAAGTTTGACGATCAGACCCACTTTGATTGAGCGGATCGGTTCCAGTCAGAGGGACGATCCTAACCTATTGGAAATCATCTCAAAGTTGGAGATGGGAATCGATGGAGAGATGAACAAGTATGGGCTTGATCGAGATGGATGGCTTAGAAAGAATGGAAGACTAGTTGTACCCAATGTCAATGGATTGAGAGATGAAGTGCTTAGAGAATGTCATCACTCAAAATTGACTATACATCCCGGTGGTAACAAAATGTATCGAGACATGAAGCAGACCTACTACTGGGAAGGGATGAAAATAGACATTGGGAAGTTTATATCCAAATGCATGAATTGCCAGCTAGTTAAAGCTGAGCAAAAGAAGCCTAGTGGTTTGTTACAACCATTAGAAATTTCAGAATGTAAATGGGAACAAGTGTCAATGGATTTAATTAATGTGTTACCAAGGACTAGATTGGGCCATGATAGCATTTGGGTAATTGTGGACCGATTGACCAAAAGTGCAAGATTTATACCCGTCAAGTCAAACAGGACGGCATCTAAGCTAGCTGAACTATATGTAAAG
Organism: Allium sativum; assembly: GCA_030737875.1. Classification (NCBI taxonomy): domain Eukaryota; kingdom Viridiplantae; phylum Streptophyta; class Magnoliopsida; order Asparagales; family Amaryllidaceae; genus Allium; species Allium sativum. The sequence continues at coordinate 369,508,965 of CM060920.1, forward strand.
TGGGTAGTGAGATTTCATGGAATACCCAAGGGCATTGTGAGTGACCGAGATCCGTTGTTCACTAGTGGATTTTGGAAGAGCCTACAAGAGGCGTTAGGATCAGAACTACATCTCAGTACCGCATATCTTCCTCAAACCGACGGACAAACAGAGAGGGTGAATCGGGTGTTAGAGGATCTCTTGAAAGCCTGTGTATTGGATTTTTGTGGATCATGGGATGACCGTTTGCATCTAGTAGAGTTTGCATATAATAATAGTTATCAATCCAGTATCGGTATGGCTCCGTTTGAAGCTTTGTACAGAAACCCGTGCAACTCACCGTCAAGTTGGTTAGAAACTGGTGAGAAGTTTGTGCTTGGACCAGATGTGATAAGAGAAACATCAGACAAGATTAAGGTCATTCAACAGCGGATGAAGGCTGCCCAAGATAGGCATAAAAGTTATGCTGATAAAAGGAGAAGAGATTTAAAGTTCTCCGTTGGCGACTTGGTGTTTGTCAAGATTTCTCCGTTGAAGAGCGTGATACGATTTGGCAGGAGAGGCAAGTTAGCACCAAGATTTATTGGTCCATTCCCAGTTCTTGAGCAAATTGGGATTTTGGCATACAAAGTTGAATTACCAGACAAGATGGCAGGAGTTCACAACGTATTTCATGTTTCCCAGTTAAGGAAATTCGTACATGACCCAGATGTGACTATTTCACCTGATCTATTGGATGATGTCGAAGTTGAACACGAGGCGGTTGGGAACCACAGACCTATGCGTATTGTTGGGAACGATACGAAGCAGCTTCGAAGGAAGGCGGTGAAATTAGTCAAAGTTCAGTGGGGCGAGAATGAGAATGACTGTACTTGGGAGACAGAGGAGAGGATTAGGAAGACGTGTCCAGAACACTTCGCCTGGTAAGATTTCAGTTTTGATTTAGTCTTTCAGCATGCTAGGATAGGTTGTTTTGTTTGTTTTGCATGTTTGATTGTTATATATATGATTGGTAGGCATGCGGAATCCTTTGTATGTTTTGGGTTAAGGAATTTCGGGGACGAAATTTCTTAAGAGGGGGGGGGGGGGAGAGAATGTAACGACCTGTATTCTACGCATCGCAGGATCGTGGAATATTTATTTCTTTTACACACGAAGTTGTATGGTCATATAACTTTGGGAGACAACTATTGGGGTCATTTCCCATGTTCATGATTTTTCCCGATTTTTAAATGACCGTTTTGCCCCTAGCTAATACTGTTTTGGCCATAACTTTTGACTGGATAGGAATTTTGACCTGAAACCACTTCCATTAGATTTGTTTGATGGTTTACAATTCCGTAGATTGGTCACACTAGCTAAATGGACTCACCGTTTGGGAGATATGGCTGAAACAAGTTTCAGATAGTGAAAAACAGCTTAATTGGGCTTAACCGGGTGATTAACAGCTAGGCCCAATGGGGGATTTCAGGATTAGAGGTATTTGAGGGCTACTAGGGTTAGGAATTTGGTTTTTCACTCATTTTCTAGCCGCCACAAACTCTCTCTTCAACCTAACAATGGCCTCCATCATCTAAAAACACCTCTAATCACTTCTTAATCAAGTTTTGGCTTAAACTACATCAAATCAAGGAAGATCTTCACCAAATCAGTAGTAGAGCTGCTGTGTTACATTGGTATTCGCGCCCAAACAGTAGAGTTTCAGTTCTAAAGGTTTTATTTGTGGCCAAGGTGAGTGATTTGCATAGTTTTGCACTAATTACGGTTAATTAAGGGTAATTAGTGAAGATTAGCGAATTTATACATTAATAAATGAGGTAATTAGGGAGAAGGACAAACTTTGCCGAAAAATTAGGCTGAAGGACACCAAGTTTTATTTTTAGTCTGAAGGACAAACTTTAAACCAAAATTAAGCTGAAGGAAAATGCTAAATGTAATTAGCATTATATTCAATTTTTTACACTACACGAAAATGCTAAATGTACTAGCATTATTTAGTTTTACACTGCAGAAAATGCTAATTACATTTAGCATTGTCCTTCAGTCTAAATTTTTTCAAAGTTTGTCCTTCAGCTTAAAAATAAAACTTGACGTCCTTCAGACTAAATTTTCTCCAAAGTTTGTCCTTATTACTATTTTCCACTTAATAAATTCTGGAAAAACATTTTTAAATTCTTAAATAATGTTGTAGACCTTTGTTAGAAATTTGGTTTAATTTGATTAAGTTTTGCTGATCATATCATTAGTTTTGCCTAAACATGCTTAAGGGAAAATATGGGATTTTGGGTAGGTTTGATCCAAATTACATGCTATGGTTGTTGTTTTGATGTCTATGGTTGATTCCCTATGTTGCTATGACTGTATGGTATGTTTTGTGATTGTTTAGAATAGTTAGAATGGTCGAAAACGCCGTCGTATGGCATAAAACAGCTGATGGAAAAGTTGCAGGAAAATGTGCAGGGTTTTGGATCGGATCGGGGTAAGGGGATCGGATCGGATGGTGAACTGGGCAGAGAAACCAAACCGGATCGGAACCTCGCACTAAAGGAGAATTGGCAAGAAGTAAGGCCACTTGCTTAGTATTTGAGTTGGGCAGGGGATCGGATCGAAAGCAAGGGCGCAGGGGATCGGATCGAAAGCAAGGGCGCAGGGGATCGGATCGGAAGCAAGGGCGTAGGGATCGGATCGGAAGCAAGAGTGTAGGGATCGGATCGGAGGACCAAGCTTGGAGCTGGGATCGGAGCGAAGCACCGGATCAGATCGGGACATCCAGGAGAGAGCAACCACCGAACCTAGGCGTGAGCTATAAGCACCGAACCAAATCAGATGAGGACACCCGAACCGAACCGATGTGGCATGCAGGACCCCATACACCAAACCGAACCGAATGACCAAATGTTTCTACTATCACGCGACGACTCTTTTGAAGACCAACTCCAATTCGACCAAAACCCAAGATGCAGAGGAAGTCTAAATGAGGAGCTTTGACTTAGGATCCAGTTGGGAACCAATGAGTAGGCTTCATGATTGGGCTTTGCTGCGGGACGTGTGCTAAGGGGTTGTCGATGTCTATAACTATGAATCACTATGTGTAGGGAGTACGTGAACAGATTCAGGGCCACAATGGCCTAGGTACGACTAAAGGGCTATAAACCAATGAAGTGGGGTCATTTGTAAAGATTGGTCATGACTCCATGTGGTAAGCTTGGTAGTAGCAGTGGTTGTACAAGTCGAACTCCGTCACTACTTCGATGGGTCTAGTGATTGACAGTGGCAGACAACATATGCTTTACGCACTGAGTGAGAGATGTGAGGATGGTTGTTATGGTTGATTTGTTTGCCATCATTATGACATGCATAACCCCACCCCCGTTATCTTTACACCATTTGTTCAGTGGCATCTTAGAGTATTGTACGGTATGTAGTGCTAACTCTTTGGTTGCAGGTCCAGGTTCAGGTATGGTTTAGTATACCTGTTATTGTTTTGTTTAGCTGCTTATCGCTCATACCAAACTTTTGTCTGACCCAGAGTTTTATGTCTCTTCTTATTACTCTGGGGGCTCTCACGAGCAGACTAGAGACAGGTTAACTGGGTATGCACGGGCAGCTGATCCGGAGACAAGCAGGAGGCTTTCACGTATGGTACATATAGTATTCTCCCTGTGTTTTTTTGAAGATCACCACTTGGGCATTAGTAGTGCATCTTCTACTTTAGCTTTCTTTGTTTTAGAGACAGTAACTTGGGAAGTTGTAATAAGCTGTATCTGGATTTCCGCTGCTATGTTGTTTTAGTTTTCAGCTTATGCACTGTCTCGCCTGTTTTATGTCAAGATTATGTAATTATTATGTTTTGTTCCATGCGCTATGAGACATTCTACAGGTTCCTTGTTAGTTCATTCTCTTCTTCCTTTCTTTGGCGATCGTTCTGTGCTCGTTGGGCATATGTACAGTGCACCTTCGGAGGAAATGCAGGCTGGTGCGGGGTGGGCCGTTACAGCTAAGTCGGTCGCTCCGAAGTAGGGTGTATAATACCTATCTAGAGAATATTCATTTGCTTCTTTAATCTATCAATGCTTTCCCATATATATACGGGAAACAGATTGCTAATCCCAACCGTTGGTGATATACTTTCGATACACTCAAGCGAAATGAGTGGTCGGTCATGTGTGGCTGAGTTGCAAGATGTTCTTGTTGAACTCCAGTGTATCGTACCTAGAGCACACTGATCGGAAGGTGGTTCCATACCTTGTCATAGTTGTAAATCCATTACCTAATACGTGCTTGTGGGTTTGATTGTATACTATATATGTAGAACGTGATATGGAAGCGTTTCTGCTAGATGACTATTATATTGTGGTTGATAGGCATTGTTGTAATATCAAAAGGTTTTTGATATAAAGATATTTTGGATTCTCATAAGGGAAAAACTCGTTCCGTTATACGGCGTGGTCTTATGAGATATCGTTTACTTGTTCAATCTGTTTTAAGCTGTTTTACTCATACCAGTCCCATGATTGACCCAGAGTTTATTTTGTTTTGTTTCCCTAAACTCTTGGGTTCCAAAATTTGTATGGGCAATCAAGTAGTCAGGATTTTACAGATACACTTGGAGAGCTTGGGGCAGGAGGCTTCAGGATTATATAACTATTCTATATTTCCGCTGTGTTGTAAGTGTTGTATTCTGAAATGTTATTGTATACATATACTGTTTGTATTTCAAAAGTTATGTTATATTTTATTCGTTCCGCTGTGAGATTCGTGTTTACTCTGATGATGATGTTCTTCTTCTTCTTCTTCTTCTATTCTATGTTTCTATCTTATCTATTCTCCCCCTCTGATTTCTTTCATTAACCATTCGGTTATTTTCGATCCTTGGATGTCCGATATGTGTTGTATAACGGATAAACAATATCGACTTTTTCCGGGTCGTTACAGTTGGTATCAGAGCTTAAGGTTAAGTGAGTTACCTTGGCTCTGTGGCGTAACTCAGTAGAGATGGGGTTAGTAATACCCTAGATTGAGTTGAGTGTATATATTCGAATGAACGTATTTGTTATTGATATAAAAATTTATTATATATTGTGGAGATTTATTGGTTGAGTTGTTTATGAGTTCTGGTCGATCAGTTTGATCCACTGTATCGGTAGGAGTTGGTAAACACTTGAATACGATGAACCGTCATGGTATGTTTTGAAAAGAGGGTAAACGAAGTAATTTTACCCAAATTATATTTTGATATAAAGAATTTATATTGGAATGATTATAAATGAGATGGTTATGTAAATAACCACGTAGAATTCATATAAGTGTTATGAATTGAATTGAATCAGAATTGGAATTAAACACTGGAAACCTTAGATGGTATTTTTAAATGAATCTGGGTTCAGTATATGTAAATTTCAAGATCCTGGGAGATTTTAAATTGTATTCCAAGCATCTGTGAATGATATTTTGAACTGATTTGAAAATAAAAGTGTTTAAGAAGGATTTTGAAAGTGATATAGTATTGAACTCACTTCGATAGCTGGGAAATAACTATGATGATGAATCTCGACATCATCAGTGCTCATTTTCAAGTTGTAAGTGACAGATTACTATCGAAAAGATTTTGTTTTTAAATTGTTTTAAGAGAAACAAGTTGTTTGAAATCCAAAAAGGAATATTTGGTTTTAGAAAAGCAAAGTTGTTTAAAACTCCCAGGAAGAGACTGTTTGAATTAAAAAAAATTTAAATAGAAATTTGTCAAACCAAGCTGGAACTGAATTGAAACCAATTAACTAGAAATTGAATTGGATACGATATATCAAGTAGAATCAGATTTTTTTGGATTTATGAGATGAGAATTTGAAACGATATTGGGTTGATGAGTTAAGAATTTGGAATCAAGAATGTGACTTTGATTTGAAATGAAATTCGACTTAGGTATAAGCGAATGGTTGAAATGGTGGATAAAAATAGATTGGAGTTTGATTGAGATGACATTGCTATATGCTGAATTAACAGTAGAGGGAAAGGATATATTGATATGCCCGATAAAAAGGTACCAGTTTATATTATATATAAGCATGAGATTTTGATGAGCCGAATTGGCAAGCCGCTTGGCTGTTTGATTTTATTTTGGGTTGGAGATGGCCCAGAGAGGCGAGTGGGAGTTTGAACTATTGATCAGTACAAAGAAGGCGTTGGCGAAATTTTCCGAAAAGTTAAAGTGTTAGAAATTTTTCATGATTTTTGAAAATATTCATTAATAGAATTAAATTAAAAAATTTATTGAAATTAAATTGGTTCAGTTAAAAATTGAAGATGAGAAGTGAACACTATAGTCTAGCCAGTCGGTAGGGTTTGTTTTCTACCTTAGCAATTTCGAGGACAAAACTATTTTAAGTAAGGAAGAATGTAATGACCCGTATTTTTAGGTATAATAGTTAATTTATTTAATTATTTAAAATTGTGATTTAGGGAATTGAATAGTTGTTGAATTAAATAAAGTGAATTATTTAATTAATTTAAATAATAGAATAATATATTGAATTCAGAAACAATTAAAAATAGTGGAATTCACAATATAGTGTGAATTGGATTATTTAAAATATATAGTTCAACTTAGAGTTGAATTATATGAACAAATATATTCAATCGACGACAGTTGAACGTATAAATTATAATATAATTATAATCGAGTTGGAAATGGCGCGGCAGTTCACTATTTGGCAATTTGAACTTCAACTGAATATACAGAAGTCGTTTTAAATCGGATTTCTATGAAACAAAAAATGTTGGGAGCTAGTGAAGTATAATTTTCTAGTGGAAGAGAAAATCGGGATTTCGTCGGGTAGATTTTGATTTACGTCCAAATCAAATTTCAGAAAAGTCGCTGTGAAATTCCTTTATAATTTGCAACGCTTTATTTACGTTATAAAAGGAATTTCAATATGAGTTGAATATCGATAAATCTGGAAGTTTGGAATATTGAGTATAAACTCTGATATGATTTTTCTGGAGCTGAATGATATCGTATATGAAGATATACGATAATATTAAATTATTAATATTAAATTTAATTATATTTAAATATATTTATATATTTAAGAGGGCTATTTAGAACTTTAAAAATAGCCAGTTTTGCAAACGACCTCTGTTTTCGAAGAAACTAATTTTGTTGGATCCGTAATATCAGATTATTTCTAGATTTCAGTTTCCGTGATTGTCGAAGTCAGTATGTGACCGTACGAGATTTTAATGTGAAATACAGTCGATATTTTGGCGGTTAAAAATATGTTGTGTAAGCAAACGGAGTCGGAATTCGACGAAACCAGTTTCGTTGGGACCGTAATGTCGAACAGTAGCTGCATGCCAATTTTCATGATTATTGGGTATCATATGTGATTACAGACATTTTAGAGGACGAATACAATCAAAGTTTGCTTATAAACTAATACTTAAATCAAATATTTAAATATTAAATTCTTCCTATAAATTAACCTCATTCTTCCTAAACCCTAATTCAATTTCATTTCATGGTCAAATCAATTTTTGCGCTGCACAAATTCTTTTTCCTTCCAACAGTAAAAACCTCCTTTTGAAAATCAAACCAAGTACATCAAAAATCCTATAAATCATGAGATGGTCATATTGAGTTTCCTGCGTAAATCCTCTTCAAGTATATACGGGTTTGGAAGGGTGTGATGCCCATCCATTTGGGGACCGAAATATACAGCAGCGCTAGGGTTGGTGATAGGGTGATTTTGGTGCTTTAATATTCTATTTGGGGATCATAGTTGAACTCGGCTTGGGGTTTAACATCTTGGTGAGGAGTTGGGAGGCACTCGATTTCATTTTGTGTCGATGGAGTTGCGGTTTAAGGCAGCAAGTCGAAGTCGCCAAGGGAGTGCCGGAGTTGACGAGGTGGGGTTGGGTATGTGCGGATTTAGCTGGCGAGTCCAGTGGTGGCATCGGAGACGGCGTACGATGACAGAGGTGATGGCAGCAGGAGGTCAACGCGAGGTCAAAGGGAAAGTAAGGGATACTGGAGCCGACATAATTCATTTGAGGAAGAAGGATTAAACACGATGGGGCCTGGGTAGTTTTAAAGAAGGATTTGGGCCTTATGTGATTGGTGAGCCCAATCAAAGTTAAACCTTAAGTTTTAATTTAATTTAAAATATTAGTGTAACGTATAAAATGTTTAACTATATCATACGATATCAGAATTGGACGAAACAAGATCCGACAGGATCGTATGGCCGGACACTACCCAATGGAACTGACTAGGAGTGGATTTGAGCTCGTTTGAAATTATGGCGAAATAAATTGTTTGATTTAAATCAAACAAACAGTTTATCGTTCTTTAACGATGAACTGCCAAAGCGAGTAAATCTCACTAACTTTGAATAGTTTATATTTTCATGTTGTATCCTTAGAACTGTTTAAATTGGCTGATTGACTGTGTGTCGACCGTTTGATTGAACTGCTAGTCAGTTAGTGGAAATTATATATATATATATATAACAATATATATATAAACCATTAAATATTCAGATATTTATTCTGTTATCAGAATAATTCATATCAAACTGAAAGTGATGATAATCATGTTGTGTAACATCTGTGGATGCAGGGAAAAAGGTTGGAGGAATCCGACTGGATTCCTCAACATTTATTTTATTGTTTTCATATATTGTGATATATGACGTGATTTATAATCTGATGTTGATTATATGTGTATGGACGATATTGGACATCGTAACTTGATATGTTAAACACCATAACATACCGAAATATTGAAAAGAGAATATTTAAAAAATCAGAGGATTTTATTAAAGAGAATATTTATAAGATCAGAGGATTTTATAAAAGAGAATATTTATAAAGAGAATATTTATAAATAGAATATTCATAAATAAGATTTTTTAAATGGGATATTTATGAATAGGAAATATGTTTAAGTAGAAATATTAGGAGGGGAAATCTTTATAAATGGAATATTTATAAAGTGAATTATTTATTTAGTAAATAAATAAGATAAGATAATGGATTATTTATTTGTTAAATAAATAGGATGAGATAAGGAGATATTTATTTGTATAAATAAATAGAATTAAAAGGAGATATTTATTTGTTAAATAAATAGAGTTAAAAGGAGTTATTCGAATATAGTTTATTCGAATAGAGTTAAAAGAGTTAATCAGTTAGAGTAAACCAGTTAGAGTAAACTAGTTAGAGTTAATCAGTTAGAGTAAACCAGTTAGAGTTAATCAGTTAGAGTAAACCAGTTAGGTTAATCAAATAGAGTTAAGCAAAATTAGAAACTGACTAAAGATTAGTAAGTTGAATAGTTTTCTGAGTATCGATTTGATGTTGGTTTCGGCCTTCAGGGTTTATACTTGGGAAGTTGTTCTCTTATTCGTTTACAGTTAGAGTCTGATAGTTGTGGAATGGTAGTGATTGATGATTGATCGATAGAATTTCCTTCTGGAAATGATATCGTTGTTTGCACACGTATTTTCCTTCGATAGTTAAATCACAGACTATCGAAGTTTTGACCAATTTACGTTGTTAATATGGAGAGACCGGTTGGATTATTATCCAAAGAACCACTCCGTATTGGCAGTAGCATTGTGAATCATCACATACTAAAGATAATTGAAGACCGAGTTTATGCAAGGGCTATTGTATAAGTCTTAGATAATAGTGACTAAGATGGCCCAGGACAACTTGTATGGACGAAGGTCAGACAGAGTATATCTAATAAATCGCGTAAGTTGATCTCTTCAAACGTATTCACGTTTGGTGGTGGAGGAATTCGTTTCTCTTTGTTGTATACCCATGTAATTTTTTAGGGAAATCAATTTGTGATTTGGCGAGTATGACGATGTGACATTCTAAGTGAATGAAGAGGTGGCATGTAAAAGATAAGCGTAGCTTCTAGCCTCACATCCAGTAAATGAAAGAAATCGGGCAGGCAGCATGGCTAAGTCGGTCGCTCCAAAGTAGGGTGTATAATCACCTATCTAGAGAATATTCATTTGCTTCTTTAATCTATCAATGCTTTCCCATATATATACGGGAAACAGATTGCTGATCCCAACCGTTGGTGATATACATTCGATACACTCAAGCGAAATGAGTGGTCGGACATGTGTGGCTGAGTTGCAAGATGTTCTTGTTGAACTCCAGTGTATCGTTCCTAGAGTACACTGATCGGAAGGTGGTTCCATACCTTGTCATAGTTGGAAATCCATTACCCAATATGTGCTTGCGGTTTTGATTGTATACTATATATGTAGAACGTGAGATGGAAGCGTTTCTGCAAGATGACTATTATATTGTGGTTGATAGACATTATTATAATATCAAAAGGTTTTTGATATAAAGATATTTTGGATTCTCTTAAGGGAAAAACCCGTTCCGTTATATGGCGTGGTCTTATGAGATATCGTTTAATTATTCAATCTGTTTTAAGCTGTTTTACCCATACCAGTCCCATGACTGACCCGGAGTTTATTTTGTTTTGTTTCCCTAAACTCTTGGGTGCCAAAATTTGTATGGGTAGTCAAGTAGTCAGGATTTTACAGATACACTTGGAGAGCTTTGAGCAGGAGGCTTCAGGATTATATAGCTATTGTTTATTTCCGTTGTGTTGTAAGTGTTGTACTCTGAAATGTTATTGTATACATATACTGTTTGTATTTCAAAAGTTATGTTATAATTTATTCATTCCGCTGTGAGATTCGTGTTTACTCTGATGATGATGTTCTTCTTCTTCTTCTATTCTAAGTTTCTATCTTATCTATTCTCACCCTCTAATTTCTTTCATTAACCATTCGGTTATTTTCTATCCTTGGATGTTCGAAATGTTTTGTACATCGGATAACCAAGATCGACTTTTTCCTGGTCGTTACAGTTTCAATCAACAAACCTTGAATGTTATTTTTGCAGTTGGGCGATGTGTAAAATTTATCGTCCCAATCAATATCAGTCAAATGGGTGTACATAAATAAATCATCTGATTTGTAAATGAATATTTATTTCATTCACATACTCGTTAAAAATTATATTTTTAACTATAAAATTTTTTATCTCCATTTATGAATATTTTATTTATCCATTCCACATCACAACCAATTTTCACAACACATCAATCAAACAAACAAGTCATCCATGGTCTGTGGACAACGGGTGTCGGGTGCTGCTAAGCACCGTCTGCATCCTAGTATATATTTTAACTAGAAAATAAATTAAAAGTGAGAAGTTCTCACCTTGGGCTTCCACTCCGCAGTTTCATTTATGAATGGCTTGGATTTGCCTGAAATTCAACGCAATCATTTACTCGCTGTTCATAGTAAAAATCACATTTTTATTATCACAACATGTACATAAAAATCATATTTTTATTTCCACTTCATATATAAAGATCGATTTTTTATCGCTACTTCAAATATATAAAAATCGAATTTTTATCGCTACTTTAAATATATAAAAATCAAATTTTTATCGCTACTTTCTAAATGAAAATATAATTTTTTTTCCACAATGAAAAATCTAATTCTTTTTATCCTCGCTTCACATATATAAAAATCCTATTTTTATACTCATACATATATAAAAATCATATTTATATACTCATACATGTATAGAATTAAAATTAAACACTCATCTGAGGATGAGGTGGTCAGTAGAGGATCGGGGGAGGGACGCCGGAGTCCGCAAGTGGTCGGGGACTAAATTGCAAGGTTGGAACTCGATAAAAATCAGGTTTTTGGCCAAAAGGTGGTCCACTGGGTCGGGGTTGGGCTGAGGTGGCGCGGGAAGGGGTGCTGAGGTGGAAGGGGGGCTGCGCCGGTCAGGGTTTGGCCAGTGGTGGCCGGATTTCATTTGAATGGGGTAAGATTTCGATTTGTTTGCGTTTGGGGAGGGAGGAGCATCTGGGAGGCTCGTTGGAGGGAGAGGAGGTGCGGCCGGCGTGGGGGTGGGACCGTCGGAGGTGCGGTGGCCGGAGGGTAGCAGGCGGCGGCGGATTTTGAGGATCGACGTGGAATGGGTTTGGTGAAAAAGGGGAGGGTAGCGGGTTCTAAGAAAGAAAATGGGGGGACTAGGGTTTTATAATTTTATTTATATTATATTAAATTCTCCTTTTAAGTTGACTTTTAATCCCGACCTCAAAATGAGACCCAACGACTGTCGTTCCTAGCTCTTTACCCCCATTCCGAACATAGTGGGATATGTATCGTAGGTTGATTCGATCATTTCGATCAGTTTTCGTCAAAATCAAATTATAAATCTATATATTGAATTTGAACGCACATTTCAATTTACCGGGGCCACATATGGACTCTAAAAATTCCCGAAAAATATTTTCTAGCTTCGTATTGACGATACGGTTCTAACAAAACTAATTTCGTCAAATTCCGAGACCGTTTGAAAAATGGCCATTTTCTGGTCGATCGAAATTGACTAAAACTGTTAAAACACGTTTAACTTCGCCACGCTCACATATTGATTCAGAAAATTATACAAATTGGAATCTAGCAATAATTCTACATCCTGGATCCAACAAAAGTGGTTTCATCGAAAACCGAGGTCGTTTGCAAAATTTCCATTTCTAAGGGCCAGAATTGCATAGCGACTACTCTGAATTTTCAATTGGGCATAACTTTTGATTCCCGCTATGAAATTTTGATTTTTCGGATTCGTTTGAAAGATATTTTCAAATAGATTCTAATATTTTTGCTTTCGCTAAAATCCGGTTTATTTTGAATCCTGTAAATTCATTTGAAATTTGAAATCGAATTTTCGAACTACCGCGTCATTTTCAATTCCTTTTATATTTAAAATAAAATATTTATATTCTAACGACGATTCAAATAAATATATATGTTCTAAATCAAGTCAAAATAAATTTCTCATCGTTATTATTTAAAATAATTCATTTTAAATATTCAAAATTCAATAAAATTGCCAAAATTTAAATTTTAAATTGGCTCAAAATTTCCGGGTTGTTACAATCTCCCCCACTTAAAATCTTTTCGTCCTCGATAAGGAACGAAGCTGAAAGTTGTTTAACTAATCAATTCAACTTCCATTATTTTCATTACGGCTTAAGTTCTTCAACTTTTCAGTTTCTAAGAACTTTTAAATTTTTTCAAAAAATTTGGCTAACACCCTAAATTTTCGAAAAATTTCTCCATAACCTCCCCTACACCGGGAGCATCGGGATATTTCAAATAGCCTACCAGGGCCCTCACCAATCCAAAAGAAAAAGTCAAGCGGCTAGCCAATCGGCTCATAAAATTATCAAATCCCCAAGAAATACAATAAACAAGTACCTATTGGTCGGGCAAACAATTTTATTCCTCTGCTCTAGCTTCCTTGCTATGACCTGTTCAATGTATATACATGTATATGCAAGCAATTGTAATCAGTTTTCAATACAGTTCAATATTCGGTTCAATTTGGCATAATGGTTCAAAATTTCAAACCAATAATCAAACAGCACAACCATCAATCAATTAGTGAATTAACGTTTCAAATTCATTATTTTGATATATATACAGAAAATCATGTTTTTGATGCCAAATCACAACAATAAACCTATCTAGCTTTGGTTCTCACACCAGTCTAATGGAAATATATAGAAATCCCACCTTCGAAACTCGAACATAAACTACTGATGTCGTAAGTCATCGGTAGAATCATCTTCGGGCAACTAGAGTGTGATTCTATATCTATCGAGTATATTTAAAACTTTGAATATACGTTCATGATGCGTATATGCAAGATCTCTATATACTTGATTGTCCAAGATCAATACAAATAAAATATTGAAATACGTACAAAATGGTTTAAATTTTCAAAACAAAACTTGTTTTCGTTTTTATTTTAAAAATAACACTCTTTCGACTCGCTTTAGGATACTACTGATCCCATCTCTAACAAGCCATTCTTGTTGGACATCACTAGTCCAATCTCTGATGAATTCCTTCGTTTGGTTCTAACGTGTCTTGTTCTCGAGCTCTGTAAACCAAAGCTCTGATGCCAAATGTAACAACAAGGAATTTCGCTCGATCTGAATCGATCGCTAATCCGACCAAGACCGTTCGAAACCCCTGATTGTTTTGAGAACACGACAAAACGGAACACAAACAGAAGAACATTTCACTGCTTATTACAAAAATTACCTCAGAGTACAAGAATATTACAGAGTAAGAATAAATATTATACAACAGAGAATACCGGAGATTTAAATACATTACTACAGCGGAAAAATAATACAAAACATAACTGAAAGAAATACGCGGATACAGAGCTTTCCGAATATCACTTCAGCTATAAACCAGGATCCTGTGGATATAAATCTGCAAAACCCAACTACTAGCTGCCTGTGCGCAAAATAAGGGCACCCAGAGTTTAGGTTAAAACAATAAACTCCAGGTCAGTCATGTGACTGGTGTGAGAGCTAAAACAGTTATTAATCTTTATTTTTAAAGTTAGGTAAATCAAGGGACCACGCCGTATAACACGGAACGAGTTTCCTCCCAAGAATACCAGTGCATAAAACAAACAGCGCAATGCTAAATAAAGAAAAATGAAACTATTATAAGACCCAGGTCCCATCACACAATGCAACGCAAGCCGGAGGATAGGGTTTTGCCTTATAATAGCCAAGAATGCTTGATAAGTTAAATTTCATCTTTTATTATTACTACAAGTGAAGAAAACAACTTCAATTATAATGTATAAATCATAGACGGCATAAGTGCCCCATACCACTATGTCGCCATACTAGGCTCTACAAATAAAACCGAAATGTCACGTATTGGAAATTGGATTCCATCATGAGTCAAGGCAAGGGGCAAGCTCCTCTCCGTTCGAGACACTCTAGCAAATGTCTCAGGACCACACACAACGATCCTTGGAACCTCCAAGGTCGGTCCTCTCTTACTTTTGAGGATTAATTATTCCTGAACACACGTTTCCTGGTCCTATAGGACCTATATCCAAGGCGCCTCGCATTCCAACAACCACATAGGTAAAAATAATATAAATGTCAGGGCTGGTAGGTCATTGACATCACCCATAGCTAGAAAGAAACGTCGTGCACTCCTTGGTTCCTTATCCCGTTTTTGACTCATACCGAGGTGTGAGGCTCGCGAATTAACGCTATACACAAAGCTGTGCCACATAGGCTGTGCTTTGATCATCTACCACAAGACTTTGCTTTTCAACAGAAGCTTGATCATTTGCCACTTAGGCATGCCACACAGGCAATTCACTCCATGCGACTGATTTCTATCGATATATAACCCCTGAGCTCGTACATCTCAGAGAAGGGCGTTAAGCAAGAGAATAAATTCTCCGCCGCCAAACAGATGTATATTTAATAGAGATCAATCAACATAGAATAAAATCCAGTGTCAGACACACAGTCCATTTACAAGTTCGTTCCGGGTCTGAACGAAACCGGAGGAACCTTATTCCTCGCATATCCATCGATCGTCAAGTACGTCTGGACGATCACCAACTGATTCCCTCCTCTTGGGTGTACAACCCAATCAAGATCATCAATAATCATCCAAACGATGTGAAGACCTCTGGTCTTCAACCATCGTCTTCATCTTCAATTTATCGTTGAATAGATTATTCAGAATGGGTATAAACCCGGCCTTTTCGAATAATTCGTGTATATAATAAACAAGTGTTACACAAACACAACAAACGCCTCATTCCAATTCAGAGTATTCTTTTATTCAAATATATTCACATTCTTAGAGAAAGGTTCCCATTAATTTTATCAAAGACAAATTCTTTTAAATTTATTCTTTAATCTTCCTCAAGATATCATTTCAAACCATGTTAAGGTTTTCCAAACTAGTCGGGATTAGCGAACCATACCGAAGCAATTATTTAATTTATTTCCCAATCCCAACCTATTCGTCCCATGGAGCAAAACTGGTAATACACCATATCTAACACCACGGTGTTATTGGTAAATATTAATTACCATTTCACGTTCAAATTTAATTAAAAATTTAGCAATCGCTTTGGAGCAAAACTGGTGATAATCCATTCTCGATCATTTCAATTTGATTAAAGATTCATTAAAACTCCACTTAGTTTTAATCTTCCCAAAAATCAATATTAATGATTATTTAACTTGGGAAATCATATCCTGTCTTTAACTGGGTTAAAGAACCAATGTCATTTAAAACACGGTTCACGATAAACCCAAAATCACATTCCATTCATCAGTTTCTAACTGTAAATTAGTAAGAGAACGATTACCTAAATATTAACCCCGAAGGCCGGAACCAACATCAGATCAATACCCAGGAAACCATTCGACTTAGCTAACCTTCAGTTAGTTTCTAATTTTCTCACGGGGTTTAAGAACAATGTTAGTGAAGACACCATTCAAGAAAATCCCAAAATCCTATTTGATATTAAATACAAGGCTCTGAATAGAAAATTTATCGGCTTATATTCAATATAAAATTCTGAAATCAACAAATATCGTATTGGAATAACGATATATAGATATATATATATATATATATATATATCTTCGAAATTCCTCCACAATGTCCATATAATCACGGAATCCAATATTGAAATATTCCGAAGATAATTTCGATTCAAATCCATTCCAATTCATATATTGGAAATTCTGGTTATATTAAAACCCATTCTCAATCCATTTTATTTATTTAAAAATATTGGATTAATTTTCTAGTTAATAACTAGTTCATTTCGATAAAAATATATTTTTATCCTTACAAATGTAAAATTTTTCATCCCAGTTCCTTCTAAATCATTTATTATGATTTTACACAAATTATATATATTTTTAATAATTTTATCAAGGCCCGTACAATCGATTTCCCTAAACGACCATCGAACTGCACTTATAGCGACCTTTTCCAAATTTGATTTGGACATAATTCCAAATTCAACCATTAGATTTCAAATTTCTCATATTCATTAGAAAGCTCTTTTCGATACGAACCCAACGGTTCCGGTTTCAGGAGAATCCGACGGTCGAATCTCCCGTAATGTCAATTCGAAGTCAATGGTCGAAATTCGCGAACTACCGCGGCTCGATGCGTTCTATTCAGGCCATTTAATATATATAATATATATATTATATATATTTCATCGATTTCAATTCTAAACGTATTTTATAATTCGATTTAAATTCATTTTCAAAACAATTTCAACTTCATATTCAATTTTAAATCAAAATCGAATATTCCATATCATTAATATATAAATGATAATACTTTCAAAATATTAGATTTTGAAATCACTTCCTTTTCTATATTCATTATAAAAACGAATACAACCGATATAAATATCGTTCACGTCAAAATTGCGCATATCTAATCAACACGGCTTTATATATTCAATAACTTCGTTATTCTATTCAACAAATGAATATTTTCTTCAACACATGAATATATATTTCTTTCAACACATGAATATTCTCAACACATGAGTATCGTCAACACATGACTATTTTTGTTATTTAATATATTTGACAAAATTATGATTTATATCGTTTAATTCTTAATCAGACTTTTACCGTAAATTAGTAAGAGAACGATTCCCTAAGTATTAACCCCGAAGGCCGAAACCAACATCGGATCAATACCCAGGAAACCATTCATCTTAACTGATTTCCAGTTAGTTTCTAATTTTATATATGATAAAGACGTGAGTTTTATCGTTTAGAGATTTTTCTCAACACATGAATGGTTTCAACACATGAGTATTGTCAACACATGACTATTTTGTTTATTCAACACCTGAATATGATTTATTTTCTAAATTGGAAGAAGACCCAATCAATTACCATATAATGTTATTTATATGGATTCCATACAACACATGTATATAATAGCAATGATAAATAATCAACCATCATCCAGAGTACACCACACAACTGTCTGTCAACCTATCGATTGACATACAACTAAACAATTGGGATTAGTGTACGTCAAATATCATCCCAACACCCGTGCGGGGTTTCAATCAACAAACACTGAATATTATTTGTGTTGTAGGGCGATGTGTAAAATTTATCGTCCCAATCAATATCAGTCAAATGGGTGTACATAAACAAATCGTCTGATTTGTAAATGAATATTTATTTCATTCACATACTCATTAAAAATTATATTTTTAACTATAAAATATTTTATCTCCATTTATGAACATTTTATTTATCCATTCCAAATCACAACCAATTTTCACAACACATCAATCAAACAAACAAGTCATCCATGGTCTATGGACGACGGGTGTCGGGTGCTGCTAAGCACCGTCTGCATCCTAGTATATATTTTAACTAGAAAATAAATTAAAAGTGAGAAGTTCTCACCTTGGGCTTCCACTCCGCCGTTTCATTTCTGAATTTCTAAATGGCTTGGATTTGCCCGAAATTCAATGCAATCATTTAAAGGCTGTTCATAGTAAAAATTACATTTTTATTATCACTACATGTACATAAAAATCATATTTTTATTTCCACTTCATATATAAAAATCGAATTTTTATCGCTACTTCAAATATATAAAAATCGAATTTTTATCGCTACTGAAAAATACATAAAAATCGAATTTTTATCGCTACTTTCTAAATGAAAATCAATTTTTTTCCACAATAAAAAATCTAATTCTTTTTATCCTCGCTTCACATATATAAAAATCCTATTTTTATACTCATTCATATATAAAAATCATATTTTTATACTCATACATGTATAGAATTAAAATTAAACACTCATCTGAGGATGAGGTGGTCAGTAGAGGATCGGGGGAGGGACACCGGAGTCCGCAAGTGGTCGGGGACTAAATTGCAAGGTTGGAACTCGATAAAAATCAGGTTTTTGGCCAAAAGGTGGTCCACTGGGTCGGGGTTGGGCTGAGATGGCGTGGGAAGGGGTGCTGAGGTGGAAGAGGGGCGGCGCCAGTCAGGGTTTGGCCAGTGATGGCCGGATTTCGTTTGAATGGGGTAGGATTTCGGTTTGGTTGCCATCGGGGAGGGAGGAGCATCTGGGAGGCTCGCTGGAGGGGGAGGAGGTGCGACCGACGTGGGGGTGGGACCGCCGGAGGTGCGGTGGACGGAGGATAGCAGGCGGCGGCGGATTTTGAGGATCGACGTGGAGCGGGTTTGGTGAAAAAGGGGAGGGTAGCGGGTTCTGAGAGAGAAAAGGGGGGCCTAGGGTTTTATAATTTTATTTATATTACTTTTAAGTTGACTTTTAATCCCGGCCTCAAAACGAGACCCAACGACTGTCATCCCTAGCTCATTACCCCCATTCCGAATACAATGGGATATGCATCGTAGGTTGATTTGATCGTTTCGATCAGCTTCCATCAAAATCAAATTATAAATCTATATATTAAATTTGAACGCACATTTCAATTTGCTGGGGCCACATACGGACTCTAAAAATTCCCGTAAAATATTTTCTAGCTTCGTGTTGACGATACGGTTCTAACAAGACTAATTTCATCAAATTCCGAGACCGTTTGAAAAATGGCCATTTTCTAGTCGATCGAAATTGACTGAAACTGTTAAAACACGTTTAACTTCGCCACGCTCACATATTGATTCAGAAAATTATGCAAATTGGAATCTAGAAATAATTCTACATCCCGGATCCAACAAAAGTGGTTTCGTCGAAAACCGAGGTCGTTTGCAAAATTTCCATTTCTAAGGGCTAGAATTCCGTAGCGACTATTCTGAATTTTCAACTGGGAATAACTTTTGATTCCCGCTATGAAATTTTGATTTTTCGGATTCGTTGGAAAGATATTTTCAAATAGAACATTCATTTGAAATTTGAAATCGAATTTTTGAACTACCGTGCCATTTTCAATTCCTTTTATATTTAAAATAAAATATTTATATTCTAACGATGATTCAAATAAATATATACATTCTAATTCTATTCAAAATAAATTTCTCGTTGTTATTATTTAAAATAATTCATTTTAAATATTCAAAATTTATTAAAATTGCCAAAATAAAATTTTTTAATTGGCTCAGAATTTCCAGGTTGTTACAATCTCCCCCACTTAAAATCTTTTCGTCCTCGAAAAGGAACGAAGCTGAAAGTTGTTTAACTAATCAACTCAACTTCCATTATTTTCATTATGGCTTAAGTTCTTCAACTTTTTAGTTTATAAGAGCTTTTCAAATTTTTCAAAAAAATTGGGTGACACCCTAAATTTTCGAAAAATTTCGCCATAACCTCCCCTACACGGGGAGCATCGGGATATTTCAAATAGCCTCCCAGGCCCCTCAACAATCCAAAAGAAAATGAAAAATCCAATCGACTCATAAAGTCATCAAATCCCCAAGAAATACAATAAACAAGTACCTATTGGTCGGGCAAACAATTTTATTCCTCTGCTCTAGCTTCCTTGCTATGACCTGTTCAATGTATATACATGTATATGCATGCAATTGTAATCATTTTTTCAATACAGTTCAATATTCGGTTCAATTTGGCATAATGGTTCAAAATTTCAAACCAATAATCAAACAACACAACCATCAATCAATTAGTGAATTTACGTTTCAAATTCATAATTTTGATATATATACAGAAAATCATGTTTTTGATGCCAAATCACAACAATAAACCTATCTAGCTTTGGTTCTCACACCAGCCTAATGGAAATATATAGAAATCCCACCTTCGAAACTCGAACATAAACTACTGATGCCGTACGTCATCAGTAGAATCATCTCCGGGCGACTAGAGTGTGATTCTATATCTATCAAGTATATTTAAAACATCGAATATACGTTCATGACGCGTATATGCAAAATCTCTATATACTTGATTATCCAAGATCAATACAAATAAAACATTGAAATACGTAAAAATGGTTTAAATTTCCAAACAAAACTTTTTTTCGTTTATATTTTAAAAATAACACTCTTTCGACTCGCTTTAGGATACTACTGATCCCATCTCTAACGAGCCATTCTTATTGGACATCACTAGTCCAATCTCTGATGAATTATTTTGTTTGGTTCTAACGTGTCTTGTTCTCGAGCTCTGTAAACCAAAGCTCTGATACCAAATATAACAACAAGGAATTTCGCTCGATCCGAATCGATCGCTAAACCGACCAAGACCGTTCGAAACCCCTGATTGTTTTGAGAACATGACAAATTAGAATACAAACAGAAGAACATTTCATTGCTTATTACAACAATTACATCAGAGTACAAGAATATTACAGAGTAAGAATAAATATTATACAACAGAGAATATCAGAGATTTAAATACATTACTGCAGCGGAAAAATAATACAAAACATAACTGAAAGAAATACGCGGATACAGAGCCTTCCGAATATCACTTCAGCTATAAACCAGGATCCTGTGAATATAAATCTGTAAAACCTAACTACTAGCTTCCCGTGCGGAAAATAAGGGCTCCCAGAGTTTAGGTTAAAACAATAAACTCTAGGTCAGTCATGTGACTGGTGTGAGAACTAAAACAGTTATTAATCTTTATTTTTAAAGTTAGGTAAATCAAGGGACCACGCCGTATAACACGGAACGGGTTTCCTCCCAAGAATACCAATGCATAAAACAAACAGAGCAATGCTCAATAAAGAAAAATGAAGCTATTTTAATACCCAGGTCCCATCACACAATGCAACGCAAGCCGGAGGATAGGGTTTTACCTTATAATAGCCAAAGAATGCTTGATACGCTAAATTCCATCTTTTATTATTACTATAAGTGAAGAAAACAACTTCAATCATAATGTATAAATCATAGACGGCATAAGTGCCCCATACCACTATGTCGCCATACTAGGCTCTACAAATAAAACCGAAATGTCACGTATTGGAAATTGGATTCCATCATGAGTCTAGGCAAGGGGCAAGCTCCTCTCCGTTCGAGACACTCTAGCAAATGTCTCAAGGCCACACACAGCGATCCTTGGAACCTCCAAGGCCGGTCCTCTCTTACTTTTGAGGATTAATTATTCTTGAACACACATTTCTCGGTCCTATAGGACCTATATCCGAGGCGCCTCGCATTCCAACAACCACACAGGTAAAAATAATATAAATGTCAGGGCTGGTAGGTCACTGACATCCCCCATGGCAAGAAAGAAACGTCGTGCACTCCTTGGGTCGTTATCCCGTTTTTGACTCATACCGAGGTGTGAGGCTCGCGAATTAACGCTATACACAAAGCTGTTCCACATAGGTCATGCTTTGATCATCCACCACAAGACTTTGCTTTTCAACAGAAGCCTTGATCATCTGCCACTTAGGCATGCCACACAGGCAATTCACTCCATGCGACTGATTTCTATCGGTATATAACCCCTGGGCTCGTACGTCTCAGAGAAGGGCGTTAAGCAAGAGAATAAATTCTCCGCCGCCAAACAGATGTATATTTAATAGGAATCAATCAACACAGAATAAAATCCAGTGTCAGACACACAGTCCATTTACAAGTTTGTTCTGGGTCTGAACGAAACCGAAGGAACCTTATTCCTCGCATATCCATCGATCTCCAGGTACGTCTGGACGATCACCAACTGATTCCTTCCTCTTGGGTGTACAGCCCAATCAAGATCATCAATAATCATCCAAACGATGTGATGACCTCCGATCTTCAACCATCGTCTTCATCTTCGACTTATCGTCGAATCGGTTAGTCAGAATGGATATAAACCCGGCCTTTCCGAATAACCCGCGTATATAATAAACAAGTGTTATACAAACACAACATACGCCTCATTCCAATTCCGAGTATTCTTTTATTCAAATATATTCACATTCTTAGGGAAAGGTTCCCATTAATTTTATCAAAGATAAATTCTTTTAAATTTATTCTTTAATCTTCCTTTGGATATCATTTCAAACCATGTTAAGGTTTTCCAAACTAGTCAGGATTAGCGAACCACATCGAAGTAATTATTTATTTTATTTCCCAATCCCAACCTATTCATTCCCATGGAGCAAAACTGGTAATACTCTATATCTAACACCACGGTGTTATTGTTAAATATTAATTACCATTTCACATTCAAATCTAATTAAAGACTTAGCTATCGCTTTGGAGCAAAACTGGTGATACTCCATTCTCGATCATTTCAATCTGACTAAAGATTCAATAAAACTCCACTTAGTTTTAATCTTCCCAAAAATCAATATTAATGATTATTTAACTTGGGAAATCATATCTTGTCTTTAACTGGGTTAAAGAACCAATGTCATTCAAAATAGTGTTCACGATAAACCCAAAATCACATTCAATTCATCAGTCTCTAACCGTAAATTAGTAAGAGAATGATTCCCTAAATATTAACCCCGAAGGCCGGATCCAACATCAGATCAATACCCAGGAAACCATTCGACTTAGCTAACCTTTAGTTAGTTTCTAATTTTCTCACGGGGTTTAAGAACAGTGTTAGTGAAGACACCGTTTACGACAAACCCAAAATCCCATTTGATATTAAATACAAGGCTCTGAATAGAAAATATATCGGCTTATATTCAATATCAATTTCTGAAATCAACAAATATCGTATTGGAATAACGATATATATATATATATATATATATATATATATATATATATATATATATATATCTATGTCTTCCAAATTCCTCCACAATGTCCATATAATCACGGAATCCAATATTGAAATATTCCGAAGATAATTTCGATTCAAATCCATTCCAATTCATATATTGGAAATTCTGGTTATATTAAAACCCATTCTCAACCCATTTTATTTATTTAAAAATATTGGATTAATTTTCTAGTTAATAACTAGTTCATTTCGGTAAAAATATATTGTTATCTTTACAAATGTGGAATTTTTCATCTCAGTTCTTTCTAAATCATTTATTATCATTTTAAACAAATCATAGATATTTTTAATAATTTTATCAAAGCCCGTACAGTCAATTTCCCTTAACGGCCATCGAACTGCACTTACAACGACCTTTTCCAAATTTGATTTGGACATAATTCCAAATCCAACCGTTAGATTTCAAATTTCTCATATTCATTAGAAAGCTCTTTTCGATACGAACCCAACGGTTCCGGTTTCAGGAGAATCCGACGGTGGGATCTCCCGTAACGTCAACTCGAAGTCAATGGTCGAAATTCACGAACTACCGCGGCGCGTTCTATTCAGGCCATTCAATATATATAATATATATATTATATATATTTCGTCGATTTCAATTCTAAACGTATTTTGTAATTCGATTTAAATTCGTTTTGAAAACAATTTCAACTTCATATTCAATTTTAAATCAAAATTGAATATTCCATATCATTAATATATAAATGATAATATTTTCAAAATATTAGATTTTGAAATCACTTCCTTTTCTATATTCAATATAAAAACGAATATAACCGATATAAAAATCGTTCGCGTCAAAATTGCGCATATCTAATTGCGCATATCTAATCAACACGGCTTTATATATTCAATAACTTTGTTATTCTATTCAACAAATGAATATTTTCTTCAACACATGAATATATATTTCTTTCAACACATGAATATTCTCAACACATGAGTATCGTCAACACATGACTATTTTTGTTATTTAATATATTTGACAAAATTATGATTTATATCGTTTAATTCTTAATCAGACTCTAACCGTAAATTAGTAAGAGAACGATTCTTTAAGTATTAACCCCGAAGGCCGAAATCAACATTGGATCAATACCTAGGAAACCATTCATCTTAACTGGTTTCCAATTAGTTTCTAATTTTATATATGATAAAGACGTGAATTTTATCATTTAGAGATTTTTCTCAACACATTAATATTTTCAACACATGAATGGTTTCAACACATGAGTATTGTCAACACATGACTATTTTGTTTATTCAATACATGAATATGATTTATTTTCTAAATTGGAATGAGACCCAATCAATTACCATATAATGTTATTTATATGGATTCCATACAACACATGTATATAATAGCAATGATAAATAATCAACCATCATCCAGAGTAAACCACACAACTGTCTGTAAACCTATCGATTGACATACAACTAAACAATTGGGATTAGTGTACGTCAAATATCATCCCAACACCCGTGTGGGGTTTCAATCAACAAACACTGAATATTATTTGTGCAGTTGGGCGATGTGTAAAATTTATCGTCCCAATCAATATCAGTCAAATGGGTGTATATAAACAAATCGTCTGATTTGTAAATGAATATTTATTTCATTCACATACTCGTTAAAAATTATATTTTTAACTATAAAATATTGTATCTCCATTTATGAATATTTTATTTATCCATTCCACATCACAACCAATTTTCACTACACATCAATCAAACAAACAAGTCATCCATGGTCTATGGACGACGGGTGTCGGGTGCTGCTAAGCACCGTCTGCATCCTAGTATATATTTTAACTAGAAAATAAATTAAAAGTGAGAAGTTCTCACCTTGGGCTTCCACTCCACCGTTTCATTTCTGAATTTCTGAATGGATTGGATTTTCCGGAAATTCAACGCAATCATTTACACGCTGTTCATAGTAAAAATCACATTTTTATTATCACTACATGTACATAAAATCATATTTTTATTCCCACTTCATATATAAAAATCGAATTTTTATCGCTACTTCAAATATATAAAAATTGAATTTTTATCGCTGCTTTAAATATAAAAAATCGAATTTTTATCGCTACTTTCTAAATGAAAATCTAATTTTTTCCATAATGAAAAATCTAATTCTTTTTATCCTCACTTCACATATATAAAAATCCTATTTTTATACTCATACATATATAAAAATCATATTTTTATACTCATACATGTATAGAATTAAAATTAAACACTCACCGAGGATGAGGTGGTCAGTGGAGGCTCGGGGGAGGGATGCCGGAGTCCGCAAGTGGTCGGGGACTAAATTGCAAGGTTGGAACTCGATAAAAATCGAGTTTTTGGCCAAAAGGGGGTCCACTGGGTCGGGATTGGGCTGAGGTGGCACGGGAAGGGGGCGGCGCCGGTCAGGGTTTGTCCAGTGGTGGCCGAATTTCATTTGAATGGGGTAGGATTTCGGTTTGGTTGCCATTGGGGAGGGAGGAGCAATTGGGAGGCTTGCTGGAGGGGGAGGAGGTGCGGCCGACGTGGGGGTGGGACCGCCGGAGGTGCGGTGGCCGGAGGATAGCATGCAACGACGGATTTTGAGGATCGACGTGGAGCTGGTTTGGTGAAAAAGGGGAGGGTTGCGGGGTTCTGAGAAAGAAAAGGGGGGCCTAGGGTTTTATAATTTTATTTATATTATATTAAATTCTCCTTTTAAGTTGACTTTTAATCCCGACCTCAAAATGAGACCCAACGACTGCCGTCCCTAGCTCATTACCCCCATTCCGAACACAATGGGATATGTATCGTAGGTTGATTCGATCGTTTCGATCAGTTTCCGTCAAAATCAAATTATAAATCTATATATTGAATTTGAACGCACATTTCAATTTACCGGGGCCACATACGGACTCTAAAAATTCCCGAAAAATAATTTTTTGCTTCGTATTGATGATACGGTTCTAACAATACTAATTTCGTCAAATTCCGAGACCGTTTGAAAAATGGCCATTTTCTGGTCGATCGATATAGACTGAAACTGTTAAAACACGTTTAACTTCGCCACGCTCACATATTGATTTGGAAAATTATGCAAGTTGGAATATAGCAATAATTCTACATCCCGGATCCAACAAAAGTGGTTTCGTTGAAATCCGAGGTCGTTTGCATAATTTCCATTTCTAAAGGCTAGAATTCCATAGTGACTATTCTGAATTTTCAATTGGGCATAACTTTTGATTCCCGCTATGAAATTTTGATTTTTCAGATTCGTTGGAAAGATATTTTCAAATAGATTCTAATATTTTTGGTTTCGCTAAAATCCGGTTTATTTTGAATCCTGTACATTCATTTGAAATTTGAAATTGAATTTTCGAACTACCGTGCCATTTTCAATTCCTTTTATATTTAAAATAATATATTTATATTCTAACGACGATTCAAATAAATATATATGTTCTATTCTATTCAAAATAAATTTCTCATCGTTATTATTTAAAATAATTCATTTTAAATATTCAAAATTCATTAAAATTGCCAAAATAAAAATTTTTAATTGGCTTAGAATTTTCGGGTTGTTACAGGGTCGCTCCCGTTAGGGCGTATAATCACCTATATGGAGAGAATCTATTTCCTTCTTTAATCTATTTCGATGCTGTCCCTTTTCGGGAAACGATTGCCACACACAACCGTTGGTGATATATATTTGATACACTCAAGCGAAATGAGTGGTCGGTCATGTGTGGCCTGGTTGCAATACGTTCTTGTTGAACCCAGTGTATTCCCCTCTAGAGATACACTATCGGCAGGTGCTTCCACACCTTGTCATAGTCGGAACCCATTACCCAATAAAAGCCCACGGTTTTCATTGTATACTATATATGTGGAGCGTGAGATGCAAGCGTTCAGCTAGATTGCTATTTATTTGTATTTAGCCACTATGATAATATCAGAATAGTTTTATTATCAAAAATGTTACGGTTATCGTAAGATAAAAACCATCCGCCTTTATGTGTGGATTGGTCTTACGATTATCAATTATTTCAAAAGGATTTTTGAATGTTAAATCAAGTTTTTTTTTAAAATCGTTTACTCACACCAGTCCCATGACTGACCCAGAGTTTATTTTTCTATGTTTTCCCTAAACTCTTGGGTGCCCAAATTTGTACGGCCAGTCAAGTATTTCAGGATTTTACAGATTCACTTGAAGAAGCTTCGACGTTAGATATATAAAGTTTTTTCTGTTGTATTGTAAATGAATTGTACTCTGATGATTTATGTAAGAAAATACCAATTTGTATTTCAAATATTATTGTATAATATATCTTATTCAGTTCCGCTGTGAGATTCGTGTTGACTCTGATTTTGTTTGTTCAGTTCTTCTTTTTCTTCTATTCTAACTTTCTTTCTATTTCTCACCCTCTAACTTCTTCCTTTTAACGATCTGTTAAATTCTGATGCTTGATTTTTCGATATTGACACAGAATGTGTATTTGTGTCAATGATCAGGATCGGAAAATTTTGGGTCGTTACAGTTGGTATTAGAGCAACGGTTTAGGAATAACCTTGGCTCTGTGGCTTAACTCGATAGAGATGAGGTTAGTAATTGTAACGACCCATATTTTGTCGATCTTGGTTATCCGATATACAACACATATCGAACATCAAGAGTCGAAAATACCATATGGTTAATGAAAGAAATTAGAGGGTGAGAATAGATAAGATAGAAACTAAGAATAGAAGAAGAAGAAGAAACAACACAACATCAGAGTGACACGAATCTCACAGCGGAACGAACAACATATAATAGATAACATATCCTTGAAATAAAATCAGTATATGTATACAATAACATTATCAGAGTACAATACTTACAACACAGCGGAAATAACTATAGCTATATAATCCTGAAGCCTCCTGTTCCAAGCTCATCCAGTATATCTGTAAATTCCTGACTACTTGACTGCCCGTATAAAATTGGGCACCCAAGAGTTTAGGGAAAACAAAACAAAATAAACTCCGGGTCAGTCATGGGAATGGTATGAGTAAAACAGTTTGAGCAATGCAATGATATCTCATAAGACCACGCCGTATAACGGAACGGCTTTTTCCCTTATAAGAATCCAAAATATCTTATATCAAACTCATTGATATTATAATAGTGTCTATCAACCACAATATAATAATCATCTAGCAGAAACACTTTCGTCTCACGTTCTACATATATAGTATACAATCAAAACCACAAGCACGTATTGGGTAATGGATTTCCAACTATGACAAGGTATGGAACCACCTTTCTCTAGTGTACCTCTAGAGAGGAATACACTGGGTTCAACAAGAACATCTTGCAACCCGGCCACACATGACCGACCACTCATTTCGCTTGAGCGTATCGAATGTATATCACCAACGGTTGGGATCAGTAACCGTTTCCCCAATGGGACATCATCAACAATAGATTTTAGAAGTAAATGAAACTCTAGATCAGGTGATTATACACCCTAATTGGTGCGACCTACATAGCCATGCTGCCTGCCCGATTTCTGTTATTTACCGGATGTGGGGCTAGAAGCTACGCTTATCTTTTACATGCCACATCTTCATTCACTTAGAATGTCACATTGTCATACCCTTTAAATCACAAATTGATTTATCCAAAAATAACACGGGTATACAGCTAAGAGAAACGAATTCCTCCGCCACCAAACGTGAATACGTTTGAAGAAATCAACTTACGCAATCTATCAGATATACTCTGTCAGACCTTCGTCCAAACTAGTTGTCCTGGGACTGGACAAACCGAAGGCACTATTCAGTACATCCATCTTAGGCAATTGTTATCTAAGACTTATACAACAACCCTTGCACTTTACTTCGTCTTCAATATATTCAGCATACTTGATTCGCAACGCTTATGCCAATACGAAGTGGTTCTTCGGATAATAATCCAACGGGTCTCTCCATATTAACAACGTTAAAATGGTCAAAACTTTGATAGTCTGTGATTAAACTATCAAAGAAAAACACGTGTGCAAACAACGATATTATTTCCAGATGGAAATTATATCGATTAATCATCATTCACTATCAAACCTTACCATTCCTTAGTTAAGAAGTCAATCAAGTTGGGGTATAATTACCTCTTAGACCTTAACTGAACAACGTTTTAACTTCAAAATAGTCAAAGTTTATCTTCTAAACCTTCAACAAACTTCCTTATGAAACTCACGGATTCTATTTACGAATCCACTTCTTTATTGAAAACATTGGTTATAACGATAACGTTATAATCCCTACTTTCGAAATATCTAACTTCAATTTTAACTTTTATTCTTTAATGTGAGTAAATAAATACACACCTAATTTGTAAATAAATCTTGATTTAAACATCGGAAAGTATAAGTACTTTCCCGAATTCGTTATAATCGAATTCGACTTATAACTCTCTTTCGAGTAATCTCTATTTGATTAACGCTCCTTCGAATATCTATATTCGATTATCTCCCTTTCGAATACCATATTCGATTTATTACTTTCGAATACCATATTCGATAATCTCTCTTTGAATAACTAATATTCGATTACTCCTTTTCGAATAACTAAATTCGATTAACTCCCTTCGATTTAACTCAAATCGATTAACTCTTTTCGATTAAACTATAATCGATAACTCCTTTCGATTTTACTCAAATTGATACCCTTTAACTCTATTCGAATAAACTATATTCGATATTCCTTTAACTATATTCGAATAACTAATATTCGACTAACTCATTTTGATTAAACTAAAAACGATAACTCCTTTTCGAATAACTTAATTCGATTAACTTCCTTTTTCGATTCAACTAAAATCGATAACTTTTCTCGAATAACTTATATTCGATTACTTCTTTCGAATAAACTCTTATTTGATTAACTCTGACTCGATTAACTTTATTCGATTAACTCTAATCGAATAACTAATATTCGATAACTCCTTTTAACTCGATTCGGATAACTTAATTCGACTAACTCTGATCGATTTATTCGAATTCGATTACTCTATTTAATTACTCTATTGGTTAACTCTAACTCTAACTGGTTAACTCTAACTGATCAACTCTAACTGGTCAACCCTAATTAATTAACTCTAAATGATTAACTCTAACTGGTCAACCCTAATTGATTAACTCTAACTGATTAACTCTTTTCCATTAACTTTAATGGATTTACTCTACATCCTTATTTAGTTTCAAATATCGATGTTCAAATCGATTCTTACTTCTCTATACAAGTCCTGACTTATATATTCTATTTATCCACTGATAAATAATTTACTTAATTTATAAAATATTATTTATAAATTAATCTTCCCAATTTATCTGTTAAAACAGATTTCTAATTAATTCCACTTTATATAAATCTTTTCCCTTTATCTGTTAAAAACAGATTTCCATCTTCGATTCATTTTCTAAAAATTTCTTTGGTTTAATTCTATTTATTTTTCAAATAAATATTCCTTTGATTAAATCCTATTTATTTAATAAATAAATATTCCTTTCAATTCTATTCATTTAACCAATAAATATTTCCTTTTTATCTTTCTATTTATTTTCTAAATAAATATCTCATTTATAACTTTCTATTTATTTCCTATAAATAAATATTTCCATTTAATCTATTTGTAAATGTTTTTCTTTATATTTGTTTTGCAAATATTTTACTTTATATTTGTTTTACAAATATATTTCCTATATATTTGTTTTACAAATATATTCTTTCCAATTCCATTTGTAAATGTTTTACAAATGTTTTCCCTTTTTATTTCTATTTGTAATTGTTTTACAAATATTCCTTTATATTTGTTTACAAATAATTTCCTTAATATTTGTTTAACAAATATATTTCCTTTATATTTGTTTTACAAATATATTTCATTTATATTTGTTTTACAAGTATTTCTCCTTTTCAACTCTTTGATTTTATAATTATTTCCCTTTACAAAATCCTTTTCCTTTTATGTATAAAATCCATTGATTATATATAATAATTTATTTTCAAAATATACTTTGAAAATCCCCTTTTTACATCCCAGTATTTTTCACGGTATTAAAAATACCAAATCACAATGATCGATATCATTGAAACACACATCATCATCAATAGATTTTATATCACATCATATATTTCAATATATGAAAACAATAAAATAAATGTTGAGGAACCCAGCTGGGTCCCTCCAACCTATTTCCCTACATCACAGATGTTAAACAATATAATCAATATCACTTTCAGTTCAATATGAAATATTCTGTTAACAGAATCAATATATATAGATTTAACGGCTTATATATATATATATATAGTTTCCACTAACTGACTAACAGTTCTATCAAACAGTCAATCAGACAATTTTAAGAAGTTCTAAAAATACAACATGAAAGTATAAACTGTTTAGAGTTAGTGAGATTTACTCACATTAGAGGTTTATCGTTAAATATCGATAACTGTTGTCGATTCAGATCGAGCAATTTATTTCGCTATAAATTGTAACTAGTTCCAGTTCGCTTCCCGTTAGTTCCACGGTGTAGCCACCGTCCATATGATTCCAAAGGATCTGACCGTTCGTAATTTTGACTCCGTATGAACGAAATATTCAGTTTACAAGTTAGTATACTATATAAAAACTTAAAATTTCATTTATTAGCTTTTGGGCCAACCCATTTTATTCATCCCGCACCCAATTTCCACAGACCGGGCCTGTCTCTCCACTACATCCATCTTCCTCGATTCAAACTATTAACCACTGCTCCTCTTCAAATGGCCATTACCGCCCGTCCCAACCACCAGAACGCACTCATCTCTCCACTAATCATTAAACCGATTTCACCATCACTCTTCTCTTCCTGAGCCTGACATCGCCACCACCCATACCTCGAGCTCGTGCCACCACCTGCAGTTGCAACCGCGGCCTGTCACTGCATTGCTATAGGCAACCTGACAAAAATGTTCATCGTTCTCCCCAAAAAAATGCATACAAGCTCGGTTTTTATCCCTCATTCCAATTCTAACCTCGAAAACTTAAATCGATGCTTCTCCTTTCTTAAAACTAAAACCCTAGGCGCGTTGAGAAATTTTCAACGACGGAAAACTTTGTTCGAACAATACAAAACGAGTACCAAATGGAGGAGAAAGCTTCCAGGATTCCACACATATATTTCTTTGATTTTTAAGAATTATATTGAGGATCGAACTTGTTTTTTGCTGAGAGCAAAAACAACGGCGCAAAATTTTGACCAAAGACTGAATTGGTTTAGGTTTAGGAAGGTGTTAAAGGGTATTTATAGGATAAAAGGTTGGCTTGTTGGAGGAGCCTCATCCACTCATTTTTTTATTATATATTTTATTTTAAATTTTAAGCTTACTTAACAATCTGAAAATTCCTACGATCATGTACAATACCCAAAAATCACGAAACTGGACATACGACTAGAGTTCGACATTACGGTCCGAACAAAACTGGTTTCGTCAAATTCCGACTTCGTTTACTCACACTGCGTATTTCTAACCGTCAAAATACTGACTGTTTTTCACTCTTAAAATCCGTACGGCCACACAGTGACCCCAAAAATCACGGAACTTAGAATCTAACAATAATTTGATGTTGCGGATCCAACAAAATAAATTTCGTCAAAAACCGAGGTCGTTTGCAAAACTGGCTATTTTTAAAGCTTTGAATGACCCATTTAAATATATAAATATATTTAAATATAATTAAATTAAATATAAATAAATTTATACTATCACATATATTCTCATACGATGTCATACAGCTCCAGAATAATCATATCAGAGTTTATAATTGATATCCCAGAATTCCAAATTATCTCGATATCCAAATTTATATAAAAAATCTATTTATAACGTAAATAAAGTGTTGCAAATTATAAAGGAATTCCACAGCGACTTTTCTGAAATTTGATTTGGACTTAAATCAAAATCTACATGACGAAATCCCGATTTTTCTCTTCCACTAGAAAAATATACACTTCACCAGCTCCTAACGTTTCTTGTTTCAAAGAAATCCGATTTAAAACGGATTCTGTATATTCAATTGAAGTTCGAATCGCCAAATAACGAACTGCAATGCCATTTCGAGCTCGATTTTAATTATAATATAATTATACGTTCAAACTTCTTGAAGCAACCCGAAACTTCCCCGGTCTCCAAAGAGATGAGAAAGAACGAATTACTGTGAGGACAAGACAAATCTGAACGCAGACAAAAGAACATTTCATTGTTATTACAACAATTCCATCAGATACAGGAATATACAGAGTATAAATGAATATTACACAGAAATATCAGAGATTTAAATTACATTTAAATACATAGCAGCGGAAAATAATACGATACACAACTGAAGGAGATATACGGATACAAAGATTTCTGGATATCGTTCCAGCTGTAAACCAGGATCCTGTGAATATAAATCTGCAAAACCAAAACTACTAGCTGCCCGTGTTGAAAATAGGGACACCCAGAGTTTAGGTTAAAACAATAAACTCCAGGTCAGTCATGTGACTGGTGTGAGAACTAAAACAGTTATTAATCTTTATTTTTAAAGTTAGGTAAATCAAGGGACCACGCCGTATAACACGGAACGGGTTTCCTCCCAAGAACACCAGTGCATAAAACAACAGCGCAATGCTAAATAAAGAAAAATCAAGCTATTATAAGACCCAGGTCCCATCACACAATGCAACGCAAGCCGGAGGATAGGGTTTTTACCTTATAATAGCCAAGAATGCTTGATACGTTTAAAACAAATCATTTGATACTATTAAGTGCATATTGTATAAAATATCTTCAAATCATAAGTATCAATCATAGACGGCATAAGCGCCCCATCCCACTATGTCGCCATACTAGGCTCTACAAATAAAACCGAAATACACATATCGGAAATTGGATTTCCATCATGGTGGCTCCTGATTCGAAAGATCGATCGCGTAATGCAATTCCCCACGGCTTACGTCCCCACAAGAGAAAACACCGTCTGCACATCCGCACATTTCGGACCAGAGTACCACCGCGGCTTACGTCCCAGCGAGAGAAAACACCGCTTACTCTATATATCCCTGAGCACTAAGCTCATCTCGGTCGACCGAATCCACGACACCACTAAGGTGCCCATCCACTAAAAGCATACTGATCAAACCATCAGTTTACCACCATACCGAGGTGTGAGGCTCGCGAATCAACGCTATACACAAAGCCATGCTATATTAAAGCTGCGCTTTGATCATCATCCACCAAACGTTGCTTTTCAACAAAAGTCTGGATCACTGCATCTCAGCATGCCACACTATCAATCCATATCGTACCACTGATTTCTGCCAATATATAACCTCTGAGCTCGTATGTCTCAGAGAAGGGCGTTAAGCAAGAGAATAAATTCCCCACCGCCAAACAGATATATATTTAGCAGAGATCAATGAATACGATATAAAGGAATACAATGTCAAACACACCATCCATTTACATGTCCGTTCTAGGTCTGAACGAAACCGGAGGCACTTTCCTCGCATATCCGTCGATCTCGAAGTACGTCTGGACGACCACCAACTGATTCCCTCATCTTGGGTGTACAGCCCAATCAAGATCATCAGTAATCACCCAAACGATGTGAAGACTTTCGGTCTTCGACCACCGTCATCATCTTCGACTTATCGTCGAATCGGTTATTCAGAATGGGTATAAACCCGGCCTTTCCGAACAACCCGCGTATATAGTAAACAAATGTTACACAATCACAACATACGCCTCATTCCGATTCATCAGTCACTAACCATAAATTAGCAAGGGAACAATTCCCCAAATATTAACCCCGAAGGCCGAAACCAACATCAGATCAATACCCAGGAAACCATTCTTCTTGGCTAACCTACAGTTAGTTTCTAAATTTCACGTTCTTAGGGAAAGGTTCCCATTTATTTTATCAAAGATAAATTCTTTAAAATTTATTCTTTAATCTTCCTCTGGATGTCATTTCAAACCAAATTATGGTTTTCCAAACTAGTCGGGATTAGCGAACCACTCCGAAGTAATTATTTATTTTATTTTCCAATCCCAACCTATTCATCCCATGAAGCAAAACTGGTAATACTCCACATCTAACACCACAGTGTTATTGGTAAAATTAATTACCATTTCACGTTTAAATCTAATTAAAGATTTAACTATCGCTTTGGAGAAAAACTGGTGATACTCCATTCTCGCTCAATTTCTAAATTTGATAATTTAGATTATCAATTCACATTTCAATCTAATTACAGATTCATTAAAACTCCTGTTACTGGGTTAAAGAACTAATGTCTTTTCAAAAACAGTTCACGACAAACCCAAATCACTTTCTATTTATTTATCGGGTTAAAGAACAAGTGTCATTTAAAACACCCTTCATGATAAACCCACAAATCAATTCTTATTTACAACCCATTTCAAATCCAATTTATTTATTTAAAAATAAATGGGTTTTAGTTCAAAACTAGTTCATTTCGATAAAAAATCTATTTTTATCTTTTCAAACATGGAGTTTTTCATCCTGATTTTTCCCAAATCATTTCTTATGATTCTACACAAATTATTGATATTTTTAATAATTTCATCAAGGCCCGTACAGTCGATTTCCATCAACGGCCATCGAACTGCACTTACAGCGACCTTTTCCAAATTTGATTTGGACGTATCTCCAAATCCAACCGTTAGATTTCAAATTTCTAATATTCGTTAGAAAGCTCTTTTCGATACGAACCCAATGGTTCCGGTTTTAGGAGAATCCGACGATTGGATCTCCCGTAAATTCCATTCGAAGTCAATGGTCGAAATTTACGAACTGCCGCGGCGCGGCGCGTTCTATTCAGGCCATTATATATATAATATATATATTATATATATTTCGTCGATTTCCTTTTTACAACGAATTTTATAAATCATTTCAAATTTGTTTCAAAAACAATTTCAACCTTTATTTCAAATTCAAATCAAAATTGAATTTTCCC
This sequence comes from Allium sativum, assembly GCA_030737875.1. Lineage (NCBI taxonomy): Eukaryota > Viridiplantae > Streptophyta > Magnoliopsida > Asparagales > Amaryllidaceae > Allium > Allium sativum. Next base: position 369,545,622 of record CM060920.1, read on the forward strand.
TTATAAATTCTTTCTACATTCACTTCTATTTGATTTGAATTCAAATCGATTTCAATTCTATTTCAATTCGTTTTCAATTGAATTCAATTCAATTCAAATTCGTTTTCTATTCAATTCAATTCTAATTCATTTTCAATTCTATTCGAATTTGTTTTCAATTCAATTCAAATTCGTTTTCTATTCAATTCAATTCGAATTCGTTTTCTATTCAATTCAATTCGAATTCGTTTTCTATTCAATTCAATTCGAGTTCGTTTTCTATTTAATTCAATTCGAATTCGTTTTCTATTCAATTCAATTCAAATTCGTTTTCTATTCAATTCAATTCGAATTCGTTTTCTATTCAATTCAGTTCGAATTCGTTTTCTATTCAATTCAATTTGAATTCGTTTTCTATTCAATTCAATTCGAATTCGTTTTCTATTCAATTCAATTCGAATTCGTTTTCTATTCAATTCAATTCGAATTCAGTTTGAATTTCAATTCTTTTCAAAATATCAGATTTTGAAATCACTTTCGTTATTCATTATAAAATGAATAAAATCGATATAAATATCGTTCACGTCAAAATGGCGTCAATCTAATCAACACGGCTTCATATATTTTTGTTTCCAAATATTCTATTTCAAATATTTCTTTTTCAAATATTTCTATTCAAATATTTCTATTTAAATATTTCTTTTCAAATATTTCTATTTCAAATATTTCTCTTCAAATATTTCTATTTCAAATATTTCTATTCAAATATTTCTTTTCAAATATTTCTATTTCAAATATTGAATGAAGCCCAATCAAATACCATATAATGTTAATTATATGGATTTTCTACAACACATGTATACAATAACAACGATGAATAATCGACCATCATCCAAAGTGCATTCTACACTGTATAAGCATCGAATATAAATATTTAACGCTCATAACAGTCTGTCAATCAATCGATCGACATACAACTAAACATCGGGATTAGTGTACGTCAAATATCATCCCAATACCCGTGTGGGGTTTCAAACAATCAAACACAGATTTTATTTGTGCAGTTGGGCGATGTGTAAAATTTATCGTCCCAATCAATATCAGTCAAATGTGTGTATATAAACAAATCGTCCGATTTGTTTATTTTTATTTCATTTCATATACACGTTAAAAATTCTATTTTTAACTATAAAATATTTTCCACTATAAAATATTTTATTTCAACTATATAAATGTTTTATTTCATTTCACATCACATCACACAATCAACTACACATCAAAATCAAACAAACAAGCATACAAGCCGTCCATGGTCTGTGGACGACGGGTGTCGGGTGCTACTAAACACTGTCTGCATCCTAGTATATAATTATAACTAGAAAAGTAAATTCAAAGTGAGAAGTTCTCACCCTTTCGCTAAACTGAATGACGCAATTCTTCATGGGTAGGAAATCTTCACCGTGCTTTTCTTTTGTCTATTTCGTTGCCCGTATTCACTACATATATAAAAATCACATTTTTACTTCGCTATTCAATATAGAAAAATCGAATTTTTACTATGCTATTCAATATATAAAAATCGAATTTTTACTTCGCTATTCTTCTAATAAAGATCATATTTTTATATCTCACTTTGTATAAAAATTATATGTTTATACTTCTACAATATAAAAGATTATATTTTTATTCTTCTACTATATAAAAGATTATATTTTTAATGTTTAAACTATATAAAAGATTATATTTTTGTTGTTTCTACTATATAAAACTGAATTTTCTCATAAAGACTATATATATATATATATATATTATATAAACTGATTACTTTAAATAAATTAAAACAAATATATAAAAAAAACTTACATCGATCAAAGGAGGGCAGGGGGTTATCTGCGCATCACCTGATGGTCGGGGCGGAGTCGGGTTGATCGGTGCAGGCATAGGGGCGGGTTTGGGTGTCGGAGCTGAAGAAAGAAAAGGGGAGGAAGAGGAACGGGGGAATCGAAGAGAGAGGGGGGGTGCGAGCTGGAATCACGGCGGAGGAGGTTGAAGGTGCCGGTGGTTCTGAACGGGGCGGCGACGGAAATCGAAGGGGAGGGGGGTAACGGGTTTGATCGATTGGGGGATTCGGGTTTTTTCGTTTTTTTCGTTTTTTTTTCTGTAAAGTGAATAAAAAGGGCGAGAGAGGATAGAGTAAAAAGGGGGGTTATAATTTTTATTTATTATTTTATTATTCATTTAAGTTGACTTTTTATTTTGACCTCGAAATGAGGCCCACCGCCTGTCGTCCATAGCGTTTCACCCCCATTCCAAACACAATGGGATATGTATCGTAAGCTGATTCGATCGTTTCGATCAGTTTTCGTCAAAATCAACATATAACTCTATATATTGATTTTGAACGCGCATTTCATTTTACCGGGGTCACATACTAACTCTATAAATTCCAGAAAAATATTTTCTAGCTTCGTATTGACGAAACGGTCCTAACAAAACTAGTTTCGTCAAATTCTGAGACCGTTTGAAAAATGGCCATTTTCCAGTCGATTAAAATTAACTGAAACTGGTCAAACATGTTTTCCTTTGCCACGCTCACATATTGATTCGAAAAATTATGAAATTTGAAACCTAGCAATAACTTTACATCACGGATCCAACAAAAGTGGTTTCGTCGAAATCCGAGGTCGTTTGCAAAATTTCCATTTTTAAGGGCCTGAATTCCATAGCGACTATTCAGAATTTTCAACTGGACATATCTTTTGATTCCCGCTATGAAATTTCAATTTTCGGATTCGTTGGAAAGATAGTCACAATTAGATCCCATTATTTTTGGTTTCACTAAAATCCGGTTTATTTTGCACCCGATGCATTCATTTGAAGTTTGAAATCGAATTATCGAACTACCGCGCCATTTTCAATTCCTTTTATAATTATATATAATTATTTATATTCTAACGACGACGTATATAATATATACGTTCGAATTCTATTCAAAATAAATTTCTCGTCGTTTTTATTTAAAATAATTCATTTTAAATATTCAAGATTCGCTAAAATTGCCAAAATAAAAATTTTAAACTGGCCCAGATTTTCGGGTTGTTACAATCTCCCCCACTTAAAACTTTTCGTCCCCGAAAAGGAACAAAGCCAAAAGTTGTTTAACAATTCAACTCAACTTCCATTGTTTTGATTATGGCTTAAGTTCTTCAACTTTTCAGTTTCTAAGAACTTTTCAAAAATTTGGCTAACACCCTAAATTTTTGAAAAATTTCGCCATAACCTCCCCTGCACCGGGAGCCACGGGAAAATCCCGAAATTGCCATAAAGGCCTTCTGATCTCAAAAAGAAAAAGAAAAAGCCAAGCGGCTAGCCAATCGGCTCATAAAATCATCATCACCCAAACAAAACAGTAAATTATAGTAAACATGTACCTATTTGTCGGGCAAACAAATTTTATTCTCTGCTCTAGCCTCCTTGCCATGACCTGTTCAATGTAAGTACAAGTATATGCATGCAATTTCAATCAAATTCCAAAACATTTTAATATGCGGTGCTAAATTCACATTAGTTCAACATTCTTCTTACACTAGCTATATTATACAATATCGATACATTTTTAAAACAAAAGCATACTTACGTTCATACAAGCATCATACACATCCATACATATATCCAAAATGCTAGTTCATTACATTAAAACCCAACTTTCTAGGAAGTCGTGCCTCCTCCTTACATAATTTCCAAAGTAGATATCTCCTTTCCTTTGGATTTCTTATCACCCTTCTTTAACGGGCAATTTCGGGCTAGATGCCCTATATCTTTGCATCGGAAGCACTTCTTTTCTTTTCCTAATTTTCTGGATTTTTTCTTAACATTTGGACACTTATCCACAAAATGTCCCGTTTCTTTGCACTTAAAACAAACTATGTCCATTCTTATCTCTTTCTCCTTGATTTTCTTTCTCTCAGGGCACCGAACCGCATAATGCCCTTCTTCTCTGCATATACGACAATAAACACCCACGTATGTTCCTAAGTTCAACTTCCTTTCTTTTTCTGTTTTCTGGTGGGCCCTCCTTGTTTGTTTCGGAGTCATACTGAAGTCGGCATTAGATAAGCCATAGAGAACCATCTCCTACATTATATTTTGAGGATTTTATCAAGAGAGTTTGCATTACTTTTCATTAACAAATATCTTGATTTATGCTTTATATATCATTCCAGTATTTCTATTAGTTGAATTAATAATCATCACAGCTAGCAATCAATGTGTTGGTTAACTTTCAAAGGTATAATTTTTTTATATATATACTAAAAATCATGTTTTTGATGCCAAATCACAACAATAAACCTATCTAGTTTGGTTCTCACACCAGTCGATTCGAAATATATAAATATCTCACTTTCGAAACTCGAACATAAACACTGATGATGAGATCTCAATCATCAGTATCATCTCCGGGCGACTAGAGTGTGATTCTATATCTATTCAATATATTAAAACTTCGAATACACGTTTGCAAGGCGTATATGAAAAATCTTTATATATTGGATTGTCCAAATTCAATATAAAAATATATTCAAATACGTATAAAATGGTTTAAACTTTCAAAACAAAGTTTGTTTAAATGTTTATTTTAAAAATAACACTCTTTTGACTCGTTCTAGGATACTACTGATCCCATCTCTAACGAGTCATTCTTATTGGATATTACTAATCCAATCTCTGATGAATTCTTTCGTTTGGTTCTAAGGTGCCTTGTTCTCTGAGCTTTGTAAACCAAAGCTCTGATACCAAATGAAGCAACCCGAAACTTCCCCGGTCTCCGAAGAGATGAGAAAGAACGAATTACTGTGAGGACAAGACAAATCAGAACGCAGACAGAAGAACATTTCATTGTTATTACAACAATTCCATCAGATACAAGAATATACAGAGTATAAATGAATATTACACAGAAATATCAGAGATTTAAATTACATTTAAATACATAGCAGCGGAAAATAATACGATACACAACTGAAGGAGATATACAGATACAAAGCTTTCCGGATATCGTTCCAGCTGTAAACCAGGATCCTGTGAATATAAATCTGCAAAACCAAAACTACTAGCTGCCCGTGTCGAAAATAGGGGCACCCAGAGTTTAGGTTAAAACAATAAACTCCAGGTCAGTCATGTGACTGGTGTGAGAACTAAAACAGTTATTAATCTTTATTTTTAAAGTTAGGTAAATCAAGGGACCACGCCGTATAATACAGAACGGGTTTCCTCCCAAGAACACCAGTGCATAAAACAACAGCGCAATGCTAAATAAAGAAAAATGAAGCTATTATAAGACCCAGGTCCCATCACACAATGCAACGCAAGCCGGAGGATAGGGTTTTTACCTTATAATAGCCAAGAATGCTTGATACGTTTAAAACAAATCATTTGATACTATTAAGTGCATATTGTATAAAATATCTTCAAATCATAAGTATCAATCATAGACGGCATAAGCGCCCCATCCCACTATGTCGCCATACTAGGCTCTACAAATAAAACCGAAATACACGTATCGGAAATTGGATTTCCATCATGGTGGCTCCTGATTCGAAAGATCGATCGCGTAATGCAATTCCCCACGGCTTACGTCCCCACAAGAGAAAACACCGTCTGCACATCCGCACATTTGGGACCAGAGTACCACCGCGGCTTACGTCCCAGCGAGAGAAAACACCGCTTACTCTATATATCCCTGAGCACTAAGCTCATCTCGGTCGACCGAATCCACGACACCACTAAGGTGCCCATCCACTAAAAGCATACTGATCAAACCATCAGTTTACCACCATACCGAGGTGTGAGGCTCGCGAATCAACGCTATACACAAAGCCATGCTATATTAAAGCTGCGCTTTGATCATCATCCACCAAACTTTACTTTTCAACAAAAGTCTGGATCACTGCATCTCAGCATGCCACACTATCAATCCATATCGTACCACTGATTTCTGCCAATATATAACCTCTGAGCTCGTATGTCTGAGAGAAGGGCGTTAAGCAAGAGAATAAATTCCCCGCCGCCAAACAGATATATATTTAGCAGAGATCAACGAATACGATATAAAGGAATACAATGTCAGACACACCATCCATTTACAAGTCCGTTCTAGGTCTGAACGAAACCGGAGGCACTTTCCTCGCATATCCGTCGATCTCGAAGTACGTCTGGACGACCACCAACTGATTCCCTCATCTTGGGTGTACAGCCCAATCAAGATCATCAGTAATCTCCCAAACGATGTGAAGACTTTCGGTCTTCGACCACCGTCATCATCTTCGACTTATCGTCGAATCGGTTATTCAGAATGGGTATAAACCCGGCCTTTCCGAACAACCCGCGTATATAGTAAACAAATGTTACACAATCACAACATACGCCTCATTCCGATTCATCAGTCACTAACCATAAATTAGCAAGGGAACAATTCCCCAAATATTAACCCCGAAGGCCGAAACCAACATCAGATCAATACCCAGGAAACCATTCTTCTTGGCTAACCTACAGTTAGTTTCTAAATTTCACGTTCTTAGGGAAAGGTTCCCATTTATTTTATCAAAGATAAATTCTTTAAAATTTATTCTTTAATCTTCCTCTGGATGTCATTTCAAACCAAATTATGGTTTTCCAAACTAGTCGGGATTAGCGAACCACTCCGAAGTAATTATTTATTTTATTTCCCAATCCCAACCTATTCATCCCATGAAGCAAAACTGGTAATACTCCACATCTAACACCACAGTGTTATTGGTAAAATTAATTACCATTTCACGTTCAAATCTAATTAAAGATTTAACTATCGCTTTGGAGAAAAACTTGTGATACTCCATTCTCGCTCAATTTCTAAATTTGATAATTTAGATTATCAATTCACATTTCAATCTAATTACAGATTCATTAAAACTCCTGTTACTGGGTTAAAGAACTAATGTCTTTTCAAAACACAGTTCACGACAAACCCAAATCACTTTCTATTTATTTATCGGGTTAAAGAACAAGTGTCATTTAAAACACCCTTCACGATAAACCCACAAATCAATTCTTATTTACAACCCATTTCAAATCCAATTTATTTATTTAAAAATAAATGGGTTTTAGTTCAAAACTAGTTCATTTCAATAAAAATCTATTTTTATCTTTTCAAACATGGAGTTTTTCATCCTGATTTTTCCCAAATCATTTCTTATGATTTTACACAAATTATTGATATTTTTAATAATTTCATCAAGGCCCGTACAGTCGATTTCCATCAACGGCCATCGAACTGCACTTACAGCGACCTTTTCCAAATTTGATTTGGACGTATCTCCAAATCCAACCGTTAGATTTCAAATTTCTAATATTCGTTAGAAAGCTCTTTTCGATACGAACCCAACGGTTCCGGTTTTAGGAGAATCCGACGGTCGGATCTCCCGTAATATCCGTTCGAAGTCAATGGTCGAAATTTACGAACTACCGCGGCGCGGCTCGTTCTATTCAGGCCATTATATATATAATATATATATATTATATATATTTCGTCGATTTCCTTTTTAAAACGAATTTTATAAATCATTTCAAATTTGTTTCAAAAACAATTTCAACCTTTATTTCAAATTCAAATCAAAATTGAATTTTCCCTTATAAATTCTTTCTACATTCACTTCTATTTGATTTCAATTCAAATCGATTTCAATTCTATTTCAATTTGTTTTCAATTGAATTCAATTGAATTCAATTCAATTCAAATTCGTTTTCTATTCAATTCAATTCGAATTCGTTTTCAATTCAATTCTATTCGAATTAGTTTTCTATTCAATTCAAATTCGTTTTCTATTCAATTCAATTCGAATTCGTTTTCTATTCAATTCAATTTGAATTCGTTTTCTATTCAATTCAATTCGAATTCGTTTTCTATTCAATTCGAATTCGAATTCGTTTTCTATTCGATTCGAATTCGTTTTCTATTCAATTCAATTCGAATTCGTTTTCTATTCAATTCAATTCGAATTTGTTTTCTATTCAATTCAATTCGAATTCAGTTTGAATTTCAATTCTTTTCAAAATATCAGATTTTGAAATCACTTTCGTTATTCATTATAAAATGAATAAAATCGATATAAATATCATTCACGTCAAAATGGCGTCAATCTAATCAACACGGCTTCATATATTTTTGTTTTCAAATATTCTATTTCAAATATTTCTTTTTCAAATATTTCTATTCAAATATTTCTATTCAAATATTTCTTTTCAAATATTTCTATTTCAAATATTTCTTTTCAAATATTTCTATTTCAAATATTTCTATTCAAATATTTCTTTTCAAATATTTCTATTTCAAATATTGAATGAAGCCCAATCAAATACCATATAATGTTAATTATATGGATTTTCTACAACACATGTATACAATAACAACGATGAATAATCGACCATCATCCAAAGTGCATTCTACACTGTATAAGCATCGAATATAAATATTTAACGCTCATAACAGTCTGTCAATCAATCGATCGACATACAACTAAACATCGGGATTGGTGTACGTCAAATATCATCCCAATACCCGTGTGGGGTTTCAAACAATCAAACACAGATTTTATTTGTGCAGTTGGGCGATGTGTAAAATTTATCGTCCCAATCAATATCAGTCAAATGTGTGTATATAAACAAATCGTCCGATTTGTTTATTTTTATTTCATTTCATATACACGTTAAAAATTCTATTTTTAACTATAAAATATTTTCCACTATAAAATATTTTATTTCAACTATATAAATGTTTTATTTCATTTCACATCACATCACATAATCAACTACACATCAAAATCAAACAAACAAGCATACAAGCCGTCCATGGTCTGTGGACGACGGGTGTCGGGTGCTACTAAACACCGCCTGCATCCTAGTATATAATTATAACTAGAAAAGTAAATTCAAAGTGGGAAGTTCTCACCCTTTCGCTAAACTGAATGACGCAATTCTTCATGGGTAGGAAATCTTCACCGTGCTTTTCTTTTGTCTATTTCGTTGCCCGTATTCACTACATATATAAAAATCACAATTTTACTTCGCTATTCAATATAGAAAAATCGAATTTTTACTATGCTATTCAATATATAAAAATCGAATTTTTACTTCGCTATTCTTCTAATAAAGATCATATTTTTATATCTCACTTTGTATAAAAATTATATTTTTATACTTCTACAACATAAAAGATTATATTTTTATTCTTCTACTATATAAAAGATTATATTTTTAATGTTCTACTATATAAAAGATTATATTTTTAATGTTTAAACTATATAAAAGATTATATTTTTGTTGTTTCTACTATATAAAACTGAATTTTCTCATAAAGACTATATATATTATATAAACTGATTACTTTAAATAAATTAAAACAAATATATAAAAAAACTTACATCGATCAAAGGAGGGCAGGGGGTTATCTGCGCATCACCTGATGGTCGGGGCGGAGTCGGGTTGATCGGTGCAGGCGTAGGGGCGGGTTTGGGCGTCGGAGCTAAAGAAAGAAAAGGGGAGGAAGAGGAACGGGGGAATCGAAGAGAGAGGGGGGTGCGAGCTGGAATCACGGCGGAGGAGGTTGAAGGTGGCGGTGGGTCTGAACGGGGCGGCGGCGGAAATCGAAGGGGAGGGGGGTAACGGGTTTGATCGATTGGGGGATTCGGGTTTTTTCGTTTTTTTTCTTTTTTTCTTTTCTGTAAAGTGAATAAAAAGGGGGAGAGAGGATAGAGTAAAAAGGGGGGTTATAATTTTTATTTATTATTTTATTATTCATTTAAGTTGACTTTTTATCTCGACCTCGAAATGAGGCCCACCGCCTGTCGTCCATAGCGTTTCACCCCATTCCGAACACAATGGGATATGTATCGTAAGCTGATTTGATCGTTTCGATCAGTTTTCGTCAAAATCAACATATAACTCTATATATTGATTTTGAACGCGTATTTCATTTTACCGGGGTCACATACTAACTCTATAAATTCCAGAAAAATATTTTCTAGCTTCGTATTGACGATACGGTCCTAACAAAACTAGTTTCGTCAAATTCTGAGACCGTTTGAAAAATGGCCATTTTCCAGTCGATTAAAATCAACTGAAACTGGTCAAACATGTTTTCCTTTGCCACGCTCACATATTGATTCGAAAAATTATGAAATTTGAAACCTAGCAATAACTTTACATCACGGATCCAACAAAAGTGGTTTCATCGAAATCCGAGGTCGTTTGCAAAATTTCCATTTTTAAGGGCCTGAATTCCATAGCGACTATTCAGAATTTTCAACTGGACATATCTTTTGATTCCCGCTATGAAATTTCAATTTTTCGGATTCGTTGGAAAGATAGTCACAATTAGATCCCATTATTTTTGGTTTCACTAAAATCCGGTTTATTTTGCACCCGGTACATTCATTTGAAGTTTGAAATCGAATTATCGAACTACCGCGCCATTTTCAATTCCTTTTATAATTATATATAATTATTTATATTCTAACGACGACGTATATAATATATACGTTCGAATTCTATTCAAAATAAATTTCTCGTCGTTTTTATTTAAAATAATTCATTTTAAATATTCAAGATTCGCTAAAATTGCCAAAATAAAATTTTTAAACTGGCCCAGATTTTCGGGTTGTTACACTTCGTTAGTTAAATATATTCGTTATCGTAATTTAATTTTAAACTGAATTATATATTTCGAATTTGCCCAATTCACACCATATCACCATTTCAGCCCATTCTGATTATTTCAGAATTGAATATATTATTTAATTATTATTTTAATTAAATATTCACTGTTATTTAATTCAACGACCATTTAAATTCTAAACAACTATTTATATAATTAAATAATTTAATTATATATCGTAGAAAATACGGGTCATTACATTCTTCCCCACTTAAAATAATTTCGTCCTCGAAATTGCTAAGGTAGAAAACAAACCCTATCGATTGGCCAGACTTATTTGTTCACTTTTCAACTTCAGTTTCCACTGGACTAATTTAATTTCAATTAAATTATTTATTAATTCTTATCAATGAAAATTTTCAAAAATCCTGAAAATTTTCTAACACCTTAACTTTTCGAAAAATTTCACCAGCACCTCCTTTGTATTGGTCAATAGCTCAAACTCCAACTCGCCTCTCTAGGCCTTCTCCAACCCAAAAGAAAATCAAAACAGCCAAGCGGCTTGCCAATTCGGCTCATTAATCTCTTGCTTATATCAAATATAAACTTGTACCTTTTTGTCAGGCATATTATTATATCCCTTCCACCTGCTACCCATTTCAGCATATACCAATGTCAACCCAATCAAACTCAAATCACTTTTATCTCCAATACAACCATTCGCTTTTAACCAAGCCAAATTCCATTTTCAAACTCGGGTTTCATTCTCGATTTCAAACTCTTAACTTGATTATCAAATTACACTTCAAATTCGAATCTCACAAATCCCATTTGTCTCGATATCATTCTAATTCAATTCCAGTTACCATTAACTGACTTTATTTTGATTCCAATTAGCTTTCCAAATTTCTACTCAATTTGTTTTTAATTCAACTACTCTTTCCTGGGAATTTTAAACAGTTTACCATATCGAAAATCAAACTTTCCTTTTTAGGATTCAAACACTTGCTTTTCTCAAATCAATTCAAAAACAAAATCTTCGGTAGTAATCTGTCACTTAGAACTCGAAAATAAACACTGATGATGTAGCCACACTCATCAGAGTTATTTCCCAGTGATCGTAGCGAGTTCAATACTATATCACTTTCAAAACCATGTCTAACCACTTCTATTTTGAAATCCATTTTCAAAATACTATTCCCAATGTTTGTAAACCAATTTAAAATCTCCTAGGATTTCAAAATTCTCATATACTTAATTTAACTCTATTTACGAACACCTTTCAAATTCCAGGGTTTAAATTTCAACTCCGATTTAAATTCAGATTTAATTCATTTCGTAACACTTATACGAATTTTGATTGGTTATTCACATAACCATTTTACTTATATTCTTACCCGAATATAATCACAACCAATATATCCAATATATATATTCATTCCAATATCTATACCTTCTCTATATCAAAATATAATTTGGGTAAAATTATTCTGTTTACCCTCTTTTCAAAACATATCGTGTCAACCCATCGTATTCGAGTGTTTTAGAAACCCCTATCGATATTGTGGTGCCCCACCATCGACCAGAATCCATAAACAACTCAACCAATAAACCTACTCAATATACAACCATTTTATATCAAATCACAAATACGTTCACTCGTATATGTACACTCAACTCAATCTAGGGTGTTACTAACCCTATCTCTACCGAGTCACGCCACAGGGCCAAGGTAATTACTTAACCTTAAGTTCTGATACCAACTGTAACGACCCAGATTTTGTCGATCTTGGTTATCCGATATACAACACATATCGAACATCAAGATTCGAAAATACCGGATGGTTAATGAAAGAAATTAGAGGGTGAGAATAGATAAGATAGAAACTTAGAATAGAAGAAGAAACAACACAACATCAGAGTAACACGAATCTCACAACGAAACAAACAAATAATAATAGATAACATATCCTTGAAATAAAATCAGTATATGTATACAATAACATTATCAGAATACAACACTTACAACACAACAGAAATAACTATAGCTATATAATCCTGAAGCCTCCTACTCCAAGCTCTTCCAGTATATCTGTAAATTCCTGACTACTTGACTGCCCGTATAAAATTGGGCACCCAAGAGTTTAGGGAAAACAAAACAAAATAAATCCAGGTCAGTCATGGGACTGGTATGAGTAAAACAATTTAAAACAGTTTGAGCAATGCAACAATATCTCATAAGACCACGCCGTATAACGGACCGGGTTTTTCCCTTATGAGAATCCAAAATATCTTTATATCAAACTCATTGATATTATAATAGTGTCTATCAACCACAATATAATAATCATCTAGCAGAAACGCTTTCATCTCACGTTCTACATATATAGTATACAATCAAAACCGCAAGCACGTATTGGGTAATGGATTTCCAACTATAACAAGGTATGGAACCACCTTTCGCTAGTGTACCTCAAGAGAGGAATACACTGGGTTCAACAAGAACATCTTGCAACCCGGCCACACATGACCGACCAATCATTTCGCTTGAGTGTATCGAATGTATATCACCAACGGTTGGGATCAGTAACCGTTTCCCAAATGGGACAGCATCAACAATAGATTTTTAGAAGTAATTGAAACTCTAGATCAGGTGATTATACACCCTAACAGGTGCGACCTACATAGCCATGCTGCCTGCCCGATTTCTGTCATTTACCGGATGTGAGGCTAGAAGCTACGCTTATCTTTTACATGCCACATCTTCATTCACTTAGAATGTCACATTGTCATACCCTTTAAATCACAAATTGATTTATCTAAAAATAACACGGGTATACAGCTAAGAGAAACGAATTCCTCCTCCACCAAACGTGAATAGTTTGAAGAGATCAACTTACGCAATCTGTCAGATATACTCTATCAGACCTTCGTCCATACAAGTTGTCCTTGGACTGGACAAACCGAAGGCACTATTCAGTACATCCATCTTTGGCAATTATTATCTAAGACTTATACAACAGTCCTTGCACTTTACTTCGTCTTCAATATATCCCGCATACTTGATTCACAATGCTTATGCCAATACGAAGTGGTTTTTCGGATAATAATCCAACCGGTCTCTCCATATTAACAACGTTAAAATGGTCAAAACTTTGATAGTCTGTGATTTAACTATCAAAGAAAAACACGTGTGCAAACAACGATATTATTTCCAGATGGAAATTATATCGATCAATCTTCATTCACTATCAAACCTTACCATTCCTTAGTTAAGAAGGAAGTCAATCAAGTTGGGGTATAATTACCTCTCAGACCTTAACTGAACAACGTTTTAACTTCAAAATAGTCAAAGTTTATCTTCTAAACCTTCAACAAACTTCCTTACGAAACTCACGGATTCTATTTATTTTTCAAATAAATATTCCTTTGATTAAATCCTATTTATTTAATAAATAAATATTCCTTTCAATTCTATTCATTTAACCAATAAATATTTCCTTTTTATCTTTCTATTTATTTTCTAAATAAATATCTTATTTATAACATTCTATTTATTTCCTATAAATAAATATTTCCATTTAATCTATTTGTAAATGTTTTTATTTATATTTGTTTTGCAAATATTTTACTTTATATTTGTTTTACAAATATATTTCCTTTATATTTGTTTTACATATATATTCTTTCCAATTCCATTTGTAAATGTTTTACAAATGTTTTCCCTTTTTATTTTTATTTGTAATTGTTTTACAAATATTCCTTTATATTTGTTTACAAATAATTTCCTTTATATTTGTTTAACAAATATATTTCCCTTATATTTGTTTTACAAATATATTTCCTTTATATTTGTTTTACAAATATTTCTCCTTTTCAACTCTTTGATTTTTTAATTATTTCCCTTTATAAAATCCATTGATTTTATATAATAATTTATTTTCAAAATATACTTTGAAAATCCCCTTTTTACATCCGAGTATTTTTCACGGTATTAAAAATACCAAATCACAATGATTGATATCATTGAAACACACATCATCATTAACAGATTTTATATCACATCATATATTTCAATATATGAAAATAGTAAAATAAATGTTGAGGAATCCAGTTGTGGTCCCTCCAACCTGTTTCCCTACATCAACGATGTTAAACAATATAATCAATATCACTTTTAGTTCAATATGAAATATTATGTTAACAGAATCAATATATATTGATTTAATAGTTTATATATATATATATATTTATATATATATATATATATAATTTCTGCTAACTGACTAGCAGTTCAATCAAACAGTCAACACATAATCAATCAGAAAATTTTTAATAGTTCTAAAAATACAACATGAAAGTATAAACTGTTTAGAGTTAGTGAGATTTACTCACATTGGCGATTTATCGTTAAATATCGATAACCATTGTCGATTCAGATCGGACAATTTATTTCTCTATAAATTGTAACGAGTTCCAGTTCGCTTCCCGTCAGTTCCACCGTGTAGCCACCGTCCATACGATCCCAACGGATCTGACCGTTCATAATTCTGACTCCGTATGAACGAAATATTCAGTTTACAAGTTAGTATACTATATAAAAATTAAAATTTCATTTATTAGCTTTTGAGCCTACCCATTTTATTCAGTCCGCACCCAATTTCCACAGACCGGACCCGCCTCTCCACTACATCCATCTTCCCCGATTCAAACAATGAACCACTGCTCCTCTTCAAATGGCTATTACCGCTCGTCCCAACCACCAGAACGCACTCATCTCTCCACTAATCATTAAACCGATTTCATCATCACTCTTCTCTTCCCGAGCCTGACATCGCCACCACCCATACCTCGAGCTCGTGCCACCACCTGCAATTGCGACCGCGGCCTGTCACTGCGTTGCTACAGGCAGCCATCGACAAAAATGTTCATTGTTCTCCCCAAAAAAATGCATACAAGCTCGATTTTTATCCCCCATTCCAATTCTAACCTCGAAAAATTAAATCGATGCTTCTTCATTCTTAAAACTAAAACCCTAGGCATGCTGAGAAATTTTCAACGACGGAAAACTTTGTTCGAACAATACAAAATGAGTAGCAAATGGAAGAGCAAGCTTCCAGGATTCCACACTCATATTTCTTTGATTTTTAAGAATTATATTGAGGATCGAACTTGTGTTTTGCTGAGAGCAAAAAAAAGGCGCAGAATTTTGACAAAAGACTGAATTGGTTTAGGTTTAGGAAGGTGTTAAGGGGTATTTATAGGATAAAAGGTTGGCTTGTTGGAGGAGTCTCATCCACTCATTTTTTTATTATATATTTTATTTTAAATTTTAAGCTTACTTAAAACTCTAAAAATTCCTACGATCACGTCCAATACCCAAAAATCACGAAACTGGACATATGACTGGAGTTCGACATTACGGTCCCAACGAAAAACTGGTTTCGTCGAATTCCGACTTCGTTCGCTCACACTGCGTATTTTTAACCATCAAAATACTGACTGTTTTTCACTCTAAAAATCCGTACGGCCACACAGTGACCCCAAAAATCACGGAACTTGGAATCTAACAATAATTTGATGTTGCAGATCCAACAAAATTAGTTTCATCAAAAACCGAGTTCGTTTGCAAAACTGGCTATTTTTAAAGCTCTGAGTGACCCATTTAAATATATAAATATATTTAAATATAATTAAATTAAATATAAATAAATTTATACTATCGCATATATTCTCGTACGATGTCATATAACTCCAGAATAATCATATCAGAGTTTATAATTGATATTCCAGAATTCTAGATTATCTCGATATCCAAATTTATATAAAAAATCTATTTACAACGTAAATAAAGCGTTGCAAATTATAATGGAATTCCACAGCGACTTTTCTGAAGTTTGATTTGGACTTAAATCAAAATCTACACGACGAAATCTCTATTTTTCTCTTCCACTAGAAAAATATACTTCTCTATCTCCTAACGTTTTTTGTTTCACAGAAATCTGATTTAAAACGGCTTCTGTATATTCAATTGAAGTTCGAATCGCCAAATAACGAACTGCAGCGCTATTTCGAGCTCGATTTTAATTATAATATAATTATACGTTCAAACTTCATTAGTTAAATATATTTGTTATCGTAATTCAATTTTAAACTGAATTATATATTTCAAATTTGCCTAATTCACACCATATCGCCATTTCAGCCCATTCTGATTATTTCAGAATTAAATATATTATTTAATTATTATTTTAATTAAATATTCACTATTATTTAATTCAACGACCATTTGAATTCTAAACCACTATTTATATAATTAAATAATTTAATTATTTATAACAGAAAATACGGGTCGTTACAGTAATACCCTAGATTGAGTTTGAGTGTATATATATATATGAGAGCGTATTTGTTAAATTGATATATATTATATACAATAAAATAAAATTAAAACTGTTTTACATTGTGTTGATTGGTTTATCAAATAGTTTATAGATTTTGGTCGATATGGGATTGCAAACTGTATCGATAAGTGTTTCTAAGCTCTTGAGTAGAGTAATTCAACATAGTATTGTTTTAAACCTGGATAAATGGAATAATTTTACCCAAAATTGTATTTGATATAAAAGAATAATTTTCTAGGATTATTATAAATGGTTGTGTTGGTTGTTATTATAATCTGGTAACTGATTATAACATTGAGATAGTTATATCTATCCAAATTAAATTTGTAAAATAAAAAAATAAAATATACAGATAAGATGAACTGAAATTAAATTCAGACCAGAACTTGGATTTGGAACCCTGGGAAGTTAGAAAGATATCTTCAGGACTATTGTAAAGTAGTATATTATTTGGTAAGATTTGGATGGAAATCATTTTAAATTGGGATATATATATATGTGATTTCAAACTGATTTGATATAAAAAAAAGGAATTTGGATTCAGGAACTTGAAATTTTAAATAGAACAAGTCAAGTGGATTGAATTGAATGGAATAGACTGAGGTTAAGTTGAATAGAGCTGAACCAGTTAGTTAAATTGGATTAGAATTTAAAAAGGAGAATTTGAAGCAGATAGATATATTTGAATAAATTTGATTCAACCTATTGAAGTAAGTAAGTTTTGGGATTAATGTCCAAAAAAAAATCAGGAGTATTTCCTTGGAATAAAAAAATGGAGTAATACAGGTTGATAAGGAATTAAGATATGGAGTCAAGAAATTGGTCCTGACCAGAGATAAGTTAAGATAAATGATTTTCTGAGTATTGATCTGATATTGATTTCGGTCTTCAGGGTAGATAATTAAATGATTATTTTCTTACCAAATTATGGTCAGGAAATAATGAATGTGGGAGAATAGTAATTGTGAATATAAAATGGAAATGTTTTCCAATTGTAATAACAAATATTTCTAGTTATGAAATTGGTTGTGATAGAAAGTAGATTGTTGAAATGTGTTTTATATTCAATGAAATGTTTGGAAGATAACCTTTGTGATTTAGATCCCTTGTTGGCCGTAATTGTTAGGGGATGACCAGTATATGTGTTTTAAAATAATATATGATTTTGGAAATAACTTAAATCTCCTCGTCTTATTCAATTTCGGGGACGAAATTCTTTTAAGGGGTTAGACTGTAACGACCCAATTTTTAGACTGGTTTTATAACCTATAATATATAGATTATGCTGATAGTTTGATTTAATTTAATAAATTAAGATTATATATTTGGGATTATTTCATGAATATTCCAAATAGAAATATATGTTGATGGTTTAAAAACAAATGTATATCAGTATAAAACAAGTAGTTAATGTTTTATCATCTTGTTTGTTTTAATTGTTTTTAAAATTTCAAATGAAAATAGATTACTTAAACAAGCAAATAAAAAGAGATAAAATAAATATAAGACATTCATTAATTTATAATAATGATAAAGGTCAAACTCATTTAAATTAGAATAAGTATGTATATTAACTTATCATATTCCTATATTATATGTATATAAACAAGTATATGTTGTTTAAAACACTTTTGTTACTTTTAAAACTTGTTTCAAAAATCATGTACATAAAATTATATAAGGTAAATAATGACATATACTTGAAGAAAAATGGCATTCTTATGACATACAAGGAGATCATCTCTTTTATATTAAAAGGAGACGGTTAACTTCTAACAATTTCTTAGATTAAAATATATGTATATTTGTAGACATGTTACATAAGTCAAAGTATAGGATATACATGAGTTCAAAAAGTTTGATTATACACGTAACTTGATAAAGAATGTAGTATGTATATATGAATACATATATGTATATAAAACTTGCGTGAACATTATATATATAAATGTATACATAAAGTAAAATGAAAAATCTAAGCAAAAGTCTGAAATGAAAAAAAGCCTGCAAGTGTACAAAATTGTGACAAGGGAAAAAACACGCATTTATTTGGAAAAAAGGCAGACAACTCACCTATAATGTGATATAGACTTAAGGTAATTTAACCATTTGCAAACCTATGAAAATCCCTGAAGTTTGCAGTGCACATCTGAAAGGAAATGAAGAAATACAAGACATTGATGGATTGATTCATGCTTGGCAATAAGGTGTGAGATACATATGAAATCACTAAAGCAAAACAATATATAATAGTTTGCTTAGTAGCAAAGTAAATGAATTGTTAAATCACACACATCACTTTCACTAAGGCTACAGCAAACCTATGGATGTTTACCCAAATGCCTAGCCTAGTTATATGTTGAAAAATCAATCTAAATACACTATGATTTAACACCTACAAGTCTCTTGCTAGGACTGATAGTGTAACGACCCGGATTTTCAGCCGTTCAATTCTGAATATTTAAATTGGTTTAAATATTTTATTTGAATTATATATAGGAATATATAAGGAATTTATTTAATAAAATGATATTTAAACGTATAATTTATAATTATATTTAAAACGAGCTCGTAACGGTGCGGTAGTTCGCGATTTGGCGATTCGAACTTTAAATGAATATACATAATTCATTATAAGTCGGATTTCTTTGAAACAAGAAACGTTGGAACCGTATTGATTATAATTTTATAATGGAAGTGAAAATTCGAGATTTCGTCTTATATATTGTGAGTTACGTCCAAATCAAATTTTCAAATAGTCGTTGTAGAATCGTATATAAGCCATAACATTTATTTAAATATATCTAGATATCGGTCTTGAATTTGGACAAGGTTCTTTTGAGACGTAGTGATAATTAAATTTTTAGAATTTTACTGTAATTTTTAATTAATTAAATACGCAACTTTTTATTTGGAGTATTTTGCACCCTATATCAATATTTTGGGGTTTCATAATATAAGTTAAACTACCGATATTATTATATTTTTGGGATCGTGATACCTCGCTGGACACGACCGTACTATTATTTATGTCCATAGTAGTTCGGATATGAACAATACTTTCCACCGTCTAAAAACAAATTTATGTCCCTCCTTTTCATCAACGGATACCATGGAGTTAAAAAGCAGACTTGATTCTAATATGGACATGTCGGCTCTTGTCTGTAATTACATTATATATATATATTATGATTAGCCTTATCAATAATTTACCATTTGCAAACCACTACGGCCATTAATAAGTATTTTAAAAATATATATCGGCAAAGGTAGCTAGCAAATGACAGCTTGGAAATATCGTAGAATTGGTTATGTAATGTGTACGCATTTTAGAATAGACAACATAATCGTAGTATACAAAATGACGGAGAACTGTAGTATACAAAAATGCTCCTAACTGTTATTTACATAAAAGAACAGACATACACATACCATCTAAACAAAAACGTACGTACTCTAATGGCTAATATTTCATATCAATGCAAAAGACTGCAAACCTAAGTACCGGCTATCCTACTCCTCTACTACGTGCCTGCAAAGTAAAATTTGATTTCGTGTTTCTCACGCATTCAAAAGTGGGATTCCCAAACCAACCAAAACCCGTGCAACTCAAGTAATTGAAACAACGTAATCACCAAGGTATTGTGCCTTTAAATATGGTTCAATCTTCATCCCAAAGTCTGGTTCTCAGATCCAAAGCAAGTCGTTCAATTTCCCATTCTTTTTCCTTCTTTTAACCGCTGATACTTTTATTTAGTTCGATGCAAATATTAGGGCCTCTATCTGCCATCAGATTTCGTGCAAGGTTGGGAGATGGTGCGACTTGGAGGGGTCGTCGCGGGGAGGAAATCAGGCGGAGCACGGAAACACTGGTGGTGGCGTTACAGATGTGGTCTGGGGGTTCGTTTCCATGCTATTGCGGCTCAGGTCCCTGAGTTTGCGGTGCCATTTTAATCTTCGACGAAG
Organism: Allium sativum; assembly: GCA_030737875.1. NCBI lineage: Eukaryota > Viridiplantae > Streptophyta > Magnoliopsida > Asparagales > Amaryllidaceae > Allium > Allium sativum. The sequence goes on from CM060920.1 coordinate 369,566,658, forward strand.
GGTGTTACTGATTGTTGGTGGAAAGAAGAGGGAGGAAGCTGGTTGCCAGGGTTGACAGGACTGGACTGATTTTAGTAGCGTGGTCTTCCTGGAAATGGGTCATTGCATATGGAATCTCGAAGATGTGGAGCAGCGTTTGTTGCCTGAGAAAGTATAAAAATGGGTTGTTTGGGTTTAAGTAAAAGGATAAAACAAAGGTGAATACATGGATTAACGGTTGGGGTGTGGTTTGTCTGTGAATGGGAAGGAGTTTGGCATGTTTATTTTCCTGTATGAAACTGTCGAGAGAAAGAAAGAAAAAAAAAGAAAAAAAAAGAGTAATATAGTTGGACATTTTCTTGCGTCAACCTGGAAGACGCAAGATGGAAGTAACATGCGAGCTAGTCCTTCTAGTGCAGCAAGGTGGAGTATTTTGCTTTGAAAACGTGTTGAATGTATGGAAAAGGAGGAGGGGATTGGCGTGGGTTCTGTTGTTGGAAGTGGGTAGGATATGGAAGGGAGGTACTGACAATTGTTTGGACGGAGGAGCAATAATAGGGAATGCGGCCATTTTCTATAGGGGTTCATGATGGGTTAGTGCGACAGTATTAGGCAATCAACGAAATTAAAATGGTAATTAGAATGCTATATAAATTAGTTTAATTATAAGCTTTGTTTTAAATCATTTGAATCCTGTGACGTTTACAACTATGAACAGAAATTTGACAAAGTGGTAATATTAGAATTGGAACGAAGGAGTCTACATCGATGAACAGTGGTGACGGAGAACGAGCTACTGAAATTTTGTGATCAAATCAAACGCTTGTTTGATTTTAAATGAAACCCAAAGAAGTGCCGTCAACTGCAAACCGATGTGAGTAAACTCACTAACTTTGCCTCGTTTATATTTTTATATAAACGAGTTTTGAAATTTATTTACAGTAATTTTATACTGTGTGATGGTTGCTTGGTTGAATAGTCGATAAGATTGGTTGATAGGATTACATCGTTGATCGATTATTAGTTCTGTTATTTCATATTGATGTGAAATAATATTATTGATGTGATTAACATCTGTGGATGCAGGGAAACAGGTTGGAGGAATCCAACTGGATTCCTCAACATTTATATTACTGTTTATTCTTTATCATGATATATGTTGTGATACACATACACTGTGATTGATTTTGTTGTGATGAATTACACTAGCCCTATAATTTTGGTGTTTAATACGATGAATGATTTTCAAATGTAGGAAAGAAATTTAAAAGGAAAATTTATTTCCGAAATTAGAAATAGAATTTCAAATAGATTTGAAGGTAGAAAACTTGTTAAAGTTATGAACAATAATTATGGAAGAAGGGAAAAATTTATTATTGGAAACTAGTATTTGACATGAAATCGGTATTTATTGAATGTAAAATCGCTATAAGATTTTAAGAAGAGATTTTAAATAGAAATTTGTTTTTACCAATTAACCGAGAGGATCAAATTATGATTCAACGTTGTAAAATTTAATGAAGTATTTATACTGGGATAAATTGAAAAGTGGTAAAGGTTTTGAAATCGGTATTTGTAAATTAGTTTTTTATCTTTGCAGTTATAAAAGAAATTGTTAACGATATTATAAATATTTAGAACCTAGAAATGAGATTTTCTATGGACAAATTTTAATAGAAGTTATAGATGAAATTGGACTTGTAATGATAAAATCAAATGGATTTGATGTATTACCGGTTAAAGTGAATAATGGTTAAAGCAAATATGTTGCAAATGAGATATCTAAAAGAAATTTAGATTTGAAATATGAAATCGAATTGGAATTTGAATAAGGGAAATGGATAATCGTTTAAAATGAAAATGATGAGTTTTATTCCAACATTTGGAATATAAATTGTAATAAATGTTTTGAAAATTCTAGATAGCGATTTTAACGCTACCGCTGTAATAAGTGTTGGTAAATTCTAGACAGCGATTTTAACGCTGCTGTTATAAAAGATATTTTGTAAAGCTTAAAAGCGATCTTAACGTTATTGCTATAATAATTGTTCTATAATTTTAGACAGCGGTTGTAACGCTGTTGTTAAAAGCAATGTTTTATAAGTCAAATATTTGGAGACAGCGATTATAACACTACCGTTATAATCAAAATATTTTATGTAAAGGAGGTGTGTTCTTAGATCGAATCCGAGAGTCGAGTAAGCGATGGGTTGTTTAAAATTGTGATCTTTGACTATTTCAAGGTTGAGAATGTGGTTCAATTAAGCTTTGAGAGGTAAATGTACCCCAACTTGATTGACTTCATGATCGATGGAGGAATGGTTATGGTTCGATGGTGGAACTTGGTTAAGCAATATGTTTAGCTAATGAATGATTAGTAGATTGGGTTATGATAACGATGTTTTATAACATCGCGTTAATTTGTAATGTTTTCCCCAAATAAAACGAGGAATTAAGAGACAGGAATTGGAAATAGAAATTTAATAAGAAATTAAATTAAAAGAGGCCAGTGTTGGTTGATGATTGATCGATAGAAATTTCCAATGGGAAATAGGACTGTTGATTGTATGGATGTTTATTTGATAGTTAAATCATCGACTATCAAAGTTTTGATTTATTTTATACTCCGTTGTCAGTACAGAGAGACCGGGATCAGATTCATTATCTGAAAACCACTCCATACTGGCATAAGCGTTGCGAATCAACTTATGCTGAAAATAATGAAGACGGAGTAAAATGCAAGGGCTATTCTGTTAATCCTAGGTAGAAATTGCCCAAGATGGATTTATAGAACAGTGCCTTCGGTTTGTCCAGACCCAGGACAACTTGTATGGACGTGTGTCTGATAGAGCATTTCCAAAGGGGTTACGTACGTTGATTCCTTCAAACGTACGAAGTTGGTGGCATAGAAGGGAAACTTCTTTAGCCTAACAATCTGAGTATTTTTGTGGGAATCAATTAGTGATTTCCAATGGGTCTGACGATGTGGCATTCAAAGTGAATGGTGGCCAGATGTTTTGGACTTAAACCTCAAGCCTCACAACCTGGAATTTGACAAAAATCGGGCAGGCAGCATGGCTATGTGGGTCGCACCCATTAGGATGTATAATCACCTATCTAGAGAAATTCCATTTGCTTCTTTAAATCTATCGATGCTGTCCCTTTCGGGAGACGGTTGCTGATCCCAACCGTTGGTGATATACATTCGATACACTCAAGCGAAATGATTGGTCGGTCATGTGTGGGCCGGGTTACAAGACGTTCTTGTTGAACCCAGCGTATTCGTCTCTAGAGATACACTATCGGCAGGTGGTCCCATACCTTGTCATGTTGGAAATCCAATCTCCAATAAGCGCCCTGCGGTTTTCGATTTTATATTATATATGGAGCGTGAGATGCAAGCTTCCGCTAGATTCAATTTATATTGATGTAGACATTATTATAATATCACCAGATTTTGATATCAAAATGTTTTTGGGTTATCGTAAGGTAAAAACCATCCATGTTTATGTGTGGATCGGTCTTACGATTATCATTTCTTTTGAAAGGATTTTTGAAAGTTAAACCAATGGTTGGAGTTTACTCACACCAGTCCCATGACTGACCCAGAGTTTATTTTGTTTTGTTTTTCCCTAAACTCTTGGGTGCCCAAATTTGTACGGGTAGTCAAGTAGTCGGGATTTTTCAGATTCACTTGGAGGAGCTTGAAGCAGGAGGCTTCACCAGTTAGCTATAGACTATCATATTTTCCGCTGTGTACTATGTTGTATCTGGAAACAGGTGTTTATAACTATTCCAGGGATAACCGTTGTGCTCTGATAATGGTATGTATATACAGTTACCGATTTATACTTCAAAGTCTATGTTGTCTAATATATTTTATTCATTCCGCTGTGAGTTTGTGATATTCGTTTTCTTCTATTCTAATATTTCTTTCTTTCTATTTCTCATCCTCTAACTTCTTTCTAAAAATGATTCGTATTTCTGTGCAATTTGGGTTGGACGTATGGTATGATTAGTCTACTCAAAGGGTACGGAAGTTCGGATCGTTTCAGATAGTGGCAGTGCAACCTGAATGTTACTGGACACATCTGTTCAATCATAATAGAGATAGTCTGAACAAGCCTAGATAGCTATACAATACTTTAAGGCTTCATACATCTATAAATACCCATGGAAGCCCCATAGTTCTCACATGATATTAACCAAAAACAAGTATATACAAATGGAAAGACAGAGAATAAATGAATGTAGAAAAACAGGGTGAAACAAAAAGCAAACCTGGAACTCAAACTATGAACAAAACTTGAGAAGATGGCAAGACAAGTTAAGGGTATTAAACTAGAATCAAAGCGTGGAGGAAGGAAGAAAATATATACAAAGAACTGGATTTGGGCAGAGACAAAAATCTAGAAACAAAAGCAAGATATTGAGCAACATAGCATTGCAGTGAAGAAAACAACAGTAATATACAAAGTGAGTGAACATATAAACTCTTTTACAATTTATATTTGAATTATTGGTGTGACGACATGTATCCGTCATCTTAGATTCATTTTTAATGATCGATTCCCTGAAATAGTTAGCCTGAATAAGCTGGAAAATAAATGGTAAAGATAGTGAAAAATATACAAGAATCAGTAAAAAAAAATATGAAGCAACAATACATAAATAAAGGATTAAACACTTAAATGAATTCGCTAATGTTTATATATTTAATCCTAGTATTATTTACATCATTTATGTGATCTATGCTAAAATATGGGATTTAAACGTCTATATTGTTATGGGTTGCATATGCAAGTAGGGAGGATATGTCATGCGGATTTAAAACTCTGAGAAACAGTTGGCTTAAATGGTGTAAACAACTTAAGGAATAATAATAAACACAGTAAAGGATATAAGTGAATAAACACCCCTACTATTCTCCTTATCAAGAATACGTATAAATGTATACGTCAGATTTTATTTACCACCTTATGAGAATTTTTTTGGAATTGATGACAGTAAACAAAACTAAAAAACAGAGATAGTAGACACAGTCAAAACATACGGGAATAACACCTTACATTATCCTACTGTTGTACTTAACTATAATGGGATTAAAACTATATGAAAGCTGACATGTACCTAGGTTATTGAATGTAAATACTTAAGTTGTTAAAGTTGAGTAGATTATAAATTAAGGGTTGAACAAAACAGAGAATTAAACAAATGGCCAGACAGTGAATTTATAATGTAAGTAAACACTGCAAACTCCTCCAATGTTTAATAGTAAATCATAGTTGATTCAAGCATTAGAGGTGCGCTGCTATATACCATTATACTTATTTAAACACTGAAGTTGTGTAAAGGATAGATTCTGGAAACAGCTAGGTTGGACAACCTAGGGAAGAAGGAAAAAAACAGCAGTACTTAAATGTGAACAAACCGTATTTTTCTTATTTTAGTTTATGAATGTTTCTGTTGATTTTAACATATGTTTATACATTTGATTATACTTCCATGTAATAGAATATTATGAAGTAGCTAGGAATAATCACAGTAAGAAAAATAAATGTTCTGTATATTTTAGACAGTAAGATATTTATTTACCACGAAAATTCAAAAATCAGTTACTGGAATTACAACCCATTTTAGGGGTATTGATCAACATAAAATTTGTTCAATAACATATTGAATATAATCTAAAAATATAAAAATAAACTTTTAAGTGGGAAATTTGTGAGAGTTTCGTCGGAATGGGGTTCACTGCTGTTTATGAAGGGCTTGGAAAATGTGCGAACTACACCTTCCATGGGGTATTAGATGGTTGCACACCTGCGGATTTTTTGAAGGAGGAAGACGTCATTGATAAGTTATTAAAGCATGTGATGATCGATTGATCAGGGAGGTGGTGCAAGAAGTTTCAATGGAGGTGACATTCTTTTTTCGAGTTTCAGTGGGAACACTGTTTTCATGTTACAGGGATCTGGGACCAGTTCTGGTGATGGAACTGGGTTCTAGAAAGGGTTCGCGATTGGTAGTGGTAATTTGGACGTAGGGACGGTGGTGGGACTCATTGTGCATGTGCACGGTAGCGTACAAAGATGAAAAGGGAAGGAGCAACAGGGAAGGACTGATCACTTCGAGTGGATCAGTATTTTCATCTTGCCAAGCTTATGTTTGGCAATGATTTTTGATTGCCGGGCATGGCATGGAAAGAAGAGAGAGTGATAGGTGATTCAGTAATAATGAATGGATTAGCTAGAGTGATCCATGAGGTTGGATATTGCCAGACACAAGTATGGCTGAGAGAAGAAGGAAGGGGCTAGGGAATTGAAGACCCATGTCGATCCATGGTTTGAAATGCCAAACATATACCTCGATTTTTACCTACCTCGCATAGTATGGCATGGAAAGGGAACGAATGGGTGAGTGGAACAACAAAAGGGGAAGGATCAGCCGTGTTGATCTGAAGTTTATTTTAGTATGTCAAATACACGTTGAACACTGCAACAAAAAGAAGTAAATGAATGGAGGAACAAAACTGTAAAGAGATGGGCATGGGTTTAAAATGGGCCTTTGGGCTTGAAATGAAAGGAAAATCATATATTTAGGTCCTAAATTTTTAAATTGAAAACAACATATGTAAATAAATGGATAAAATAAGGGAAGAAGAGGACTTGTTCAGTAGGAAATAATCTAACTATGCCTGCTTGGGAATATTGGGTTATTTCTATTGAATCGAATTTGATTAATTTGTTTTAAATTGGAGTTAAATAAAATAAAGAAATAAATAAACAAATTAAAAATAAGAAAGGGATCGGGAAGCTATTGAAGCAGTTTGTAATTGCAAATTAAACGTTGTCGTGTAAGCTTGAATTCAGATCTGCAATCAACAAAATAAAAGTGTAAATAGAGGTAATTAATTGAATAACTAGAATTGTAAAATAATTCATCATCCAAGATTAAATAATTCAAACTATTTTAGTTTGAAACCAAACGTAAAAACATTGTTGAGTGTTAATGTTGCATTAAATAATTGTTATTAATTTATCTATTATGCTTTGATTGACCATACAAATCTGAATTATCTAGAATAACACGTTAACACGTCTTATTGTATTGTCCTGTGTTGATTTCTGTTCTGAAACTAGAAATGAGATCATATAATTTAATTAAATTGAATGAGCATGTTATAAAAATTATATATGTAATGAAATAAATTGTACAAATGTTTTACTTATCTCCACTATTTAAATTTGATAGTTAAAACACCGACTATCAAATATTTTTCCTACGTGTTAGTCCGAAGAAACCGAGATGGGAACTGGACCCAAAATCACTTCGAACTAATTTGACGTAAACTAACTTGTAGAATACTTATATAAATGAATTTGAAGACTGCAGATCTTCATGCGCGAAATGGTTACTTGTTTAAATTCTCTGGTGGCCGCCAAAGTTATTATAACTTGTAATTCTTTCACGATTGCAATCTTCGGATTTGCAAGGACTATTCGCTACTGATCCATGGGGGTGATTCCTATATTGGATGCGGTAGGAGAGTCCCTTTGTTTGATCATGTTCCTGGATGACTTGTATGGATGAATGTCTGACAGAGTATTTCCTAAAAACCGCATACATTGACCTTTACAAATATACCGAGTTAATGGTAAAGAAGGGCACTTCTTTTACATCCAGAGTATATTCGTGGACGTCAGTTAGGGATTTGACAGATCTGACAATGCGTCATTCAAAGAAAATGTTAGCCAGATGTTCTAAAGGTAAATTCTAACCTCAAGCCTCACCAACCCGGAAATGACCAAAATCGGGCAGGCAGCATGGCTATGTGGGTCGCTCCCATTAGGGTGTATAATCACCTATCTGGAGAGAATCTATTTCCTTCTTTAATATGTTTCGATGTTGTCCCTTTCCGGGAATGGTTGCCGTACATAATCGTTGGTGATATACATTCGATAGACTCAAGTGAAATGAGTGGTCAGTCATGTGTTGCCAGGTCGCAAGACTTTCTTGTTGAACCCAGTGTATTCCCCTCTAAGATACACTCTCGGCAGGTGGTTCCGTACCTTGTCATAGTCGGAATCCATTACCCAATAAGCGCCCACGGTTTTGATTGTATACTATATATGTGGAGCGTGAGATGCAAGCGTTCAGCTAGATTGCTATTTATTTGTATTTAGACACTATGATAATATCAGAATAGTTTTATTATAAAAAATGTTGGGGTTATCGTAAGATAAAAACCATTCGTATTTATGTGTGGATTGGTCTTACGATTATCAATTATTTCAAAAGGATTTTTGAATGTTAAATCAAGTTGTTTTTAAAAATTTTTACTCACACCAGTCCCATGACTGACACAGAGTTTATTTTTCTATGTTTTCCCTAAACTCTTGGGTGCCCAAATTTGTACGGGCAGTCCAGTAGTTCAGGATTTTACATATTCACTTGAAGAAGCGTGGAGCAGGAAGCTTCGACGTTAGATATATAAAGTTATTTTCACTGTATTGTATATGAATTGTACTCTGATGATCTATGTAAGCAAATACCAATTTGTATTTCAAATATTATAGTATAATACATCTTATTCAGTTCCGCTATGAGATTCATGTTGACTTTGATTTTGTTGTGGTCAGTTCTTCTTTTTCTTCTATTCTAACTTTCTTTCTATTCTCACCCTCTAACTTCTTTCTACTAACGATCTGTTAAATTCTGATGCTTAATTAGTCGTTATTGACATAGAATGTGTATTTGTGTCGATGATCAAGATCGGAAATTGTGACTCCCCACGTCCGTTAATGTCACTCTATATAGAATGCATTAAGTTTCGTGAAGCATTATAGGTGAATAAGAACATAATATCACAAGACAGACATGTAAAATAGCATCGGAATTAAAAACTTTATTTAAATCAAAACCTCATGGTCCCAAATACTGAGTTTACATCATAAGCTTGAATAACCAATTACATTAATAATATGTCTTGCCAAAAATATCAGAGTACAAAAGCATAAGACTATATTTCCCGTGGGAAGCCATAAGAGAGTTGACATGAAGTCAAAGCGGCACATCAATATCCAAAATCCAAGCTAAGCTAAAAGAATCCAAATCAACTCTAAGCACTCCCACCCTAAGAACCCGGGGGGGGGGGGGGGGGAGGGGAAACGAAAGAGAGAGAAGAGGAAACAAAAAGGGTCATACATAAAGTCTGGCTAGTTCAGTTACTTTTAAATATAAATAAATAAAAGTATCATGGCAAGTATATAAAAACTAGAAGAACAAGATAACAATAACAATATCAAGTGTGAACTGAGCAAGATAAGTTTGAATAGAATATATTATGCTTCTTAAATACGTTTCTCTGCCATTGCATTTTCTTGATTGTTAGGTTGCTTGGGTTAATAGCACTCAACGCTTATACGCACGTTGTACCCATTTATTTCCCAGTGGATTAACCTAATATGGTATATATGTAGCTACCCTACAAATACCGTTCCATTGCATTTTCTTGATTGCTAGGTTGCTTGGGTTAACAACACTCAATGCTTATACGCACGTCGTACCCATTTATTTCCCAGTGGATTAACCTAATATGGTATATATGTAGCTACCCCTCAATATTGAGGTACACCCCATGGTACCCCACTCGCACGGTCTCCCTCGTAATACCACAGAAAGGTATGTAATCCCTCATCTACGCCGGATGACGTATGGATCTCTATATAACAATGTTATGTTCCGCATATATCTATCACTACTATGCTACGTAAGCATATGGACTGCCACCATCGATCGAATTAGATTTCATTCCGGAGTAATGCCCTCAAGTCTACGATACATCACCCAGAGCAGTCATGCATGTATCTAGACTGTCCCACGTATGTACTGTAATTGTAGCTCGATGCCTCAATCGTACGTCATCTAATATGCACTGAGTTCCACGGCAGGGCGATACAAGAAACACAGAACTCGGTCCGGAGCTTTTCCATACCTGTACAAGCCCGCCTTTAAGAGCCTTAAAATACAGATATTCCTAGGGTGTATTTTCCATGGTGGCTTTGGCCCACCTCGCCCCCTCCCTCAACTAGTAAAGACTATAAGAGCTAAGCAACTGCCCCTAATAACAAACAATCTAAACATCCATTTGGCATATTCCCTCAACCACCGTACCCCGATAGTGAAGGATGAATGGTCTATTGGTTTTATCTCTAGTCTTTTCTCATCCCATTGGCTGCCCATGACGGGTATCCGACGAGCTACTATCCTTGTTGGTCGTGACCCTCCGCCTCCATATCGAGGCAACCGCTGAATCACCCTAGTGTCACCGCATCACAGGATTTTGACTGCAAAGTTACAATTGCAGTCAAGGCCCACCCACCTAGTAGTTACGTGCAGACCCAACCTCTGCGAGCACAACCTAAACTTCTGCCACCACACAAAGGACTACCAGGAGCACCATACGTAACTCAGGAAGTCGTTTGTTTCCCCCTTCAAGTCCTTCGGAGCCGATAGAATAATCAAATAAAAGTGTGCTCCGTTCGTTCCTTATAACACCACGATGATCTACCCGGTTGGGTTATTCACCCTCAAACGTGTGGACTGGTCCAAGCGCCTCACTTTAATATGTTGTTTGATCCTATGTCTAAACATTCTTTTACGCGCTTGCCTTACCTCTTTAGGTTTTCATTTAACTTGGTTATTCTCATTTATATTGAATTCTTAATCAAGTTACCAACTTCCTCTTGCTTATTAATTTTGGTTATGTAACTTAACCTATTTAAGTCCATTAATAAGCCCACAACATGTCATTCTCTAGTTTGTGGCCTAAGGTCTGTAATCCAAAATAACATGTTCTACTTAATATGTTATTAAGTATATCTCCATTCACATGTTTCCTAATTAACATGTCACTTAACATTTATGATTGAATATAACTTATTTCATTTTACAAGTTTTCCTCATTCTTTCTCATTTAATCATAATTCCATCTTATCATGTTTTCTTATTAACTTAGTTCTCTTAACTAAGGTTTACTAGTAAGTTTCCTTTCCATAAATATAACTTATGTTGTCCTCATCCGTAGATTTCAAATCCTTGTTCTTGTAAATAACTTAATTTACAATTAAGTACAACTTATCCCCTTACATAAGTTATTATATTCCCTTTTTCATTTATTATAACCTAAATTATAATTTCCACTTGTCCCTAGTACAAGCCTAAACATCTTATCTTTTATGTTCATACATGTTAATGCCTCAGACCTCTCACATTAAGTCAACCACTTGTGGATGATGGATATGCCGGGAGGCTCCGGGTAGCCTTAAACCACAAGTTTAGAATTAACCTCGTGTCATGGTGCTGCTATGAATTAGACCCCTCACATTATATTAGCCATTTGTGGTCGTCGGATATGCTGGGCGGCTCCGGGCAAACTTATACCACAAGTGCAATCTAACCTCATGTTTAAGCATTACTGCGGTTCTATTATTATAGGCATATTCATATTAATAAATTTCCCTATTCCAAATATATATTTTCATGCCCCTTTTTAATTCATATTTCATTATGCAAAATGTGCCCTTTTCCCAAGTCATAAATCAAGATATATATATATATATATATATATTATGCCCAAATTCGTATTCACATATTTGCTAATTTATGTCCCTAGTTCATATTCACATATTTCAGTAAAAGTTATGCCTAAATTCATAATCACATATATTCCAATTTACACCCAAATCATATTTTACATATGTTCCAACCTATGCCCAAATCTGATTTTACATATGTTCCAATTTATGCTCATATTTTACATATGTTCCAATTTATGCCAAATCATATTTTTCATATGTTCCAATTTATGCCAAATCATATTTTACATATGTTCCGATTTATGCTAAATCATATTTTTCCCAAACGATTCCCAATTTCGTGCATTCGCATATTTCAACGTTAGGCCTAGGCTTGAAGGTAGTCTGGCTATAAAAATAAAAAGGGAAAAGAGGGAAAGAAGAGAATCAAAACCGGCATAATGACGAATCAATAATAAACTGATAGAAATAGGCATAAAACTGAATGGATATATTATGACAAGATTTAATAGGGTGGCGGTATAAACATATAAAGGCATATCTGATAATTATGTCCTAATAGAACTTGTTTAGGCATAGATCCAATATCCAATTTTTATATACATTTTTTACCAATTAAATATTTAGATCGAAAAATAACATGAACTCACAGTGAATAGATCTAAGGAAATGGATCCAAATAACTGATAATAACACATTGGATTTGTTGTTGTAACAATCGTTTGGATTTGGAGAAGAATTGGCTATTCAATTTACGTTGTAGTAGAGCTCTGCCATCGCCACCATTTTTTTAGATGAATAAAACCTAGGTTTACGATCATTTATATAGCCTAGGATTCACGAATCTAGCTCCAAAATCGGTCCACGTTTAGAAAGAGGTATTTTCCTAGATCTGTGCAGGGTGGGTCGACCCCGGGGTCGACCCCAAAGAGCCTTGGTCGACCCCGGGGTCGACCTAGCAGGGTCTCGGGTCGGCCCCAAACAATCAACCCTTCTGCATAAAACGCGTGCCTGATTCGAATTTTGCTGATTTTTGAATTTCTTTGAATTATATATATATGTATATATATATATTCCTTATATGCATACAAACTTCAAACCTTAACAACTTCTTTGTACGGAGTCCATTTTATGCACACTTGGAGTCTATCTTGACCAGAATTCTGAAGCGGACGCACTGGTGCGGTCTTTTTTACTTAATTCAGAATATTTAATTAAGTTTTCCTTAATTTGTAGTTAACAACTTATTTCAAATTAATTATTCTTTAATTTATCATCTTTAGTGTCGTTAAAATTACGGGGTGTTACCTTCTCCCCTACTCAAAGGATTTCGTTCCCGAAATCTCTAAGTTAAGAAGAACGTATATCCTAGCATCCAACAATCATACATTCATCTAACATTCACAGGCATCTATTGTCCTTAAGGAATTTCTAATACTTTTATGGGAATATGCAATAATGTGTGTATATGTCAGTAGACTAATGCGAAAGATTAGACGGTCTACTGAGTCAGTTGACCCCCTTAATGTAATGTATGTTTGTGCCATGTAACCGAAATGTATGAAAATTATCCTAACACATGTAAATTCTACTGTGCACAATCATCCATCCAAATGCAAACATCAATGTAACGATACACCCATTTTCATCCATAAAAATTTAAAAGGTACACACATCCATATGCAATATGTAAGTGATTGAGCTGATCTAGTGCCTATTGTGTATGTATATGCATCCACGAGCAATAACTAGCAAACACTTGCATCCATAAAACATAACATGTCTCAAACACATGTTTACATTCATTAGTTTTCTACCTAAATACTCGATCGATAGGAGATATTCAAACAATAGATACAAGTATTAATTCGAAGCTTGGAAAAAGAAGTTAAGAACATATTCTCGAAAAGGAAAGGATATGAAGCGTGAATCTTGTTTCCAATCTCCCCAGTAGCATCCTCGCGGTCCTTTCACCATTGCACTTTTACCAGGTTCAATTCTTGGTTGCAAAATTTCTTAACCTCCGATCCAAGTATGCAAGTCAGAACTTGTCCAATCGTTGCTTCCTTCTCTACTTTCACTTCCTCTTGCAAGTTTGGCTCCACTACCTCGAACTCTATACATTTTATCGTAGCTTGGATGATTAGTCATCTTAGAATGATGGGCTTCCTCAAGGACTGTCTTCAATATGTTTCCCATCCCGGTATGATTCACTTATCAAACCTCTTCTCAAGTAGCTCCCCTACTGTAACGACACGGAATTTTGGGGCCAATTTAAAAATTTTATTTTAAAAATTTTAATGGATTTTAATGTTTAAAATAAACTATTTTAAAGAATAATGACTAAAAAATTATTTTAAAACGAATAAATTAAATTTAATTATAAAAGGAGTTTAAAACAGCGCTGCAGTTTGAAATTTTGAATTTGAACTTTGACTGGCTATACAGGATTCATCTTAAATCAGAATTGAGCGAAACCAGAAATATTTAAATCTGTTTAATCATATCTTTCTAACGAATCTGAGAAACTGAAATTTCACTTTGAAAATAAAAAGTTATGTCTAGTTTAAAATTCAAAAAAGTCGCTGTAGAATTTATATATATTTTAATTTAATATATTGGCCTTAAAAATAGCCATTTTTCAAACGACCTCGGTTTTCGATGAAACCACTTTTGTTGGAACCGGAATGTCAAGTTATTGCTAAGTTTCAATTTTCATAATTTTTTGAATTAATATGTGAGCGTGGAAGAGGAAAACGTGTTTTGTCAATTTCATTCAAATTTAATCGACTAGAAAAAGGCCATTTTTCAAATGGTCTCAGAACTCGATGAAATTAGTCTTGTTAGAACCGTATCGTCAAAACATAACTAGAAATAATTTTTCTATAATTTTTAGAGTCTGTATGTGGCCCCGGTAATTTAAAATATACGTTTGAATTTAATAATTAAATGATTTATAATTGAATTTAAAAAAAAACATATCATAACAGCCAAATTGGGTTACGAAACATATTCCATTGTGTCCGGGACGGGGGTTATTAGCTAGGGGCGTCACTCGCTGGGTTCGATTTGGTGTTCGTATTGATAAACATGAATTTTTAAATTAAATAAATAAATAAATTAGGAAAATACGCGTATAAATACACTAGGAATACGCTAACCCTAAGCCCATTTTCCTAGCCGCCGTATACCCAATTCTAATGGCCAGGAAGCTCCAAACATAAATTGATTCGATCTCCTTACACAATCAATGAAATTCAAAATCTCCAAAAGGAAATTGTAGAGGATGATGAGCTCTTCGTGATGTACGGCTATGATTTAATTTAATGAAGTGGATGGATCGATCTTTGGGCAGAAAGAGGCCAGCTTTGGGTTTGATTTTCGTTGGGGTTAGACCACCGAACCAGAGGTGGTGCCTGGCGTTGATGGAGGGTAGTCGGGGCAACACGGCGGCGGCGTTGGATCAGGGGGCGGCGGCCTTTAGCGGCAGCGAGGTGGAGTTTGTCACGATGAAGATGGGTTCCTGTAATCGGCCGATGGGGAAGAAGGGTTAATCCCTTAAGTATGTGATTAGTTGATTAATTATTTTTATTAATTCTAATTTTTGTAAGCGAATGTTTAAAACATCGTAACTCTTTCGTACGAGGTCTGTTTTACGAACCGTCAGAAGCGTCGGGATCGTCTTTCCAAGATCTACAACATGACACTGACGAAATCTGAAATAGAGCAAATCAAAATTCAAGGAAAATTAAGATCTGAAATAAGAACGATGTGAGATTTCTATATTTTAAAAATAATTAAAATTTAATTATATTTCGTTATGTAAATTCTATGTGTGTATGTTGATTAAATTCAGATCTGTAATGTATGATGTTGTGTTTTTTGCCTGTTGATTTTGTTGATTGTGATATACGCGTTTGGTTAAAATTAGATTCGTATTTGATTTGAAATAAAAATCATATTTTTATTTCGGGGTTATGAATATTGAAAGAGTTGAAAATAAAGACTTCCCCTTTATTTTAGACGCGAGAATATAGCTTGTTTGTGAAACAAAATTCACATTTTTTTTGAATTGAAATAGATCAAACAGAATATTACATTTTTGTTAATGAAATAAAAAGAGATATTTTGTCACTTTTGAAAGAATGAAATAAAAAGAAATCATGTTTTATGGTCATATTTGTCTACAATAAAGATTAGAACTAAACAGGATTTTCATTTCTGGTTACATTTAAATAGATCAAACAATGATTCACATTTTTGTGAATAAAATCAACATTTTTGTCAAAATTCGATTAGTGAATAAAATCAATATTTTTTGTCAAAATTTGATTAGTAAATAAAATCAGCATATTTTTGTCAAAATATGATTAATGAATAGAACAACATATTTCTGTCAGAATATGATCAGTGAATAGGATTTTCATTTTTGGTCCAGATTTGATTAGTAAGAAGAATTAACATTTTTGTTAATTAAATCTTGTTAGATCAAAATTAACATTTTTGTTAATTAGATTATGTTAGATAAAAACAACATTTTATTTGAAATGTATTATGCATATAAAGATGACATTTTTGATTTAAAACATGTATATGAATAAAATCACATTTTTATTTGAAATGTGTTTTGCAAACAAAAATATACATTTTTGTCATATTTGAAAGGATGAATAAGAATAGTCATTTTTGTCAATTTAAAGAAGTGTATTGGAAACATTTATGTTTGTCAATTTAAAGAAATGAACACTTTTGTCAAAGAAAGATTGGCGATAAAATAACACTTTTGTCAAAGAAAGATTAGCGCATTTTTTTGTCAAAAGGAATGGTTAGTGAGGAAAAAAATGAATATCTTTGTTCACTAAAAATGAATTATATAAAAAAAATTATACATTTAAAAGTATAAATTGAAAATGTATATTTTTATACATTAAAAAGGGCAAAATTAACATTTTGGTTAATTGTATGATAAAAAGGACATTTTTGTTTAAAAATGTTAAATATGATAAAAGAACATTTTTGTCACCATAAGATGAATGATATTAAAAGGACTTTTTTGTCACTTTGACATGAATGAAATAAAATGTATATTTTTATACATTAAAGAGAATAAGTTAAAAATGTATATTTTTATACATTAAAAAGAATGAGTTAAAAATGTATATTTTTATACATTGGAAAGAATGAATTAGTAATGGACACTTTGGTCACATTAAAAAGAATGAGTAAAAATACACATTTTGTTATTCATAAGGAATGAAACCAAAACATTTATTCTCGGTCATTTAATAAGGAATTTTCAAAAATACTCATTTTTGTTGTATAGAAAACCAGTAAAAAAAATTCATATTTTTGTTGAATGGAAATAGATTAAACAAAACCATCATATTTTGTTTAAATAAATAAAAATGACATTTTTGGTCAAAACTTGATTTATGAAAAAGAATAACGTTTTTGTCAAAACTTGATTAGTGAAAAAGGATTACATAAAATGAACATTTTATGTATTAAGAAGGATCAAATGAAAATAAACATTTCTATGCATAAAAAGAGTTTAACCAGATCATACATTTTTGTCCATTTAGAAGGGAGATTACATTTTGATCATCAAAAAGGATAAAAGAAAAATTAGCATTTTTGTTTACCTTAAAAGAATGAAGACAAAAAAAAATGACATTTTCGTTTACATTGAAAAGAATTTAACAAAAGTATCATATTTTGTACACAAAATTACAATTTTTGTCACTTTAAAAAGTACATTTTTGTTAGAAAAGGTATATTAGAACAAAAAGTACATTTTTGCTTGAAAATGAAGATTAGAATAAAAAGTACATTTCTGTTAGAAAATGTAAATTAAAATGAAAAGGACATTCTTGTCACTTAAAAGGATTTCACCAAAAATATTCATTTTTGGTCATTGAAAAGGATTACACGAAAGATTAGAAATAAAAGTTAAGATTTTTATGGTCATTTGTTAACAATAAAAAGAATGGGAATAAAAGACTAGATTTTTATTGTCATTTGTTCACAATAAAAATAATTGAGATATATACCTGTGATGTCGGAATGTTTGATGTGTTAAACATAATGTTAGTATATTCAAACTGAATATTACACTTCCATTTACAAGTTACCCGACTTGTTTATGTGATTGGGACGATTATTTTCACACATCGCCCAAGCGCACAAATAATTTACTATTTGTTTGATGGATGAAACCCCACACGGGTATTGAGATGATATTGGATACACACTAATCCCAATATTTAGTTATCTGTCAATCGATGGATTGACAGTCTGTGATGAGCGTTACTTATTTACTTTAATGCTCACACAGCTGTAAATTCCACTTTGGTCATCATTTGGATGTTTAATAATTATTTGTCATGATTGTTAATTACATGGAATATATGTTTGTTGATTTATTCACATTCCAATAAAGAATATTCTAGAAAAAGAATATTTTAGAAAAAGAATATATTTTAGAAAAATATATTTTTATTGAAATGAACTAGTTATTAACTAGAATAAATCATTAAATTCAGATTTAATAAAGTTTTTCAATGTGTTAATATATTTAATTGAAGTTAAATTAAATAAGTTGGATTTTGGGTTTGTCATGAATAGTGTCTTAAATAACACTGTTCTTAAACCCCATATGAAAAGAATAATCTTTAATTTAAGATTATTAAAAGTTTTCAATTATAATTAGTAATTGAAATAAGACGAAACGTGAGTTGGGTTTATTGTGAACCATGTTTTTAAGTGACATGTATTCTTTAACCCGACTGACGGTGAAAATATGATTTGGAATTTATAAATTTTTTATTAAGATTTAAATGGGAATTTTCCCAAAAGTAAAGTTTTCCAATTTAATATATTAAATTGGAGTCGAATGGAATTTGAATTAATAATAACCGAGATAAGCTTCTGTAAAAGAAGATCGATACTACATATGGAATTTAAAAGGCTTTGCCATTATCCAATTTATATTATTGGTCGGATGCAGAAATTTATAACGATTATATACTGATTTGATTTCTGTGAATGTTCCATATTTTATGGAAGATAATTTTGGGTTTACCGTGAACGGTGTTTTTAAAATGACATTAGTTCTTTAACCCAGTTAAAGATAAGATTAATTTCTTAAATTTAATTAATCATTGAATAATGATTTGTGATATTTAAAACCAAATTGGGTTCTTAATAAATCTTTAAAAGTAAGATTTAAGAACAATTTAAAGGATTTATCTTTGATAGAATAATGTGAATATTTTATTAGAAGAATATTCTGAATTGGAATGAGGCGTTGGATGTGTTTTTATAGTACTTGATTTTTTATTCTAAAATACGTGAGTTATTCGGGAAGACCAGGTTTAACCCATTCCGAATAATTTCTACGACGATGAAGAGTCGAAGATGAAGACGGTGGTTGAAGACCGACGATCTTCACATCGAATGGATGTGTTGCTACAGAGACCCTTGATAGGATTAGCTACCTTGAAGGGGCTTCAGTGGTGGTCGTCCGGACTATTGTTCATTGTTCGGATTTGGTTTTCGCTCAGACCCAAAGCATAAGCTAGTAGATGAATGCGTGTCTGACATTGGATTTCGTTCCATATGAATTAAATCGATTTCTGTTAATGTATGTCTGTTTGGTGGTAAAGGATTTATCCTCTACTTAACACCCTGGTATATATTAATAGTGATTGATCGCATGGCGTGAATTGTCAATGTGGCACGCCAAGATGCAAATGATCAAGGCTTTTGTTGAAAAGCAGGGTCTTGTGGGATGATCAAATCATAGCCTATTACGGCATAGCTTTGTGTATATCGTGACTTCGTGAGCCTCACACCCCAGTATGAGTCAAAAACGGGATATGGACCGTAGGGAGTGCACACGTTTCTTTCTAGCTAGTGGTAGTGTCAGTGCTTTAACACGGCTTGGCATTTTACTTATGTGGATGATGGATTTTGAGGCGCCTCGGATTTTTATAGGCCGATAGTGGTCATATTATAGGTTCAAAGGAACCGGGAAACGTGTGTTCAGGCATAACCAATCCACTGCCGATAGGCGGGGACCGGCCCTACCGCATCCAAGGGTTCACTGCGGAGGATCCTGAGGCATTTGCTAGAGTGACTCGAATCGGAGAGGAGCTTGCCCCTAGCCTCGACTCATGATGGAAAATCCAATTTCCAATACGACCTGGCGGTTTTGATTGTCGAACTAGTATGGCGACATGATATATGGTACCCATGCCGTCTATGATTGATACATTATGATTGAAATGTTTTTATTAGAACATATACACACTAGTATTAAATCCGTTTTATCTTATCAAGCATCTTTTGACCATTATAAGGTAAAACCCTACCCTCCGGATTGCGTTGCATTGTGTGATGGGACTTGGGTCTTATAATGGTTTCATTTTTCTAAAAAGCATTGCGTTGTTTAACGATTTACTTTAATTTATGCACTAGCAATCCAATGGAGTAAACCTGTTCCGCGTTAGCGGCGTGGTCCTGGGATTAGCCTTATTATTAGATAGTTAAGTTAAGATTTCTCATACCAGTCCCATGACTGACCTGTAGTTTGTTTCACTGACAAACTCGGGTGCCCTTATTTTCCACACGAGCAGTCGAGTAGCTTTTTGCAGATATATTTACAGGATCCTGGCTTACAGCTGAAGAGGTATTCGGAAAGCTCTGTATCCGTGTATTCCTTTCAGTTGTATATTTATATTATTTTTCCGCTGCTATTTAAATGTAATTTAAAATTCTAATATTATTGTATTCCTATTATGCAATAAGTGTTCATACTCTGTTATATTCTTGTACTCTGATGTAGTTGTCATAATCAGCAATAAAATGTTCTCCAGTTCGTGTTCTGATGTGTGTTGTTCTAAAAAACAATCCAGCCTTTCCTTTACCGGGAAGTTTGGGTCGTTTCACCTACTTGCTTACAAAGTTCCCTCTTTTCTTTTAGGAGTCACATTTTGCACAGGCAATGCAACTGGCTTTGCATTGTCCACCAAGTATATGCGGAAACCAATCTCGTGCCTCGGGGGTAAACCCCGAACCTCATCAAAACATCGAGATACTCACAACTATTGGTACAGATCACAAATCATTGATAGATATATCAAGAAGTTCTACGAAACTAAGCAAGACAGACCCTTTTGGGGTCATAAGAAATCTCGAGAGTCTTTCCATGGCAAGTCAGAAGTCTAACGACCCTCCTCTCACAATCTAGAATGGCTCCATATATGGTTAACCAATCCATCCCTAGAATCAAACGGTATCCTATGAAATCAAGAACATATGCATCGCAATCAAACTCAACGCCTAACACAGAGATTCTCAAATCCCAACAAATCATCGAAATATGAGCCGTACCTCCAATGGGGGTTGAGACAATAACGGGATCCAAAACCATACTAGTATCTAGATGCAGAGACTTAACTAAAGGATCAGATATAAAAGAATGTGAAGCGCTAGAAGAAAAAAAAGAATCCTAACAGGATGATCAAAAATAGAAATCAAACCTTCAACGGAAACTTTCCTACCTCTATCCTGTCCACCAGCAATGAGAATATTAGCTTGCCCTCTAGCCTTTCCCTTGTCTCTTTGGGCATTCCTTAGTAAGGTGTCATGCCTTACCAATGTGGTAACAAATGCCTTTCCTCTTTCTGCAATCCTTTTCCAGATGACCCCCTGTTCTGAAATTATGGTATTTCCTCTTTTCTTCTTTCATTTATATTCCCTTCTTAAGCCACCATTTCCTTTCATCTTTGGGAGGTGCTCCTTAGTCCCAACTCCCTTATTTTCCTTTTTACCATCCTTGTGCAACATGCTAACAAGTCTCTTGAAATCTGCCTCCATCGCACGGAAATCCTTACGGGACTTAAGAGAAAATAAGTCATAGGTGAAACTACTGCGGCTATAGATGGAGGTTGGGTACTTCTCTGCCCTTCGACATGTACCGTAGTTTTAACATGCCTACGGACCATGCCGAAATGGGGATACCCTTTTCGGAAGAAACGGTTCCCTGAACAAAAAGGAAAAGGAATCAAGCGGAGAATCGAGAAGATATTTATGGCTTTGGGAGATATGGTTTTCAAAAACAGACTTTTTATTTTAAAATACTTTGTTTTTGGGACCATTTTCAAAATATTTTATCCTATCTTATAACCATATGCTCTGATACCAAATGTGACACCCTACGTCCATTAATGTCACTCTATATAGAATGCATTAAGTTTCGTGAAGCGTTATAGGTAAATAAGAACATAATATCACAAGATAGACATGTAAAACAGTGGCGGAATTAAAAACTTTATTTAAATCAAAACATCATGGTCCCAAATACTAAGTCTACATCATAAGTTTGAAATAACCAATTACATTAATAATCTGTCTTGCCAAAAATATCAGAGTACAAAAGCATAAGACCAAATTTCCAATGCGAAGCCATAAGAGAGTTGACAAGAAGTCAAAGTGGTACATCAGTATCCAAAATCCAAGTAAGCTGAAAGAATCCAAATCAACTCTAAGCACTCCCACCCTGAGAACCTGAGCAGGGGGGGGGGGACGGAAGAGAGAGGAGAGGAAACAAAAAGGGTCAGACATAAAGTCTGGCGAGTCCAGTTACTTTTAAATATAAATAAATAAAAGTATCATGGCAAGTATATAAAAACTGGAAGAACAAGATGACAATAACAATATCAAGTGTGAACTAAGCAAGATAAGTTTGAACAGAATATATTGTGCTTCTTAAATACGTTTCTTTGCACCGTACCAATACTAGTATCTCAGAAACATAATGACCCCTACAAATACTGTTCTATTACATTTTCTTGATTGTTATGTTGCTTGGGTTAACAACACTCAACGCTTATACACATGTCGTACCCATTTACTTACCAGTGGATTAACCTAATATGGTATATATGTAGCTATCCCTCAAAACTGAGGTGCACCCCATGGTACCTCACTCGCACGGTCTCCCTCGTAATACCATAGAAAAGTATGCAGTCCCTCATCCTATGCCGGAGTAACGTACGGACCTTTATATAACAAAATTACGTTCCGCATATATCTGTCATTACTATGCTACGTAAGCGTACAGACTGCCACCATCGATCGAATCAGATTTCATTCCAGAGTAATGCCTTCAAGTCTATGATACATCACCCAGAGCAGTCATGCATGTATCTAGACTTTCCCATGTATGTACAGTAATTGCAGCTCAATGCCTCAATTGCACGTCCTCTAATGTGCATCAAGTTCCGTGGCAGGGCGATACAAAAAACACAGAACTCGGTCCGGAGCTTTTCCATACCTGTACAAGCCCGCCTTTAAGAGCCATAAAATACAGATATTCCTAAGGTCTGTTTTCCATGGTGGCTATGACCCCACCTCGGCCCCTCCCTCAACTAGTAAACACTACAAGAGTTAAGAGACTGCCCCTAATAATAGACAATCTAAACATCCATTTGGCATCTTCCCTCAACCACTGTACCCCGATAGTGAAGGGTAAATGGTCTATTGGTTTTAGCTCTAGTCTTTTCGCATCCCACTGGCTGCCGATGACAGGTATCCGACGATCTACTATCCTTGTTGGACGTGACCCTTCGCCTCCCCATTGAGGCAACCGCCAAATCACCCTAGTGTCACCGCGTCACAGCACCTACCCACCTAGTAGTTACGTGCAGACCCAACCTCTGCGAGCACGGCCTAAACATCTTCCACCACACAGAGGACTACTAGGAGCACCTTACGTATCTCAGGAAGTCGCGTGTTTCCCCTTCCAGTCCTTCGGAACCGATAGAATAATCAGATAAAAGTGCGCTCCACTCGTGCCTTATAACACCATGATGATCTACCCCGTTGGGTTATTCACCCTTAAAACGTGTGGACTGGTCTAAGCGCCTCACTTTAATATATTGTTAGATCCTATGTCTAAATATTCTTTTATGCGCTTGCCTTATCTCATCGGGTTTTCATTTAACTTGGTTATTCTCATTCATATTGAATTCTTAATCAAGTTACCAAGTTCCTCTTGCTCATTAATTTTGGTTATATAACTTAACCCATTTACGTTCATTAACAAGCCCACAACATGTTATTCACTAGATTGTGGCCCAAGGTCTGTAGTCCACAATCTCTTTAGTATTCTTTCTTGGTTACATCATTAAAATAATATATTCTAGTTAATATGTTATTAAGTATATCTCAATTCACATGTTTCCTAATTAACATGTCACTTACCATTTATGATTAAATATAACCTATTTCATTTTACAAGTTTTCCTCATTCTTTCTCATTTAATCATAATTCCATCTTATCATTGTTTATTAATTAACTTAGTTCTCTTAACTAAGGTTTACTAATAAGTTTCCCTTCCATAAATATAACTTATTTTGTCCTCATCCGTAGATTTCAAATCCTTGTTCTTGTTAATAACTTAATTTACAATTAAGTACAACTTATCCCCTTACATAAGTTATTCTATTCCCTTTTTCATTTATTATAACCTAAATTATAATTTCCACTTGTCCCTAGGACAATCCTAAACATCTTATCTTTTATGTTCATACATGTTAATTCCCCAGACTTCTCACAATAAGTCAACCACTTGTGGATGCTGGATATGCCGGGAGGCTCCGGGCAGACTTAAACCACAAGTTTAGACTTAACCTTGTGTCATGGTGTGGCTATTCATTAGACCCCTCACATTAGATTAGCCACTTGTGGTCACTGGATATGCTGGGCGGCTCCTGACAGACTTATACCACAAGTGCAATCTAACCTCGTGTCTAAGTGTTACTACGGTTCCATTATTTTAGGCATATTCATATTAATAAATTTCCCTATTCCAAATATAGATTTTCATGCCCCTTTTTAATTCATATTTCATTATGCACAATATGCCCTTTTTCCAAGTCATAAATCAAGGTATATATATATATATATATATTATGCCCAAATTCGTATTCACATATTTGCTAATTTATGTCCCTAGTTCATATTCACATATTTCAGTACAAGTTATGCCTAAATTCATATTCACATATATTCCAATTTACACCCAAATCATATTTTACATATGTTCCAATCTATGCCCAAATCATATTTTACATATGTTCCAATTTATGCCAAATCATATTTTACATATGTTCCAATTTATGACAAATCATATTTTTCCCAAACGATTCCCAATTTCGCGCGTTCACATATTTTAGCGTTAGGCCTAGGCTCGAAGGTAGCCTGGCTATAAAAATAAAAAGGGAAAAGAGGGAAAGAAGAGAATCAAAACTGGCACAATGACGAATCAATAATAAACTAATAGAAATAGG
This sequence comes from Allium sativum, assembly GCA_030737875.1. Taxonomy (NCBI): domain Eukaryota; kingdom Viridiplantae; phylum Streptophyta; class Magnoliopsida; order Asparagales; family Amaryllidaceae; genus Allium; species Allium sativum. The sequence continues at coordinate 369,591,590 of CM060920.1, forward strand.
CATAAAACTGAATAGATATTGTAACGACCCGAATTTCGCCCGACCCCAATCGATCGCAAGATCGATCAAGACCGTTCAAAACCCGCGTATGTTAACTTTGGGCATACAACCAATCAGAACAACAACACAGACTTTTATAACATCAATAATAAATGTTACATCAGAGTACAGAATATATCAGAGTACATCAATAAATAATACAGCGGAAGATACATTTACAATAAATTAAATACATTGCAGCGGAACAAATCTCAGCGGAAGGCCATCAATATTCTGGACACAGCTTCAGGCTTCAATCCAGGATCCTGCTTAACTATATCTGCAAAAAGCTACTCGACTACCCGTGTGGAAAGAGGGCACCCGAGTTTGCAAAGTGAAACAAACTACTGGTCAGTCGTGGGACTGGTGTGAAAATTCTATACTTATCTTATCTAAATATTAGGCTAATCACAGGACCACGCCGCTAACGCGGAACGGGTTTACTCCATTGGATTGCCAGTGCATAATTAAAGTAAATCGTCAAATAACGCAATGCTTTTTAGAAAAATGAAACCATTATAAGACCCAGGTCCCATCACACAATGCAACGCACACAAGAGGATAGGGTTTTACCTTATAATGGTCAAAAGATGCTTGATACGTAAAAACGATATTATTATTAATGTGTGTATATATATATTTTAAAACATTTCAATATAAATGTATTAATCTTAGACGGCATAGGTACCATATACTATGTCTCCATATATAAGTTTACAATCAAAACCGCAAGAGCGTATTGGGAATTGGGTTTCCATCATGAGATCGAGGCTAGGGATCGTCCTCTTCCGATTTGAGACACTCTAGAAAATGCCTCAGGATCCCCCGCAGTGAACCCTTGGAACGGTAGGGCCGGTCCCCACCTAACGGTAGTGGATTGGCAATTCCTGAACATACGTTTCCCGGTCCTTATGGACCTATAATATGACCACTTTCGGCCTATAAAAAAAACCCGAGGTACCTCAATCCAAAATCCACATAGTAAAATGTCGGGTCGTGTCAAAACCCAAACACCACTTCTGTCTAGAAAGAAACGTATGCACTCCCTACGGTCCATATCCTGTTTTTGACTCATACCGGGGTGTGAGGCTCACGAAGTCACGCTATACACAAAGCTATGCCTAAACAGGCTATGCTTTGATCATCAACCACAAGGCCTGCTTTTCAACAAAGCCTTGATCATTTGCATCTTAGCATGTCACGTTGTCAGACCCTACCATATTATTGATCATCTACAAATATATATGTAACCTCTAAGCTCATACGTCTTAGAGAAGGGTGATAAGTAAAGAATAAATTCTTCACCACCAAACAGAAATATATAATCAGTAGCGTTCAACAAATACAGTAGAAAGGAATACAATGTCAGACACGCAATCCATTTACATGTCCGCTCTGGGTCTGAGCGAAACAACGTGTCCGTCGATCTCCAAATGCGTTTGGACGATCATTACCAAATACCTTGCCTTGGAAGGCCAATCCCAATTCAAGATACCAGTCATCATCATCCCAACGATGTGAAAAACCTTCGGTCTTCAATAACCGTCTTCATCTTCGACTCTTGATCGTCGTGATGATTATTCAGAATGGGTTAAACCCGGTCTTTCTGAATAACTCGCGTATTTTGGGATAAGAAAACAAATATTGGAAAATCACACATTACGCCACATTCCAACTCCGAATATTCTTTTAATAAGATATTCATATTAGAAGATTCTCATTAATTTTATCAAAGATAACCATTTAAAATAAAATCTATAAATCAATTTCCAAAATATGGAATTCCACAGAAATCAAATCAATACATAATCGATATAAATTTCTGTATCGGACTAATAATATAAATGGAATAACGGCAAAGCCTCTTAAATTCCATATATAGTATCGGTCTTCTTTTACAGAAGCCCATCTCAATTATTACCAATTGAATTTCCACTTAATTCCAATTTAATATATTAAATTGAAAAACTTGATTTTTAGAAAATGCCCTTTTAAATCTATAAAATAGATTCATAAGTTCCGAATAATAATTTCGACGTAAATTGGATTAAAGGACAAATGTCGTTTAAAAACACCGTCCACGATAAATCCACTTCACTTCTCAATTTATTTCATATCACAAAATATGATTGCAAATGCTAGTAATCTTTTAAAAACATATTTTAAAATAATCATAAAAATATTCTTTATATAAACACTCTAAATGAAAGGTATTCTTTATATTACAAATTCTTTATCTTTTACAAATATTCCTTGTTTTAACATATACTTAACTAACAATCTATATTTTGAAAATATATATATATTTTATATAAAAAGGATTTCTAATGTAAAAATATTCTTATTTAAAAGAACACCTAAATCGAAATGCGACTCAAACATTTACCATCTAATTTGGGTTACATGGATTTCACACACATCATCAAATCATCCATTCACATCCAAAGTGTAAATTCCACTGTGTAAGCATTAAAATTAAATAATAACGCTCATCACAGCCTGTCGATCTAACGATCAACAAACAATTAAATATTGGGATTAGTGTATATAAATTTTCATCCCAACACCCGTGTGGGGTTTCAACGAACAAACAAATGATAAACTAATTTGTGCACTTGGGCGATGTGTGAAAATTATCGTCCCAATCACATACACAAGTCGGGTAACTTGTGAATGGAAGTGTAATACACAATACATATAATGATGACTAGAAAATATCGCTATTGCAATGAATGAATAAGCATAATAACTTTGTCCCTATTGACAATTTCTATTTTTCTAATTTAGACTCTAAACAAAAATGGTTATTTTGTTTTGGCAATCTAATGAGACAAAATGATAAATATTTGTTTTTTTTAACTATCCTATCTTGACATGTATATATCTTGTCAGACATATATATATATATATATATATATATATATTGCTTCAACTAATTCATTTTGACAAAAATGAATATTTCTGTCAAAATGTAAAATTTTGTTTAACTAGTATAAATTGACTAAAATGAATAATTATTTTAACTAATGTAAATTAACAAAAATGAATGATTGGTTTTAACTAATATAAATTCACAAAAATGAATAATTTGTGTTCCAATTCTAATAAAATATGCCAATGCTATATTTTGTTTTATTCTTTTAATTTAGACAAAATGAGTGTTTTTGTCTATTCTACTTTAATGATAAAAATGTGAATATTTAGTTATTAAAATGTAACTTTTAAATTCTATCCTTTATTTCAAACAATCTTTAGTCATATCAAAATTATAAATCAAGAATATAATTTCCAATCTGATGATTTGTTTGCATTAATGAATTGCAAACAAAGATGAACATTATTTTAAGGTTTTATTTGCAACAAAGAATGCAGATAACCAATGTGACTTTTATTTCATTTAAAAGGATATTTGTGTGCATGTAAAAAAAACCTCATTTACAAAGTGTATTTACATTATTAAATGTAAATAAAAGAAACAAATTTTATTTAAAAGAGTATTTGCATCTGTGAAAGCAAACAAAGAATAGTTTTGTTTATAAATTTTATTTACATTAGTGAATGTAAATAAGAGAACAAAATTTATTTTCAAAGTATAATTTAAACAAATTCTGTTAAATGTATAAAAATGTGTACATTGGGGTTGGAAAATGTAGATAAAGAAAATAGACTATAGTTTCATTGAATATTTACATTGATAAATGCAAATAAAAGAATAAACCTTAATTTTCAATGCATATATATTGATAAATGCAAACAAAGAAATAAACTTTATTTTCAATATATGTTTGTATTTGCATTGGTGAATGCAAATGGATAATTTGTTTTCAATATACATTTTGCATTGCTAAATGCAAAAAAAAAGAACAATTTCTATTATATATATATATATATATATATATATATATATATATATGCATGGCTGAATGTAAATAGAAGAACAAACTTTATTTTCAAAACATGTTTACATTTGCGAAGTCAAATAAAAGAACAAAACTTTATTTCTAATATGTGTTTGCATTTGTGAATGCAAATAAAAGAATAAATTTTAATTTTAATGTTTATTTACATTAGTAAATGCAAATAAAGAATAAACTTGAATTTCTATGTATATTTACATTTGAAAATGCAAATAAAAGGACAGTTTTTATTTCAAAGTATATTTGCATTTGAAAATGCGAATAAAAGAACAATTTCTATTTTCAAAGAATATTTGCATTGTAGAACACAAATGAAAAAGGGAACTTATTTTTCTATGATATTTTTGCATTGTGAAATACAAATAAAAAGGGGAACTTATTTGTTTATACTTTTATGTGCATGTTAATAACATATAAAAGAATATTTTATATGTAAGTATTCTTCTATGTATTTCAATGACAAATGAAAAGAGATTTTTAATTTGTGAATCAACTTCTATATTCTAATAAGACAAAAAAATAGTTTTTAATTTGTCAATCAATTTCTATATTCTAATATGACAAATAAAATAGTTTTTAATTTGTCAATCAACTTCAATATTCTAATGATCATGCTCTAACAAAAATCAATATTTTATTCTAAATGACTATTTTTATTTTCATGTAACATTTAATAATAAAAATGTTATTTTCTATTCTAGTGTAGTATTTTCAACAAAAATGCTATTTTATTCTAAATGCAACATTTCATACTAAAAATGTTATTTTCATCCAATGAAACATTTTATACTCTAAATGACATGTTTGATCTAATGTAACATTTTAATAACCAGAATGTTATTTTTCCTTATGTAACATTTTACAACAAAATATTTATTTCAAATTTTTTTTTTTTTACAAATCTAACATAATATGAAAATAAAATGTTAAATTTAACTCAATAAAAATGATGGTCTTATCTTGTTCGTTCTAATACAATGAAAAGGACATTTCTTATTTTGCCAATTCAAATGAAATAAGAAGGTAATATTTTCTTTCTAACATGATAAAATTTTTAGTCAAACAAAATCATATTTTTACATATGATTAATTTTTTTCTCCTAACATGAAAATGTTCTAATCAAACCAAAGCATATCTTTAATGTACACCATTCAATCTAGTCATTCATCTACAATCACAGACAATCAATTGATAGTTCATACCACACAGATATAAATTTTTATATAACATAAATATAAATTTCACATCACAAACAATAATTAATTTTTAATTTAAAAATAGAGATCTCACCATGCTTTAAATCAGAATAAATCAGATCTGCAATTTGGTCAAAATTTGATTTGCTCCGTTTCAAATCTAGTTAGCTTCATAGCGTAGATCTCGTTTTTCTGATTCCAACGCATCTTGAATTTCAGAATTTCGATAACGCAGTCAAAAGTTATGGGTTTTTAAGTTTAACAATATAATAAAAATAATAAATTAATAATTAAACTTTAAATCCCTTTACCCTTCTTCTTCCTCTACTGTCGTTCCATCGTTCTATTTCCTGTATGTGAGAACCCAAACCCACCGTGAAAGTTTTCTGCACGCATCCTCCCTCGAAGCACCGGAATCCGATCTAAAGCCACCAACTCGAAGCTCGTGCCCACCCTTGCTCGCGCCCAGAACCCAGCCCAACTCGGTGGACCCCATCTCGCACCATCTCCCTTCGAACCCGCCGCCTTCTAGCACAGAATTCGCGAAATCCGTGAACTAAAACCCGATCTTAACCGTATGGATGGAAAGGTCTCTGAATTCTCTTCGATTTGGTATATCATACGTCGATTTTCGTTGAGCGGATCAAAAGTTATTAACGATTGAAGCTTGGGACATTTTCAGCCATTAAAACTGCAGGCGGCGGCTGGCCATTGAATTAGGGTTTCGGATTTTAATATTATTTTAATATTTAATCTCGAAAAATGTGCTTAAAAGGTGGATTTTCGGACTTTCTCCGATTTGGGCCTGCTTACTGTCGTTCTTAAGGTTTTGACACCTTCTGAGCGCAATGGGATAGGTCTCGGGACCCAATTCCGAAATTTGTATATATTTTATTTAAAATTCCATTAATAATTAATAAATTAAATACTGACCGTACATTAAAATATGTCGGGGCCACATACGATCTCAGAAAATTCTAAAAAATATATTTTTAGCTTTCTTTTGACGATACGAATCCAACAAAATTATTTTCGTTGAATTCTGAGACTGTTTGAAAAATGGCTATTTTTAAGGCGTTTAAATTTAACTATAAATAGTCAAAACACATTTTCTTTTACCACGCTCACATATTAATTCGAAAAATTCTGAAAATTGAAATCTAGCAATAATTTGACATTTCGGTTCCAACAAAAGTGGTTTCGTCGAAAACCGAGGTCGTTTGAAAAATGACTATTTTCAAGGCCAATATATTTAATATTAAAAATACATTTTTAAACCATAATTTCTGAAACTCAAAATATATAAGTGTTTACTGTTTTTCAATGCAGAAACGTCATTCCAAACTCAATGGAAGTGGTTTCGAGTCGAAATTCCTTCATATGTGAAAAGTAGCCTTTCGGGCCATATATATTATATATATATATTCTACAGCGACCTTTCTAAAAATTGAATTGGCCATAACTTTTGATTTCCTCTATGAAATTTCAAATTTTCAAATTCGTTAGAAAGATATTTTTAAATAGATTCTAATATTTTTGGTTTCACTAAAATCCGTTAAATTTTGCATCCTGTACGGTCAGTCAAAGTTCAAGTTTGACTTTTCAAACTACTGCGTTATTTCTAATTCCATTTATATTTAAATTAAATTTATTCGTTCTAACTTCGATTAAAATAAATTCTAGCCATTATTATTTATAATAAATTATATTATAACTTCAAAATTCATTAAAATTTTCTGAAATAAAATTTTTAAATTGGTTCAGAATTTGCAGGTTGTTACAATCTCCCCCACTTAAAATCTTTTCGTCCTCGAAAATGAAATGAAGCTAAAGTTGTTTATTTAACTAATTTAATTTTCATTCTTTAATTGTTTAATCATTTATTAGTTGAATTCATATTCACACAACACGATCATCAATCAATTAGTTGATTAAATTTTCAAAAATATATAATTTTTTTATATATTCAAAATCATATTTTCTAAAATCGAACTATATATAATAACAAGTACGTTAATTATGAATTCTTCTTTACTCTGACTCATTCTAGGGCATTGCTAACCCCATCTCTAATGAGTATTCTCATTCTAGGATATTGCTGATCCTATCTCTAATGAGTATTCTTATTGGATATTACTAATCCAACCTCTGATGAGTCTTCTGTTTAGTTCTAACGAGTTGTACCCCAAAGAATTGAGCTAACCTGAGCTCCGATACCAGCTGTAACGACCCGAATTTCGCCCGACCCCAATCGATCGGAAGATCGATCAAGACCGTTCAAAACCCGCGTACGTTAACTTTGGGCATACAACCAATCAGAACAACAACACAGACTTTTATAACATCAATAATAAATGTTACATCAGAGTACAGAATATATCAGAGTATATCAATAAATAATACAGCGGAAGATACATTTACAATAAATTAAATACATTGCAGTGGAACAAATCTCAGCGGAAGGCCATCAATATTCTGGACACAGCTTCAGGCTTCAATCCAGGATCCTGCTTAACTATATCTGCAAAATGCTACTCGACTGCCCGTGTGGAAAGAGGGCACCCGAGTTTGCAAAGTGAAACAAACTATAGGTCAGTCGTGGGACTGGTGTGAGAATTCTATACTTATCTTATCTAAATAGTAGGCTAATCACAGGACCACGCCGCTAACGCGGAACGGGTTTACTCCATTGGATTGCCAGTGCATAATTAAAGTAAATCGTCAAATAACGCAATGCTTTTTAGAAAAATGAAACCATTATAAGACCCAGGTCCCATCACACAATGCAACACACACAAGAGGATAGGGTTTTACCTTATAATGGTCAAAAGATGCTTGATACGTAAAAACGATATTATTATTAATGTGTATATATATATATATATATTTTAAAACATTTCAATATAAATGTATTAATCTTAGACGGCATAGGTACCATATACCATGTCGCCATATATAAGTTTACAATCAAAACCACAAGAGCGTATTGGTAATTGGGTTTCCATCATGAGATCGAGGCTAGGGATCGTCCTCTTCCGATTTGAGACACTCTAGCAAATGCCTCAGGATCCCCCGCAGTGAACCCTTGGAACGGTAGGGCCGGTCCCCACCTAACGGTAGTGGATTGGCAATTCCTGAACATACGTTTCCCGGTCCTTATGGACCTATAATATGACCACTTTCGGCCTATAAAAAAAACCCGAGGTACCTCAATCCAAAATCCACATAGTAAAATGCCGGGCCGTGTCAAAACCCAAACACCACTTCTAGCTAGAAAGAAACGTATGCACTCCCTACGGTCCATATCCCGTTTTTGACTCATACCGGGGTGTGAGGCTCGCGAAGTCACGCTATACACAAAGCTATGCCTAAACAGGCTATGCTTTGATCATCAACCACAAGGCCTGCTTTTCAACAAAGCCTTGATCATTTGCATCTTAGCATGTCACATTGTCAGACCCTACCATATTATTGATCATCTACCAATATATATATAACCTCTAAGTTCATACGTCTTAGAGAAGGGTGATAAGTAAAGAATAAATTCTTCACCACCAAACAGAAATATATAATCAGTAGCGTTCAACAAATACAGTAGAAAGGAATACAATGTCAGACACGCAATCCATTTACAAGTCCGCTCTGGGTCTGAGCGAAACAACGTGTCTGTCGATCTCCAAATGCGTTTGGACGATCATTACCAAATACCTTGCCTTGGAAGGCCAATCCCAATTCAAGATACCAGTCATCATCATCCCAACGATGTTAAAAACCTTCGGTCTTCAATAACCGTCTTCATCTTCGACTCTTGATCGTCGTGATGATTATTCAGAATGGGTAAAACCCGGTCTTTCTGAATAACTCGCGTATTTTGGTATAAGAAAACAAATATTGGAAAATCACACATTACGCCACATTCCAACTCCGAATATTCTTTTAATAAGATATTCATATTAGAAGATTCTCATTAATTTTATCAAAGATAATCATTTAAAATAAAATCTATAAATCAATTTCCAAAATATGGAATTCCACAGAAATCAAATCAATACATAATCGATATAAATTTCTGTATCGGACTAATAATATAAATGGAATAACGGCAAAGCCTCTTAAATTCCATATATAGTATCGGTCTTCTTTTACAGAAGCCCATCTCGATTATTACCAATCGAATTTCCACTTAATTCCAATTTAATATATTAAATTGAAAAACTTGATTTTTAGAAAATGCCCTTTTAAATCTATAAAATAGATTCATAAGTTCCAAATAATAGTTTCGACGTAAATTGGATTAAAGGACAAATGTCGTTTAAAAACACCGTCCACGATAAATCCACTTCACATCTCAATTTATTTCATATCACAATATATTATTGCAAATGCTAGTAATCTTTTAAAAACATATTTTAAAATAATCATAAAAATATTCTTTATATAAACACTCTAAATGAAAGGTATTCTTTATATTACAAATTCTTTATCTTTTACAAATATTCCTTGTTTTAACATATACTTAACTAACAATCTATATTTTGAAAAAATATATATTTTATATAAAAAGGATTTCTAATGTAAAAATATTCTTATTTAAAAGAACACCTGAATCAAAATGCGACTCAAACATTTACCATCTAATTTGGGTTACATGAATTTCACACACATCATCAAATCATCCATTTACATCCAAAGTGTAAATTCCACTGTGTAAGCGTTAAAATTAAATAATAACGCTCATCACAGCCTTTCGATCTAACGATCAACAAACAATTAAATATTGGGAATAGTGTATATAAATTTTCATCCCAACACCCGTGTGGGGTTTCAACCAACAAACAAATGATAAACTAATTTGTGCACTTGGGCGATGTGTGAAAATTATCGTCCCAATCACATACACAAGTCGGGTAACTTGTGAATGGAAGTGTAATACACAATACATATAATGATGACTAGAAAATATCGCTATTGCAATGAATGAATAAGCATAATAACTTTGTCCCTATTGACAATTTCTATTTTTCTAATTTAGACTCTAAACAAAAATGGTTATTTTGTTTTGGCAATCTAATGAGACAAAATGATAAATATTTGTTTTTTTTTTTTAACTATCCTATCTTGACATGTATATATCTTGTCAGACATATATATATATATAAATTGCTTCAACTAATTCATTTTGACAAAAATGAATATTTCTGTCAAAATGTGAAATTTTGTTTAACTAGTATAAATTGACTAAAATGAATAATTATTTTAACTAATGTAAATTAACAAAAATGAATGATTGGTTTTAACTAATATAAATTCACAAAAATGAATAATTTGTGTTCCAATTCTAATAAAATATGCCAATGCTATATTTTGTTTTATTCTTTTAATTTAGACAAAATGAGTGTTTTTGTCTATTCTACTTTAATGATAAAAATGTGAATATTTAGTTATTAAAATGTAACTTTTAAATTCTATCCTTTATTTCAAACAATCTTTAGTCATATCAAAATTATAAATCAAGAATATAATTTCCAATCTGATGATTTGTTTGCATTAATGAATTTCAAACAAAGATGAACATTATTTTAAGGTTTTATTTGCAACAAGGAATGCGGATAACCAATGTGACTTTTATTTCATTTAAAAGTATATTTGTGTGCATGTAAAAAAAACATCATTTACAAAGTGTATTTACATTATTGAATGTAAATAAAAGAAACAAATTTTATTTAAAAGAGTATTTGCATCTGTGAAAGCAAACAAAGAATAGTTTTGTTTATAAATTTTATTTACATTAGTGAATGTAAATAAGAGAACAAAATTTATTTTCAAAGTATAATTTAAACAAATTCTGTTAAATGTATAAAAGTGTGTACATTGGGGTTGGAAAATGTAGATAAAGAAAATAGACTATAGTTTCATTGAATATTTACATTGATAAATGCAAATAAAAGAATAAACCTTAATTTTCAATGCATATATATTGATAAATGCAAACAAAGAAATAAACTTTATTTTCAATATATGTTTGTATTTGCATTGGTGAATGCAAATGGATAATTTGTTTTCAATATACATTTTGCATTGGTAAATGCAAAAAAACAACAATTTCTATTTTATATATATATATATATATATATATATATATATATATATATGCATGGCTGAATGTAAATAGAAGAACAAACTTTATTTTCAAAACATGTTTACATTTGCGAAGTCAAATAAAAGAACAAAACTTTATTTCTAATATGTGTTTGCATTTGTGAATGCAAATAAAAGAATAAATTTTAATTTTAATGTTTATTTACATTAGTAAATGCAAATAAAGAATAAACTTGAATTTCAATGTATATTTACATTTGAAAATGCAAATAAAAGGACAGTTTTTATTTCAAAGTATATTTGCATTTGAAAATGCGAATAAAAGAACAATTTCTATTTTCAAAGAATATTTGCATTGTAGAACACAAATGAAAAAGGGAACTTATTTTTCTATGATATTTTTGCATTGTGAAATACAAATAAAAAGGGGAACTTATTTGTTTATACTTTTATGTGCATGTTAATAACATATAAAAGAATATTTTATATGTAAGTATTCTTCTATGTATTTCAATGACAAATGAAAAGAGATTTTTAATTTGTGAATCAACTTCTATATTCTAATAAGACAAAAAAAATAGTTTTTAATTTGTAAATCAATTTCTATTTTCTATTATGACAAATAAAATAGTTTTTAATTTGTCAATCAACTTCAATATTCTAATGATCATGCTCTAACAAAAATCAATATTTTATTCTAAATGACTATTTTTATTTTCATGTAACATTTAATAATAAAAATGTTATTTTCTATTCTAGTGTAGTATTTTCAACAAAAATGCTATTTTATTCTAAATGCAACATTTCATACTAAAAATGTTATTTTCATCCAATGAAACATTTTATACTCTAAATGACATGTTTGATCCAATGTAACATTTTAATAACCAGAATGTTATTTTTCCTTATGTAACATTTTACCACAAAATATTTATTTCAATTTTTTTTTTTTTTTTTTTACAAATCTAACATAATATGAAAATAAAATGTTAAATTTAACACAATAAAAATGATGGTCTTATCTTGTTCGTTCTAATACAATGAAAAGGACATTTCTTATTTTGCCAATTCAAATGAAATAAGAAGGTAATATTTTCTTTCTAACATGATAAAATTTTTAGTCAAACAAAATCATATTATTACATATGATTAATTTTTCTCTCCTAACATGAAAATGTTCTAATCAAACCAAAGCATATCTTTAACGTACACCATTCAATCTAGTCATTCATCAACAATCACAAACAATCAATTCATAGTTCATACCACACAGATATAAATTTTTATATAACATAAATATAAATTTCACATCACAAACAATAATTAATTTTTAATTTAAAAATAGAGATCTCACCATGCTTTAAATCAGAATAAATCAGCTCTGCAATTTGGTCAAAATTTGATTTGCCCCGTTTCAAATCTAGTTAGCTTCATAGCATAGATCTCGTTTTTCTGATTCCAACGCATCTTGAATTTCTGAATTTCGATAACGCAGTCAAAAGTTATGGGTTTTTAAAGTTTAACAATATAATAAATTAATAAATTAATAATTAAACTTTAAATCCCTTTACCCTTCTTCTTCCTCTACTGTCGTTCCATCGTTCTATTCCTGTATGTGAGAACCCCAAACCCACCGTGAAAGTTTTATGCATGCATCCTCCCTCGAAGCACCGGAATCCGATCTAAAGCCACCAACTCGAAGCTCGTGCCCACCCTTGCTCGCGCCCAAAACCCAGCCCAACTCGGTGGACCCCATCTCGCACCGTCTCCCTTCGAACCCGCCGCCTTCTAGCACAGAATTCGCGAAATCCGTGAACTAAAACCCGATCTTAACCGTATGGATCGAAAGGTCTCTGAATTCTCTTCGATTTGGTATATCATACGTCGATTTTCGTTGAGCGGATCAAAAATTATTAACGATTGAAGCTTGGGACATTTTCAGCCATTAAAACTGCAGGCGGCGGCTGGCCATTGAATTAGGGTTTCGGATTTTAATATTATTTTAATATTTAATCTCGAAAATGTGCTTAAAAGGTGGATTTTCGGACTTTCTCCGATTTGGGCCTGCTTACTGTCGTTCTTAAGGTTTTGACACCTTCTGAGCGCAATGGGATAGGTCTCGGGACCCAATTACGAAATTTGTATATATTTTATTTAAAATTCCATTAATAATTAATAAATTAATCACTGACCGTACATTAAAATATGCCGGGGCCACATACGACCTCAGAAAATTCTAAAAAAATTATTTATAGCTTTCTTTTGACGATACGAATCAAACAAAATTATTTTCGTCGAATTCTGAGACTGTTTGAAAAATGGCTATTTTTAAGGCGTTTAAATTTAACAATAAATAGTCAAAACACATTTTCTTTTGCCACGCTCACATATTAATTCGAAAAATTCTGAAAATTGAAATCTAGCAATAATTTGACATTCCGGTTCCAACAAAAGTGGTTTCGTCGAAAACCGAGGTCGTTTGAAAAATGACTATTTTCAAGGCCAATATATTTAATATTAAAAATACATTTTTAAACAATAATTTCCGAAACTCAAAATATATAAGTGTTTACTGTTTTTCAATGCAGAAACGTCATTCCAAACTCAATGGAAGTGGTTTCGAGTTGAAATTCCTTCATATGTGAAAAGTAGCCTTTCGGACCATATATATTATATATATAAATTCTACAGCGACCTTTCTAAAAATTGAATTGGCCATAACTTTTGATTTCCGCTATGAAATTTCAAATTTTCAAATTCGTTAGAAAGATATTTTTAAATAGACTCTAATATTTTTGGTTTCACTAAAATCCGTTAAATTTTGCATCCTGTACGGTCAGTCAAAGTTCAAGTTTGACTTTTCAAACTACTGCGTTATTTCTAATTCCATTTATATTTAAATTAAATTTATTCGTTATAACTTCGATTAAAATAAATTCTAGCCATTATTATTTATAATAAATTATATTATAACTTCAAAATTCATTAAAATTTTCTGAAATAATTTTTTTAAATTGGTTCAGAATTTGCGGGTTGTTACAGATATATTATGACAAGATTTAACACAATGGTGGTATGAACAAATAATAGTAGATCTGATAATTATGTCAAAATAGAACTTGTTTAGGCATAGATCCAATATCCAATTTTTATATACATTTTATGATTACCAATTAAATATTTAGATCTAAAAATAACATGAACTCACGGTGAATAGATCTAAGGAAATGGATCCAAATAACTGAGAAGAACACGTTGGATTTGTTGTTGTAGCAATCGTTGAATTTGTATAATATTTGTTGAATTAGATTTAAAGAAGAATAGGTTATTCAATTTACGTTGTAGTAGAGCTCCGCCATCGCCACTATTTTTTTAGATGAATAAAACCTAGGTTTAGGGTCCTTTATATAGCCTAGGATTCACGAATCTAGCTCCAAAATCAGTCCACGTTCAGAAAGAGGTATTTTCCCAGATCTGTGCAGGGGGTTGACCCTTCTACTATGGTGTCGACCCCGGGATCGACCCTAAAGAGCCTGGGTCGACCCAGCAGGGTCTCGAGTCGACCCCAAACGGTCGACCCTTCCGCCCAAAACGTGCGCCTGATTCGAATTTTGCTGATTTTTGAATTTCTTTGAATTATATATATATGTGTGTGTGTATATATATATTTCTTATATGCATACAAAATTCAAACCTTAATAACTTCTGCAACGAAGTCTGTTTTACGCAAACTTGGTGTCCATCTTGACCTAATTTTTTAGACGGACGCAATGGCGCGGTCCATTTTACTTAGTTCTGAATATTTAATTAAGTTTTCCTTAATTTATAGTTAACAACTTATTTCAAATTAAGTATTCTTTAATTTATCATCTTTAGTGTCGTTAAAATTACGGGGTGTTACAGAAATTTTTAGGTCGTTGTAAAAAAGAGGAGAATGGGTTCGGGTGTTGCCACGCTAGGTGGGTTTGTTTCAGAATGAGGAAAGATGTGCAAAATTTTTGTTCATGGTTTCATAAACCAAACAAAAGGAACAAAGTGAAGAAGAAAAAAACAAAAAGGCATGGGTTCATTTAGAATTTGTTCACGAATTTTCCAATTTTATATATATTTCGACGCGACTAAAAAAATTAGATTAAAGAGAAATAATATTTGTAAATCAATGTATTACCTGAAGATGTAGATCTACAAATAAGAATTTAGAAGGGAAAGAGAACGAATAATCTTTTCTCAGTAAAAGAGGTAAGCAATATATAAAGAGGAACCACCGTGTAAATACTTTCTTAAGTCTTTCAAATTTATCCTTCTTTTAATGTCAATAAATGGCTTTTCAAATTTATTCCCCTTTTAATGTCAATCAATGGCTTTTCAAATTTATCCCCTTTTTAACGTTAATTAATTACCTCAATTACCAAATTAACGCGCTGATGTATCATTAGATTTTCATGAAGTTAAGTTTTATTAGGCATGATATAATTAAATTTTAAACGTTAACAAAGCTACTTACCTCCCGCTAAATCAATTTTCAAATGCGAACGTTAACGGATTTTAACATAATAAAAATGTACATACATTTATAATTTCGATTTGCATTGGAAAATAAAAATTTCCTATAACCCAAGCATTCATTTTTAGTATTTAATAGTTCTATGTCTGACAAACTTGACAACCATAATTTCCACATATTACACATTTCAAAATATCATCATAACATATCATATTTTAATATTAAAATTTATTTAATTTCTATAATTCAAATTCATCACAATTTGCATAAAAAAATAAATCACGTAAAGTTACGGGATGTTACAGGCTCCCTAACATACACGAATAGCCTGTGTCAGCCATGACATTCGGGGATATCAGTCCTGAACTGTAACAACCCGATATTTTTAACAATTTTAATTCCAATTTAATCGAATTTTTATTCTGAAAATATTCTATGGTTTTTCATATCGGGAATTTGTAATACGTATAGTATGACGTAGCAGTTGTGAAAATTTCATCGGAAAAGTTGAATGTTTGTCGGTCGCATAATTTTAAGTGTAAAGTTGTGCATAACAGTTCAAAGTTTAGCGATTTTAAAATCTCTTCGAAACTAGTTCGGAGAAACATGAAATATATTATATTCATTATCTCGAATCCGACGGCAAAGTTCATTTTGCAAAAGTCGGAAGTTTTGACTTCCGTTTAATTATTTTCCTCTCCGAATTTTAAGTTTAAAAGGGTTCGTAATGCGTTTTTGAATGAAGCATGCTGACACTGCAAACTATATATCATCGTGTCTGTCTCGTCGTACTGATTTCTACAATATATTCATTTGCCAGTTTTGGTGTTCGGTTCGTGCTGAAATTGTGAAAAGGCTTGCACAGTTCATTTTTGAAACAGAGCCGTTTGAGTTCGAAGTGTCCCTATTCGGGTCTTGCATATTTTTCTAGTTATCTTGGATCTGCAAAACCCGTATTTTTATTTTATTAAACTATCCATTCCTTTTTTGTTCATTTCCAAAGACATGCATGCATGAACGCATGAGAATAACTTGCTACTGTTCTTCTTTTGCTTGTCCATTTTCCTATTACATGGCAGCATGCGTTTTGTGATTTTGTCCATTTCCCAAAAACCCATCATTCCTTTATGATTTCCAATGTCGTTTTATTTTCTTTACTTTCCGAGGTTAGCAAGAAATTAATTTTTCGATTGGAAACTTTAGAAAATGCGCATAGGATTCTTCCCCATCCTTTCAGTTTATTCACGAATCCCTTACAATTCCCTTTTTCTTCTCTGCATGTCTCCTCTTTCGCTTCACATCCTTCATCTCTAAAACAAAAAAACATATATAATTTAGCATTGCAAATCACGTAACCTTCATGTCCACGCAAAGTCTTTCTTCTAAGCCATCTCTACATTTTTTTATCAAATGAAAAAGCCTCCCCCCATAAAAAAGAAAGAAGAAGAGATATTTGCATGCTCTAAAACTTGTGACCGCCTTCCTTCCCTCAAAGCCATCACCACCTACGAGATCCGCGCCTTCCATCGAACCACCCAGCACCTTCTTATACCCCGCAATCTATGACGTCTGAGCTTCCATTCCCGACTACTCCAACCAAACCCATGTCCTATGCGTGCATGTGGGAGATGTGTGTGCATTGCTATGTTGAGTTACTATTGGGTCGCGCTGTGTATGATGTTGTGTGCGTGGGTTTTCAAAACTCTTGCCGGTTGTTTCTATATCTTTGTTCAAAAAGGAAGATCTTATCTTGCTTTTTTTATAAACCTTGCTGTGTTAAATCTTTCTTTTAAAAAATTTCCTAATCTCGTTTTTATGTTTTCTTGTGTTTGGTTGGTATGTGCACTTTTGCTACTTGCGTTGTCTTTTTATTAAAAAAAACTTTTGTTTTGTTTTATGTGCGCATGTTCGTATTATGTGTATGTTTTCTTATGTGCATATGTATTGCATTGGCGTGCGTTGTGGCGTGCATGACCAACCTTACTTTCCCCTTCCCTTTGCATATCTATTAAAAAAATTCAAGTCGTAGTCATGTGTCATTCATTCTTGAGTCTTGTTTGGTTTGCCACAGTTGTGCCTGGATATCGTCGTTGCAATTCTGTGTCAATCTGTTTGCCGTCTCCATTCGGTGCCACGAATGGTGAGTTTATCTCACACTTAACTTACATTGTTTTATGGATGTTAGATCAGCACAAAAGAACTGTTATGAAATGCATAGGATTGTTAGTAGAAATTGTTTGTTTAATATGTACACTTTCATATATGACACGATATTCATATGACACGTAGGTGCACTGATGATGTGGTTGATGCTATATAATGATTTGTTTATGTTATTGATATCCCTAGTTTTGAAAAAATCACCAAGGGTTGAAATGATACATGTTGTATATGACGTAGTTGTATACACAATTATATGATTTTTGTTTGATGATAACAACCAAATATATATTATTGTAAATGTGTTTGTAATTGTACTGTTTCATATACTACACAACAGACATGAATATAATATTTCTATTTAAATAAAATACAACTGTATAGAAATTTAAATATTCACACAGTATTTTATTTGAATAGAGTATTTTATTTCAATATCAAACAATATTAATTTTATACTCCACTATTTGTACATCTTTATATTACATTTCATATCATATCAGATTTCATATACACATCTCCTCACTACAGAATCACTCAGTCACTCATTTTATATACATACTTTCTCACATATACAAATTGACACTTATATACATTGTTTTCTTGTCTTCAATATTCTATCTTCACAGCTCACTGTCAGTCCAGTCATTCATACCTGTCATATACAGAAACACACACAGTATCTGGAACAAAAATAATTTCATATTCTAGTAGATATAATTTTTAATTTTAAAATTTTTATTTGTCTCAGATTTCTGGTGTGTTTCTCATCATCTTTCATGACTTGATCTGATTTGTATATATTTCTAGTACCCTCCAATAAGCCTTAACATACCACACTGGTTTGCTGGTCGGAACCAGCGTCATATCTAGCTGATTTTAAATAGCCACAACACAATGCAATAGTCTGCTGATATATAAATTACACATGCACGATATATGTATACACACACTGCTGTGTATATATACACATATATAAATATACATGTGAATATAGTTTAGGCATGCTCAAAGCAAAAGTGAACTGCCAAAATAATCAAGGCTAGCAATAACATTATTCTTAGCAAATGATCAACATCTCAATATAGTCAAGCAGCATCATCTATTTGTGTAAACATGGGTGGACACAACAAAATTGGGATGTACACATGCTTCAAATCAACATGTGCAGCAATGGTTCAACATGCTTCAAAGTATGGCAAAAGAGTGTATGATCAAGCATGTTCATGACACAATGAAGTGGCCAAGCATATATGGACAGTGCACAATACAAATGTACAACAGCAAATAACTCGGCACAAGTAAAGTGCATGTAGACATCATAATGGTGCAGCTACATGAAGCAAGTGATGCAACAAAAACAATGTCAAGTAAGCATGGTTCTACATGAATAATGATACAGCAAATTGATGTATGCAAGTACCAAATAAAGCCACTCGACAGTGGTACAAGACCATGGGACGGTTCTTACTTGTCACGGTCGAGTCTACAAGTGGATGAATACACCAGGCCAGCAAGTTTACAAGTAAACAAGTCTAGAGCATGTGTTGGCAAGAAATTTTAATAATGCATGGTCCAATAAAGCAAGTGTGAATGCAAACAGAGTGTGCACATGTCTACAAGTTGTAAAAGCAGCTGGTGTACACAGCATAGTAGTGAAGCATTTGGATGGTGATCAAGTTCAGCAAATATTCACAAGAGCCAACATATATGAAGCAACATACATGTTCAAAGACATAGCATTAACAAGGATAACAGCAGCATAGAGACGTGGACAAACTAGAGTGGATGAACTGTTCAGAAATCAGTGGGATACAAGAAGCTAGTTCATACAAAATGATACATGTTGTAACATCATGAATATAAGCATGGTACAAAGAATCAGATGTGAAGTTCAAGAGCAGAATGGTTTACATGATATACACAGTGCAAATGGGACAATAACAAGTCGAGCAGTGTAACTATGATGGCTTCAGCTTGTCTCAAATTTAGCGTAATCCTATAAATTGTTTTGACAAAAATCTCCTCTTGCAAAATCACAGGAACACATCATTTCTGAGCACTTAATTTTTTTTTTTGAAATCAATTTTATATGGAAAGAAAACATTTTGACAATCAAGCATTTTCGGCACGTATGAAATCACTCATGGCAACATATCATATAGTAACAAACAAGGGTAAAAATTCAGGAGTTGATTTCCAAAAAATACACAGGAATTATGGACAAGGCATTTAAATGGGCAAGTGGTTCTAGACATTCCAGAAATGATTCAATTAGGCATTGATTTCACAGAAAAACAACAGAAAATCAGCATGTGTCATGAATGATTCAGATATAGCATGCACAGATTTATTTCCAGAATTATTAAAGCTAAGAGTTTTATTTTCCAAAAGGGAAAATTCCTTTTTCAATTAAGGAATCCTTTTAAACCGAGATTTTCATAAGGGATAGTTCAGCTGTAAATCACACAAGCTATTCAAATCCAAGGGATCTTTTTTAATTCGAGAATGTCAAAACGGAAAAGCAACCAAATCAGATCGAATTTTATTTTCGAAATCTATAAATAACACCATATTATCACAGGCTTTATCATCGAAAAACACAAGAAAAAAAATTCAAGAGTAGATTTCAAAATCAATCAAATTACTCATAGTTTTTCGATCGAAGAAATTCCTAAATCGTAGACAAAGTAAGCCACAGTGTTTCGAGCTTCGGAGATCATCCAGTTCAAGCCATCGATTTATTTGGGGATTCAAGAAGAAAAACCCTAGAAGTTTTTCCCAACGACGCCGCCATTTTCATTCTCTGGAATACAAGAGAATCAGGTAAATAGAATGAGTGTGGGTCGGATGTGAACAAGTGGGCTTGGCCTATTTACTTGAAGGGGAGATTTAATATTTGTTTTATTTTACTAGGGTTTTCTTTGTTTTTAGTTTAATTTTTTGTGTTGTATTTTTTGTTTTGAATTGTAAATCGTCTGAACAGTTACTAGTTCTGTAAAATCTAGAAAACCAATTAGGGTATTAACTGGTAGTTTACTAGAGTAGGTAAAAACTAGGATTACTAGTTACAGAGTTGTAATCAGGGGAAATCTGATCTAGGGGTTTAGATCAGTCTAGGGTTTTGAGCGTAGGATTAGAATAGGAGTGAGGGGTTCGCGAGTTTACATGGTCTTGTAAGCAGGATCTGTTCTATTACCTAGTAGAAATCTTAGGAATGCAGCGGTAGGCAGGATTTTGCCGAAGCTGCGTATATCTTGTGTCATTTACCTTTCTGCATCTATGTTCTGCTGTATTCTATGATCTGATATTTTTAATATCTCGCTTAATTTAAATAAACCCTATTCACCCCCTCTAGGATTAATCTAGATCCAACTATACAAACCCGAACGGACATTAGATTCGGAAAAATCATTATAGGTTGAATGATAAACCTGAACGATACTAAATTTGGGATCGCGGGTTGAAATGGTAAATCCGTAGAAATTTTAATTTTGCGGATTGAAGCGATAAATATCTGTATCACTTTATCATAGGGTAGAAAACCATATACGGACACCGTTGGTCATGTTTTCGAAATATAGTGATTTGAAAATTTTAATTTAAAATAATAATTTAAGATTTATAATTTTATATTTATATTTTAAGATTTTTAACTTATATTTTGTAAATTTTAAATTATATGTTTTAAAATGATTTTATGAGCAAAAATGGATTTAAATACTTATTTAAGATTTTACTTATAATTTTATTTATTTTAAACCATATAATTTAATCATATAAGTATTTTAAGATTTTATATTATAATAAATATTTCTTTTAAACCTATTTCTATATTATTTTAAACTTATGTATGTTTATAATCTATTTTTCTAATTAATTTTAGAATTTTATAAACTTATATATATTTTCAAGTTAAATTTTCTTTTATATATATATATATATTATACAAACTTTAATAATAAAATAAAGGTAAATAAGTTTAGATTTCACGATTTGAGTTCAAGATTTAAATTTATATAACAACATTGATTTAATGATTGAACTTATGAATTTGAATTCGAATCATTATAAACTTTTAAGAGATGAACTTGAATTCTGAAATTGTTTTTGAAATTGAATTTCCAAATTAAGGAATGAATTTGATTTTAAATCAACTGATCTGAATCTGAATGGTTTAAATATTGAATGAAATAAACTTGAAATTGAGGAAATTGACGTTTAATTTGGATTTATAACTGATATGAATTGAATTCGATTTTAGAAGACCGAAATGTGAATTTGTATATATAAAGTTTATATTTGGAATTGATCTTATAATCCTTTGGTTTAAATTATGAAATTGTTAAATCAAATTTATAAGAATGGTTTTAAATCGTATGGTTCGAATTTATGAATAATGATTTCAAATTGTGCGACTTGAATTGTATAATATGACAAAAATTGTTTGAAAATGAAATATAAGGTTTATTTTAGAAAGGAAATATAAGGTTTTAATGCAAATCTAAGTAATGAATTTGAATTTTACGACTTGAGTTATAAAATATGATGTCACTGTGGAAATTGAAATATGTGATTTGTTGTGAATTATATAAATCAAAATAGAAGGTTTTCACTTGGATCGTATATTTTGAATTTGAAAAAAACGTTGGATTATATGAATCGGCTTAAAGGAATTCTTATGAAGGTAAAATTGAATCAATGAAATTGTTTGAATCGGATTTTGAACAAATATAAATCTAACCAAATTATTCTCGAAGTTAAATATTTTGGTATCGATTTAAATGAAATTTAGACCTTTAAAAGTTATGATTCAAATATAAGTCGATTTTGGATTTGAAATTCGTTATGCGAATACTTTCAAAAATTATAATAGAAGTTAAATGTCATAGTATTAATTTATACTATATTTGAGATCTTTACGATATGGTTTCTAAATCGAGTTGATTTAAGCGACCTGCATTGTTTTCAAATTTAAATATAATTGAAGTTAGATATTTAATTTTGATTTCAAATTCAAATCTGAGATTTCGTACAAATATTTTATAAAGTGGTTTATAAAATAATGACCATGGTGTGAAAAATGTAAATGTTTGGTTGTTAAAGAGACCGGGATCGGCTATTGTCATACTCTCTGCCAATACCGAAAACCACTTTAACAACTGTGTACATGGGGAGATCCAGAATGAAGGGGATGGTTTGGCGAACGACTCTTTTTTCATATTCGTATTAATTACGAGACCCTGACTACCTTGAGTCAGCTTGATGTGACTAAAATAGGAGCCACGTTGAGACCAAGTGAGGTCATACCTCCTATCGAGCGCACTTCTTCAATACCATTCTATTACTTTTGTGATGTGTTTGGTGGCCACCCTCCGATTTGATATGGGAGTGTGCTTCGAGGTGGGCGGTAGTGGGTGTTATGCGTTACCACCAGTCCGGATTTGAAAATGGTGATCCACCCTGGCATTCCTTGAGTGTTTTGTCACATGCCATACACGATCCCACAACGACTTTGTTTTGTACTATTTTATATGGAGTGCCCTCTGATAGCCCTCCAGTTTACGGAGGAATTACGAAATTGTATATAATATTGGAATATATAAACGGTGTAAGGGTAATAATGGTAATCCCGCTTACGCTATTTTGATACTTTACTTTACTGATAGACACTATCATATATAGCTATGCAGTTAAAGTGCTCAGCGGATCCAATGCGGCAGAGTTGCAAAAAGTTGTAGCGGGGATAAAGCGTGGAAATAGCGGGATATAGCGGATGAGCCTAAAATAGCATATAAAACTAGTATTTTATACTTTTACAAACATATAAATGATAAATAAATGGAAAATTAACATTTAACTTAATTATAGTTAGTACGTTCTATATTTTATATAAAAGCATATGCAAATATATGTAAATAAATGTAAACTTTTACTTAGCATGATTATTTTTAATAGAATATTGTAGTATTTTCTATTCTAAGAAATGTTTGTTAAAAAATTATATTAAAAAAGCTAATGTTACAATTTTATAATGTATAAATATCACTTTCAAATTCATTTATTTTATAGAAGATATAGTAGAAATAGTGGAATATAGCTTAAATAATAGAATATATTGGGAATATCAGAATATAGCAGGGCTTAAAATAGAGAGGCTATTTCAGAGGCTATTTGAAAATTGCGTAGAGGAAGAAATCCGCTACACGATATAGCGGGGATATGGCGGGGTAATAACGGGGCATAAACTACACAGGTATATAACGTATTATACTATAAACTATTAGTTTGACGGATCCTTAGAGGATGGTGATCCCAAACATCCTTTAAGTTACTAACTGCATTTCATCGAATATTTCAATTGAATTGATTTACTTCCATGAGATTGTTAGTTCTGATCCGAGTGGTTTCGTTTTTCATTATTGCTCGGGTCAGATCTGGTATTACAGTTTTCGAGATTCATCCTTGGAGTTGAAGCTTATATCGGGTTTCACTCGCCCGTGTCTACCTATTTAGTTGTTCCAATTCAGTTGTTTCTGACCGTTCCAGTTCCACGCTGTTATCATTTATCTATGTATTAGAAAATTCATTGTATTTGACTTCCGTTGTATTATTTATGTAAACTCTGACGTAAAATTTATTTAGTAGCTTCATGAACTACTATTTTGTATTTTCCACTGCGAGATATTACATTGCTCTGTATCTGTGCCTGTGATTATGTGATTTATTATATTTTCCCCATAAGCTAATAAAAATCTGTCGTTTTAAACGGTTCGAGTTGACATGTTTTGTCGATTCGGCACGGTCAAAATGGCGGGTCGTTACACGAACTCTTCAACTTTAAAAGACACAATCCTATCCATCGGTGTTACAACATCTTATTATGCCCCATCGGACCCATGCATGCTCATGACTACACCGGAATGCTCCCGAACCCACCTCTAGAATTTGAACCTCTTACAACCATCCATCAGTAAAGTGTGCCATAGTCTTTACCTAGTGCAAGACTCTTTTAATAACATGAGGGTACTGATTGATATGGGTTCCCGACAAACAACAGATTGACACAAGCCACCCCTTAGGCTTGGACCCCAAACTAGGATTTTAAGAGTCCCCCCAAATATAACAATTATATGATTTTTGTTTAATGATAACAAACATATATATATATTATTATTAATGTGTTTGCAATTGTAGTATTCTACTACATCACAGACATAATTAATATTTATATTTAAATAGAATACTACTGCACAAGAATTTAAACATTCAAACAGTCTTTTTTTTAAATATAATATTTTATTTCAACATTATAATAGTACATATTTCACAACTCTACTATTGTACATCTTCGTAATTCAATTCAGTCAACTTCTTTTATTACATTATTATCTCCTCACAGCATTTCTCTCTGTCACTCAGTTGTACAAATACATTCAGATACACTAAGCTCACTCATATACATCCATTCACTCACGGACACTCACTTCTGGGCTTCAACCTGTCTTCACAGTCAATCCAGTCACTTGCTTACCTGCATAGGAACACACACAGTAAACCAAAACAAAATAATTTTAAATTCTAGCAGATATAATTTTATTTTGAAATTTATTTGCCTCAGAATTTTGGTGTGTTTCTCATCATATTCCATGCCTTGATCTATTATGCATATTCATCCATTTGTATCTAGACAGCTTGTGATATTCAGAGTGATTCACTGTAAAAGACAGTGTCTCTAATACTCACACACACATAAACACACAAACACACACAATATATATATTCTGCACACACACAATACATGTATACATATATCTGTGTATGTATATACACATATTTTCTGCACGGGCAATTTAGTCAAACACTGAAACAGCCAGGGACAACTATATTGAGAATGAAATGTTTCAGTTGAAGCTTGACAGCACTTTCATGCTGCAAGTATCCATTAACACATAGGTGCAACAAATCAGTTTCAACACAGCACACACACACACACACACATATATATATATATACACACACACAAGTTTGTGTATATACACATGGTTTAGGAAAATCTCGAGCACAATGGCATACATGCAAATGGATTAGACCAGACTTAACAAAAGGTTCAGCCCAGGTATAAAGTGAAGCAGGTCAATATTGATCAAGTCCAAATACAATCGACTAAACATTGGTCAAGAATGCACCAGTTTCGGTTTAATGGTCAGTTCAAGAATTATTCAAATGTACAAGTGTACACTACATATAACTAAGGTGAAACAAGAATAAACTAGAAATGCTAAGATAACAAAATGCAACAACTCAAAACAAAGCAACAACTAAAAAATGATGAAATACTTATGGTCAACAAAACACAAGCCAAAGTGAATCAAGAAAAAGAAAAATGACACATGTGTGCATGTTGTCTCATCATCTAGTCAAAAGAAGAAGTGCATGGCACATTGAATCAGTTCAACAAATGCAAATAGGTGCAAACAGTATCACACAAGTACACATGCAAATGCAACAAGCCAATGGAGAATGACAAGGGGATCAGTATACATGTAATGGAAGATAAGCACATGTACAAGCAATTCAGGGAAGTGGACAAGACACAAATGGTGCAAGTACTACAAACAGGTTCAGTCCAAGAGAAATAGCAACAGGGCACAAGACAGTTTTTGTGTGTACTCAATGACAAAACTGGGATGAGCAACACCCAAAGAAAAATACACAAGGCAGTGCATACATGAACAAGGCAGATGCAAAATTCCAGTGACAAGTTTAAGGAAAGCATGTAAAGGGTCATAGCCATTCATATACATGGTAGCATAGTTATGCATGCCATTGAAAATGGATGGCACTGTAAGAAAGAGTGCACAAAACAGAAATGCACATCTGGCAGAATAAAGGTGAAATTGGAAGTGATATACATATATACACAACTGTGTGTGTGTGTGCATGTGTGCGTGTGTGTATGTATATGTATATGTATATACTCTGCACATATATATTCATGGACGTGCCAAGTCAAGAAAGTATTCGAGGGCAGATAACAAATGATGGAGCTAATGTGAAATTGCATGGTACATATGTACATGCAACAGTTTTCAAAATGAACAAGCACAAATAAATGAATATAAATCAACATGTTGAAGACCAGAATGCATGGACAAGCAATTACATGGAAGAGCATGAATACTTGTATGCAACAACATCAATATGTAGACACACACACACACACACACACACATATATATATATATATATGTTCCAAACGAATATACTGCCAAGCCATATATATATGTTCCAATGAATATACTGCCAAGCCACAACAAGGAATGTAAGTGCCAATGCAAGCAAGTACAATTCGAATGGTCTTCAAAATAGAATTTTTTAATTTACTGTTTTTCAAATATCTGCATGAAAAGCATGCGTAAACTGGGAAAGTTTATATTGCATGTTTATCACTTCTGATTTACAGTTTGGGCAAGAATCATTCATTTTAAATCTCGGCATCTTTTATTTTTGGCAAATAAAATCATTCCAATATTCCAGGTTAACAATCGCACAAGAAAATCACATATGAATAGTTTGGTAAGAAAAATATTCGAACTACTTCTTGAAATCAACAAGATATTCATGATATGTATTTAAAGAATTCAATCACTGATTCATGGCAACAATTCAAGCAAGTTAATCGTGCCAGCCATCAAAGCCGTGGAAACAAAAAGGGAAACCCACGCAACAAGTCAGTCAAAATCAACTCAAGGAAATCAGAGAGTTTATAGGTTCGAATTACCTATATACTAACACCAATTCATCACAGGACTTTTTTTATCGAAAACCAAAAGCAACAATTTGAGAGAAAAAAATAAATTAAATCAGATTACTCACCTTTTCGATCGTGAGCTCCAAATCAATCGGCCAAGAAGAACAATGTTCGAAGATCATCAGAGAACAATCTCAGAAAAGCAATTGAAGTCGCAATTTGGACAAAGGCACGAGAAACCCTAATGGCAGTAGGTTCGGCCATTAAAGAAATAAAGGGAACAAATATGTTTAAGTGTTGGCCGACCATTTTATTCTTTACATAAGGGGGTTTTCTTTTTGTTTTTTACTGTATTGTTTTTTTATATTTTCTTTTGTAACCGATCTACATGGTTTTCTAGTTTGTTTGTAAAACTAAAGTTTTTCTAGTTTGTCTGTAAAACTAGGGGTTTACTAGATTGTCTATAAAACTAAGGGTTTACTAACTACAGGATTTATAGTTAGGGTTTATGAGTTACGGGTTTGTAATTTGGGGAAAATCTGATCTTGGGGATAAAGATCAGTCCAGGGTTTCGAGCATAAGATTAGAGGAGCAGGGTTTGCGAGTTTATAGGGTTTTGTAATCGGGATCTATTTTAATACCTAGTAGAAATCTTGAGGATGCAGCAGTAGGTAGGGTTTGCTAAAGCTAGGTAAAATCTGTGTTATGTATTTTATGCATTTATTTTCTCTATTGCAATCTATGTTGTGATATTTTAAAATATCTCGTAAAAATACAATAAACCCTATTCACCTCCCCCCCTACGAGGGTTAATCTAGATCCAAGAAATGGTATCAAAACAAGTATTTCATTAACTATAGAGTCATGGTGTTCCCTAGTTGTCAACCCAGTGAGAGTCAGTCTAGTCGTATTCCAACTATTTTTAATGGTACATATTTTTTAAATTGGAAATCATAAATGGAATCCTATTTGAAATCTGTTAATATTAAATGTTGGAATATTGTTCTTAATAGGCATGACGTGGTAAATAGGAATGACAATGGAATTAATTCTCGTGCTACACATATTTTATATTCTTATATTAATGACATCAAATATAAGCATATTTCCCACTGTTTGACTGCATAGGAAATCTAGAATACTCTCAATACGAAGTATGGAAGAAAAACAACTACTCAAAACCTCAGAAAGCCAACTCAGATTAGATCTATGCTTAAAAGGAGAGACATATAATGATTTTGATGGAGACTCAACAGACGATGAGACATGAAATTTCTCTTATGAAGATTTAATTCATATGTGTACCGATTTAACTAAATCTGTTGATAAAATCCAATTGAAAAACATATATCTAAAATCTTAAAATCATGGGTTGACCAGCAAAATTAATGATGTGGAATTAAAACTTGAATGCTATATAAATTATCCAAACTCTGATTGCAAAAATTGTTTACATTTGAAAAACAATCTTATTCATCTCAACAAAAATATTGAAAAGCTTATGAATGAAATTCTGATCTTAAAAGAGAACAAGATTGAGCTTGTAAACACATACAATTTTTTGCAAAAGGAATTGGATAATTTTAAGACATCTGAAAATTTCGAACTTGAAATTCTTGAAAAAGAAAATTTGGTGAAAACTGAATCTATTTTGAAAGAGCTTGAAAACGAGATTGAAAAATACAAGAATTTTGAAAAACTTGAATTTAAAAAACAAAAACACTTTGAATTTGAAATTCCTGAGGCTCAAGCCAAAATAAAATTACTTGAAAATGAAAATTTGGTTTTGAAACAATATGATGCTAAAAGGAAGATTACTTATAATCGTTGTTTTGATTTAATAAAAGAAAACAGGGATCTCAAATCCAAAATTCAACATCTTGATTCAACTTTGGATAAATTTTCTAATGGATAAAAATCGTTGAAATTTTGTTACAAAACCATATTTCTGTTGGAAATAAATGTGGTATTGGCTTTGGGAAAATTGATGTTTTTGAAAGATTGAATTCAAATGTTAAAAATCCTTCACATTGCTTTGGAAAAGATCGTTTTGAAAATTTGAACTCTGATAATTTCAAAGGATTTCTAAATCATAAACAAGATGAGAATTTGTTGTGTAACAATCCATTTAAACAAGCTTGGATCCCAGAAAGAAATATAACAATTTTGACAAATTCAAACAGATTTAGGTTCCTAAGAGTACAAAGGTAAATTCGAGTGGGTTGTTGTACAAACAAGTTTGGGTACTAAATTGTGTGGAAGAAATTGTGAGTGGTTTTACAAATTTTGTTAGACCACCCAATCCTATAAACAGTTAGGTACCAAAGATGGTTGAGGAACTGCTTTGCAAAAAAGAAATTGAATTCAAGTTGTTCCAAATTTCTGAATTATTCAGAGTTCCTTGGCCAAGATTGTTGAGTTAGAGAGTCCACGGTGTCTTTTGAAAATTCAGGTATGATCTCTAAACTCATTTTTTTATTCCCTTTTTTGTTTATTCTTCCTCACTATTCCCTTTCTATTTTTTTTCTTCATTCTGATTTATTTTTTCACCACCACATTTTCTTTTATTTCTTGAGCTTCCTAACTTCAAGTTGCCGAATTCTTGATCTTCTGAAAATTTGCTTCATTTATATAAAACTCATGTTTAAACGATTTCCAGATCTTGAATTCAAATTGTAAATATTTGCAATTGTTTTAAAGTTTATTTTTTTCGGATTCCTAATAGTGCTAAAGCATTCTTATCATATCTTGAACACTGTTAATTTGAATTCTAAATTCATGAAGATTTCAAAAATTGATGAAATTTCACACGCCTCTGCTATTTTGAGTTTCTTTTAATTCAATTTGGAAAGGCTTGAAAAATTATACTCATTATAGCACACTAATTTTCAGTTGTGAAAATTTCATTGGTTTTTTTATTGGCTTGGTTATTCTGAATTGAAAATCTTTTGGCATAGATTTCTGTGTTGCATCTTGAAATTCATTTTTTAATTCATGATCTTTTGGGTTGAATATTTGACTGTTTGAAATCATATGAAATTTTTTATTTCTTAAATTTCGCACACTTCTTGGATTTGAAATTAATAATCTTGTGTGATTGATTCATTGAATCTCGAAATTTGCACATTTCTTCAAGTGATTTCAATTGAACTGCTTTTAACATTGGATCATGAACCATCTCTTGTGCATGGTACAAATGTTTCGAAAATTCTCATGTAAATCTTGTTCTGAAATTGAATGACTACTGTTCTAATAAAAAAGGTCTGAATTGTTAGATTTATCTGCTTGGGCTTGATGATTTAAACTGAAAATTCTGCGCTTTGTTTCTATAGACCACTATGGACAGTTAGGACCCCCAAGTGATAACAGCCTTAGATGCTTTGTAAATTTGTCAATCATTTGGTTGAATCTTAAATCTTAGTTTTATCTTGTATATATCTTTTAAATCCCTCTTGTAATTGATTTTTTCAATTTTAAAATCATTTATTGATTACTTATTCAGAAATTCAAATCATTGACCATATTGAACTGTATTTAGAACTCATCAAAATTACTATCAGATTTTTGAAATTGTGATGAGTTGTGACTATAGTATATTTAAAAACAAGAGGAAATTTTATTTAAATTTTCATGATGATTGAACAGTTCTTATAATATCTTTGAATTAGCACTTATTTCACAACCATCTTCTTTTTCTATCATCATTCTGTCACCCATCGTGATTTTATATCAATGTGGAGAGTTTAAATTTTTTGTTAAAAAAAATCGCCTTAAATATACAGTGTCAAAATATGTGATGGAAATGTGACTTTATTATTTTTTCAGAAAAAGTGATAATTGAAAATTTTCAAAGATCCAAATAAAATTGAGCATATTTCATAATATGATTAATTTAGAAATTTATTTCACAACCATCTCTATGCCTACCATATTTCTATCATCCATTTTGATTTTATATACTGAGGATATTTTGTATAATAAGTATTTCTCCAACCTAATTTAAAAATCCAAGATCTAATCATGCATGGTTATGAGATTACTTATAATTTAAGTTGCGACTGACCCCATTTAAAAACCCAAGATCTAGTTATGCGTGGTTAGTGTGCTCTTAAAATAAAAGGAAAACGAAATATATATATATGAAATCTTCCTTGGTGTGTAAAAACCATCCTATGAATCCATTTTCTAATTTGTGAAATATGTTAATATTTTATGATATAGTATGATTTGTTGATTGATAATCATTGGGATTTGATATTAATTCGATTTTATCACTTGATTTGAATTTATAACCGTAATCCAAATACATCACTGTTTTACACTCATTTTCTAAAAAAATTGCTTTGAAAATAATTGGAATCCATATGTTTCTTAAAACTCTCTGTAACGACCTGAACTTCCCCGTGAAGGAAAGAACAGATTGAGTTGAGAACAACACACATCGGAACACAAACAGAGGAACATTTCATTGCTTATTGCAACAATTTACATCAGAGTACAAGAATATACAGAGTATGAAGAAATAATATACATTTGATAAATATCAGAGATTTACATATTACAATGCAGCGGAAAATACTACAAAACACAACTGAAAGAGATAAACAGATATAGAGCTTTCTGAATATCATTCTAGCTGTAAACAAGGATCCTGTGAGTATAAATCTGCAAAACCAAAACTACTAACTGTCCGTGTGGAAAATAGGGGAACCTAGAGTTTAGGTTAAAACAACAAACTCCAGGTCAGTCATGTGACTGGTGTGAGAACTAAAACAGCTATTTAAAACTTTACTTTAAAATCAGATATATCAAGGGACCACGCCGTATAACACGGAACGGGTTTCCTCCCAAGAACACCAGCGCATATAACAAAACAGCGCAATATTTTTTTTAAAAATGAAGCTATTATAAGACTCAGGTCCCATCACACAATGCAATACAAGCCGGAGGATAGAGTTTTATC
Source organism: Allium sativum (assembly GCA_030737875.1). Taxonomy (NCBI): domain Eukaryota; kingdom Viridiplantae; phylum Streptophyta; class Magnoliopsida; order Asparagales; family Amaryllidaceae; genus Allium; species Allium sativum. Next base: position 369,624,223 of record CM060920.1, read on the forward strand.
TTATAATAGCCAAACATGCTTGGTACGTTTAAAACAAATCATTTTGATACTATTATAGTGTAAAGTGTATGAAAACAACTTCAAATATAAATGTATCAATCATAGACGGCATAGTGCCCCATCCCACTATGTCGCCATACTAGGCTCTACAAATAAAACCGAAATGTCACTTATTGGAAATTGGATTTCCGTCTGTGAACCAAGGCGAGGGATCGTCCTTACCGCTTCGAGACGCTCTAGGACGTGTCTCAGGAAAGTACTCAGTCAAGGCTTTGGATCGTCAAGGCCAGTCCACTCGATGTGGATTAAAATGCCTGAACCATGCGTTTCCCCACCCTATGGGGCGTAAATATGGTCTGTATAAAGACCATACCATCCATCGGCCCCACAGTGCCGATATATGCAAGGCGCCTGGCTATCCATCATCCACATAAGTAAAATGTCTGGGCATGCAAAACCCAGACACCACTTCTAGCTAAAAGGAAACGCATGTCCTCCCTGATGCCCTCTCCTGTTTCTAGTTCACACCGGGGTGTGAGGCTCGCAAATTAACACTATACACAAAGCTATGCTATATTAAAGCCGTGCTTTGATCATCAACCACAAGACTTTGCTTTTCAATAGAAGCCTTAACTATTTGCATCTCAGTATGCCACACAGGCAATTCACGCTATGCAACCGATGTCTATCAATCAAACAGAATGAAATCCGATGTCAAACACACATCCATTTACAAGTTCGTTCTGGGTCTGAACGAAACCGGAGGCACCTTATTCATCGTCCCATATGTCCAATACAGGAGAGAGGTCCTCGCGTATCCGGTTGATCTCCAAGTACGTCTGGACGATCACCACTTATTACCTCGTCTTGGGTGTACCGCCCAATCAAGACATCGGTAATCATCCAAACGATGTGAAGACCTCCAGTCTTCAACCACCGTCTTCATCTTCGACTCATCGCCAATTCAGTTATTCAGAATGGGAAAAACCCGGTCTTTCTGAATAACTCGCGTATATAATAAACAAGTGTTATAAAAACACAACATACGCCTCATTCCAATTATGTATATTCTTTTATTAAAATTTTCATATCCTTTGGGAAAGGTTCCCATTAATTTATCAAAGATAAATTCTTTAAATTTATTCTTTAATCTTCCTTCGAATATCAATTCAAACAAAATTATGGTTTATCCAAACTAGTCGGGATTAGCAAACCTTACCGAAGTAATCATTTGTTTAATTTCCCAATCCTGACCGATTCATCCCATGAAGCAAAACTAGTAATACTTCATATCTAACACCACGGTGTTATCGGTAAAGTTAATTACCATTTCACATTCAAATCTAATTAAAGATTTAACTATCGCTTGGAGTAAAACTGGTGCTACTCCATTCTCGATCATTTCCCAAATTTGATCATTTAAGTTATCACATTCTCTTTTTCAATCTAATTAAAGATTCATTAAAACTCCAATTCAGTTTTAATCTCAAAAATCATTACCTAATGATTATTCAAAGTTAAGAAATTAATCTTATATTTAACTGGGTTAAAGAACTATTGTCATTTAAAACACAGTTCACGATAAGCCAAAAATCCCATTCCATTAATTATGGAATCTTCATGGAAAACGGATCAATATATATATATATATAATCGATATAAACATCCATATCCAACCAATAATATAAATGGAATAACGACAAAGCCTATTAAATTCCATATATAGTAACAGTCTTCCTCCACAGAAGTTCACTTCGATTATTATCAAATCGAATTCCGTTCCATTCCAATCTATTTTATTAAACTGGAAAAAATTTCTTTGGAAATTTCCCCTAAATCTTAGTTAAAAGATTTAAAAATTCCAAATCATATTTCACTGTGAATCGGGTTAAAGAACGAATGTAGTTAAAAACACAGTTCACAATAAACCCAATTCACATTCCATTTCAATTCCAATTAAATGTTAATTAATTTGTAATTCTTCTTTAAATCTTAGTTAAAAGAGTTATTCTTTTCACATGGGGTTTCAGAATAGTGTTAATAAAGACACCATTCCATCAGTCTCTAACCGTAAATTAGTAAGAGAACAATTCCCTAAGTATTAATCCCGAAGGCCGAAACCAACATCAGATCAATACCCAGGAAACTATTTAACTTAGCTAATCTCCAGCTAGTTTCTAATCTCCTTAACTCCATTGGGTTTAAGAACAGTATTATTAACGATACCATTCACGACAAACCCAAAATCTCATTCCATTGTTGATCGGGTTAAAGAACAAGTGTTATCTAAAACACTGTTCACGATAAACCCAAAATCCCATTTGATATTAAATACAAGGCTCTGAATAGAAAATATATCGACTTATATTCAATATCAATTTCTGAACTCAACAAACATCGTATTGGAATAACGATATATATTGTTGGCCCGCTTTTTAGTCAAAGCAGTCACACATGGAATCTCTTCTCAACAATACACTCAAGCGTTGGGAATATCGTCAGAAGACATGAAGTGATTTGGTTGAACTCGCATCACAAACAAAGAATGGCCCGAAACTCCTACCAGATGACCTTTTTTGGGCCCGAAAACAGCGATTACGGAGCTAAGCTCCGTAACTCTTGTAGATCTCTGAATTAGCTTCAGTTTGAGCTTTGGTTTGGCTCAATCGGACTTACGGTTTGAAAGTTACGCCCGTTTCCGTGAACGCATGCAGAACCGGAAAGCTGGAATTTAGCATTGAATAAATCCTCGGATCGGATCGGGTAAATCGGTTCGGATCGGAATGAGGCATCCTGCCTTCACCAACTCATCATCCTCCCTCAACACTTAGATTTCGGCTCGGATCGGAGACTCCGGTTCGGATTGGGTGAAATGGAGCAATCCGACCCGCTTCACATCGGATCCTCACAAGAGCACAAAGTCTTCGGGTTGACGACACCAACTCGGTTCGGATCGGATAACCGAACCGACCCGCCTTACACACTGCACTGAAGTGCTTCCACTCTTCGGATCGAATACACCAAATCGGTTCGGATCGGAAGTCCGAACCGACCCGCCTTGCCCCAGATGTATAGCAACACGTCTCGCCTTCGGTTGGAATGCTCCGGATCGGTTCGGAAGGAAGAGGACCCGAACCGAACTGCTTCGACCTGCTGCTGCACTCCAACTTTGACCGCTTCTCAAGGAGTAACCGCCTCTACATTCATGGATCTGTCTCCACTTGGCAAAACCCGAACAGAGGACTTCTTCCACTGCTTCTCGAGATCAACTCCGGTCGTGACACGTGGCATATCCGAACCGGGTCACCCAGAGGCTCTTCTACGCCTATAAATACACCACAGCATGGCTATTTCAAGGGACTTTTGGAACTCTAACTCTCCATGGCTTCAACTATGGTTCTTCGCAAGGCTATTGCATAACCTAGAAGTCGAATTCCACATTACAACACGAGGATTTCGTGTATAATCTCCCCTTTAATATCCTCTTCTTCATTGTAAACACGAGGATTTCGTGTATAAACTGCAAACAAACAACATTGTAATAGCTTCTTAGGATTTAAGAAACTATAAAGTGGACGTAGGCTTGGATTGAGCCGAACCACTATAAAAATTTCGTGTGTCTCCTCTTATTTTACTGCTTTTTCTGTATTAATCTGTGATTGTGAGGTTTTCACATAGAGTTTGGGTGTTAGGCCCAAATTTCGGTCTAACATTTTGGCGCGCCAGGTAGGGGGGCACACGATACAACTTCTTCTACTAGCTTGAACGGAAGCGGATTATTTGGCTATTGGATCAATGGTCAAGCGAAAGAAAGACGGAACCTTCTCTCGTGCTGAGGATGTTGGCACTGAAGGAACAAGGAACGAGGCAAGCCAGGAGGCTTCCTCTCATGAAAATCCATCAGCATACTTAACCAGGGATGAAATGGATGGCGTTCTCGATGAATTGAGAACCCATATGGCTAGGCAAGATGATCTCCTCTGCAAACAACAGGAGATGATCGACCAATTCTTCGCTCGGATGGAAAGTAGGCCGAGTGGCAACACACAACTCGCTGGAAATAGCACGGAAATAGCCCCAGCAGCAGCCGCAAACCGGATCGGTTCGGGTCCGATCCGAACCGAGGGCCAAAATCTGAATTCAACGCAGATGGAAATGGGAGACATTCCCCATCGGATCGGATCGGACCCGATCCGAACCACCACCTTACATGAGCCTGGGGGCAGCAGCCTCCCCTCTGGAAATCAAGACTTCGCTCCAGCACGACCTACCTCCGCACCGGTTCAGATCGGTAATCCCACACAACTTCAGCATCAAGCTCCCCGGTTCGGAACAGGCGATCCTGATCGGATCGGTACATCCGACCCGAACCGTGCACCCCTCCATAACCCCCCTCGCTTCTCCGAGCCGCAGCAAGGGGGCACCTCCGAACCGAACCGGATGGCCTTCCAAGCTCCCTATACCTCTCTGAACTCTTCTGGGCTCAACGCTGGGGGCACCAGCTCCGAACTAGGCAACTTGCAACAGCTCTTTGAAGGCGACCGGCTCGCCAATCTCATTGAACGCCTTTCGAGAGGCCGCACCTATCAAAACGACATGGATGATGTCAATCACAATCCATTCACACAGGAAATCAGGAATTCCCGCAATCCTCCAGATTTCAAACTTCCACAACTGGAACCCTACAACGGCAGAACGGATCCTACCGTGCATCTCATGCGCTATAAACGGCATATGGAAGTTCAATCGGCGTCGGAAAACGTCATGGCAAAGTGCTTCCCTCTCTTTTTGACTGATATTGCTGCTATGTGGTTTCGGCAGCTAGAATCTGAATCGATCAACAGCTGGAACATGTTGGTCGCCCGCTTCATTGAACAGTTTCGGGTCCACATCGCTCGACCCAAAAATGTCATGTCACTCACTACAATCAAGCAGAGACCCAAAGAAACTCTGCGATCATTTCTGGAAAGATTCAACATTGCAGCAGCATCAGTTGATCGGCCTGAGCCATCTATGGTATTGATGGCGGCAGTATCCGGCGTTCCAGACAACTCGGAGTTCAAGAAATCCTTGTACCGAGACCCACCAAGGAATCTCAGTGAATTCTATCTTGAATCGGATAGGTTTTTGCGTGAAGAAGACGCAACCTCCGAGAAGAAAATTCTCGATGTTAACATGCTCAAAGACGGAGAACCGTCTGATTCTGATAAAGGCAAAGGAAAAGCTGCCGTCAAGAATGACCGCAACGCTCAGCCCCGGAGAGGGCCCAGATATGAAAAGTACACTGAACTCAATGCCCCACTCTCAGACATCTATCTGGACACAAACGGTGACGTCTCCTATCCAAAGCCTCCCAGGAGGGAGCCATCACAAAGAGAACACGATTCTGGGAAATATTGCGTATTTCACGATATGGACGGTCATGACACAAATGACTGTAGACACTTGCGAGATCTGATTGAGGAACGGGTTAGACGGGGAGAGCTACCCGAGTATGTGAAACAACCAACACCTGTACCTGTGCTGCCACCACCTGCTCCCCGGAGAGGGAATGACCCTGGAACGAGCTCCCATCGGCTCGTCATCAAATGATCTGGATTGGATCACTCTGCGTTTTCAGCATTTCTTAGGATTTAAGATATGTTTCTTTGCTTTCTTTAGGTTTTCCGATTGGCTAAATCGGAGTACACACGTTCGGGGTTAGGATTTAGCTCCAAAACGTGCTCTGCACTCGATGACAAACCAATCATGATTTGCTTTGGTTTTGTACTTTGAATTGAATAAGGAAGGACTTTCCGAGCATGGATTATGTTTGGCAATTTAAGTATCTTGTCAGGTTGTGGCAGGATTCTCAATCTCAACTAAAGTATGGCTTATACTTATCTCGGACCCCTAGGCATGGATTATGCTTAGGGACAGACTGTCTTGTCAGGTCTTGGCAAGCATAGCTCTATCCCGACATGGGTATGGATTGTACTCACTAGGACTCTTAAGTATGGATTATACTCTGAAACGGCTTATTGTTTTGTCAGGATTTGGCAAAGGAACTCAATAAAACTCGGGTATGGCTTATGCTCAGTTTGAACTTCCTGGTATGGCTTGTACCTGGAAGGTTAGGTCCTTCGTCAGGTTTTGGCAGGATGATTCGAATGTGTCTTGAGTATGGTTTATGCTCAAACAAACGCCCAAGCATGGTTTATGCTCGAAAGTGTAATCGGTTTTGTTAGGTTTTGACATACCTGTTTGCTTTCTGTTCTTCGCAGGTATGAATTATACTTGCAGCTGGTAGGCCCGGCGTGGCCTCAGATTATCCAGAACACATCTTCCTTCATTCAGCAAGATATGTTCTGAGGGGCAAAATGTTGGCCCGCTTTTTAGTCAAAGCAGTCACACATGGAATCTCTTCTCAACAATACACTCAAGCGTTGGGAATATCGTCAGAAGACATGAAGTGATTTGGTTGAACTCGCATCACAAACAAAGAATGGCCCGAAACTCCTACCAGATGACCTTTTTTGGGCCCGAAAACAGCGATTACGGAGCTAAGCTCCGTAACTCTTGTAGATCTCTGAATTAGCTTCAGTTTGAGCTTTGGTTTGGCTCAATCGGACTTACGGTTTGAAAGTTACGCCCGTTTCCGTGAACGCATGCAGAACCGGAAAGCTGGAATTTAGCATTGAATAAATCCTCGGATCGGATCGGGTAAATCGGTTCGGATCGAAATGAGGCATCCTGCCTTCACCAACTCATCATCCTCCCTCAACACTTAGATTTCGGCTCGGATCGGAGACTCCGGTTCGGATCGGGTGAAATGGAGCAATCCGACCCGCTTCACATCGGATCCTCACAAGAGCACAAAGTCTTCGGGTTGACGACACCAACTCGGTTCGGATCGGATAACCGAACCGACCTGCCTTACACACTGCACTGAAGTGCTTCCACTCTTCGGATCGAATACACCAAATCGGTTCGGATCGGAAGTCCGAACCGACCCGCCTTGCCCCAGATGTATAGCAACACGTCTCGCCTTCGGTTGGAATGCTCTGGATCGGTTCGGAAGGAAGAGGACCCGAACCGAACTGCTTCGACCTGCTGCTGCACTCCAACTTTGACCGCTTCTCAAGGAGTAACCGCCTCTACATTCATGGATCTGGCTCCACTTGGCAAAACCCGAACAGAGGACTTCTTCCACTGCTTCTCGAGATCAACTCTGGTCGTGACACGTGGCATATCCGAACCGGGTCACCCAGAGGCTCTTCTACGCCTATAAATACACCACAGCATGGCTATTTCAAGGGACTTTTGGAACTCTAACTCTCCATGGCTTCAACTATGGTTCTTCGCAAGGCTATTGCATAACCTAGAAGTCGAATTCCACATTACAACACGAGGATTTCGTGTATAATCTCCCCTTTAATCTCCTCTTCTTCATTGTAAACACGAGGATTTCGTGTATAAACTGCAAACAAACAACATTGTAATAGCTTCTTAGGATTTAAGAAACTATAAAGTGGACGTAGGCTTGGATTGAGCCGAACCACTATAAAAATTTCGTGTGTCTCCTCTTATTTTACTGCTTTTTCTGTATTAATCTGTGATTGTGAGGTTTTCACATAGAGTTTGGGTGTTAGGCCCAAATTTCGGTCTAACATATATATATCTTCCAAATTCCTCCACAATGTCCGTACAATCACGGGATCCAATATCGAAATATTCCGAAGATAATTCCGATTCAAATCCATTGAATTTATATATTGGAAATTCTAGTTATTTTTAAAACCATTTCAAATCCAATTTATTTATTTAAAAAATATTGGATTATAATTCTAGTTCATAACTAGTTCATTTCGATAAAAATATATTTTTATCTTTTCAAATATGGAATTTTTCAACCTAATTCTTTCCAAATCATTTATTATGATTTTACACAAATTATTGTTATTTTTTTTAATAATTTTATCAAGGCCCGTACAGTCGATTTCCATAAACGGCCATCGAACTGCACTTACAACGACCTTTTCCAAATTTGATTTGGACATAATTCCAAATCCAACCGTTAGATTTCAAATCTCTAATACTCGTTGGAAACCTCTTTTCGATACGAACCCAACGGTTCCAGTTTTAGGAGAATCCGACGGTCGCATCTCCCGTAATGTCCATTCGAAGTCAATGGTTGAAATTCGTGAACTGCCGTGGCGCAGCGCGTTCTATTCGGGCCATTACATATATATTATATATATTTCGTTGTTTTCCATTTAAAACATATTTTATAAATCTTTTTAAATTCGTTTTCAAAACGATTTCGACTTCATATTCAATTTTAAATCAAAATTGAATATTCTATATCATTAATATATATACAATAATATTTACAAAACATTAGATTTTGAAATCATTTCATTTCGATATTCATTATAAAAATGAATAAAATCGATATAAATATCGTTCATGCCAAAATGGCGTTAATCTAATCAACACGGCTTTATGTATTTAAATATTTTCGTGTCCATCCCAAATCGGACATCAAAATCATATTTTGATCTTTGACTGAATATTCTTTTAAAATATTCATTCTTTTAAAATATTCATTTTTTAAAATATTCATTCTTTCTGAACTGGAATCAGACACAGTCAATTACCATATAATTTTATTTATATGGATTTCATACACACATGTACACAGCAATAATCAAACACAATCAATCATCATCCAGAGTGCATTACTCAACTGCATAAGCATTAAATATGAATAAATAATGCTCATCACAGCCTGTCAACCCATCGATTGACATACCACTAATTATTGGGATCAGTGTATGTCAAATATCATCCCAATACCCGCGTGGGGTTTTCAAACAACAAATACTGGTTATTATTTGTCTAGTTGGGCGATGTGTAAAATTTATCATGTGTAAAATTTATCATCCCAATCAATATAAGATAAATGGGTGTACATAAACAAATCATCGATTTGTAAATGAATATTTATTTTATTCATATACACATTAAAAATTATATTTTTAACGATAACTTTTTTTATTCAACTCATGAATATTCTATAGAGTCCATTTATACAATAAAAATGATATTTTTATTCCTCAAATATTTTATTCAACATATGAATATTTTATACAGTCATTTCACATCACAATCAATTTCAACAACACAATACAATCAAACAAATAAGTTGTCCATGGTCTGTGGACGATGGGGAGCAGTTTATATATGCAGTTATAAATAAATAACTGTACAGAAAATTTTAGTGAGGAGTTCTCACATTGGTTCTTTTATTTCTGAATTTCACCGTCATTCGTGTAACACCCCGTAATTCTGTAACACTAAGATTCACAAATCAAGGCAGAATTAAAAGTTAAAATCAAAATCAAGGGAAACGAGCTGCCCCATTGCGTTCGTCTCGGAATTCTGCATGAAAACGTGTCCGAGTTTGCGTAAATCAGAGTCCGTATAAGGAAGATATGGCCTTCGGAAGATTCAGCGAAGTTTAAATTTCAAAACAGTTCAGAAAAGCGAATTCAAATTCAAAATCGGACCCAGAATAGACTGGCCGGGAATTTTCCCGCCCAAGGCACCCAGGTCGACTGGGTAGTCGACCTGGGGCACCCAGGTCGACCTGGGTCACCCAGGTCGACTTGGTAGTCGACCTGGGGGTCGACCCCCCCCCCCCCCCCCCGCTTTTTCCAGTTTTCTGCACCTGGTTCGTTCCTCTGTATCCGGACGCCATTCTGACCAGATTCGTTGACTCCTACACTATATAAACAGCCCTAGTCTCCTTCTCTATTCACAATTCTTTTCTATCCTTATGCTGCCTCTGAGAAAATATATAAATAAATAAAAATAAGAAAATACTACGAAAATCCAAGACAAGGTTATGCTACTCAAATTGTCCAGAAGAGATTCAAATCAAGATCAAAGCTTCAAGATAAGGATTAAAGGCTAACGTCGCACAAATCATAGCAACGCCTTCTTTCTATTCTAATCTAATCTCTGTAAGTCAGTTTCTTCTCAGATTTGAACGTTTCTCTTTTCGTGACATGAAATTAAAGGAATAAAAGAGTATGCCAATTCTTTCTATTCGAATCAGTGCCTATTTCTTTGGACCTAATTAAGAACTGTCATGATTCGAGGACAAATAAGACCGTGACTATAAAACTATGGACCTTAGAACCATATGCCTCTTTGACTATGAACATTGCCTATGACTATGAACATTGCCTATGACTATGGACATTGCCTATGACTGTGACTGTGACTGTGACTATGAGAATTATTTCCTTTGACTATGAATACAAGCCTATGCCTTTGATTAGAAAACATAAACTATTGCCTATGACATAACGAGGACAATTGTGACTAAACACCTATGATTCATGACTAGGAAAGTGTTGTTTAAGTTTTGTGACTGTGAAATTGGGTATAAACCTGATTTTCTATTCTGTCTATTCTTGGTTTTCTTTGGTTTTAGACATTGGGAATTTACCTATTAAGTTAGGTCTACCCATGTTCTTGAACCTACGGCTCTATTCTGTCTATTCTAGGTTTTAGACCTTGGGAATTTACCTATTAAGTTAGGTCTACCCATGTTCTTGAACCTACGTCGTTATTCAACCCTTTTTATGCCAGTTATAATGTCTATCTTTTGCATAGCATCTTTGGTTCGTTCCCTATTTTCTACGAATCTAGATTTATCTATAATCTAGATTGAATCACGATTATACGAACGGTGGGAATACGATTTGGGGAAAATATGAAATTTACTAGAAACGTAGTTTTAAAACTTGGAAATTGGCATAAATTGGGAACACGCATTATGGCATGTTCATAAGAATGTATATTGGATAAATTTGACATGAATTATAGGATATGTAATTTGAACCTAGTATCGACTTGTAAATCTAGCATTTACATGAATTGTGAACTAGAATAATAAGTCTAGTTTGACATGAACCGTAATTAGAATGTAAATCAGAATTGGATGAGCTAATTTGGCATGATAAGTATATTGGCATAAATTTGAAATAGGCCATAATTGGGAGTACTTGTCAGGTTTAGCAAAATCATGGATAGTGACATTTAATTTGGTATAGTTCACATACCAAAAGGCATAAATATGATATAGAGGGGAAAATGGGCCGTAAGAATAAATGTTGACAATTTACATTAAAAGAGGAATTACGAAATAAGTAAACTAGGAATGATTTACTTATAGAATTTGTCCTAAATGAGAAATGTAAATTTAGGCAAATTAAAGGTTTCTTAACGACATCTCTTTTAATAATACACCAGAAAGTTCTAGGGTGACAGAGAGGATAGTGTCTAGGCTTGGGTTTGGAAAATACAAGTTTCCTGCTCTCCCTGGATATCCCTAACTGATCCGACGGACGGGATGGTTACTTTTAAAACCTGATTTGGAAATTAATCAAAACCCTTTGAACTTAGAAAACATGAATATGCCTAACCCGAGGTTAGACTGAGTTGCAATGTAAACCTGCCCGGAACCAACCGGCATATCCAGTATTCGCAACAATATCTGTCTAATGTGAGTGGTAGCGACTTTAATTTATTTAGTTAAAGCTAGAACAAGAATGGCAGGGTTAAGTCAACTAAGACACTTAACCGATTCAACATGATAACCAGACCGGTGGGTGGGGTTAGGTTCTTAACACAGTTAAGCTAGAATGGGAGGGTTAAGTCCATAGGAACACTTAACCAACTTAACACAGTTAAGCTAGGATGGGAGGGCTAAGTCTATAGGGACACTTAACCAACTTCACATGGTAACAAGACAAGATTTGTAGGGGTTAAGTAACTAAGGATACACTTAGCCAAATTAACATGTTAACTAGACTAGAAGGTGGGGTTAAGTAAAGTTAATACACTTAGCCAAATTAACATGTTAACTAGACTAGAGGTTGGTGTTAAGTAAATACACTTAGCCAATCTGATATGTTAGCTGGGCTAGACCGTAGGGTTAAGTAAGCTTGAACACTTAACCATCGGATTGTGATAAAGGAATAGGGTTAAGTCTAAAACATGAAGGGATAATACTTAACCATTAATAATAACATGTCAGTTAAAACAGACGAGCAAGGAACACTTAACCAATACAGGATGAATGGGTAGGGTTAAGTAATAAGAAGTACTTAACCAATATAACTTGGTTTGTGGTAGGGTTAAGTCATCATGAATTACTGATAACACTTAACCAGTTTAACAGGATGAATGAAGAGGGTTAAGTTGGCTTGAATTGACTAATGACACTTAACCAATCCAAATTGACGGGAAAGAGAACTAAGTAGTAAATCTTAGTTAAGAAAACAACGATTCTGGAAACTAAGTGGTAAATCTTAGTTAATAAAACTAAGTAGTAATTCTTAGTATAACACGGGAAGGAGCGGATATCCGTCTGACTAAAAAGGAGGCTCCAACGAATTGGGTTACGAAGCCCGAGGCTTCGAGGGGGCGTGAGGGTACTCTTGGTATCCCTCTATGAGGCTGCAAATGATCCTCCTGGGCTCACAGAGGTTAAGGTCTGCGTAGAAGAACCAGGGGTATGCCTTGGTTGCAATATATGGCAACCTAAAGACTAGGATGGACCGACATGATTCGGCGAGAAAACGGTAGCCCTGTGATAGCAACTCGTCGTCTACCATCCATCTTGAGTCAATCGAGATACGTGAAGCGGAAAGGCGGAGAACTCCAAAAGACCATATACTTGCTATCTAGTTATGGGTGAGGATGGCCATAGGATAGTGGGGCACCGGGGGTCGGCGTATAGTTCTCATTTTACAAGGTGTGCCTTTCATTAGTTGAGGGAGGGGTCAAGTGGGACCATAGCCACTGGAACAAAAACAGACCTTAGCATCTGCATCGGCAGATATCTGAAAGCTCCCGACCGAGTTTTGTATTTCTTGACTTGCCCTGCCATAGGACTCGGGCCGCACATTACAGGACATGTACATCTAGACAAGCGATAACGATTCGCGATACATGCGTGGGGAAGTATAGGAACATATACCACTCTAGGTAGTGTGTCCTAGACTTGGGGGCATCGTTCGACAGGTAGCACTAGTTGGACTAGGTGGCATAAACCCTGAATCTGAGAAGCGTTCAGCAGATAACGTAAACTCTAGTTAAATCTAGAAGGCACTTGGTAGAAAACCCTAGATTAAATCTAGGTAACAAATAATAAATGTATGCCTGAAGGCGATGGAAAATACAGGGATTAGGATCACGTTATCGTTACTAGTTGGGACATTAGTTAGGTGGTGCAGAGATATAGAAACCAGTATAACAAGGAAATAGTGAAGCGGCGAATGTATTAGAGCATATCCAGTTTATCTTAGCTTAGCATATCTTGTGATTATCTTTGCTGACCCTATCGTCATGGTGTAATCTTGTATTCAGTTAATTCATGTCGTTTTGTTTTTCCATGTTCACATGCTAGAAGTTACTGAACTTACTCAGGCTTTATGTCTGACTCTGTTTTTCTTTCGTCTTCTTTTCTTCCGTTTCCCCCCCAGGTAGTAAAGGAGGGAACAGTATAGCTCAGGTTAAGTTGGACTGTCACTCTTTCCCAGCTTGAAGATTTGTCGAAGTTTTGCTTGGATTCTCTTTTCAGATGCTATGGCTGGCTCTTGCTAAAACTGGGGAATATAAATATTGTTTTATGCTTCTTTATTTTGTAAGACAGATGATACTCTGATATTGTAAAGAAATCATTGTACAAACTATTTTATCAATAAAGAAAAGTTTTATTTTCCACTGCTTAATTTCTGTCTTTCTTGTAATTTATCTGCATCTTTTACCCTAAATGCTCCACAGAACTTAGTGCATTCCCTTTGTGAGTGACACTAACGGACGTGGGGTGTTACACGTGGTATCAGAGCTGAAGGTTACCGGATCAGATAAAAGATTTGAAAAATTATTTTCAAACGGTTTTAAAAGAAGCATTTTCAAGAGAAAAGATTTGTTTTAAAGGCATATTCCCCAAAGCCATACGCATTATCTTCTCTTTCTCTGTTTGAATTCTTGTCTCCTTCTTTCTTGAGACTCTGGGGCTCCTGGCTTTCTGGGAGGTAACCTCATCGATGGGCGAAGTAGTGCCCGGCTTCCATCCATAGCCGTAGTTGTTTCACCTAGGGCAATTTTCTTTCAAAGCTTATAGGGTTTTCCGGACGATGGAGGCAGCTTTCGAGAGATTTGTCAACATGACTACACACGGAAGGGAATGAGGAGTTTGGCTAAGGAACATAACCCTAGGATGAGGAATTCATGGATGTAGAATTAGCTCACGAAGGAGGAAGAAATTATAAAACCGAAGACAAGAGGAAGTAACTTTACTAGGGTATGATAGGGCATATAATTAAGGACCAGGGGCAAGAACGAGGAACAAGATTTTCAGAAGGGCAAGTACATACTTTCACCACCGAGCGTACCTAGGAGAAAGGTAGTAAAGTCCTGTTAGAAGAGTCTAGTTTTGCTGTTCGTTTGAACGCTTCGCATTTGTTCATATCCACTTCCATAGTTGAGTCTCTGCACCATAGTACTTGTATAGTAGAAAGATCCCACTAGAGTCTCAAATCCAATTGGTGGTCCGACCAGTTTATTATTGTTAGTAGGGATTTGAGAATAGCTATCGAATTTGCTTATATCGTTTCACGTAGATCGACTAAATTCGGAGGAGATATTCCTTGGGTGCCTGTCTGATATTGGTTTAGGCCTTTGGGGCTTGTACTTGGGGAATGTCGAGTTCGACTAGGATGGTTTGCGTGAGAGATGAATAGTTGTGCCAGGCACTCTAAAAAGTGCATAGTGACCTTTCGACCCTTATAGTATGGCATGGTGGATAAGAGGGAAACCTCTAATCATCTTAGTACATACACTTGGTACCGTGATTAACATCTGTTTATTTTGGAAATGGAGGTCAGAAACTTCACAATCGTGAAGTTAAATTAGTTAAGATACAGTGGAGTAAAGCTCAAGAAGGCTAGATACTAGCATTATACCCTTTTCCTTAAGGGTGCATCCTTGATTTCTTTTATTGGTAGGAGCTTTACGCATAATTGTTTCTCTCTTTCTAAAGTATATCCTCTAGGTCATATCTTCGATCCTTATGTAGAAGCCAATGGATGTAAACATGTGTTTAAAACATGTTATGGTTGGTGGTTGCAAGTGGTTGCTAATGGTTGCTCGTGGATGCATATGCATACGTTTTAGGCACTAGATCAGTTCGGACGCTTTCATATTGCATTTACAGATATGTATTTGTTTGTAAGTTGAGCTTGATATGGTATCATATGGATGTTGCATATGGATGAATGGCTATGCACACATGTAGTATTTACATAACTAGGGATGCTTGCATAAATGATTGGACGCATGGCACTGACACGATTCGCATTAAGGAGGTCAACTGAATCAGTAGACCGCCTGATTTTGCATTAAATAAAGACATATACACACACTATGCATATGAACATGAAAGCATTAGAAATCTTTTAAGGACAATGAATGCCTGTGATTGAATGGTTGAGTAGATGGGTGATTGGATGGTAGGAAACATTCTTCCTAACTTGAAGATTTCGGGGACGAAATCTTTTTAAGTGGGGAGAATGGAACACCCCGTAATTCTGTAACACTAAGATTCACAAATCAAGGCAGAATTAAAAGTTAAAATCAAAATCAAGGGAAACGGGCTGCGCCATTGCGTTCGTCTCGGAATTCTACATGAAAACGAGTCCGAGTTTGCATAAATCTGAGTCCGTATGAGGAAGATATGGCCTTCGGAAGATTCAGCGAGGTTTAAATTTCAAAACAGTTCAGAAAAGCGAATTCAAATTCAAAATCGGACCCAGAATAGGCTGGGCGGGAATTTTCCCGCCCAAGGCACCCAGGTCGACTGGGTAGTCGACCTGGGGCACCCAGGTCGATTGGGTAGTCGACCTGGGTCACCCAGGTCGACTTGGTAGTCGACCTGGGGGTCGACCCCCCCTCCCCCGCTTTTTCCAGTTTTCTGCACCTGGTTCGTTCCTCTGTATCCGGACGCCATTCTGACCAGATTCGTTGACTCCTACACTATATAAACAGCCCTAGTCTCCTTCTCTATTCACAATTCTTTTCTATCCTTCTGCTGCCTCTGAGAAAATATATAAATAAATAAAAATAAGAAAATACTACGAAAATCCAAGACAAGGTTATGCTGCTCAAATTGTCCAGAAGAGATTCAAATCAAGATCAAAGCTTCAAGATAAGGATTAAAGGCTAACGTCGCACGAATCATAGCAACGCCTTCTTTCGATTCTAATCTAATCTCTGTAAGTCAGTTTCTTCTCAGATTTGAACGTTTCTCTTTTCGTGACATGAAATTAAAGGAATAAAAGAGTATGCCAATTCTTTCTATTCGAATCAGTGCCTATTTCTTTGGACCTAATTAAGAACTGTCATGATTCGAGGACAAATAAGACCGTGACTATGAAACTATGGACCTTAGAACCATATGCCTCTTTGACTATGAACATTGCCTATGACTATGAACATTGCCTATGACTATGGACATTGCCTATGACTGTGACTGTGACTATGAGAATTATTTCCTTTGACTATGAATACAAGCCTATGCCTTTGATTAGAAAACATAAACTATTGCCTATGACATAACGAGGACAATTGTGACTAAACACCTATGATTCATGACTAGGAAAGTGTTGTTTAAGTTTTGTGACTGTGAAATTGGGTATAAACCTGATTTTCTATTCTGTCTATTCTTGGTTTTCTTTGGTTTTAGACATTGGGAATTTACCTATTAAGTTAGGTCTATCTTTTGCATAGCATCTTTGGTTCGTTCCCTATTTTCTACGAATCTAGATTTATCTATAATCTAGATTGAATCACGATTATACGAACGGTGGGAATACGATTTGGGGAAAATATGAAATTTACTAGAAACGTAGTTTTAAAACTTGGAAATTGGCATAAATTGGGAACACGCATTATGGCATGTTCATAAGAATGTATATTGGATAAATTTGACATGAATTATAGGATATGTAATTTGAACCTAGTATCGACTTGTAAATCTAGCATTTACATGAATTGTGAACTAGAATAATAAGTCTAATTTGACATGAACCGTAATTAGAATGTAAATCAGAATTGGATGAGCTAATTTGGCATGATAAGTATATTGGCATAAATTTGAAATAGGCCATAATTGGGAGTACTTGTCAGGTTTAGCAAAATCATGGATAGTGACATTTAATTTGGTATAGTTCACATACCAAAAGGCATAAATATGATATAGAGGGGAAAATGGGCCGTAAGAATAAATGTTGACAATTTACATTAAAAGAGGAATTAGGAAATAAGTAAACTAGGAATGATTTACTTATAGAATTTGTCCTAAATGAGAAATGTAAATTTAGGCAAATTAAAGGTTTCTTAACGACATCTCTTTTAATAATACACCAGAAAGTTCTAGGGTGACAGAGAGGATAGTGTCTAGGCTTGGGTTTGGAAAATACAAGTTTCCTGCTCTCCCTGGCTATCCCTAACTGATCCGACGGACGGGATGGTTACTTTTAAAACCTGATTTGGAAATTAATCAAAACCCTTTGAACTTAGAAAACATGAATATGCCTAACCCGAGGTTAGACTGAGTTGCGATGTAAACCTGCCCGGAACCAACCGGCATATCCAGTATTCGCAACAATATCTGTCTAATGTGAGTGGTAGCGGCTTTAATTTATTTAGTTAAAGCTAGAACAAGAATGGCAGGGTTAAGTCAACTAAGACACTTAACCGATTTAACATGATAACTAGACCGGTGGGTGGGGTTAGGTTCTTAACACAGTTAAGCTAGAATGGGAGGGTTAAGTCCATAGGAACACTTAACCAACTTAACACAGTTAAGCTAGGATGGGAGGGCTAAGTCCATAGGGACACTTAACCAACTTCACATGGTAACAAGACAAGATTTGTAGGGGTTAAGTAACTAAGGATACACTTAGCCAAATTAACATGTTAACTAGACTAGAAGGTGGGGTTAAGTAAAGTTAATAAACTTAGCCAAATTAACATGTTAACTAGACTAGAGGTTGGGGTTAAGTAAATACACTTAGCCAATCTGATATGTTAGCTGGGCTAGACCGTAGGGTTAAGTAAGCTTGAACACTTAACCATCGGATTGTGATAAAGGAATAGGGTTAAGTCTAAAACATGAAGGGATAATACTTAACCATTAATAATAACATGTCAGTTAAAATAGACGAGCAAGGAACACTTAACCAATACAGGATGAATGGGTAGGGTTAAGTAATAAGAAGTACTTAACCAATATAACTTGGTTTGTGATAGGGTTAAGTCATCATGAATTACTGATAACACTTAACCAGTTTAACAGGATGAATGAAGAGGGTTAAGTTGGCTTGAATTGACTAATGACACTTAACCAATCCAAATTGACGGGAAAGAGAACTAAGTAGTAAACCTTAGTTAAGAAAACAAAGATTCTGGAAACTAAGTGGTAAATCTTAGTTAATAAAACTAAGTAGTAATTTTTAGTATAACACGGGAAGGAGCGGATGTCCGTCTGACTAAAAAGGAGGCCCAAACGAATTGGGTTACGAAGCCCGAGGCTTCGAGGGGGCGTGAGGGTACTCTTGGCATCCCTCTGTGAGGCTGCAGATGATCCTCCTGGGCTCACAGAGGTTAAGGTCTGCGTAGAAGAACCAGGGGTATGCCTTGGTTGCAACATATGGCAACCTAAAGACTAGGATGGACCGGCGTGATTCGGCGAGAAAACGGTAGCCCTGTGATAGCAACTCGTCGTCTACCATCCATCTTGAGTCAATCGAGATATGTGAATCGGAATGGCGGAGAACTCTAAAAGACCATATACTTGCTATCTAGTTATGGGTGAGGATGGCCATAGGATAGTGGGGCACCGGGGGCCGGCGTATTGTTCTCATTTTACAAGGTGTACCTTTCATTAGTTGAGGGAGGGGTCAAGTGGGAACATAGCCACTGGAACAAAAACAGACCTTAGCATCTGCATCGGCAGATATCTGAAAGCTTCCGACCGAGTTCTGTATTTCTTGACTTGCCCTGCCACAGGACTCGGGCTGCACATTACAGGACATGTGCATCTAGACAAGCGATAACGATTCGCGATACATGCGTGGGGAAGTATAGGAACATATACCACTCTAGATAGTGTGTCCTAGACTTGGGGGCATCGTTCGACAGGTAGCACTAGTTGGACTAGGTGGCATAAACCCTGAATCCGAGAAGCGTTCAGCAGATAATGTAAACTCTAGTTAAATCTAGAAGGCACTTGATAGAAAACCCTAGATTAAATCTAGGTAACAAATAATAAATGTATGCCTGAAGGCGATGGAAAATACAGGGATTACACTACAACAAAAACACCATATTACAACTTTAATTTTACAACGGTGGTAAAAGCACCGTTGTAATAAATGGTTTTTTACAACGGTGGTAAACGCACCGTTGTAATAAATGGTTTTTTACAACGGTGGTAAAGACACCGTTGTAATAAATGGTTTTTTACAATGGTGGCATTCCCTAAAGTTGTAATAAACATATTTTTAACAACTTTTTGTTTTGTTAGTTGTAATAGATGCCCATTACAAACTTCATGTTTATAATATCTATATTTAATAACTAATTATATTAATATTTAATAATAATTAATAATAAACTTAGGAATCAATAATATTTATTAAATAATTAATAGTTAATAAGTGGTAATTAATGTTTAATAGTTAATGTTAACTGCTTATTAATTAATATTTAGGTGACATATACATTATAAGCTTTTAATAGTTATTACTCGATTATAACTAAGTAGAAATAAGTAAAAGTTAAATAATAACTATTGTTAATATGAAATAATCCTAATTAATAATTAACATTTAATTAATAACTAATTAGTAAGTAATAATTAATAATCAATAATAAGTAAACAAATAAATATTACTTAATTAATTAATAATTTACAAATAATTCATCTGTCTGGAGTTCACATGTATTTGCGTGTGAGGTTCAAGTATGTTTTTTTTAAGATGTACCAATTAGTTTATAATCTATGATGAACGTAATTTTTTAATTTAATAATTATTAACTAATAATAACTATAAAAAATAAATTTAATAAATAATCAATATGTAACAAAATATTTAATAATTCAAAATTAATCACCATATTACAATTAACTAAATATTTGCAACGTTCGATAGACGACAATTGCAATAACAAATTTATAAAAATTGATTTTTCTCGACATTTGTAATAAAGGGTTTTTATAATTGGTTTTTCTTGATAATAACTTATACACGTCATTATTTATAATTTAATATTTAACATCAAATGTTTGATGATCAATATTTAACATTTAATATTTCATTTATAAGTAATATTTAATATGTAACATTAATAGGTAATAACTAATAACAAAAAGTAATATCTAATACTATTAATAAGTATATTTACCCTTATGATCCGTCGGCCCAACCAAACGTACCCGACCCGCCATCCCTTATAACCCTAATTCCATCGTAACCCCCTTCATTCACTCAAGCCGCCTCACAAATTTCTCAAAACCGAATTGAAGAAAAACCCTAGATCCCCTTTTCTTCCTCCGTAACACGAGATAACCGACTTCGCAACTACCCCTTCGACCTCCTCAATGATTCGCCATCAACCCTAAACCCCCACAGACCACCAGTTCGGCCATCGCCAGCCAACCCCCGAGCCTTCACGACGAGCGATCTCGAATTAAGCTAAGTTTCTCCTTTTTACTCGTTTTAAATTAGCTGTAATATTTTGTTTGTTTAATTTGGGTTAGATCTATATTTCGATTCATGTGATTTCAGAACCATGGGGCTCGTATTGGGTTAGATCTATAGTTCGACCATCAGATTGTCTGATTTCAGATATGATTTCGTATTGGGTGTGATACGAATTAAGCTTTGCACTGCTACGGTATGTCTATTTTGCTTTTTTCGATGGGTTCTTTGCTTGTTGAGTGGATTTTGGAATTGGTTTATTGAGTTATCGAGGAATTTGAGGAACTGTTAGTTGGTTGTTGGTTTTGAGGAAGTTTCGAAGGGTTTGTTGTGGTTCTATGGTTTTGCAGCCTTGTGGTTCTATGGTTTTGCTGCTTGGGATTATTGTGATCTGTTCTTGCAAGTTTTATTTTGGTTTGTCTGTGCATTTTGTGTTCTAATTCTAGGCACAGGAGGCTATTTTGCTTATAAACTTGATGAATATGCAAAAAAGCTTTGCTGCGGCATAGCTATGCAGTGATTGCACTGCAAAGCTTTGCCTAAGCTTGCAAAGCTTTGCCTAAGCTTTGCATTGCAAAGCTTTGCACTGCTATTTGCAGTGCAAAGCTTTGCCAAAGCTTTGCTGCGGCAAAGCTTTGCACTGCTATTTGCAGTGCAAAGCTTTGCTATGTAAAAGCTTTGCCAAAGCTTTGCTGCGGCAAAGCTTTGCAGTGCAAAGCTATGCAGTGATTGCACTGCATAGCTTTGCCGCGGCAAAGCTTTGCAGTGCATAGCTTTGCTGCGGCAATGCTTTGCAGTGCAAAGCTTGCCGCGGCAAAGCTTTGCACTGCTATTTACAGTGCAAAGCTTTGCTGCGGCAAAGCTTTGCACACTGTGCAAAGCTTTGCACTGCAAGTAGCAGTGCAAAGCTTTGCCGCAACAAGCTTTGCACTGCAAAGCATTGCCGCGGCAAAGTGATTGCACTACATAGCTTTGCCACGGCAAAGCTTTTCAGTGCATTGTATATAACAAAATGAATCATCCAACGTTACATGCATTGTATATAATGGTCAGGTTATTTACGTATATAATTGTTTGAATGCATTGTATTAGCTGTTTATTTTGTGCACTCACATTTTTCCAATTTTTGTTACATGCATAAATCTATACTGCAGCACTAACAGTTTGATAATTTCTTTCTTAGGAACGGATATTAAGGAGAAAAAGGAGCACAAGGAGATAACAGGAGCAGAAGAAAGTTAGAACTGTTATAAAGTCTTTGTATCATCAGTTTTGTCAATGTATTATGTAAAAAAAATGATGAGTTTGAAATTAATAATATATTGTTTTGGTTCATGGTTTAAGTTTGTTTGATATTTTCAGTTTTGTAGATAATATGTTCTGCAATGAATTCTTTTATTAGTAATATGTATATAATTTGTGGATATATTACAATTGTAAAATATAAAAATTGTAATAAAATGTAAAAATTAAAACAACAACGGTGCATAACTGTTGTAATAAACTTATTACAACGGTGGAAAAAAGTTGTAAAATATACATATTACAACGGTCTTGCAACAGTGCAGAAAAGTTGTAAAAGATATTAGGCTATTACAACTTCTTAAGACACGACGGTTTGCCCACCGTTGTAAAAACCCTATTACAACGGTGTTCCACCGTTGTAATAGGCTCATTTTGTTGTAGTGTTAGGATCATGTTATCGTTACTAGTTGGGACATTAGTTAGGTGGTGCAGAGATATAGAAACCGGAATAACAAGGAAATAGCGAAGCGGCGAATGTATTAGAGCATATCCAGTTTATCTTAGCTTAGCATATCTTATGATTATCTTTGCTGACCCTATCGTCATGGTGTAATCTTGTATTCAGTTAATTCATGTCGTTTTGTTTTTCCATGTTCACATGCTAGAAGTTACTGAACTTACTCAGGCTTTATGTCTGACTCTGTTTTTCTTTCGTCTTCTTTTCTTCCGTTCCCCCCCCCCCCCAAGGTAGTAAAGGAGGGAACAGTATAGCTCAGGTTAAGTTGGACTGTCACTCTTTCCCAGCTTGAAGATTTGTCGAAGTTTTGCTTGGATTCTCTTTTCAGATGCTATGGCTGGCTCTTGCTAAAACTGGGGAATATAAATATTGTTTTATGCTTCTTTATTTTGTAAGACAGATGATTATCTGATATTGTAAAGAAATCATTGTACAAACTATTTTATCAATAAAGCAAAGTTTTATTTTCCGCTGCTTAATTTCTGTTTGTCTTGTAATTTATCTGCATCTTTTACCCCAAATGCTCCACAGAACTTAGTGCATTCCCTTTGTGAGTGACACTAACGGACGTGGGGTGTTACAATTCGGGTTTGATTTTGTCTAAAATTCTAGAGTGCTCCAAATTGAACCCGGTCAGTCTCATTGTGAAGCTCTCGTCCCCACGAACGCAACAGATCCAGTTTTGTTGGATTTGGACCTCGTATGTAATAGTTATGGGTTTTAATATGCTAATGAAAATTTTAATTTAATTATTAAAGTAATTAAAGGAAAAAAAATTAAACCATCTTCTTTAGTTTTAAACACCGCCGACGTCATTCCTTATTTTTCCAACCTAGGGTTCCATTTTCTGATTGCCACACCACGCCTGGCCTCGATCGGAGGTCGTCACCTTCACTGCCGTCATGAGCTCCACCTACGCCCTCACCCACGTCCATCTCGGTAAGGCCCAGCCACCGCAATTCTGGTGAGAACGGCGCCTGTTCGAGGCTGGAATTCGAGCTCTTTAGTTTACTAAATTCGATGATACTTATGTGGATTTGAAGCGCTTGAGAAGTACTTCGATTTTCTCTTCAGGAGCATGGAATATTATTGCGTGGATCGATCAGATTTTGAAGGGAAAAATTCGAGCTATTCCGTTTGTCGAACACGAGATGGCGGCGTCTCTTCTAAGTAATGAACGATTAGGGTTTTCAATTGCATTTATATATAATTTTTTAATATTTTATTTTAATATTTATTCATTCATTATTTGTTTAACCCCACGAACTCCGAATCCAACCCAACGACTGTCGCCCCTAGCTAATTACCCCCATTCCGGACACAACGGGATATGTTTCATAAGCCAATTCGACCATTTCGATAAGTTTCAATTAAAACTAAAATATAAATCAATTAAAATTGAATTTAAACGTACATTTTAATTTATCGGGGCCACATACTGACACCAAAAATTCCCGAAAAATAAATCTAGCTTTGTTTGGATGATACAATCCTAACAAAACTAATTTCATCGAATTTGGAGACCGTTTGAAAAACGGTCATTTTCTGGTCACTTCAACTAAAATTGACAGAACACGTTTTCTTTCACCGCGCTCACATATTAATTCCAAAAGTTATGAAAATTGGAATCTAGCAATAATTTGACATTCCGGATCCAACAAAAGTGGTTTCGTCAAAAACGGAGGTCGTTTGCAAAATAGCTATTTTTAAGGGCTATATTTCCATAGCGACTATTCTGAATTTTCAATAGGGCATAACTTTTTATTCCCACTATGAAATTTCAATTTTTTGAATTCGTTGGAAAAATATTTTCAAATAGATTCTAATATTTTTGGTTTCATTAAAATCCGGTTTGTTTGAATCCTGTACATTCATTTGAAATTTGAAATCGGATTTTCAAACTACCGCGCCATTTCCATTCCTTTTATAATTAAAATAAATATTTATATTCTAATTTCGATTTAAATAAATTTATACTTTCTAATTCTATTCAAAATAAATTTCTTATCGTTATTATTTGAAATAAATCATTTTAAATATCCAAAATTCATTAAAATTGCCAAAATAAGAAATTTAAATTGGTTCTGATTTTCCGGGTTGTTACAATCTCCCCCACTTAAAATATTTTCATCCTCGAAAAGGAATGGAGCTGAAAGTTGTTTAACTAACCAACTCAACTTTCATTCTTCAACTTTTCAGTTTCTAAGAATTTTCCAATTCTTCAAAAATTTGGCTAACACCCTAAATTTTCAAAAAATTCGCCATAACCTATTTTGTATGGGGTGCACCGGGAAAACCCCCAAACCGCCACATATGACCTCTCATCTCAAAAAGAAAAAGAAAAAGCCAATAGGCTCATAAAATCATCCAAACCCAAGAAACTAGTAAACATGTACCTATTTGTCGGGCATACAATTTTATTCCTCTGCTTAGCCCCCTGCTATGACCTATCCAATATATATGCATGTACATGTATGCAATCTTAAACAATTTTCAATTCAGTTCAACATTTGATACAATTTGGCTAAATTTACCTTACATTCACATAATGGTTTAAATGAATAATCACACAACACAACCATCCATCAATTAGTGGATTAGGATTTCAGATGCATAACTTTAATATATATTCAAAAATCACCTTCTTGGTGCCAAATCACAACAATAAACCCTATCTAGTTTTGGTTCTCACACCAGTCAATTGGAAATATATAGATATCCCACTTTCGAAACTCGAACATAAATTCTGATGATGTCCGGACGATCATCAGAATCATTCCCGGGAGACTAGAATGTAATTCTATATCTATCCAGTATATTAAAACTTCGAATATACGTTCATGAAGCGTATATGCAAAATCTCAAACACTCGATTGTCCAAAATAAAATAAAATAAAATAATATACTCAAATACGTATAATTAGATTAAATTTTCAAAACAAGATTTGTTTTTACTTATATTTTAAAAACAACACTCTTCCAACTCGTTCTAGGATGCTACTGGTCCTATCTCTAACGAGTCATTCCCATTGGATATTACTAATCCAATCTCTGATGGATTCTTTCGTTTGGTTCTAATGTGCCTTGTTCTCGAGCTCTGTAAACCAAAGCTCTGATACCAAGTGTAACGACCCGAACTTCCCCGTGAAGGAAAGAACGGATTGAATTGAGAACAGCACACATCGGAACACAAGCAGAAGAACATTTTATTTCTTATTACAACAATTTACATCAGAGTACAAGAATATACAGAGTATGAACAAATAATATACATTTGATAAATATCAGAGATTTACAAATTACAGTGCAGTGGAAAATACTACAAAACACAACTGAAAGAGATAAACGGATACAGAGCTTTTCGAATATCATTCCAGCTGTAAACCAGGACCCTATGAATATAAATCTGCAAAACCAAAATTAGCTGTCCGTGTGGAAAATAGGAGCACCCAGAGTTTAGGTTAAAGCAACAAACTCCAGGTCAGTCATGTGACTGGTGTGAGAACTAAAACAGTTATTTAAAACTTTACTTTAAAATCAGATATATCAAGGGACCACGCCATATAACACGGAATGGGTTTCCTCCCAAGTATACCAGTGCAATAAACAAACAGCGCAATGCTTTTTGGAAAAATGAAGCTATTATAGGACTCAGCTCCCATCACACAATGCAACGCAAGCCGGAGGATAGAGTTTTATCTTATAATAGCCAAACATGCTTGGTACATTTAAAACAAATCATTTTGATACTATTATAGTGTAAAGTGTATGAAAACAACTTCAAATATAAATGTATCAATCATAGACGGTGTAGTGCCCCATCCCACTATGTCACCATACTAGGCTCTACAAATAAAACCAAAATGTCACATATTGGAAATTGGATTTCCATCTGTGAACCAGAGCAAGGGATCGTCCTTACCGCTTCGAGATGCTCTAGCTCGTGTCTCAGGAAAGTAAAGCCTTTGGTTCGTTAGGGCCGGTCCACTTGATGTGGATTAAAATGCCTGAACCATGCGTTTCCCCACCCTATGGGGAGTAAATCTGGTCTGTATAAAGACTATACCATCCATCGGCCCCGCAGTGCCGATATATCCAAGGCGCCTCGCTATCCATCGTCCACATAAGTAAAATGTCTGGGCATGCAAAACCCAGACACCACTCCTAGTTAGAAGGAAACGCATGTCCTCCCTGATGTCCTCTCCCATTTTTGGTTCACACCGGGGTGTGAGGCTCGCGAATTAACGCTATACACAAAGCTATGCTATATTAAAGCTATGCTTTGATCATCAACCACAAGACTCTGCTTTTCAATAGAAGCCTTGATTATTTGCATCTCAGCATGCCACACAGGCAATTCACGCTATGCAACCGATGTCTATCAATCACACAAAATGAAATCCGATGTCAGACACACATCCATTTACAAGTTCGTTATGGGTCTAAATGAAACCGGAGGCACTTTATTCCTCGTCCCATATGTCCAATACAGGAGAGAGGTTCTCGTATATTCGGTCGATCTCCAAGTACGTCTGGATGATCACCACTTATTACCTCGTCTTGGGTGAACCGCCCAATCAAGACATCAGTAATCATCCAAACGATGTGAAGACCTCCGGTCTTCAACTACCGTCTTCATCTTCGACGCATCGCCGATTCAGTTATTCAGAATGGGATAAACCCGGTCTTTCTGAATAACTCGCGTATATAATAAACAAGTGCTATAAAAACACAACGTAACATCCCGTATTTTTTACGGTATTATAATTAATTAATTTAATTATATAAAAAGTGATTTAGAGGATTTAATGGTGGTTTAATTAAATAGCTTTGAATATTTAATTAATACAATAATTAAATAATATATATAATTCTGAAATAATCAGAATTAGCTGAAATGGCAATACGGTGTGAACTGGGCAAATTCAAAATATATATATTCAGTTCGAAATTGAATTATATTAACGAATATATTTAAATAACGACGGTTTGAACGTATGAATTATAATATAATTATAATCAAGCTTGAAATGGCGCAACAATTCGCTATTTGGCGATTTGAACTTCAACTGAATATACAGGGTCTGTTTTAAATCGGATTTCTGTGAAACAAGAAACGTTCAGAGTTGGGGAAGTATATTTTTCTAATGAAAGAGAAAAATCAGGATTTCGTCGTGTAGATTTTGATTTATGTCCAAATCAAATTTTAGAAAAGTCGCTATGAAATTCCTTTATAATTTATAACGATTTATAAAAGGAATTTAAATATATATCGAATATCGATATAACTGGGGATTTGAAATATCGAGTTGTAAATCCATATTTATTTATTATGGAGCTGTATGATATATATAGTGAATAAATACGATAATATTTAATTATAAATATTTAATTCAATTATTTTTAGATATATTTATATATTTAAATGGGTTATTTAGGGCTTTAAAAATAGCCAGTTTTCAAACGACCTTCAAATTCGACGAAACCAATTTTGTTAGATTCGTAATGTCAAATTTTTGTTAGATTTCAATTTCCGTGATTTTCAGAGTCAGTATGTGGTCATACGGGATTTTAATGTGAAAAACAGTCGATATTTCAACGATTAAAAATATGCTGTGTGAGCAAACGGAGTAGGAATTCGACGAAACCAGTTTCGTTGGGTCCGTAATGTCGAACTGTAGCTGCATGTCCATTTTCGTGATTTTTGGGTATTGTATGTGATCACAGAGATTTTTAAACGATGACTGAAAGCAACGATTCAATATAAGTAATAAAATAATGAATATAAAAATATTTTTTCCACATTATAAATACCTTAACTTTTCCTAAACCCTAACATACTTTCTCTCCGATCAAAATTTGCGCAGCCACCACCGAGAGTAAAATTGAAACAGTGAAAATCAAGTTCCAAAAATCAAAATAAAATGGTAGAGAAATCGATAAATCATGAAATTTGCGTTTTTTAGTTGCTAATACACTGCTCTTCAAGCTGAGATGGGTTTCATGAGTTGCGATCAGTGTTGTAGGTTCGCGGTTTATATCAGTAAACTTAGGGTTAGACGATTCGAATAATTGGTGGAGTTTCAAGTCGCGTTGAGTTCGATTTCGGGTTCAGAAGGTGAAACCGCATCTGTATGCTAATTTGTGGGGTTTTCGGTGATGGTTTTGTTCGATGGTACTCCTGGTGATGCAGGCATTATGGTGAGCTCGAGTGGGAACTTAAGGAGGCTGGCGGGTGGAGTACACGAAGGGGATGAAGTTGGTAATGGTCTCATGTGATAAGGTGAAGAGAAGAGGAAGAATGGACGGAAGGAGGGATCGATGATGGCTGTTCTTTTGGAGTAGCACACTTTCGTTGAGGAAGAAGACATTGGGCGGGTGTGGGCCATAGTGGGCTGACGTGGATGAGTAAGGCCCAAGTGTCTAAGGATACTTATAATTTTTGTTTAGTTAAATTTTTAATTTAAATTTGTATTAACTTGTAATCTTGATAACTTGGTCATACATGAACGAAATCCAGCGAAACAAGATCCGTTCGGATCGTATGGACGGACACTACACAATGAAACTAATGGGGAGTGAATTGGGGCTCATTACAATTTATAGCAGAAAAAATTATCCGTCTGAATCAAGCGATGGTTATCGTTATTAACGATGATCGTCCATTGTGAGTAAACCTCGCTAACTCTATCAGTTCATATTTTTATAACGTATATTTAGAACTGATAAATGATGATTGATTGTTGTGTATTGACTGTTTGGTTGGATTGCTAAGTAATTGTTTGAAATTATAGATCTGGTTATATATATATAAATATATATATATATATAAATTGATTCTATTTAGCAGAATATTTCATAGTGAAATGAAATTGATGTTAATTATATTGTTTAACATCTGTGGATGCAGGGAAACAGGTCGGAGGAATCCATCTGGATTCCTCAACATTTATTTTACTGTTTTTCATATATTGTAATATAGGATGTGATATATAATCTGTGTTGATTACGTATGTTGAATGATATCAATCATTATTATGGGTATTTTAAATACCGTAAGAAATACTAGAATGTAAAAAAGGAGATTTTCAAAGTGTATTTTGAAAATGAATTATTTATATAAAATCAATGGATTTTATATATAAAAGAAAAGGGATTTTATAAAAAGAAAATAGTTATAAAATAAAAAGGGTTTTGGAAAAGGAAATATTTATAGAAAATAAATAGAATTATAAAGGGATATTTATTTGTAAAATAAATAAAAGGAATATTTATTTGTGAAACAAATAGAAGATAAAAGGAATATTTATTAGAAAATAAATAGAATTATAAAAGGAATATTTGGAAAATGAAAAGTATTTTATAAAAAGAGAATTTTACGTGTGAAAGGTTTAAACCCGTGCTTCGCACACGGGTATAACATGGTATAGATTTAAAGCAAAGATTTTAAATAGAAATCTATTTTAACTGATAAGTGGAGAAGATAAATTTATAAATAATATTTTATAAATTAAATAAAATGTTTATCATTGGATAAATAAAATATATAAGTCAGGACTTATATAGAGAAGTAAGAATCGATTTCAACATCGATATTTGAAACTGAATATGGACGTAGAGTAAGTCAAAGGAGTTAATCAAAGGAGTTAATCAAAGGAGTTAATCGAATTATAGTTAATCGATTAGAGTTTGAATTAATCGATTTGATTTAGAATTAATCGATTTGAGTTAGAATTAATTAATTTGAGTTAGAGTAAATTGATTAGAGTTAATCAGTTAGAGTTAACCAGTTAGAGTAAATCAGTTAGAGTTAACTAGTTAGAGTAAATCAGTTAGAGTTAATCAGTTAGAATTAATCGATAGAGTTAATTAAATATGGTTAATCAAATATAAGTTAAATCGAATATAGTTATTCGAGATAGAGTTAAAACATACATAGTTATTCAGGATGAGTTGCCATTTAGCACGACTGCTAGCGTAATTCGTAGGGCTACAGATAGCCTACGGCGGTCGGATGTTTCCTGAGGGAATCAGGCGTAACCATTGTGATCGCTGCAATCTAGAGTCAATCAATTAGAAGTTAATCGAATATTAGTTTTTCGAATAAGAGAAGCAACTAGAGTTAATCGAATATAAGTTATTCGTAGTGAGATAATCGAATATAAGTTATTCGTAGTGAGATAATCGAATATTAGTTATTCAAAGTGAGTCAATCGAATATTAGTTATTCGAAGAGAGTAAATCGTCGAATTCGGGAAAGTATTTATACTTTCCGGTTTTTAAATCAAGATTTATTTATTTATAAATTAGGAGTTTATTTATTTATTCAAATTAAAGAATAAAAGTTATATTCGAAGTTAGATATTTCGAAAGTAGGGATTATAACGCTATAGTTATAATCAATGTTTTCAATAAAGAAATGGATACGTAAATAGAATCCGAGAGTTATGTAAGGAAGTTTGTTAAAGGTTTAAAAGATAAACTTTGTCTATTCCGAAGTTAAAACGTAGTTCAGATAAGGTCTGAGAGGTAATTATATCCCAACTTGATTGACTTCCTTCTTAATTAAGGAATGGCTAAGGTTTGATAGAAAAGGTTAGTTAAGTGAATTTAGTTAATGAGTGAAATGGTTTGAGTTGGCATGGCGATGTTTGACTTAAACATCAGTTTAAATCTAGTGAAGGAGTTTTGGAAATGTTTTCCAAATAAGACTCAGAAATGTTTTCTGATAATAGAAAATAAGAATTTAGAATATATGGAAACAGGAGATAAGTAAATTAATGAACTAAAGAGATAAATGTTAAATGATGATTGATCGATAAAATTTCCATCTGGAAATAATATCGTTGTTTGCACACGTGTTTTTCTTTGATAGTTAAATCACAGACTATCAAAGTTTTGACCATTTTTCCGTCGTCAATATGGAGAGACCGGTTGGATTATTATCCGAGAACCACTCCGTATGGGCGTTAGCGTTTCGAATCAAATAGATCGAAGACAAATTGAAGACGAAGTTTATACAAGGGTTATTCTGGCAATCCTAAGTAGAAATTGCCTAAGATGGATTTACATAATAGTGCCTTCGGTTTGTCCAGTCCCAGGACAACTTGAATGGACGAATGTTTGACAGAGTATATTCGGTAGATCACGTAAGTTGATCGTTTCAAACGTATTTACATTGGTGTCGGAGGAATTCGTTTCTCTTAGCTTTATACCCGTGATATTTTTGAGGAAATCAATTTGTGATTTGGCGGGTATAGCGATGTGACATTCGAAGTAAATGGAGGAGTGATATATTAAAAGATACGTTTTGACCTTGAGCCACATCAACTGAAAAATGATAGAAATCGGGCAGGCAGCATGGCTAAGTGGGTCGCACCCAATTAGGGTATATTGTCACCATCTAGAGAATATTCATATTTGTACTTCTTTCAATTCTGTATCTCCCGGGAATGGTTATGTTGGAATACTAACCGAGGGGTGGCAATATATTCGATACACTCAAGCGAAATGAGTGGTCGGTCATGTGTGGCCGAGTTGCAAGATGTTCTTGTTGAACTCCAGTGTATCGCTTCTAGAGTACACTAATTGGAAGGTGGATCCATACCTTGTTATAATTGGAATCCATTCCCCAAATAAGAGCCCGCGGTTTCGATTGTATATTATATATGTAGAACGTTAGATGCAAGCGTTTCTGCTAGATTTCTATTTACTTGATCTAGACATTATTATAATATCAAACAAGTATCATTTTAGAAATATTTTGGGTTATCATAAGGTAAAAGTCATCCATGTTTATGTGTGGATCGGTCTTATGATTATCCTTTGTTTCAAAAGAATTTTGAAAGTAAAATCAAATGATTTGAGTTTACTCACACTAGTCACATGACTGACTGTTTTGTTTTCCCTAAACTCTTTGGTGCCCAATTTTGTATAGGCAGTCAAGTAGTCGGGATTTTACAGATACTTGAAGAGCTGGAGAAGGAGGCTTCAGGATTATATAGCTACTGTTATCTCCGCTGTGTTGTAAGTTTTATACTCTAATAATGGTATTGTATACAGATACTGTTTTATTTCAAAGTTATGTTATGAAATAAATTTATTCGTTCCGCTGTGAGATTCGTGTTTACTCTGATGTTGTATGTTCTTCTTCTTCTTCTTCTTCTTCTATTCTAAGTTTCTATCTTATCTATTCTCACCCACTAATTTTTTTCATGGACTATCCGGTGTTTCCGATGCTTGAATAGTCGACATGGTGTTATATGCCGATATCCGCGAAAATCCCGGGTCGTTACACACAACATACGCCTCATTCCAATTCTGAATATTCTTTTATTAAAATATTAATATCCTTTGGGAAAGGTTCCTATTAATTTTATCAAAGATAAATTCTTTATATTTACTCTTTAATCTTCCTTTGGATATCAATTCAAACCAAAATACGGTTTATCCAAACTAGTCGGGATTAGCGAACCTTACCGAAGTAATCATTTGTTTAATTTCCCAATCCCAACCTATTCATCCCATGAAGCAAAACTGGTAATACTTCATATTTAACACCACAGAGTTATCGGTAAAGTTAATCACCATTTCACGTTCAAATCTAATTAAAGATTTAACTATCGCTTGGAGTAAAACTAGTGCTACTCCATTCTTGATCATTTCCCGAATTTGATAATTTAAATTATCACATTCTCTTTTTCAATCTAATTAAAGATTCATTAAAACTCCAATTCAGTTTTATTCTCAAAAATCATTACCTAATGATTATTCAATGTTAAGAAATTAATCTTATATTTAACAGGGTTAAAGAACTAATGTCATTTAAAACACAGTTCATGATAAACCCAAAATCCCATTCCATTAGTTATGGAATCTTCATGGAAAACAGATCAATATATATATATATTCTGTATAAACTTCCATATCCAACCGATAATATAAATGGAATAACGGCAAAGCCTCTTAAATTCCATATATAGTAACAGTCTTCCTCCACGAAGTTCACTTCGATTATTATCAAATCGAACTCCATTCCATAACAATTTATTTTATTAAACTAGAAAACTTTTCTTTGGAAATTTCCCCTAAATCTTAATTAAAAGATTTATAAATTCCAAATCATATTTCACTGTGAATCGGGTTAAAGAACGAATGTCGTTAAAAACACAGTTCACAATAAACCCAATTCACATTCCATTTCAATTCCAATTAAATGTTAATTAATTGGTAATTCTTCTTTAAATCTTAGTTATAAGACTTATTCTTTTCACACGGGGTTTCAGAATAGTGTTAATGAAGACACCATTCCATCAGTCTCTAACCGTAAATTAGTAAGAGAACAATTCCCTAAGTATTAATCCCGAAGGCCGAAACCAACATAAGATCAATATCCAGGAAACCATTTAACTTAGCTAATCTTCAGTTAGTTTCTAATTTCCTTAACTCAATTGGGTTTAATAACAATATTATTAAAGATACCATTCACGACAAACCCAAAATCTCATTCCATTGTTGATCGGGTTAAAGAACAATTGTTATCTGAAACACCATTCACGATAAAACCGAAATCCCATTTGATATTAAATACAATGCTCTGAATAGAAAATATATCGGCTTATATTCAATATCAAATTCTAAACTCAACAAACATCATATTGGAATAACGATATATATCTTTCAAATTCCTCCGCAATATCCATATAATCACGGGATCCAATATCGAAATATTCCGAGGATAATTTCGATTCAAATCCATTCAAATTTATATATTGGAAATTCTGGTTATTTTTAAAACAATTTCAAATCCAATTTATTTATTTAAAAAAAATATTGGATTATAATTCTAGTTCATAAAAAGTTCATTTCGATAAAAATATATTTTTATCTTTTCAAATATGGAATTTTTCATCCCAATTCTTTCCAAATCATTTATTATAATTTTACACAAATTATTGATATTTTTTATTAATTTTATCAAGGCCCGTACAGTCGATTTCCATAAACGGCCATCGAACTGCACTTACAATGATCTTTTACAAATTTGATTTGGACATAATTCCAAATCCAACCATTAGATTTCAATTCTCTAATGTTCGTTGGAAAGCACTTTTCGATACAAACCCAACGGTTCCGGTTTTAGGAGAATCCGACGGTCGGATCTCCCGTAATGTCCATTCGAAGTCAATGGTCGAAATTTGCGAACTGCCGCGGCGCGGCGCGTTCTATTCAGGCCATTATATATATATATATTATATATTATATATATTTCATCGATTTCCATTTAAAACGTATTTTATAAATAGTTTTAAATTCGTTTTCAAAACGATTTCAACTTCATATTCAATTTCAAATCAAAATTGAATATTCCATATCATTAATATATATATGATAATGTTTTCAAAACATTCGATTTTGAAATCAGTTCATTTTGATATTCATTATAAAAATGAATAAAATCGATATAAATATCGTCCACGTAAAAATGGCTTTAATCTAATCAAAACGGCTTTATGTATTTA
Organism: Allium sativum; assembly: GCA_030737875.1. NCBI lineage: Eukaryota > Viridiplantae > Streptophyta > Magnoliopsida > Asparagales > Amaryllidaceae > Allium > Allium sativum. The sequence goes on from CM060920.1 coordinate 369,659,331, forward strand.
AATATTTTCGTGTCCATCCCAAATCGGACATCAAAATCATATTTTGATCTTTGAATGAATATTATTTTAAAATATTCGTTCTTTTAAAATATTCATTCTTTTAAAGTATTCATTCTTTCTGAATTGGAATCAGACACAGTCAATTACTATATAATTTTATTTATATGGATTTCATACACACATGTACACAACAATAATCAAACACAATCAACCATCATCCAGAGTGCATTACTCAACTGCATAAGCGTTAAATATGAATAAATAATGCTCATCACAGCCTGTCAACCCATCAATTGAGATACCACTAATTATTGGGATCAGTGTATGTCAAATATCATCCCAATACCCGTGTGGGGTTTTTAAACAATAATTACTGGTTGTTATTTGTGTAGTTGGGAGATGTGTAAAATTTATCATTCCAATCAATATCAGATAAATGGGTGTACATAAACAAATCGTTGATTTGTAAATGAATATTAATTTCATTCATATACACATCAAAAATTATATTTTTAACGATAAAATATTTTATTCAACTCATGAATATTCTATAGAGTCCATTTATACAATAAAAATGATATTTTTTTTCTTCAAATATTTTATTCAACATATGAATATTTTATACAATCCATTTCACATCACAATCAATTTCAACAACACAATACAATCAAACAAACAAGTCGTCCATGGTCTGTGGACGACGGGGAGCAGTTCATATATGCAGTTATAAAATAAATAACTATACAAAAAATTTTAGTGAGGAGTTCTCACATTGGTTCTTTTATTTCTGAATTTCACCGTCGTTCGGGTTTGAATTTGTCTAAAATTCTAGCGTACTCAAAATTGAACCTGGTCAATCTCGTTCTGAATCTCTCGTCCCTACGATCGCAACGGATCCAGTTTCGTCGGATTTGGTCCTCGTATGTAAAAGTTATGGCTTTTAATATGCTAATGACATTTTTAATTTAATTAAAGGAAAAAAATTAAACCTTCTTCTTCAGTTTTAAACATCGCCGACATCATTTCTTATTGTTCCAACCTTGGGTTCCATTTTTCAATTGCCACAGTGCGCCAGGCCTCGATCTGAGGTCGTCACCTTCTCCGCCTTCATGAGCTCCACCTACGCCCTCACCCACGTCCATCTCGGTAGGGCCAGGCCACCGCAATTCTGGTGCGAACGACGCCTGTTCGAGGCTGGAATTCGAGCTCTTTAGTTTGCTAAATTCGATGATACTTATGTGGATTTGAAGCGCTTGAGAAGTACTTCGATTTTCTCTTCAGGAGCATGGAATGTTATTGCATGGATCGATCAGATTTTGAAGGGAAAAATTTGAGCTATTCCGTTCGTCGAACACGAGATGGCGGCGGCTCCTCTGAGTAATGAACGATTAGGGTTTTGAATGGCATTTATATATAATTTTTTAATATTTTATTTTAATATTAATTCATTCATTATTTTTTTAACCCCACGAACTCCGAATCCAACCCAACGACTGTTGCCCCTAGCTAATTACCTACATTTTGGACACAATGGGATATGTTTCGTAAGTCAATTCTATCATTTCGATCAGTTTCAATTAAAATATAAATCAATTAAAATTGAATTCAAACATACATTTTAATTTATCGGGGCCACATACTAACTCCAAAAACTCCCAAAAAATAAATCTAGCTATATTTTGACGATACGGTCCTAACAAAACTAATTTCATCGAATTTGGAGACCGTTTGAAAAACGGTCCTCTTCTAGTCGATCTAATTCAACTAAAATTGACAAAACACGTTTTCTTTCGCCACGCTCACATATTAATTCCAAAAATTTTGAAAATTGGAATCTAGCAATAATTTGACATTCTGGATCGAACAAAAGTTGTTTCGTCAAAAACGGAGATCGTTTGCAAAATGTCTATTTTTAAGGGCTATATTTCCATAGCGACTATTCTGAATTTTCAGTTGGGTATAACTTTTTATTCCCGCTATGAAATTTCAATTTATTGGATTGTTTGGAAAGATATTTTCAAATAGATTCAAATATTTTGGTTTCACTAAAATTCAGTTTGTTTTAAATCCTGTACATTCATTTGAAATTTGAAATCGAATTTTCAAACTACCATGCTATTTCCAATTCCTTTTATAATTAAAATAAATATTTATATTCTAATTTCGATTTAAATAAATTTATAAATTCTTATTCTATTCAAAATAAATTTCTTATCGTTATTATTTAAAATAAATCATTTTAAATATCCTAAATTCATTAGAATTGCCAAAATAAAAAATTTAAATTGGTTCTGATTTTTCAGGTTGTTACACTCTCTCCATTTTAATAAAATCCATCGTAAATCCATTATTCTACAATGTGAAATTTGCTTCTTATACTTAGAACATTATGATTTTTGTTTGACTGACTGAGATTTATGATGAACATTCTCTCTCTTTACCTGATTTTATATTTCTAGTCTAATTTTTCATCGCTATTTTAATTTCTGTATCCTTTTGATGATAACAAAAGGGAGAGAATGGTTAAGATTTTAATTGATGCATGAATATTTTATTAATATTTTAATATTGAAATTTCATTTGATTTATTCTTTTCACTCATGCACATATTAAGGGGGAGTCCTATTGTAGGAGGAGCATACATATAGGGTGAGTTCTATAATTAACAATCAAACACATTGTTGTATTCAAAATCTTATTATATGTTTGTCATCATCAAAAGGGGAGGATTGTTGTATATAACAATTATATGATCTTTGTTTGATGATAACAGACATATATATATATATATATATATATATATATATATTATAAATGTGTTTGCAACTGTACTATTCTACTACATCACAAACATAATTAAATATTATATTTAAATAAAATACTACTACACAAGAATTTAAACATTCAAACAGTATTTTATTTAAATATAATATTTTATTTCAATATTATAATAGTACATATTTCACAACTCCACTATTATACATCTATGTAATTCAATTCAGTCAATTTCTTTTATTACATTATCTCCTCACTACATTTCTCTCTGTCAGTCAGTTGTACAAATACATTCAGATTCACTCAGCTCACTCATATACATCCATTCACTCACAGACACTCAATTATAGTCTTCATCTTATTTTCACGGTCAATCCACTCATTTGCTTACTTGTCACAGAAACACACACAATAAATTGAAACAAAATAATTTTAAATTCTAGAAAATATAAATTTATTTTAAAATTTATTTGCCTCAGAATTTTGGTGTGTTTCTCATCATATTTCATGACTTGATCTGATATGCATATTCATCCATCTGTATCTCGACAGCTTGCGATATTCACAGTGATTCACTGTGAATACCACAAGGTAGACAGTGTATGTAGTACTCACACATATATATCATGTACACACACAATACATGTATACACTTACCTGTGTATGTATATACATATATATTTTATGCAGAGGCAATTTGGTCAAACATTAAAAGAGCCAGCGACAAATATATCGAGAATGAAATGTTCAGGTGAAGCTTGACAAAACTTTCATGCTGCAAGTATCCTTAAAAACAAAGGTGCAACAAATCAATTTCAGCACACACACACAGATATATATATATATACATACATATATATATATATACAAGTTTGTGTGTATATACAAACACACACCTGGTTCAGGAAAATCTTGAGCACAATGACACACATGCAAATGGATCAGACCAGACTAGACAAATGGTTCTGCCCAAGTATAAAGTGTAGCAGGTCAAAATTGACCAAGTCCAAATACAATCGACTCAACATTAGTCAAAAACGCACCAGTTTTGGTTTAATGGACAGTTGAGGAATCATTCAAATGTACAAGTGTACACTGCATGGAAGTAAGGTGCAGTAAGAATAAACTGGAAATGTCAAGGTAGCAAGATGCAACAACTCAAAACAGAGCAGCAGCTAAAAAAAATTTGGAGAAATACTCATGGACAACAAAACACAAGCCAAAGTGAATGAAGCCAAAGAAAAGTGACATATGTGTGCATGTTGTCTCATCGGCCATGGATGGTCAAAAGTACAAGTGCATGGCTGTCACGACCTACCAATTACGAGTAGTTATTTTAGCTTACGGGTCTAAACAGAATAAAACACAAAATCACAACACAAAATATATATTAATGTCTCGTAGCAGATGTTTTATATACAAAATCAAAGTTTTATACAAAATAGAACTTTACCATACAGCGGAAGAATTCATACATGACTTTTAAATTAAAAAAAACAAAGATTACGGTTTTGGTCGGGCTTTGCGCGTGCATCTGCGTCTTCACGTTCCTCTCCATTTTTGCGAGTTGAATATCTAAAATCTGCAACACTCGTATCTGACCCGAGCGTTCCATGCAAAAACGTATAACACACAAGTCAGGATTAATCATAGTTCAAGTAAATTAACTTCAATAAAATACAGATTTTAAAATAGTTAATCCAAATTGATATGAAGTTATTAAATTTTGCTCAACTGCAAAATTTCAGTTAACGTATATCTCGTATAGAAGTTAGATGAACCTTGTTTCATATAATACATGACAAATGCCTAACATGTAGACGAATTTGTTTCAAATTTAGAACCAGGTAACCAGTTTCCTTCCTTTTAATCCGAATGGAACCATATTTGCATGTCAAGACAGACATGCTTACAACATAAAGATGCAAGCAAGTCCATTGACAGGGATATGAATGCACTGAGTTTGCAAACAAAATGAAAACAAGCCATATGTGCAATATAGGCCGATCACAACGTGTATATACATATACGTATACGTATACATATATATATGTGTGTGTGTGTGTGTGTGTGCGCGCATTATAGGCTAGATGTCCAAACAAGTGTTGAATATTCATGCATAATGGACCTTAAATAAATGGGTAAACACAACTACATGGCCACAATGCACTTATATCGCAAAAACTAATGCTCCAAACTTTTCGAATATGTCCAAATTTCATTTATAAGTAATCTTAGTCACATACCAATCTGCTTATACAATGTAATGACATACAAACCCTTTTTTTACAAATTTATATACGTAAGGAATATGCGTCTTAAGTTTCTTTCCTTACATGTATGTCTACATGAACCCAAAAGCCAAGAAATATAAAATATGGAAAACCAAATACACAATTTCAAGTATACCCATATATGTACATGTGTATTTAACCCAACAAGATTATATTCAAGTGCAATAGCCTCGCCTACACTTAAATGATATAGTAGGCCAGAGAAGTCGTGATACTAAAATGATTTTATTAAGGAATAATATTGAAGTAATTGTGAACAACAATGGACTCATGACAGACTTACAAGTGCACATAACACCACCTACGTTTTCTCCAGCAACTAATAACAAATAGTTTAATAGCTCATGATAGTTTAAAGAAATCAATTTAAGGATTGCTGAGCTTACAGTCCAAAATGAAGGCTGGCTGTTAAACTTGATGGTGATGTGTTTAGAGTAACCCTATGAATGTTTGTTAGTATGAGACTGAAAGACGGACAACCTATCATTTAATCCAATAATTTAACCGAATAATCGCTATTGTAGAGTATCTTGCACACCAGTCCATAAGATTCAATGTTACATCTAACTGGATAATTTCATATCAGCTTTCCCTTTTATTAAAATTTAGTAAAAACAACTGCAGTATCATCTTCTATAAAATTGAGTAAAACAAACGCAATATTATTTAAGTAAAACAAATGCAGTATCATTTTGATTTCTATGAAGGCCACAAGCACACAAGGCAGTAAAACAGAAAGTGGAGTAATCCAATCCAAGCAACACAAATTAACTATTTTACTTAAACTAATTACCAAAGTTAATGAACTTGAATCAATGCTTAATCGTGAGTGAATACTCACCTTATTGCAGTGCAAAACCAAGACAGGAGACAAATAAAGGTGCATGATTTCTGAGGGTGGTTTCGCTGGTCTCAGGAGGCGGCTTCTGAATTCAACGCGGGGCCTCAGGCGATTTACGACTCTAAAAGGCAAGGGTGGCTTTGATAGCGGTGGTTGCTTGTGGTGGAGTACTGGGCATCGTTAGAAAATGAACGACGGCGGCACCTGGTTTCAGCGAGGAGCAGAGGGTGTAAAACATGGCAGCAACTCTTGATGGTGCGTGGTTCGATTGAGGAGGAGGCAAGGTCGATTATGGAGAAGGGACGACAGTCAGCAATGGATGGAAGGGTGAGAAGGACGCTGATTTCTTTGATTTGGGCAAATTAATTTTTGACAAAAGAAGGAAAATGAAAGAGGGATTTTGGGGAAAGAGTAACTGTGGACGACTCAAATAAACAAAGAAAAGGGACGGCGAAGACATAAGATAAAGAACGCATGGACAAACTTTCCTGAAGCTATGAAACGTGTTACGAACTCACGCTTTATCGAAGCCAAGTATTTTAAAATTTCCATTTCAAACTAAATTAAATCATGAATATAAGAAACAATATCAAGTTAAAATAAAATTCAAGTTTATAATACTCTAATAATAGATATCAATTTGTTTTAAAACATTAACATCGCTTAACTTTAACAAACAACTCAATTTCAAAACTTAAAATTTAATTTCTCAAGCTACATTGGGGAAAAAAATTAGAATTCTCTAACAAAATTTTAAAACATTACTAATTTTAATTTAACAAAATATTTGAATCAAGTATAAATATTTTAAATTTACCCTTACAAAATCAATTTAAAACAAAAATAAAATAGACAAATTTTAAATTTCAACCAAACATCAAATTTCATAAATATAAATTCAAATAAATTTCATATATTTAAAACGTTGTAAAACTGGTTCATTACAATGCCCCCCTTAAGCATTTTCTTCCTCGAAAAGGACAAGTTGTTCAAATCATACAAGTATACAAAACAACCTTTCTACCAATACTAGATTTAATTTAAAATAAACAATAGAGTTTGAAATTTGAAATCAAAGCATGGAATAATTTCCTCAACCAAAGTCCCCTTTTTTTTTTAAATTATTCGAATCATTTGAAATACTATACTTTCTTTTCATATCGAATTTTACTCGCTTAGGGATTTCAAAACCAAAAATCATTTCGAAAATTTCAAATATTTCACGATAAACGACATAAAACATTTATGTCTCAAGTCGAGAGGTTTCACCCAATGACAAGGCCACAAGGCACAACCTCCGCACGTATCGATATAACGCTAAGTATCTTCAGCTAACATCCTGACTCGGACACCGAATACAGAGTGCAAAGTATATATCCCAGTTTTCATCCAAACATCGGACACCATATATACTTTATTCACGAGCACAAGCTAAGTATCTCCCGGTTAACATCCAAACATCGGACACTGAATACAAAGCACGAAGTATATACCTTTCTTTAGTCACAGGTTCTCGAATCTCGATAACAAATCATTTCATTTCATATCTCGAAGTTATAAATCATTTCGAAATTTTAGTTTCCAAATCAACTATTACTTTGTTTTTCAAACATTTCAAAATCTCGGGATTCAAGTCATTGAATTTTCTATATTTATAAATCACTTTATAAATCATTTCAATTTTCAAGTAATATCGAATTTCCATAATAATTTCAATCATTTTTGAAATATTCTTGAAATAAGCTTTACAACGATTTCACATAATAATTTTCAAGCGATTAATAAAATCACATACTTCCCTTTTCAAATTCATTTGCACAACATATTGGGTTCTATTAACTTCGATTTCAAATATTTAAATCTCATTGAAAAGGTCATATTATTCAAAATATTCACAGAATTTCTTAAAATAGTTTTATTCAAAAATATTTCATGCTTCCGATGCGCTATCCTGATTTGTATATGCATTTCAAACAATTTTTTTCTGAAATATCAATTCTAAAATGTTAGAAGTCAATTTCAAAATTTTGGAACCACAAACTCCAAATATTTCTTTTCAAAATTCACTTGTCCATAAATTATCGATGCCAGACACAAGGAAGGGTTCAAAGATAAGACTGGATAACTCAAGCATGAACTGATCGAATGATAAGCGGAATATGATGACATGTTAAGGGAAACTAAATGTGTCAACAGCGAAGGGACGATATTATATTTTCAAAATATTCGTTTCTATTCAAATTATATACAAATTATCCCTTATCACAATTTATTAAAACCAAAAATAAGTTAAAATTTTAGGACTTGAATTTTATTTTCTAACGCCCGGATTTACGGAAAATTTCGGCAGCATCTCCCCCGCACTATTCAATTGGGAAAATTTTCCCGTACACAAAACAACAAAACACAAAATATACATCTCATCTATACGATGAGGCATCCCTAATCAGTGGGAAACAACACAAAAAACCAAATATGGTATTAAATTCGAGACGTGTACCTTATATTAGCGTTTATAAGCATGTATGCTTAATTTTTAACATGTAGTGCAAAAGTGAGCCCTCATGCAAAATGCACGCCATGGCTTCCTACTAAAACACTTAGCACATAATGAGAATCACACACACACACACACACACACACACACATATATATATATATATATATATATATAACAAAACTTAATATATGAAGCAAAACCAAGCACGGTAGGTAAATTTCGGTATACGTGCAACAAGATTTATTTACAAAAGCAAATGATCCATTTAAATACAAACTCATTTCATTGCTTTAAACATCCACATTAACGTCATTCATTTTTGCACTTTTGTGTTCATTTTCTCCTCTTCGACTGGTTTCGTTTTATTCCCTTATAATGGTTTCAAACATATCATTCTTGTATATATTCCATTATATAAGATTTCAGTTTCACATCAGTTATATTCCAAATTAATAATTTTTGAATCTCATACTTAATAATTCATATATATAAGTTTCAAATTTCATATCAAAATATTTGTATATCGATAATCTGCAAAATTTCCATTTCAAGTTCAAATTAAATTGATTTCCACACGATTCGAGTATTCAATATCATTTCAATTTAAATCCACATCTACAAATTTGATTCACTATCAACATTCAAACTCAGTTTGGATTTCATATTACGATTATCGATATTCAATTGAGTTTTTACATTCAATCATTTTGGATCTTAATTTGTTCGGATTGGATATATACATTTATCAAAATAACTATGTTACATAAAAGTAATTTTTGAAAAATAATAGCTTAATGTAAAATTAACTTGAATAAATGGATAGATTTTTAAAACGGGTTTGAAATAAATAGATATGCTTTGTGAAATAACTAGCTTGATATACAATAGATTTAAATAAATAGATAGCTTTGGAAACAAAGATAATCAGGCTTGTAACGAAATAATTTAAATATTATAAATAAATTTAATACCATAATTTCAAATAAATAGTTTTATAACGATTACTACTTTAAAAAATAATCCAATCTGAATCAATTATCCAAAATTCAAATTTCTTAACTATTGCCGGTTTCCAATTTCGAGATTAAACTTACTTTAACCTCAAGTTCAATTCATTTACACTCCAGTCGGACCCAAGGTTCAAATTAGCTCAATATTTGAATTTCCATTTGCATTTTCAATTTCAATCAAGTTCAAAACTTAAATCTCAATTTCAATTATACTCCAAATTGAATTAATTACTCAAATTTACAATCAAAATCCTTTGAGCTTATAAATATATAACCCAAAATTCAAATCTTGCTTAAAATAATCAATTTTGTTCAACAAGTCGAAAAATCGAACTTTTACTCAGTTCATTGGAGATTTATATCCGGTAGTTTTCTATAAGATACTCATTCGATAGGATGGATATCGTTCAACTCATACTCGAGAATCAATTCTGGTTTTTTTCCTCGATTATTCAAAAATGTACATATTTACATATCACATCATGTTTCACAAATCAAACTTTGTTTGAACAAAGCTACCAAAGTGGTCTCCCCCACTTTGAGACCCGAAAATAAATTCCAATGATGTAAAATTATCATTGAAATTAATTCCTAGCGACAATAGTGGGTTCTCCATTCGTATTTTCATTTTGAAAGTATTTCAGAAAGTTACTTCAAACGTTTTTTTTCTAAAATACTAGTATATACCACTAGTTTTTTTTTTCAAAACCTTAGAAATCAATATCAAAAATTTTCGGAATTCAATTCTCATGTTTTAGTCAAAACGATATCCTTTGTTACGATTAAATTCATTTCATTCCACAATTTATCTTAATTTAGAATGCACTTCTTATTTTTGTTTAATGGTTCAACATTCTTCAATTAATCACCCATTCATTGTAAGCTAACATTTCCTGAATTTCAACACCCATTTGGCCTTACAATTAGTATTTTCCATATACTTGATTCAAGTTCAATTAGTGAATAAATAATTTTTGTTAATTTGCTTAACATACATTTATATTACTCGACAACCACAACTCAACGATGGATTTCTAATGGGATCAAGATTGGACAATTTCATAATTTCAAGAATGAATGAGTCGAATCGATATGATAAGTAAAAGAAGATGACGGGTCAAGGGAAACAAAACACAACGACACACGAAGAGGTAGAATTATATTTCAAACATTCATTATTATTCAAAAATTTCCAAATTATTCCCAATTTCATCGCAATTCATTTGCATATTTCAATTCATACTTTAAAAATATTGGAAATGCCATTTATTTAAATTTTGCTAATCTATTCCAGTTCATATTAATTTATCAACATTTCCAAATATTTATCTATACGATTTCAAGTACTTTTAGACGTTTAAACCAGAACCATACAGTCATCCCATTTTCGAAAGTCGAAAATAATTTTCTTATGACGTTGCAATCATCATCAGAATTATCTTCAAGCGACTATAATGTGATTCTTTATCTATCTATTATATATTGGATTTCGTATATACGTTAGCTAGGCGTATATTCAAAATTCGTACATACTTCAAAATAATTTTTTAATTTCAAAATAATTTATATTTTCAAAATACGCTCTCTCAATAATGATTTTGTGTCAATTCCCCTCATTCTAGAGTATTTCTACTCTATCTCTAATGGGTTTTTAAACCAGATAAGCTAAGCTTTCTCAAACCAAAGCTGTGATACCATTTTGTAACGACCTGCCAATTTGACCGCTCAAAGATGGTATTCAAACCAACTTAGAACGATTAAAACGACCGGTAGTTATTTTAGCTTACGGGTCTAAACGGAATAAAAAACAGAATCACAACACAGAATATATAACAATGTCTCGTAGCAAAAGTTTTATATACAAAATCAGAGTTTTATACAAAATAGAACTTTACTATACAACAGAAGAATTCAAACATAACTTTTAAAATGAAAAAAAAGATTAAAAAAAAAAGATTACGGTTTTGGCCGAGCTTTGCGCGCGCATATGCATCTTCACGTTCCTCTCCATTTTTGCGAGCTGAATAACTAAAATCTGCAACACTCGTATATGACCCGAGCATTCCATGCAAAAACATAGAACACTCGAGTCAAGATTAATCATAGTTCAGTTAATCCAAATTGATATGAAGTTATTAAATTTTGAATATGTGTCTCGACTGCAAAATTTCAATTAACATATATCTGTTATAGCAGTTAGATGAGCCTTGTTTCATATAATACAGGATAAATGCCTAACATGTGGACGGATTTGTTTCAAATTTAGAACCAGGTAACCAATTTCCTTCCTTTTAATTATGATGGAACCATATTTGCATGTCAAGACAAACATGCTTACAACATAAAGATGCATGCAAGTCCATTGACAGGAATATGAATGCACTGAGTTTGTAAACAAAATGAAAACATGCCATATGTGCAATACAGGCCGATCACAACGTGTGTGTGTGTGTATATATATATATATATATATATATGTGTGTGTGTGTGTGTGTTTTTGTGTGTACGTGTGCATTACAGGCTAGATGTCCAAAAAAGTGTTGAATATTCATGCATAATGGACCTTAAATAAATGGGTAAACACAACTACATGGCTACAATGTACCTATAACGCAAAAACTAATTCCCGAAACTTTCCGAATATGTCCAAATTTCATTTATAACTAATATTGGTCACATACCAATCTGGTTATACAATGTAATGTCATATAAAACTTTATTTTACAAGTTTATATATAAAGGAATATGCGTCTTAAGCTTCTTTCCTTACATATATGTCTGCATGAACCCAAATGCCAAGAAATATAAAATCTGGAAAATCAAATACACAATTTCAAGTATACCATATATGTACATGTGTATTTAACCTAATAAGATTGTATTCAAGTGGAATAACCTCGCCTACACTTAAATGAAATAGTAGATCAGATGATACTAAAATGATTTTAGTAAGGAAGAATATTGAAGTAACTATGAACAACAATGGACTCATGACAGACTTACAAGTGCACACAACACCACCTACATTTTCTCTAGCAATTATGTAACGATACGCATTTTGCCCGACCTTAATCGATCGCTAGATCGATCAAAATCGTTCAAAACCCGCATACGTTAACTTTGGGAATACAATACATTAGAACAACAACAAACTTTTATTACATCATACTAATGCAACATCAGAGTACAGAATCTCAGAGTACATCGATAAATAAAATACAGCGGAAGACTTATTACCATAAATTAATACAATACACAGTGGAAGACTTTCTATGCTCTGGACTCAGCTTTAGGCTTCGATCCAGAATCCTGCTCAAGAGACTGCCCATGTGTGGAAAAGAGGGCACCCGAGTTTGCAAAGTGAAACAAACTACGAGTCAGTCATGGGACTGGTATGAGAAATCTAACTTAACTAATCTAATAATAAGGCTAATCACAGGACCACGTCGCTAACGCGGAACGGGTTTATTCCATTAGATTGCCAGTGCATAAAATAAAGTAAATCATTAAACAACGCAATGCTTTTTAGAAAAATGAAACGATTATAAGACTCAAGTCCCATCACACAATGCAACGCAAACCGAAGGATAGAGTTTTACCTTATAATGGTCAAAAATGCTTCATACGATAAAAATAGATTTGATATTATTATTAGTGTATATATGTTTTCAAAAACAATTTCAATCATAATGTATCAATCATAGACGGCATGGATACCATATATCATGTCGCCATACTAGTTCTACAATCAAAACCAATGGTGTTGTATTGGAAGTTGGGTTTCCATCATGAAATGAGGCTAGAGATCGTCCTCTCCGATTCGGGACACTCTAGCAAATGCCTCAGGATCACACCTATAGGCAATCCTTGGCGCAGTAGGGCCGGTCCACACCTATGTTAGTGGATTAGTTATGCCTGAACACACGCTTCCCGGTCCTTTTGGACCTCTAGTATGACCACTTCCGACCTATAAATCCGAGGTACCTCATAATCCATCATCCACATAAGTAAAAATGTCAGGGCTGGTAGGTCACTGAAACCACTCTAGCTAGAAAGAAACGTGTGCACTCCCTATGGTCCATATCCCGTTTTTGACTCATACCGGGGTGTGAGGCTCGCGAAGTCACGCTATACACAAAGCTATGCCGAAATAGGTTATGCTTTGATCATCAACCACAAGGCCCTGCTTTTCAACAAAAGCCTTGATCCATGCATCTTGGCATGCCACATTGCTAATCCATACCATACCATTGATTCCTGTCAATATATAACCTCTAAGCTCGTACGTCTTAGAGAAGGGTGTTAAACACCAAACAAATATATATTTAGCAGAGATCAACGAATACAGCATAAAGGAATACAACGTCAGGCATACCATCCATTTACAAGTCCGTTCTGGGTCTGAACGAAACCGGAGGAACCTTATTCCTCGCATATCCGAACCATCAACAAATACGTCCGGACAACTACCACTGCAGCCCCTTCAAGGTAGCTACTCCAATCACGGGCGTCAGTAGTCCTCATCCATTCGATGTGAAGATCGTCGGTCTCCAATCACCATCTTCAAATCTTCGACTTAAATCGTCGTAGTAATTATTTGAAATGAGTTGAACTCGGTCTTTTCAAATAATCCTCGAATAATTATCATTATAATCATTTCATATCACTCAAATCTATTTATAACGATTTATCGCTATTTTTATTTATATAAAAATAGCTAAATTAATTTAACGACGATTCGGGTCGATCGGCGGCCCTGGCGCTGTTTTCCCAAAGTTTGATTTACACATATCTCAAAATCTAACCGTTGGATTTTGACAAAATTTATATCGTTGGAAAGATTATCCCAAGGCGGTCCTAACGGTTCAAGTTTTGATAAAATCTGACGGTCGGATCTTTCGGTATCATCGTTTAAAGTTACGATTGCCGAAATGCTAACTGCCGCGCGCGTTTCATTTAATTTTAATATATATATATATATAAATATATAAATCGTTTGGCGATTTCAAATTATTTATTCTTTAAATAATTTTCTACACTTCGTATTCAAGTTATCTTTGATGCACATAAGTCTATTTCAAAACATGTACATTTTCTACATTCTTTATATGACAATAAAAATGTGAATTTTTATTGTTTATCATTTCTATTTCAAACGATGAATATTTTTCTTTATTTATTGCATTACAATTAAAATGTAAATTTTTATTGTTTATCATTCCTATTCCAAACGATGAATATCTTTATACTCTCTTTCTTTACATTAAAAATGTGATTTTTAATGTAAACTTGTTTTATTATTTAAAACGTGACATTTTTATATTTCATTCATTACATTAATAATGAGGTTTATATTACATAAAAATGTGAACTTTTTATATTACATAAAAATGTAAACTTTTTATATTACATCAAAATGTAAACTTTTTCTATTACATCAAAATGTAAACCTTTTTCTATTCTTCTATTACACTATTGCAAAATGTAATCTTTTTATTTCATCTTTTACTACATTGAAAAATGTAGTGTTTTTATTTAATCTTTTATTACATTGAAAAATGTAATCCTTTATATCATCTTTACTTATTTTGAAAAATGTAATTTTTCCTTTCATTCTTTAATTACATAGAAAATGTAATTTAAAAATCTAGTCTTTTTATCACATCTAAAATGATGATCAAAATGTCACTTTTATTTCTACTCTTTTTATCACATCTAAAATGACGATCAAAATGTCACTTTTATTTCTACTCTTTTTATCGCATCTAAAATGACGATAAAAATGTCACCATTAATCTATTTATTTATTTACATCTAAAATGTAAACATAAATGTCACTTTAAATACATTCCTTTTTATTTACATCTAAAATGTAAATAAAGATGTCACTTTAAATTTGTTAATTTTATTTACACCTATAATGTAAATAAATATGTTATTTTAAATTTATTCTTTTTATTTACACCTAAAATGTAAATAAAGATGTTACTTTAAATTCGTTATTTTTATTTATACCTAAAATGACATTAAAAATGTAACTTCAAAATCTAATCTTTTTATTGTCTCTATTTTGACAATAAAAATATAACATTAAATCCTATCTTTTATTTACATCTAAAAATGTAAATTAAAATATAACCTTTCTAATTCATATTTTTATTTACATGTAAAATGCAAATAAAAATGCACCTTTTAAATATATGTGTTTATTTACAACTACATTGTAAATACAAGGGTCACTTTGATTTCTACGTTTTTATTTACATCTAAAATGTAAATAAAAATGTACTCTTAAATATATGTGTTCATTTACATGTATAATGCAAATAAAAATGTACTTTCTAAAACGATGTTTTTATTTACGTGTGAAATGAAAATAAAAATGTACTTTTTAAAACGATGTTTTTATTTACATGTGAAATGTAAATAAACTATACTTCTTTATTCATTTATATTTTATACTGGGCCAAACCTCCCACATTAAGTCCGCGACTTGTG
This sequence comes from Allium sativum, assembly GCA_030737875.1. Taxonomy (NCBI): domain Eukaryota; kingdom Viridiplantae; phylum Streptophyta; class Magnoliopsida; order Asparagales; family Amaryllidaceae; genus Allium; species Allium sativum. The sequence continues at coordinate 369,675,249 of CM060920.1, forward strand.
GATGTTGGATATGGCAGTTGGTTCCAGACAGACTTATCCCACAAGTTGGGTTTAACCTCGTGTCATGGTCCGTTTCGTATTTGCGCACTTGGACCCCTCACATTAGGCCCAATATTTGTGGCTGCTGGATATGCCGGTTGGGTCCGAGCAGACTTCCACCACAAATGTAACCTAACCTCGTGTCCAAGTACAATTGTAATTTATAATTATAATTATTTCATTAGGAAATATTATTTTAAAACATCCTTAATTTTAAAATATTTCCTACTTTAAAATATAACTTTATTAAAATATTCTACATAATAAAAATATGATCTTTTTATTAAATTGTTAAAAATACTTTGTTTCCAAATATCCTAACTTACATTTTTATCATTCTTTTACATTTGACAAAACGTATATTTTTATTTAAATCTTTTTTATGAACAAAAATGCCTAATTTTGTTTAATACTTTTTAAATGAACAAAAATGTCTATTTTCATTTAATGAACAAAAATGCCTTCTCTTTTTTAATGAACCAAAAATGTCTCTTTCTTGTTAATGAACAAAAATGTATAATTTCTTTTTAATGGACAAAAATGTCCCCTTCTTTTCAATTATCATATAAAAGAATATCTTGTATGTTAACCTTTTCTTTGTTTTCAATTATCATATAAAAGAATATTTTATATGTTACCCTTTTTCTATGTTCTCAATTGTTATATAAAAGAATATTTTGTATGTTACCCTTTTCTATGTTTTCTAATATTTATTAAACCTGACAATTGTAATTGTCAATTCTAATTGGTTAAACATGATTTTAACCTAAATGACATGTTTATTTACATCACATGATTTTAGCATAAATGGCAATTTTTAACATGACCTTAATCTAACATGATATTTTTAACATAACATGTTCTAACCAAAATGATAACTATGATTTAATACAAGTCTATTTTAAACAAAATGACACCTATGTTATCATACAAATCTACTTTAACCAAAATGATGGCTATGGTTTCATACAAATCTAATTTAACACAAATGACAAATATATTTTGTCAACTCTAATTTAACGTAAATGACCTTTATAATTTGCCATTTTCTAATTAAACACATATAACATCTATGATTTGTCAATTCTAATCATACACAACATTTATGATTTATCAATCCTAATTAAACATACATGACAAATTTATACTAATATAATATGTATAACATAATTGATGAATTTTATACTAATACAACATGTATAACATAAATGATAATTTTATGTCCTACCATAAAAGACAAAAATTAATTTACATGAATGTATTTTCATATTTTATTCATAAAATATGAAAAAAAACGAAATTTTTATTTCACCAAACATTATCTAACGAAGATGGCACTTTTATTTCAAGATTATGTTTTCACCTTACACAAATAAAATCCAACCAATCAACACCACCACAAATCAAATCAACCAACCTCAATTTTACACGATACAGATATGTGTTTTATATATAGCGTAAATATTAAATATTACAATCAAGATCAATTTAAATATATAAATTTATTTTAAAACGAGAAATCTCACCATGGTATTTATCTGAATTTCCAACAGTCTCCGTTTTTTTCCTTGTCTGTTCCATTGCGAAGTGTTTGACGATATGAGTGCAACGCAACTCGTTTCACTGAATTCTAAGTTAGTGACAAATAGTTACAATTGTTTGAATCTTATTAACATAAATTAACTAATTATATGATAAATATTAATTACATTGGCTAATCAAACAAGGGCCATGGTTCTGCTTCTTCTTCCATCGCGATTCTCTGTATCACGTGAACCCACTCATTCACTTGAAACCTCGCCGTCGCCTATCCATACAGGCCGACGACCAATGATCGATCACCACCATCCCGAAAGTTGATCACCACCGTTCAGTTGATCGAGCTCGATCCTCTCTTTAAATTTCCCTTTTGAGGTGTTGGAATTTATTGAATAAATTAGAAGAACAAGGAGGAAGAAGGTTTGAGCATCGATGGCCATTGAAATAGAAGGTGGCGGCTGTATACTTTTTAGGGGATTAGGGTTTAGGAAGAAGACAAAATGGATTTTTATAATATTAAATTTCTAATTTTTTTTACAAATAAATCCATTATATCTTGTATTTATAATAAAATATTTTTAATTTCATTAATTTTCAGAAAATCCCCGAAATTCCCAAATTTGCTAATTAATACTTACTATGATTTCCTCTTTTTACGTTACAAAGAAAATGAGTTGTTGACTAAGGCTGAGGTGGCATATTTATTTCTCATATATGTTTCAAAACAAAATTTATAAAGAAAAGAGAAGAAATGGAAAGAAATGAATGCATTTGTTTAATGATGACTACAAGGAAGTTATGTGATTTTTTTAAATTTCAAAACACATAACATTAGATAACATAATGACACTACATATTTATCTAACATAATGACATGTCATAATTTAATTAGAATCTACCTATTATTTTGAATCAACATATTAAATGCTTATGCAAGAATAAATAAAATATACAAATATACATACTATAAATCCTAAGCGATAAAAACAATTAAATTATACTTAATTATTCGAATTAGAATTCTCACAATATCTATGTCATAGTATTAAATTCATTAGTCTCAATGTATTCAAATTATTCTCATTAGTTTTATTAACACACAATAAATTAAAAGAAACATAATGTGACTGCTATTACATAGCATAATCATAAATATGGATTCTAAATTCATACGCTAAAAATCATGTGTTTCCTTAGTTCATGGTCCCAAACTCAAATTAATTAATTTATTAGAACATTCCTTTTTAACTTAAGATAAATATATATTTTTATTAACAACGCATTGATTTTAATTAACACATAATTATTCTTAGATAGAAATATTTTCGTACAATTAATGACAATATTACAGTTAATGTCAATACTAAATTTAAAATAGACATAAATTAGGCAATTTATTTTTTTTATCATACAAACATTTAATAGGTTCAATGTTAAATCAAAATAATATATATATAAAGTGTATATATAAACTATCAAGTCTAATGTTACATTTGGTTAAGAAAGATAAAACTTGGACTACCAATCTAACTTTTAACTAATGGAGCATAAAGTTTCAAATAAATCTTTAAGATGAATTTTAATCCATTAACATGAACATAGAATTTTGGATCTAAAAGTTAGACTCCAAATTAAATTTATAAAGCCAATGATCTAAAATAAATCAATGTAATACAACTTATATAGATTTATTTTTAATTTAACAAAATGAAGAAAACAATATGTTACTTGAACAAGAAATTCTGGCGCATTTTCTAATAAAATAAAAAATTTAAATTGGCTCCAAAATTCTGGGTTGTTACAATCTCTCCCACTTAAAATCTTTTCGTCCTAAAAAAGGAACGAAGCTAAAGGTTATCTAGTTAACCAAATCAACTTTCATTCTATTATTGGTTTCAATATATTAGTTGATTAACTTTTAAAATATATATAACTTTTAAATATCAAAATCATATTTTCTAATATCGGATTATATATATAATCACAAATATGTTAATTATAGACTTGGCACTCTCAACTCATTCTAGGGCATTGCTAACCCTATCTCTAATGAGTTTTTCTCATTCTAGGATACTACTGATCCTATCTCTTATGAGTATTCTTATTGGATATTGCTAATCCAATCTCTGATGAGTCTTTTCTTTAGTTCTAACGAGTTGTACCCCAAAGTTTTGAGCTAACCAGAGCTCTGATACCAACTGTAATGGTACGCCTTTTGCCCGACCTTAATCGATCGCTAGATCGATTAAAATCGTTCAAAACCCGAATACGTTAACTTTGGGGATACAATACATTAGAACAACAACATAAGACTTTTATAAACATTATAATAATGTTACATCAGAGTACAGAATATCAGAGTACATCGAAGAAATACAGCTGAAAATAATATTTACAATGAATTTAATACATTGCAGCGGAAGACTTAAACTGATACAGTGGAAGGCTATCAATGCTTGTACATAGCTTTAAGCTTCGATCCAGAATCCTGCTCAAGAGATAAATATCTGCAAAAAGCTACTCGACTGCCCGTGTGGAAAAGAGGGCACCCGAGTTTGCAAGTGAAACAAACTACAGGTCAGTCATGGGACTGGTATGAGAAATCTAACTTAACTAATCTAATAATGAGGCTAATCACAGGACCACGCCGCTAACGCGGAACGGGTTTACTCCATTTGATTGCCAGTGCATAAAATAAAGTAAATCGTTAAACAATGCAATGTTTTTTAGAAAAATGAAACCATTATAAGACTCAAGTCCCATCACACAATGCAGCATAAACCGGAGGATAGAGTTTTACCTTATAATGGTCAAAAATGCTTGATACGATAAAAACGGATTTGATATTATTATTAGTGTATATATGTTTTCAAAAACAATTTCAATCATAATGTATCAATCATAGACGGCATGGGTACCATATATCATGTCGCCATACTAGTTCTACAATCAAAACCGCATGGTGTCATATTGGAAATTGGGTTTCCATCATGAATCGAGGCTAGGGATCGTCCTCTCCGATTCGAGACACTCTAGCAAATGCCTCAGGATCCCCCGTAGTGATCCCTTGGAGCGGTAGGGCCGGTCCACAACTACGTTAGTTATGCTTGAACACGAGATTCCCGGTCCTTTTGGACCTCTAGTATAACCACTTCCGTCCTATAAATCCGAGGTACCTCATAATCCATCATCCACATAAGTAAAAATGTCAGGGCTAGTAGGTCGCTGACACCACTCTAGCTAGAAAGAAGCGTGTGCACTCCCTACGGTCCATATCCCGTTTTTGACTCATACCGGGGTGTGAGGCTCGCGAAGTCATGCTATACACAAAGCTATGCCAAAATAGGTTATGCTTTGATCATCAACCACAAGGCCCTGCTTTTCAACAAAAGCCTTAATCCATGCATCTTGGCATGCCACATTGTCAATCCGTACCATACCATTGATTCCTGTCAATATATAACCTCTAAGCTCGTACGTCTTAGAGAAGGGTGTTAAACACCAAACAGATATATATTTAGCAGAGATCAACGAATACAGTATAAAGGAATACAACGTCAGACATACAATCCATTTACAAGTTCGTTCTGGGTCTGAACGAAACCGGAGGCACCTCATGCCTCGCATATCCGAACAATCAACAATACGTCAGGATGGCTACCCCTAACTCCCCTTCAAGGTAGCTACTCCAATCATGGGCCTCAGTAGCAACACATCCATTCAATGTGAAGATCGTCGGTCTTCAATCATCGTCTTCAACTCTTCGACTTAGATTGTCGTATAATCATTTGAAATGAGATTGAACTCGGACCTTTCAAATGATTCTCTCATATATATATATATATATATATATTTAAAAATCATTTCATATCGTTATTAGCATTTGATAATAATTTACCGCTATTTTTATCTATATAAAAATAACGAAATTCATTTAACGATGCTACGGGTCGATCGGCAGCCCTGGTGCTGTTTTCAATCAAATTTAATTTACACATTTCTCAAAATCTAACCGTTGGATTTTAACCAAGTTTATATCGTTGGAAAGATCTTCCCAAAGCGGTCCTACCGGTTCCGGTTTTGGGAAAATCCGACGGTTGGATCTTTCGGTATAATCGTTTAAACTTATGATTTCGAAATGCGAACTACCGCGCGCGATTCATTTAATTTTAATTTATATATATATATATATATATATATATATATATTGTTTGGCAATTTCAACTACTAAAATATATTCTTTTTAACGCATCTAAAATGTCGATAAAAACAAAACATTAAAATATATTCTTTTTATTGAGTATAAAACATCAATAAAAATGTCACTTTTAAAATCTATTCTTTTATTGTCTCTAAAATGACAATAAAAATGCTTCTTTTAATTCTAATCTTTTTATTGAATATAAAATGTCAATAAAAATGAAATTTTTAATCTAATCTTTTATTTACATCAAAAAATGTAAATAAAGATGTAACTTTTTAATCTATCCTTTTATTTATATCTAAAATGTAAATAAAGATGTAACTTCAAATTTATCCTTTTTATCTACATCTAAAATGTAAATAAAGATGTCATTTTAAATTTATTCTTTTTATTTACATCTAAAATGTAAATAAAAATGTCACTTTAAATCTATTCTTTTTATTGTCCCTAGAATGACAATAAAAATATATCTTTTGATTCTATTTTTTTTATTTACATTTTAAAATGTAAATAAAAATATAACTTTTTAATCTATTCTTTTTTAGCTAACAAAAATGTATGTTTTTGTCTACTCTTTTTAATTAACAAAAATGTATCCTTTATTTAACTCTTTTTAACTAACAAAAATGTATGCTTTCTTTTTAATGGACAAAAATTGTCTCTTTCTTTTCAATGAACAAAAGGTGTATCTTTTTATTTAATCATTTTTAAATGAACAAAAATGTTTCATCTTTTCTTTAATCCTTTATAATGATCAAAATGTAATCTTTCTTCTTAGTGACCGAAATGTATATTTTTGTTTCAATTTTTTTTAAATGACAAAAATGTATATTTTGTCTCATTCTTTTTAATTGACCAAAAATGTATAATTTTGGTTTCACTCTTTGTAAATGACAAAAATGTATATTTTTGTCTCCTTCTTTTAAATGACCAAAAATGTATATTTCTAATTCAACTATTCTTTTTATTAAATATAAAATGTCACTTTAAAATCTACTCTTTTTTTTTATTGTCTCTAAAATGACAATAAAAATGCTCCTTTTAAATTCGCTTTTTATTGAATATAAAATGTCAATAAAATGTTGCTTTAAAATCTACTCTTTTATTGTCTAAAAATGACAATAAAAATGCTTCTTTTAAATTCCATGTTTCTATTTACCCTAAAATGTAAATATAAATGTACTTTTTTTTATATTCATGTTTTTATTTACATCAAAAATGTAAATATAAAAATGTCACTTTTCAATCCATGTTTTTGTTTACATCTAAAATGTAAACAAAGATGTAACTTTCATTTCTATGTTTTTGTTTACATCTAAAATGTAAACAAAAATACAACTTTTATTTCTATGCTTTTGTTTACATCTAAAATGTAAATATAAATGTTAACTTTTAATCCATGTTTCTATTTACACCTAAAATGTAAATATAAATGTTAACTTTTAATCCATGTTTCTATTTACACCTAAAATGTAAATGTAAAAATCAACTTTTAACATTTCATGTTAATGATATTTCTTTTATGCTAACATTTCATTTATTCTCATATACAATAAAAATGTGAACTCTTTATTTCATACAGAAATTCTAATGTGTATATTGACCGTAAAAAATGTCTTTTTAATTCATACACAAATTCTAATGTGTATATTGACAATATAAATGTCTTTTTAATTCCAACTATTTTGTTTCACATTCTAATACATCAAAAAAATGACGAAAAATGACATTATATTTTGTTAATCCTAGTTCAAATAAATGACAAATTATATTTTGTTGATCTAATTCAAATAAGTGACAAATCATATTTTGTTGGTCTAATTCGAATAAATGACAAATCATATTTTGTCAATCCTAATTAAACATGCATGACATTTATGATTTATCAATTTAAACATGTATGACATATATATTTATCAATTCTAATTAAACATGCATGACAATTATGATTTATCAATTTAAACATGCATGACATTTATATTTATCAATTTAAACATGCATGACATTTATATTTATCAATTGAAACATGCATGACATTTATATTTATCAATTCTAATTAAACATGCATATTGGTAAACAAATATCTATCTTTAACATGACAAGTGAATTTTTATTTACACAAAATTCTACATATAAAATGACAAAGTAAAAATAAGTATTTTTATTTTCGCACAATTTTCTATTTTATCATGACAAAAAAAATGATGACTTTGTTTTGTCGACAGTTCTATTTCGACAAAACGCTAAAAATAATAATCTTGTTATGTCAATTCTAAACCAACCAAAAATGACATGATTATTTTATTTAACTTTTTCTAATTAAAATAAATGTTAATTTTAAATCAACACATCGAATAAACATAGCATGATAATCATCGATCAAATTACACATCGAATAAACATAACATGATAATCGTCGATCAAATTACACATCGAATAAACATAACATGATAATTATCGATCAAATTACACATCGAATAAACATAACATGACAATCATCAATCAAATCACGTATGATAATTTCACAGAATATTATAGCGTATGGTTTAACGGCATCAGTTCTAGATACGTATCATTATTAAATAATTTTAATTATATAAAGAGAAAAAAATAGAATTTCTCACATTGGGGGTTTTGAATTCTTCCAAAAATTTAGATCGCTCTGTTCTATGCTTTATATCTCATTGCTACACATCAACGCATCGAAAATCGTTTAATTCCTCTAACACCGTCTTCTTCATCGTCGTTTTCTGTAAACGATCTAACCCAAACATCGTCTTCAACATCACCACGTCGCTCCTCCTCTAGACCACCTCGAAGTCGTCGTCTACCAGCCCCGATTCTGCTTGAAGAACGCAACGAGAACCCATCATCGCCACCAGATCTTAAAGAGGGGACAAAGCTCTTCAAATTTTGCTTTATACGTTTTGGGAAATTCGATTTGGGTTAGAAGAGTTAGCGAATGAAATTGGGAGTTTAATGGCCTTTGATTCAGAAAGAATGGCGGCTCCTCATTTGTGATTAGGAATAGGTTTAGAGAAGTTTAGGATGTTATATAGTGGAGTAATATATATATATATATTATTTGGTTATATATTTTATATTATCCCACACTTGTGTCTATACATATGTAGTAGGTTATAAATGAAATAAATTCGCTAACTACACATGACATGTCAATCTAATTAGCATTTATTTCTTATTTAAAAATTCAAAAGAAAATTAAATGAGGAAAGAGAATAATGGAAATGTAATTAATGCATGATTTAATGCTAATTGTGACAAAGTTTGTGAATTTAAAATTTCAAAATATATAACATTAAAATTGCAGAATTTAAGGAACATATTCAATTGGACATACAAGAATATGACAACAAAAATGACTAGAAATGCACATAAATAATGTAAACAAATATATATATATAAGGGAATCATATATATATATACATGTGGAAATTGTTTTCTTTTGTAAGAATAAATAATAATAATGGGAAAAGGAAAATAAGGGAATGAAAATATAAGGAACGAGAACATGCAAATGAAATAAGATGCATGAATGTAGAAGTAAGGAAATAAATTAATGAAGTGGAGGAAAGAGATGAATGGATAATTTATTGTTTAATGTTGAATGCTAGAATTTATGTGACTTTTAAAAATTCAAATGCATAATATTGAATATCATGTGTTATTACATAGATAATGCTAAAAGTTTTACTATATTTTTTTAAATATAAACAACATGATATAAAAGATAAGGGAATACATATATATATATATATATATGTAACAAAATGGAGAAAGGAGATTTAAAGGTATGTAGATGAGAATACAAAATAAAATACATGTAAATAAAATGTAGGGAAGGAAAGAAATGAATGCATACGTAATGTGAACTAGGATGCATGAATGTAGAGAAGAAGAAAAATGTGAGCATGTAGATGAATGATTTATTTGATTATTAATGTTAACATTAATTTTCGTTAACTGCTAGTTAAAACGTGCGTTGTATATCGTTGACACTCTATCTCTTTACAATTTCTCTTATACAATTCAAACTGGAAACATTCTTTTATTATCAATATATTATTAATAAATCAACTTATCAAAATATTATTAATAAATCAACTTATCAATATATTATTAATAAATCAACTTATTAATATATTAATTTTATTTAAAAACTTTTTTTTATTAATGGAAATTTTATTTTTAAATTCTGGCGTATTTTCTAATAAAATTTTAAATTGGTTCTGATTTTCCGGGTTTTACAAATTAATAACAAATAGTATACTAGCTCATGATAATTTAAAGAAATCAATTTAATGATTGTGGAGCTTACAGTCCAAAATGAAGGCTGGTTGTTAAACTTGATAGTAATGTGTTTAGAGTAACCCTATGAATGTTTGTTAGTATGAGACCGCAAGATGGATAACCTATCATTTAATCCAATAATTTAACCGAATAATCATTACTGTAGAGTATCTTGAACACCAGTCCATCAGATTCAATGTTACATCTAACTGGATAATTTCATATCAGCTTTCCCTTTTATTCAAATTTAGTAAAAACAACTACAGTACCATCTTCTATAAAATTGAGTAAAACAAATGCAGTATTATTTAAGTAAAATAAATGCAGTATCATCTTTGATTTCTATGCAGGACACAAGAGTGAATTAGGGCAAACACAACTGACAAGCACACAAGGCAACAAAACACAAAGTGGAGTAATCCAATCCAAGCAACGCAAATTAACTATTTTATTTAAACTAATTACCGAAGTTAATGAACTTGAATCAATGCTTAATCGTGAGTCAATACTCACATGTAGTGCTAAACCGAGACAGGCGATAAAATATGGGTGCAGGATTTATGAAGGTGGTTTCGCTGGTCTCAAGAGGCGACGTCTGAACTCAACGCGGTACCTCAGGCGATTTACGGCTCCAAAAGGCAAAGGCGGCTTTGATAGCGGTGGTTGCTTGCGGTGGAACATAGGTCATTGCTAGGAGATAAACGGTGGCGGCACCTGTTTCAGGGAGGAGCAGAGGGTGCAAAACATGGCGGCAACTCTTGATGGCGCGGAGTTCAATTGAGGAGGAGTCAAGGTTTAAGGAGAAGGGACGATAGTCGGCGATGGATGGAAGGGTGAGGAGGACGTTGTTTTCTTTTTTGAGGAAGAGGGATGAGTACCGTGGAGCTACCCAGCCGATTAATATATTATATATAAATAGTAGATAATCCAGTTGACAAGCCCAACTGGTGGCAAATCAAATGGAACGAGCAATGTTTAAAGCATAACAACCCCTCAAAAATATACACACCATATATATGCATAAAATAATGTACATAGATAAACTGGACTTCACCACTAAATCATTCAAGCTACACTTGTGCATTCATTCAGTGTAAATCCGGACTGGAGCTTCCCTGATTGGATCCAACAGACTCAGCGGTGCTATCTAGAAGAGGCACAACCAGCCTAAATTGTGCCTGAGCTGCCGAACCTGTCCAGTTATAATAGAGATGAACAATGAGTTTACATAATCCACCAAAGTGTTTATGAGGTTTATCAAATGTCGAGGCATTTCTTTCTTTCCATATGCACCAACAATAAATGGCTAAAAAAGAATCCACAGAGGGATCCATCAGGTTATACTGCCAATAGTAAAAAACTGAAGAAATATCAGGGATTTGACCTAGTAAATGTGCACTAATTGAAGCAAAGATTGGGTATGATACATGACAGTCGAAGAATAAGTGATACTAAGTTTCTTCCTAATTGCAACATAGGGCACAATTAGGGTTTGATATTAAAATATGCCTATAGAGTCTAGCTCTAGTGTTAATTCTTTCATGACTGAGGCACCATTGAAAGAAGATAACTCTTGGGGGTAGTTTACATTTCCAAACTCTTGAATAGTTATAAGTTCTCCCTGCAAAGTTAAGGAAATGGTATAGAGATGCAACAGAAAAGCCTTTAGAAGGGGATAAAGCCCAAAAATAACAATCAGGAGAATCAGCTAATTGATTCTGACGAAACAAACTTGCCACAGAGAGATGGTTAAGGAAAATGGGGGTGCCAAAGATAGAAGAGGGGGAGAGGCAGAAAAGGCTAGAAGATGAGACTAAAGCAACAAAGCTAAATAAATCATTGGCAGTGTAGAAGAGAGCAGGGAAATGAACAGAAAGGTGAAGCTCATTATGCCACATGTCGAGCCAGAATATACATGAAGAACTATTGCCCAATTTGATATGAAACAAAATTTTGATTCTGGATAAGGTTGAGATAACACCAGACCAGAAAGGAGATGGTTTAGACGAAGGGGAGAAATGCAAAACAAAGTGAGGATTCGAGGAATAATAAAGAGAAAGAATCCATGATTTCTAGTTAAAAGATCCAGGGGAGATTAGGTACCATATCCATTTTGAAAGAAGTGCTATGTTGAAGTTTGAAAGGTTAACAATGCTTAAACCTCCCTGATTGATATGCAAGCATATAGTTCACCAGTTAACAAGTCTCTTGATAATGCTGCCATTCCATAAGAAAGAGCTTCTGATTGAATCAATTTTGTTAATTACCCATTTAGATAACTTATGAAAAGACATCCAATAAGTGGGGGTTGCAGAAAGCACTGATTTTACAAGTACAACACGTCTAGCATAAGATAAAGAGTTGGCGTTCCATTTAGATAATCTTGATTCTATCTTATGAATGAGAGGATACCAATCATTTTTTAGTAATTTTGAGGGTCTAAGAGGAATGCCAAGGTAAGAAATGGGAAAATGCTCAATGTAATAACCCGGAAATCTGGGCCAATTTAAAAAATTTATTTTGGCAATTTTAGCGAATTTTGATTATTTAAAATGAATTATTCTAAATAATATCAACGAGAAATTTATTTTGAATATAATTCGAATGTATATATTTATATAGATCGTCGTTAGAATATAAATATTTATTTATATTAATAAAAGGAATTGAAAATGGCGCTGTAGTTCGATAATTCGATTTCAAAATTCAAATGAATGGACCGGGTTCAAAATAAACCGGATTTTGGTGAAACCAAAAATATTTGAATCTAATTAGGAATATCTTTCCAACGAATCAGAAAAATCAATATTTCATAGCGGGGATCAAAAGATACATCCAGTTGAAAATTCTGAATAGTCGCTATGGAATTCAGGCCTTTAAAAATGAAAATTTTGCAAATGACCTCGGATTTCGATGAAACCACTTTTGTTGGATCCGCGATGTCAAGTTATTTCTAGATTCCAATTTTCGTAATTTTTCGAACCAATATGTGAGCGTGGCGAAGTAAAACGCATTTGACCAGTTGATTTTAATCGACTGGAAAATGGCCATTTTTCAAACGGTCTCAGAATTTGACGAAATTAGTTTTGTTAGGACCATATCGTCAATACGAAGCTAGAAAATATTTTTCGGGAATTTTTAGAGTCCGTACGTGGCCCTGTTAAATTGAAATGTGCGTTCAAATTCAATATATATATGTATATGTTGATTTTAACGAAAACTGATCGAAACAGCCGAATTAACTTGTTAAACATATCCCATTGTGTTCGAAATGGGGGTAATATGTTAGGGACGACAGTCGTTGGGTCTCATTTCGAGGTCGAATAAAAAGTCAACATTTCGGGAAAATAAAATAAATTAATTATAATTAAACCCCACTCCCACTCTTCACTTTCTCTCTCCCTCCCGTATACCATTCAGTCAAACCCGAAAAAAAAGGAGACTTCATCGCGCTCAGCCACCCAACGCCGTGACGTCGGCGCTCCCCTCGCCCCCCTTCGACGTCGGCCTCTCCGCCTCCTTCCTCGATCACGCTCGCCCCATCTCAGACGAACCCGCACCCTCTACCAAAACCCGACGCCCATATGGCCCAAACAGCCATCGCCAGTCCCCGTGGGCCCGCCTCTCTCTGTCCGCCGCTCCCCACTTCCGCCTGCTCCCCTTAGCAGCCACCACCCCTCTGTCCTCCAGCCAACATCAAAACCCCCAAATCCTATAGCCCGAAATCGAGACCACCGCAAACCCCTACCGCCTCTGAACCCTCCTCCGACCTGCCGCTGCCTCCCCTTCCACCTGCTGATGGTGCCGCTCGTCCTCCAGTCGAGGTGGATCTGCTCCGGTAACGAAGATCCGGTTTTTAATGATAAAAGGTGAGTTTTTCTTGATTTTTAATTAGACAAAGCAGTTTAAATTTATAGTTATATGAAGTTTAGATTTATAATTATACAAAGTTTAGATTTTTAGCAAGTAAAAATCTGATTTTTAGTTGAAAAATAAAAAGATTGGGTTTTATTTGCAGAAAAAGAATAGGATTTTTATTCACGAGAAAGAATATGATTTTTATATAGTGAAGATTATAAAAATATGATTTTTATAAAGTAGAGATGATAAAAATATGATTTTTATAAAGTAGAGATAATAAAAATATGATCTTTATAAAGTAGAGATAATAAAAATATGATTTTCACTATGAACAACGGGAAAAGAAGTGAGAGGGAACAAATAGAAATCAAAAGGGAATTCAGACAGTTCAGAAATGAAATGGCGGAGTGGATCCCCAAGGTGAGAACTCCTCACCTTTAATTTATTTCTGGTTTGAAATATATGCTAGGATGCAGACGGTGTTTAGTAGCACCCGACACCCGTCGTCCACAGACCATGGACGGCTTGGATGCTTGTTTGTTTGATTTTGCTGTGTAGTTGATTGTGTGATGTGAAATGAAATAAAATATTTATATAGTTAAAATATTTTATAGTTGAAAATAGAATTTTTAATGTGTATATGAAATGAAATAAAAATAAAAATAAACAAATCGGACGATTTGTTTATATACACACATTTGACTGATATTGATTGGGACGATAAATTTTATACATCGCCCAACTGCACAAATAAAATCTGTGTTTGATTGTTTGAAACCCCACACGGGTATTGGGATGATATTTGACGTACACTAATCCCGATTGTTTAGTTGTATGTCGATCGATTGATTGAACGACTGTTATAAGCGTTGAATATTTATATTTGATGCTTATACAGTGTAGAATGCACTTTGGATGCTAGTTGATTATTTGTCGTTGTTGATATATACATGTGTTGTAGAAAATCCATATAATTAGCATTATATGGTAATTGATTGGGCCTCATTCCAGTTTTGAAATAGAATATTTGAAAAGAAATATTTGAAATAGAAATATTTGAAAAAGAAATATTTGAATAGAAATATTTGAAAAGCAATATTTGAAATAGAATATTTGAAAATAGAAATATATGAAGCCGTGTTGATTAGATTGACGCCATTTTTACGGGAACGATATTTATATCGATTTTATTCATTTTATAATGAATATCGAAAGTGATTTCAAAATCTGATATCTTGAAAAAGATTGAAGTTCGAATTGAAATTGAATAGAAATGAATTCGAATTGAAATTGAATAAATGAATTCGAATTGAAATTGAATTGAATTGAAAACGAACGGAAATTGAATTAGAAGTCAATTTGAATTGAAATCAATTTGAAATGAATTTAAAACGAATTTAGAAGGAAAAATTCAATTTTGATTTGAATTTGAAAAGAAGTTGAAATCGCTTTGAAAACGAATTTAAAACGATTTATAAAATACGTTTTAAAAGGAAATCGACGAAATATATATAATATATATAATATATATATATTATATATATAATGGCCTGGATAGAATGCGCCGCGCCGCGGCAGTTCGCGAATTTCGACCATTGACTTCGAATGGATATCACGGGAGATCCGACCGTCGGATTCTCCTGAAACTGGAACCGTTGGGTTCGTATCGAAAAGAGCTTTCGAATGAATATTAGAAATCTGAGATCTAACGGTTGGATTTGGAATTATATCCAAATCAAATTTGGAAAAGGTCGTTGTAAGTGCAGTTCGATGGCCGTTGATGGAAATCGACTGTACGGGCCTTGATAAAATTATTAAAAATATCAATAATTTGTGTAGAATCATAAGAAATGATTTGGGATGAATCAGGATGAAAACCTCCATATTTGAAAAGATAAAAATAGATTTTTATTGAAATGAACTAGTTTTGAACTAGAATTATAATTCTATTTATTTTTAAATAAATAAATTGGATTTGAAAAGGGTTTTAAAAGTAACCAGAATTTCCAATAATTGAATTGGAATGGATTTGAATCGAAATTGTCTTTGGAACATTTCGATGTTGAATTTCGTGATTATACAGATATTGTTATGGGAATTTGAAAGATATATTAATATCGTTATTTCCAATACAATATCTGTTGGTCGTAGAATTTGATATTGAATATAAGTCGGTATATTTTCTATTTAGAGCCTTGTATTTAATATCAAATGTGATTTGGGTTTGTCGTGAATGGTGTCTTTATTAACACTGTTCTTGAACCCAGTTGAGAAAAAGATTAAATCTTTTTATTTAGATTTAATGAAGTGTACCAATTAAATAATATTTAATTGGAATTGAATTGGAATTGATTTTTGGGTTTGTCGTGAACAGTGTTTTAAGTAACACTTATTCTTTAACCCGATAATTAATGGAACGTGGTTTTGGGTTGTCGTGAACGGTATCTTCAATAATACTGTTCTTAGACCCAAAGGAGTTAAGAAAATCAGAAACTAACTGGAGATTAGTTAAGTTGAATGGTTTCTGAGGTATTGATCTGATGTTGGTTTCGGCCTTCGGGGTTAATACTTAGGGAATTTCTCACTCGCTATTTTACGGTTAGGGACTGATTGAAATGTGATGTGATTTTGGGGTTTATCGTGAACCGTGTTTTAAATGACACTGATTCTTTAGCCAATTTAAAGATTAAAACTAAGTGGAGTTTTAATGAATCTTTAATTAGATTGAAAAGATCGAGAATGGAGTATCACCAGTTTTGCTCCAGGCAATAGTTAAATCTTTAATTAGATTTGAACGTGAAATGGTAATTGAATTTACCGATAACACCGTGGTGTTAGATATGAACTATTACCAGTTTTACTTCATGGGATGAATAGGTTGGGATTAGGAAATTAAAACAAATGATTACTTCGGTAAGGTTCGTTAATCCCGACTAGTTTGAATTGATTTTCAAAAGAAGATTAAAGAATAAATTTAGAAGAATTTATCTTTGATAAAATTAATGGGAACCTTTCCCTAAGTATGTGAAATTTAGAAACTAACTGGAGATTAGTTAAGTAGAATGGTTTCCTGTGTATTGGTCTGATGTTGGTTTCGGCCTTCGGGGTTAATATTTGGGGAATTGTTCTCTTACTAATTTACGGTTAGTGACTAATGAATTGGAATGAGGCGTATGTTGTGTTTGTGTAACACTTGTTTATTATATACGCGAGTTATTCAGAAAGGCCGGGTTTATCCCATTCTGAGTAACTGATACAACGATAAGTCGAAGATGAAGATGGTGGTTGAAGACCGGAGGTCTTTACGTCGTTTGGATAATTACTGATGATCTTGATTGGGCCGTACACCCAAGAGGAGGGAATCAGTTGGTGATCGTCCAGACGTACTTGGACATCGATGGATATGCGGGGTACTAGGTGCCTCCGGTTTCGTTCAGACCCAGAACGAACTTGTAAATGGACTGTGTGTCTGATATTGGATATCATTCTGTGTGATTGATGGATATCGATTGCATGGAGGGGTTTGCCTGTGTGGCATGCTAAGATGCAAATGATCAAGGCTTCTGTTGAAAAGCAAAGTCTTGTGGTTGATGATCAAAGCACGGCCTGTGTGGCGTAGCTTTGTGTAGCGTTGATTCGCGAGCCTCACACCCCGGTGGTGAACCAAAAACGGGAGAGGACCTCAGGGAGGACATGCGTTTCTTTCTAGCTAGAAGTGGCGTCAGTGGTTTTACACGCCCTAACGAGTTTGACTTATGTGGTTGTTGTTGTTGCGATACACCTCGGTTTGATCGGACGATCCGGGTCCGATGGAGTCATTCGTTGGCTCACTTACGCCCCAAAGGGCGGGGAAACGCAATGTTCAGGAATTTTAATCCACATCGGTGGACCGGCCCTGACGATCCAAAGGTCACTCGAGCTCTGACCTGAGGCTCGGGCTAGACAGTCTCGAATCGGTAGAGGATTATCTTTTGCCTCGGTTCACAGGCGGAAATCCAATTTCCAAATACGTGACATTTGCGGTTTTATTTGTAGAGCCTAGTATGGCGACATAGCGGGATGGGGCGCTTATGCCGTCTATGATTGATACTTATGATTTGAAGTTGTTTTATACACTATGCACTTATAATAGTATCAAATGATTGTTTTAAACGTACCAAGCATTCTTGACTATTATAAGGGAAAAACCCTATCCTCCGGCTTGCGTTGCATTGTGTGATGGGACCTGGGTCTTATAATAGCTTCATTCTTCTTTATTTAGCATTGCGCTGTTTGTTTTATGCACTGGTATTCTTGGGAGGAAACCCGTTCCGTGTCATACGGCGTGGTCCCTTGATTTACCAAACTTTAAAAATAAAGATTAATAACTTTTTTTAGTTCTCACACCAGTCCCATGACTGACCTGGAGTTTATTGTTTTAACCTAAACTCTGGGTGCCCCTATTTTCCGCACGGGCAGCTAGTAGTTTTGGTTTTGCAGATTTATATCCACAGGATCCTGGTTTACACCTGGAATGATATCCGGAAAGCTTTGTATCCGTATATCTCCTTCAATTGTGTATTGTATTATTTTCCGCTGCTTTGTAATTTATTGTAATCTCTGATATTTGGTAAATGTGTAATATTTGTTCATACTGTATATTCTTGTATTCTGATGGAATTATTGTAATATACAATGAAATGTTTTTCTGTCTGCGTTCTTTTGTGTGTTGTTCTCAAAGTATCCGCTCTTTCCTTACCGGGGAAGTTACGGGATCTTACACTCAATGGGACATGTAACGCCCAGATTTTTGACCGTTCAAATCGACAATAAACCACACTTGTCGACCCGAACAAATCATAAATACAGGCAGTTATTGGGAAAAGAAGAAAAAGAAGAAAGAAGAGAAAAAAACAAGAACAGAATCTCACAGCGGAAGGACCACATATAATACACAATAGCAGTTTAAAACAGTTGAAATATATATACATCGACTATCAGAGTTATACATATACAGGTTTCATCACAAGGAAGCGGAAATAAAATGCAGCGGAAATACAATATATATATAATAGATATATACCAATCTTCGTCTTCGATCTCCAAGGCACAGTCATCTTCGGTAACTGCAAACGTCTGCTGACCCGAGCGTATTACATAAAAGAAACACAACAACACTCGGATCAGCACTAAATCATTCTCATATTAGTCAAATCAAAATACGAAATAACATCAGTGTCATGGGTGCAATAACTCAAGAGATGTTACGGGATTTTTCCATCTCTCAAGGATCCGTTAAACTAATACATAGATAGTACAATATGCTATTATGGTAGTATCTACTCAGTAAAGTATAAATACTGAAAATAGCGTAAGCGGGATTACATTTTTACCCTTACAACGTTTATAATACCGTAGTCTATACAGTACCGTAAACCCACCGTAAACGATGGCATCAGAGGGCACTCCATAGGTACGATACAAATCAAAATCGTATGGGGCTCGATAAGGATAATATGACAAGGCACTCAAGGCGATGCCCAAGGTAGGATTCTACCAATTGCACTCCCGGACCGGTGGTAACGCACAGCAGCCACTACTGCCCACCTCGGAACACACTCCCAAAGTCATAAATGGGCCCAAATCATCATCATCATAGTCATAGAAATAGTATCGAAGAAGTGTGTCTGATCAAAGGTGCTACCTCAATTAGTCACGGTATTGCTCCTGTTTTAGTCATTTCAATTCTAACCCGAAGGTCAGGGCTATTTCGTCATCGTTCATCTCCTTCGATTCAATAATCGCCTCCAAGCCATCATACTCATTCTGGATACGTCATAACGTTCACAGTTGTCAAAGTGGTATCGACACTGACAGAGAGTATGCCTTATGTCGACTCCGGTCTCTTTAACAACCAACGATTACATTTTCCACATCGCTCGGTTCTTTTACATTTCACAAGGTTTGCTTTCATATCAAAATATCATATTTTGTTTCGAACCCATTTTTATATTCGAAATAGAATATAATTTCATATCAAAATATCCCAATCATTCCCAAACCGATGATATTTCAAACCAGGATATATTCCCATATCATTATATTATACTCATATAATATTACAAATCGATCTATATTCACATAGAATATACTTCATCTCAAAATATTCCAGTTATTCCAAATCGATTTACATCCGAAACCCATTCATATTCAAATAGAATATATATTTCCCATATCTATTCATTTCAATCCTTGGGAATCCCTTTATATTCAAGTAGAATAAAATCTACCTTTCCATATAAAAATCGGTTTAAAAAATCAATTCATATTCAAATAGAATATAACTTTATCTCAACTCCATTTGAACCAACGGTTTAAATCCTAACACTTTCCACTTGGAAGAAAATTACAATTCATAAAATAAAATTTTGAAAATAGATACTTATAAATAACTTTATATATAAAATTTACTTATATAAAATCATTAGAGTACACTAAGATAATTTAAATCACTATATATATATATATATATATATGTATGTACATAAAATAAAGGCTTTACTAAATAATTTTTGAATAATAATAATATATATAAGCAAACTTCACTTATAACTAAGTAGATATATAGTTTATAAAATAAAATAGAAATAAAATAAAATAAAATTTTAAACCATAAACTGTTTCTCCTTCCGAATTACAACAACGCGAAATCTATATTCCAGTCGATATGAAATTCATTCAATTTCCATATCTCGTTTTCAAACACCGTTCAAACCAACCTTCGATTAAGAAGATTTAATTCCATATTCATATAGAGTTAAAACAACTCCGAGTATCATTAATTCCCTTTATTCCCAAAAATTAAATTCAGTGAGAATTTTATACATTCAAATCTATGTCATTTATTTGAATAACTCCAAATCATATTTAAATCGAATAATTTCAATCATATTCAAATCCCAATTTAAAATTTTCGATTTGTTTTGGGAAAATTTCCTTAACCATTTCAATACACATTCAAGGGTTGGATCTTTAAGGAAAAATATATTTATCGAGTATCGACACATTTCTTTAAATAAAATTTCCTTCGAAAGAATTTAGAATATTTAAAAAAAATCATTTAACCAACCGATGTTTGTATATAATTATCTATCCAATGGCCAAGTGATATTATATTCAAATTTCTCGATATTTCGGGGATGGATCTATCATTTCAATCCAAATCAGGATCACAGATATTTATCATTTCACTCTGCGTTCTTAATTTATTTTCATCGACGAATCCCGGATTTATTGGACGCCCGTAACATCAAGGTGAAAAATTAGGATTCATCGTCAATAATGAACACACAAACATCCATATACTGAAGTAAGTAACATTTCAACCATAATCACTCAGTAATCACATCAACCAAGGCATCCATCACACAGCACTTTATTCCATGGTAAATGTTAAATAATTTCACTAATTTAAAGTTTGGAGATTTTTCTAACTAGAAATTTAAATTAAATTTAAATAACTAACTACCGATTTTCATTGCATGTCAAGTTTAAGCAACCATTCACCAAATCAACACAACCATGCAACCAAACTTACTTCACAATTTAATTCGACAAACATGGGAATAATTAAGTATTTCGTAAGTGAGAAAATCACTCACATTTGGGTCCTTAATGGATCGGACGTCCAACCGAAGCCCAAAATTTCCCAGTCTCTAAACACAGCCAGGTTAGTGCCAAAACGTCTCCAATCACGCCACGATCCCAACGCAATAAACTGCACTCAAATCCTACAGTTCCCCGACGAGAAAACCCATTTCGCAGCCAACTTCGACCACCAAATTCTCCTTCCTCCAATCGAATCAGCACCTCTAACCACTTGCAAATGAAAGGCCTTCGAACCCCGCGTCCACCTATACCGGAGCCGCCCTCTCCGGTTGCCTAAAGCTTCACCGCCGACAGGAAAGACTGAAGGGAATTTCATGCTTCCCTGACCAAAATCCGGCAATCCAACTCCTTATCAGCCAAACCACCAACACCGCTACCCTCGTATGAACATCCTCTTCAATACCCATATCCCGATTCCTTCAATTAGAGCCTAAATCGAAAACCCCTAATTTAACCCCTAGGTTTTCGATTTTCAGAAACTTCGACTACCAATCCCGGTCGAATCACTGCTTGCATGCAAAGATGAATTGTAGATCTGGGTTCTACTCATCAAGGGCTTCGATTTGACATATATTATGCTAGGGTTTGGAGAGATAAATTTTTGAAGCTTAAAATTTGTAGATCTAGGGTTTTGAAATTTTGCTCAGGCATGAAAATAAGGTTTTGATGGAGAAAAGTAAGCGTAATGTAGAAAATGGCTGATGTAGTGGGGAAAGGGAATTTATTTACACATATATATATATATATGGCCCAATATTAGAACAAATAATTATCATGTTACGGGGGTCTCTTTCACACTTTATATCGTACGTTCAAACGATAAACCCGATTTTAACGAAAATCGAAATCCTGTAATAATTCATCATTCCGGATCCAATGGCGCTAGTTTCGTCGAATTCCGAGACAGTCGCCAAAACAGTTAAATTCCACAGTTAATTAATTAATCAATTAATTAATCATTCAAACTTCATTTAACAGTTTTAATTAAATTTAAATATTTATTAAATTCTGTTAAATCCAATTCAACTCAAATAAATCTTATAAAATCCATTTCACATCTTTTTAAGTTCCTTATAAAATCCATTTCACATCTTTTTAAGTTCCTAAATTCGACTATTTATCAATTTGAGTTTATATTTCAATTATTCATTAAACAATTCAATTTTTAATTAAGTTTGTAAATATTATATTCACAACTTCAACTCTTTATCAATATAACAAAATAGAATTTCATTTATGTTAATGTAGCTTACTTCGTTATTATAATTATTAAAATTTGCTTATAATCAACTTTATACATAAATTTTAAGCATTTAAATTTCCCAATTTAATTACTGACAAACGTAATGCCCGAATACCTATTATAAACTAACTAACTCACATCTCACTCAATTATCTTAATAAAATTCAAAATCCAACCTTTACAAATATAAGCTACATTAAAATCTTATATCTGCTTAATTCACATAATTATTATTATATAAATCAATAAAACTGCATTTTAACATTTACAGTTCCATTATTTATGCAAAACAATATATTTGAAATATATATAGAAAATTATGTGTTGTTACATTCTCCCCCACTTAAAAATCTTTTCGTCCTCGAAAAGAGAACGAAATCCGATATTGAGCACACACACACACACATATATATATATATATATATCAAATCCATATTTATAAAATAACATTTATAAAATAAATATGATTGAAAAATCTCATAAATTTTCTAACTCCCGAAATCACGGAAAATTTCGGCAGCATCTCCTTTGTACAGAGAGGTCCGGAAAATCACAACATATATATAGACTCAATTATACATCTCATCCTACGATGAGGCAACCCAAAAATTGGGAAAACACCATATATATGTAACTACCAAACTATATAACTCAAATACGTACCTCCTTAGCGTTTATTTTGCAATTTAATTACCTTAGCACTTTAAATATTTAGCGCAAGCGAGCTCCAAAGCGTAGCACACACTCCTTACACATGTTACAACTCGCATACACATGAGATTCAAGCATATATACAATGTATAACAAACATATGCAACTTACACAACATACATTAATCATTTTAACCCCAAAACCAATATATATATGATAGGCCAGCAAATAAAATGAAATTTATCACCCATTAAATGTTGGAATTTGACTAAAGCACACAGGAAAAATTCGTTGCATTCGTTTCAGGCTTTCTGAATTGTCCGGATTCGTCGAATTCGGATAATTCGTTCAAAGGTTATGACTATTTTAGCGAAGGCGAACGCTTCAGCTCATACACATAAAACTGCAGACCTGAGTTGTTCAAACCAGTTTTTACCCTTTAAATCTCAAAATTTTACAATGCATATTAAGGGAAAGTTTTGGTTCAGATCCTGGGCTTTCCGAATTGTGCTCGCACATTAAAATCCGTCGCTCCGTTAGGAAGTTATGACCAAAACAACATTGGTGTTCAGTTCAGATTTTTATTTTCTGCGTATACAACTACGACTAGTTCTTGGGTTTCAACCTAATAGATTTGGAAATTAGGCAAGGCTTTATTAACAAATGTTTAACTCAGTTTCTAAGGTTTTCGAAAAATCTGGAATCGTCAGATTCCGATCATCCATTCAAAAATTATGGTCGTTTTCGCTTCGGATTATCAAATAGTTCAGCCTTTCGCATACCCGTCGATTTATTTAAGTTGGATTTCAAACTTTCAGGAAAGAAAATTTGTGAATTTGTTATGACTTCACTTTATCATCACTACTTACTCGAGAAATGGATTCGCATTGAATTCCTTACTAAATTCCCGAATATTTCTATTCCTTTCCCATTTTATTTTAAATGTCAATTTTAGTCAAACTCGAATTCATTTTTCTTTCCGAATTTTATTCGATCATATTAAATCATCGATTCATTAACCTTGGTCAATTTTTCTTTCATTCATTATTTTCTTATTTATTCACCCATATTATATTGAACTTCATTCCAATATATTTTTATTCACTTCTCGTTTCGTTTCAAGTATTACGTCTCGAAATAACTTGAATTCATTTAACGCTCCCAACCGACTCAATTAAAATAAACCTTTTGAATTCATTATTATGAATCAATATACCCCATTTCGAGACTCATTCTTTCCTAAGTATTAAATTTTAAATCAATCTTTATGCAGTTCCTTTAGGTTAACCTTTATCGAGTCAACTCACTTGCCTCGACTAACCTTTAGTTTTGTTTTGTATTCAAATTGCTTGTTCATCTCTATAAATGTCAAATCATTTCCCATTCGGCAAATTTCCACTTCCTTGAATTTAGTTCCGCTTGCACAAATTTGTCCGACTTAATTGAATCCATTTAGTCCCCAATTCTTTCAATATTCTAATTCAATAAATCAGTCTTCGGGTTTTCTTTCTTATAGCTCATTCTATATTTCAAATTCCCAGCTATTTCATTCTTCGCTTAGTCCACCAAATTAGCTATATCGATTCTAGATCGACTTATTTTATTTCTCTAAGTTAATTTCATTTACTTCGGACCATAACTCAATTGTCTTTTATCCTTATTTCCTACACCGATTCAATAACCAATTAGATCTACTTCAACTTTCAGTTTATCTATTGCCTCGCTTTATTTAATCTAATTCAGAATCCGTTAACCAAGATTAACCTTAATCATTGTCGTATATAAATTCCTTTAGCAAATCTTCATTCTAGATTTCAAACTTCAGGTTTCGAGTGATATAAGTTTCCATATACATTTCATTTTTAACTAAATCTTATTCCCTTAGCTAAATTTAGTTGCTTGACTTACCAATCAGGATTTTAATAAACGGTTGTTTATAATTCAAGGTTTATACGTAGCTCTCAAACCTTTTTCAATTTGCTAATTTAACTTTATTTAACTTGACTATCTTAGCATCCTTATTAATTAGCCAAGTCGTAAGTTACGCCAATTTTATTTGCACCACTAACTTCCCAACTTATTTTACTTAATTGGATTTCATTTCTTAGTCAATTCTCAACTTATTGATCACTTACCTCGACTGAATTTGGTTCTTAAATTCTATTATTACTCATGCTCAAGTAATTTCAACGACCACATCTCTTCTCTAAATACTTAAGTTCATTTCTTAATTTCAAAGTATAAATTTTTTAATGAATCGAGTTAACTTAATATTTAAATCCATATTATCTTATAGTAAACATATCATATAGAATTTGCTTTATAGTTTATCACCATCCATATCTAAGCATTTATATGACGATTCTTCTTAAGTCTTAAGTCCATTTCATGATTACTCAAGATATATATTCAAATAAATGGATTTACCTTAACATAGGATTTAACATTATTAGTTAAAATGAACCTAAATTCTGATCCCGAGTTCATAGACTAAGATTTTGACACGACCCGAACTTCCCCGTGAAGGAAAGCACGGATTGCGTTGAGAACAGGACAAATCAGAACGCAGACGTAAGAACATTTCATTGTTATTACAACAATTCCATCAGATACAAGAATATACAGAGTATAAATGAATAAATTACACTCAACAAATATCAGAGATTTAAATTACATTTAAATACATCGCAGCGGAAAATAATACAAAAGCACAACTAGAAGTAATGCACGGATACAGAGCTTTCCGAGCATCGTTCCAGCTGTAAATCAGGATCCTGTGGATATAAATCTGCAAAACCAAAACTACTAGCTGCCCGTGTAGGAAATAGGGGCACCCAGAGTTTAGGTTAAAACAATAAACTCCAGGTCAGTCATGTGACTGGTGTGAGAACTAAAACAGTTATTTAAAACTTTACTTTAAAAGAGAGTAATTCAAGGGACCACGCCGTATAACACGGAACGGGTTTCCTCCCAAGAATACTAGTGCACATAACAAAATAGCGCAATGCTTTTTGGAAAAATGAAGCTATTATAAGACCCAGGTCCCATCACACAATGCAACGCAAGCCGGAGGATAGGGTTTTCCCTTATAATAGCCAAACATGCTTGGTACGTCAAAACAAATCATTTGATACTATTATAAGTGTATAGTGTCAAAACAATTCAAATCATAAATATCAATCATAGGCGGCATAACTAACATCTACTATGTCGCCATACTAGGCTCTACAAATAAAACCGAAACTCACGTATTGGAAATTGGATTCCATCATGAGCCGAGGCAAGGGGCAAGCTCCTCTCCGCGTTCGAGACACTCTAGCAAATGTCCCAGGACCCCAATTTGATCCTTGGAATCGGCTGGGCCGGTCCTCTCTTACTTTTGAGGATTGGAAATTCCTGAACACACGTTTCCCGGTCCTTACAGACCTATATCCGAGGCGCCTCGCATTCCAACAACCACACAGGTGAAAAGTATATAAATGTCAGGGCTGGTAGGTCACTGACACCACCCTAGCTAGAAAGAAACGTCATGCTCTTCCAGAGGTCCGTCTCCCGTTTTTGACTCATACCGAGGTGTGAGGCTCGCGAATTCACGTTATACACAAAGCTACGCCACACAGGCCGTGCTTTGATCATCAACCACAAGACTTTGCTTTTCAACAGAAGCCTTGATAAATTGCCACTTACGCGTGCCACACCGGCAATTCACTCCATGCGACTGATGTCCATCGATATACAACCTCTGAGCTCGTACGTCTCAGAGAAGGGCGTTAAGCAAGAGAATAAATTCTCCACCGCCAAATAGATGTATATTTAATAGAGATCAATTAACACAGAATAAAATCCAATGTCAGACACACAATCCATTTACTAGTTCGTCCTGGGTCTGAACAAAACCGGAGGCACTTTCCTCGCATATCCATCCATCTCCAAGTACGTCTGGACTATCACCAACTGATTCCCTCATCTTGGGTGTACAACCCAATCAAGATCATCAGTAATCACCCAAACGATGTGAAGACTTCCGGTCTTCAACCACCGTCTTCATCTTCGACATCTCGTCGAATCGGTTATTCAGAATGGGTATAAACCCGGCCTTTCTGAATAACCCACGTATATGATAAACAAATGTTACACAAACACAAAAGACGCCTCATTCCAATTCAGAATATTCTTTTATTCACAAAATCACATTCTTAGGGAAAGGTTCCCATTAATTTTATCCAAGGTAAATTCTTCTAAATTTATTCTTTAATCTTCCTTTGGATATCATTTCAAACTAGTCGGGATTAACGAACCACACCGAAGTAATTATTTATTTTATTTCCCAATCCCAACCTATTCATCCCATGGATCAAAACTGGTAATACTCCATATCTAACACGACGGTGTTATCGGTAAAATTAATTACCATTTCACGTTCAAATCTAATTACAGATTTAATTACCGCTTTGGAGCAAAACTGGTGATACTCCATTCCCGATCACCTTTCAAATTTGATAATTTAAATTATCAATTCACATTTTTAATCTAATTAAAGATTCATTAAAACTCCACTTAGTTTTAATCTTTTCAAAAATCAACATCCTGCCTTTAACTGGGTTAAAGAACCAATGTCATCTAAAACACGATTCACGATAAACCCAAATCACATTTGATATTAAATACAAGGCTCTGAATAGAAAATATACCGGCTTATATTCAATATCAAATTCTGAAACCAACAAATATCGTATTGGAAATAACGATATAAAATATATCTTTCAAATTCCCATAACAATATCTGTATAGTCACGAAATCCAACATCGAGATATTCCGAAGATAATTTCGATTCAACTCCAGTCCAATCCATGTATTGGGAATATTGATTATTTTTAAAATCACTTTCAAATTCAATTTATTTATTTCAAAAATAAATTGATTTTAATTCTAGTTCAAAACTAGTTCATTTCGATAAAAATCTATTTTTATCATTTCAAATATGGAGTTTTTCATCCCAGTTCTTTCCAATTCAAATATTATGATTTTACACAAATTATTAATATTTTTAATAATTTTATTAAGGCCCGTACAGTCGATTTCCAACAACGGCCATCGAACTGCACTTACAGCGATCTTTTTCGAATTTGATTTGGACATAACTCCAAATCCAACCATTAGATTTCAAATTTCTAATATTCATTGGAAAGCTTTTTTCGATACGAACCCAACGGTTCCGGTTTTAGGAGAATCCGACGGTCGGATCTCCCGTAATGTCAATTCGAAGTCAATGGTCGAAATTCACGAACTGCCGCGGCGCGGTGCGTTCTATTCAGGCCATTATATATATAATATATATATATATTTCGTCGATTTCCTTTTAAAACAAATTTTATAAATATTTCTAAATTCGTTTCAAAAACAATTTCATCTTTATCTTCAATTTCAAATCGATTTGATTTCAATTCAAATTCATTTCAATTTTATTTAGTTCGAATTCAATTCGTTTCAATTCAATTCAAATTCTAATTCGTTTCAATTCAATTTCAATTTGAATTTACCTTCTATTTAATTCAATTCGAATTCATTTCAAATTGATTTCAATTCAATTTCAGTTCGTTTTAAATTTCATTCAAAACGATTTCAATTCGTTTTTAATTCAATTTCAATTTAATTCAATTTGAATTCATTTCTATTCAATTCGAATTCAAATTCACTTTCTATTCAATTCGAATCGAATTCATTTTCTATTCGATTCGAATTCATTTCAAATTGATTCAATAAAATTTCAATTTGAATTTTTAGTCTAATTTAATTTGAATTTCATTTCAAAATATTAAATTTTTAAATCACTTTTCAATATTCATTATAAAACGAATAAAATCGATATAAATATCGTTCGCGTCAAAATAATGCATCTCTAATCCACACGGCTTTATATTTTTCAAAAAAACTTCTTTATTCTATTCAACAAATGAATATTTATTCTGTTCAACACATGAATCTATATTTCTTTCAACACACGACTATTTTTGTTATGTTAAATATTTTATAAAATCGTGGTATCTATCATTTGATTTTTAATTAGACTCCACCGTGAAGTAGTTCTAATTTTAAATATGATGAAGATGTAAATTTTATTATTAAAATATTTTACTCAACACACGAATATTTTCAACACATGAACATCGTCAACACATGACTATTTTTATACTCAACACATGAAATTTCTTTTATAATATTCATTATTTTCCCGATTGGAATGAGGCCCAATCAGTCACCATATAATGTTAATTATGCGGATTTCATACAACACATGTATATAATAGCAACGATAACCAATCAACCATCATCCAAGGTGCACCGCACAACTGCATAAGCATCAAATATAAATAATCAATGCTTACACAGCCTGTCGACCAATCGATCGACATGCAATTAAATAATTGGGATTAGTGTATGCCAAATATCGTCCCAATACCCGTGTGGGGTTTCAAATCAACAAACATATATTTTTATTTGTGCGGTTGGGCGATGTGTAAAATTTATCATCCCAATCAATATCAGTCAAATCAGTGTATATAAACAAATCAGCCGATTTGTTTATAAATATTTATTTATTCACATTCACGTTAAAAATTATATTTTTAACGATAAAATATTTTTAACTATATAAATATTTTATTTCCTTTCAACACAAGAATATTTTATTATTCAATCATTCCACAACACAATCAATTTTCACAACACATCAATCAAACAAACAAGCCATCCATGGTCTGTGGATGACGGGTGTCGGGTGCTGCTAAGCACCGTCTGCATCCTAGTATATATATATATATAACTAGAAAAAGAAATTTAGAGTGAGAAGTTCTCACCGACTAGCTAATCCAAACGTCTCGACTTCTCATATGTAGAAAATCTCCGTCGTTCTCGCCTTTTGTCACTTTCACTGCCCGTAGTCACTACATATATAAAAATCACATTTTTATATTGTTGCTATGTATATAAAAATTATATTTTTATAATCGCTCCATATGGATAAAAATTCTATTTTTACATCGCTACTATATAGATAAAAATTCAATTTTTACATCGATGCTATATAGATAAAAATTCTATTTTTACATCGCTCCTCTCTACATAAAAATCGCATTTTTACTTCGCTATTCAATATATAAAAATACTATTTTACTTCGCTATTCAATATATAAAAATCCCGCCTTTTCTATTTTAAAGATTTCGCCTTTTCAATTATAATGATTTCGCCTTTTCAATTATAAAGATTTCATTTTTATTTCATCACTATAAAAATCACCACTTTATTTCAACGTATATATAATAAAAATCAGATTTTTATTTCGCTACATATACAAAGATGATATTTTTATATTCTCTATCTTATAAAGATTATATTTTTATAATTCCTACTATGTAAAAATCATATTTTTACCATGCTAGTATACACATAAAAATCGAATTTTTATTTGTTAAAAATCGTATCTTTTATATGTTAAAAACATCGCCTTTTTACTTAGTCAAAAATCTAACCTTTAGAGTAATAAAAATCCTATCTTAATATACACTTTATTTTCAGATTTTATAAATGCTAATTCATATATAAAAAAACTGATTTTATAAATAAAAATAAAATTAAAAACTTACAGCGTTCGCTCGAGGGAGGGCTTGGCGGAGGGGGCTGTTGCACTGCGGCGGAGGGGAAGGAGAAGAAGAGGAGGGGAGGACGAAGGCTGGGGGGGGGGGTGTGCGGATTCCGTCACGAGGAGGAAGGGGAGAAAATCGGGAGGTGGAGGAGGATGGAGGTCGAACGGAGGGGGTGGCAAGGGGGGCCAGCGCCTGCGGTGGCGCGGCGGCGCCCCGATGGGAGGAGCGACGGCGCTCCTCCCCCCTTCGTCTTCTTTCTCCGTCTCTTTTTTTTATATACTTTCGACTGAATCAAATTTGAGAAGGGGGGAGGACCTGGTCAACGTAAGGAAAGGAGGGGGCCATATATATTTTTATTTAATTTTATTTTTATATTCCTGAAAAGCTGACTTTTTCATTTGACCTCTAAACGAGGCCCACCGCCTGTCGTCCATAGCGTTTCACCCCCATTCCGAACACAATGGGATATGTACCATAAGCTGATTCGGCTGTTACAATCAGTTTTCATTTAAATCAAAGTATAATTCTTTGTATATTCGATTTAAACATACATTTCAAATTACCGAGGCCACATACAGTCTCTAAAAATTCCCGAAAAATATTTTCTAGCTTCGTATTGACGATACGGTCCTAACAAAACTAGTTTCGTCGAATTCTGAGACCGTTGGAAAAATGGCCATTTTCCAGTCGATTAAAATCAACTAAAACTAGTCAAACGCGTTTTCCTTTGCCACGCTCACATATTGATTCGAAAAATTATGAAATTTGGAATCTAGCAATAATTTGACATCACGGACCCAACAAAAGTGGTTTCGTCGAAATCTGAGGTCGTTTGCAAAATTCCCATTTTTAAGGGCCTGAATTCCATAGCGACTATTCAGAATTTTCAACTGGACATATCTTTTGATTCCCGCTATGAAATTTCAATTTATCGGATTCGTTGGAAAGATATCCTCAAATAGATCCTATTATTTATGGTTTCACTAAAATCCGGATTGTTTTGCACCCCGTACATTCAATTGAAGTTTGAAATCGAATTATCGAACTACCACGCCATTTTCAATTCTATTTATAATTATATATATAATTATTTATATTCTAACGACGACGTATATAATATATACGTTCGAATTCCATTCAAAATAAATTTCCCGTCGATATTATTTAAAATAATCTATTTTAAATGTTCAAAATTCATTAAAATTGCCAAAATAAAAATTTTAAACTGGCCCGCATTTCCGGGTTGTTACAGATTTAAGATAATATATGTACTTATTCTATTTTATAGAAAACCATACCATTTAAAATTTTAAATCCAAATCTTTAATTACCAAAACATAGAACTTTTCTTTTCAAAGTATGTTTAATTTATATTTCAACTTTAAATAACATATTTGAATACCTTTCTATAAAAATTTATATCATATGGAATAAAATCCAAAATCCTTTGTCAAACAAGTTATAATAACCATTGAGTGATCTCCCCTACTTAAACTCTTCAGAACAAACATCGATAATACGTGCACTCATTACCGACATCGTTTCTAAAGTCCAAGAAGGAATTATACCCACCTTGAAAAATCTTTAGAACCATTTCTTGTCGATCTTACCTATAATATGATATTATTTAAAACTTTGGAAAAACTATTTCCAAAGATACCCCAGGATCAAGTTTCAAGTTCATTTCTATTTCAACCACAACCTTTTACGCCCAATTATACCTACAGGTATTTCATTTCAAATATATTCTAAATTCATTACATTTTCCTTATTAGATTTATTATCTAATCAACCATAATAGGTAATAACTTAACATTACCACCTATTAAAACGAATACATACATACTTGAACCAATAATATATATTCGATATATTTTAAAATATAATCGAAAACCGCATTATGTCGATCATTCCGATCGATTATTTAGAAATTCCTATCGATTCTATGGCGTCCCATATATCGACCAGAACCCATAAATATTCAACAGAATAAGTCAACACAACATAAATCACTTTATATCAAAATACAAGTACACTCTCTCATATACACTATCTAACTCATTCTAGGGCGTTTCTAACCCTATCTCAAATGAGTTTATTCCCAAACAGAGCCAAGGTTATTGCTAACCGCGCTCTGATACCAAATGTAACGACCCAGATTTTTGACTGTTCAAATCGACAATAAACCACACTGGTCGACCCGAACAAATCATAAATACAGGTAGTTATTGGGAAAAGAAGAAAGAAGAGAAAAAACAAGAACAGAATCTCACAGCGGAAGGACCACATATAATACACAATAGCAGTTTAAAATAGTTGAAATATATATACATCGACTATCAGAGTTATACATATACAGGTTTCATCACACGGCAACGAAAATAAAATGCAGCGGAAATACAATATATATATATATATATAATAGATATATACCAATCTTTATCTTCGATCTCCAAGGCACAGTCATCTTCGGTAACTGAAAACGTCTGCTGACCCAAGCGTATTACATAAAAGAAACACAACAACACTCGGATCAACACTAAATCATTCTCATAGTAGTAAAATCAAAATACGAAATAACATATTCTACCAATTGCACTCCCGGACCGGTGGTAACGCATAGCAGCCACTACCGCCCACCTCGGAACACACTCCCAAAGTCATAAATGGGCCCAAATCATCATCATCATAGTCAAAGAAATAGTATCGAAGAAGTGTGTCCGATCAAAGGTGCTACCTCAATTAGTCACGATATAGCTCCTGTTTTAGTCATTTCAATTATGACCCGAAGGTCAGGGCTATTTCGTCATCGTTCATCTCCTTCAATTCAATAATCGCCTCCAAGCCATCATACTCATTCAGGATACGTCATAACGTTCACAGTTGTCAAAGTGGTATCGACACTGACAGAGAGTATGCCTTATGTCGACTCCGGTCTCTTTAACAACCAATGATTACATTTTCCACATCGGTCGGTTCTTTTACATTTCACAAGGTTCGCTTTTATATCTATCATATTTTGTTTCGAACCCATTTTTATATTCAAAATAGAATATAATTTCATATCAAAATATCCCAATCATTCCCAAACCGATGATATTTCAAACTAGGATATATTCCCATATCATTATATTATACTCATATAATATTACAAATCGATCTATATTCACATAGAATATACTTCATCTCAAAATATTTCAGTTATTCCAAATCGATTTACATCCGAAACCCATTCATATTCAAATAGAATATATATTTCCCATATCTATTCATTTCAATCCTTGGGAATCCCATTTATATTCAAGTAGAATAAAATCTACCTTTCCATATAAAAATCGGTTTAAAAAATCAATTCATATTCAAATAGAATATAACTTTATCTCAACTCCATTTGAACCAATGGTTTAAATCCAAACACTTTCCATTCGGAAGAAAATTACAATTCATAAAATAAAATTTTGAAAATAGATACTTATAAATAACTTTATATATAAAATTTACTTATATAAAATCATTAATGTATACTAAGATAATTTAAATCACTATATATATATATATATTTGTACATAAAATAAAGGCTTTACTAAATAATTTTTGAATAATAATAATATATATAAGCAAACTTCACTTATAACAAAGTAGATATATAGTTTATAAAATAAAATAGAAATAAAATAAAATTTTAAACCATAAATTGTTTCTCCTTCTGAATTACAACAACGCAAAATCTATATTCCAGTCTATATGAAAATTCATTCAATTTCCATATCTCGTTTTCAAACACCGTTCAAACTAACCTTCGATTAAGAAGATTTAATTCCATGTTCATATAGAGTTAAAACAACTCCGAGTATCATCAATTACCTTTATTCCTAAAAATTAAATTCAGTGAGAATTTATTACATTCAAATCTATGTCATTTATTTGAATCCAAATCACATTCAAATCAAATAATTTCAATCATATTCAAATCCCGATTTAAAATTTTCGATTTGTTTTGGGAAAATTTCCTTTACCATTTCAATACACATTCAAGGGTTGGATCTTTAAGGAAAAATATATTTATCGAGTATCGACACATTTCTTTAAATAAAATTTCCTTCGAAAGAATTTCGAATATTTAAAAAAATCATTTAACCAACCAATGTCTGTATATAATTATCTATCCAATGGCCAAGTGATATTATATTCAAATTTCTCGATATTTCGGGGATAGATCTATCAATTCAATCCAAATTAGGGTCACAAAGATTTATCATTTCACTCTGCGTTCTTAATTTATTTTCATCGATGAATCCCGGATTTATTGGATGCCCGTAACATCAAGGTGAAAAATTGGGATTCATCGTCAATAATGAACATATACTGAAGTAAGTAACATTTCAACCATAATCACTCAGTAATCACATCAACCAAGGCATCCATCACACAGCACTTTATTCCATAGTAAATGTTAAATCATTTCACTAATTTAAAGTGTGGAGATTTTTCTAACTAGAAATTTAAATTAAATTTAAATAACTAACTACCGATTTTCATTGCATGTCAAGTTTAAGCAACCATTCACCAAATCAACACAACCATGCAACTAAACTTACTTCACAATTTAATTAGACAAACATGGGAATAATTCAGTATTTCGTAAGTGAGAAAATCACTCACCTTTGGGTCCTTAGTGGATCGGACGTCCAACC
Source organism: Allium sativum (assembly GCA_030737875.1). Taxonomy (NCBI): domain Eukaryota; kingdom Viridiplantae; phylum Streptophyta; class Magnoliopsida; order Asparagales; family Amaryllidaceae; genus Allium; species Allium sativum. The sequence goes on from CM060920.1 coordinate 369,711,083, forward strand.
GAAGCCCAAAATTTCACAATCTCTAAACACATCCAGGTTAGTGCCAAAACGTCTGCAATCTCGCCATGATCCCAACGCAACAAACCGCACTCAAATCCGAGTTAAAACGAGAAAGTTATAAGCGTTTTTCTATTTAAATTTTAAATATATAAATAATTAAAAATAGATTCCTCACCCACTAACTTTTTGACACGTCAGCGTTCTTCCTTTCTCTCCCGCTCAACCATGCTACAGTTCCCCGACGAGAAAACCCATTTCGTAGCCAACTTTGACCACCAAATTCTCCTTCCTCCGATCGAATCAGCACCTCCAACCACTTGCAAATGAAAGGCCTTTGAACCCCGCGTCCACCTATACCGGAGCCGCCCTCTCCGGTTGCCTGAAGCTTCACCACCGACAAGTAAGACGGAAGGGAATTTCATGCTTTCCTGACCAAAATCCAGTGATCCAACTCCTTATTAGCCAAACCACCGACACCGCTACCCTCGTATGAATATCCTCTTCAGTACCCATATCTTGATTCCTTCAATTAGAGCCTAAATCGAAAACTCCTAATTTAACCCCTAGGGTTTCGATTTTCAGAAACTTCGACTACCAATCCCGGTCGAATCGCTGCTTGCATACAAAGATGAATTGCAGATCTGGGTTCTTCTCATCAAGGGCTTCGATTTGACATATATTATGTTAGGGTTTGGAGAGATAAAATTTTGAAGCTTGAAATTGGTAGATCTAGGGTTTTGAAATTTTGCTCAGCCATGAAAATAAGGTTTTGATGGAGAAAAGTAAGCGTAATGTTGAAAATGGCTGATGTAGTGGGGAAAGGGATTTTATTTACACATATATAAGGCCCAATATTAGAACAAATAATTATCATGTTACAGGGGTCTCTTTCACACTTTATATCGTACGTTCAAACGATAAACCCGATTTTAACGAAAATCGAAATCCTACAATAATTCATCATTCCGTATCCAATGGCACCAGTTTCGTCGAATTCCGAGACAGTCGCCAAAACAGTTAAATTCCACAGTTAATTAATTAATTAAATTTTCAAACTTCATTTAACTGTTTTAATTAAATTTAAATATTTATTAAATTCTATTAAATCCAATTCAACTCAAATAGATCTTATAAAATCCATTTCACATCTTTTTAAGTTCCTAAATTCGACTATTTATCAATTTGAGTTTATATTTCAATTATTCATTAAACAATTAAATTTTTAATTAAATTTGTAAATATTATATCCACAACTTCAACTCTTTATCAATATAACAAAATAGAATTTCATTTATGTTAATGTAGCTTACTTCATTATTATAATTATTAAAATTTGCTTATAATCAACTTTATAAATAAATTTTAAGCATTTAAATTTCCCAATTTAATTACTGAAAAACTTAATGCCCGAATACCTATTATAAACCAAATAACTCACATCTCACTCAATTATCTTAATAAAATTCAAAATCCAACCTTTACAAATATAAGCTACATTAAAATCTTATATCTTCTCAATTCAAATAATTATTATTATATAAATCAACAAAACTACATTTTAACATTTACAGTTCCATTATTTATACAAAAAATCTATTTGAAATATATATAGAAAATTATGGGTTGTTACAGGACAGTTGAGGAGAGAGGATATTGCATGACTCAAGTGATCAGAATTCCCCAACATGATTATTGAACTCTTGGAGAGGTTGATTGAGAGGCCAGATGTAATGTCCCGCAAATCCGTAATATCAGATTTGACTACATACATCATACATCCAATCCAAATAGCACGAAAATACGAATCATTTTTTTTAGAAGAAAAAGGTAGAAGAAGAACAGAAATAACAACAAAGAATCTCACATCGCAATGGAACAAAATATAATATATCATAAATTTTTGAAATACAAAATTTGTACTGTATACACATATCATTATCAGAGTACAACACTTACAACACAGCGGAACAAAACTCTATATAACTAACACTGAAGCCTCCCGCTCCAAGCTCCTTCAGATAAATCTGTAAAATCATGAACTACTTGACTCCCCATACAAATTTAGGCACCCAAGAGTTTAGGTAAAACAAAACAAAATAAACTCCGGGTCAGTCATAGGACTGGTATGAGTAAACAATTTAAAAACAGTTTCAGAAACTAAATGATATCTCATAAGACCACGCTGTATAACACGGAACGGGTTTTTTCTTCCTTATGAGAATCCAAAACACTTGATTTAACTTTCAAATCCTTTTGAAAGAAAACAATAATCTTTATATCAAAACTCTTTTGATATTATAATAGTGTCTAAATCAAATAAATAGAAATCTAGTGGAACGTTTGCATCTCACGTTCCACATATATAATATACAATCAAAACCGCAAGCACTTATTAGGTAATGAATTTCCAACTATGACAAGCTATGGAACCGCCTTCCGATAGTGTATCTCTAAAGGAGAATACACTAGGTTCAACAAGAACATCTTGTAACCCGGCCACACATGACCGACCACTCATTTTGCTTGTGTGTATCGAATGTATATCACCAAAGGTTGGGATCAACAACCGTTTTCCCGAATGGGACAGCATCGAATAAAATAAGGAATTAAATGAATTTCTCTAGATAGGTGATAATACACCCTAATGGGAGCTAACCACATAGCCATGCTGCCTGCCCGATTTTTGTCTTTTCCCGGTTGTTGAGGCCTGAGGCTGCACTTACTTTTCATCCATTGATAACACAATCACTTTGAATGTCACATTGTCAGATCCGTTAATCACTAATTGGGTTTACACAAATATATTCTGGATATTATGCTAAGGGAATAAATCCGTTGCCACCATATATATTTGTACAGTCCAGAATGCGATCATTGGAAATATTCTGTCAGACATTCGTCCATACACGTTCGTTCTGGGATGGAACGAAACCAAAGGGACTATTCCGTACATCTATCCTAGGCAATCTCTACCTATGACTTATACAACAGCCCTTGCACTTTATTCGTCTTCAATATATTCAGCATACATGGTTTGCAACGCTTATGCAAATACGGAGTGGTTCTTCGGATAATAATTCAACCGGTCTCTCCATATTAACAACATTAAAATGGTCAAAAACATTGATAGTCGGTGATTTAACTATCAAATGAAAAATGTCCATGTACACACAACGATCTTATTTCCAAATGGAATTATCGATCAAATCATCAAACACACACACACACACACACACATATATATATATATATATATATATATTTATATATCCTTATATTCTATGTTTCGAAAATATATGTTATTAACACTGGAAAACATTTACATATATCGCCTTCTTTTATTTTCTATAGTTAGAAAATATCTTCTATTTATAATTGGAAAATATTCCAATTACTTATCTCTTTCCCGACTCGTTTATTTCTATACTTATGAAATATTATTCTATTTCCAACTTACACTTATTTGGGTTAAAACGGATGTTGTGTAAAACATCGTTACGACAACCCAAATACTGTATTTAACCAAATCTTATTCAACATTGATCTTCGAGCCTAAATCTTACTATTTATTTGTTAATAATGACATCAATCAAGTTGGGGTATAACTACCTCTCAGACCTTGACTGAATAACATTCATAACGTCAAAACAGACAAGACTACTTACTCGAATAATCAATACCATACAAACCAATTATTCCATTTTTAAACATGTACATGCTTCTCTTTTTATTCTTACAAGATTTTATTCATAGATTTCCTTTTTGCTTATACTACTCTATTTTTAAGTTCGTTTCCTTATCGAATTATAAATATATTGATATATAGATTTCTAGTTATCAAATTTTCTTAAAAATATTCTAATTTCTTAAATTTCCGGAAAAATTCGCCATAACCTCCTTTGTACGGGGTTACCGGAAAAATTCAAACCTTGCCACACAGGTCCTCTCCTTTCAAAAAGAAAAATCAAAAAGCCAAGCGGGTTGCCGACACGGCGCATAAAACCTCATATTCAATTTAAATACATACCATTTTATCGAGCATTCTATTTATATCTCTTCTAACACTTCATTTCATACCTGCTTAGCATATATCAAATCATTTCCATTTTATTCCAACTCAACCTAATCGTTTTAACTCAATTCATTAATTAATTTGCTAATTAACTCTTTTTCCTATTTCACTTTCATATTTGAACATAACATGTTCAAATATATTTTAACTTTCTTATAAACTAATTAAATTCTATTTTCAATTTAAGTTCCATATTCTCGAATATGGATTCACAAATCTCATTTACTTATCCGAAGTCTTATTTCAATCTAAACTCGATTAACTAATTTTTTCCTCGTACTTAGTTAATGCTATTCAATAATCAAAAATATGATTTTTGTTTTCAACAATCTATTCATTTACTTAACTTGAGTTCATATTTATGTTATAACTCAAGTCTGGATTTTTCTAATGGACATTCGGATTTTATTTGCTTAAAATCCTTTTATTTACTTAAATGAACCGTTATAGTTTTATAACAATTATGGCACTGTTTTTCTGAAAAAATGATTTTGACATAACTCAAAACCTATATGATGAAATCCAGTTTTTCCTCTTTCATTAGAAAACTATTATTCAATCGGTCCCGATGATTCTTGTTTCAAGGAATTCCGATTTCAATTGAGTTCTATAAACTCAATTGAAGTTCGAAACGCCAATTTACGAACTACCGCGCCGTGGCGAGTTCATTTTAATTATTTTTAATATATAAACGTTTTAACTTCGTTTATATATAAACTCTAACTTCATTCTAATATATTTCAATATATATTAAACCATTTTCCCAATTTCAACTTATATTTCTGATTTTCCTTAGTTGTCGATTATTTCACTACTCAGTTATAATTTCATTTATAACTCCATCCTTTATAGTACATTCCAATTCCTTTATAAATTATATATAAAGTTCGATATAATCGTATTCTAATTATAAATCCTTAGATTTATCTCGCTTCATTTTATATTCCGAATTCCGGAATAAAATCTATCGTTTTATTTCAAACATTTCCCAATTCACTTTCAAATTCATATTTGAATTTAAATACTTAAATTATCCAAGTGATAATTATCTCATTTAATTTATAAACGTCGTTTATAAATTTTACTTCCTTGTTTTATATCTATTAAAACAAGTTTACATTTTGATTCCATTTCAAATTCTACTTTTCAAATTCATACTTGAATTTAAACCTCTAAATTATCTGATGATAATTTATTTTACTAGACTTATAAATATCGTCTGTAAATCCAACTTTCTTGTTTTATATATTAAAACAAGTTTTCCATTTCAAATTTCTATTTGAATCCAAAATCTTATTTTGGAAATTTCTATTTATAATAACTTATTTATATATAACACCCAATTTATTTTCATATTCAATTTAACTTCTTTTTAAATAAATTCGAATTAATCGAATTCAGATCATAAATCCTTATGGATTTATTTTAGTTCAATTTATATACTGAACATCAGAATAAATTTCACCGTTTAGTTCTATAAACGATTCCCCATTTCTATTTTTAAATTCACATTTGAATTTAAATATTCAAATTATCAAATGATAATTTTTCCACTTCATTTATAAACACTGTTTATAAATTCATTTCAATTCCCTGATTATCTAGTGAAAATCATTCCGTTTTATTTATAAACATCATTTATAAATTCATCACTTCAATTTCCTGTATAATTTATAAACTTCATTTATAAATTCAATACTTGTTTTATATATTCAAAACAAGTTAATATTTCTATAGCCCATTCTAAATTCAAATTCTATTTTAGATAAATAGATTTTTCCCTTTAAATCTCAAATATCGTTTTCACGATATTTTTATATATCAACATTTTAGCCCAGTGATATTTAAATATCCAAAAACACTCAATTATCAAATCACGGGTTTTATAACACATCATATATGATAATATATATGTGGAAACAAACAGTAATAAATTTTGAGGAATCTAGTTGGATTCCTCCAACCTGTTTTTCCTGCATCCACAGACGTTAGCCAACATAAATAATACCCATCCTGCTTCGAGGCAGGATATCGCGGTATGAAGGTCATCCACTATATATATTGTGGGGCGCATAGGGAAATCATCTGCTAATGATACCGCGGGCATCCGCTAATGATACCGCGGGCATCCGCTAATGATACTGCAGGAATCCAACCACCAATATATATAATAGCCACAAACATAAATCCTAAATAACTAATATATTTTTAAAATAGCCACAAAAATATTTCAATGCATACAAACAAATCAACAATTTATTTTTAAATGCTAAAAATAAATTAATGAGTGAGATTTACTCACCGTGATTTCATTTGTCGAGATAATGATTCAGTTTCTAAACGTTTAATTTAATCAAAAGCTCCATCTGGCTTCACGTCATTTCAATCCAATTCCAGTATATTGTATAGATATCATCAGTGTAATTCTAACACGCTTTGTTTGTCAAAATCTGATATCGTATATATGAGTTATTATTATATTATTTTAAAGCTTGAACGAGTTAAAATAAAAGATATCTTCACTAACCAAATTAATAATATTTACTTAAATTACCTTAATCACTTGGCTAACCCTTCCTCTTACTCACGTTTTACCCCTCCCACATTCTTGGGTTCAGATGTGAAGAGCAGTGAAACCCAGTTAGGAATTTTTCGATGGACTCCATCCGATGAAAATCTTAGTCATAAATTTAATATAACATTCATTAACTAACAAAACTCCTTATATGTGTAATTAATGGATTTTTAGTACAAAATTATTTAAACCTGAACTATACCTTAATCACATTGTAACACTGTTCTTTCTCCATTTATTCACGCAAGAACATAACACCTAAATCCATGTTCTGGCCTGCTTCAGCAAAATCCGTTATTGCCTCCATATCTCAACATCATCTGCACCCTTAACGAACAATATCCAACCCCTTTCTTGCCTGTAACTTCGATTCACCAACTACAAGTAGCGATAATTTTAATCGCTAAACATCACAAAACTCCGGTGTTGAAAATCCTTTGCCCCACCGGACAACGCTCCCTTCTTTACTCGGATAAATGTCACCCATAACCCATGAAATCAATAGCCCTAGATCGCTTTCCAGAGCACTGTAAAACTGTTGTTCCACCTCAGATAAGTCTATCGCACTTCGTCGATTAACCCCAAAAATCCATTAGCTAACGCGATTTCGATAGGGAAGTTTATCGCCGCCATCACCAGGGTTAATAACCCTTCTAGCAGCGTCGCGACTCCCCAAACCTAGGTTGAAAATCGAACACAACGACACTCCATCACGCATCCTTCCATGATGATCAAAGTCCCTTGTTCTAATCCACTGAGTCGTGATTAACTTCCCCTCGTCTCTCTCTGATTTTTGTTGGAAACAAGTTGTGGACATTTTCCTTTTATAATCGGAAGCTTTTCGATTTAATTTGTGAAAGGGGGATTCGGTTTTTGAAAGAACTGAATAGAAGAGGAATGGAAACGAGATGGCTGTGATTTTAAAAAGAAGGGTGCGGCTTAAAAATGAACTGTGTGGCGAGTTCGATTTCTCCTTGCTGCTTTGTTTCTATCCACAAAGCTATGAGATTTTATTTTTATTTTAATTTGTTTTGAACCGGTATCCTTTAATTAAAATACCCCATGATTTCGAACTCCCCTCTGAACCTGACAACTGACATTTTCAGGGTTTAACCACTATTTCGAATCCATTGGAACAGGTTCCGATGTCTCATTTGATCGTATGTAGAAGATATTAATTTAAATCGATATAAATTAAATCTCAAACCATTAAATTCTCCAATAATAAATTAATATTATTATTCTAACTCAAACTGAATTTTGTACTGATCATTTGGACTGTTTTCAGTTTAGTTTTAACTTCGAATTGAATTAACTTCGTATTACGATAATTTAATATATTCGATATTAAATCGTATATCGATTATTAAATCGATAACTTAATATAAAAATTCATTTATATTATCAACTCAATATTTAAATCCATATTAAATATTTAAAATTAGTTGACCGAAAACCCAGGTTATTACACCAGAGATCAATTCAAAAACATACAGCAGGACTTTGAGGCAGTGAATATGTTTGAGGTCAGGAGAGGAGAAGATGATGGTTGTATCAGCAAATTGCAAGTTAGTTTGAAATTGTAGAATTTGGGAGATGAATACGATCAAAGAGATTATTGGCAATGGCTTTTTTTCATCATTTGATTAAATACATAAGCTATAAGGACAAATATGAGTGGGGATAATGGGTCTCCTTGTCTAAGCCCTCTGGTTGATTTGATTAAACTTCCTGAACCACCATTGGTTGTGATGGATGAGAAACTTGTGTTCAAAAAGTTTCCTATCCAATTGCACCATCTAGTTGGGAAGCCTCTATGTTTCATCATCTGCATAATGAAATCCCAATTGACATAATCAAAAGCTTTGGAAAAATCCAATTTCAAGAGAACTCCAGGGTTTGAGGTATTGTGACAGAAGGATATCACTTCTTGTGTTGCTGCAACGCAGTCTAAAATTTTTCGGCCATGGACGAAAGCTGACTGCTCAGGACCAACGAGGGGGGAAATGATAGATTAAAGACGATTTGCATGCACTTTGGTAATGATTTTGAAGGAAGTATTAAGCAAGCTAATAGGGCGGAAGGCTGAAAGAGAGTTAGCACCGGTGAATTTGGGAATGAGGACAATGTTAACGTAGTTTAATCTGGATATTTAATTAGGGTTTTCGTAGAATCCCATGCACAAATCTATGATATCACATTTAATGGTGGGCCAAAAATGTTTAAAAAAGGATGGCCCAAACCCATCAAGCCCAGGAGCCTTATCATCATGCATTTTTTTAATTGCAGCCCAAATCTCGTTTTCAGTAAAAGGCCGATTGATGGAGAGAGAAGAGGGGTTTAGGTATAGATAATGCCAATCAATGGGTGGCAAAAAAGGAGGAGAATTACCAAGAATTGAATGATAGTAGCTTGAAAAGAGATGAAGAATGGTGGACTGATCAGTAATCGATTGATCATTATGAATTACTTCTGAGATGATGGATGATCTCTTTCTACTGATTTATTTGATTTGGGAAAATTAATTTTTGACAGAAGAAGCAAAATGAAAAAGGGATTTTGGGGAAAGAGTAACTGTGGACGACTCAAATAAACAAAGAGAAGGGATAGTGAAGACATAAGATAAAGGACGCATGGACAAACTTCCCTGAAGTTATGAAACGTGTTGCGAACCCATGCTTTATCGAAGCCAAGTGTTTTAAATTTTCTATTTCAAACTAAATTAAATCATGAATATAAAAAAAGTTAAAAGAAATATCAATTTTCTAATACTCTAATAATAGATATCAATTTTTTAAAACATTAACATTGCTTAACTTTATCAAACAACTCAATTTCAAAACATAAAATTTAAATTTCCAAGCTACATTGGAAAAAAATTAGAATTCTCTAACAAAATTTTAAAACACCACTAATTTTAATTTAACAAAATATTTAAATTGAATATAAAAAATTTAAATTTACCCTTACAAAATTAGTTTAAAGCAAAAATAAAATAGACAAAATTTCAAATTTCAACCAAACATCAAATTTCATAAATATAAATTCAAATAAATTTCATATATTTAAAACATTTTAAAACTGGTCCATTATAATGGCACATTAAATCGGTTCAAAAAACACAAACAGGTGCAAACAGCATCACACAAGTACACATGCAAATGTAACAAGCCAGTGGAGCATGAAAAGGGGATTGATATACATGTCACGACATATAAGCACATGTACAAGCAATTCAGTGAAGTGGATAAGACACAAGTGGTGCAAGTACTACAAACAGGTTCAGCCCAAGAGAAATTGCAACATGGCACAAGACAGTGGTCGTGTATACTCAATGAAAAAACTGGGATGAGCAATGTAACGACCCGCATTTTTGGCCATCAAATATTTAATTTAAAACAATTTATTGGGAATATAATGAAATTGAATATTGAATTCGTTATTAAAACGAAGTTGAACGTTGTAATTTATATATATTATAAATCGAGCTTGGAAATGGCGTGCAGTTCGTAAATTGGAGTTTTGAACTTCAACTGAGAATACAGGATTCGATATAAGTCGGATTTCTATGAAACAAGACACGTTGGAACCGTATTGACGATAATTTTCATATGAAAGAGAAAAATCTAGATTTCGTGTTATAGTTTGTTAGTTATGGCCAAATCAAATTTTGAAATAGTCGCTATGGAAAATCGTTATTTAATTATAAGCCTTTAAAGTAGCCGTTTTGCAAACGGACTCTGTTTTCGACGAAACCAGTTCCGTTGAGTTCGTATCGTCGATTAGAGTCAGGATATGTATATAGTTTGTTATTTTTAGAGATCGAGAAATTTGACGTTAAAAAGGGTAGGGCGGTTCGGGGTAAAAATAGCCTTCCGGGGCAACAGTCTCAGAATGCGACGAAATTAGTGCCGTTGGGTTCGTATCGAAAAGTTATTATCAGACTTCGCAGTTTTGAGTTGATTTGATTTATCTGGTGACCGTGGAAAATTTAAATGCGTGTTCATTTCTGGTTTCATAAAGGAAAAATTTCCATACGACATCGGATTTCGACGAAACTTGTCCCATTAGGTCCAGAATACTTTTTACACTAAGATTAGTTTTTTTATCAGTAAACGAAAGTCGTTTATAGTGATTTCTGCGTGTTACTTAACGGTAAAGTTTCGTTAAATATTTTAATGCTTAGATCTTTCCCATCCTATAATAATTAACACACATACTACATGGAACCACGCATCTTTTACCGAAACTTATTTTCAGACAACCTGGAAGTAAGACTACAAAAGCCTACCCTATGTCTTGTACTTCAACTGAAAAAAACTACACAGCCACTTTACTTAAGAAATTTTATGCTGCATACTCTAAATCTGCACACGCCGCCTAAGATTTGAAGGGAACAACATCTTGTAGTCCTACCTTGCAAATACCATCACACAGTAGCCTTGTCGACCACGTTGTACCCATGAAAATGACTTTCCAAAAACCCGTGCCGACCAAGTCTCTTTGAAACCTCAACCTGTACACATGCTAGCCTATACGGCTATATATATATACCTACCCATCAATATATAAATATATAATGGTACCGTGGCCTGCACGTATATATCTCCCTATAAATACAGAGCCAGACTTCAAACTATTCCTCAACAAACAAAACCGAACTTCCCTTCCCATTTTCATCCTCAACAATGCATTCGAATCTGTCGAACTGGAAGTTGAATTTTCCCCCACAAATAAAACGCAGAAGCTTACTCTCTGCCATAAATAAAGCACCAAACTTCAGCTCCAGGAAACCGTACATAATTTCACAAAAACAAAGCAAGGATGAGCATGAGAACTGAAGGGGTCAGCACACGGTAGAGATGAACTTTTGCGGCGTGTGGCGAACGGAATCTGGCTGTGAAGGCGTCGAGTTTCGGTGGCCGTAGCGGGTGCTAAGTGGCACCGAGCTGTGTGCAACTCAGGGAATAGGTGGGCGGCTGTGAAGCGGTGGTGATGGCGCACCTCGATCGGGGTCTGGTGGTCTGTTTGGCGAGGAACGGTGGGAGTTGGAGCGGTGTAAGGACATGTCGAGGAGGGGTTTTAACTGAGCAGTTTGGGTCTACGGTGGATGAACTTGGTGGGGCGGTTTGGTTTCAAGAATGGAATTTGGTTCGTTATTGCTAACGAAGGACTTGCGATGTACAAACAATGAAACAGGGATTGTTGAGGCCAAGTGAAAAGTTGGGGAAGCTGATACCGTGAGTTGGAAGGAAAAAAAGGGTATTAACTGTTGATTGGAAAACTTAATTATATTAACTATATAATTAAGGGTTAAGACTAATTAATTAAATCATGCAGGATTTGTTTCAGACAGAATGAAGAAAAGGGAACGAGGACAATCCGCCGTTATATATATAAAAAGTAATATTCATAATTATAAAAATAATTAAACATTTATTTAATTAATTAAGAAATTTAGTGTTTAATTTAAAACGGTATAACTTATAATTTGTATAACTTGTGTGGACATGAACAGAATGGAACACAACAAGCGATGCCGGGACTGCATGAATGAGATCTACATTCTGAAACAGAAACGGACGCAGTAGAACGCGGCTGGAGATCCCAGTTAAATTAAACACGAGTTTAATTTAATCAAATCAGTTGTTATTATAACAACGCAACTCAAGGTGAGTTAAACTCACTCAGTTACCCTTTTTATATTTTATATAAATTGGGTGTTTTTATTTTGTGTGCTCTGCTTGCCAATGGTTGACTGTTTTGCTAGTCATCTATTTAACTGTTGATTTAACCGATGAAATTAAACTGTGTTTAATTTCAGTGAAATACCAAATCGTTATTTAACGATTGGTTCCAATAAAGGTAACTCACCTTGGTTGGTCACGTTTATTTATAAACGTGTTTAAATGGTTACATTGTTTGAATTGCTTATGGTTGATGTTAAATGGTCGTTATTTAATTTATCAGTTAAACAAAACTGAATGGTCTGATTTGAGATAACCATTGTGAATACAGGGAAGAACAGGTTGGAGGGACCCAACCGGATCCCTCAAATGTATTATTTATTTTCATATTATCATATATGAACTGACCTGTTTGTGTGATTGATTTGATGGTTGATTATTAATTAAATATTCAACCTCTGTTTGGTTTGAACCAATGGGCGATATTGGTTAAGTGGTTGGCAGAGTATGGCCTTTAAAAATCAATCGGTTTATAGATATGGATTCACCGTTAGGTGAGTCGATAAAAATGAAGTTATAAAGTTTATTTTATAACTGGACTCAGATCTTGAAATATATTATTTGAATAAAGTATAAAAGGGGAATTAAATAAATATTTTATTTATTTAAGACCTTGATTTATGGTTGGTTTATTTTATAAAGTATATTCTCAAGTATGAAGATAAGAAATGAATCGAAAGGGTTAAACTTTGATCATTGTTTGTAAAGAAAACAAATAATTAGAATCTATCTAAATTAATTATATTTTTAATTAATTTAAAGCGAGGATTGTTGAAATCGGTTAATAAGGTAATCAAGTTTTTGAGTAATTAAATCGACCGTTTGGAATTAGAATTGTTTATCAAGTTAATGTGTTTTGACTAAAATAGTTAAATGAATACAGTTTGAATTTAAATAAGGATTTAAAAAGGGATTTAATATTTAATTTAGTTAATAAAGGGATTAACTACTAAAGTAGTTAATGATTGAAATAAGTTATTATTTCAATTAATGATGAATTTAGGAATATATTTTTAAATGGGAATTTCATTTAAAAAGTTACCGAATGTGAGATGCAAGCCAATTGAATGGTGAAAGGAAATAAACGTACTCAATTATATGAATTAAGTGAAAGGAGATTACGATAAAAAGGGTTTATTATAAACCAGAGGTTTTAAGTGAGATTCAAAGTGTTAAGACGTTAATTTTACATTAACGTTATTTGAAAACGAGATCAAGTAAAAAGGAGAATTTTAAATGAGATTTCAAAATGGGAAATTGAATATAGCTATTCAAGATAGAATTAGCCAAACATAATTATTCGGCTAAGTTGCCATTTCGTACGACTGCTAGCGTAATTCGCAGGGCTGCAGATAGCCTACGGCGGTCGGATGTTTCCTGAGGGATTCAGGCGTAACCATTGTGATCGCTGTGATCTAGAGTCAAGCGAGTGGAGTTAAGACGAATGATAGTTAATCGAATTAGAGTTATTCAAATATCGTAATTTTGAATATTACAAGAATTAGAAGTTTTAATTTAACAAAAGTAAATCAGTTTGTTAAAGGCCAAGTGATGCTAAATACTGAACCAGTGAACTCATTGGAGTGTCATGATTGAAACACTGTATATTTTGATAGTTAAAACACCGACTATCAAACCTGACCAATACGATTGTTGGTATGGAAAGACCGGGATCGAATTTACATTCGAAAACCATTCCGACCAACAAATACGTGAAGATATTTGAAGACGGTCGAGATGGAGCATTGAAGACCGTGGATCTTCATAAGCGGAGGAACTGCTAAGAATCTCTGGTTTAGCGGCCAGAGATAAACTGTGGTTCGGTCGTGGTTGGAATCCACGAGTGCAAGGACTTCTCGCTACTGATCCATGGGGTGATTCCTATATGGATGCAGTAGGAGAGTGCCTTCGGTTCATCTTGTTCCTGGATGACTTGTATGGACGGATGTCTGACAGAGTATTTCCAGAGGGTCACGTACGTTGATTTCTTCAAACGTACGATAGTTGTTGGCAGGGAATTGCCATTCTCTAGCTTTCAGCTAGAGTATTTTTGTGGACGTCAATTAGTGATATCTGATGGATTTGACGATGTGGCATTCAAAGTGAATGGTGACCAGATAATCAGAAGTTAATTCTGGCCTCAAGCCTCATCAACCGGGGAATGACAAAAATCGGGCTGGCAGCATGACTATGTGGGTCGCTCCCATTAGGGTGTAGAATCACCTATCTAGAGGAAGTCTTATTTGTTTCTTAATCTGTATTCAATGCTGTCCCTTGTCGGGAGACGGTTGCTGATCCCAACCGTCGGTGATATACATTCGATACACTCAAGCGAAATGAGTGGTCGGTCATGTGAGGGCCGGGTTGCAAGAAGTTCTTGTTGAACCCAGTGTATTCGTCTCTAGAGATACACTATCGGAAGGTGGACCCATACCTTGTCAAGTCGGAATCCAATTTCCAATAAGCGCCTGCGGGTTTTGATTGTATACTATATATGTGGAGCGTGAGATGCAAGCGTTCCACTAGATTCTATTTACTTGTATTTAGACATTATCATAAATATCAGACAAGATATTGGTTTCAAAAACTGTTTTGGGTTATCGTAAGGTAAAAACCGTCCGTGTTTATGTGTGGATTTGGTCTTACGATTATCCTTTTCTTTTGAAAAGATTTTGAACTCTAAAATCATGATTGGATGATTTACCTTTATTACTGTGCGAGTTTATCTCACTCTGGTTCACCAGACTGACCCGGTGTTTTGTAAATGCTCGGGTTAGACCGGGTTGTACAGGTTCAGGTTATCGACTGCTGTGAAGAGACGAGCTGGAAGAGTCCAGACGTATGATATTTTTATTCTGCTGTGTGTTATATGAGGACAGATTAGTATCACTGTCCAGATGTGTACTCTGATATTGTAAGTATTTCAAAAGCTTTCAATAAAGGTTATTTCTGTATTATAATTTGTTCCGCTGCGATGTGAGACTCTGTGTGTGGTTCTTCTTCTTCTTCTATTCTAATATTTCTTTCTTTCTTATCTCACCCTCTAAATTCTTTCTATTAATGATCTGGATTGTTCGATGTCTGAATGGTCAACATGATAGTTGATGTTGATTTTCGGAGTCGAAAATCCCGGTTCGTTACAGTGGTATCAGAGCTGAAGGTTAAGTAATTACCTTGGCTCTGTGGTGTAACTCAGTAGAGATAGGGTTAGTAATACCCTAGATTGAGTTTGAGTATATATATATGAGCGCGTATTTGTAAATTATTATAAAAACTGTCTTATATTGTGTTGATTGGTTTGTCGAGTAGTTTATGAATTCCGGTCGATACAGTAATGCAACCTGTGTCGATAAGTGTTTCTAAACTCTTGAACAGAATAATTCGACACAGTATGTTTTTGAAAGAGGGTAAATGAAATAATTTACCCAAATTATATTTTGATATAAAGGAAATGTATGTATTGGAAATATTATATTGGTTGTGTTGGTTGATTATAATTGAAACGGTTATATAAATAACCAATTAGAATTCGTATAATATAAAAGTGGATTTATTAAATCTGAAATCTAAATCAGAATTGGAATTAAAATTCCTTAAAGTGGGAAAGATGATTGCAAATGAACTTGAATTGAATGTATGAGAATTTTGAAATCCTGGGAGGTTTTTAAATTGTTTTACAAGCCTTGCAAAGGATATTTTGAACTGACTTCAAAATGGAAGTGTTTAGAAATGGTTTTGAAAGTAATATAGTATTGAACTCACTTCGATAGCTGGAAAATAGATTCCGATGATGTGCGCGCCATTGTCGGTGTTCATTTTCGAGTGGTAAGTGACGGATTACTACCAAAGATTTTGTTTTGAATTGCTTTGAGAAAAACAAGCCGTTTAAAATCGTGAAAAGAAATATTTGATTTTTGAAAGAAATGAACTGTTTAAAAAACTCCCAGGAAAATGGTTTGAACAAAAGAAAATTTAATGGAAATTTGTTGAAACAAATTAACTGGAAATTGAACCAGGATATGATATATCAAGTAGAATCAGATTTTGAATTATGAGACAAGAATCTGAAATGGTGTTGGACTGGTGAGTTGAGGTGAAATTGGTGATGAATGGAGATTGAGTTAAGAATGGTATTTGGCTTGGACGCGTGAAGGATTTGGTTCTGAGGATAAAGTTGGAATTTAGTTTGGAAATGCATTGTATATGCTGACAGGACAGCAGATGGAGAGAATATAATATGCCCGACAAAAAGGTACACGTTTATTTTTATATGGGTTTGGTGATTTGTGAGCCGTTTTGGCAAGCCGCTTGGCTGTTTTATTTTCTTTTGGATTGGAGAAGGCCTAGAAAGGCGAGTTGGAGTTGTACCGATTGAGCCGTACAGAGGAGGTGCTGGCGAAATTTTTCGGAAATTTAAGGTATTAGAAAATTTTCGATATTTTTGAAAATATTTATTCACAATATTGAATTGGTTTCTAATTTAATATAAAATTAGATTTGAAATTAATGAGTTTATAACGTTCTTTCTTACCTTAGCAATTTCGAGGACGAAATTATTTTAAGGGGGGAAGAATGTAACGACCCGCATTTTTGGCCATCAAATATTTAATTTAAAATAATTTATTGGGAATATAATGAAATTGAATATTGAATTCGTTATTAAAACGAAGTTGAACGTTGTAATTTATATATATTATAAATCGAGCTTGGAAATGGCGTGCAGTTCGTAAATTGGAGTTTTGAACTTCAACTGAGAATACAGGATTCGATATAAGTCGGATTTCTATGAAACAAGACACGTTGGAACCGTATTGACGATAATTTTCATATGAAAGAGAAAAATCTAGATTTCGTGTTATAGTTTGTTAGTTATGGCCAAATCAAATTTTGAAATAGTCGCTATGGAAAATCGTTATTTAATTATAAGCCTTTAAAGTAGCCGTTTTGCAAACGGACTCTGTTTTCGACGAAACCAGTTCCGTTGAGTTCGTATCGTCGATTAGAGTCAGGATATGTATATAGTTTGTTATTTTTAGAGATCGAGAAATTTGACGTTAAAAAGGGTAGGGCGGTTCGGGGTAAAAATAGCCTTCCGGGGCAACAGTCTCAGAATGCGACGAAATTAGTGCCGTTGGGTTCGTATCGAAAAGTTATTATCAGACTTCGCAGTTTTGAGTTGATTTGATTTATCTGGTGACCGTGGAAAATTTAAATGCGTGTTCATTTCTGGTTTCATAAAGGAAAAATTTCCATACGACATCGGATTTCGACGAAACTTGTCCCATTAGGTCCAGAATACTTTTTACACTAAGATTAGTTTTTTTATCAGTAAACGAAAGTCGTTTATAGTGATTTCTGCGTGTTACTTAACGGTAAAGTTTCGTTAAATATTTTAATGCTTAGATCTTTCCCATCCTATAATAATTAACACACATACTACATGGAACCACGCATCTTTTACCGAAACTTATTTTCAGACAACCTGGAAGTAAGACTACAAAAGCCTACCCTATGTCTTGTACTTCAACTGAAAAAAACTACACAGCCACTTTACTTAAGAAATTTTATGCTGCATACTCTAAATCTGCACACGCCGCCTAAGATTTGAAGGGAACAACATCTTGTAGTCCTACCTTGCAAATACCATCACACAGTAGCCTTGTCGACCACGTTGTACCCATGAAAATGACTTTCCAAAAACCCGTGCCGACCAAGTCTCTTTGAAACCTCAACCTGTACACATGCTAGCCTATACGGCTATATATATATACCTACCCATCAATATATAAATATATAATGGTACCGTGGCCTGCACGTATATATCTCCCTATAAATACAGAGCCAGACTTCAAACTATTCCTCAACAAACAAAACCGAACTTCCCTTCCCATTTTCATCCTCAACAATGCATTCGAATCTGTCGAACTGGAAGTTGAATTTTCCCCCACAAATAAAACGCAGAAGCTTACTCTCTGCCATAAATAAAGCACCAAACTTCAGCTCCAGGAAACCGTACATAATTTCACAAAAACAAAGCAAGGATGAGCATGAGAACTGAAGGGGTCAGCACACGGTAGAGATGAACTTTTGCGGCGTGTGGCGAACGGAATCTGGCTGTGAAGGCGTCGAGTTTCGGTGGCCGTAGCGGGTGCTAGGTGGCACCGAGCTGTGTGCAACTCAGGGAATAGGTGGGCGGCTGTGAAGCGGTGGTGATGGCGCACCTCGATCGGGGTCTGGTGGTCTGTTTGGCGAGGAACGGTGGGAGTTGGAGCGGTGTAAGGACATGTCGAGGAGGGGTTTTAACTGAGCAGTTTGGGTCTACGGTGGATGAACTTGGTGGGGCGGTTTGGTTTCAAGAATGGAATTTGGTTCGTTATTGCTAACGAAGGACTTGCGATGTACAAACAATGAAACAGGGATTGTTGAGGCCAAGTGAAAAGTTGGGGAAGCTGATACCGTGAGTTGGAAGGAAAAAAAGGGTATTAACTGTTGATTGGAAAACTTAATTATATTAACTATATAATTAAGGGTTAAGACTAATTAATTAAATCATGCAGGATTTGTTTCAGACAGAATGAAGAAAAGGGAACGAGGACAATCCGCCGTTATATATATAAAAAGTAATATTCATAATTATAAAAATAATTAAACATTTATTTAATTAATTAAGAAATTTAGTGTTTAATTTAAAACGGTATAACTTATAATTTGTATAACTTGTGTGGACATGAACAGAATGGAACACAACAAGCGATGCCGGGACTGCATGAATGAGATCTACATTCTGAAACAGAAACGGACGCAGTAGAACGCGGCTGGAGATCCCAGTTAAATTAAACACGAGTTTAATTTAATAAAATCAGTTGTTATTATAACAACGCAACTCAAGGTGAGTTAAACTCACTCAGTTACCCTTTTTATATTTTATATAAATTGGGTGTTTTTATTTTGTGTGCTCTGCTTGCCAATGGTTGACTGTTTTGCTAGTCATCTATTTAACTGTTGATTTAACCGATGAAATTAAACTGTGTTTAATTTCAGTGAAATACCAAATCGTTATTTAACGATTGGTTCCAATAAAGGTAACTCACCTTGGTTGGTCACGTTTATTTATAAACGTGTTTAAATGGTTACATTGTTTGAATTGCTTATGTTTGATGTTAAATGGTCGTTATTTAATTTATCAGTTAAACAAAACTGAATGGTCTGATTTGAGATAACCATTGTGAATACAGGGAAGAACAGGTTGGAGGGACCCAACCGGATCCCTCAAATGTATTATTTATTTTCATATTATCATATATGAACTGACCTGTTTGTGTGATTGATTTGATGGTTGATTATTAATTAAATATTCAACCTCTGTTTGGTTTGAACCAATGGGCGATATTGGTTAAGTGGTTGGCAGAGTATGGCCTTTAAAAATCAATCGGTTTATAGATATGGATTCACCGTTAGGTGAGTCGATAAAAATGAAGTTATAAAGTTTATTTTATAACTGGACTCAGATCTTGAAATATATTATTTGAATAAAGTATAAAAGGGGAATTAAATAAATATTTTATTTATTTAAGACCTTGATTTATGGTTGGTTTATTTTATAAAGTATATTCTCAAGTATGAAGATAAGAAATGAATCGAAAGGGTTAAACTTTGATCATTGTTTGTAAAGAAAACAAATAATTAGAATCTATCTAAATTAATTATATTTTTAATTAATTTAAAGCGAGGATTGTTGAAATCGGTTAATAAGGTAATCAAGTTTTTGAGTAATTAAATCGACCGTTTGGAATTAGAATTGTTTATCAAGTTAATGTGTTTTGACTAAAATAGTTAAATGAATACAGTTTGAATTTAAATAAGGATTTAAAAAGGGATTTAATATTTAATTTAGTTAATAAAGGGATTAACTACTAAAGTAGTTAATGATTGAAATAAGTTATTATTTCAATTAATGATGAATTTAGGAATATATTTTTAAATGGGAATTTCATTTAAAAAGTTACCGAATGTGAGATGCAAGCCAATTGAATGGTGAAAGGAAATAAACGTACTCAATTATATGAATTAAGTGAAAGGAGATTACGATAAAAAGGGTTTATTATAAACCAGAGGTTTTAAGTGAGATTCAAAGTGTTAAGACGTTAATTTTACATTAACGTTATTTGAAAACGAGATCAAGTAAAAAGGAGAATTTTAAATGAGATTTCAAAATGGGAAATTGAATATAGCTATTCAAGATAGAATTAGCCAAACATAATTATTCGGCTAAGTTGCCATTTCGTACGACTGCTAGCGTAATTCGCAGGGCTGCAGATAGCCTACGGCGGTCGGATGTTTCCTGAGGGATTCAGGCGTAACCATTGTGATCGCTGTGATCTAGAGTCAAGCGAGTGGAGTTAAGACGAATGATAGTTAATCGAATTAGAGTTATTCAAATATCGTAATTTTGAATATTACAAGAATTAGAAGTTTTAATTTAACAAAAGTAAATCAGTTTGTTAAAGGCCAAGTGATGCTAAATACTGAACCAGTGAACTCATTGGAGTGTCATGATTGAAACACTGTATATTTTGATAGTTAAAACACCGACTATCAAACCTGACCAATACGATTGTTGGTATGGAAAGACCGGGATCGAATTTACATTCGAAAACCATTCCGACCAACAAATACGTGAAGATATTTGAAGACGGTCGAGATGGAGCATTGAAGACCGTGGATCTTCATAAGCGGAGGAACTGCTAAGAATCTCTGGTTTAGCGGCCAGAGATAAACTGTGGTTCGGTCGTGGTTGGAATCCACGAGTGCAAGGACTTCTCGCTACTGATCCATGGGGTGATTCCTATATGGATGCAGTAGGAGAGTGCCTTCGGTTCATCTTGTTCCTGGATGACTTGTATGGACGGATGTCTGACAGAGTATTTCCAGAGGGTCACGTACGTTGATTTCTTCAAACGTACGATAGTTGTTGGCAGGGAATTGCCATTCTCTAGCTTTCAGCTAGAGTATTTTTGTGGACGTCAATTAGTGATATCTGATGGATTTGACGATGTGGCATTCAAAGTGAATGGTGACCAGATAATCAGAAGTTAATTCTGGCCTCAAGCCTCATCAACCGGGGAATGACAAAAATCGGGCTGGCAGCATGACTATGTGGGTCGCTCCCATTAGGGTGTAGAATCACCTATCTAGAGGAAGTCTTATTTGTTTCTTAATCTGTATTCAATGCTGTCCCTTGTCGGGAGACGGTTGCTGATCCCAACCGTCGGTGATATACATTCGATACACTCAAGCGAAATGAGTGGTCGGTCATGTGAGGGCCGGGTTGCAAGAAGTTCTTGTTGAACCCAGTGTATTCGTCTCTAGAGATACACTATCGGAAGGTGGACCCATACCTTGTCAAGTCGGAATCCAATTTCCAATAAGCGCCTGCGGGTTTTGATTGTATACTATATATGTGGAGCGTGAGATGCAAGCGTTCCACTAGATTCTATTTACTTGTATTTAGACATTATCATAAATATCAGACAAGATATTGGTTTCAAAAACTGTTTTGGGTTATCGTAAGGTAAAAACAGTCCGTGTTTATGTGTGGATTTGGTCTTACGATTATCCTTTTCTTTTGAAAAGATTTTGAACTCTAAAATCATGATTGGATGATTTACCTTTATTACTGTGCGAGTTTATCTCACTCTGGTTCACCAGACTGACCCGGTGTTTTGTAAATGCTCGGGTTAGACCGGGTTGTACAGGTTCAGGTTATCGACTGCTGTGAAGAGACGAGCTGGAAGAGTCCAGACGTATGATATTTTTATTCTGCTGTGTGTTATATGAGGACAGATTAGTATCACTGTCCAGATGTGTACTCTGATATTGTAAGTATTTCAAAAGCTTTCAATAAAGGTTATTTCTGTATTATAATTTGTTCCGCTGCGATGTGAGACTCTGTGTGTGGTTCTTCTTCTTCTTCTATTCTAATATTTCTTTCTTTCTTATCTCACCCTCTAAATTCTTTCTATTAATGATCTGGATTGTTCGATGTCTGAATGGTCAACATGATAGTTGATGTTGATTTTCGGAGTCGAAAATCCCGGTTCGTTACAAGCAAGGCCTAAAAAATAATACTCAAGATAGTGCATACATGAATAAGGCAAATGCAAAATTCCAGTGGCATGTTCAAGCTAGGCTTGTAAAGGGTCACAACCATTCATATACATGGTAGCATAGTTGTGCATGGCAATGAAAATGGAAACATGGCACTATAAGCAAGAGCGCACAAAACATAAATGCACATTTGGCAGAAAGGTGCAATTGAAAGTGATATACATATATACACACAAATGTGTGTGTGACGGCAAGGAATTTCGCTTGATCCGAATCAATCGTTAAACCGATCTAGACCGTTCGAAACCCCTGATCGTTTGAGAACACGACAAATCAGAACGCAGACGGAAGAACATTTCATTGCTATTACAACAATACCATCAGATACAAGAATATACAGAGTATAAATGAATTAATTACATTCGATAAATATCAGAGATTACAATAAATTACATAGCAGCGGAAAATAATACAAAGCACAACTGAAGGTGATATACGGATACAGAGCTTTCCGGATATCATTCCAGCTGTAAACCAGGATCCTGTGAATATAAATCTGCAAAACCAAAACTACTAGCTGCCCGTGTCGAAAATAAGGGCACCCAGAGTTTAGGTTAAAACAATAAACTCCAGGTCAGTCATGTGACTGGTGTGAGAACTAAAACAGTTATTTAAAACTTTACTTTAAAAGAGAGTAATTCAAGGGACCACGCCGTATAACACGGAACGGGTTTCCTCCCAAGAATACCAGTGCATATAGATAAACAACGCAATGCTTTTTCGAAAAATGAAGCTATTATAAGACCCAGGTCCCATCACACAATGCAACGCAAGCCGGAGGATAGGGTTTTACCTTATAACAGCCAAACATGCTTGGTACGTTTAAAACAAATCATTTGATACTATAATAAGTGTATAGTGTCAAAACAATTTCAATCATAAATATAAATCATAGATGGCATGGGTACCATATATCATGTCGCCATACTAGCTCTACAATTAAAACCGAAGTGCACGTATTGGAAATTGGATTTCCGTCATGAGTCGAGGCAAGGGGCAAGCTCCTCTCCGCGTTTGAGACACTCTAGCAAATGTCTCAGGACTACACACACTGGGCAATCCTGGAATCGGCTGGGCCGGTCCTCACTTACGTTAGAGGATTGGTTATGCCTGAACACACGTTTCCCGGTCCTTACAGACCTATAATTGAGGCGCCTCATTCCAACAACCACAGAGGTGAAAAGTATATAAATGTCAGGGCTGGTAAGTCACTGACACCACCAAAGCTAGAAAGAAATGTCGTGCTCTCCCAGCGGTCCGTATCCCGTTTTTAACTCATACCGAGGTGTGAGGCTCGCGAATTCACGTTATACACAAAGCTGCCACGTAGGCCGTGCTTTGATCATCAACCACAAGACTTTGCTTTTCAACAGAAGCCTTGATCCATGCAACTCAGCGTGCCACACAGGCAATTCATGCCATGCGATTGATATCTATCGATATATAACCTCTAAGCTCGTATGTCTCAGAGAAGGGCGTTAAGCAAGAGAATAAATTCTCCGCCGCCAAACAGATATATATTTAACAGAAATCAATCAACACAGAATAAAATCCAATGTCAGACACACAATCCATTTACAAGTTCGTTCTGGGTCTGAACGAAACCGGAGGCACTTTCCTCGCATATCCATCCATCTCCAAGTACATCTGGACGACCACCAACTATTTCCATCCTCTTGGGTGTATAGCCCAATCAGGATCGTCAGTAATTATCCAAACGATGTGAAGACTTCCGGTCTTCAACCACCGTCTTCATCTTCGACATATCGTCGAATCGGTTATTCAGAATGGGTATAAACCCGGCCTTTCCGAACAACCCGCGTATATTAAAACGAATGTTACACAAACACAACATACGCCTCATTCCAATTCTACATTCCTAGGGAAAGGTTCCCATTAATTTTATCCAAGATAAATTCTTTAAAATTTATCCTTTAATCTTCTTATGGATGTCGTTTCAAACCAAATTATGGTTTTCTAAGCTAGTCGGGATTAGCGAACCACACCGAAGTAATTATTTATTTTATTTCCCAATCCCAACCTATTCATCCCATGAAGCAAAACTGGTAATACTCCATATCTAATACTATGGTGTTATCGGTAAAATTAATTACCATTTCACGTTCAAATCTAATTAAAGATTTAACTATCGCTTTGGAGAAAAACTGGTGATACTCCATTCTCGCTCACTTTCTATATTTGATAATTTAAATTATCAATTCACATTTCAATCTAATTGCAGATTCGTTAAAACTCCTTTTACTGGGATAAAGAACTAATGTCATTTAAAACACAATTCACGATAAACCCAAATCACATTCTATTTATTAGCGGGTTAAAGAACAAGTGTTATTTAAAACACCCTTCACAATAAACCCACTAATCAATTCTTTTTAAATCCCATTTCAAATCCAATTTATTTATTTAAAAATAAATGGGGTTTAATTTCAGTTCAAAACTAGTTCATTTCGATAAAAATCTATTTTTATCTTTTCAAATATGGAGTTTTTCATCCCAATTTTTCCCAAATCATTTCTTATGATTTTACCCAAATTATGAATATTTTTAATAATTTTATCAGGGCCCGTACAGTCGATTTCCAACAACGGCCATCGAACTGCACCTATAGCGACCTTTTTCGAATTTGATTTGGACGTATCTCCAAATCCAACCGTTAGATTTCAAATTTCAAATATTCGTTAGAAAGCTCTTTTCGATACGAACCCAACGGTTCCGGTTTTAGGAGAATCCGACGGTTGGATCTCCCGTAATGTCCGTTTGAAGTTAAAGGTCGAAATTCGCGAACTACCGCGGCGCGGCGCGTTCTATTCAGGCCATTATATTATATATATAATATATATTTCGTCGATTACTATTTAAAACAAATTTTATAAATAGTTTTAAATTTGTTTCAAAAACATTTCAACTTCCATTTCAAATTCAAATCAAAGTTGAATTTTCTATTATAAATCCTTTTTACTTTCATTTCTATTTGATTTCAATTCAAATCAAATTCGTTTTCTATTCAATTCAAATCAAATTCGTTATATATTCAATTGAAATCAAATTCGTTTTATATATTCAATTGAAATCGAATTCGTTTTCTATTCAATTCAAATTCAATTCGTTATATATTCAATTGAAATCGAATTCGTTTTCTATTCAATTCAAATTCAATTCGTTTTCTATTCAATTCAAATTCAATTCGTTTTCTATTCAATTCAAATCAAATTCGTTATATATTCAATTGAAATCAAATTCGTTTTCTATTCAATTCAAATTCAATTCGTTTTCTATTCAATTTGAATTCAATCGATTTTCTATTCTATTCAAATTCAATTGATTTTCTATTCTATTCAAATTCAATTGATTTTCTATTCAATTCAATTCAAATTGGTTTTCTATTCGATTCAATTCAAATTTCATTTCAAAATATTCGATTTCGAAATCACTTTTCAATATTCATTTTAAAATGAATAAAATCGATATAAATATCGTTCACGTCAAAATGGCGTCAATCTAATCAACACGGCTTCATATATTTCTATTTCAAACATTTCCTTTTCAAACATTTCTATTTCAAATATTTCGTTTTCAAATATTTTTATTTCAAATATTTCGTTTTCAAATATTTCTACTTTAAATATTTCTATTTCAAATATTTCATTTTCAAATATTTCGTTCAACACATGACTAATCTCAACGGATGAGTACGGTCAACACATGAACCTTTATTTTATATTATTCTTTATTTTCTAAATTGGAATGAGGCCCAATCAATCACCATATAATGTTAATTATATGGATTTTCATACATCACACGTATATAATAGCATTGAGAAATAATCAACCATCAACCAAAGTGCACTACACTGTATAAGCATCAAATATAAATATCTAACGCTTATAACAGCCTGTCAATCAATCGATCGACATATTTAATCAATCAGGATGAGTGAACTTCAAATTTCGTCCCAACACCCGTGTGGGGTTTCAAACAATCAAACACAGATTTTATTTGTGCAGTTGGGCGATGTGTAAAATTTATCGTCCCAATCGATGTCCTTCAAATAGGTGTACATAAACAAACCCTCCGGTTTGTAAATGAATATTTTATTTTATTCACTTCCACGTTAAAAATTATATTTTTAACGATAAAACATTTTATTCAACCTATGAAAATATTCTATTCAGTTCATTTATTAAATAAAATGATTTCTTTATTTTTCCAACTTATTTTAGAAAATTTCGGCAGCATAACGGCACGATACTAAAAACGGGACAAGGCCTAGCCTTATCCCCGGTCTAGTGAAGGCCCATGCCATTCACACATCAATCTAATTCATTCAATTCACCAAACAATTCAAACCAAACAATCTAACTAACAACACAACCAAACAAACAAGTCCATGGTCTGTGGACGATTGTGTCGGGTGCTACTAAACACCGTCAGCATCCTAGTATATATATATAACTAGAAAAGAAATTGAAGAGTGAGAAATTCTCACCGATAGCTATCCCAATTCCACGACTCTTCATTTATAGGGAATCTTCACATTTTCGTCTTTTGTCACTTTCGTTGCCCGTATTCTCTACATATGTAAAAATCGAATTTTTACTTCGCTATTCAATATATAAAAATCGAATTTTTACTATGCTATTCAATATATAAAAATCGAATTTTTACTATGCAATTCAATATATAAAAATCGAATTTTTACTATGCAATTCAATATATAAAAATCGAATTTTTACTATGCTATATGGATAATAATTCTATTTTTACATCGCTACTATATAGATAAAAAATATATTTTCCTCATATAAAAAATTCTAATCCTTTTTTTCTAAAAATTCAAACTTTTCGCTATATAGAAATTCAGATTTTCCGTATATAACTTCAGATTTTCCTATCATGATAAAATAAAACAAAATAAAATTAAAAAGGGTAAAAAGTCACTGTATGTTGACAAAAGGGGAAGGAGTGGCTTTGCTGGGATTCGTCGGAGGTGGTGGCCCGCGTTAGAGGGGGTGCAGCAGCTCGGTCGGAGCAGGCAGAAGGGGGGGGCTGTCGCGGTTGCGCGCAAGGGGGGGGGGGGGGTCTCTTCGCGGTTGCGCGCAAAGGGGGGGGGTCTCTTCGCGGTTGTGCGCAAGGGGGGGGGGGTCTTTTCGTGGTTGCGCGCAAGGGGGGGTCTCCGATCTGACGAGGAGGGGGGTCTCCGATCTGACGAGGAGGGGGGGTCTCTTCGAGGTGGCGGCGGTTTAGGGGGGGCGACGCTCCTCTCCCTTTTTTTTTATCTGTAGAATGATTTTGAACGGGGGGAGGGGCATAAGTATAAGGGGAAGAGAGGGTTAAATTTTTATTTATTTATTTAATTATTTTATTATGAAAAAGTTGACTTTTACATACGAACTCGAAACGAGGTCCACCGCCTGTCGTCCATAACGTTCTACCCCTATTCTGAACACAATGGGATATGTATCGTAGGCTGATTCGATCGTTTCGATCAGTTTTCGTTAAAATCAACATATAACTCTATATATTGAATTTGAACGCGCATTTCAATTTACCGAGGTCACATACTAACTCGAAAAATTCCATAAAAATATTTTCTAGCTTCGTATTGACGATACGGTCCTAACAAAACTAGATTCGTCGAATTCTGAGACCGTTGGAAAAATGGCCAATTTCCAGTCGATTAAAATCAACTGAAACTGGTCAAACGCGTTTTCCCTTGCCACGCTCACATATTGATTCGAAAAATTATGAAATTTGGAATCTAGCAATAACTTGACATCACAGACCCAACAAAAGTGGTTTCGTCGAAATCCGAGGTCGTTTGCAAAATGTCCATTTTTAAGGGCCTGAATTCCATAGCGACTATTCAGAATTTTCAACTGGACATATCTTTTGATTCCCGCTATGAAATTTCGATTTTTCGAATTCGTTGGAAAGATATTCTCAGTTAGATCCTAATGTTTTTGGTTTCACTAAAATCCGGTTTGTTTTGCACCCGGTACATTCAATTGAAGTTTGAAATCGAATTATCGAACTACCGCGCCGTTTTCAATTCTATTTATAATTATATATAAATATTTATATTCTAACGACGACGTATATAATATATACGTAGAATTCTATATTCAAAATAAATTTCTCGTTGATATTATTTAAAATAATTCATTTTAAATGTTCAAACTTCGCTAAAATTGCCAAATTAAAATTTTTAAACTGGCCCAGATTTTCGGGTTGTTACAGTGTGTGTGTGTATGTGTGTGTGTGTATGTATATACACACTATGCGCATATATATTCATGGACGTGCCAAGTCTAGAAAGTATTCAAGGGCTGATAACAAATGATGGAGCCAATGTGAAACTGCATGGTACGTATGTATATGCAAAAAAATTCAAAATGAACTAGCACAAATAAATGAATATAAATCAACATGTTGAAGGCAAGAATACATGGACAATTAATTACATGGAAGCACATTAACACTTGTATACAACAGCATCAATATGTAGACATACACACACACATACATACATACATATATGAGTGTTCCAAATGAATAGACTGCCAAGCCACAACAAAGAATGTAAGTGCCAATGCAATCAAGTACAATTCTAATGGTCTTCAAAAAGGGAATTTTTAATTGACTTTTTTTTCAAATATCTGCATGAAAATCATGTGTAAATCGGGCAAGTTCATATTGCAAGTTTATCACTCCAGATTTATAGCAGGGGAAAGAATCATTCATTTTAAATCTTGGCATCTTTTATTTTTGGCAAAGAAAATCATTCCTAGATTCCAAGTTATCAATCACGCAAGAAAATCACACGTGAATAATTTGGGCAAAAAATTATTCGAATTGTTTCCTGAAACCAACAAGATATTTATGGCAAGTATTTCAAGAATTTAATCGTTGATACTTGGCAACAATTCTAGCAAGTTAATCATGCAAGTCGTCAAAGCCGTGGAAACCAAAAAGGAAAATCATGCAACAAATCCAACAAAATCAATTCAAGGAAGTCAAAGAGTTTATAGGTTCGATTTACCTATATATTAACACCAGATCATCATAGGCTTTTTAATCGAAAACCAAAAGCAACAATTCGAGAGAAAAAATTAAATTAAACCAAAGTACTCATGTTTTCGATCACGAGCTCCAAATCAATTGACCAATAAGAACAACGTTCGAAGATCATCAAAGAAAAATCTCAGAAAATCAATTGAAGTTGCAATTTGGAAAAAGGCATGAGAAACCCTAATTTCAATAGGGTCGTCCATTAAAGAAATAAAGGGGACAAATTTGTTTAAATGTTGGCCTGCCATAAGGGGTTTTTCTTTTTTTTATTGTATCCTTTTTATTTTCTTTTGTAACAATTTACACAGTTTTCTAGTTTGTGTGTAAAACTAGGGGTTTACTAGCAATAGGATCTATAGTTAGGGTTTACGAGTTACGGGTTTGTAATTCAGGGAAAATCTAAATTTGGGAATAAAGATCAGTCCATGGTTTTGAGCGTAGGATTAGAGGAGGAGCAGGGTTTGCGAGTTTACAGGGTTTTGTTAGCGGGATTTGTTTTAATATCTCGTAGAAATCTTAGGGATGCAGAAGTAGGCAAGGTTTGTCGAAGCTGGGTAAAATTTTGGTTATTTATTTTCTCTATTGCAATTCGTGTTGTGATATTTTTTTAATATCTCATGAAAATACAATAAACCCTATTCAGCCCCCTCTTGAGTTAATCTAGATCCAAGACAAGCCACCCCTAGGTTTGGCCCCCAAACTAGGATTTTAAGAGTCTCCCCAAATATTTTAAAAGCAGACATGGACCTTTTATGCTTGTTAATCAGACAGGTTTATCTTAGCAGGTTTAAGTTCATTAGTAAGCTTAATATAATCCTATGTTATATTCCACAGTTGTAAAATGACGTTTCTTATTAAATGTAACAACCTTCCCCCAAATTAGACAGACACCTGCTCAGATGTTTACAAATTACAATAACACATTTCACTTAATTTACATCTGATTCTCATTCACATGTTTTCCATTTGCATGCTAGTGTCCAATTAAGTATCATTAATTCCAATTAACATGTTTTTACCAATATAGATTACTTAATGTCAAATTAAGTATAATTAACGTGTTTTGTGTATTAACGTCAATTGAACATGTTTTCCATTTTAATATCAAATGAACATTACTGACAAATTAACATGTTTTCCCAAATAAATGTCAACTGAACATATTTTCCAATTTCATGTCAAAACAAAATGTTTACAAATTATTGCCAAATAACATGTTTTTCGATATTAGTGTCAAATTAACATGTTTACAAATTGATGTCAAATAAATGTTTACAAATTGATGTCAATGACATGCTTTTCCAAATGAACATAAATGCCTAATTAACATGTTTTTCCAAATTAACATCAAATGGACATAAATGTTTAATTAACATGTTTTTCCCAAATTAACATCAATTGGACATAAATGTCTAATTAACATGTTTTTCCCAAATTAACATCAAATGAACATAATTAACAAATGGACATATTTTCCTCAACTAATGTCAGTTGAACATAAATGACAAATTACATGTTTTCTCCAATTAACATATTCTCCCTAGTTAATGTCAATTAACATGAATGAAAAATTATCATGTTTCTCAAATTAACATATTCCCCATAGTGTCAATTAACATGAATGACAAATTACCATGTTTCTCAAATTAACATATCCCCGTTAATGTCAATTAACATGTTCCTCAAATTAACATAAATACATATACAAATTAATGTCAATTACATGTTTTCCAATCAATGCCATATTAACATATCTACAAATTAATGTCAAACAACCTATTTACTTATGACATGTCTACTTAATATATAATTAAATTCGACCTATTCATGTTTAAATATTCTTTCTTTAATTATCCCAATTATTTAGTCAATGGTTCTCATATCCCAATATGCCCAAATCTTTGTTTATTAACATTACATATTGTTCCAATTCTAGGTAACTCAAACGGTAAAGGCATAATAAGACTGTAAATAAACAATGACATAAAGGGGATAAGGAAGAAGAATGTACATGAAAACAAATAATAACTTTAAAAGGAATAGGTAATTGACAATAATTAAAATGAACAATAAGTTAAACTAATACTTTTAGATCCAATATGTTTTCTTGCCAAAATTCTTTTTACTTAGATTACTACAACAACAATTGTATCTATTTTATTCATTAATTAAGAAGAAATCTGAAAATCACATTAATACTCACATAAAATTGTTGTAGATCCAAAAAAGGCCTTTGAAATAGTTGTAGAAGAAGAATTATCCTTTCGATCTATATTTTGACAGCACCCTAACCCTTTTCTTATTTTATTTCAAAACGTAGCTTTGTGCAGGAAGAAGATGAAAAAATGTTTGTATAGGAAAGTAGTGAGGGATGATATTCTTTTTACAGTAGAGTTCCAGGTTCATTAAATTTATTGTCCAAGTTCTATGTATTTTACACATCAACAATACATAAGCAATTATCCATAACCTAGCTCAGACACGTGTTGACACTAGTGTCAAACCCTGGGTCGACCCAGTTAAGGGATGAGTCATCCATTTACCATTGTTTTATTTTCTGTTTATTAAATAAATTCTCTAATTTAATTGCAAACTTTGATTGATCATAACTTGTTCATTTCTCGCTCGGCAAACTAAAATTTTGTTGGAAATAGAATTTCATAACGGACATAACGGAAAAATCTATTTAGTTCAATTCTCAGTATTTTTCTTATTAATATTTATTTATCAATTTATTCCTCAATTAATTAATCCATTAATTAATGTTTGTTAAAAATTCAGGTTGTTACATTCTCCCATCCTTAAAGGATTTCGTCCCCAAAATCTCAAGGCTAGAAGAATGTTATGAATGCTAACACCCATCTACTCATCCATCATCAACTGGCATCCATTGTCCTTAGAATTTCTAATGCTTAAAATCAAACGGTCTACTGATTCAGTTCACCTCCTTAATTAGCTTAGCTGCTAAGGAAACTAAAACAAGTATTTAAATGAATAAATCATGGAGCATATGTTCATCTATTTACACGTTGATCCCATTTTTGCTGTGTTGAGTCAATATGGGTTTGCGCATGTTTGGTTTGTTGTATGCATACATGCGCAACCTTAAGTTTCATTCCATTACTCATTCTTGCACTTATATCATCGCACTGGCTGTTGCCGGTGAACTAAATATATTATGTTTGCCATGCCCTTTAAAATATATGTTTATTTAAAAAATATATATATAAACAAAGTTTAATGGTACGTCATTATGTAAAACTCCTTTCACTACGAGCCACTACGGACAAAATTAAAAATATGACCATGATAAGCAATGCACCACGATTCCAGGAATATAATAAAATAGACTAGTTAGCTTATTTTGTGAAATCTCAAATGTGCTGATTCGGGGTGCAAAATACTTAAAAATAAAAAGTGATTAAT
This sequence comes from Allium sativum, assembly GCA_030737875.1. Lineage (NCBI taxonomy): Eukaryota > Viridiplantae > Streptophyta > Magnoliopsida > Asparagales > Amaryllidaceae > Allium > Allium sativum. The sequence continues at coordinate 369,744,160 of CM060920.1, forward strand.
TTCCAAAATAAAAATTACAGAAAAATTCTAAATGTTAAATTATAACTATATCTCAAATATCTTGTTTAATTCCGAAACTGATATTTAATTATAGTTAAATATTTCATTATGGTTTATAAACGATTCCATAACAACTATTTGAAAATTTGATTTAGCCATAACTTACAATCTATAAGACGAAATCTCAATTTTTCTCTTCCATTAGAAAACTACTGTTTAATAGATTCCAACGTTACTTGTTTCACACAATTTCGACTTTAAACGGATTCTGTATATTCAATTGAAGTTCATAACTCAATATTACGAACTACCGTGACGTTACGGGCTCGATTATGATTATATTATAATTAATACGTTTAGACGTTGTTTATATAAATTTATTCATTATTCTAATTCGAATATTAACTCGATTAAATTCCTTAAATAATCCAATTTACACAAAATTGCCAGTTCAACTATTTCCGACCACTTCGGAATTAAACTTTATTATTCCACTATTTTATTTTAATTAAAATATTCAAATATTTATTTTCAACCATTTATTATCAAATTAATATATTAAAATAATTAAATAAATTAGTTATTAAATCACGAAAATTCCGGGACGTTACAGTTAAGCTAAAGAAGTTTCCCTTCTATGCCACCAATTTGGTACGTTTGAAGAAATCAACGTACGTGATCCCTTTGGAAATACTCTGTCATGTATCCATCCATACAAGTCATCCAGGAGCAGGATGATCTGAAGGCACCCTCCTACCCTATCCAAGGTATCACCCTATAGATCAGTAGCGAGTAGTCCTTACAATCCGAAGATTTCAACCACGACAGAACCACAGTTATCTCAGGTTGCAACACAGAGATTTTAAGCAGTTCTTCCATTTATGAAGATCTACGGTCTTCAATGCACCATCTTCAATCAGAATCCTCCATGTATTTGCTGGTTCGAAATGGTTTTTGAATATAATTTCGATCCCAGTCTTTCCATACCAAAAATCGTATTGGCCAGAGTTGACAGTCGGTTATTTAACTATCAAATAAATAATCATGAGGATAAAATGAGTTCACTGATTCAGTACTCAACATTACTTGGCCTCTTTAATTTTAAATAATTAAATAATGTAACTTAAACTTCTAAATATCTCAATATTTTTAACACAGTATTTACTTCTTATTTAACATAAGATTTATTTTCAAAACTATTTCAACTATATTAGAATTAAATCATATATATATATATATATATATTCCCAACCTTGGTTTTAACAAATTTCACGTAAAACTTTGTTACTTGAAAACAATATCCAATTTCTATTCTTCGAATAAACTCATTCCAAAAACTTAACCTTTTTATTTCCTTTTACTTTTGGAAATATCGTTATATATATATATATATATTCTCAAATCTTTTTGTTTTCGTTACTTTGGAAATCTCATTATAAATATTCTTAAATCATGCAATTAACATTGTGTTATTATTTCACATATAGAAATAATAAATTATTCTTAACCTCTTTCCCATTACAAACTAATATCATCCTCAAATAATCTCGAAGTCGTTCAAGTTGGGGTATTTATTTACCACTCAGACCTTGATCAACAACGTTCCTATCTTAAGATGGATATGAATTATAATTAAAACCCATATTTCATTTTAATATCAAAAACAAATCTCATTTTAACTATTTTATTTAAAATACGGTTTTATAAAACCTTCTTACTTTTGGAAATCCCCTTCTCGAATATAACTATTATTTCTTAATTCATTGATTTAGAAATGAATTACTAAAATATCACTTTCTTTTCTACTTCTTTAAACAATTCATTTAATAACTCGGATTTTTGTGCCAAACCCCTATTACTCACTTCTGTACTAAATTCACTTTTTACACTCTCTTTTTCTAATCCGTTCGACCATTTCCTGCTTTGAAAATCTTATTTCAATTTCCCAATACTTAATTCCATTATTAATTAACATTAATTTAAAATTAACTATTTAACACCTCATCCCTTTGTATAAATTTTGTTTATATAATTTTGGTTTAAGATAAACCCTTTTATTCTCAATTTTCTTTTCTTAATTCAAACATTAAGTCAACATTAATTTAAGCTATCGCTTAAAATTCCTTTTATAACTTCATTATAAAAACTCAGGTTTTATATAATACCCATTCATAAATTCCTTTCACAATTCAATTAGATTTCATTTCAACTTTGATTCCTTTTTATATGTATTTCCATTAAAAGTAATCTTTTAAATTGTTATTAATTAAAATAATAATTCATTTCGATCATTAACTACAGTAGTAGTAGTAGTAAATTTCTTTTTATTAATTAAAATGAATAGTAAATTCCTTTTTTAAAAGCTTATTAAAATTAACATAAATATTTGTTGAACTATTTTATTAGATCAATTCAAAATAAACAAAATTAAAAATCAATAACAATTAAAACGGTTGACTTAGTCAACTCAAACGCGGTTATCTCGTTAACTAATTTCAATTTATCTTCCTTTAAATTAATTAATAATATAATTAATTTAAATAATTCCATTTAATTGTTTTCTTAAAAATAATTATCCAATTCTTAACCGTTAGGTTAATTTTATACTCTCTTGCTTATAAATCTGTTTAATATTAATAATTTGCTTTACAAAATCATTTAATAATTAAATATAAACTTAAATAATAAATACTTATTTTCTTTAATAACTTTTATTCAAAATAATAAATCTCAAAATCTATCTCCATTTATAAAATATATTTTATAACTTCATTTCTATCGATTCACCTGACGGTAAATTAGTATAAATAAAACGATTCATTTTTAGGCAATTTATTGCCAATTACTCAACCAATATCACCCATTGGTTTGAATATAACAAATGTTGAATTTCAGGTCAACGGTCCACAATCAAATCAATCATTCACAGTTCATATCATGATAATATGAAAATAAATAACATGAAATATATTTGAGGAATCCAGTTGGATCCCTCCAACCTGTTCTTCCCTGCATCAAAATAGATTATCGCACATAAAATTCATTCAATTCAATTCAATTTAACCAATTATTTTTATAACCATAAGTAATGGCTATTTAACATCATTCAATTAGCAAAACAATTCAAATAATTTAACACATTTATTTTATAAATGTGACCAACAAGGTAAGTTACCTTCATTGGGTCTAATCGTTAGAATAATGATTTGGTTTTCACTGAAATTAAACAAACGTTTAATTTCATTGATTTAATCAACATGTTAATATGTAATTAACAAACAATCAACCATTAGCAACCATAGCACACAATTATAAAAAACCAACTTATATAAAATATAAGTGGGGAAACCTAAGTGAGTTTAACTCACCTTCATCTAATTCGTTATTTAAACGGCTTGTTTCAATTAAATTAAACAAGCGTTTAATTTAACCAAGAAATCCAGTTGATTCCAATTGTGTCCATTTCTGTTCCCTAATGTAGTGCTCGTTGAGATGAGTCCAATGTCTTTTGAATCGTCCAAGTCTGATCACATATGGATAAGTTATAATTATTTAAAGTTAGCACCATTTTTAATTATAATTTAACTTTCCTAATTACTATATTAATTAACATAATTACATTGGTAATTAAAGATAAGTGGCCTATTATGGTTCCTCCCTACCATAACTTCTGGTACCCTGCATCGTTTCGAAAACCAGATATTAGCGTGATTTAAATAAAAAGTTAATTCCCTTAATTAAAAGTTAAATAACTTTAATTTACTTAATAAAATTCATAATTTAATTAAACAATTAAGTTGCCTAAGAAAAAGCAATACCAGGCCCATTACCTTTTTTCACGCATCCCGTCTCTTCTGTGTTGTTTTAAATAATCACAAATATATGTTAACCAGTTAATCCCTAGATTGCTATAAAATTAATTAAGTGATAGCTTAATTACTTGGAGTAGTTTAAACAGGCCTATAAAATAGCTTCTTCCCGCGTTTGTTCTAGCTTAGATACTGGACTTCCTCATGCACGAAACAAACTCCAGTTGCTGCTGCAACCTCCGGCCACCTGTCGACGATCTGATGATGCCAAAACCGGTGGTTGAGCCTCCTCCATCAACGCCATAACTCTCGGTCATCACGATGCACCACTCCGCCGTTGTTAGATCATGAACCGTCTGCCAGTTCGAGGTAAATAACGGCCACCACACTGCTAAACAATCGATCATCACCGTTCGTACGGTAGATCTAGCGTAGCTGAAGAGATTTCATGAAGGAAGTTTCTTAAATTAGTGCATGGATCGATTGGAAATTATGGAAGGAGATGGGAACATTTTGGCCATGATGGCGTATTAGGGCCGACAGAGGTATGGTTGACCACAGAAAAAAATTGTCGAAGGGTTACTGATGCTTTTATATAACGGGGAAGAATTTAATATTATTTCATTAAATGAAACTTAACATTGAATTATCACCTCAAAACATCTACATACGTCCTCCATTTCCGACAAAAAATGTAATCCTAGCATAAAAAATTATTCCGGACCTGATGGGACAAGTTTCGTCAAATTCCGAAGTGGTCTGTGAAAAGTCATTTTAAATCACAGGCTAAAAATCATGCATTTAAATTTTCCACGATCATAAAATAAACCCAATCAACTTGAAAATTTGAAATTCTATGTGACGACCCAACTACCAATAACCTCAAGTTGATGTTTAAACCAACTCCAGATGTTTGAAAATCGGATTCGCTGGGGTAGTACACATTAGAACAGAATAAATATACTTTTATTACTCAAACATTTGATTACAACATTGTTTACATTACCAGAGTCATAGTAAAATAGACAACGGAAAAGAAAACAATGCGGTAGACGAAGAACTCCAACTCTAGCCCGAAGCTCCAACCCAAAGCACTTCGAATATTGCTCCGAGGATCTATAACTGTAAAAAAAACTAAACTACTAGCTACCCATATGAAAATTGTGGGCACCCAGAGTTTAAGCTCCATGTCAGTTATGGGACTGGTGTGAGAACATAAAACATTATACTTTATATTAAGTTAAATCATAGGACCACGCCGTGAAATACGGAACGGGTTTACTCTTATGATTACCAGTGCATAAGTCGTACATGAGTTTTGAAAAATGAGACTATTATAAGGCTCACCCCGAATACACCAAACAAAATGCAAATGCAAGCGCACACATGGACGAGTTTTATCCTTATAATGCCAAATCCATGATATATGTCGACGGTGTGTATTATTACTACTAATAACACTTTAAAACATCTGCAAATAAATTTACAAGTATAGCAAACATAATGACTATGCCCACGTACATAGTTTACAATCAAAGCGAAAGGCTCGTATTGGTTATTGGATTTCCAACAAGATGGTTCCTGGCACGAAAGATCAATCGAGGACACAAAGGTAAGTATCTCCCGTTTAACATCCAGACAACGGACACCGAATGCATAGCGCGAAAGTATATATCCCGGTTAACATCTAGACATTGGACACCGTATATACTTTATTTCCTCAGGTTTCGAGGTAGATCTACCGCCGCAGCTTTCGAATTTCACTAGAGATTATGTATATGTATACAATCTAACCGCTAGTTTCTTACCATTTCGGGTTGTGAGGTTCGCGAGGTTTTGTACCACAAAGCTACGCTCTTACACTAAGCCATGCATTGATCATTTCTTCAACTGCAGCACTTCGCATGCCACACTATCATTTCATAATCTACAACTGACAATCACTGACTAAATAACTTTGGGTCAAGGGAATAAATTCTCATCACGAACAGAACATGTTCAGTAATAATCAGTCAATGCGCTGTATGATACAAAGTCAGACACACATCTATACGAGTTCGTTCCGGGTTCGAATGAAGCCGAAGGCACCTTATTTCATGACTCAAGTTGAGTGTGAAGGCCCTTGCAATCCGTAAATTCTCCAAATGCGATCGGTCTTCCTGCCACTCCGGTAGTAGGGTCATCTCTCTACTGTAGCTATTCAGTAAAGAAACAAATCAGCAGGCAACCCGTTCGATGTGAAGAACCACGGTCTTCAATCGCCGTTCATATGTCTTCATTTAATCCATCGTATGATTATTTGGAATCATTTTCGAGAAGTAAATTTCGATCCCGATCTTTCCAAATAACCAGGGTTTCATGTGGAATCCATATTTCAAATTAAGTTCTTTCCATCAAACACATACATGACTTAATTATTCCTAAATTTCAAAATGATCGTTTATATAATTTCAAACAATCATTTATAACTTAAGGATCTAGATTAACGATATTTCTTTAGTTCGAACTCGTTGTATTCATTCAACACGGATTCATTATATTCGAGTCAAAGGATTCATGTAACACCCCATGATTTTAAATATTAAAATTAAAGAATACTTAATTTCAAATGTGAGAAGTAAGGGAAACGGGTTGCGCCATTGCGTTCGTCTCGGAATTTTGCTTGAAATAGAGTCCGAGTTTGTGTGAATTAGACTTCGTATGAAGAAGTTATGGCCTTCAGAAGTTTCAGAATTTAAATAAATTAAAAACACCTCAAATCAGAAATTCAAACTTCAAATTGGAAATGCAGAAGTGGGCTGGGCGGGAAAATTCCCACCCAAAGGCCAGGTCGACTAGGGGGTCGACTTACCCATACAGGTCGACCAGGGGGTCGACCTGGGTGTCAACCTGCCCCCCCGGCAGATCTGAAAGATGACGCTGTTTTGACTCAGTGCTGAGTCATTAGGGCTGAGGTGTTATTCTATCTTGACTGGATGGTCTTGATTGATTCTAGGTTAATCTGACGGCTCTTAATTAATTAAAATTCTATATAAGCAACCTAACTCTCAACCTAAAATCATACTAATTCATACCAAGAGCCGCCATGTCGTCAATGGAGAACCTAGAGTAGTCGCCGTTCTCTTTCAACTCAAAACAAGATAGAAGCAAGAATCAAAATCAAATCTAATCTAATCTAAATAACAATTAGTCTACATCAAAGGCGAGCAATTCAGTTTCAGAATACAGATCCTAGAAAAACAAGACTATTCTTTTGTTGTTAGTATAATTTCTTTCACAAAATAATTAATTAATTTAATTGTGATAAGTTATAATTGGGATTATGAGAATATGAATTTGAATCATGTGATGTTTTATTGTTGTGGATCTAGTTCATATGTTCAATTGTACATGTTTAACTTGATTCATCTTATGCAAGTTTGGGATGTTAAATCATATGCTAGTTTATGAATTTTATGCAAGTTTGGGATGTTAAATCATATGCTAGTTTATGAATTTTATGCAAGTTTGGGATGTTAAAACATATGTGAATCTTATGCAAGTCTGTAGGTGGATTATACACAAGTTCATATGTTAATCATGTAGATACATATGCAAGTTCACGCCTTTATGTTTAGATCCATATGCAAGTCCACATCTTTCTGTTTAGATCTATATTTAGATCCATGGCAGTACATAGTTATGAAAAATTTATGTTCTATATGCCCATTACCTATGCTACTTTACATGTGAATCATAAGCCAGTTTGAATGAAATTCATATGCAAATTATAGGAAAACCATATCCATATATGCAAGTTCACATCTTTATGTTTAGATCTATATTTAGATCCATGATATTTTATGCTAATTTGTGTATTGCCTATGCAAGTTATTGGCTATGTAAACTTATGTCATGATTCTTAGATCTATTTTATGTGTTATGCAAGTTGTGATGTTGCTTTTCTTTTTATAAGTTAGACTATTGCGAGTCTAACATATGTCATATCAAAACGTACGAATAACGTGGGGACAATGGGAAAATATTGAATATACATAACTGCGAATTGGCATAAAATGCCCTTAAAAGGCATATAATTAATTTGAGACATTAATTGGTATAAATTATATACCTGAAATTATAGACATAATTTAGGGGACACTTGTGGACATAAATAAATTTCGAATTTATTGACAAATTTGAATAGGGATATTAATCCAATTTGGGGTTAAATAATTATGTGATAATTAACTGCCTAAGACACGAGGTTGGACTCGTTTGTGGTATAAGACTGCCCGGACCCGCCCGGCAAATCCAGCAACCACAAACGGTAGTCTAATGTGAGAGGTCAAGGGCACAAATTAAATGCGTAACAATTGTAAAGACACGAGGTTAGGCTCGTCTGCGGTATAAGACTGTCCGGACCCGCCCGGCAAATCCAGCAACCGCAAACGGTAGTCTAATGTGGGAGGTCTTTACAAGGTTACGGTTCTAATGAATTAAGTAACACTTAACCAGATAAACATGTGGTGGGGCATGGGGGTTAAGTTGGTGGTCTTGGGTGGCATGTGAAATTTGATTAGAAACACTTAACCAAGTTGAAACATGTAAGAAGACATGAAAAAGAATGGGGTTAAGTGGGAAACCTTAGTGGGGACCAAGCATATGTGGAAAGCTTGTGTCAGGCATGGGGGCCCTTTTCAAACCAGTAACCCATTAAGTATCTTTGTGAGCTCGACTCAAGTCGTGGACGGGACACGCTTACTGGGTTTGATTGTAAGAGGTCAAAACGGGTTAGCGGTGGCAACGTAAGTCCAACGGGGTCATGTGCGTGCGTGGGCTTGGGCTGGTAGGTAAGACGTTGTTGCATCGTGTAGATATAAGCTGTGCATCTTTAGTGGTATCGGGTTGCCACTCTGGGGAGTGATACATCCCACTGTGGGACTAGCATGGGTATCTACGAGTCAGGGAGCCGATCGCATGGAGGTAGTGGGTACAACTAGTGGAGATAGGGGAAGATGACACCTATGAAGGCAGCTAGGGGTACACGAAACTACCATTTTCATTATTATGTTATGTAGGCAGGATCAACTTTTAGGGTGACTAGTAGCGGTGCAGTATAATAATTATCCTTTAGTGATTAGGAAGGAGATTAATGCCAGAATATTCCTTTTGTTTGCTTTGTCATGCCCACTTGTTTCACGGTCATAACTTGTTTTACCAGTTTATTCCTTATCCTAGTTACTTTAATAATTATATTGTTAAAGTTGTTATACTCGCCAGACTTTATGTCTGACCCCCTTGTTTTTGCCTTTTTTCTTCCTTCCCCCCCCCCACACGTTCTCAGGGTGGGACTAGTACCAGTGGAGCTTGATCTTGGATCTCTTTCTCTCTCTTTTGGAAGTGCTTGGATTGCTGAAAGTAAAGTTCATCTCATCTCTTTTATGGCTACTTGTGTTTGGGGTTATGCTTTTTTACTTTATGTACACAGAAAAAAATTTGTCAAGATGGTTATCAAGTGTACTTGGTTTTACTGATGGTTTATGAAGTTGTTGTAATCAAACTATTTCTCCGCTACAATAAAAGTTGTTTTAAAATTTTCAAGTACCAATATATGTATCTATCTTGTTATATTCTGTTCTATACACTAATAATGCTCCATGGAAGTTAATGCATTCCCTTTGTGAGTGACATTAATGGACGTGGGGTGTTACACGTGGTATCAGAGCTAAAGGTTACCAGAACAGATATGAATTTTGAAAAATTATTTTTCAAAAAACATTTTATAAAGAAATACTTTGAAAAATATGTTTTAAGGAAAGTATCTTCAAGAGAAAAGTTTGTTTTAAAAACATAACCCCCAAGAGCCATATATCTTTCCTTCGATTCTCCATTTTGAATCCCTTCCTTTTTCTTTTTCAGCATGTCTGGGGAACCTGAGATATCCGAGGGCATACCGATACCAGGCTGGTTTAGAAGGTATCTGGAGGCTAGGGCCAATGCCGTAGGCCCAGCAAATGTTCCTCCTCCCCCAGCTGCAGTCGCTCCTCCTTGTAACAACCCGGAAATTCTGAGCCAATTTAAAATTTTTATTTTGGCAATTTTGATGAATTTTGAATATTTAAAATGATTTATTTTAAATAATAGTGATGGGAAAATTTATTTTGAATAGAATTAGACATATATATTTATTTCAATCGTCGTTAGAATATAAATATTTATTTTTAATTATAAAAGGAATTGAAAATGGCGCGGTAGTTTGAAAATTCGATTTCAAATTTCAAATGAATGTACTGGGTGCAAAATCAATTGGATTTTAGTGAAACCAAAAATATTAGAATCTGACTGAGAGTATCTTTCCAACGAATCCGAAAAACTGAAATTTCATAGCAGGGAAAAAAGTTATGCCCAATTTAAAATTCAGAATAGTCGCTATGGAATTCTGGCCCTTAAAAATGGGAATTTTGCAAATGACCTCGATTTTCGACGAAACCACTTTTGTTGGGTCCGTGATGTCAAATCATTGCTAGATTCCAAAATTCGTAATTTTTCGAATCAATATGTGAGTTTGGCAAAGGAAAACGCGTTTGACCAGTTTTAGTTGATTTTAATCGACTGGAAAATGGCCATTTTTCAAACGGTCTCAGAATTTGACGAAATTAGTTTTGTTAGGACCGTATCATCAATACGAAGCTAAAAAAATCTTTTTTGGGAATTTTTAGAGTCCGTATGTGGCCCCGGTAAATTGAAATGCGCGTTCAAATTCAATATATAGGTATATATTTTGATTTTGACGAAAACTGATCGAAACGATCGAATCAACCTGCGATACATATCCCATTGTACTCAGAATAGGGGTAATTAGCTATAGACGACAGGCGGTGGGTCTTGTTTCGAGGTCAAAATAAAAGGGTACCTTTTTGAAATAATTAAATAATATATAAAATAAACACCTCACCCTCTCTATACTCTCAGGCCCCCCCTCCCCTCCATTCAAAATCCATTCATTCGAGAAAAAGAAAATCAAAATAATTAGAAGGAGGACGGAGGCGGAAGAACCGCCATCACGCCCCCCTAGGCGGCGCCGCCCACCGCCGGGCTTCCCCCCCTCTGAGTACCGCCCTCCTCTTCTCCTCCTCCCCCTCTTCTGAATCGGAGCGCGAGCCCCCCTTTCCCCACCAAAACCGAAGCCGCCTGCCCCCTGACCCACCTCCGGCGCCGCCGAATCAGAGAAGACCCCCTCCCCCCCTCAACCACTGACGAGCCACCCACCACCTCCTCAGCGACGCAGCGCACCCTCTCCTCCCCTTTCAATGAAGCGCAGGCCTTTCCCCCTTTTCTTTTGCAAACAAAATCTTAAAAGCAAAAGGTGAGTTCTTATATATGTTTAATTAATTTTTAACACGATAAGTTTAGATTTTTAATAGGCTAAAGCTGAGATCTTTATCATATCAAAGTTGAGATTTTTATTAGATAAAGTTTATATTTTTATGTAGATAAAGATAATATTTTTATATGTGTAAAAATTATATCTTTATATGAGAAAAGGTTTGATTTTTATATAATCAAAGTTAAATTTTATGAGCAAAAGGATTCGATTTTTATATTTGATAAAGATATGATTTTTATAAATTAGTGGCGAATATAAAAATATAATTTTTATGAAGTAATAGTGAATGAAGATTGGGTTTTTTTCTATATGAGTAGTGAATTAAAAATATGATTTTTGTATTAAAAATATAATTTTTATATGTGTAGCGAAGTAATAATATGATCTTTTTAATATAAACATCAACATGAAAATATTATTTTTATGTATGAAGTAACAGTATAAAAATGTGATTTTTATAGCGATGATATAAAAATTCGATCTTTATATTAGAAATAGAATTTTTATCTATATAGTAGCGGTGTAAAAATAGAATTTTTATCTATATAGTAGCAGTGTAAAAATAGAATTTTTATCTATATAGTGGCGGTATAAAAATAGAATTTTTATCTATATAGTAGCGGTGTAAAAATAGAATTTTTATCTATATAGTAGCGGTATAAAAATAGAATTTTTATCTATATAGTAACAATACAAAAATGTGATTTTTATATATGTAGTGGCTACGGACAATGAAATTGACAAAAGGCGAGCACAACGAAGATTTCTACATATGAAGAGTCGTGGCGTTTGGTTTAGCTAGTCGGTAAGAACTTCTCACTTTAAATTTTCTCTTCTAGTTAAAATATATACTTGGATGCAGACGGTGCTTAGCAGCACCCGACACCCGTCGTCCACAGATCATGGATGGCTTGTATGTTTGATTGTTTGTTGTGGTGAAAATTGATTGTGTGATGTGAAATGAAATAAAATATTTATATAGTTAAAAATATTTTATCGTTAAAAATATAATTTTTAACGGGTATGTGAATAAATAAATATTTATAAACAAATCGAACGATTTGTTTATATACACTGATTTGACTGATATTGATTAGGACGATAAATTTTACACATCGCTCAACTGCACAAATAAAAATCTGTGTTTGTTGCCCACACGGGTGTTGGGATGATATTTGAAGTTCACTAATTCGGATTGATTAGTTGTGTGTCAATCGATAGGTTGACAGACAGTTGTGTATTGCAGTTTGGATGATGGTTGATTATTTATCGTTGCTATTATATACATGTGTTGTATGGAATCCATATAATTAACATTATATGGTAATTGATTGGGCCTCATTTGAATTGGGAAAATAAAGAATATTATATTATGAATAGTCATGTGTTGACGTCGCTCAAGTGTTGAGAATATTCATGTGTTGAAATTATTCATGTGTTGAGTAAAATATTTTAAACAATAAAATTTACTTCTTTATCATAATTTTATAAAATAGATTAAATAACAAAAATAGTCATGTGTTGACGACGCTCATGTGTTGAGAATATTCATGTGTTGAAAGAAATATAGATTCATGTGTTGAATAGGACAAATAGTCATTTGTTGAATAGAATAACGAAGTTATTGAATATATAAAGCCGTGTTGATTAGATTTGCGCCATTTTGACGCGAACGATATTTATATCGATTTTATTCGAATACCGAAAAGGAAGTGATTTCAAAATATAATATTTTGAAAATATTATCATTTATATATATTGATGATATGGAATATTCAATTTTGATTTAAAATTGAATATGAAGTTGGAATAGTTTTGAAAATGAATTTAAAACGAATTATAAAATACGTTTTGAATTGAAATCGATGAAATATATATAATATATAAATTATATATATTAAATGGCCTGAATAGAACGCGCCGCGCCGCGGTAGTTCGCGAATTTCGACCATTGACTTTGAATTGACGTTGCGGGAGATCCGACCATCGGATTCTCCTAAAACCGGAACCGTTGGGTTCGTATCGAAAAGAGCTTTCCAATGAATATTAGAAATTTGAAATCTAACGGATGGATTTGGAATTATGTCCAAATTAATTTTGGAAAAGGTCGCTGTAAGTGCAGTTCGATGGCCGTTTATGGAAATCAACTGTACGGGCCTTGATAAAATTATTAAAAATATCTATAATTTGTGTAAAATCATAATATATGAATTGGAAAGAAATGGGATGAAAAATTCCCTATTTGAAAGGATAAAAATATATTTTTATCGAAATGAACTAGTTTTGAACTAGATTTGAAATGGTTTTAAAAATATTCAGAATTTCCAATATACGTATTGGAAGGGATTTGAATCGAAATTATCTTCGGAATATTTCGATGTTGGATTTCATGATTATACAGATATGGTTGTGGAAATTTGAAAGATATATTTATATCGTTATTTCCAATACGATATTTGTTGGTTGCAGAACTTGATATTGAATATAAGCCGATGTATTTTCTATTCAGTGCCTTGTATTTAATATCAAATGGGATTTTGGGTTCGTCGTGAATGGTGTCTTAAATAACACCTGTTTTTTAACCCGATTAACAATGGAATGTGATTTTGGGTTTATCGTGAATCATGTTTTAGATGACATCGGTTCTTTAACCCAGTTAAAGATAGGATATTGATTTGTGGGAAGATTAAAACTAAGTGGAGTTTTAATGAATCTGTAATTAAATTGAAATGTGAATTGATAATTTAAATTATCAAGTTTCGAAAGTGATCAAAAATGGGGTATCACTAGTTTTTCTCCAAGGCGATAGTTGAATCTTTTATTAGATTTGAACGTGAAATGGTAATTAATTTTTCCGATAACACCGTGGTGTTAGATATGGAGTATTACCAGTTTTGCTCCATGGGATGAATAGGTTGGGATTGGTAAATAAAATAAATAATTACTTCGGTGTGGTTCGCTAATCCCGACTAGTTTGGAAAACCATAATATGGTTTGAAATGATATCCAAAGGGAGATTAAAGAATAAATTTAGAAGAATTTATCTTTGATAAAATTAATGGGAACCTTTCCCTAAGAATGTGAATACCAGAATAAAAGAATAATCTGAATTGGAATGAGGCGTAAGTTGTGTTTGTGTAACATTTGTTTATTATATACGCGGGTTATTCGGAAAGGCTGGGTTTATACCCATTCTGAATAACCGATTCGACGATGAGTCGAAGATGAAGACGGTGGTTGAAGACCGGAAGTCTTCACATCATTTGTATGATTACTGATGATCTTGATCGGGCTGTACACCCAAGATGAGGGAATCAGTTGGTGATCGTCGAGACGTACTTGGAGATCGATGGATATGCGAGGAAAGTGCATCCTGTTTCGTTCAGACCCAGAACGAACTTGTAAATGGACTGTGTGTCTGACACAGGATTTTTTTCTGTGTTGATTGATCTCTATTAAATATACATCTGTTTGGTGGTGGAGAATTTATTCTCTTGCTTAACACCCTTCTCTGAGACGTACGATCTCAGAGGTTGTATATCGATGGACATCAGTCGCATGGAGTGAATTGCCTGTGTGGCATGCCTAAGTGGTAAATGATCAAGGCTTCTGTTGAAAAGCAAAGTCTTGTGGTTGATGATCAAAGCACAGCCTGTGTGGCATAGCTTTATGTATAGTGTTAATTCGCGAGCCTCACACCTCGGTATGAGTCAAGAACGGGATAGTGACTGCTGGGAGAGCACGACGTTTCTTTCTAGATAGTGGTGGTGTCAGTGCTTAATCTGGCTGACATTTATATACTCTTCACCTGTGTGGTTGTTGGAATGCGAGGCGCCTCGGATATAGGTCTGTTAGGACCGGGAAACGTGTGCTTAGGAACAACTAATCCTCAAAAGTAAGAGAGGACCGACCCTGAAGATCCAAGGATCGCTGTGTGTGGTCCTGAGACATTTGCTAGAGTGTCTCGAATCGGAGAGGAGCTTGCCCCTTGCCTCGACTCATGACGGAAATCCGATTTCCAATACGTGACTTTCGGTTTTATTTATAGAACCTAGTATGGCGACATAGTAGTATGGGTCATTTATGCCGCCTATGATTGATGTTTATGATTGAAATTGTTTTGACACTATACGCTTATAATAGTATCAAGTGATTTGCTTTTAAACATATCAAGCATTATTTGACTACTATAAGGTAAAAACCTTATCCTCCGGCTTGCGTTGCATTGTGTGATGGGACCTGGGTCTTATAATAGCTTCATTTTTTTCGAAAAAGCATTGCGCTGTTTATTTCTATGTAATGGTATTCTTGGGAGGAAACCCGTTTCGTGTTATACGGCGTGGTCCCCTGAATTACTCTCTTTAAAAGTAAAGTTTTAAATAACTGTTTTAGTTCTCACACCAGTCACATGACTGGCCTAGAGTTTATTGTTTTAACCTAAAATCTGGGTGCTCCTATTTTCGACACGGGCAGCTAGTAGTTTTGGTTTTGCAGATTTATATTCACATGATCCTGATTTCCAGCTGGAACGATGCTCGGAAAGCTCTGTATCCATGTATTACTTTCAGTTGCGTTTTGTATTGTTTTTCCACTGCTATGTAATTTATTGTAATCACTGATATTTCTCTAATGTATAATACTCATTTATACTCTGCATATTCTTGTATTCTGATGGAATTGTTGTAATAAACAATCAAATGTTCTTCTGTTTGCGTTCTGATTCATCTTGTCCTTACAGTAATTCGTTCTTTCTCTTCTCTTCGGAGACTGGGGAATTTCGGGTCACTTCATTTTGGTATCAGAGCTCTGGTTTGCAGAGCTCGAGAATAAGACACATTAGAACCATACAAAAGAATTCATCAGAAATTGGATTAGTAATATCCAATAAGGAATGACTCGTTAGAGATAGGATCAGTAGTATCCTAGAACGAGTGTGAAGAGTATATTTTTAAAATGAAACAAATTTTGTTTTGAAATTTAAATCGTTTTATACGTATTTGAATATTTATTTTAAATTGATTTGGACAATCCAATATATAAAGATTTTGCATATACGCGTCATGAACGTATATTCGAAGTTTCAATATACTGGATAGATATAGAATCACACTCTAGTCGCCCGGGGACAATTCTGATGATGATTGCAACATCATCAGTATTTGTGTTCGAGTTTCGAAAGTGGGATTTCTATATATTTCCATTGACTGGTGTGAGAACCAAAACTTACATAGGATTATTTGTTGTGATTTGGCATCAAAAATATGATTTTTGACTATGTATTAAAGTTAAGCGTTTGAAATTCTAATCCACTAATTGAATGATGGTTGTGTTGTTTGATTATTGGTTTGAAATTCTGAACCATTTAGGCCAAATTGAACCGAATATTGAACTGTATTGAAAATTGTTTGAAATTGCATGCATATACATGTACTTACATTGAACAGGTCATAGCAAGGAGGCTAGAGCAGAAGAATAAAATTGTTTGCCTGACAAATAGGTACATGTTTACAAATTTATTGGGTTTGGATGATTTTATGAGCCGCTTGGCTGTTTCTTTTTCTTTTTGGATTGAAGAAGGCCATGGGAGGCTATATGAAATATCCCGAAGTCCCCGGTGCAGGGGAGGTTATGGCGAAATTTTTCGAAAATTTAAGGTGTTAGCCAAATTTTTGAAAAAATTGAAAAGTTCTTAAAAACTGAAAAGTTGAAGAACTTAAGCCGTAAAGAAAACTTTGGAAGTTGAGTTGGTTTGTTAAACAACTTTCAGATTCGTTCCTTTTCGGGGACGAAAAGTTTTAAGTGGGGGAGATTGTAACAACCCGGAAATTCTGAGCCAATTTAAAATTTTTATTTAGGCAATTTTGATGAATTTTGAATATTTAAAATGATTTATTTTAAATAATAGTGACGGGAAAATTTATTTTGAATAGAATTAGACGTATATATTTATTTGAATCATCGTTAGAATATAAATATTTATTTTTAATTATAAAATGAATTGAAAACGGCGCGGTAGTTTGAAAATTCGATTTCAAATTTCAAATGAATGTACCGTGTGCAAAATCAATCGGATTTTAGTGAAACCAAAAATATTAGAATCTAATTGAGAATATCTTTCCAACGAATCCGAAAAATTGAAATTTCATAGCGGGGGAAAAAGTTATGCCCAATTGAAAATTCAGAATAGTCGCTATGGAATTCTGGCCCTTGAAAATGGGAATTTTGCAAACGACCTCGGTTTTTGACGAAACCACTTTTGTTGGGTCCGTGATGTCAAATCATTGCTAGATTCCAAAATTCGTAATTTTTCGAATCAATATGTGAGTATGGCAAAGGAAAACGCGTTTGACCAGTTTTAGTTGATTTTAATCGACTGGAAAATGGCCATTTTTCAAACGGTCTCAGAATTTGACGAAATTAGTTTTGTTAGGACCGTATCATCAATACGAAGCTAGAAAATAATTTTCGGGAATTTTTAGTGTGAGAACCCGTTACTTCCCCGTGAAGGAAAGAGCGGATACTTTGAGAACAACACACAAATGAACGCAGACGGAAGAACATTTCATTGCTATTACAACAATTCCATCAGATACAAGAATATACAGAGTATAAATGAATAAATTACATTCGATAAATATCAGAGATTTAAATACAGTACTGCAGCGGAAAAATAATACAAAACACAACTGAAAGTAATACACGGATACAGAGCTTTCCGAGCATCGTTCCAACTGTAAATCAGGATCATGTGAATATAAATCTGCAAAACCAAAACTACTAGCTGACCGTGTAGAAAATAAGGGCACCCAGAGTTTAGGTTAAAACAATAAACTCCAGGTCAGTCATGTGACTGGTGTGAGAACTAAAACAGTTATTAATATTGGTTTTAAAGTTAGGTAAATCAAGGGACCACGCCGTATAACACGGAACGGGTTTCCTCCCAAGAATACCAGTGCATAGAACAAACAGCGCAATGCTAAATAAAGAAAAATGAAGCTGTTATAAGACCCAGGTCCCATCACACAATGCAACGCAAGCCGGAGGATAGGGTTTTCCCTTATAACAGCCAAAGCATGCTTGATACGTTTAAAACACATTATTTGATACTTCTATAGGTGTATAGTGTCAAAACAATTTCAATCATAAATATCAATCATAGGCAGCATAACTACCATCTACTATGTCGCCATACTAGTTCTACAATTAAAACCGCAATATCACGTATTGGAAATTGGATTCCGTCATGAGTCGAGGCAAGGGGCAAGCTCCTCTCCGCTTTCGAGACACTCTAGCAAATGTCTCAGGACTACACACTCTGGGCAATCCTGGATCTTCAGGGCCGGTCCTCACTTACGTTAGAGGATTAATTATGCCTGAACACACGTTTCCCGGTCCTTACAGACCTAAAATCGAGGTGCCTCATCCAAAAACCACATAGGTGAAAAGTATATAAATGTCAGGGCTGGTAAGTCACTGACACCACCAAAGCTAGAAAGAAACGTCGTGCTCTCCCTGCAGTCCGTATCCCGTTTTTAACTCATACCGAGGTGTGAGGCTCGCGAATCCACGCTGTACACAAAGCTACGCCACAAAGGCCGTGCTTTGATCATCAACCACAAGACTTTGCTTTTCAACAGAAGTCTTGATCCATGCAACTCAGCGTGCCACACAGGCAATTCATGCCATGCGATTGATATCTATCGATATATAACCTCTAAGCTCGTACGTCTCAGAGAAGGGCGTTAAGCAAGAGAATAAATTCTCCGCCGCCAAACAGATATATATTTAACAGAAATCAATCAACACAGAATAAAATCCAATGTCAGACACACAATCCATTTACAAGTTCGTTCTGGGTCTGAACGAAACCGGAGGTACTTTCCTCGCATATCCATCCATCTCCAAGTACGTCTGGACGACAACCAACTGATTCCCTCATCTTGGGTGTACAACCCAATCAAGATCATCAGTAATCACCCAAATGATGTGAAGACTTCCGGTCTTCAACCACCGTCTTCATCTTTGACATATCGTCGAATCGGTTATTCAGAATGGGTATAAACCCGGCCTTTCCGAACAACCCGCGTATATTAAAAACAAATGTTACACAAACACAACATACGCCTCATTCCAATTCCATATTCTTAGGGAAAGGTTCCGATTAATTTTATCCAAGATAAATTCTTTAAAATTTATCCTTTAATCTTCCTTTGGATGTCATTTCAAACCAAATTATGGTTTTCCAAACTAGTCGGGATTAGCGAACCACACCGAAGTAATTATTTATTTTATTTCCCAATCCCAACCTATTCATCCCATGAAGCAAAACTGGTAATACTCCATATTTAACACCACAGTGTTATCGGTAAAATTAATTACCATTTCACGTTCAAATCTAATTAAAGATTTAACTATCGCTTTGGAGCAAAACTGGTAATACTCCATTCTCGCTCATTTCCTAAATTTGATAATTTAGATTATCAATTCACATTTCAATCTAATTGCAGATTCATTAAAAACTCCTTTTACTGGGTTAAAGAACAAATGTCATTTAAAACACAGTTCACGACAAACCTAAATCACATTCTATTTATTTATCGGGTTAAAGAACTAGTGTTATTTAAAACACCGTTCACGATAAACCCACAAATCTATTCTATTTAAAACCCATTTCAAATCCAATCTATTTATTTAAAGAACTAGTGTTATTTAAAACACCGTTCACGTACAGTCGATTTCCATCAACGGCCATCGAACTGCACTTACAAAGACCTTTTCCTAATTTGATTTGGACGTATCTCCAAATCCAACTGTTAGATTTCAAATTTTCAATATTCGTTAGAAAGCTCTTTTCGATACGAACCCAACGGTTCCGGTTTTAGGAGAATCCGACGGTCGGATCTCCCGTAATGTCCGTTTGAAATAAATGGTCGAAATTCACGAACTACCGCGGCGCGGCGCGTTCTATTCAGGCTATTATATTATATATATATATTATATAATATATATTTCGTCGATTACTATTTAAAACGAATTTTATAAATAGTTTTGAATTCGTTTCAAAAACAATTTCAACCTTTATTTCAAATTCAAATCAAAAATGGAATTTTCTATTATAAATCCTTTTTACTTTCATTTCTATTTGATTTCAATTCAAATCGATTTTAATTCGATTCGAATTCATTTTCTTTTCATTTCAATTCAATTCGAATTCGTTTTCTTTTCAATTCAATTCGAATTCGTTTTCTATTCAACTCAAATCAAATTCGTTATATATTCAATTGAAATCAAATTCGTTATATATTCAATTCGAATTCAAATTCGTTATATATTCAATTGAAATCAAATCCGTTATATATTCAATTCGAATTCAATTCGTTTTCCATTCAAATCAAATTCATTTCATTTTCTATTCAATTCGAATTCGTTATATATTCAATTGAAATCAAATTCGTTATATATTCAATTCGAATTCAATTCGAATTCAATTCGTTTTCCATTCAAATCAAATTCATTTCGTTTTCTATTCAATTCGAATTCGTTATATATTCAATTGAAATCAAATTCATTATATATTCAATTCGAATTCAATTCATTTTCCATTCAATTCGAATTCGTTTCGTTTTCTATTCAATTCGAATTCGTTATATATTCAATTGAAATCAAATTCGTTATATATTCAATTCGAATTCAATTCATTTTCCATTCAATTCAAATTCAATTCATTTTCTATTCTATTCAAATTCAATTCATTTTCTATTCTATTTAAATTCAATTCATTTTCTATTCTATTCAAATTCAATTCTATTCATTTCAAATTTTAATTCAAAATATTTGATTTCGAAATCACTTTTCAATATTCATTTTAAAATGAATAAAATCGATATAAACATCGTTCACGTCAAAATGCCGTCAATCTAATCAACACGGCTTCATATATTTCTATTTTCAGATATTCTATTTCAAATATTTCTTTTTCAAATATTTCCTATTCAAATATTTCTATTTTTAAAATATTTCGTTCAACACATGACTAATCTCAACGGATGAGAACTGTCAACACATGAACCTTTATTTTATAATGTTCTTTATTTTCTAAATTGGAATGAGGCCTAATCAATTACCATATTACCATATAAAGTTAATTATATGGATTTTCATACATCACAGGTATATAATAGCATTGAAAAATAATCAACCATCAACCAAAGTGCATTACACTGTATAAGCATCAAATATAGATATCTAACGCTTATAACAGCCTGTCAGTCAATCGATCGACATATTTAATCAATCAGGATGAGTGAACTTCAAATTTCATCCCAACACCCGTGTGGGGTTTCAAACAATCAAACACAGATTTTAGTTGTGCAGTTGGGCGATGTGTAAAATTTATCGACCCAATCAATGTCCTTCAAATAGGTGTACATAAACAAACCGTCCGGTTTGTAAATGAATATTTTATTTTATTCACTTCACGTTAAAAATTATATTTTTAACGATAAAATATTTTATTTCAACACATGAATTTCTATTCAGTTCAATTATTCAATAAAATGATATTTTTATTTTTCTAATTTATTTTTAGAAAATTTCGGCGGCATAACGGCACGATACTAGAAACGGGACGAGGCCTAGCCTTATCCCCGGTCTAGTGAAGGCCCACGCCATTCACACATCAATCAAATCAATTTCATTTCACCAAACAATCAAATTTCAATCAAATACTCTAACTATTTTTTTTTCAAACAAACAAGTCCATGGTCTGTGGACGATTGTGTCGGGTGCTACTAAGCACCGTCTGCATCCTAGTATATATATATAACTAGAAAAGAAATTGAAGAGTGAGAAATTCTCACCGATAGCTATCCAATACCACGACTCTTCATTTGCAGAAACCTTCGTCGTTCTCGCCTTTTTATCACCTTCGTTGCCCGTATTCTCTACATATGTAAAAATCGAATTTTTACTTAGCTATTCAATATATAAAAATCGAATTTTTACTTCGCTATTCAATATATAAAAATCGAATTTTTACTTCGCTATTCAATATATAAAAATCGAATTTTTACTTCGCTATTCAATATATAAAAATCGAATTTTTACTATGCTATTCAATATATAAAAATCGAATTTTTACTTCGCTATTCAATATATAAAAATCGAATTTTTACTTTGCTATTCAATATATATAAAAATCGAATTTTTACTATGCTATTCAATATATAAAAATCGAATTTTTACTTCGCTATTCAATATATAAAAATCGAATTTTTTCTTCGCTATTCAATATATAAAAATCGAATTTTTACTATGCTATTATATAGATAAAAATTATATTTTTATCATGCTATTTTTCATATAAAGATTTCGCCTTTTCAAATATATCATTATAAAAATCACATTTTTATTTTGCTACACATATAAAGATGCTATTTTTAATATTTCTATCATGTAAAAATTATATTTTTACTTCTCTACATAAACAAAAATCATATTTTTACATCTTCTATATAGTAAAGATTATATTTTTAATACTTTAAAAATATAAAAATCATATTTTTATTTCTTTAAAAATATAAAAATCATATTTTTATTACTTTCAAAACATAATTATTGTATTTTGATTCTTCTTATAACCTAAAAATTATATTTTTATTTTATGCCTAAACATAAAAATCATTTCTTCTGTAAATTAAAAATCTACATACTACAAATCAGTTTTTAAACTGATTAGCCTAAGCTAAACATTTAAAATGAATTAAAACAAAAATAAACAAATAAATGAAATTAAAAAAACTTACACTGAATGTTTGGGGGGGGGGAGCTGTCGCGTTCGTCAGTGGATGAGGAGGGGGTGTATCGGCGCGAGGTAGGAAGGGGGGGCTGTCTGAGCGGCGGCGCGATTCATCGGGGGGGGGGGGGGGGGGGGCTCTCGCGCGGCGGCGCGATCCATCGGGGGGGGGGGGGTCTTCGCACGGCGGTCGGCGCCGCTGGGGGGGGGGGGGGGCGGCTGCGCGATCCATCGGGGGGGGTCTTCGCACGGCGGTCGGCGCCGCTGGGGGGGGGTGGCGGCTGCGCGATTTCTTCTTCTTTCTTTTTTTTTATTTTTGATTCTGTGAAGATAAACTGGGGGGGGCAGAGAGGATGTAGGAGAGAAAGGGGGTTTTTACTTTTTAATTTATTTAATTATTTTATTTTCACCAAAAAGCAACTTTTATTTTCGACCTCAAAACGAGGCCCACCGCCTGTCGTCCATAGCGTTTTACCCCCATTCCGAACACAATGGGATATGTATCGCAAGCTGATTTGATCGTTACAATCAGTTTTCGTTGAATTTACATTTAAATCTATATATTATATTTTAAACATACATTTCAATTTACTAGGGTCACATACGAACTCTATAAATTGCATAAAAATATTTTCTAGCTTCGTATTGACGATACGGTCCTAACAAAACTAGTTTCGTCGAATTCTGAGATCGTTGGAAAAATGGCCATTTTCCAGTCGATTAAAATCAACTGAAACTGGTCAAACGCGTTTTCCTTTGCCACGCTCACATATTGATTCGAAAAATTATGAAATTTGGAATCTAGCAATAATTTGACATCACGGATCCAACAAAAGTGGTTTCGTCGAAATCCGAGGTCATTTGCAAAATTCCTATTTTTAAGGGTCTGAATTCCGTAGCGACTATTCAGAATTTTCAACTAGACATATCTTTTGATTCCCGCTATGAAATTTTGATTTTCCGGATTCGTTGGAAAGATATCCTCAATTAGATCCTATTATTTTTGGTTTCACTAAAATCCGGATTGTTTTGCACCCGGTACATTCAATTGAAGTTTGAAATCGAATTATCGAACTACCGCGCCATTTTCAATTCTATTTATATAATTATATATAAATATTTATATTCTAACGACGACGGATATAATATGTAACACCCCACGTCCATTAATGTCACTCACAAAGGGAATGCATTAACTTCCATGGAGGTTTAAAGTGAATATAGAACAGTAAAATTACAACAAGACAGATATAAAATAGTACTTGGAAATTCAAAAACTTTATTTCATTGTAGCAGAAGTCAAAACATGTTTGATTACATCATAACACCATATTCAATGTCAAGTACAATATCTATCTTGATAAAACAAGTACATAATCCCATTACATGAATAGCCATTAAAAAGAAAGATAACAAGCTGGACTTTACTTCAGCAGTCCAAGCTTTCCAGAAGATAAGCGATCCAACTAGACTCCACTAGAACTTGGCCCAACTTGCGGACCTGAAGGGAGAAAAAGGATGGAAAAGAGGGGGTCAGACATAAAGTCTGGTGAATATGATAATTCTACAATACTATTACCAAAATAACTGGACTAAGGCATAAGCTGGAAAACAAGAAAATGTCTATGAAGAGCAGATTAAGGACATAGACAATCGCTAAAGGCAACGTTATAGGCGCTCCTAAATACTAAAGGATAAACACTGTACTGCACCACACCAGTCACCCTAAAGATTCATCCCACTTAGCTTCACTTAGAAACTTTCCCAATGGCTTTACGTACCCCTAGCTGACTACATAGGTGCCGCCTGCCCCTATCTCCACTAGGTGTACCCTACTTCCCATTATTCGATCAGCTCCCTAACTCGTAGATACCCGTGCTGGCCCCACAGTGGGGTGTATCACTCCCCTAAAGTGGCAACCTGATACAACGGACATGCACGGCTTATACCTACACGATGCAACAACGTCTTACCTACCAGCCCGGGTCCACACACGCATATGAAACCCGTTGGACTTGCGTTGCCACCGCTCCCTGTTTTGGCCTCTTATAGTCAAACCCAGTATGTGTGTCCCGTCCTCGACTTGGGTCGAGCCCACAAAGATACGTTTTGGGATACTGGTTGAAATGGGCCCCCACTATTTACCACAAGCATTCCCACCTAAGCTTGTCCCCATTAGTCCATCCTACTTAACCCACTTAGTCATGTTCATTTACATGTGTGTTTGGTTAAGTCTAATCGTATTTCAAATGCCTCTAAAGGCAACCACCAGATTCCTCATGCCACCCAAGGCACCTACTTAACCCCCATGTCCCACCTTACATGATTATCTGGTTAAGTATTTCTTAGTTCATTAAGGCCATAACCTCATAAAGACCTCTCACATTAGACTGGCATTTATGGCAGCTGGATTTGCCGGGCGGGTCCGGGCAGTCTTACACCATAAAAGAGTCTAACCTCGTGTCTTTACAACTGTTATGCTTTAGTTTGGGCCTAGGACCTCTCACATTGGGCCGACATTTGTGACTACTGGATTTGCCGGGCGGGTCCGGGCAGGTTTACATCACAAACGGGTCCAACCTCGTGTCCTAAGCATTGATTATTAATAATAATCCACTTTCCCCCAATTTTAATAATTCCCTACTTGAATTATTAATTACTTCCAATTTTTAACAATGTCCATAATTGACTCAATTATGGACATTCATTCATGGTATGCAACATCTTACAAAATTGCACCCAATTTATTAATTCCTAATATTACCCCTACCCCACGTTTGAACGTTTATTAGCAAAATATATGTTAGACTCGAATAGCCTAACTCATAGCATAAAAGAGATTATCATAATAACAACATGTATATGTGACCAAATGAATCATAATAAGGGGTGAAACTTGCATATGTCCAACTTGCATAGATTATACATGTCATGGATCTAAAGGTGTCAACTTGTTCAAAATTCACCTAATATGATCTCAATCAATTTTCATAAACTTACATATGAACATGTGTGAATCAACATCATCTAATTTTTTACAACATGGTTTTATATGGGTACACCTAACTCAATAGGCAAATTCCCATAATCAAGTTTTATTTAATTATAGTTTCAAGTTTATGGGTACACCTAACCTAATAGGCAAATTCCCATAAACAAGATCCATTTAAATTAAGAAAAAAAACATAACTTTAAGCATGATCCAACAACATCATGATTTTTCAACATAATATAGCATGATTTATAACATGGCATAGTATGATAGTATAACATAGCTTGACATGATTCTCAACATAGCACGACATAGCATAAGAGAATTTACAACATAGCATGACATAGCATATATAATTTACATCATACGACAACATAATAACATAATAAGAGATCCACAATATATAGAATTTACAATTACAAATCACATCACTTTCTTGTGATCCATTCATAACTGAGTCAAATTAGTTTGTAATAGTCTTGTGAGAATCATCATACTCACCAACAAAAGAAAAGAATTAGAGAAAGAGAGATCTTTTGATTTGATTTGTGTAGATTTAGTTGTAGATGATTAGGCTTCCTCTTCTTAGTTTGTGACGGCTATGCTAAACTCCATGGCAGCAGCATGACGGTAGCTTCTCTAATTTTACAAGTGATTTAGGTCTAGGGTCTACCCACTTATTTATAGATTTTAGAATTCATTTAGGCCATTAGATTTAACCTGGAAATAACCGCAGCCGTTCAGACAAGATGGGGTTTATCTTGTTGACTCAGCAATGAGTCAGAAGTGACTCAGCAAACACTCAGCATATTAATAAACTTCTATTCATGTCATAAATATATATATATTTTCTACAATGTACACATTAGATACATCCCCCCCTTTTACACACTTATTTTTTTTTTATATACATATTAGATACATCCCCTCTCTTACACACTTATTAATATTTTTATATTCATATTAGATACATCCCCTCTCTTACACACTTATTAATATTTTTATATTCATATTAGATACATCCCCTCTCTTACACACTTATTAATATTTTTATATTCATATTAGATACATCCCCTCTCTTACATACTTATTAATATTTTTATATTCATATTAGATACATCCCCTCTTCTACACACTTATTATTATTTTAGCAACTTTAGTGTTAATAGAAAATTCGGGGTGTTACATTCTCCCCTCCTTTTAGGATTTCGTCCCCGAAATCTTCAAGTCTGGAAGAATGTATATCCTACCATCCAAACGTCCATCTACTCATCCATCATACACAGGCATCCATTGTCCTTACAGACTTCTAATGCTTTCATGTTTAAATGCACAGTGTGTGTATATGTCCGTATCTAATGCAAAATCAGGCGGTCCACTGATTCAGTTGACCTCCTTAATGCAACTATGATCGTGCCATGCATCCATTATGTATGCAAAAGATTCTTAATGCTACATAATACTTCTATATGCGTGCACAACCATCATCTGAATGCAGCATCCACATGATAATACAACCATCGTTCATCCATTTTACTAAATACATCCATATATATGCAATATGCAATATGTAGTGACTGAGCCGATCTAGTGCCTAAAGTGTGTGTATATATGCATCCACGAGCAACCACTAGCAAACACTTGCATCCATTTTGCATCCATCATACATAACATGTCTCAAACACATGTTTCAACCATAGGATTATCCTAACTAAAGGTCAAAGATACTAATGAGAGGACATACTAAAGATAAGATAAGATAAGCTAAGCGATAAAGGAGAAATTAAAAGACATACCCTCAAAAAGAAAAGGGTACAACGAACGCATCTTCTCTTCTGTCTCCCAAGTTGCGTTGCTCTCATCATCTCCCCATTGCACTTTAACCAGTCTGACCTCTCGATTCCTCTACTTTTTGATCTCCGACCCAAGAATGCATGTAGGAGCTCGTCTAATTGTTGCATCACGCTCTATTTCCACCTCTTTAAGCAAGCTCGGCTCTACCACCTCCGCGGTCTTGTGCAAACACTTCCTCAAATGTGATACATGGAATACGTCGTGTACTCCACTAAGTTTCTCAGGCAACTCCACCCTATATGCCATCTTCCCAATCCTGTCTTTTACAGGAAACGGCCCTACAAACCTTGGTGCTAATTTCCCCACGGACCCAAAGCGAACAACATTCTGTAACGGAGATACTTTGATAAAAACCATGTCCCCAATGTCAAACTCAAGATCTGTCCTCCTCTTATCAGCATACGATTTCTGCCTATCTTGTGCTGCTTTCATCCTCCTTCGAATCAACTCAATCTTCTCCGAGGTTTCCCTAACCATATCGGGCCCAAGTAGGATTTTATCGGTAGATTCCCACCAACATGTAGGCGAACGGCAAGGCCTTCCATAAAGAGCTTCGAAAGGTGCCATGCCAATACTAGACTGAAAGCTATTGTTATATGCGAATTCTACTAACGGAAGGTGCTCTTCCCATGTACCCCCAAAGTCTAGGATACAAAGCCTTAAAAGATCCTCTAGAATGCGATTCACCCTCTCGGTCTGGCCGTCTGTCTGAGGATGATATGCGGTGCTCAAACATAGCTGAGTCCCTACCGCCTCTTGTAAACTCTTCCAAAATTCGCTAGTAAAGATGGGGTCACGGTCGCTTACTATACTAGAAGGAATACCGTGCAAACGAACTATCTCCTTAATGTATACAGATGCCAACCACGGAGCAGTCCTCTTACTTTTCACGGGAATAAAATGGGCGCTTTTAGTAAGTCTATCTACTATAACCCAAATCCCCGTGTTACCCTTCCTTGATCTTGGTAATCCATCCACAAAATCCATTGAGATGCTTTCCCATTTCCATAGTGGAACTTCTAATGGGTGAAGCAACCCACCGGGTTTCTTTTGTTCTGCTTTAACTCGTTGGCACACCAAGCATCTAGCGACGTACTCGGCCACATCCTTTTTCATACCGGCCCAAAAGAAAACCCGCTTCATATCTTTGTACATCTTATCCCCGCCGGGATGAATGGTCATTTTTGATCGATGAGCATCATCAAGAATGGCCTTCCTTAAGTCTTCGTCTTGTGGTACACAAAGTCTATTATCCCTTCGTAACCAACCCTTATCGTCTAGGGTATACCTACGAAGATGGCTTGACGACTCCCCCCCTTTGAGCTTTTCTACTATCTCAACCAACTGTGGGTCGTCTCGCTGTGCCTCACCAACCCGTCCTAGAAGTGTAGGTCTAACCTCCAAGGATGCTAACAGACCGGGTACTAAGTCAACGGAGGGTCTAAAGTCAAACATAGAGATGAATTCTAAGCTTTGTCGTTCAACAAACAACGGACTCAAGGACAACCTTTTCCTACTTAAGGCGTCTGCCACCACGTTACCCTTGCCCGGGGTATATGCTATTTCAAAATCGTAGGAGGCTAAGAATTCCATCCACCGTTGCTGCCTTAAATTCAAATCATTCTGAGAGAATAAGTATTTTAATGATTTGTGGTCAGTGAACAGTTCGAATTTCTCACCAAGAAGATAGTGACGCCAAGACTTAAGCGCGAAAACAATTGCGGCTAGCTCTAAGTCATGCGTGGGGTAATTCTTTTCATGAACCCTCAACTGCCTTCCACCATAGGCTATTACTCTTCCCTCTTGCATGAGGACCGCGCCAAGTCCCGTCCCACAAGCATCAGTATAGATGGTAAACGGTTTATTCCCGTCTGGCAGCACTAAGACTGGGGCTGAAGTTAAGGCTCTCTTTAAACGTTGGAACGCATCATCGCAATCTTTGTCCCACGTAAAAACCAGGTTCTTCTTCGTTAACCGTGTTAATGGAGCTGATATTTTTGCGAAGTCTTTGATAAACTTCATATAATAGCCAGCCAACCCCAAGAAACTTCTTACTTCGGTTGCATTTTTAGGGACCTTCCAATCTTGGATGGCCACCACCTTTGCGGGATCCACTGCTATCCCTTCTTTGGAAACCACGTGCCCTAAGAACCGTACTTCCTTCCTCCAGAAGTGACACTTAGAAAATTTTGCCTTAAGGTTATGCGCTCGAAGGGTTTCCAACACTTCCCTAAGATGTAGGGAGTGCCCTTCTTTATTCTTAGAAAAGACTAAGATGTCATCCACAAAGACTACCACGAATTTGTTAAGGTATTCCCTAAACACCCTACTCATCAAATCAACAAAATATGCAGGGGCGTTTGTCAAACCAAAGGGCATCACTAGCCATTCATAGAATCCGTCAGGAGTCCTAAAAGCAGTCTTATCTATACTATCCTCAGCCACTCTCAGTTGATGAAAGCCAGTGGCTAAGTCCAACTGCGAAAACACTGAGGCGCCAACTAACTGATCAAAGAGATCGTCAATCCTCGGCAGTGGGTGTCGGTTCTTTTTAGTAAGCTTATTTAGTTCTCTATAGTCCATACAAAGTCTAAGAGACCCATCCGCCTTTGTGGCAAAAACTACTGGAGCACCCCACTCCGATATACTACGTCTTATGAACCCCTTCTCAAGCAACTCCTTTACTTGCTTATTGAGTTCCCTCCTTTCACGAGGAGCCATGTGGCGCACTGGCAAAGATACGGGTTTAGCATTATCCACAAGATAAATTCGAAAGTCTATCTCCCGCTTTGGAGGTAAGCCGTTCACCTCCTCAAACACATCCGGATATTCCCGGACCACTTCTACCGATCGCAGGTTCTCTACAGACGCGTCAAGCGATTCAAGATAACTTAGCATAACGGAATTTATGGGATTACAAAAGATGTCGAGAGCATTACCAAGGCGAGTCACAAGCCTAACTACTCTCCTTTCACAATCAAGAATGGCCCTATTTCTAGACAACCAATCCATTCCTAAAATTAGCCCATAGCCCGTGAAGCCCAATACATAAGCATCACATCTAAATTCAACGCTAAGTATAGAGATTTTCAAATCCAAACATATCATGGTCAAATGAGCCGAACCCCCAATTGGATTTGAAACGACCAAGGGATCCTCTACTAAACTGGTGTTCAAGTGCAGTGATTCAACTAATGATGCAGAGATAAACGAATGAGATGCGCTAGAATCGAATAAGGTACGGACAGGATGATCAAACAGAAAAACTAAGCTTTCAACAGAAATTGTTCTACCTCTTTCTTGCAGCGGTGGGGCCGCAATAGCCTGAACTTGCCCCCTTGCCTGCCCTGGTGCCATAAGAGCCTGCACCTGTCCTCCCGAGGTAGACCCTGCCCTCTGCCCCTTCTTTGGACAGTCCTTCACTAAATGTCCCGCATCTCCACAATGAAAACAACCAGTCTTCTTTTTCTTTCTACAATCTTTGCTGAGATGGCCAGGCGTCCCACAATTGAAGCATTTCTTCTTCCCTTTTCTTCTTCCCTTTGCCATTATTGTTTTTACCACCCTTCTTATTTTGCTGTGGGGGTTTCTTCTGATCCCCTTTCTTTTCAACTGCCTTATCCTCATGCATAAGTGCCATTTCTACTAGCTTTTCAAAGGTGGCTCCCATAGGGATGTGGGTCATAGCCAACCCTTGCAACGGTTCATTCAAGCCTCTAACGAACCTCAAAGCTTTCTTCTCTGGCGTGTTCACCAACTCCAAGCCAAACCTTGCTAACTGATTAAATTTATTGACATATTCCTTTACTGATGAGCTCCCTTGCTTTAGTGCCAGGAATTTTTCCATATTTAAGTTCTCCTCTGCCCTTGAAAGAAACTTTGCCTCAAACCTTCGTCTGAAATCCGCCCATGAATCAACTGGACGTTCCCCGTTAGTGACCTCCCACCAAAACGAGGCCTCTCCCTTCATTAACCAAGCAGCTAAACGGACTTTCCTCCCATCTTCCACTTCAAAGATATCCAACAATTCCTCAGTCTCCTTAAGCCAATCTCTGGCCTCCACAAACGTCTCAGTCCCTTGAAAAGTTTTTCCTCCCATAGCCTTGAATTCCTTGCACGTCTTTGCAAAAGTGTCAACACCAGGAGGAGGAGGAGGAATGGGTGCAACTAGGGGTGGAGGAGTATCCGCTGGGCCTGCAGTGGTGGCCCTAGCCTCCAAGTATCTCCTAAACCACCCTGGAATCGTCACACCTTCTGGGAGATTAAGATCTTCAGCCATGCTGAAACGAAAAAGGAAAGATTCAAAATGGAGAATTCGAAAGATAAAGATAAGGATATGGCTATTTGGGATTATGTTTTTCATAAAAACTCTCTTTAAATAACATGTTTTTTTTTTTTTGAAAGCACTTCTTCCAAAAATACTTTAGAAAAAAAAATATTTTTCTAAAATTTTTTTTTTTATCTGTTCTGGTAACCTTATGCTCTGATACCACGTGTAACACCCCACGTCCATTAATGTCACTCACAAAGGGAATGCATTAACTTCCATGGAGGTTTTAAGTGAATATAGAACAGTAAAATTACAACAAGACAGATATAAAATAGTACTTGGAAATTCAAAAACTTTATTTCATTGTAGCAGAAGTCAAAACATGTTTGATTACATCATAACACCATATTCAATGTCAAGTACAATATCTATCTTGATAAAACAAGTACATAATCCCATTACATGAATAGCCATTAAAAAGAAAGATAACAAGCTGGACTTTACTTCAGCAGTCCAAGCTTTCCAGAAGATAAGCGATCCAACTAGACTCCACTAGAACTTGGCCCAACTTGCGGACCTGAAGGGAGAAAAAGGATGGAAAAGAGGGGGTCAGACATAAAGTCTGGTGAATATGATAATTCTACAATACTATTACCAAAATAACTGGACTAAGGCATAAGCTGGAAAACAAGAAAATGTCTATGAAGAGCAGATTAAGGACATAGACAATCGCTAAAGGCAACGTTATAGGCGCTCCTAAATACTAAAGGATAAACACTGTACTGCACCACACCAGTCACCCTAAAGATTCATCCCACTTAGCTTCACTTAGAAACTTTCCCAATGGCTTTACGTACCCCTAGCTGACTACATAGGTGCCGCCTGCCCCTATCTCCACTAGGTGTACCCTACTTCCCATTATTCGATCGGCTCCCTAACTCGTAGATACCCGTGCTGGCCCCACAGTGGGGTGTATCACTCCCCTAAAGTGGCAACCTGATACAACGGACATGCACGGCTTATACCTACACGATGCAACAACGTCTTACCTACCAGCCCGGGTCCACACACGCATATGAAACCCGTTGGACTTGCGTTGCCACCGCTCCCGGTTTTGGCCTCTTATAGTCAAACCCAGTATGTGTGTCCCGTCCTCGACTTGGGTCGAGCCCACAAAGATACGTTTTGGGATACTGGTTGAAATGGGCCCCCACTATTTACCACAAGCATTCCACCTAAGCTTGTCCCCATTAGTCCATCCCACTTAACCCACTTAGTCATGTTCATTTACATGTGTGTTTGGTTAAGTCTAATCGTATTTCAAATGCCTCTAAAGGCAACCACCAGATTCCTCATGCCACCCAAGGCACCTACTTAACCCCCATGTCCCACCTTACATGATTATCTGGTTAAGTATTTCTTAGTTCATTAAGGCCATAACCTCATAAAGACCTCTCACATTAGACTGGCATTTATGGCAGCTGGATTTGCCGGGCGGGTCCGGGCAGTCTTACACCATAAAAGAGTCTAACCTCGTGTCTTTACAACTGTTATGCTTTAGTTTGGGCCTAGGACCTCTCACATTGGGCCGACATTTGTGACTACTGGATTTGCCGGGCGGGTCCGGGCAGGTTTACATCACAAACGGGTCCAACCTCGTGTCCTAAGCATTGATTATTAATAATAATCCACTTTCCCCCAATTTTAATAATTCCCTACTTGAATTATTAATTACTTCCAATTTTTAACAATGTCCATAATTGACTCAATTATGGACATTCATTCATGGTATGCAACATCTTACAAAATTGCACCCAATTTATTAATTCCTAATATTACCCCTACCCCACGTTTGAACGTTTATTCGCAAAATATATGTTAGACTCGAATAGCCTAACTCATAGCATAAAAGAGATTATCATAATAACAACATGTATATGTGACCAAATGAATCATAATAAGGGGTGAAACTTGCATATGTCCAACTTGCATAGATTATACATGTCATGGATCTAAAGGTGTCAACTTGTTCAAAATTCACCTAATATGATCTCAATCAATTTTCATAAACTTACATATGAACATGTGTGAATCAACATCATCTAATTTTTTTACAACATGGTTTTATATGGGTACACCTAACTCAATAGGCAAATTCCCATAATCAAGTTTTATTTAATTATAGTTTCAAGTTTATGGGTACACCTAACCTAATAGGCAAATTCCCATAAACAAGATCCATTTAAATTAAGAAAAAAAAACATAACTTTAAGCATGATCCAACAACATCATGATTTTTCAACATAATATAGCATGATTTATAACATGGCATAGTATGATAGTATAACATAGCTTGACATGATTCTCAACATAGCACGACATAGCATAAGAGAATTTACAACATAGCATGACATAGCATATATAATTTACATCATACGACAACATAATAACATAATAAGAGATCCACAATATATAGAATTTACAATTACAAATCACATCACTTTCTTGTGATCCATTCATAACTGAGTCAAATTAGTTTGTAATAGTCTTGTGAGAATCATCATACTCACCAACAAAAGAAAAGAATTAGAGAAAGAGAGATCTTTTGATTTGATTTGTGTAGATTTAGTTGTAGATGATTAGGCTTCCTCTTCTTAGTTTGTGACGGCTATGCTGAACTCCATGGCAGCAGCATGACGGTAGCTTCTCTAATTTTACAAGTGATTTAGGTCTAGGGTCTACCCACTTATTTATAGATTTTAGAATTCATTTAGGCCATTAGATTTAACCTAGAAATAACCGCATCCGTTCAGACAAGATGGGGTTTATCTTGTTGACTCAGCAATGAGTCAGAAGTGACTCAGCAAACACTCAGCATATTAATAAACTTCTATTCATGTCATAAATATATATATATTTTCTACAATGTACACATTAGATACATCCCCCCCTTTTACACACTTATTATTGTTTTTATATACATATTAGATACATCCCCTCTCTTACACACTTATTAATATTTTTATATTCATATTAGATACATCCCCTCTCTTACACACTTATTAATATTTTTATATTCATATTAGATACATCCCCTCTCTTACACACTTATTAATATTTTTATATTCATATTAGATACATCCCCTCTCTTACATACTTATTAATATTTTTATATTCATATTAGATACATCCCCTCTTCTACACACTTATTATTATTTTAGCAACTTTAGTGTTAATAGAAAATTCGGGGTGTTACATAATATATACGTTCGAATTCAATTCAAAATAAATTTCTCGTCGATATTATTTAAAATAATCTATTTTAAATAATCAAAATTTGCTAAAATCGTCAAAATAAAAAATTTAAACTGGCTCAGATTTTCGGGTTGTTACAATCTCCCCTACTTAAAACTTTTCATCCCCGAAAAGGAACAAAGTCGAAAGTGGTTTGATCATTCCACTCTACGTTCGATCTGGCTTCCATTCTCCAACTCTTCAGTTTCTGAGAATTTTCAAACTTTCAAAAATTTGGCTAACACCCTAAATTTTCGAAAAATTTCGCCATAACCTCCCCTGCACCGGGAGCCACGGGAAAATCCCGAAATTGCCATATAGGCCTTCTGATCTCAAAAAGAAAAAGAAAAAGTCAAGCGGCTAGCCAATAGGCTCATAAAATCATCATCACCCAAACAAAACAGTAAATTATGTAGTAAACATGTACCTATTTGTCGGGCAAACAAATTTTATTCTCTGCTCTAGCATCCTTGCTATGACCTGTTCAATGTAAGTTTATGTATATGCAAGCAAATGCAACCAATTTTCAATACAATTCAATATTTGTTTCAATTAGGCATAAATGGTTCAAAATTATCAAACAAATAAACAACCAACACAAACATCAATCAATTAGTGAATTAACGTTTCAAATTCATAATTTTGATATATATAAAGAAAATCATGTTTTTGATGCCAATTCACAACAATGTATCTAGCTATATAAGTTTTGGTTCTCACACCAGTCTAATGGAAATATATAGAAAATCACACCTTCGAAACACGAACACAAATTCTGATGATGATATATCAATCATCAGAACCATCTCCGGGTGTCTAGAATGTGATTCTATATCTATCCAGTATATTAAAACTTCGAATATACGTTCATGACGCGTATATGCAAAATCTTTATATATTGGATTGTCCAAATTCAATATAAATAAATAATCAAATACGTATAAAGCGATTTAAATTTTAAAACAAAATTGTTTTCATTTGAAAAATATACTCTTCACACTCGTTCTAGGATACTACTGATCCTATCTCTAACGAGTCATTCTAATTGGATATTACTAATCCAATATCTGATGAATTCTTTCGTATGGTTCTAATGTGTCTCGTTCTCGAGCTCTGTAAACCAAAGCTCTGATACCACTGTGAGAACCCGTTACTTCCCCGTGAAGGAAAGAGCGGATACTTTGAGAACAACACACAAATGAACGCAGACGGAAGAACATTTCATTGCTATTACAACAATTCCATCAGATACAAGAATATACAGAGTATAAATGAATAAATTACATTCGATAAATATCAGAGATTTAAATACAGTACTGCAGCGGAAAAATAATACAAAACACAACTGAAAGTAATACACGGATACAGAGCTTTCCGAGCATCGTTCCAGCTGTAAATCAGGATCCTGTGAATATAAATCTGCAAAACCAAAACTACTAGCTGCCCGTGTAGAAAATAAGGGCACCCAGAGTTTAGGTTAAAACAATAAACTCCAGGTCAGTCATGTGACTGGTGTGAGAACTAAAACAGTTATTAATATTGGTTTTAAAGTTAGGTAAATCAAGGGACCACGCCGTATAACACGGAACGGGTTTCCTCCCAAGAATACCAGTGCATAGAACAAACAGCGCAATGCTAAATAAAGAAAAATGAAGCTGTTATAAGACCCAGGTCCCATCACACAATGCAACGCAAGCCGGAGGATAGGGTTTTCCCTTATAACAGCCAAAGCATGCTTGATACGTTTAAAACACATTATTTGATACTTTTATAGGTGTATAGTGTCAAAACAATTTCAATCATAAATATCAATCATAGGCGGCATAGCTACCATCTACTATGTCGTCATACTAGTTCTACAATTAAAACCGCAATATCACGTATTGGAAATTGGATTCCGTCATGAGTCGAGGCAAGGGGCAAGCTCCTCTCCGCTTTCGAGACACTCTAGCAAATGTCTCAGGACTACACACTCTGGGCAATCCTGGATCTTCAGGGCCGGTCCTCACTTACGTTAGAGGATTAATTATGCCTGAACACACGTTTCCCGGTCCTTACAGACCTAAAATCGAGGCGCCTCATCCAACAACCACATAGGTGAAAAGTATATAAATGTCAGGGCTGGTAAGTCACTGACACCACCAAAGCTAGAAAGAAACGTCGTGCTCTCCCTGTAGTCCGTATCCCGTTTTTAACTCATACCGAGGTGTGAGGCTCGCGAATCCACGCTGTACACAAAGCTACGCCACAAAGGTCGTGCTTTGATCATCAACCACAAGACTTTGCTTTTCAACAGAAGCCTTGATCCATGCAACTCAGCGTGCCACACAGGCAATTCATGCCATGCGATTGATATCTATCGATATATAACCTCTAAGCTCGTAGGTCTTAGAGAAGGGCGTTAAGCAAGAGAATAAATTCTCCGCCGCCAAACAGATATATATTTAACAGAAATCAATCAACACAGAATAAAATCCAATGTCAGACACACAATCCATTTACAAGTTCGTTCTGGGTCTGAACGAAACCGGAGGCACTTTCCTCGCATATCCATCCATCTCCAAGTACGTCTGGACGACAACCAACTGATTCCCTCATCTTGGGTGTACAGCCCAATCAAGATCATCAGTAATCACCCAAACGATGTGAAGACTTCCGGTCTTCAACCACCGTCTTCATCTTCGACATATCGTCGAATCGGTTATTCAGAATGGGTATAAACCCGGCCTTTCCGAACAACCCGCGTATATTAAAAACAAATGTTACACAAACACAACATACGCCTCATTCCAATTCCACATTCTTAGGGAAAGGTTCCCATTAATTTTATCTAAGATAAATTCTTTAAAATTTATCCTTTAATCTTCCTTTGGATGTCATTTCAAACCAAATTATGGTTTTCCAAACTAGTCGGGATTAGCGAACCACACCGAAGTAATTATTTATTTTATTTCCCAATCCCAACCTATTCATCCCATGAAGCAAAACTGGTAATACTCCATATCTAACACCACGGTGTTATCGGTAAAATTAATTACCATTTCACGTTCAAATCTAATTAAAGATTTAACTATCGCTTTGGAGCAAAACTGGTAATACTCCATTCTCGCTCATTTCCTAAATTTGATAATTTAGATTATCAATTCACATTTCAATCTAATTGCAGATTCATTAAAAACTCCTTTTACTGGGTTAAAGAACAAATGTCATTTAAAACACAGTTCACGACAAACCTAAATCACATTCTATTTATTTATCGGGTTAAAGAACTAGTGTTATTTAAAACACCGTTCACGATAAACCCACAAATCAATTCTATTTAAAACCCATTTCAAATCCAATCTATTTATTTAAAAATAAATGGGTTTTAATTTTAGTTCAAAACTAGTTCATTTCGATAAAAATCTATTTTTATCTTTTCAAATATGGAGTTTTTCATCCCAATTTTTCCCAAATCATTTCTTATGATTTTACACAAATTATTACTATTTTTAATAATTTTATTAAGGCTCGTACAGTCGATTTCCATCAACGGCCATCGAACTGCACTTACAACGACCTTTTCCTAATTTGATTTGGACGTATCTCCGAATCCAACCGTTAGATTTCAAATTTTCAATATTCGTTAGAAAGCTCTTTTCGATACGAACCCAACGGTTCCGGTTTTAGGAGAATCCGACGGTCGGATCTCCCGTAATGTCCGTTTGAAATAAATGGTCGAAATTCACGAACTGCCGCGGCGCGTTCTATTCAGGCTATTATATTATATATATAGTATATAATATATATTTCGTCGATTACTATTTAAAACGAATTTTATAAATAGCTTTGAATTCGTTTCAAAAACAATTTCAACCTTTATTTCAAATTCAAATCAAAAATGGAATTTTCTATTATAAATCCTTTTTACTTTCATTTCTATTTGATTTCAATTCAAATCGATTTTAATTCGATTCGAATTCATTTTCTTTTCAATTCAATTCAATTCGAATTCGTTTTCTTTTCAATTCAATTCGAATTCGTTTTCTATTCAATTCAAATCAAATTCGTTATATATTCAATTGAAATCAAATTCGTTATATATTCAATTCGAATTCAAATTCGTTATATATTCAATTGAAATCAAATCCGTAATATATTCAATTCGAATTCAATTCGTTTTCCATTCAAATCAAATTCATTTCGTTTTCTATTCAATTCGAATTCGTTATATATTCAATTGAAATCAAATTCGTTATATATTCAATTCGAATTCAATTCGTTTTCCATTCAAATCAAATTCATTTCGTTTTCTATTCAATTCGAATTCGTTATATATTCAATTGAAATCAAATTCGTTATATATTCAATTCGAATTCAATTCATTTTCCATTCAATTCGAATTCGTTTCGTTTTCTATTCAATTCGAATTCGTTATATATTCAATTGAAATCAAATTCGTTATATATTCAATTCGAATTCAATTCATTTTCCATTCAATTCAAATTCAATTCATTTTCTATTCTATTCAAATTCAATTCATTTTCTATTCTATTTAAATTCAATTCATTTTCTATTCTATTCAAATTCAATTCTATTCATTTCAAATTTTAATTCAAAATATTTGATTTCGAAATCACTTTTCAATATTCATTTTAAAATGAATAAAATCGATATAAACATCGTTCACGTCAAAATGGCGTCAATCTAATCAACACGGCTTCATATATTTCTATTTTCAGACATTCTATTTCAAATATTTCCTATTCAAATATTTCTATTTTTAAAATATTTCGTTCAACACATGACTAATCACAACGGATGAGTACTGTCAACACATGAACCTTTATTTTATAATGTTCTTTATTTTCTAAATTGGAATGAGGCCTAATCAATTACCATATAAAGTTAATTATATGGATTTTCATACATCACACGTATATAATAGCATTGAAAAATAATCAACATTAACCAAAGTGCACTACACTGTATAAGCATCAAATATAGATATCTAACGCTTATAACAGCCTGTCAATCAATCGATCGACATATTTAATCAATCAGGATGAGTGAACTTCAAATTTCATCCCAACACCCGTGTGGGGTTTCAAACAATCAAACACAGATTTTAGTTGTGCAGTTGGGCGATGTGTAAAATTTATCGACCCAATCAATGTCCTTCAAATAGGTGTACATAAACAAACCGTCCGGTTTGTAAATGAATATTTTATTTTATTCACTTCACCTTAAAAATTATATTTTTAACGATAAAATATTTTATTTCAACACATGAATTTCTATTCAGTTCAATTATTCAATAAAATGATATTTTTATTTTTCTAAT
This sequence comes from Allium sativum, assembly GCA_030737875.1. Taxonomy (NCBI): domain Eukaryota; kingdom Viridiplantae; phylum Streptophyta; class Magnoliopsida; order Asparagales; family Amaryllidaceae; genus Allium; species Allium sativum. Next base: position 369,784,865 of record CM060920.1, read on the forward strand.
TTATTTTTAGAAAATTTCGGCGGCATAACAGCACGATACTAGAAACGGGACGAGGCCTAGCCTTATCCCCGGTCTAGTGAAGGCCCACGCCATTCACACATCAATCAAATCAATTTCATTTCACCAAACAATCAAATTTCAATCAAATACTCTAACTATTTTTTTTTCAAACAAACAAGTCCATGGTCTGTGGACGATTGTGTCGGGTGCTACTAAGCACCGTCTGCATCCTAGTATATATATATAACTAGAAAAGAAATTGAAGAGTGAGAAATTCTCACCGATAGCTATCCAATACCACGACTCTTCATTTGTAGAAACCTTCGTCGTTCTCGCCTTTTTATCTCCTTTGTTGCCCGTATTCTCTACATATGTAAAAATCGAATTTTTACTTAGCTATTCAATATATAAAAATCGAATTTTTACTTCGCTATTCAATATATAAAAATCGAATTTTTACTTCGCTATTCAATATATAAAAATCGAATTTTTACTTCGCTATTCAATATATAAAATTTGAATTTTTACTATGCTATTCAATATATAAAAATCAAATTTTTACTTTGCTATTCAATATATAAAAATCGAATTTTTACTTTGCTATTCAATATATATAAAAATCGAATTTTTACTATGCTATTCAATATATAAAAATCGAATTTTTACTTCGCTATTCAATATATAAAAATCGAATTTTTTCTTCGCTATTCAATATATAAAAATCGAATTTTTACTATGCTATTATATAGATAAAAATTATATTTTTATCACGCTATTTTTCATATAAAGATTTCGCCTTTTCAAATATATCATTATAAAAATCACATTTTTATTTTGCTACACATATAAAGATGCTATTTTTAATATTTCTATCATGTAAAAATTATATTTTTACTTCTCTACATAAACAAAAATCATATTTTTACATCTTCTATATAGTAAAGATTATATTTTTAATACTTTAAAAATATAAAAATCATATTTTTAATACTTTAAAAATATAAAAATCATATTTTTATTACTTTCAAAACATAATTATTGTATTTTGATTCTTCTTATAACCTAAAAATTATATTTTTATTTTATGCCTAAACATAAAAATCATTTCTTCTGTAAATTAAAAATCTAAATACTACAAATCAGTTTTTAAACTGATTAACCTAAGCTAAACATTTAAAATGAATTAAAACAAAAATAAACAAATAAATGAAATTTAAAAAACTTACAGTGAATGTTTGGGGGGGGGGGGGCTGTCGCGTTCGTCAGTGGATGAGGAGGGGGGTGTATCGGCGCGAGGTAGGAAGGGGGGGCTGTCTGAGCGGCGGCGCGATTCATCGGGGGGGGGGGGGGGGGGGGGGCTCTTGCGCGGTGGCGTGATCCATCAGGGGGGGTATCGATCTGACGGGGGGGGGGGGGGTCTTCGCACGGCGGTCGGCGCCGCTGGGGGGGGGGGGGTGGCGGCTGCGCGATTTCTTCTTCTTTTTTTTATTTTTTTTTATTTTTGATTCTGTGAAGATAAATGAGGGGGGGCAGAGAGGATGTAGGAGAGAAAGGGGGTTTTTAATTTTTAATTTATTTAATTATTTTATTTTCACCAAAAAGCAACTTTTATTTTCGACCTCAAAACGAGGCCCACCGCCTGTCGTCCATAGCGTTTTACCCCCATTCCGAACACAATGGGATATGTATCGCAAGCTGATTTGATCGTTACAATCAGTTTCCGTTGAATTTACATTTAAATCTATATATTCTATTTTAAACAAACATTTCAATTTACCAGGGTCACATACGAAATCTATAAATTGCAGAAAAATATTTTCTAGCTTCGTATTGACGATACGGTCCTAACAAAACAAGTTTCGTCGAATTCTGAGACCGTTGGAAAAATGGCCATTTTCCAGTCGATTAAAATCAACTGAAACTGGTCAAACGCGTTTTCCTTTTCCACGCTCACATATTGATTCGAAAAATTATGAAATTTGGAATCTAGTAATAATTTGACATCACGGATCCAACAAAAGTGGTTTCGTCGAAATCCGAGGTCGTTTGCAAAATTCCTATTTTTAAGGGCCTGAATTCCATAGCGACTATTCAGAATTTTCAACTGGACATATCTTTTGATTCCCGCTATGAAATTTTGATTTTCCGGATTCGTTGGAAAGATATCCTCAATTAGATCCTATTATTTTTGGTTTCACTAAAATCCGGATTGTTTTGCACCCGGTACATTCAATTGAAGTTTGAAATCGAATTATCGAACTACCGCGCCATTTTCAATTCTATTTATATAATTATATATAAATATTTATATTCTAACGACGAAGGATATAATATATACGTTCGAATTCAATTCAAAATAAATTTCTCGTCGATATTATTTAAAATAATCTATTTTAAATAATCAAAATTCGCTAAAATCGTCAAAATAAAAATTTTAAACTGGCTCAGATTTTCGGGTTGTTACATTTAGAGTCCGTATGTGGCCCCGGTAAATTGAAATGCGCGTTCAAATTCAATATATAGATATATATTTTGATTTTGACGAAAACTGATCAAAACAGTCGAATCAACCTGCGATACATATCCCATTGTGTTCGGAATGGGGGTAATTAGCTATGGACGACAGGCGGTGGGTCTTGTTTCGAGGTCAAAATAAAAGGGTACCTTTTTGAAATAATTAAACAATTAAATAATATATAAAATAAACACCTCACCCTCTCTATACTCTCAGCCCCCCCCCCCCCCCGCATTCGAAATCAATTCATTCGAGAAAAATAAAATAAAATAAATAGAAGGAGGACGGAGGCGGAAGAACCGCCATCGCCCCCCCCCCCCAAGCGGCGCCGCCCACTGCCGGGCTTCCCCCCTTCTGAGCACCGCCCTCCTCTTCTCCTCCTCCCCCTCTTCTGAATCGGAGCGCGAGCCCACCCTTTCCCCACCAAAACCGACACCGCCTGCCCCCCTGACCCACCTCCGGCGCCGCCGAATCGGAGAAGACCCCCCCCCTCAACCACTGACGAGCCACCCACCACCTCCTCAGCGACGCAGCGCACCCTCTCCTCCCCTTTCAGTGAAGGGCAGGCCTTTCCCCCTTTTCTTTTGCAAACAAAATCTGAAAAGCAAAGGTGAGTTTTTATGTATGTTTAATTAATTTTTAACACGATAAGTTTAGTTTTTAATAGGCTAAAGCTGAGATCTTTATCATATCAAAGTTGAGGTTTTTATTAGATAAAGTTTATATTTTTATGTAGATAAAGATAATATTTTTATACGTGTAAAATTATATCTTTATATGAGAAAAGGTTTGATTTTTATATAATCAAAGTTAGATTTTTATGAACAAAAGGATTCGATTTTTATATTTGATAAAGATATGATTTTTATAAAGTAGTAGTGAATATAAAAATATAATTTTTATGAAGTAATAGTGAATGAAGATTGGATTTTTTTCTATATGTGTAGTGAATTAAAAATATGATTTTTATATTAAAAATATGATTTTTATATGTGTAGCAAAGTAATAATATGATCTTTTTAATATAAACATCAACATGAAAATATTATTTTTATGTATGAAGTAACAGTATAAAAAATGTGATTTTTATAGCGATGATATAAAAATTCGATCTTTATATTAGAAATAGAATTTTTATCTATATAGTAGCAGCGTAAAAATAGAATTTTTATCTATATAGTAGCGGTGTAAAAATAGAATTTTTATCTATATAGTAGCGGTGTAAAAATAGAATTTTTATCTATAAAGTAGCGGTATAAAAATAAAATTTTTATCTATATAGTAGCGATATAAAAATAGAATTTTTATCTATATAGTAACAATACAAAAATGTGATTTTTATATATGTAGTGGCTACGGACAACGAAATTGACAAAAGGCGAGCACGACGAAGATTTCTACATATGAAGAGTCGTGGCGTTTGGTTTAGCTAGTCGGTGAGAACTTCTCACTTTAAATTTTCTTTTCTAGTTAAAATATACACTAGGATGCAGACGGTGCTTAGCAGCACCCGACACCCGTCGTCCACAGACCATGGATGGCTTGTATGTTTGATTGTTTGTTGTGGTGAAAATTGATTGTGTGATGTGAAATGAAATAAAATATTTATATAGTTAAAAATATTTTATCGTTAAAAATATATTTTTTAACGGGTATGTGAACAAATAAATATTTATAAACAAATCGAACGATTTGTTTATATACACTGATTTGACTGATATTGATTGGGACGATAAATTTTAAACATCGCTCAACTGCACTAATAAAAATCTGTGTTTGTTGATTTGAAACCCCACACGGGTGTTGGGATGATATTTGAAGTTCACTAATCCAGATTGATTAGTTGTGTGTCAATCGATAGGTTGACAGGCAGTTGTGTAGTGCACTTTGGATGATGGTTGATTATTTATCGTTGCTATTATATACATGTGTTATATGGAATCCATATAATTAACATTATATTGTAATTGATTGGGCCTCATTCGAATTAGGAAAATAAAGAATATTATAATATATATAGTCATGTGTTGACGACGCTCATGTATTGAGAATATTCATGTGTTGAAATTATTCATGTGTTGAGTAAAATATTTTAAACAATAAAATTTACATCTTTATCATAATTTTATAAAATATATTAAATAACAAAAATAGTCATGTGTTGACGACGCTCATGTGTTGAGAATATTCATGTGTTGAAAGAAATATAGATTCATGTGTTGAATAGGATAAATATTCATTTGTTGAATAGAATAACGAAGTTATTGAAATATATAAAGCCGTGTTGATTAGATTTGCGTCATTTTGACGCGAACGATATTTATATCGATTTTATTCGAATACCGAAAAGGAAGTGATTTCAAAATATAATATTTTGAAAATATTATCATTTATATATATTGATGATATGGAATATTCAATTTTGATTTAAAATTGAATATGAAGTTGGAATTGTTTTGAAAACGTATTTAAAACGAATTATAAAATACGTTTTGAATTGAAATCGACGAAATATATATATTAAATGGCCGGAATAGAACGTGCCGCGCCGCGGTAGTTCGCGAATTTCGACCATTGACTTCGAATTGACGTTGCGGGAGATCCGACCGTCGGATTCTCCTGAAACCGGAACCGTTGGGTTCGTATCGAAAAGAGCTTTCCAATAAATATTAGAAATTTGAAATCTATAGGTTGGATTTGGAATTATGTCCAAATCAAATTTGGAAAAGGTCGTTGTAAGTGCAGTTCAATGGCCGTTTATGGAAATCGACTGTACGGGCCTTGATAAAATTATTAAAAATATCTATAATTTATGTAAAATCATAATATATGAATTGGAAAGAAATGGGGTGAAAAATTCCCTATTTGAAAGGATAAAAATATATTTTTATCGAAATGAACTAGTTTTGTACTAGATTTGAAATGGTTTTAAAAATAATCAGAATTTCCAATATACGTATTGGAACGGATTTGAATCGAAATTATCTTCGGAATATTTCGATGTCGGATTTTGTGATTATACAGATATGGTTGTGGAAATTTGGAGATATATTTATATCGTTATTTCCAATACGTATTTGTTGGTTGCAGAACTTGATATTGAATATAAGCTGATATATTTTCTATTCAGAGCCTTGTATTTAATATCAAATGGGATTTTGGGTTCATCGTGAATGGTGTCTTAAATAACACCTGTTCTTTAACCCGATTAACAATGGAATGTGATTTTGGGTTTATCGTGAATCGTGTTTTAGATGACATCGGTTCTTTAACCCAGTTAAAGACAGGATATTGATTTGTGGGAAGATTAAAACTAAGTGGAGTTTTAATGAATCTGTAATTAAATTGAAATGTGAATTGATAATTTAAATTATCAAGTTTCGAAAGTGATCGAAAATAGGGTATCACCAGTTTTTCTCCAAGGCGATAGTTAAATCTTTTATTAGATTTGAACGTGAAATGGTAATTAATTTTACCGATAACACCGTGGTGTTAGATATGGAGTATTACCAGTTTTGCTCCATGGGATGAATAGGTTGGGATTGGGAAATAAAATAAATAATTACTTCGGTGTGGTTCGCTAATCCCGACTAGTTTGGAAAACAATAATATGGTTTGAAATGATATCCAAAGGGAGATTAAAGAATAAATTTAGAAGAATTTATCTTTGATAAAATTAATGGGAACCTTTCCCTAAGAATGTGAATATCAGAATAAAAGAATAATCTGAATTGGAATGAGGCGTATGTTGTGTTTGTGTAACATTTGTTTATTATATACGTGGCTTATTCGGAAAGGTCGGGTTTATACCCATTCTGAATAACCGATTCGACGATAAGTCGAAGATGAAGACGGTGGTTGAAGACCGGAAGTTTTCACCTCGTTTGGGTGACTACTGATGATCTTGATTGGGCTGTACACCAAAGATGAGAGAATCAGTTGGTGATCGTCCAGACGTACTGGAGATCGATGGATGTGCGAGGAAAGTGTCTCCGGTTTCGTTCAGACCCAGAACGAACTTGTAAATGGACTATGTGTCTGACACTGGATTTTATTCTGTGTTGATTGATCTCTATTAAATATACATCTGTTTGGTGGCGGAGAATTTATTCTCTTGCTTAACACCCTTCTCTGAGACGTACGAGCTCAAAGGTTGTATATTGATGGACATTAGTCACATGGAGTGAATTGCCTGTGTGGCATGCCTAAGTGGCAAATGATCAAGGCTTCTATTGAAAAGCAAAGTCTTGTGGTTGATGATCAAAGCACGGCCTGTGTGGCATAGCTTTGCGTATAGCATTAATTCGCGAGCCTCACACCTCGGTATGAGTCAAAAACGGGATAGTGACTGCAGGGAGAGCACGATGTTACTTTCTAGCTAGTGGTGGTGTCAGCGCTTAAACTGGCTGACATTTATATACTCTTCACCTGTGTGGTTGTTGGAATGCGAGGGGCCTCGGATATAGGTCTGTTAGGACCGGGAAACGTGTGCTTAGGAATAACTAATCCTCAAAAGTAAGAGAAGACCGGCCCTGAAGATCCTCTCCAAGGATCGATGTGTCTTGCCCTGAGACATTTGCTAGACTGTCTCGAATCGGAGAGGAGCTTGCCCCTTGCCTCAAATCATGACGGAAATCCGATTTCCAATACGTGACTTTTGGTTTTATTTGTAGAACCTAGTATGGCGATATAGTGGTATGGGTCATTTATGCCGCCTATGATTGATATTTATGATTGAAATTGTTTTGACACTATACACTTATAATAGTATCAAGTGATTTGTTTTTAAACGTATCAAGCACTATTTGGCTATTATAAGGTAAAAACCCTATCCTTCGGTCTGTGTTGCATTGTGTGATGGGACCTGGGACTTATAATAGCTTCATTTTTCGAAAAAGCATTGCGCTGTTTATTTCTATGCACTGGTATTCTTGGGCGGAAACCCGTTCCGTGTTATACGGCGTGGTCCCTTGAATTACTCTCTTTTAAAGTAAAGTTTTAAATAACTGTTTTAGTTCTCACACCAGTCACATGACTAACCTGGAGTTTATTGTTTTAACCTAAACTCTGGGTGCCCCTATTTTCGACACGGACAACTAGTAGTTTTGGTTTTGCAGATTTATATTCATAGGATCCTGATTTACAGCTGGAACGATGCTCGGAAAGCTCTGTATCCGTGTATTACTTTCAGTTGTGTTTTGTATTGTTTTTCCGCTGCTATGTAATTTATTGTAATCTCTGATATTTCTCTGATGTATAATATTCATTTATACTCTGTATATTCTTGTATTCTGATGGAATTGTTGTAATAAACAATGAAATGTTCTTCTGTTTGCGTTCTGATTCGTCTTGTCCTCATAGTAATTTGTTCTTTCTCTTCTCTTCGGAGACTGAGGAAGTTCGGGTCGCTTCACTCCTCCTCCCCCAACTCGCGTTGATACTTTTTCGAAGATATGCAAAGATTTTTGGGCAATGGGCAGGAAACCTTTTCACGAATCAGAGACGTTTGTTGAAGCTCGAAATTGGCTTAAGGAGGTAGAAGACCTATTTGGTATTTTCGAGGTAGAAGATGGAAGAAAGGTCCAATTGGCTGCTTGGTTAATGAAGGATGAAGCCTCGTTTTGGTGGTAGGTCACGAATGGTGAGCATCCAGTGATGACATGGGTGGATTTCAGGCGTAGGTTCGAGATGAAATTTCTCTCACGAGCAGAAGAGAATTTATATATGGAGAGGTTCTTAGCATTAAAGCAAGGAAATTTGTCAGTAAAGGAGTACGTCAACAAGTTCAATCAGTTGGCGAGACTTAGAATTGGTAAACACACCTGAGAAGAAGGCCCTAAGGTTCGTTAAAGGTTTGAATGAGCCGCTACATGGGTTGGCTATGACCCACATTCCGATGGGAGCTACCTTTGAGAAACTGGTTGACATGGCGCTTATGCATGAAGAGGAGAAAGGTGCTAATGCTAATTAGGCACCGGAGAAGCAAGGGGACCAAAAGAAACCACAACAACAAAACAAGAAAGGCGGGAAGAACAACAATAGCAAAGGAAAGAAAAAGTGCTTTAATTGTGGAACACCAGGCCATCTGAGCAAGGACTGTAGGAAGAAGAAGAAGACTGGTTGTTTCCACTGTGGAGAGGAAGGACATCTAGTTAAAGACTGTCCAAGGAAACAGGGGCAAAGAACAGGGTCCACTTCTGGAGGGCAGATTCAGGCTCTCATGGCACCAGGGCAGGCAAGAGGGCAGATTCAGCACATGGCACCAGGACAGGAGAGAGGTAGAAACATTTCCGTTGAAAGTTTAGTTTTTCTGTTTGATCATCCTGTTCGTACTTTGTTTGACTCTGCCGCTTCACACTCGTTTGTATCTGCTTCGTTAGTTGAAACACTGCACCTAAATACTAGTCTAGTTACAGATCCAATAGTAGTCTCAAATCCTATTGGTGGTTCGACTCATCTTTCAATGATTTGTCGGGATTTGAGAGTGTCTATCTTGGGTGTTGGGTTTGAATGCAACACCTTCGTTCTTGGCTTCATGGGCTACGGCTTGATTCTAGGCATGGATTGGCTAGCTAGATACGGTGCCATCCTAGATTGTGAAAGAAGGGTAGTTAGACTGTTGAATCGTTGTGGAAAGACCCTCGATATTTCTTGTGACCCTAGAGGTCCGGTAATGCTTAGCTACCTAGAATCCCTTGACGCATCCAATGATGATTTGGAATCTGTTCGTGTGGTCCGTGAATATAGTGACGTCTTCGATGAGGTTCGAGGTTTACCCCCGAGGCACGAGATAGACTTTCGAATATACCTAGTAGATAATGCAAAGCCAGTTGCATTACCAATGCGCCACATGGCTCCGAGAGAAAGAAGAGAACTCAGTAAGCAAGTGAAAGAATTGCTTGAGAAGGGGTTCATAAGAAGAAGTATTTCGAAGTGGGGTGCTCAAGTCGTTTTTGCTACGAAATCTGATGGTTCACTTAGATTGTGCGTGGACTATAGAGAGCTGAATAAGCTAACAAAGAAGAACAGACACCCATTACCGAGGATAGATGATTTATTCGATCAGTTGGTGGGTGCTTCGGTTTTCTCGCAACTGGATTTGGCCATAGGGTTTCATCAGCTAAGGGTGGCTGAAGATAGCATCGATAAGACTGCATTTAGAACTCCAGACGGTTTCTTCGAGTGGCTCGTCATGCTTTTTGGTTTGACGAATGCACCCGCATACTTTGTTGGCTTAATGAGTAGGGTGTTTAGGGAGTTTCTAAACAAGTTTGTGGTAGTCTTTGTGGAGGATATCCTGATTTTCTCTAAAAATGAAGAAGAGCATGCCCTACATCTTAGGGAAGTCTTAGAGACCCTACAGGCGTATAAACTTAAAGCTAAGTTCTCCAAGAGCCATTTTTGGAGAAAAGAAGTGAGGTTCTTAGGACACGTGGTCTCCAAGGAAGGGATAACTGTGGATCCCGCAAAGGTGGTGGCAATCCAAGATTGGAAAATTCCTAAGAACGTAACAGAAGTAAGAAGCTTTTTAGGGCTGGCTGGTTACTATAGGAAGTTCATTAAGGACTTCGCGAAGATATTAGCCCCGCTTACTCGGTTAACGAAGAAGAACTTGACTTTTGCTTGGGACGTTGACTGTGACGATGCTTTCCAACGTCTGAAGAGGGCTTTGACGACAGCTCTAGTTTTAGTTTTGCCAGATGGGAGTAAGCCATTCATAGTATATACCGATGCTTGCGGGATAGGGCTTGGCACAGTTTTAATGCAAGAGGGAAGGGTGATATGCTATGCTGGAAGGCAGTTGAAACCCCACGAGAAAAATTACCCTACCCACGACTTAGAGTTGGCTGCCATAGTTTTTGCTCTTAAGTCATGGCGTCATTATTTGCTTGGTGAAAGGTTTGAGTTGTATACAGACCATAAGTCGCTAAAGTACTTATTCTTTTAGAAAGACCTAAACTTGAAGCAACAGAGGTGGATGGAGTTTTTGGCATCCTACGATTTTGAGATCGCATATACCCCTGAGAAGGGTAACGTTGTAGCTGACGCCTTAAGTAGAAAGAAATTGACTTTAAGTCCTTTGTTTGTAGAGCGGCAGAGTTTGGAGTATATATCTACCTTTGACTTCATACCCTCTGTCGATTATGTACCCGGATTGTTGGCATCATTAGAGGTGCAACCTACACTTTTGCGTCGAGTTGAAGAGGCACAACGAGATGACCCACGGTTGGTTGAGATAGTAGGCAAGCTTATAAGAGGGGAGTCTTCGAGTCATCTTAATAGATATGCTATAGATGAGAGAGGCTGGCTGCGTAGAGATGGGAGACTTTGTGTACCACATGACGAGAGTTTGAAGAAGGCAATTCTTGAAGACTCACATCGCTCTAAGATGACCCGGCGGTGATAAGATGTATAGGGATTTGAAGCGAATTTTCTTTTGGGCCGGAATGAAGAAGGACGTGGCTGAGTTCGTTTCTAGATGCCTAATGTGCCAGCAAGTCAAGGCGGAGCAAAAGAAGCCCGGAGGTTTGCTCCACCCCTTAGAGATTCCGCTGTGGAAATGTGAAAGTGTTTCCATGGATTTTGTAGATGGGTTACCAAGATCAAGGAAGGGTAATACGGGGATTTGGGTAATTGTAGACAGACTCACCAAAAGTGCCCATTTTATTCCCGTTAAAAGTAGAAGGACCGCCGCATGATTAGCATCTGTTTACCTTTGAGAGATAGTTCAACGGCATGGCATACCCTCTAGCATTGTGAGCGATAGAGATCCCATTTTCACAAGCGAATTTTGGAAAAGCTTACAAGAGGCAGTAGGAACACAATTATGATTAAGTACCGCTTACCACCCTCAGATGGACGGCCAGACCGAGAGAGTAAATCGGATTCTAGAAGACCTTCTGAGGCTATGCATCCTAAACTTTGGAGGAACATGGGAAGAACATCTTCCATTAGTGGAGTTCGCCTATAATAATAGTTTTCAGGCTAGCATTGGCATGGCACCTTTTGAGGCTCTTTATGGACGACCATGTCGATCACCTACTTGTTGGTGGGAATCCACGGACAAGGTTTTGCTTGGACCCGACATGATTGGGGAGACTTCAGAGAAGATAGATTTGATTCGACGACGAATGAAGACGGCGCAGGACCAACAGAAGTCATATGCTGATAAGAGACGAACTGATCTTGAGTTCAATGTTGGGGACATGGTTTTTATTAAGGTGTCACCATTGAGAAACGTAGTCCGTTTTGGATCAGTAGGGAAGTTGGCACCGAGGTTCGTAGGACCCTTTCCAATTACAGAGAGGATTGGGCAGATGGCGTATAGAGTAAAATTACCAGAGAAGCTCAGTGGTGTTCATGACATGTTTCACATTTCGCATTTGCGTAAGTGTTTACACGATATGGCGGAAGTGGTGGAGCCGAGCACGCTCGAAGAAGTGGAAGTAGAGCGCCATGCCACGGTTAGACGAGCTCCAACACGCATTCTCGGATCGGAGGTCAAAAAGCTACGCAACAAAGAGGTCAAGTTGGTCAAAGTGCAATGGGGAGATGATCAAAGAGATGCGACTTGGGAGACGGAAGACAAGATGCGTACGCTGTACCCTTTCCTTTTTGAGGGTATGTTTTATTTTCTCCTTTTTCTACCGCTTTGTTGATACTTTTACTATCTTTTAGTATTATCTTTGCGATGACATCTTCGATCTTTAGTTTGGAAGAACCCTATGGTTGCAAACATGTGTTTGAGACATGTTATGTTTGGTGGATGCAAATGGATGCAAGTGGTTGCTAGTGGTTGCTCGTGGATGCATGTACACACACATTAGGCACTAGATCGGCTCAATCACCTTCATGTTGCATATAAATGTGTGTGCATATTTAAATTAATGGATGTAAAATGGTTGTGTTATCATATGGATGCTGCATTTTGATGAATGGTTGTGCACACATGTAGAAATAATATGTATTGATAGGATTCTTTCGCATACATAATGGACGCATGGCACTATCATGATTTGCATTAAGGAGGTCAACTAAATTAGTAGACCGCCTGATTTTGCATTAGACAAGGAACATATACACACACTTTTTGCATATGTTCATACAGCATTAGAAATCTTATAAGGACAATGGATGCCTATGTTTGATGGTTGAGTAGATGGGTGATTGGATTTTAGGATATGAATTCTCCTTAGCTTGGAGATTTCGGGGGTGAAATCCTTTAAGGAGGGGAGAATGTAACACCCCGTGATTTTAGATATTAAAATTAAAGAATACTTAATTTCAAATGTGAGAAGTAAGGGAAACGGGTTGCGCCATTGCGTTCTTCTCGGAATTCTTCTTGAAATAGAGTCCGAGTTTGTGTGAATTGGACTTCGTATGAAGAAGTTATGGCCTTCAGAAGGTTCAAAATTTAAATAAATTAAAAACAGCTTGAATCAGAAATTCAAAATTCAAATTGGAAATGCAGAAGCGGGATGGGCGGGAAAATTCTTGCCCAAAGGCCAGGTCGACCAGGGGGTCGACCTACCCATACAGGTCGACCACGGGGTCGATCTGCCCCCCCCCCCTCGGCTAGATCTGAAAGATGACGCTGTTTTGACTTAGTGCTGAGTCATTAGGGCTGAGGTGTTATTCTATCTTGACTGGATGGTCTTGATTGATTCTAGGTTAATCTGACGACTCTTAATTAATTAAAATTCTATATAAGCAACCTAACTCTCAACCTAAAATCATACTAATTCATACCAAGAGCCGTCATGCCGTCAATGGAGAACCTAGAGTAGCCGCCGTTCTCTTTCAACTCAAAACAAGATAGAAGCAAGAATCAAAATCAAATCAAATCTAATCCAAATAACAATCAGTCTACATCAAAGGCGAGCAATTCAGTTTCAGAATACAGATCCCAGAAAAACAAGACTATTCTTTTGTTGTGAGTATAATTTCTTTCACAAAATAATTAATTAATTTAATTGTGATAAGTTATAACTGGGATTATGAGAATATGACTTTGAATCATGTGATGTTTTGTTGTTGTGGATCTATATCATATGTTCAATTGTACATGTTTAACTTGATTCATCTTATGCAAGTTTGTGATGTTAAATCATATGCTAGTTTATGAATTTTATGCAAGTTTGGGATGTTAAATCATATGCTAGTTTATGAATTTTATGTAAGTTTGGGATGTTAAAACATATGTGAATCTTATGCAAGTCTATAGGTGGATTATACACAAGTTCATATGTGAATCATGTAGATACATATGCAAGTTCACACCTTTATGTTTAGATCCATATGCAAGTCCACATCTTTATGTTTAGATCTATATTTAGATCCATGGCAGTACATAGTTATGAAAAATTTATGTTTTATATGCCCATTGCCTATGCTAGTTTACATGTGAATCATATGCCAGTTTGAATGAAATTCATATGCAAGTTATAGGAAAACCATATCCATATATGCAAGTTCACATCTTTATGTTTAGATCTATATTTAGATCCACGATAGTTTATGCAAATTTGTGTATTGCCTATGCAAGTTATTGGCTATGTAAACTTATGTCATGATTCTTAGATCTATTTTATGTGTTATGCAAGTTGTGATGTTGCTTTTCTTTTTATAAGTTAGACTATTGCGAGTCTAACATATGTCATATCAAAACGTACGAATAGCGTTGGGACAATGGGAAAATATTGAATATACATAATTGTGAATTGGCATAAAATGGCCTTAAAAGGCATATAATTAATTTGAGACATTAATTGATATAAATTATATACCTGAAATTATGGACATAGTTTAGGGGACAATTATAGACATAAATAAATTTGGAATTTATTGACAAATTTGGATAGGGATATTAATCCAATATGGGGTTAAATAATTATGTGATAATTAACCGCCTAAGACACGAGGTTAGACTCGTTTGTGGTATAAGACTGCCCGGACCCGCCCGGCAAATCCAGCAACCACAAACGGTAGTCTTATGTGAGAGGTCAAGGGCACAAATTAAATGCGTAACAATTGTAAAGACGCGAGGCTAGGCTCGTTTGCGGTATAAGACTGCCCGGACCCTCCCGGCAAATCCAGCAACCGCAAACGATAGTCTAATGTGGGAGGTCTTTACAAGGTTACGGTTCTAATGAATTAAGTAACACTTAACCAGATAAACATGTGGTGGGGCATGGGGGTTAAGTGGGTGGCCTTGGGTGGCATGTGAAATACGATTAGAAACACTTAACCAAGTTGAAACATGTAAGAAGACATGAATAATAATGGGGTTAAGTGGGAAACCTTAGTGGGGACCAAGCATAGGTGGAAAGCTTGTGTCAGGCATGGGGGGCCTTTTTCAAACCAGTAACCCATTAAGTATCTTTGTGAGCTCGACCCAAGTCGAGGACGGGACACGCTTACTGGGTTTGATTGTAAGATGTCAAAACGGGTTAGCGGTGGCAACGCAAGTCCAACGGGGTCATGTGCGTGCGTGGGCCCGGGCTGGTAGGTAAGACGTTGTTACATCGTGTAGATATAAGCCGTGCATCTTTAGTGGTATCGGGTTGCCACTCTGGGGAGTGATACACCCCACTGTGGGACCAGCACGGGTATTTACGAGTTAGGGAACCGAACGCATGGGGGTAGTGGGTACAACTAGTGGAGATAGGGGCAGACGACACCTATGAAGGCAGCTAGGGGTACACGAAACTACCATTATCATTATTATGTTCTGTAGGCGGCATCAACTTTTAGGGTGACTAGTAGCGGTGCAGTATAGTAATTATCCTATAGTGATTAGGAACGAGATTAACGCCAGAATGTTCCTTTTGTTTGCTTTGTCATGCCCACTTGTTTCACGGTCATACCTTGTTTTACCAGTTTATGTCTTATCCTAGTTACTTTAATAATTATATTGTTAAAATTATTATACTCGCTAGACTTTATGTCTGACCCCCTTGTTTTCGCCTCTTTTCTTCCTTTTCCCCCTATGTTCTCAGGGTGGGACTAGTACTAGTGGAGCTTGATCTTGGATCTCTTTCTCTCTCTTTTGGAAGTGCTTGGATTGCTGAAAGTAAAGTTCAGCTCATCTCTTTTATGGCTACTTGTGTTTGGGTTTATGCTTTTTACTTTATGTACTCAGAAAAAAATTTGTCAAGATGGATATCAAGTGTACTTGGTTTTACTGTTGGTTTATGAAGTTGTTGTAATCAAACTATTTCTCCGCTGCAATAGAAGTTGTTTTAAAATTTTCAAGTACCAATATATGTATCTATCTTGTTATATTCTGTTCTATACACTAATAATGCTCCACGGAAGTTAATGCATTCTCTTTGTGAGTGACATTTATGGACGTGGGGTGTTACAATTCAGGACTGAAACAACTCCCAATTTAAAATAAAATAAAATAAATATTTGAAAATAATACATTTGTTATAAACTAACTTAAATACATATAAACTAACTTTAAACTAGAAAGGGTTAAAATAATTACTTAACATATATTAAATTTTAAAGAAATATACAAACAGAATATTTTTAAACATATATATATATATATATCTTTTAAATCAATTAAATTTTATTTAAATATTTTTGAAATTAACATACCATGGTTTGAATAGTTGAAATCCATATAAATATACAAAATACTCTAATTGGGATTGTTTACTTTCCATGCCGATGATTTGAATTTATATTCATATTTGAAGAGCATAACTATTTCTGATAATTTTTGAGTTAATTCGATGACGTACATCTTATTTTCTGTCGTTCGGTTAGATTCGCATTAACTTCCGAAATTAAACTAAGCCTTACTCAGGTAACAATGTTAATGCCATATCAGTCAAGTTAAATCCAAGGATTTATATTAGATATACGATCTGTTAAAGATCAAAACTTCTTATATTCAATATATGTATCCGTATTAAACTGATACTATAAGAAGAATTACAATATTTCCACCATTTAATTCCTTATATAGTATTAGTTATCATCTACAGAACTTATATTAAATATCCGAAGATCACATTCATCCAATCCAATTTTAAACAAATTTTAAATTGGAAAAATCTATTATTATATTTACCGTTTCACAATATTCGAGATTCACTTTCAATTTGCTCTTTTACCAGCCTGGACAAGTGAACATAGTCCAAGTAAGTTCAGCGCAATGGTTGCTGCATCCGTTGCCTTAGTTACACACCCCGTTTACTGATCCCGAACTAGTAACGGAACGAACCTATTTATGACCCAAAACTTAAGTCACATTCCTTATTTAACTTTGAATTCAAAATATTACTCAAAACAATTTATAATATATTATTATAAACATTTATCTAAACTTATACCGAATTTCATGTCCCAATAATTCGGGTTTAAAATATTTATCTAAACTATATTACATTTTCATAACCAAATAATTCAGGTATAAATATATCGTTTTGAATAGTTATATATTATTCTTTCAAATTGTTCCTTTACACCCTTACCTGGTTTCAAACCCAAGTAATTCAAATTCAAAGACTATCAAAGTAAAATTTAAAGTATATCGTTATCTAAAATTTATTATATTAAAATACAATTTCAAAGTAACTTCTAAATAATTTAACACTACATCAATTCTATAATTTGGGACATCATTTAGGTTTAAATGTACATCATACACAATACTTAACTAACAAATGATTATCGTTAACTTAATGTTTAATTTACAAACTTCAGTTCCCAAAATATTATATCATTATCATTGAATTAAATGAAGTATCACTCAATTTGCTACGTAACTTACAATATCAAACATCCTTAACATAATTAAGTTAATAACCTTTAAGATAACAAAATATTATTTAATATATTTTTTTATATAAATATCATCATACAGTGTCCTTAACATAACTTAGTTAATAAACCATTTAAATATCACAGTATTATTAAATCAGTACTATCGAATTTGTAAATATCATTTTATAAATGTTAAGTAAAGTAAAATAAAATAAATTACTCAAACAATCAAATATTATTTCATTAACAAAATATTATTGAATCAAAAAAATATCAATAATATCATTCAATCGAGATATTACTAAATCAACATTATTAAGTTAATAAAATATTATATTATAATGTCAATTAACAACTAGATTATTCCCTAATTAAACTAAGGGAATTCCTTAATTTTCCACCGAAAATCCACATAAGATAGAAATGAGCACATGATTTCTGAATACGCGTCACAACCTTAACGCGTATCGAGATACAGTTTACATCGACAACCAATATTTGTTCACAACATCACATCCAATACGATATCCATGATTTCAATATTATCGACCAATTTCCCAAATGCTGTTACTATAACATTCATGCAGTCAATTATCAACCATTATCACTCACTATTGCATCCATTCAAATCATATATACTTTGAAATAAGTAAATAATAAAACTTAAATTCAGTGTTCTCACCCTAGTTGCTTTCCAGTATAGGTCCTGCTTCTCTATCCATGTACTCTCTCTGTGCGTCTCCCTTCTTTTTACCTTCTCTCTCCTCATCCTTTTTTTTAAACAAAGCCTTTATCGGTAAAAGGATAAGTGCACGCATGCAACAGCTGCAACTGGATTGTTACTGAACTAGGCACTGTGAAATATTTACATGCAAGTGGAGCTGATCCAGTCGTCGGTGGAGTTTATCCAATTGCATGCGGGCAGTCGAGGCAGAGTTTGGAAGTACGGGAAGGGATCGAGGCCAAGACTCGCATGCAGTGGCTCGGGGAAGTTAGCTGCGAAGTGGGATGTTGGGTACACGCGGTTTCACGTTTTGGGTATATTTTCCTTTTTTTTATGAGGAAGGCTCGGAAGTTAGAAGAGGCCAAGGAGGAAGAAGCTGGCAACAAGCGAAAGGTGAAGAGAAGCGAAAGGCGGATGGGTTTAATGGGAAAGGGGAGAGTGGATAGCATGGTGGAACCATGGAAGGTGGAGCGTGAGGGAAAGAGATGTGCTGCTTCTAATGGAGGGTAGGACTTGACTTGGTAGTTTAGAACAAGTCTTCAACATTTGCTCTTTTTTTCCGATGGTATAACTGGCGGAAGCTTGAAGAGATGGATAGAAAAGAAAAAGGGCGGAAGGAAATATGTTGGGGAAGCAGAAGAGTTTGGAAACATATAGGAGATAAAATATGAATAGGAACGCGTGGCACCCCATTCCATAATAAAGAACCAAGTGGCATTTCTTGTTCCATGCATTCAACACGTTTCTTCTTCTTTTATTTTTTCTATACATTTTGCATGCGTCAAATTTCTGACGAAGTCTACTTACTTTTTTTCATCTTCTTTCTCATCACTGATTGCGTTAAACTTGCTTAATTAGGCTATTAACTAAAATATACTTCACTATTTTCCTTTATTTTGAAGATATTGACTGCGAACGGTAGCAAATAAAAATTTAATTGCGTACAACAATGTGTACAGATCCCAAAACAAAAGTAAAATATACCTTTTAATCGATTCTGTAAAGTGTCAAAAGGGACCACAGTTACCCCCAAAATACGTAAGAAAAATATATGCTTATTTTTCAAAATAAAAATTACAGTAAAACTTTATAAAATAACTTAAGACTACGCGAACATAAACTAAACAAAAACTTGAAACAAATATTTGGTTATAACTTAATTTCAAATTCTGATCGATTATAACAACTGAATTGCAAATTGTTTTAATAATTCAACTAACAACGAAATGTACCCCAAAACAAACATTATTATAACTAAATTTCACAGTAAAAATTTATTTCAACCATTTTAAAATGACAATATTACCTTAAAAATTTATTCAAATTCATTTAAACCTTTCAAATTTTATTTAAAATTCATATCAAACTAAAATTTAATTTCGAAAATCTTGGATCGTTACATCCTCCGCCCCTTAAGGCAATTTCGCCCTCGAAATTGGAACGAATCTTAGAGAAGAACATAAGTTACCATAATTAATATTATCGCTTCATAATTTTTTTACCAAAATCCTTTTTCAAATTTGAATTGGGTTTTTTAAATTCTAATATCTCATTTAACTATTTAAATTATAGAGAAAAATAAACCGACAACAATATTGTACCAAAATTTCGATTAATACAAACATCCATACATCATTCTTGTCTCATCTACATTGGTTCTTGATCTAAATACATTCACTTCTTAACGTTATATATTTTTAGAGTTAACCTTACAGATTGGAAAACTTTCCTCCTTGTACTACTTCTGAAGTAGACGGTGTTTCTCCAGCTGGCTTACCTCCTTTCTTAAACAAACCATCTCGAACTACATGCCCTTTCTTTCTTCATCGATGACATTTCTTTTCCATTGCCCAATCATTGACTTCTTCATTGGTCGTTGGACATTTATCTGCAAAATGTCATATTCCTTTGCACTTGAAACAACGAACATCATTCCGAATGACTTTTTTCGTCTTTTTAGATTTAGTTGGGCAGAAGGCTGCACAATGACCCATTTTAAGACATCTGTAACACTGGATATCCTTAAATTTCCCAAATGTTAATGCCTCTTCTTTTTCCTTCTCAGCCAGTGCTCTTTTTGCATGTTTCGAAGTCATCCAAAATTCACCCCTTGACATCCCAAATTCTATTTTATTTTAAGTGATGACCTAAAATATTTATCAAAAGGGTTATACTATAATTTATCTAACCAACTTATTTATATTTTAAACAGTCGAATATCGAATATAACCTAAATATTTTATACTCAAATTGCACCATTAATTTACCAGGTATTTAAGTTTTTATCACTTATCTAATCATACTTGGGATTCAAGAGTTTAAGGTCATTTGAACTCTAAAATATTTCAAGCCATTT
This sequence comes from Allium sativum, assembly GCA_030737875.1. Classification (NCBI taxonomy): domain Eukaryota; kingdom Viridiplantae; phylum Streptophyta; class Magnoliopsida; order Asparagales; family Amaryllidaceae; genus Allium; species Allium sativum. Next base: position 369,805,241 of record CM060920.1, read on the forward strand.
ACTTTCACCTTTTCCATTTTGAATCTCCTAGTTTCCTACTTCCAAATTCAAACTTATACCCTTTTTCCAAATTTCCATATTCATAAAACCAAATTTATCAATTCATTTTATTTTCCAAACTCATTCTCACATAATCCATTTTCTTAACCCATCTTAAAAGATTACTAATCCTATCGTTTTCAAATTATTTCTACTCTATTATTTATCAAAACCTATCGACTGTCCAAAATCGTCGATAAATTCTAACTCAATTCTCTAAATTAAATTCTTCTTAATTTAAGTCCATCGAATTTTCTAGATTCATAACTATTTCCAAATCATCACAATTCATTTGCAAATTCCGTTTATAAATAAGGAAAACGTAACTTATTTAAATTTCGCTTATTAATTCCAATTCATATTACTCTATCAACTCTTGTTTGAATTCATCCAAACAATTTCAAATACTTATATAAACAGTTTCAAGTATTTCTCAACGTCGAATCGGAATCATATAGTCCTCCCACTTTCGAAGCTCGAAAATCGTTGATGATGTCTAGATCATCAACAGAATTATCCTCCAGCGACATGAGTGTGATTCTATATCTATCTAGTATATACTGGACTTCACATATACGTTAGCTAGACGTATATTCAAAATCCGCACATACTTGACAGTCCAATCTCGACGTCAAATAAAAATTCAAAACTCTTATTGTACATTATATTTCAAAATAATTGCACTTCTCAGAAAGGTTTATTAAATTTCAAAATAATTTATATTTTAAAAATACGCCCAACTAATTTCCAAAACATTCGTAATATCATTATATATAAATCCCTCAATAAATTCTTCAAGCAATAGTTTAATCCCTCCTACCAAATTCTTTATTCTTTACCTATTCCTTTCTGGACTATTCAAACTATTCTTTGGATTACTTATCTTATTCTTATCATCCATTATCAAGTTATCAAATTTTAACCGTTCCAAAAGCAAATTTTATTATATTCGAAGTATATTCTTTTGGGTATATTTTAAATTTTCAAAAACTTTCCTCACAAAAGAAACACCTCTTAAACTCATGGTTATTAATTACCCTATCTCTAATGAATTACATACTCCGTTAACTTCTGAATTAATGAATATACCCCTTGAGCTGGGTTCAACCACAACTCTGATACCACATGTGACGACACAACTTCCAATCACCTCAAGTTGATGTTTAAACCAACTCCAGATGTTTGAAAATCGGATTCGCCGGGGTAGTACATATTAGAACAGAATAAATAAACTTTTATTACTCAAACATTTGATTACAACATTGTTTACATTACCAGAGTTACAGTAAAATACACAGCGGAAAAGAGATAGTGGAAGAACTCCAACTCTAGCCTGAAGCTCCAACCAAATGCACTTCGAATCTTGCTCCAAGGATCTATAACTGTAAAAAAAAACTAAACTACTAGTTTCCCATGTAAAAATTGTGGGCACCTAGAGTTTAGGAAGGAACAATAAACTCCAGGTCAGTCATGGGACTGGTGTGAGAGCATAAAACATTATACTTTACATTAAGGTAAATCATGGGAACACGCCGTGTAATACGGAACGGGTTTACTCTTATGATTACCGGTGCATAAGTCGTACATGAGTTTTGAAAAATGAGACTATTATAAGGCTCTCCCCGAACACACCCAACAAAATGCAAATGCAAGTGCACATAAGGACGAGTTTTATCCTTATAATGCCAAATCCATGATATATGTCAACGGTGTGTATTATTACTACTAATAACACTTTAAAACATCTGCAAATAAATTTACAAATCTAGCAAGCATAGTGACTATGCTCATGTACATAGTTTACAATCAAAGTGAAAGGCTCGTATCAGTTATTGGATTTCCAACAAGATGGTTCCTGGCACGAAAGATCAATCGAGGACACGAAGCTAAGTATCTCCCGGTTAACATCCAGACAACGGACACCGAATACATAGCGCGAAAGTATATATCCCGGTTAACATCCAGACATCAGATTCCGTACATGCTTTATTCCCTCAGGTTTCGAGGTAGATCTACCGCTGCAGCTCTCAAATTTCACTAGAGATTATGTACATGTATACAATCTAACCGCCAGTTTCCCATCATTTCGGGTTGCGAGGTTCCGTACCACAAAGCTACGCTCTTACACTAAGTCATGCTTTGATCATTTCTTCAACTGCAGCACTTCGCATGCCACACTATCATTTCATAAGCTACAACTGACAATCACTGACTAAATAACTTTTGGTCAAGGGAATAAATTCCCATCACCAATAGAACATGTTCAGTAATAATCAATTAATACACTATTAGATACAGTGTCAGACACACATCCATACGAGTTCGCTGACAATCACTGACCAAATAACTTTTGGTCAAGGGAATAAATTCCCATCACCAACAGAACATGTTCAGTAATAATCAGTTAATACACTATAAGATACAGTGTCAGACACACATCCATACGAGTTCGTTCCAAGTTCGAATGAAGCCGTAGGCACCTTATTTCATGACTCAAGTTGAGTGCGAAGGCCCTTGCAATCCGTAAATTCTCCAAATACGATCAGGCTTCCTACTACTCCGATGGTAGGGTCATCTCTCTACTGTAGATATTCAGTAAAGAAACAAATCAGCAGGCAACCCGTTCGATGTGAAGAACCATGGTCTTCAGTCGTCGTTTATATGTCTTCATTTATTCCGTCGTATGATTATTTGTAATGGTTTTCGAGAAGTAAATTCCGATCCCGGTCTTTCCAAATAACTAGCGTTTCATGTGGAATCCATATTTTAAATTAATTTCTTTCCATCAAACACATAAATGACTTAATTCTTCCTAAATTTTAAAATGATCGTTTATATAATTTCAAACAATCATTTATAACTCAAGGATCAAGATTAACGATTTTTCTTTAATTCGAACTCGTTGTATTCATTCAACACGGATTCATTATATTCAAGTCAAAGGATTCAGGATTGAAACAACACCCAATTTAAAATAAAATAAAATAAATATTTGAAAATAATACATTTGTTATAAACTAACTTATGTATATATAAAAACTAACTATAAACTAGAAAGGGTTAAAATAATTACTTAACATATATTAAATTTTAAAGAAATATACAAACAAAATATTTTTAAACATATATATAAATCTTTTAAACCAATTAAATTTTATTTAAATATTTTTGAAATTAACATACCATGGTTTAAATAGTTGAAATCCATATAAATATACAAAATACCCTAATTGGGATTGTTTCCTTTCCATGCCGATGATTTGAATTTATATTCATATTCGAAGAGCATAACTATTTCTGAATTTTTTTGAGTTAATTCGATGACATACATCTTATTTTCTGTCGTTCGATTAGTTTCACATTAACTTCAGAAATTAAACTAATCCTTACTCAGGTAGCAATGTTAATGTCATATAAGTGAAGCTAAATCCAACGATTTATATTAGATATACGATCTGTTAAAGATCGAAACTTCTTATATCCAATATATGTATCTGTATTAAACTGATACTATAAGCAGAATTATAATATTTCTACCATTTAATTCCTTATATAGTATTAGTTATCATCTACAGAACTTATTAAATATCTGAAGATCACATTCATCCAATCCAATTTTAAACAATTTTTTTAAATTGGAGAAATCTATTATTATATTTACCATTTCACAATATTGGAGATTCACTTTCAATTTGCTCTTTTACCAGCCTGGACAAGTAAACATGGTCCAGGTAAGTTTAGCGCAATGGTTGCTTCATCCCTTTCCTTAGTTACACACCCCGTTCACCGATCCAGAACTAGTAACAGAACGAACCTATTTATGACCCAAAACTTAAGTCACATTCCTTATTTAACTTTGTATTCAAAATATTACTCAAAACAATTTATAATATATTATTATAAACATTTATCTAAACTTATATCGAAATTCATGTCCTAATAATTCGGGTTTAAAATATTTATCTAAACTATATTACATTTTCATAACCAAATAATTCAGGTATAAATATATCGTTTCGAATAGTTATATATTATTCTTTCAAATTATTCCTTTACACCCTTACCTGGTTTCAAGCCCAAGTAATTTAAATTCAAAGACTATCGAAGTAAAATTTAAAGTATATCGTTATTTAAAATTTGATTATATTAAAATACAATTTCAAAGTAACTTCTAAATAATTTAACACTACATCAATTCTATAATTTGGGACATCATTTAGGTTTAAATGTACATCATACACGATACTTAATTAACAAATGATTATCATTAACTTAATGTTTAATTTACAAACTTCAGTTCCCAAAATATTATATCATTATCATTGAATTAAATGAAGTATCACTCAATTTGCTACGTAACTTACAATATCAAACATCCTTAACATAATTAAGTTAATAACCTTTAAGATAACAAAATATTATTTAATATTTTTTTTATATAAATATCATCATATAGTGTCCTTAACATAACTTAGTTAATAAACATTTAAATATCACAGTATTATTAAATCAGTACTATCGAGTTTGTAAATATCATTTTATAAATGTTAAGTAAAGTAAAATAAAATAAATTACTCAAACAATCAAATATTATTTCATTAACAGAATATTATTGAATCAAAGAAATATCAATAATATCATTCAATCGAGATATTACTAAATAAATATTATTAAGTTAAAAAAATATTATATTATAATGTCAATTAACAACTAATTTATTCCCAAATTAAACTAAGGGAATTTCTTAATTTTCCACCGATAATCCACATAAGATAGAAATGAGCACATGATTTCCAAATACGCGTCATAACCTTAACGCGTATCGAGTTACAGTTTACAACGACAACCATTATTTGTTCACAACATCACATCCAATACGATATCCATGATTTCAATATTATCGACCAATTTCCCAAATGTTATTACTATAACATTCATGCAGTCAATTATCAACCATTATCACTCACTATTGCATCCATTCAAATCATATATACTTTGAAATAAAGTAAATAATAAAATTTAAATTCAGTGTTCTCACCCCAGTTGCTTTCCAGTATAGGTCCTGCTTCTCTATCCGTGTACTCTCTCTGCGCGTCTTCCTTCTTTTTACCTTCTCTCTCCTCATCCTTTTTTTTAAACAAAGCCTTTATCGGTAAAAGGATAAGTGCACGCATGCAACAACTGCAACTGGATTGTTGCTGAACTAAGCACTATGAAATATATATACATGCAAGTGGAGCTGATCTAGTCGTCGGTGGAGTTTATCCAATTGCATGCGGGCAGTCGAGGCAGAGTTTGGAAGGACGGGAAGGGACCGAGGCCAAGACTCGCATGCAGTGGCTCGGGGAAGTTAGCTGCGAAGTGGGATGCTGGGTACACGCGGGTTCACGTTTTGGGTATATTTTCCTTTTTTTTATGAGGAAGGCTCGGAAGCTAGAAGAGGCCAAGGAGGGAGAAGCTGGCAACAAGCGAAAGGTGAAGAGAAGTAGAAGCGAAAGGCGGATGGGTTTAATGGGAAAGGGGCGAGAGGATAGCATGGTGGAACCATGGAAGGTGGAGCGTGAGGGAAAGAGGTGTGCTACTTCTAATGGAGTGTAGGACATGACTTGGTAGTTTAGCATGCAAGTCTTCAACGTTTGCTCTCTTTTTTCCGATGGTATAAATGGCGGAAGCTTGAAGAGATGGAGAGAAAAGAAAAAGGACAGAAGGAAATATGCTGGGGAAGCAGAAGAGTTTGGAAACATATAGGAGATAAAAATATGAATAGGAACGCGTCGCACCCCATTCCATAATAAAGAACCAAGTGGCATTTCTTGTTTCATGCATTCAATATGTTTCTTCTTCTTTTATTTTTTCTATACATTTTGTATGCATCAAATTTGTGATGAAGTCTACTTACTTTTTTTTCTTCTTCTTTCTCATCACTGATTGCGTTAAACTTGCTTAATTAGGCTATGAACTAAAATATACTTCACTATTTTCCTTTATTTTGAATATATTGACTGCGAACGATAGCAAATAAAAATATAATCGCATACAACAATGTGTACAGATCCCAAAACAAAAGTTAAATAGACCGGTTAATTGATTCTGTAAAGTGTCAAAAGGGACTATTACCCCAAAATACGTTAGAAAAATATGTGCTTATTTTTCAAAATAAAAATTACAGTAAAATTTTATAAAATAACTTAAGACTACGCGAACAGAAACTGAACAAAAATTTGAAACAAATATTTAATTATAATTTAATTTCAAATTCTGATCGATTATAACAACTGAATTGCAAATCGTTTTAATAATTCGACTAACAACGAAACGTACCCCAAAACAAACATTTTTATAACAAAATTTCACAATAAAAATTTATTTCAATCATTTTAAAATAACAATGTTACATTAAAAATTTATTCAAATTCATTTAAACCTTTCAAATTTTATTTAAAATTCATATCAAACTCAAATTTATTTTCAAAAATCTTGGATCGTTACATTCTACTTGGCCTTTTCCTTGTGGATCGAATGAAATTTCTTTCATTAAAAATGGAGTTCGTTTGCCTAGTCGTTTATTCCTTTAATGGTACCCCTGTCAAAATTGGCCAAAAAAATATAATTGATTAAGGCGTTTATCGTTGCCATGATCAAATGATAAGTCCAATTGACACAAAAATCGAAATCTTACAATAATTAATGAAAACGAATCCAACGACACAAGTTTCGTCGCATTCCGAGACTGTTTCCCGATACGCTATTTTATACACAACACAATGCTATTTTGGACACCAAATTACCCAGTCTCCAAAAATAACAAACTAAATACCTATCTTGGCTCTAAACGTCGATACGAACTCAACGGAATTGTTTTCGTGGCTTAATTCGATCATCTGCTCAAGTTATACACACATACCCCTTTATTAAATTAAATTAATTTAATTACATGCTACAGAAAATGACTGGGCGTTTACGGATATAGTTTTCACATACGGCATTGGTTTGCCATGAAATTTAATACCGTTCAATAATTTAACGTTACGGTTACAATAAAACTAATTTCATCGAAAACTGATCCCATTTGCAAAACGGTCATTTTTAAGGCTCATATAATATAAATAAAATATTATATAAATTCCAAAATAATTGAATTAAATAATTATAAATTATTATTCTCCAACTGGAAATATCATATTGCTTCAAACCTAAATAATATAAAATTTTAAACTCGCCATTCTGATATTTCGAGTTAAAACAGTGCCAATATATATATATATATATTAAAATCCTTTTATAATTATAAATAAAAGTTATCATTTATTAACGAATTCCGTAGCGACTATTTTAAAATATGATTTGGGCATAACTATCGATCTATAACACGAGATCTGAATTTTTCTCTTCCATTAGAAATTTATAATCAACTAGATTCAGACGTTTCTTCTTTCACAGAAATCTGACTTAAATTGGATTCTTTATATTCAATTAAAGTTCAAAACTTCATATTACGAACTACCATGCCATTACAAGCTGGATTTAAATTATATATAAATTATAACATTCAAACTCCATTTTATAAACGATTTCAATATTAAATTCCGTTAATATTTAAAATATACTATTTAAAATAATAAATTAAATTAAATATTTGATTATAAAAATTATGGGATGTTACGTTCTTCTTCCCTTAAAAGAATTTCATACCCGAAATTACAAAGGTGAGAAAAATGCTACAAATCCATTCACTCTTCATAATACTAACTTATTTTAAATCGAAAACTAATTTATTATGGTAAAATAAAATTTTCAAAAATATCGAAAATATTCTAACACATCAAATTCCCGAAAAAAATCGGTAGTGTCTCCCCTGTACGGAGTGACATCTGCGATATCGCAGAAACAAATTATATATATACATCGACCCACAAGGTCAGAAAACAAAAATCAAAACCCAAAGTTTATATTTTCGTGTAGGAATACTTTTTTGCGAGCGCTATTGAGCATACTTGCTCAATTTACGTGCAATTTACGCAATCAAACTCATTACTCAAGCCATCTAGCACATGTACTTAACTCAATTCAATATATAAGTAACAAATATTTGAAATTTTTAAATAATATTTCATTAGTCAACAAATCAACTATGCAAATTCTCAAAATCAAACACGAACATTAATTCATTTGCCAGTACATGCTTGTATCCTTAATTTCAATTCATATGCGGTTTCACTCCAGTTTAATTATACTAGAATTTATTTTTAATTCATTCAACTCTTATTTAAACCATTGATGAATTTTATCCAATTAATCTAACATCAGTAAAAAAAAATCAACAACTAACACATAACCAACTCAATCAAATCAAATTAATTTACATTCATCATTAATATTTACTTTGGTTTCACATACTTGAACATCAATCGGTTAATATTCGATTGATTTCTACTTAATTATTATTCATTAAATTTTCTAGATTCTAAAACTAATTTATTTAATTTCAAAATCATTTCTTAATTCCACTTAACCAAGTTAAGTTTCGATTCAAAATTTTAATTTGATTTGAATTACATTCAAATCAATCAGCATGCAATATCTCAATAATTTTATAAAATTATTTCTTTTGTATACAAAAATATATTTCAGGTAAAATTATTTCATTTACCCTATTTACAAAACAATATTGTATTCATTACTAGTTCAATGCTTCTCAATACTTGAACTGATCAACCAACACAATACAAAACATTTTTATAAAATATACAAATACGTTCTCTCATATGTACACATTCAACTCAATCTAAGGTATTACTAACCCTATCTTTATCGAGTTATACCACAGAACCAAGATAATTACTAAACCAATAGCTCTGATACCACTGTAACGACCCGGTAATAATTCGACGCCCGAATTCTAACAATAATACATACATCCCGTGTTACTTGTTAAAACTCAAGTATCGAAAACACATATAGTTATTAGAAAGAAATTAGAGGGTGGGATAAGAAGGAAAGAAAGTTAGAATTGAAGAAAAGAAGAATAACATCACAGAATCAGAGTCTCACATCGCAGCGGAACAAAATATAATATAGAAATAAATCTTTATTGAGAGCTTAAAATAAAACTTACAATCATCAGAGTATATCAACACATCTGGACAGTTATAATAACCTGTCCTCATATACAACACACAACGAAATAGTATATATATAATATCATATGTCTGAACTCTTCCAGCTCGTCTCTTCACAGCATTCGATAACCTAAACCTGTACAACCTGGTCTAACCCGAGCATTATAAACACTGGGTCGGTCTGGTGAACCAGAGTGAGAAAAACACACTAAGTTTAAAGGTATCATCCAACTTGATTTTAAAGTCAAAATCTTTTCCAAACAAAAGGATAATCGTAAGACCAAATCCACACATAAATACGGACGGTTTTTACATTACAATAACCCAAAATATTTTTGAAATCAATATCTTTTCTGATATTATAATAGTGTCTAAATACAAATAAATATGTAACAACAAGGAATTTCGCTCGATCCGAATCGATCGCTAAACCGACCAAGACCGTTCGAAACCCCTGATTGTTTTGAGGACAAGACGAATCAGAACACAAACAGAAGAACTTTTCATTGTTTATTACAACAATTCATTAGAATACAAGAATATACAGAGTATAAACAAATAATATACATTTGACGAACGCCAGAGATTTAAATACATTACTGCAGTAGAAAAATAATATAATACACAACTGAAAGAGATATACGGATATAGAGCTTTCCGGATATCATTCCAGCTGTAAACCAGGTTCCTGTGAATATAAATCTGCAAAACCAAAACTACTAGCTGCCCATGCGGAAATAGGGGCACCCAGAGTTTTGGTTAAAACAGTAAACTCCAGGTCAGTCGTGTGACTGGTGTGAGAACTAAAACAGTTATTTAAAACCTTACTTTAAATCAGATATATCAAGGGACCACGCCGTATAACACGGAACGAGTTTCCTCCCAAGAATACCAGTGCATATATCAAAAACAACGCAATGCTTTATGGAAAAATGAATCTATTATAAGACCCAGGTCCTATCACGCAATGCAACGCAAGCCGGGGGATAGGGTTTTCCCTTATAATAGCCAAACATGCTTGGTATATTAAAACAAATCATTTGATACTATTATAAGTGCATAGTGTATAAAACAACTACAAATAAAAATGTGTCAATCCTAGGCGGGATGGGTACCATATATCATGTCGCCATATATATATTTACAATCAAAACCGCACAATGTCGTATTTGGAAGTTGGATTTCCATCTATGAACCGAGGCAAAAGATAGTCCTCACTGATTCGAGACAGTCTAGCCCGAGTCTCAGGCAAGTACTATGTCAAGCCTTTGGATCGTCAAGGCCGGTCCACCGATGTAGATTAAAATGCCTGAACACTGCGTTTCCCCGCCCTTTGGGGCGTAAATGAGTCCTATGACTCCATCGGCTCCACATAGTCACCGATATATCTGAGGCGCCTCGCAATCCAACAACCACACAGGTGAAAATAATATAAATGTCAGGGCTGGTAGGTCACTGACACCACCCTAGCTAGAAGGAAACGCATGCCCTCCCTGAGGTCCTCTCCCGTTTTTGTTTCACAACCGGGGTGTGAGGCTCGCGAATTAATGTTACACAAAGCTATGCCACACAGGCGGTGCTTTGATCATTAACCACAAGACTTTGCTTTTCAACAAAAAGCCTTGATCATTTGCCACTTAGGCATGCCATACAGGTAATTCACACTATGCGACTGATGTCTATCGATATACAACCTCTGATCCCGTACGTCTCAGAGAAGGGTGAAGTAAGGGAATGAATTCCCCTTCACCAGGTAAATGTATATTTAATAGAGATCAATCAACACAGAGCAAAATCCAATGTCAGACACACAGTCCATACAAGTTCGTTCTGGGTCTGAACGAAACAAGAGGCACCTTATACCTCGCATATCCATCGATCTCCAAGTATGTCTGGACGATCTCCAACTGATTCCCTCCTCTTAGGTGTACAACCCGATCAAGATCATCAGTAATTATCCAAACGATGTGAAGACCTCTGGTCTTCAACCACCGTCTTCATCCTCGACACATCGTCGATTCAGTTATTCAGAATGGGATAAACTCCGTCTTTCTGAATAACTCGCGTTTATAATAAACAGGTGTTACAGAAACACAACATATGCCTCATTCCAATTCATAATATTCTTTTATTCACATATTCTTATACTTTGGAAAAGGTTCCCATTAATTTTATCAAAGATAAATTCTTTAAATTTATTCTTTAATCTTCCTTTGAATATCAATTCAAACCAAATTATGGTTTATCCAAACTAGTCGGGATTAACGAACCTTACCGAAGTAATCATTTGTTTTAATTTCCCAATCCCAACCTATTCATCCCATGAAGTAAAACTGGTAATACTTCATATCTAACACCACAGTGTTATCGGTAAACTCAATTACCATCTCACGTTCAAATCTAATTAAAGATTTAACTATCGCTTAGAGCAAAACTGGTGATACTCCATTCTCGATCATTTCAATCTAATTGAAGATTCATTAAAACTCCACTTGGTTTTAATCTTCCCAAAAATCAATATCAATGATTGTTTAACTTGGGAAATCATATCCTGTCTTTAACTGGGTTAAAGAACCAATGTCATTTAAAACACGTTTCACGATAAACCCAAAATCACATTCTATTCCATCAACCTTTAACCTAAATTAGCAAGTGAACAATTCCCTAAGTAATAACCCCGAAGGCCAAAACCAACATCAGATCAATACTCAGGAAACCATTCAACTTAACTAATCTCTGGTTAGTTTCTGATTTTCTTAACTCTGTTGGGTCTAAGAACAGTATTATTAAAGATACCATTCACGACAACCAAAATCACATTCCAATAATGATGGAATCTTCATGGAAAACAAATCAATATATATAATCGATATAAACTTCCATATCCGACTAACAACATAAATGGAATAACGGCAAAGCCTTTTAAATTCCATGTATATTAGCAGTCCTCATCCACAGAAATTCACTTCGATTATTACCAAATCGAATTCCATTCCATTCCAATTTATTTTATTAAATTGGAAAACTTTACTTTGGAAAATCTCCTTTAAATCTTAACAAAAAAATTATAAATTCCAAATCACATTTCACTGTAAATCGGGTTAAAGAACGAATGTCGTTAAAACACAGTTTACGATAAACCCAAAAATCAATTCAAATTCAATTCCAATTAAATACCATTTAATTGGTATACTTCATTAAATCTAAATAAAAAGATTTAATCTTTTTCTCAACTGGTTTTAAGAACAGTGTTAATGAAAACACCATTCACGACAAACCCAAATCCCATTTGATATTAAATACAAGGCTCTGAATAGAAAATATATCGGCTTATAATCAATATCAAATTCTACGACCAACAAATATAATATTGGAAAAAACAATATTAATAAATCTTTCAAATTTCCATAACAATATCTGTATAATCACGAAATCCAACATCGAAATATTCCAAGGACAATTTCGATTCAACTCCATTTCAATTCAATTATTGGAAATTCTGGTTACTTTTAAAACCCTTTCAAATCCAATTTATTTATTTCAAAAATAAATGGATTATAATTCTAGTTCAAAACTAGTTCATTTCAATAAAAATCTATTTTTATCTTTTCAAATATGGAATTTTTCATCCCAAATCATTCCTTATGATTTTACACAAATTATTTATATTTTTAATAATTTTATCAAGGCCCGTACAGTCGATTTCCATCAACGGCCATCGAACTGCACTTACAGCGACCTTTTCCAAATTTGATTTGGACATAATTCCAAATCCAACCGTTAGATTTCTAATTTCTTGTATTCGTTAGAAAGCTCTTTTCGATACGATCCCAACGGTTCCGGCTTTATGAGAATCTGACGGTCGGATCTCCCGTAATGTCCATTCGAAGTCAATGGTCAAAATTCGCGAACTGCCGCAGCGCGGCGCGTTCTATTAAGCCATTATATAAATATATATTATATATATTTCGTCGATTTCCATTTAAAACGTATTTTATAAATCGTTTTAAATTCGTTTTCAAAACGATTTCAACTTTATATTCAATTTCTAATCAAAATTGAATATTCCATATCATTGATATATAAATGATAATATTTTCAAAACATTATATTTTGAAATCAATTCCTTTTTTATATTCATTATAAAAATGAATAAAATCGATATAAATATCGTTCACGTCAAAATGGCGCAAATCTAATCAACGCGGCTTTATATATTTCAACAACTTCTTTATTCTATCCAACAAATGAATATTTTCTTCAACACACGAATATATACTTTATTCAACACATGAATATTTATTAATTCTTACTTACAATAAAAATGTGAATTTTATTGTATAAATATTTCTTTCAACACATGAATCGTTTCAACACATGAATATTCTCAACACATGAGTTTTCTTTTATTCAACACATGAATTTTTATTCTATTCAACACATGAATTTTCATTTTATAATATTCTTTATTTTCCAAATTGGAATGAGGCCCAATCAATTACCATATAATGATAATTATATGGATTCTATACAACATATATATAATAGCAACGATAAATAATCAACCATCATCCAGAGTGCACCATACAACTGCATAAGCATTAAATATAAATAATTAACGCTTACACAGTCTGTCAACCAATCAATCGACATACTCTAAATAATTGGGATTAGTGTACGCCAAATATCATCCCAACACCCGTGTGGGGTTTTCAGACAACAAACACAGATTTATTTGTGCAGTTAGACGATGTGTAAAATTTATCGTCCCACTCAATATCAGTCAAATGTGTGTACATAAACAAATCGTCTGATTTGTTTATAAATATTTATTTTATAAACACGTTAAAAATTATATTTTTAACTATAAAATATTTATTCATCCTACATCACACAATCAATTTTAACAACACATCAATCAAATAAACAAGTCATCCATGGTCTGCGGACGACGGGTGTCGGGTGCTACTAAGCACCGTCTGCATCCAAGTATATATTTCAACTAGAAAACAAATTAACAGTGAGGAGTTCTCACCTTTGGGTTCCACTCCCCATGTCCTTATCTCTGAACGGTTTGAATTCAGATTTGTTTTCCGGTAGTACCATCGCAATCTGTATCACGCAGTTTATTATTAAAAATCACATTTTTATACTATTACTTCAAACATAAAAATCATATTTTTATGTTGACGTTTATATTATAAAGATCATATTTTTTATACTTCGCTACACATATAAAAATTATATTTTTATATCTCTACTAATATAAAAATCATAATTTTATATAATTAAAAATCACAACTTTATCATATAAAAAAAAATTCAAACCTGTATCCTTTCAAAGATCGAATCTTTACCTTGTTATCATACATATAAAAATCGAATCTTTATACCTTAAACACATACGTAAAAATCGGATTTTTACTTCGCTACTTTCTATATAAAAATTATATTTTTATATCGTTCTTCATATATAAAAGTCATAACTTTTCTCTTTTTTAAAAATAAATCCTATCCTTTCCTTAGCAAAATTCATATTTACACTATGAAAAATCCGATCTTTATTCACTAATCACATATAAAAACTGACTTTTATTTTCTTTTTAATCTAATTACATTAAAATAAATAAAGATAAACAAAAATAAAAGTACTCACAGTGTTGTACGAAGAGGGAGGATGGTGTTTGACTCGAATTGGAAGAAGGGGGGAAGAAGAGAGGAGGGAGACGTGGAAGGGGGTTGCTGGTGGCGCAATCGCCGTCACGTGGGGGTGCATAGCATCGATGGTGGCCGGCGTGGGGCCCAGTTGGCCGGAGGTGGTCTGTTTTGTGAAATTAGGGCATGGGGGCTTCTTCAATTGGAGAAGGGGGGAAGCGTCGCTGGGGGGGGTGTGCCGGAGGAAGAGGGGGGCGCGACTACGCCTGGTGGAGGTGGATCGAACGCGACAGCGTTCTGCCCCCTTTTTTTCTGATCGTGGAAGATAGTGAAGGAGAGGGAAAGATGGAGGGGGTATATGAAAATATAAATATATTAATTAATTTAATTTAATTTAATTTCCTATAAAAAGCAACTTTTTATTTCGAACCCCAAACTGAACCCACCGACTATCGCCCCTAGCTAATTACCGCCATTCTGAACACAATGGGTTATGTTTCATAAACCAATTCGATTGTTACGATCAGTTTTCATCAAATTCAAAATATAAATAAATGTATATTGAATTTGAACGCACATTTCAATTTACCGGGGCCACATACGAGCTCTAAAAATTCCAGAAAAATAAATCTGGCTATGTTTTGACGATACGGTCCTAACAAAACTAATTTCGTCAAATTCTGAGACCGTTTGAAAAATGGTCATTTTCTGGTCGATCGAAATTGACTATAACTGTTAAAACACGTTTAACTTCGCCACGCTCACATATTGATTTCAAAAATTATGAATTTTGAAACCTAGCAATAATTTAACTTCCCGGATCCAACAAAAGGGGTTTCATCGAAAACAGAGATCGTTTGCAAAATTTCCATTTTTAAGGGCCAAAATTCCATAGCGACTTTTCTGAATTTTCAAATGGGCATAACTTTTTATCCCCGCTATGAAATTTTGATTTTTCGGATTTGTTGGAAAGATATTTTCGATTAGATTCTAATATTTTTGGTTTCGCTAAAATCCGGTTTATTTTGAATCCTATACATTCATTTGAAATTTGAAATTGAATTTTCAAACTACCGCGCCATTTTCATTTCCTTTTATAATTAAAATAAAATATTTATTTTCTAACGACGATTCAAATAAATATATACATTCTAATCTATTTGTTAGATCAAAATTTGGACCTAACACCCAAATTGTTCTGAATCTTATAGAGTTTCAACTGAAGAATGAGGAAAAAGAAAATAACACACAGAATTTATAGTGGTTCGGCGTTAACGAGCCTACGTCCACTTTATATATTATTGATTATACTTTGAAAGCTAATACAATCAATGATTTCTCTCAATATTCTAATAGTCTGACAATAATGGCGGATTCAGTACTCAATATTGCCAAAAAGATCCCAAAAAATGCCAAGCTCCGGGCTATTTATAGCTGATTTTGTCAGGCGGGTCGTGGTAACACGTGGCACGAATCCCAAGAACATCGGATCGCATCGCCACCGTTGAGGAAATAGTCAAATTAGCCGTTGTGGACAGGTGTCGCGATCCCCTTGAAAATCAGATCGTGCAGATGGAGAGAATCGGTCAAAATGACGGTTAGGGACACGTGTCGCTAGATCCGTGCGTCTCGGATCGCTGAAGACTTGCTCACGCTTGAACGGGTCAGAGGGTTCGCCATGCATCAGGGGATCGGATCGGTCTACGCTGGGCAACAATATACGTTCGGATCGAGTCGCATAGAGGTTTCGTTTCGCTGGTGGAATGGGGGCGATCCGTCGAGATACGATCCGATGGTGGGCGAGTCGATAGTGTGCGATCCGACGTCGGGCGAGTCGATGATGCGATCCGTTCATTCATGCACTTGGGGGATATAGTTCCATACCTTCCTCTTGTAAGTGAACCTGGGCGGCTTGGTCAAAAAGCTAGCCAACATTTTGCCCCCTCGAAGTATGTTTTATCGATGATGGAACATGCTTCGAAGCTTTAGAATCGTCTTTTCACCGCGAGTCGCGAATCAGTGAACAATTCTTTTTCTGGGATTTTTCAGAGTCTTCATTACTAAATTTATCGATTCGGATCGCGTGCTCGAGTCGCGGTCCGTTAGCAAGCCATTCGTTTCGTTCTTTGGTATGCACTTGGGCCTCTTCATGGAACGGAACGAAACGGGCTCCTCCTCGAGACGTGGTGGGCTTTTGGTTCGCGGCCCGCCTATTTTCGTGGATCGAATAGGACAAAGAAGGGGAGACAAACGGTCGCCCTTTTGCCTATATAAGTCGACCCCCCTCTCCACTTTCTTCCTTCTTCTTTCTTCCGTATCGTTTCGCCTGCATCGTTGAGGAAAAAACCCTAGTTTTTCAAACCTTCAAAAATCCGATTACTTTCCCAATTTTTAGAAAGGTAATTCCACCGAAAGCACCCTTATTCGTAATCGCTGTTGTTTATGAATTTTTTTCGACTGGTTTGAGGGAGAAACGATGGAATTTTGTGATTCTTGGGGGAACCAGCGAAGTGCCATGGCTGATAGGTTCAGAGGTTGGAGTTCGGAAACGAGAAGGAGAGGAGGAAAACGGAAGAGGAAGGAGAAGAAGAAGGCCGGTTCGGATCGTGGGCAAGGAGAGGAAAGGAAGAAGATGAAGGCCAGTGGCGAGTCGGAGGGTCGTGGTGGCGGCAGTGGCGCGCTTCGTGGGGGACCGCAACGATCCAGCAAAGACCCCGATTACTTAATTTCACGATCCGTGAAGGGGCGATCCCTTTGTCCTGCGATCCGAAGGAGGGCGATCCCTCTACCCTGCGATCCGAAGGAGGGCGATCCCTCTACCTTGCGATCCGACTCGTAGTTCACGATCCAAACAAATTTCGAACTTTAAACAATGCCTTGCCACCATAAAATTCTGAACAGTTAGGCTAGGGCCTTGATGTTGGACTTTCTGGACTAAATGACCACATAATATGAATGCATATGACGACTAATATTTTGATGATCTTGATAGCTTTCACGCTTTATCTTTAATGCACACACAAGCACACACACCGGCACTTGCACACACGGGGGATGGGTAGTTTTAATCTCATTATTCATGTTTTCTCGTCCTAGCAGTAATGTCGAATAATCAATCTCCTTCAAGATCCGCAACAGAAACGGAATCCGAGGTTCCTGAGCAATACAACCCCGAGATTCCTCCAATTAATCCAGGAGGTGAAGATTCCGGATCTGAATACGAGGCAATGGAATCAGATCCGTCCGAAAACACTTCATCTAGTGAAGAGTCTGAGATAGACAGGCGAGCTCCCGACGAGATTCCTGGCGCGATCGGGATAGAGAAATTTTCTGATTCTTTAGCATCTAAACTCGATGATATAAAGCTTAAAAGAATCTGCTTGAGACACGGGATTCCTTGGGATGATATTATGACATCCGGTAGCGAAGATAGACCCCATTTAGCTCCGGAAGGATATATGGCAATCAGTCGAACCATGTGCTTGGTAGGAGCTATTCCTCCGTTTCCTTCAATCGCCATCGAGACTTTAAAACGACTGGGTATCGCCCCGATGCAGCTTCATCCTAATGCCTACGCATCTCTATACTCCCTATATGTTGCATACGCAGAGATTCTACACACCGAACTCACATTCAGAGATTTGACATTCTTCTTTCTTTTCAAGCATCGCTCCTCGGCTACCCCAAATTTCTCTTTCTTTGAATCGGTGGCGAATAGGAAGGTTCTGTACGATGGATATAGCAATATAGGGGATCCTAAGTCTGATTGGTTCTATATAAAGAAACAGGCCGGATGCTCAAGAAGATGGCTTAAATCAAGTAAACTTCAAGCTTTTAACTGAGTATCTTGTTTAAGAAGTCAAAGCATTAACATTCTTCCCCCTTTTTCTTTGTCTTAAACAGATCACGTCTTCCCGAAAACAGAGGGTCCGTTATACAACCATCGATTGTCTGTTCTTTTACAAAGCAGATCCGACTTTCTAAGGATCAAAAAATGCATTACTGATGAGAATCTTCATAAACATCATCTTCTGGATATAAGATTTGGACTTGGCGCTGGCGGCAAACCCTATAAGTATGTGCCCCCAACGGAAGGAGAGGGAACATCACAAGTAGTAGAAACATCCAAGTTTCGCAAAAGTCCTTCCCCGATAGTTATCCAAGACGATGAGGACTTGAACATATACAAAGGGGATGAGGCCCGCGGTGACAAGTCCAGGGAAATCCCAGTTTCTACTCCAATCGAGACCGCTGCTCCCGATGAGTTGACAGAAGAGCAGTTATTCGACGAGCTGAGCAAAATTCCTCTACCCGATGATGTATACACAGAGAGGGACTTTGAAAGGGAGCCATTCTTCCCTACTTCTGAGGAGGCCATCGCTCCAACTAGAGAACAAGAAACTGGTCAAATGAGCCTGTCTTCAGGCCCGGGTCTGTTAGGGGGAATTATATGGGATGCACAATTCACACACACTATCTGACCTTGCACTCTTATATCGTCAATACTCAAAGTTTTAATATGTTCTCTTCTCTTTTGCAGGAAAGATGTCCCGCAGGCGATCTTACTCTTATCGTTCTCTTCGTGAGAGGACACCCAGTCTTCATCCGGGTACTGAGCGCTCTCGCGGCCCTTCTCACAAGCAGACTTCCTCACAACCCCGGTCTCCACCGAAATCGACATCTGCCAAGCTTCCTTGTTATCCGGTAGTTCCTGTAGGGGGGAAGAAACTTCCTAAAGAGTTAACTCCACCGAAAAGTGCACCTTCTCACAGTAGGTCGTCAAAAAGGCATCATGAGTCTAAGGATAAGGGCAAGGACCCAATCAAAGAGTCTGAAAAGGAGAGGAGTGACATCGTCCCTTCTGGCCAGCCAGAGTTGGCTGCCCCCGGGTCACGGGATTACATGCATGGTCCCGAGATTCAGGGTAGGCTGGAAAAGCTGCGAGAACAATTCCCAGACATATTCTTCGACAGGATGACGTTTGTTCCAACTTTGGAACCGGTCCCTAAGAACTGGGATAATGAAGTTGTCGGGCACATCCGCCACGTTGCCAGGCAGTATGAGATGATGAAGAAACATGCAGTTAACCTTTCAAAAGTCATCCGAACGCTCGAAATAGAAGCACATAGATCTAAAGCGAAACTTGAAAACAACGAAAGGGCCAGGACAAAGATGGAGAAGGGCCTGGAAGATGCTCAATCCCAACTTGCTTTGGCGCGAAGAGATGCCGAAAATTATAAGATTGAATTAGAGAATGCTAAGCAGCGCTTTCATTCGGAACTTGACTCCAATAGCCAAGAGAAGATGGCTTTAAAGAAGGAGGTTGAAGATCTCAAAATGGCCAATATTGAGTTGAAAACAGCACAAGGCCATTTTGAAGCTGAGAGAGCTGCCTGGGAGGCAGAAAAAGCAAGTTTGAAAGAAAGTCTGGCTTTGGCTAAAGCAGAAAAGGTGATTTTGAATGACCAGGTCGCGGACGCGGAGAGACGGGCAGCTCTTGCCGAAAAGAATGTTGAAAGTGCCATCGAATTGGCCACTGCTTCTAACAACAAGCTCCTCGAAAGAGAGAAGGATATCGAGGGGTTTGAAGAAATGATTTTCGACTTCCTTGGCCAAGTTCTCAAAACCCGCAACATCTCGTGGATCCTGGATTACCACGTTACCTTAGCCAATTTATGGGATGCGATTGTTGAGGGTGAGAAGCAGAGATTGGGAGTCGAAGAAATTAATGAAGATGAGTTAATGAAGAGCATCTTGAGGGATAACGAGCCCGAGGACCTGGCAGAGGGTCGTCGTCTGATTCTAGCGGAGATGGAAAGGGAAAGGGCCCTAGCAAAGGGTAAAGGCAAAACTGACGAGGGCTCGAGTTCAGCCGTGGAGCCCAAAACCTCCGGAGTTGAGGAATACCATCCCGATGATCCACTAATCCCTTTGGGCCTTACTCCCGTGGTCATTGAAGCCTCTGCGACTACTCAAGAAGGAGGATCTACGGAAGGTATCTCTCTATTTTCCCCACAATTTGTCAAAGCAATTGTGAATTGTCGTCGTCTGGTAGAACAACCAATTGAATTAGTAATGTGTGTTCCTCATGATACAGGTGGCGAGCCCGTCGACAAGGGTGTTGAAAAAGAAAAAGAAGCGGAGAAGGAAGCTGTCTCGCCAGGTGCCGGTATTGATACATCAAAGCAGGCTGAGGTCACAACAGCAGAAAGAAGCATCCCGGTACCTGGTACTGATGTTCCCAAGGATGCTGAGACCATTGAGGCCTTGAAAGACGTGGATGGGCGCCATGTAGAGGATGAGGAAGATATTATCGACACCAAAAAAGCCGACGACGATGACGACAAAACCTTGGCCAACCGAAAGGCTAGGCAGGAAAAAGAGATGGCTTCGAAGAAGGCGGCAGAAGAGGCTTTGGACGTAATCCCTCTTGCAGAATTTGATCCCAAAACCGGGATGATTTTGAAAATCCAGCCCAAATCCATCAGCAGACAGCTTCATTTTGCAAATCCTGATGACTTCCCGGCTTCCCTTTCTGATAGACGGAAGAGAAAAGAGGTGGAAGAGGAATCTTCAGAAGAGTCGGATGTTCCTCTCATAGACAAAAGGAAGAGGAAGAAAGGGGATCAATCCGACGCCGACAAGGCGAAGCTGGAGAAGCAGAAGCAAGAGAAGAGGCCAAAGCATAAATAGGATATTGTTGCTTGGTGATATTTTGTCTTTAGGTTTTCCATTGGCCAGGAAGTGTAATTGTGAGACTGGCCCTCACTTTCCTTTCTAAGTTGTTTTTCACTTTGTTGGTTCGCAGTATATAAATGAAAGTTTATCTCTTTTTGCATCATTGAGTACCTGCATTCAAATAAACTTTCCACGTTTAGTCATAGACCATCTAATTATAATTACAAACCAATCCAACAACAGAAGGAAAATTTTCGTGCTGCATTGTTGCATTAAAGTTCATGTGTATATGCATATGGCCCGTAATCAATCATTGACGTAACGCTCAACTAGGGCTTATTAAAAATTGATTAGCATTATTCGCAGGTTGCCCCCTATTTCTGAATATGGGGTACTTAGAGAATTTCACAAGATAACTGTTCTTGTGGTACCAAATCTCTGGCACTTTCCTTAGCGCTTATCCATAGACTCCTTTATACTCTCCTGGCGGTTGCTGGGGGTAGAGTTCAAATTCAATAGTTCAGTCGGTCCCTGCTCCTTTAGCAGGGGAGATGTTCTTTCTCAGTGCTCCATCGGAGACGCTTTTATACTTTCTCTCTCTCTCTGGAGAGTTAGGGTTCGAGCTCAGCGATTCATTCGCTCCCCGATCCTTCAGCGGGGAAGGAGCTCTTTCTCAGCGCTCAATCGGAGACGCTTTTATACTCTCTCTCTCTCTGGAGAGTTAGAGTTCGAGCTCAACGATTCATTCTCTCCCCGATCCTTCAGCGGGGAAGGAGCTCTTTCTCAGTGCTCAATCGGAGACGCTTTTATACTCTCTCTCTCTCTGGAGAGTTAGAGTTCGAGCTCAGCGATTCATTCGCTCCCCGATCCTTCAGCGGGGAAGGAGCTCTTTCTCAGCGCTCAATCGGAGACGCTTTTATACTCTCTCTCTCTCTGGAGAGTTAGAGTGCTATCAATGATATACTTTATTTTATTGTTTCCTCAGAACTTTGACTTGTGATTACATTCCATTCTGATGGAAGGCATTTATAATTATATGCTTCTGGGGTCGTTGGATTATTCACAACGATTTTTATAACAAATAAACAGGCAGATAAATAAAGGTGCAATAAAGGTAAATGACACACAATATTTTTATAGTGGTTCGGTCGAATCATGACCTACGTCCACTTTATAATTTTTTGCTTTAAGGAATCAGAATATTCTAGGCAAGTCGTGCCTTGTACATGGTTTTCAACAAAGCAAAAGAATAGATTTGAGACTTTTATGTTAAGTATGGCTGTAAATGTTGGGCATTCCACACTCTGGGGATTTCCTTTCCATCTACGGTTGCCAGCTTGAAGGTTCCATTATCAAGCTTGCTCAGAATGGAGTACGGTCCTTCCCACTTCGCTCCCATATGAGTTGGGGGTGGAAAGACACGTTTCAGAACCAAGTCTCCGGGTTGCTAGGTTCGGGCTTGAACCTTTTTGTTGTAATATTGGGCGACCTGTTGTTTGCATCTCAAGGCACGCAGGTCTGCTTCATCCCTCTTTTCTTCGATCATATCCAGGGACTCAAGGAGCAATTCATTATTGGTCATCGGATCATAATAAGTCACCCGGTGAGAAGGTACCTTTATCTCAACCGGGATGACTGCTTCCGTTCCAAAAGCAAGGGAGAACGGGGTATGTCCTGTTGCCGATTTATATGTTGTCCTGTAGGCCCATAGTGCCAAAGGCAATTCATCAGCCCACATGGCTCTAGCCCGCTTCATTATTCTTTTCAGAATGGACTTAATTACTTTATTTGCCGCTTCGACTTGTCCGTTCGATTGCGGGTGCGCCACAGAGGTGTACCGATTCTCAATGTGGTATTTTTGGCAGAAATTTCTGAATTCAGCGCTATCGAACTGAGTTCCGTTATCCGTTATCACAATCTTTGGAATCCCAAATCGGCAAATGATGTTTCGGACGATAAATTTGATCACCCGTTTGGTTGTGATTGTAGTTAGTGGTTCAGCCTCGACCCACTTAGTGAAATAATCCACGACCACAATAGTGAACTTTGCTCCGCCCCTTGCTATGGGGAGACTTCCAATGATATCAATTCCCCACATAGCGAAAGGCCATGGGCTCATCATTGTTTTTAACTGGTTAGGAGGTGCTCTAGGTATTTTTGAAAATCTCTGGCACGCATCACACCGTCGTGCATATCTGGCCGCATCCTTGTTTATGGTAGGCCAGAAATAACCATGCCGCAACACCTTCTTTGCCAAAGTTTGCCCTCCAGTGTGGTCACCGCATTCGCCTTCGTGAACTTCCTGCAGCACACACTTGATGTCATCGTGAGCTATGCACCGGAGAAGGGGCATCGAAAATCCTTGTCTGTAGAGGACTCCGCCTTGAAGAACGTATCGGGTAGCTTTACGAATTACTTTACGCCTCTCGTTTTTCTTGGTCGGAAACGCTCCATTCATTAAGAAATTCTTTAGAGGGGTCATCCACGACTCCCTATCTGGTTCCGCCTCTAGTATTAGATCGATCTCCATTTGATCAATACTAGGGAACCGAAGTACTTCAACGGGGGCTAGCCCGGTCACTTCAGGATCGTCGGAACTAGCCATCTTAGCCAACTTATCTGCCTGCTGATTCTCTGATCGCGGAATATGAGATATGCTGTAGGGATCAAAATCGTTCAGCAACTCTTTCACTTTCTTTAAGTATAAAATCAATCTTGCACTCTTAGCCTGGAATTTTCCAGTAACTTGGTTCACAACTAACTTGGAGTCGCAAAAGATGTTCAGCTTTGGGACCTCTAATTCCTTTGCGATCCTTAATCCGGCTATCAAGGCTTCATATTCGGAGTCGTTGTTAGTGGCGTGAAACTCCATCCGGATTGCATAGGTTATCAATCGTTTCTCGGGAGTCTCAAGCACTATTCCAGCGCCGGATCTTTCGTCATTCCTAGCGCCATCAGTATACAATCTCCAGGCAATGGGATCGAAAAGTAATTTTGAAGGATCGACCTCTTCATTGGCTATGTCTTCCTCCGGTACGGTAAACTCTGCTATGAAGTCGGCTATCACTTGCCCCCGAATTGACCGTCTGGGCTGAAAGTTCAGATCAAATTGACTTAGCTCAATGTTCCATTTGAGTAATCTTCCAGATGCCTCTGGTCTCTGTAAAACTTGCTTGAGTGGGTGATCGGTGTATATGGTAATGGGATGCGCCTGAAAATAATGTCGAAGCTTTCTAGAGGCGATCAGTAAACTATATGCCAACTTTTCTATCCTTGGATAATTACGCTCTGCTGCCGTTAATTTTTTTCTTACGTAATACACAGGTCTTTGGACCTTATCCTCTTCTCTTACCAACGCTGAGCTGATCGCGTGGGATGACACTGCCAGATACACGATTAAGTCCTCGTGATCCATTGGCTTAGATAATATCGGAGGTTTCTCCAGGTGCCTTAGTAAGTTCTGAAATGCTTCTACGCAGTCGGGCGTCCATTTGAAGTGGCGTTTCCCCCGCTTTATTAATTCGAAGAATGGGATGCACTTATCCGTAGCCCTGGAGATAAATCTGCTTAGTGCGGCCACTTTTCCTGCAAGGCTTTGTACATCCCTAATTTTCCTAGGTTCCTGAATGTCTCTGATTGCCGCGATTTGATCTGGATTAATCTCAATCCCACGGGAACTAACGATGAACCCCAAGAATTTTCCGGAGGCAACACCGAATGAACATTTGGTTGGGTTGAGTTTCATTCCGTACTTTCGAAGAATGCCGAACATCTCCGCCAAGTCAGTAGTGTGTTGGGAAGATTGCTTGGACTTAACCAACATATCGTCGACGTATACTTCCATTGTTTTCCCGATCTGGTTATAAAACATTCTGTTGACTAAACGTTGATACGTAGCGCCTGCATTCTTCAAGCCAAAGGGCATCACCACATAACAATATAATCCCAGATCCGTGATAAAACTAGTGTGTTCTTGATCTGGAACATGCATCGGAATCTGGTTATATCCTGAATAAGCATCCATAAACGAGAGAAGCTCATGACCCGCCGTCGAGTCCACCAACTGGTCAATCCGGGGTAACGGGAAACTATCTTTTGGACAAGCTTTGTTCAAATCCGAGAAGTCGATACACGTTCGCCACTTCCCGTTGGCCTTCTTTACCAGGACTGGATTCGAAATCCAGTCTGGGTAGGTCGAGTCTCTGATAAATCCACTACTCTTTAGCTTTCCAACCTCTTCTTTCAAGGCAGCGGACCTCTCAGGGCCCAACATTCGCCTTTTTTGCTTTACCGGAGGATGCTTAGGGTTAATGCTTAATGAATGGCTCATGATTGATGGGGATATCCCGCACATGTCCGCGTGGGTCCAAGCAAATACATCCAAGTTGTTTTTTAAGAAATCCGTCAATTCTTTAGCGAGATTCGGATTTAACTGGGATCCAATCTTAAGGACCTTCTCCGGGTCACTATCATTGATCGGTATATCCACAGTTGTCTCGTTGGGAGTCGCCATTCTGCCCCTAGGTTCTTGATCCTCTCTGGGATCTATATCCTCGGGCAACTCTCTGGGCGACTTTCCAACGGTTATCCTCTTTAGTTGCTATAAGGTCTCCGCCCTTGTAGGGGGAGAAGCGCCCTTGGTTTCTATGTCCCCTCCATTGCGAAGTAACTTTAACTCGGCAACATAGCATGCTCGCGCAGCAACCTGATCTCCTCTGACGATACCAATGCCAGCTTCTGTGGGGAATTTCAATAACAAGCACCAAGGGGCTATACAGGCTCTAAACTTTGCGAGGGCCGGTCGGCCCAAGAAGGCATTGTAGGGCAATTCAACGTCCAAAACCACGAAGGGAAGGATTCTCACTCTCTGGCGTTCTCCTTCCCCAAGCGTAACCGGTAACTCTACATAACCCATTGGAGCGGTGGATGCTCCGTTGAATCCACGGATCCATCCTTGACAGGGCTTCAAGTCTTTTATTTCGAGGTTCATCTGGTCAAATGCCCTTTTGAAAAGAATGTTGACGGAACTCCCATTGTCCACTAAAACCTTATGAACAGTGGCTGGTCCAATAGGTACTGTAATTACAAATGGATCTTCAGTCGGAGCGTGGACTCCAATGCTTTCTCGTTCTCGGAAAACGACATCGTCGGTCATCATCTTTTGTTGCTTCACCGGGATATTGTCCTCGGGGTTACTACACTCCCCTACCTCGAGGTGTTGCTTGGCTGCATTGACATATTGATCCAATGCCTTGGAACTATGCCTGGCAAGATAAAGTCCTCCGATTACGGTATTGATAACAATGTTCTTTCCCTTTTGCTGGGCAGTTGGCCTAGCAGCAAGTTGATTCTGGTTCTGATTTGGGGCCTGTACTGCTTGCCCCCTGTCTCTGGGCGTTACTCTGTATTCATCTAATTTTCCTTCTCGAAGTAGCCTTTCGACTACATCTCTTAGGTGACGGCATTCATTTGTCGAATGGTCGTGAATCTGATGAAAGAGACAAAACTTCCCCGTTTCACGTTCTTTCTCCGTCGACTCTCTGGGAGGTGGCCTCTTATTCTGGAGGACTTCATACGCATCCATGAAGATATTTTCCAGTGTATCATTTATTGGTGTATAACTTTCAAAGGCCCTGGGATGAGTCCTCTGGGAGTCGTTCCCTCGGTTCCTCTTCCGGTTGTTGCCGTTACCATTATTATTGTTGTTCCCCGACTGACGACCACCCTGATTCCGGTTTCCGACATTAACCTCGACTTTCCCCGAGTTGTCTCCTGTTTGCTTAATGGCGACATTGCTCTGGATTTCCTCCTTATCAGCCGTTTTTTCCTTTCGGTTAGCATACACTTCTTCCCGGCGTAAATGTACGTTAGCTTTTTCGTAGAATAACTCTCTAGTATGGGGTGGCTTGCCTGCCAGGTATCTCCCGAATTTAGTGTCTTTATCTATTCCATCAATCAGTTCTGCGACAACGGTTGGTTCATGGGGATCTTTAACTTCAGTAGCGGCCAAGTTGAAACGATCTAGGTACGCCCTCAAACTCTCGCCTGGTCGCTGCTTGACGAGGAACAAATCAATCACACTCTTTGTCTTTTGCGCATAGATACGGAATTGTTCTACGAACTTCTCACTCAACTCCCTGAAGCTAGAAATCGATCTTGCTGGCAAGCGAGTAAACCATAACAATGCTACATCCTCCAAGAATATGGGAAATGCTTTGCACTTGACAGCGTCAGAAGCTGCGGCAGCGGTCATTGACCAAGAGTATCTCATCAGATGTTGGACAGGATCAGACCTACCCGCGTATCGGTTCATCTGTGGCATGTTGAAATGCCTCGGGAAAGTCGCATCCAAAATATCATCAGTGAAAGGGGTGTGACTGCGGTCAATTCCCCAATCTTCATTCCGTTGCCCACGGCTATCTGCCAGAATTTGATGGATCATGGCTGCCACATTTTCACTGGTCAGCGGAGGTTCTGGGTCAGTGCTTCTGGCTCGGCGGGGTTCTCTAGTCTCTCTTCCGGGAGCAGTCACGAAATCTGGGGCTCGGATAGGGCTTCGTTGCCCCCTGTTGCCATGAGCATGTGCGCGACGATGGGGCTGAGGTAGTCTGTTCTGTACAGGATTGTCCACATCTCAAGCTCTGGGAGTCGCGGCGTGATCGTTCACATTACGGTTTGAGGGCCCCGCCTCCAGCGCTTCTTCTTCCCGTGATGGCAGGGTTCCGAACCGAAGCTGCTCTATGTTTTCGGCTCTCTCATATGGTCGCCGCGGAGGTATCGGTGATTCCTCTGACGAAGAAGAATATCCTGGAGTAAGCGGACGAGCTGGTGGCGTCCTTTGCCTTGCGAGTTCATCAAGCCTTTTATCCATAGCAGTCAAATTTTGTCGCAGGACGGAGCTTTCCTGCCTTTGGGCAGCTAATTCATCAAACAATCTCTCCCACATTTCGGAAAAGCGAGAGAGATCCCCTCAGTAACGGGAGCAGCAGGGTCATATTGGTCATCATCACTTTCTCTTATGCGCAAGGAGCTTGAGCCAGGTCGAGCGGAGGGGCCAGGACGGTAGGAGCGAGCCATAGGCTCCTTTCCAGGTCGAGTTGTAGTCTGGTAATCAATTCGGATCGCTGTGGATCGAGGATGGCGGCTCGCAACGCCCCCTTGGGATCGGTTCGTGGTCACGATGCGCGAAGGATTCGAGGCGTTATCTCGGGATCGAGTAACAACCCCTTCAGCAGTCTGGATCGCCTCGTTCTCGTCGACTCGGAGCGTGGCGTCTTCATCGGATCGGTTCGCCCCCTGCGCTCCGCGATCCAGAGTTTCCTCATTGCCTAGCTCGTGCACACTTTCTTCGATTGTTTCATTGGTTCGTGAAGCTCGTGCTTCCTTAGATCTCTTTCCAGCCATGATATCCGAATCGCTGGAATCTTCAAAGAACTGAATAGTGAAACTTTAGGACTGTTCTCAGTGAAAGTACCAAAATGTTAGATCAAAATTTGGACCTAACACCCAAATTGTTCTGAATCTTATAGAGTTTCAACTGAAGAATGAGGAAAAAGAAAATAACACACAGAATTTATAGTGGTTCGGCGTTAACGAGCCTACGTCCACTTTATATATTATTGATTATACTTTGAAAGCTAATACAATCAATGATTTCTCTCAATATTCTAATAGTCTGACAATAATGGCGGATTCAGTACTCAATATTGCCAAAAAGATCCCAAAAAATGCCAAGCTCCGGGCTATTTATAGCTGATTTTGTCAGGCGGGTCGTGGTAACACGTGGCACGAATCCCAAGAACATCGGATCGCATCGCCACCGTTGAGGAAATAGTCAAATTAGCCGTTGTGGGCAGGTGTCGCGATCCCCTTGAAAA
Organism: Allium sativum; assembly: GCA_030737875.1. Classification (NCBI taxonomy): domain Eukaryota; kingdom Viridiplantae; phylum Streptophyta; class Magnoliopsida; order Asparagales; family Amaryllidaceae; genus Allium; species Allium sativum. Next base: position 369,834,609 of record CM060920.1, read on the forward strand.
TCGGATCGTCCAAATGGAGAGAATCGGTCAAAATGACGGTTAGGGACACGTGTCGCTAGATCCGTGCGTCTCGGATCGCTGAAGACTTGCTCACGCTTGAACGGGTCAGAGGGTTCGCCATGCATCAGGGGATCGGATCGGTCTACGCTGGGCAACAATATAAGTTCGGATCGAGTCGCATAGAGGTTTTGTTTCGCTGGTGGAATGGGGGCGATCCGTCGAGATACGATCCGATGGTGGGCGAGTCGATAGTGTGCGATCCGACGTCGGGCGAGTCGATGATGCGATCCGTTCATTCATGCACTTGGGGGATATAGTTCCATACCTTCCTCTTGTAAGTGAACCTGGGCGGCTTGGTCAAAAAGCTAGCCAACACTATTCAAAATAAATTTCTCGTTGTTATTATTTAAAATAATTCATTTTAAATATTCAAAATTCATCAAAATTGCCAAAAATAAAAAATTTAAATTGGCCCAGATTTCCGAGTTATTACAATCTCCCCCACTTAAAAGTTTTCGTCCCCGAAAAGGAACGAAGCTGAAAGTTGTTTTACAAACGAACTCAACTTTCATTATTTTCATTATGCCTTAAGTTCTTCAACTTTTCAGTTTCTAAGAACTTTTCAAATTTTTCAAAAATTTGGCTAATACCCTAAATTTTCAAAAAAAATTGCCATAACCTCCCCTGCACGGGAGCACTGGGAAAATCCCGAAATTACCAAACAGGCCTTTCCAATCCGAAAAGAAAAAGAAACAGCCAAGCGGCAAGCCAATCGGCTCATAAAATCATCCAAAATCCAAGAAATACAACAAACATGTACCTATTTGTCGGGCATACAATTTTATTCCTCTTCTCTAGCCTCCTTGCTATGACTTGTTCACACATATATATGCACATGCATGCATTTCCAAACAATTTTCAATACAATTCAATATTTGATTCAATTAGGCCTAAATGGTTAAAAATATCAAACCAATAATTAAACAACACAACCATCAATCAATTAGTTGATTAGCTTTTCAAATTCATAATTTTGATGCATAGTCCAAAAATCAGATTTTTGATGCCAAATCACAAAAATAAGCCCTATCTAGTTTTGGTTCTCACACCAGTCAATTGAAAATATATAGATATCCCATTTTCGACACTCGAATATAAATGCTGACGATGTCGCGGCATCATCAGAATCATCTCCGGGTGACTAGAGTGTGATTCTATATCTATTCAGCATATTAAAACTTCGAATACACGTGGATCAGACGTATATGCAAAATCTTTATATACTGGATTGTCCAAATTCAATACAAATAAATATTCAAATATGTCGAATAAGGTTTAAATTTTCAAAACAAAAATTGTTTTCATTTTGATTTTCAAAACATTACTCTTTACACTCGTTCTAGGATAATACTGATCCTATCTCTAACGAGTCATTCTTATTGGATACCGCTAATCTAACCTCTGATGAATTCTTTCGTATGGTTCTAATGTGCCTTGTTCTCCGAGCTATGTAAACCAGAGGTCTGATACCAGCTGTAACAACAAGGAATTTCGCTCGATCCGAATCGATCGCTAAACCGACCAAGACCGTTCGAAACCCCTGATTGTTTTGAGGACAAGACGAATCAGAACACAAACAGAAGAACTTTTCATTGTTTATTACAACAATTCATCAAAATACAAGAATATACAGAGTATAAACAAATAATATACATTTGACGAACGTCAGAGATTTAAATACATTACTGTAGCAGAAAAATAATATAATACACAACTGAAAGAGATATACGGATACAGAGCCTTCCCAATATCATTCCAGCTGTAAACCAGGTTCCTGTGAATATAAATCTGCAAAACCAAAACTACCAGCTGCCCGTGCGGAAATAGGGGCACCCAGAGTTTAGGTTAAAACCAAAAACTCCAGGTCAGTCATGTGACTGGTGTGAAAACTAAAACAGTTATTTAAAACTTTACTTTAAATCAGATATATCAAGGAACCACGCCGTATAACACGGAACGGGTTTCCTCCCAAGAATACCAGCGCATATATCAAAAACAGCGCAATGCTTTTTGGAAAAATGAAGCTATTATAAGACCCAGGTCCTATCACACAATGCAGCGCAAGCTGGGGGATAGGGTTTTCCCTTATAATAGCCAAACATGCTTGGTACGATAAAACAAATCATTTGATACTATTATAAGTGCATAGTGTATAATAAAAATTCAAATATAAATGTATCAATCCTAGGCGGCATGGGTACCATATATCATGTCGCCATATATATATTTACAATCAAAACCTCACAATGTCGTATTTAGAAGTTGGATTTCCATCTATGAACCGAGGCAAAAGATAGTCCTCACCGATTCGAGACAGTCTAGCCCGAGTCTCAGGCAAGTACTCTGTCAAGCCTTTGGATCGTTAGGGCCGGTCCACCAATGTGGATTAAAATGCCTGAACACTGCGTTTCCCCGCCCTTTGGGGCATAAATGAGTCCTATGACTCCATCGGCTCCACATAGTCACCGATATATCCGAGGTGCCTTGCAATCCAACAACCACACATGTGAAAATAATATTAATGTCAGGGCTGGTAGGTCACTGACACCACCCTAGCTAGAAGGAAACGCATGCCCTCGCTGAGGTCCTCTCCCGTTTCTGGTTCACAACCGAGGTGTGAGTCTCGCGAATTAACATTACACAAAGCTATGCCACACAGGCGGTGCTTTGATCATCAACCACAAGACTTTGATTTTCAACAAAAGCCTTGATCATTTGCCACACAGGCAATTCACACCATGCGACTGATGTCTATCGATATACAACCTCTGATCCCGTACGTCTCAGAGAAGGATGACGTAAGGGAATGAATTCCCCTTCACCAGGCTATATTTAATAGAGATCAATCAACACAGAGCAAAATCCAATGTCAGACACACAGTCCATACAAGTTCGTTCTGGGTCTGAACGAAACCGGAGGCACCTTATACCTCGCATATCCATCGATCGCCAAGTACGTCTGGACGATCAACAACTGATTCCCTCCTCTTGGGTGTACAGCCCAATCAATATCATCAGTAATTATCCAAACGATGTGAAGACCTCCGGTCTTCAACCACCGTCTTCATCCTCGACACATCGTCGATTCAGTTATTCAGAATGGGATAAACCCGGTCTTTCTGAATAACTCGCATATATAATAAACAAGTGTTACACAAACACAACATACGCCTCATTCCAATTCAGAATATTCTTTTATTCAAATATTCTTATACTTTGGGAAAGGTTCCCATTAATTTTATCAAAGATAAATTCTTTAAATTTATTCTTTAATCTTCAGTTGAATATCAATTCAAACCAAATTATGGTTTATCCAAACTGGTCGGGATTAACGAACCTTACCGAAGTAATCATTTGTTTTAATTTCCCAATCCCAACCTATTCATCCCATGAAGTAAAACTGGTAATACTTCATATCTAACACAACGGTGTTATCGGTAAATTCAATTACCATCTTACGTTCAAATCTAATTAAAGATTTAACTATCGCCTGGAGCAAAACTGGTGATACTCCATTCTCGATCATTTCAATCTAATTAAAGATTCATTAAAACTCCACTTGGTTTTAATCTTCCCAAGAACCAACATGAATGATTGTTTAACTTGGGAAATCATATCCTGTCTTTAAATGGGTAAAAGAACCAATGTCATTTAAAACATGGTTCACGATAAACCCAGATCACATTCTATTCCATCAGCCTTTAACCGTAAATTAGCAAGTGAACAATTCCCTAAGTAATAACCCCGAAGGCCGAAACCAACATTAGATCAATACCCAGGAAACCATTCAACTTAACTAATCTCCAGTTAGTTTCTGATTTTCTTAACTCCGTTGGGTCTAAGAACAGTATTATTAAAGATACCATTCATGACAACCCAAATCACATTCCATTAATGATGGAATCTTCATGGAAAACAAATCGGTATATATAATCGATATAAACTTCCATATTCGACTAACAATATAAATGGAATAACGGCAAAGCCTTTTAAATTCCATGTATATTAGCAGTCCTCATCCACAGAAATTCACTTGGATTATTACCAAATCGAATTCCATTTCAATTTATTTTATTAAATTGGAAACCTTTACTTTGGAAAATCTCCTTTAAATCTTAACAAAAGATTTATAAATTCCAAATCACATTTCACTGTAAATCGGGTTAAAGAACGAATGTCGTTAAAACACAGTTCACGATAAACCCAAAAATCAATTCAAATTCAATTCCAATTAAATACCATTTAATTGGTATACTTCATTAAATCTAAATAAAAAGATTTAATCTTTTTCTCAACTGAGTTTAAGAACAGTGTTAATGAAGACACCATTCATGACAAACCCAAATCCCATTTGATTTTAAATACAAGGCTCTGAGTAGAAAATATATCGGGTTATATTCAATATCAAATTCTACGACCAACAAATATCGTATTGGAAATAACGATATAAATATATATTTCAAAATTTCCATAACAATATCTGTATAACCACGAAATCCAACATCGAAATATTCCAAAGACAATTTCGATACAATATCTGTATAATCACGAAATCCAACATCGAAATATTCCAAAGACAATTTCGATTCAACTCCATTTCAATTCAATTATTGGAAATTCTAGTTACTTTTAAAACCCTTTCAAATCCAATTTATTTATTTCAAAAATAAATGGATCATAATTCTAGTTCAAAACTAGTTCATTTCGATAAAAATCTATTTTTATCTTTTCAAATATGGAATTTTTCATCCCAATTCTTCCCAAATCATTCCTTATGATTTTACACTAATTATTGATATTTTTAATAATTTTATCAAGGCCCATACAGTCGATTTCCATCAACGGTCATCGAACTGCACTTACAACGACCTTTTCCAAATTTGATTTGGACATAATTCCAAATCCAACCGTTAAATTTCTAATTTCTTGTATTCGTTAGAAAGATCTTTTCGATACGAACCCAGCGGTTCCGGTTTTAGGAGAATCCGACGATCGGATCTCCCGTAATGTCCATTCGAAGTCAATGGTCGAAATTTGCAAACTGCCGCAGCGCGGCGCGTTCTATTTAGGCCATTATATATATATAATATACATATTATATATATTTCGTTGATTTCCATTTAAAACGTATTTTATAAATCGTTTTAAATTCTTTTTCAAAACGATTTCAACTTCATATTCTAATTCTAATTAAAATTGAATATTCCATATCATCGATATATAAATGATAATATTTTCAAAACATTATATTTTGAAATCAATTCCTTTTCGATATTCATTATAAAAATGAATAAAATCGATATAAATATCGTTCACGTCAAAATGGCGCCAATCTAATCAATACGGCTTTATATATTTCAATAACTTCGTTATTCTATTCAACAAATGAATATTTTCTTCAATACATGAATATATAATTTATTCAACACATGAATATTTATTAATTCTTACTTACAATAAAAATGTGAATTTTATTGTATAAATATTTCGTTCAACACATGAATCGTTTCAACACATGAATATTCTCAACACATGAGTTTTCTTTTATTCAACACATGAACGTATATTTTATTCAACACATGAATTTTTATTCTATTCAACATATGAATTTTCATTTTATAATATTCTTTATTTTCCAAATTGGAATGAGGCCCAATCAATTACCATATAATGTTAATTATATGGATTCTATACAACATGTATATAATAGCAACGATAAATAATCAACCATCATCCGGAGCGCACCACACAACTGCATAAGCATTAAATATAAATAATTAACGCTTACACAGTCTGTCAACCAATCAATCAACATACTCTAAATAATTGGGATTAGTGTACGCCAAATATCATCCCAACACCCGTGTGGGGTTTCTAGACAACAAACACAGATTTATTTGTGCATTTGGGCGATGTGTAAAATTTATCGTCCCACTCAATATCAGTCAAAATGTGTGTACATAAACAAATCGTCTGATTTGTTTATAAATATTTATTTTATATACACGTTAAAAATTATATTTTTAACTATAAAATATTTATTCATCCCACATCACACAATCAATTTTAACAACACATCAAACAAACAAATCATCCATGGTCTGTGGACGACGGGTGTCGGGTGCTACTAAGCACCGTCTGCATCCTAGTATATATTTCAGCTAGAAAACAAATTAAAAGTGAGGAGTTCTCGCCTTTGGGTTCCACTCCACCTGTCCTTATCTCTGAATGGTGTGAATTCAGATTTGTTTTCCGACAGTACCATCACAATCTGTATCACGCAGTTTATTATTAAAAATCACATTTTTATACTGTTACTTTATACATAAAATTCATATTTTTATGTTGACGTTTATATTATAAAGATCATATTTTTTACTTCGCTACACATATAAAAATTATATTTTTATATCTCTACATATTTAAAATTATATTTTTAATACTCTACTAATATAAAAATCATATTTTTATGTAATTAAAAATCACAACTTTATCATATAAAAAAATCAAACCTTTATCCTTTCAAAGATCGAATCTTTACCTTGTTATCATATATATAAAAATCGAATCTTTATACCTTAAACACATACGTAAAAATCGGATTTTTACTTCGCTACTTTCTATATAAAAATTATATTTTTATATCGTTCTTCATATATAAGAGTCATAATTTTTCTCTTTTTTAAAAATAAATCCTATCCTTTCCTTAGCAAAATTCATATTTACACTATGGAAAAATCTGATCTTTATTCACTAATCACATATAAAAACTGACTTTTATTTTCTTTTTAATCTAATTACATTAAAATAAATAAAGATAAACAAAAATAAAAGAACTCACAGTGTTGTACGAAGAGGGAGGAGGGAGTTTGACTCGAATTGGAAGAAGGGGGAAGAAGAGAGGAGGGAGGCACGGAGGGGGGGTTGCTGGTGGCGCAATCGCCGTCGGGTGGGGGTGCATGGCGTCGGGGGTGGCCGGAGTAGGGCCCAGTTGGCCAGAGGTGGTCTGTTTTGTGAAATTAGGGCATGGGGGCTTCGTCGATTGGAGAAGGGGGGAAGCGTCGCTGGGGGGTGATGGCCGGAGATGGGGGAGCGGCCACCGGAGGAAGAGGGGGGCACGATTGCGCCTGGCGGCGGTGGATCGAACGCGACAGCGTTCTTCCCCCTTTTTTTCCTGAGCGTGGAAGATAGTGAAGGAGAGGGAAATATAGAGGGGGGTATATGAAAATATAAATGTATTAATTTAATTTAATTTCCTATAAAAAGCAACTTTTTATTTCGAACCCCAAACTGAACCCACCGACTGTCGCCCCCAGCTAATTACCCTCATTCCGAACACAGTGGGTTATGTTTCGTAAGACAATTCGATTGTTACGATCAGTTTTCATCAAATTCATAATATAAATCAATGTATATTGAATTTGAACGCACATTTCAATTTACCGGGGCCACATACGAGCTCTAAAAATTCCAGAAAAATAAATCTGGCTATGTTTTGATGATACGGTCCTAACAAAACTAATTTCGTCAAATTCTGAGACCGTTTGAAAAATGGCCATTTTCTGGTCGATCGATATTGAGTATAACTGTTAAAACACGTTTAACTTCGCCACGCTCACATATTGATTTCAAAAATTATGAATTTTGAAACCTAGCAATAATTTGACATCCCGGATCCAAGAGAAGTGGTTTCATCGAAAACAGAGATCGTTTGCAAAATTTCCATTTTTAAGGGCCAAAATTCCATAGCGACTTTTCTGAATTTTCAACTGGGCATAACTTTTTATCCCCGCTATGAAATTTTGATTTTTCAGATTCGTTGGAAAGATATTTTGGATTAGATTCTAATATTTTTGGTTTCGCTTAAATCTGGTTTATTTTGAATCCTGTACATTCATTTGAAATTGAATTTTCAAACTACCGCGCCATTTTCAATTCCTTTTATAATTAAAATAAAATATTTATTTTCTAACGACGATTCAAATAAATACATACGTTCTAATTTATTCAAAATAAATTTCTCGTCGTTATTATTAAAAATAATTCATTTTAAATATTCAAAATTCATCAAAATTTCCAAAATAAAATTTTTAAATTGGCTCAGATTTTCGGGTTTAAATATCAATCTAGCAGAATTCTTGCATCTCATGCTCTACATATATAGTATACAATCAAAACCACGGGCTCTTATTGGAGAACGGATTTCCTGGCAAGGTATGGGACCACCTTTCCGACATTATACCTCTAGAGATGAATATATTTGGGTTCAACAAAAACATCTTGCAACCCAGGCTGAACATGACCGACCCCTCGCTTAGCTTGAGAGTACCGAATATATCATTACCACGGTTGGGGACCAGCCAACCGAACCGATAGCAAACATACAAAAATAAAAAGGGATAATCGAAGGCATTTAATTTTTCCAGATCGGGTAATGATATACCCTTTTGATGGGTGCGACCCACATAGCCATGCGACCTACCCAATTTTTATGTCATTTCCTGATTGATGAGGCTAGAGGTTAAGCTTATCCTTCAGAACAACATATCTCCATCCACTTTGAATGCCACATCGTCAGATCCGCCAAAAATCACTAATCGAGGTCCAAAATAATAATCTAGTTGTTAAGCTAAAGAAGTTTCCCTTTTATGCCACGAACTTGGTACGTTTGTAGAAATCAACGTATGCGATCCCTTTGGAAATACTCTGTCATACATCCGTTCATACAAGTCATCCAGGAACAGGATGACCGAAGGCACCCTCCTACCCCATCCTAGGTATCACCCTATAGATCAGTAGCAAGTAGTCCTTGCAATCCTAAGATTTCAACCATGACAGAACCACGGTTATCTCAGGTTGCAACAAAGAGATTTTAAGGAGTTCTTCCGTTTATGAAGATCTGCGATCTTCAATTCTCCATCTTCAATCAGAATCTTCAACGTGTTTGCTAGTTCAGAATGGTTTTCAAATATAATTTCGATCCCAGTCTTTCCGTACCAACAATCGTATTGGCCAGATTTGAAAGTCGGTTATTTAACTATCAAACAAATAATACTGAGAATAAAATGAGTTCACTGATTCAGTACTTAGCATTACTTGTCCTCTTTAATTTAAAATAATTTAATAATTTAACTTAAACTTCTAAATATCTCAATATTTTTAGCACAGTATTTACTTCATACTTAACATAAGATTTGTTTTCAAAACTATTTCAACTATACTAGAATTAAATCATATATATATATATATATGTATGTATATATTCCCAACCTTGGTTCTAACAAATTTCACATTAAACTTTATTACTTGAAAACAATATCCAATTTCTATTTTTTGAATAAACTCATTCCAAAAAGTTAACCTTTTTATTTCCTTTTACTTTTGGAAATATCATTATATATAAATATATATATTCTCAAATCTTTCTATTTCCATTTCTTTGGAAATCTCATTATAAATATTTTCAAATCTTGCGATTAACATTGCATTTTTATTTCATATATAGAAATAATAAATTATTCTTAACATCTTTCCCATTACAAACTAATGTCATCCTCAAATAATCCCGAAGTCATTCAAGTTGGGGTATTTATTTACCTTTCAGACCTTGATCAACAATGTTCTTATCTTAAGATAGATATGAATTGTAATTAAAACCCATATTTCATTTCAATATCAAAAACAAATCTCATTTAACTATTTTATTTAAAATATGGTTTTATAAAACCTTCTTACTTTTAGAAATCCCCTTCTCGAATATAACTATTATTTCTTAATTCATTGATTAAGAAAAGAATTACTAAAATATCACTTTCCCTTCTACTTCTTTAAATAATTCATTTAATAACTCGGATATTTGTTCCAAAACCCTATTACTCACTCCTTTACTAAATTCACTTTTAAAACTCTCTTTTTCTAATCCATTCGACCATTTCTCGCTTTGAAAATCTTATATCAATTTCCCAATAATACTTAATTCCATTATTAAGTAACGTTAATTTAAAATTAATGATTTAGCACCTCATCTCCTTGTATAAACTTTGTTTATATAATTTTGGTCTGAGATAAACCCTTTTATTCTCAGTTTCCATTTTCTTAATTCAAACATTACGTCAACATTAATTTAAGCTATCGCTTAAAATTCCATTTATAACTTCGTTATAAAAACTCGGGTTTTATATAAAACCCATTCATAAATTCCTTTCACAGTTCAATTAGATTTCATTTTAACTTTGATTCCTTTTTATATGTTTTTCCATTAAAAGAAATCTTTTAAATTATTATTAATTAAAATAATAATTCACTTCGATCATTAACTGCTGTAGCAGTAGTTAATTTCTTTTTGTTAACTAAAATTAATAATAAATTCCTTTTTAAATCTTATTAAAATTAACACAAATATTTGTTGAATTATTTTATTAGATTAATTCAAAATAAACAAATTTAAAAATCAATAACAGTTAAAACAGTTGACTTAGTCAACCCAAACGCGGCTATCTCGTTAACCAATTTCAATTTATCTTACTTTAAATTAATTAGTAATATAATTAATTTAAATAACTCCATTTGATTGTTTTCTTAAAAACAATTATCCAATTCTTAACCGTTAGATTAATTTCCTACTCTCTTGCTTACAAATCTAATTAATATTAGAATTTGCTTTATGAAATCATTTAATAATTAAATATAAACTTAAATAATAAAATTTAATTATCTTTTAATAACTTTTATTCAAAATAATAAATCACCAAATCTATCTATAATTATAAAATATATTTCATAACTTTTTCTATCGATTCACCTGACGATAAATCAATATAAATAAAATGATTCATTTTTAGGCAATTTACTGCCAATTACTCAACCAATATAACCCATTGGTTCAAACAAAACAAATGTTGAATTTCAGGTCAACGGTCCACAATTAAATCAATCATTCACAGTCCATATCATGATAATATGAAAATAAATAACATGAAATATATTTGAGGAATCCCGTTGGATCCCTCCAACCTGTTCTTCCTGCATCAAAATAGATTATCTCACACAAAATTCATTCAACTCAATTTAACCGATTTTTTTATAACCTTAAGTAACAGCTATTTAACATCAATCCATTAACAAAACAATTCAAACAATTTAACACGTTTATTTTATAATTGTGACCAACAAAGTAAGTTACCTTCATTGGGTCCAATCGTTAGAAAACGATTTGGTTTTCATTGAAATTAAACTAGCGTTCAATTTCATTGATTTAATAAACATGTGAATATGTAATTAACAAACAATCAACCATTAGCAACCATAACACACAATTATAAAAACCCAACTTATATAAAATATAAGCGGGGAGAACTGAGTGAGTTTAACTCACCTTGATCTGATTCGTTATTTAAACGGCTTGTTTCAATTAAATTAAACAAGCATTTAATTTAACCGAAAAATCCAGTTTATTACAATTGCGTCCATTCCTGTTCCCTAATGTAGTGCTCGTTGAGACGAGTTTAATGTCTTTTGAATCGTCCAAGTCTGATCACATATGGATAAGTTATAATTATTTAAAGTTAACACCATTTTTAATTATAATTTAACTTTCCTAATTACTATATTAATTAGCATAATTACATTGGTAATTAAAGATAAGTGGCCTATTATGGTTCCTCCCTCTCGTAACTTCTGGTACCCTGCATCGTTTCGAAATACCAGATATTAGCGTGATTCAAATAAAAAGTTAATTCTCTTAATTAAAAGTTAATTAACTTTAATTAACTTAATAAATTCATAATTTAATTAAACAAATAAGTTGCCGAAAAAAATCAGTACTAGGCCTATTACCCTTTTTCACGCATCTTGTCTCTTCTGTGTTGTTTTAAATAATCACGAATATATGTTAACCAGTTAATCCCTAGATTGTTATAAAATTAATTAAGTGATAGCTTAATTACTTAGATTAGTTTAAACAGGCCCATAAAATAGCTTCTTCTCGCGTTCGTTCCAGCTAAGATACTAGAATTCTCATGCATGAAACAAACTCCGGTTGCTGCTGCAAACTCTGACCACCTGTCGACGATCTGATGATGCCAAAACCGACGGTTGAGCCTCCTCCATCGACGCCATAAATCTCAGTCATCACGATGCACCCCTTCGCCGCTGTTAGCTCACGAACCGCCAGCCAGTTCGAGACAAATATCGGCCACCACACTGCGAAAGAATCAATCATCACTGTTCATACGGTAGATCTCGCGTAGCTGAAGAGATTTCATGAAGAAAGTTTCTCAAATTAGTGCATGGATCAATTGGAAATTTTGGAAGGAGATGGGAAAGTTTTGGCCGTTGATTGCGTATTAGGGCCGGCGGAAGTATGGTTGACCACAGAAAAAAAATTGATGAAGGATTACTCATGCTTTTATATAATTGTGAAGAATTTAATATTATTTGATTAAATAAAACTTAACATTAAAGTATCACCTCAAAAGATCTACATACGACCTCCATTTTTGACAAAAATGTAATCCTAGCATAAAAAAATATTCCGGACCCGATGGGACATGTTTCGTCAAATTCGAGGTCGTCTTTGAAAAGTCCTTTATAAATCGCAGGCTAAAAATCACATGCTTAAATTTCCATGATCACGAAATAAACCCAATCAACTTGAAACTTTGAAATACTACTAGACCTTTTCCTTACGGATCCAATGAAATTTGTTTCATTAAAAACGGAGTTCGTTTCGCTAGTCGTTTGTTCCTTTAAAGTTACCGCTGTCTAAATTGGCCAAAATAATACAATTGATTAAGGCGTTTATCGTTGCCATGATCAAAGGATAAGTCCGATTGACATAAAAATCGAAGTCTTACAATTATTAATTAATATGAATCCAACGGCACAAGTTTCGTTGCATTCCGAGATTGTTTCTCGGTACGTTATTTTATACGCACCACAATGCTATTTTGGACACCAAATTACCCGGTCTCCAAAAATAAAAACTACCTACCTATCCCGGCTCTAAACGTCGATACGAACTCACGGAATTGGTTTCGTGGCTTAGTTCGATCATCTGCTCAAGTTATACACACATACCCCTCTATTAAATTAATTTAATTACGCGCTATAGAAAACGACTAGGCGTTTACGGCTATCGTTGTCACATACGGCATTGGTTTGCCACGAAATTTAATACCGTACAATAATTTAACGTTACGGTTTCAATAAAACTAATTTTATTGAAAATCGAGTCCGTTTACAAAATGGTCATTTTTAAGGCTCATATAATATAAATAAAATATTATATAAATTCCAAAATAATTGAATTAAAAATTATAAATTATTATTCTCCAACTGGAAATATCATATTGCTTCAAACATAAACAATATAAAATTTTAAACTCACCATCCTCATATTTCGAGTTAAAACAATGCCCAAACATATTAAAATCCTTTTATAATTATTAAATAAACGTGATTGTTTATTAACGAATTCCATAGCGACTATTTTAAAATTTGATTTGGACATAACTATCAATCTATAACACGAAATATGAATTTTTCTCTTTCATTATAAAATTATAATCAACTAGATTATAACGTTTCTTGTTTCACATAAATCTGACTTAAAACGGGATATGTATATTCAATTAAAGTTTAAAACTCCATATTATGAACTACTACGCCATTACGAGCTCGATTTAAATTATATATAAATTATAATGTTCAAACTCCATTTTATAAACGATTTTAATATTAAATTCCATTAATATTTATAATATATTATTTAAAATAATAAATTAAATTAAATATTTGACTACCAAAAATACGGGATGTTACAATGAATTTGTCATTTGTACTTTACTTTGGACTATCCTGACATCGAGATGGTAATCTGAGAGTCCATGATTGCATTGAATCGTAATAATGAGAAGTTGGGAACCCATGATCACTCCGTATCATATCATAATCCAATGATCACATACAAATCATAAAGGGACATTGTTAAAATCATGTAAACTAGTGCTCATATGATCATCACAATCGTAAGGCAGTAGAGGAGTTATCCACATTCTCCATTCGATGTAGTTGTGGATCTAGTCTTTGAAGTCATGTTTGACCCGTTAGTGGATTTTCCTAAACAGTCAAGAGGAACCATGTCATATTCCGAAGATATAGTTTATATGTTCTAAATCACGCATTAAGTCAGGGTCATATTCATAGTATGTGAGTTGAATCTCATGCTCCTAACGTTAGTGGAGGACAAGCGAAGTCAGTGTTTATGCCCCCATCGTCGATGGGGGTTGAGCCAAGCCAATCGGATATCCAGTCATTTAATGGTTATATTTTCCAATGTCGCATTGGGACAGAGCTGCAGGTTCGGCAATCTTAGCCGACCCCAGTCATTTTATACTCTTTCTCAAGTCAGCAAGAGTTGGAGTTGTATACGTGAATGGTTAAATCACATCCGCTTTGGTGTTGTCCCTTCACTTTAGTCAAAAAAACAAGGATTGCCACATCATGCATCAGTGAATTTGGCTACTCTCATCTGATCATTCCCGGAGTTGAGTATGTTCCTTCGTTCATGTTTCAACATAGTGCGGAATAGCTATCACAGTCTTGTTGAGTCTATTTCTCTTACTCGGTTCCATTGAGTTTACCAAACAAGATTGTTGACCTGATCAATAAAATTGGCCCTCTCTAGAATCACACAGTCCTGTTATTCATTTCCGGGACTCTACCCTTGCCTTTATTATTTTAAGAGTTGTATGATCCTCCGTCCTTTATCATGATAACATTGATACATCCATCTCAATGTGAGTATCAACTTGGTGTAGGAATCTGTCTGTTTCAGAAGTGAATTCGCCAAGGCCTCCTGGTGGGCTTCAATACAGAGAGACTTTGAAGTCCGAGTTATCTAAAATACCAGATACTACTGCTATCAACATCATAAATGGTCTAGGACAATCTACTGTTGCCATTGCGGCGTTGAATCTTTCAAGGAATGCACGTAGGGTCTCGCCGGACCTCTGTTTGATTGGAATGAGTAACACGACATTCTTGGGTCGATAGATGTGGACCTTTGACTGGTCAATGAAGTGGGTGACCAAAGCGTTCCAGTAGTTGATCGATTCAAATGCATGCAACCAAATTTGTATAGCAACAATGTAAGTCGAGATCTAGAAATGGTAACTTGAAGTCCACCTGGATTGCTGAAATCTATGATGTCTCGTGTGAAAGAGCTTTGATTGACGTTGCTCACGTTGCCTTTGAGTTGTGCCACCTCAGGTGAAGCATCAATTAACGTTGGCAATCTGGCCTTTGTCTTTTAGAAGTTGTCGCCGATTGTCCAATTTAGCGCAGGTGCCCCCAGCATGAAATCTTGAAGTGGGTGGAAGTCGGTCCTCTGGCTTCTTGGTTCTGCATATGTAATAGCCGTCAATCAGGCTTCTTTCCTTTAATTCTGGATGATGATCCGCTGCTCGGATGTATGTGGGTTAGTATTGAGGAGTCATTCTTTTGGTTATAGTCTGGGATCTTGCGGAACTCCGATTATAGTAGACGTGCATAAAGTCGGTGGATAGTCGAATTACGCTGCTTGAAGCTCGTATCCTGTGCCTCCCATCCAAGGGGGTTTTGCTAAGCGATGAGCATCAAATCCATGTCTTCTCTGAATTCATACTCCCTAATCAAGTTGTGAGTTAGAGTTTGATACAAGATGATTTGTCCATGTTTTGCTCATGTCAGTCTTCGGTCTCCTATCCAAGCTCTGAGGATCGGAGTTGGATGGCGATAAGGTCAAATTATAGTCACCTCAAATGCTTCCACTTGCCTCCTTCACTAAGGAACGGGGAGCTTCATGTTGAAGTTGAGTTGGATTTGAAGCATTCATCTGAATTGGAGCAGAAGTAGTCTGGACTCCATTTAAGTTTCCAGTGGCCCTTGCATTGCCGTCGTTTTTATCCAAAATGTTACGGTCATAAGTTGCATGCTTCAAATGTCTGGGAGGAGGTTGATTGCACGTTGTCTCATTTAAGACAACGTTCCCAACTTGTCCTAAGGTCTCATGCGATTTGAACCGTGGAACAGGGATTGTTTGAGACAAGTTCGTTGTCGCATGAATTCCCACGGTGCTCGCTCCAGCGAGTAAGTCGTAGTTTCTTGGCATTCCATCTATCTGAGTAAAGAAGTTATCCATCATTTTCCGTCACTTTTGGAGAAGTTCATCTTGTTGAGCGATCTGGGTTCTTAATTAAGCAAGGGAACCATCCATTGCATATCTAGTCTGATATGCTGAGGGATCAACGTAAGAGCAAATCTCCCGACTTCCTTCATCCCCAGCGCCTTCTGCGCCAACATCCTAAGTATGGAATAAGGTTCTATCTTCCTTCTTCTTAACCCTTGAGTTGAAGTATCAAGCAAACCGCTTCCTTGCAAGCTAGAAGTCGAAGTAATAGCGTGCCTCCTTATCCATGGCCTTTCAATCGGGAAGTCGGTCGGGACTAGCAGATGGAAGTTCACTCTGCATCCATTCCGTGATCTTCAAGCAGCCTTTTGAATCTGTACATCTATGCATGGAAAAGATACATCACTTTCAAGACTTCCGTGATTGCGTTACCCAAGTGCTCGACCCATTGCCTTTTCCATTCAATGTACTTGCAAGGTGACACTCGTCGTTCGACTTAGGCTATGATCAGTCACACATGGGTGTGTATGTTGATTTGATATATCACTCTTAGGGCCTCCTTTCAGTTGTTGCCTTAAGTAGCATAACATGTCATTGAACAATCCACTCTAAAGGCCTCCTTTATGTCGTCGCCATGAGTCACATAAGAAGTTTAGCATTAGGCATCAGCATCAACCTTCTGAACGTGCCCTTTGCGTGTTTTCCACTGGCCTGTTGCGGTTTTTGCGAGTGCAGCCCTCGTGTTCTTTTCCTGTTATCTTGTACAAGTCTACGCTCTGTAAATAAAGCAAATCTCTTGCAATGTCATAAACTTGCAAGTTTATTGCATATTTCAATCAAATGTATTTGTCACTCTACTATTACTAAACTAAGTAATAGATAATAAAGCACATCATAATCAAATAAGGGTTTCAATTCAGAATCCCTGCAAACGATAATTCCTACAATAAAAAAATTATTACTAAACTAAGTATAAAAAACAGGAAGGTGTGATGTGTATGTGTATGCCCCCAATCAATCTTGAATAAAGTGCATGGCCAAGGCTTGCTCGGGATTGATTAGAATCGACATTATATTGCCTCAAATCCATTTGTGGGGAGTGTCGGCTCAACTTTCAATCTTGCCCCCAATCCTTCAGTGGGGGTAGGAACCCATTTACTTTGGCACTTGGTCTCAACGCGTTTATACTCTCCTGTTGTATGCCCAGGTTAAAGTTCAGGCTCAGCATTCAGTCTTTCCCCCGATCCTTCAGTGCGGTAGGAACCCATTTCCTTCGGCACTTGATCTTAGCGCCTTTATACTCTCCTGCCGTAAGCCCAGGTTCGATTTCAGGCTCAGCTTTCAGCCTTGCCCCAATCCTTCAGTAGGGTAGGAAACCATCTCTTTCGGCACTTGATCTCAACGCCTTTATACTCTCCTGTCGTATTCCCAGCTTAGAGTGTAGTCAAGGCAGTCTTTAATCATAGTGCACCATCAAGCCCTGTGGACTCTATCTTCCCATCCTTTATACTCTCCTCAGATCATGAGTAGAGTGGTGGACATCATCTTCCCATCCTTTATACTCTCTCTCGAATCATGGGAGTTAGAGTGGTGGACGTCATCTTTCCATCCTTTATACCCCCCTCTCGAATCATGAGAGTTAGAGTTGTGGACGTCATCTTCCCTCCTTTATAATTTCTCTCGAATCATGAGAGTTAGAGTTGTCCACGTCGTCTTCCCGTCCTTTATACTCTATCTCAAATCATGTGAGTGAAAGTCATGAATCGATTGATCTTTAATATTGGCATGCCCATCACACTCGTCCTAGGTTTATACTTCTATCCAAGCTTTGAGGATTAAAGTTAGTTGGGAAAACAGTCGGGTCATGTTTACCAAGGCTTTTCGTTCCTCCGATCAATCTATGGGAAGGGTGATTAGCGTCGGACTTTGGGTACCTGCATCATTCACATCGCATGAGTTAGTCATGTCAATAACTCATAAAGCATGTAAAAGTAAATAGCATGATTGAAATGTAAGCATATCAAGGGGCAGTGTTGCCTCCTTTATTTGGATTCATGTAATCTAGAATTGGGTTTCGACTTTAATGCTAAAGTGAATGCACAATTATCTTGAGGTCTTCCACGTGTGAGCCAAGGAATGTATTGTCATTTCAGATCCACCTTGAGTTGTACAACTAATTCTCTCAAGCGGAGGGTGTGGTTTTGTATACGAGCGGTTCAGTCAGGCTTGTTATGATATTGCTCCATAACTCTATATGCAATTATTAGATGTCCGATCGGTATCAAATCCTAGTTACCTACACTATCCACATATTAATTCATCTGAGTTAATTACATATATAAGTCATAAAGCATGCAAATATAAGAGTCACGGTTAAAGAATAATCCTGTTAAAGGAATGAATATCATTTTGTGCGAAAATGGCATTGCTTGTTCTTTGCAGTTCCATTTTTCCTCGCCATATCTCTACCAGGGGATGGCTACCAAAATCTTTAACTGATGATGAACGTCTTTTCAAACCGTCGTGGTATGGCGGTCCTAAGAATGAACAGACCTTAATCGGGGTCTTAGAGCAACAAAGGCGGTTAGGTAGATACTGTAAGCAGATGACAAGGTCGCATCTCCTTTGAACGCCTTATTTCCCCCATGCCAAGGGCAAGGATTGAGTGTCATGGAGTCATATCTATACCGCTAATGGTAGCACATCATCACATTGGTGCTAGGATGGTAAATGGCAGGAGAACAATGGATCTATGCCTATAGAAACTTTTGCACTTTCCATGCTTGGAAATAGGATATGGCTGCTAGGGAGATAGTCATATCTCATCCATCTATAGATATGCCTTCAATCCCACGTCGGGAATAAGAGCTGATGCACAAACAATCAATAAACATCCAAGCTTAAGTGTTTTAAACCTTTAACTAGCCAATCTTCGAGAAAGACTAAAGCAGTCAGTCATGCAAGCTTACGATGTATCAGCTTTGAATTAGATGATCTAATCATGAGAAATCCACTCTCGAATCTCCAGTTGCTCCCAATGTCTAAGTCATGAGTTACTTGACAGATAATTAATGAACGGAGTGGAACTACGAATCTTCACTTTATAACTTCAAAACGTCATTCGTTGGAATTTTCATTCGTGTACATCTCCTATCTAGTGGGAAGCTGATTAGTGCCTTTGTTGAATCATTCAGGGCGGTGAATCAGCAATCAGACTCGTTGATGTCTATCTCGGGACAACCTTCCAAAGAAAATAAGCAATGTCGCCTTGCATGTCATATCTTAAGGCATAATGAACGATGGAATGCCTTTCACTTCTCCTTGCTGGAAGCATTCCGTACTGCAGGAAGTTCTTTATGGGGGTTGTCCATGACTCTCTCTCGGGTTTAGTCTCCAATACTGGATCAACTTCTGTAACACCCCGTAATTTTAAAGGACACTATAATAATAGACTAAATAATACTTAATTAAATATTGGGAATTAAGTAAAACGGACTATAACATTGCGTTCATCTTGAAATTCTGCTTAAGATAGACTCCGAGTTTGCGTAAAACGAACATCGTATGAAGAAGTTATTAAGCTTTGAAGTTTGTATACATATAAGTAAAATATATATAAACAAAACCAGTCCAGAATTCAAAATAAATCAAAAATCAAAGAGCGGGAATCTGGCCCCTTGCGGGTCGACCAGCACCCTACGGGGGGTCGACCCTAGGGTCAACCCACACGTAGAGGTGTCGACCCTAGGGTCGACCCCACCCAGATCTGGGCCAGATCACTCCCCTGAACATGGACGCGTTTCTTGACCTGATTCGTTGACAGTAGGCTATAAATAGGACCTCATTTCTATTGTTTTACTCATCAAAAACAACGAAGACAACGAGGTGCTGCCCCAGCTCAGTTTGAATTAGCCTATTCTTTTGCAACAACTTATATGTATACAAGAATCTCTGCTACAACATCAACAGTCATTTCTCTGTCCTTTAGATCCAGTCCCTATGAGTTCATGTTATTTTTAGATATAAACATTTGATAATAAATCTTGACATGTTTAAAATTCTGGATCTAAACCGATGCATGTTATTAACCTGAATCATAACTAAACAGATCTACACCTGATCTACTGTTCAGTTCTCATATGCCAAATTCTGTCATCATATGCCTATTCCGTTATTTTGCCCAGTTCTGTTATCATATGCCTATTTTGTCATTATGCCTATTTCTGTTATCATATGCCTGTTTTTTATTATGCCTATTTATGTTCTCTCCTTCCTTCCCTTTTTATTTTATAGCCTAGGCTACCTTCGAGCCTAAGCCTATCACTAAAATATGCGAACAGACAAAATTGTGAACGGTTGGGAAAGATAAATTGGGGCATAACTTGTATCGTGAATCAAACTAGGGGTTTGGGGGAATAACCTATGATGAACATGAATAATTGTCTAAGAACGAATATGCCTAGAATTACAGTAAATAGAAACTGTAACCACAATTAGGCACGAGGTTAAATTACACTTGTGGTAGAAGTCTGGTCGGAACCACCCGGCAAATCCAGCATCCACAAGTGGTTAATCTAATGTGAGGGATCTAGTGCATAAATGTACATGTAACGATACTAAGACACGAGGTTAAGTCCAATTTGTGGTAGAAGTCTGCCCAGAACCGCCCGGCATATCCAACATCCACAAGTGGTCGACTTAATGTGAGAGGTGTAGTGCATTAACAGATTTGAATGGAAAATATTAATAACCTGTTAAACTATAATACTTAACCTGTTTAAAAATGTGGGGGTTACACAAACATGTCAAATTGTGTATGGGTTAAGTAAACTTATTTGAATCGATGGGGGGTTAAGTAAATCTATTTAAATCTGCGGGGGGTTATACGAAGCCGACAAACTTAACCTGTTTTATATGTTGGGGTTATGCAGGCTTGTTATTCTGCTAATCATAACTTATTAAAATCCTAGTGGCGGGGATGCAAACCTAGGGGGTGGCTTGTATATTCTGTTGTGTGGGACCCGTATAAGTCAGTAACCCATACAGTTATCATAGGGGGACCCCAAGCTAGGTAGGGGTCAGGGGCACGCTTATTGAGCTGATTATAAGAGGTTCATATGGGTGGAGGTGTTGACGGCGCGTTCCAACGGAGTCATGTGCGCGCATTGGTCCGGATTACTCGGGAAGTTAAGACACTGTGACATCTATTGATATGGCTGTGCCTATCGGAAAAAGTGGTTGCCACTTTAGGAAGTGATACATCCTACTGTGGGGCCAGCACAGGATATCTACGGGATAGGGAGCCGACCGATTGGGGTAGCAGTTAGGGTACATTTAGTCTTGCTTGTTTAGGAGCGCATTATTATTGTTTGGTGTAACACCCGTTATTTTTGTTGGGCTGCCTCTTATTATCGTTGGGGGTAAAACCCGTCACTAGAAGTACACCTAGGTGCAGAGAAAAGTATTTGAGAAGTGTAATATGTCCTGTTATGTTCATCCTGTTTTTCTTATTCAGTTTGTTTTACCTATTATATTATACTCTTATCTCTTATCCAGTTTATATGCCTTTCATGATGCTTTTACTTATTTATATGCTAAAAGTAACTGGACTCGCCAGACTTTATGTCTGACCCGTTTTGTTTCCTTTTCTCTCTCTTCCTCTCCCCTAGGTTCTTAGGGTGGGAATACTCAAGCTTGATCAGGATTCTCTCTTCTATTTCTGCTTGGAGTTGCTTATATGTACCACATTGATTACCTGTCTCTCTTGCTATGGTTATTTTTAGGGATTATTCTTTTATATTACTGTACTTTGATGATTTTAGTACAAGGAAGATATTTTAAATTGATGTAAGGGGTTTTCTGTATCTCAGACTTATGTTGTAATTGGATTTTGGACCACAATGTTTTCTGCTTAAAGAAAAGTTTTAAATTCGGCTGTTATTTTATATCTGTCTTGTGATGTTTCTGTTTCTGTTTCTGTTTACCTATAACGCTTCAAGGAACTTAATGCGCTCTGATAAAGAGTGACATTAACAGACGCGGGGTATCACATTTGGTATCAGAGCTGAAGGTTACCAGATTAGATAAAAGGTTTTGAAAATTGTTTTCAAAAGGTTTTATAAAGAAAGTATTTTCAAAGAAAAGTCTATTTTGAAAAACGTATTCCCTAAATCCATATGAAATATCTTTTGATTCTCTGTTTGAATCCTTTTTCCTTTTCTTTTCAGCATGTCTAGGGAACCGAATATTCCCGAGGGCGTTCAGATACCGACTTGATTCCATAGGTATCTTGAGGCTATGGCGCCTGCCGGAGGCCAAGCAGATGCCCCTCCCCCAGCTGCAGCTGCTTTCCCCCTCCTCCTCCTTTTCGAGTGGAAAATTTCCCCAAGATATGCAAGGATTTCTATGCTATGGGAGGAAAGCATTTTCGAGGAACAGAGACTTTTGTAGAAGCAAGAAATTGGCTTAAAGAGACGGAGGATTTGTTTGGGATTTTTGAGGTTAACGACCATAGGAAGACTCGGTTGGCCGTTTGGCAGCTGATAGATGAGGCTTCGTTCAGGTGGGAAGTGACGCAAGCAGAGCGTCCAGTTGAGACATGGGGTGATTTCCGACTGAGATTCGAGATGAAGTATCTTACTCAGGCAGAAGAGAGTATACAAATGGAAAGGTATCTGGCACTTAAGCAAGGAGGCATGTTTGTCAAGAGTATGTCAATAAGTTCAATCAATTGGCAAGGTTTGGTTTGTAGCTAGTGAATGCCCTACACAAGAAAGCTTTGAGGTTTGCAAGAGGGTTGAATGAACCCCTCCATGGATTGACTATGTCTCATATTCCGATAGGGGCAACTTTCGGGAGACTCATTGATATGGCATTGATGCACGAAGAAGATAAAGGTGAAAAGAGAGAGGCTAAGATTGATGAAACACAAAACAAGAAAGTGTGGCCCAGGAAAGAACAACAATAGCAAAAGAAGGGCGGAATGAACGACAAAGCCTGAGAAAAGAGGAAATGTCATAGTTGTGGATGCGTGGGTCATTTAAGAAAAGATTACAGAAAAAGGAAGAATGCTTGTTTCCAATGTGGTGAGGTCAAACATTTTACTAGGGAGTCCCTGAAGAAGCATAGGCAGGATCTTCTAGAGGGCAGGTGAATGCTCTCGTGGCTGGTGTACCGAATAGAGGTAGGAAAGTTTATGTTGAAGGTTTGATTTCTCTTTCCGATCATCTTGTTAGAACTCTTTTTTATTCTGGCACTTCACATTATTTTATATCTGATTATGTGGTTGAGTCTCTGCAACTTAGTACTAGTATGGTTTTGGATCCCGTTGTTGTCTCAAACCCAATTGGGGACATGGTTCATATGTTTATGATTTGTCGGGGTGTGAGGATATTTGTATTAGGCGTCGAGTTTGAGTGCAACGCATATGTGCTTGGTTTCATGGTCTATGGTTTGATTCTAGGGATGGATTGGCTAGTCATGTATGGTGCCATTTTGGACTATGAAAGGAGGATCGTTAGGCTTTTAACTTGCCATGGGAGGACTCTTGAGATTTCTTGTGACCCTAAGGGGTTTGTCATGCTTAGTTTCCTAGAATCGCTTGATGCATCTATCGATGATTTACAATCTGTACCAGTAATCTGTGAGTATCCTGACGTTTTTGAGGAGGTTAGGTTACCTCTGAGGAGCGAGATTGATTTCTGGATGTACTTTGTGGACAATGCAAAGCCATTGCCTGTGTGTCATATGGCTCCGAGAGAAAGGAGGGAGCTCAACAAGCAAGTAGGGGAGATACTTGAGAAAGGGTTTATTAGGCAAAGAATATCAAAATGGGGTGCTTCAGTCATTTTCGCGACTAAGGCAGATGGCTCGCTTTGCTTATGTGTGGATTATAGGGAGTTGAACCAGCTCACTAAGAAGAATAGGCACCCACTTCCGAGGATATATGATTTGTTTGATCAGCTTGTTGGTGCATTTGTTTTCTCTCAGTTAGACTTGGCCATGGGGTTTCAGCAGTTGAGAGTGGACGAGGACAGTACAGACAAGACCGCTTTTAGAACTCCAGATGGTTTCTTCGAGTGTCTCATCATGCCCTTTGGGTTGACGAATGCACCCACCTATTTTGTGGATCTGATGAGTAGGGTATTTCGGGAGTTTCTAAATAAGTTCGTTGTGGTCTTTGTTGATTACATCTTGATTTTCTCGAAGAGCGAGGAGGATCATGCCCTACATTTAAGGGAGGTTTTGAAGACTCTCCGAACGCATCAGCTTAAGGCAAAATTCTCCAAATGTCATTTCTGGAGGAAGGAAGTGAGATTTCTAGGGCATGTGAACTCTAAGGATGGGATAGCAGTGGATCCCTTGAAAGTAGTTGCAATTCAAGATTGGAAGATTCCAAAGAATGCAACGGAGGTGAGGAGTTTTCTTGTTTTAGCGGGCTATTATAGGAAGTTCATTAAGGACTTCGCGAAGATATCAGCCCCACTCACCAAACTAACAAAGAAGAATCTGACATTTGCTTGGAACATTGATTGTGAGGATGCTTTTCAGCGATTGAAAAGGGCTCTGACAACAGCCCTAGTCTTGACTTTGCCTGATGGGAACAAGGTGTTCACAGTATACATCGATGCATGTGGTACAGGGCTTGGTGTTGTTTTGATGCAGGCGGGAAGGGTAGTATGTTACGGTGGTAGACACTTAAGAGTTCATGAGAAGAACTACCCTACCCGTAACTTAGAGTTTGCTGTCATAGTATTCGCGCTTAAGAGTTGGTGTCATTATCTACTTGGAGAGAAGTTCGAGTTGTATACCGATCATAAATCTCTTAAGTACTTGTTCTTGCAGAAGGATCTCAATTTGAGATAGCAGAGTTGGATGGAGTTCCTAGTGTCCTATGACTTTGAGATTGCTTATACCTCTGGAAAGGGTAATTTGGTGGCGGACGCATTGATTAGAAAGAGGATGACCTTGAGTACTTTATCTGTAGAGAGGCAGAGCTTGCAGTATATATCGACAGTTGATTTTAAGCCATCTACGGATTATACACCTAGTTTGTCGGCATCGTTAGAGGTGCGACCAACTCTTATGGATCAGATAGGAACTTCACAGCGAGAGGACCCACAGATAGCAGGCATATTGGATAGGCCCAGTAGAGGGGAGACTTCTAGTCAACTTAGTAGATATTCCGTGGATGATAGAGGGTGGTTGCGACGAGATGGAAGGCTTTGTGTTCCCCGAGTTGGGAGTCTGTTAAAGACAGTCCTTGAGGAAGCCCATCACTCTAGGATGACTATCCATCTAGGCAGTGATAATATGTATAGAGATATGAAGAGGGTTTTCTTTTGGGCTAGGATGAAGAAAGATGTAGCGGAGTTTGTTTCTCGATGTTTGATTTGCCAGCAAGTCAAAGCTGAGCAAAGGAAGCCCGGTGGTTTACTTTATCCTTTGGAGGTCCCACAATGGAAGTGGGAGGGCGTCTCTATGGATTTGATTGATGGTTTGCCTAGATCGAGGAAAGCCAACACCAGTATTTGGGTTATAGTTGGCAGGCTTACTAAGAGCGCTCATTTCATTCCGTTAAGAGTAAGAGGACGACAGCATGGTTGGAAACAGTTTATCTTCGTGAGATAGTCCATCTACATGGAGTACCTTCCGGTATAGTGAGTGATCATGACCCCATATTCACCAATGAGTTTTGGAGAAGCTTGCAGGAGGCATTAGGTAAACAGTTGTGTTTGAGCACCGCTAATCACCCTCCGACCGATGGGAAGACGAAAAGGGTGAATAGAGTTCTTGAGAATCTTTTAAGACTGTGTACCTAGACTTTGGAGGGACTTGGGAAGAGCATCTTCCTTTGGTAGAGTTCGCCTACAACAACAATTATCAGGCTAGTATTGGCATGGCACCCTTCGAGGCATTGTATGGACAACCCTGTAGATCACCGACTTGTTGGTGGGAGTCTAAAGAAAGGCTTCTACTTGGACCTAAGATGATTAGAGAAACTTCAGAGAAGATTGATCTTATCAGCATACGCATGAAGACAGCTCAAAACAGGCAGAAGTCCTATGCAGATAAGAGAAGGACTGATATTGAGTTTGAGGTGGGAGACATGGTTTTCATCAAGGTATCACCTTTAAGGAATGTGGTTCGCTTTCGATCTGTAGGGAAATTGGAGCCAAGGTTTGTAACACCCCGAATTTCAATTAACACTAATGGTTAGTAATTGAAGTATAATTACTCTCAGATGTGAGAATCAGGGGAAACGGGCTGCGTCATTGCGTTCGTCTCGGAAAAATACGCGAAATAGAGTCCGAGTTTGCGTAAAACGGGTACCGTATGAAAGAGATATGGACGAACGAAGTTAGGCAGAAAAACCCGGAACAGGCCAGAAATGCACTGGCGCACTTGTGAAGTGCGCCAGCACAAAAATGCACTGGCGCACTTGTGAAGTGCGCCAATACAAAAATACACTGGCGCACTTGGGAAGTGCGCCCATGTCGGGACAGGAAACCTGCACAGTTTCTAGAGAGTTCTGTGGTTGGGTGCACCAGTTTGGGGTTTGGGCTTGGTCTTAGGGCTGGTTTCTGGAAAGTTCCGAAATCTAAGGGTCCTAATCTAATCTAGGGTTAATCCTATGGCCTAAAACACTTGCCTAATCTATAAATAAGACCCTAACCTAGCCCTAAATCATCATTAATCTATCCTACAACTAAACTATGGCAAAATTTTACCTCTCATGGCCTCCACTAATTTATGAAGAGGGTTGCAAGCTAATCACTCTCTAATCAACCTCTAATCCATTCTAAGCATCTTAATCTTCTTCATTTGGAGTGCAAATTGGCTAGTTGTGAGTTTCTATCACTCTAATGATCAATTGCTAAACTAAGTAGATGAGATATGATGAGATCATATGGTTTTGTTTGTGGATTAATGGGTTTTAAGTCATATGACATGATGTTAGTTTGCTAATGTATGTGGGTTATGCAAGTTTTGTGCTTTGTGATCATATGTTAATATGCAAGTTACATGTATGATAATATGCAAGTTACATGTATGATAATTATGCAAGTTGTATGTTTCTTCATATGCAAGTTTATGAGTTCATATGCAAGTATGTAACATGTTATGCAAGTTCATATGCAAGTTTATGAGTTCATATGCAAGTTATGTAACATGTTATGCAAGTTCATATGCAAGTTATGTGACATATTATGCAAGTTCATATGCAAGTCATGTATTTGTTAATATGTAAGTTTAGGTAACATGTTATGCAAGTTAATATGCAAGTTATGTGACATGTTATACAAGTTAATATGCAAGTTATGTGACATGTTATACAAGATTATATGCAAGTTATGTGACATGTTATGCAAGTTCATATGCAAGTTATGTGTTTGTTAATATGCAAGATGGCACCTTTGAAACATGTTCATACATATGTAAGTTGACACCTTTTATATGTGTTATGTCATGAGAACGAAATTACGTGGGAACGATGGGGTTAATTAAATGCATATGTTAATAAGATTGTGTGAAATTAATATAATTATGCATAACATAAAATAAATGAACATAGTATGGGAATTTGCCTATTAAGTTAGGTGTACCCATATTATGTGTTGGGAATTTGCCTATTAAGTTAGGTCTACCCATACTATGGAATTGGGAATTTACCTATTTAGTTAGGTCTACCCATATTCTTAAAAATGTGTAATTAATTAGGGATAATTAATATAAATTATGAGGGTGATTAATTAGGTGTAATTAATTGACTAAGACACGAGGTTGGACTCAGTTGTAGCGTAAAACTGCCCGGACCCAACCGGCTTAACCAGTTGCTACAAATGTTAGCCCAATGTGAGAGGTCTTAGGCACAAACTAAATACGTGATTAATGTAAAGACACGAGGTTAGACTCGGTTATGACATAAGGCTGCCCGGACCCAACCGGCTTAACCAGCGGTCATAAAAGACAGTCTAATGTGAGAGGTCTTTACAAAGGTTACGATCTTAATTAATTAATTAAGAAACACTTAACCACATTAGCATGTAGAGGGACATGAGGGGTTAAGTGGGTGCCTTGGGTGGCATGTGGAAATCTAGTGGTTGCCTTGGGTGGCAATAGAAAATACGATTAGAATACTTAACCAAAGTGGAACATGTAATTAAAACATGATTAAAGGGTTAAGTGGGAAACACTAGTGTGTGGGCCAAGCTTAGGGGGATGGCTTGTGCTGGGGGCCCATTTCAACCAGTAACCCATACGTATCTTAGTGGGCTCGACCCATGTCGAGGACGGGACACGCATACTGGGCTTGACTATAAGAGGCCAAAATGGGTTAGCGGTGGCAACGCATGACCAACGGGTTTCATATGCGTGTGTGGACCCGGGCTGGTAAATAAGACGTTGTTGCATCGTGTAGATATAAGCCGTGCACCGTTAGTTTTATCAGGTTGCCACGTTGGGGAATGGTACACCCCACGGTGGGGCCAGCACGGGGATCTACGTTAGGGAGCCGATCGAATGAGGAGTAGTGTGTACACCTAGTGGATTGTAGGGCCCTGTGGCGTCTACTTAGTCACCTAGGAATACGCGAGAACTATTAAGTTAATTTTATAAGTCCATGGGTGGGATCAACCTTTAAGTTAGGAATGACTGGTGTGGTGCAGTTTAGCAATTTACCTTTGGAAGGGTAGATGCGTCTTTATCTTTTATCTTAGTTTAGTTGACTGCTTAGTGTAGCCATTCATCCCCATTAGTTACCGTATATCAGTTTATGTCTTCTCTGGTTACTTTAACGATTGTATTGTTAAAGTTATAGGACTCGCTCAGACATATGTCTGACCCCGTTGTTTTTATCTTTTTTCCCAACCCTCAGGTC
The DNA here is from genome assembly GCA_030737875.1 of Allium sativum. Taxonomy (NCBI): domain Eukaryota; kingdom Viridiplantae; phylum Streptophyta; class Magnoliopsida; order Asparagales; family Amaryllidaceae; genus Allium; species Allium sativum. Next base: position 369,863,717 of record CM060920.1, read on the forward strand.
CTACGGTGGATCCTAGCAGTAGTGGAGCTTGATCGGATTGCTGTTCCAGTCTTTAGGAGCTTGGATAGATGTAAAGCTCCAGTTACCCAGTTATCTTTTCTTTTGTCATGGCTATTGTATGAGAGTGGGATTATGTACTTCTTTATTTTGATGGATATTGTACTTGACTTTTATTGTGGTTTTATGATGTAACCAGACATGTTTTACTTCCGCTGTTATGAGATGATGTTTTAAATTTCAAGTACTATTTATATCTGTCTTGTTGTAATTTTTCTGTTCTATATTCACTAAAATACTCCACCGATGCTATGGCATTCCCTTAGTGAGTGACCATAGCGGGAGTGGGGTGTTACACGTGGTATCAGAGCTGAAGGTTACAGGAACAGATAAATTTTTGAGAATTTTTTTTTTTTAGAAAATAGTAAAGGTATTATTTTTGGAAAAAAGTATTTTCAAAAACATGTCTTTTAAGAGAAAAGTTTTTGAAAAAGAAAAGCATAATCCCCAATAGCCATATCTTTATCTTTCGGAATCTCCTTTTTGAATCTTTCCTCTTTCGTTTCAGCATGGCTGAAAATCTTAACATCCCGGAGGGCTTAGTTATACCACTATGGTATAGGAGGTTACAAGAGGCTAGGGCCGCGGCTGCGGGTCCAGCCAATGCTACTACACCAGAGGCAACCGCTCCTCCTCCTCAGCCTAAAGTGGATAATTTTGCTAAGATTTGCAAGGAATTCAAGGCTATAGGAGGAAAACCTTTTCTAGGTTCAGAGACTTTCGTAGAGGCTAGAGATTGGCTTAAGGAAGTGGAAGAGTTGCTAGATATCTTTGAAGTGGAAGAGGGAAAGAAAGTCAAGTTGGCGGCTTGGTTAATGAAAGGAGAGGCCTCATTCTGGTGGGAGGTCACTAATGGAGAACGCCCTGTTGACTCTTGGGCAGATTTCAAGCAAAGGTTTGGGGCTAAGTTTCTCTCAAGGGCGGAAGAGAATCTGTTTATGGAGAAGTTCTTGAATTTGAAGCAAGGGAATCTCACGGTGAAAGAATATGTCAACAAATTCAATCAATTAGCAAGGTTTGGCATAGAGTTGGTGAATACACCAGAGAAGAAGGCTTTGAGGTTCGTTAGAGGCTTGAACGAACCATTGCAAGGAATAGCTATGACTCACATTCCTATGGGGGCCACCTTTGAGAAGCTTGTCTACATGGCACTTATGCATGAGGATGATAAGAGTTCTAAGGCACCAGAGAAGAAGGGTATCAGAAGAAACCGCAACAACAACAACAAAGCAAGGGTGGAAAAGGCAATGGTGACAAGGGGAAGAAGAAGAAGAAGAAGAAGAAGTGCTTCAATTGTGGGACCCCAGGCCACCTCAGCAAGGATTGTCGCAAAAAGAAGAAGACCGGTTGCTTTCATTGTGGTGAAGCAGGACATCTTGTGAAGGACTGCCCAAAGAAGGGGAAGAAAACGGGGTCTACCTCAGGAGGTCAGGTGCAAGCTCTTATGGCACCAGCTCGGGCAGGGGGGCAAGTTCAGGCTCTCTCAGTTCCACCGATTCAGCAGAGAGGTAGAACTATTTCCGTTGAAAGTCTGGTTTTTCTGTTTGATCATCCAGTTCGTACTTTGTTTGACTCTGGCGCATCGCATTCTTTTATCTCATCATCGTTAGTTGAGTCACTGCACTTAGACACCAGTCTAGTTGATGATCCCTTGGTTGTTTCAAACCCAATTGGGGGCTCCATATATCTGTCTATGATATGTTTGGGTTTGAAGATTTCTATACTTAGCGTTGAGTTTGGATGTGATGCTTTTGTATTGGGCTTCACGGGCTATGGGTTGATTTTGGGCATGGACTGGTTATCCAGTAATGGTGCCGTTCTTGATTGTGAAAGGAGAGTTGTCAGGCTTATGACCCGCTTGGGTAATACTCTCGAGATCTCTTGTAATCCCATGGAATCTGTTTTGCTAAGTTATCTTGAATCGCTCGATGCTTTGGTCGAGAGTTTGCGTTCTGTCCGAGTGGTCCGGGAATATCCGGATGTGTTTGAAGAGGTGAAGGGTTTGCCTCCGAAGCGGGAGATAGATTTCCGAATTTATTTGGTGGATAATGCCAAACCAGTGTCTTTGCCAGTGCGCCACATGGCTCCTCGTGAGAGAAGAGAACTTCATAAGCAAGTAGGGGAGTTGCTTGAGAAGGGGTTCATAAGGCGAAGTATATCGGAGTGGGGAGCTCCAGTAGTGTTTGCCACGAAGGCGGATGGGTCCCTCAGACTTTGTGTGGATTATAGAGAACTTAATAAGCTCACGAAGAAGAATAGACACCCATTACCGAGGATAGATGATCTCTTTGATCAGTTGGTTGGCGCCTCAGTGTTTTCGCAGATGGACTTAGCTACAGGGTTTCATCAATTGAGAGTGGCGGAGGACAGTATAGAGAAGACTGCTTTCCGGACTCCGGATGGTTTTTATGAGTGGCTTGTGATGCCATTTGGGTTGACAAACGCCCCTGCATACCTTGTTGATCTGATGAGTAGAGTGTTCAGAGAGTATCTGAATAAGTTTGTAGTGGTCTTTGTGGATGACATCTTGGTCTTTTCCAAGAGTGAAGAAGAGCATGCCTTACATCTCAGAGAAGTGTTGGAGACTCTTCGAGCACATAGTCTTAAAGCTAAATTCTCTAAATGTCATTTTTGGAGAAGAGAAGTGCGATTCTTAGGGCATGTGGTCTCTAAGGAAGGGATAGCTGTGGATCCCGCAAAGATAGTATCTATCCAGGATTGGAAAGTTCCTAGAAATGCTACCGAAGTAAGAAGTTTCTTGGGGTTGGCAGGATATTATAGGAAGTTCATCAAAGACTTCGCGAAGATATCAGCCCCATTAACCCGCTTGACGAAAAAGAATCTGGTTTTCTCATGGGACGTAGATTGTGATGATGCTTTCCGACGGTTAAAGAGAGCTTTGACCACTGCTCCAGTTTTAGTGCTTCCAGATGGGAGTAAGCCGTTTGTTGTTTATACCGATGCTTGTGGGATAGGATTAGGCGCAGTCTTGATGCAGGAGGGAAGGGTAATAGCCTATGGAGGGAGGCAATTGAGAGTGCATGAGAAGAATTACCCTACCCATGATCTAGAGTTGGCCGCGATTGTTTTCGCACTTAAGTCTTGGCGCCATTATCTTCTTGGTGAGAGATTCGAGTTGTTCACTGACCATAAATCATTGAAGTGCTTATTCTCTCAGAAGGATTTAAACTTAAGACAGCAAAGGTGGATGGAGTTCTTAGCATCCTATGATGTCGAGATAGCGTATACCCCTGGCAAGGGTAACGTGGTGGCGGACGCCTTGAGTAGAAAAAGGCTATCTTTGAGTCCATTGTTCGTAGAACGGCGAAGCTTGGAGTTTCTTTCTTTGTTCGACTTCAGACCTTCTGTTGACTTTGTACCTGGTTTGTTAGCATCCTTGGAGGTTAGACCTACTCTTTTGGGACGGATTGGCGAGGCTCAGCGAGACGACCCACAGTTGGTTGAGTTGGTAGAGAATCTTATAAGGGGGGAGTCGTCCAGCCATTTGGGTAGATACACCATAGATGATAGGGGATGGTTGCATAGAGACGGTAGACTTTGTGTACCGCAAGATGAGGGTTTGAAGAAGGCTATTTTGGATGATGCACATCGTTCAAGGATGACTATTCATCCCGGTGGAGACAAAATGTACCAAGACATGAAGAGAGTTTTCTTCTGGGCCGGTATGAAGAAAGATGTGGCCGAGTATGTGGCTAGATGCTTAGTGTGCCAACAAGTTAAAGCGGAGCAAAGGAAACCCGGTGGGTTGCTACACCCATTGGAAGTTCCGCAATGGAAGTGGGATAGTGTCTCGATGGATTTCATCGATGGGTTACCGAGATCGAGGAAGGGCAATACGGGAATTTGGGTTGTGGTAGACAGACTTACCAAGAGTGCCCATTTTATACCCGTGAAGAGTAAGAGGACCGCTCCATGGCTTGCTTCAGTCTATGTTAGAGAGATTGTTAGATTGCATGGCGTACCATCCAGCATTGTGAGTGATCGAGATCCTATCTTCACTAGTGAGTTTTGGAGAAGTTTGCAAGAGGCGGTAGGGACTCAGTTGTGTTTGAGCACCGCATATCATCCTCAGACGGATGGTCAGACCGAGAGGGTGAACCGTATCTTAGAAGATCTCTTGAGGCTTTGTATCTTGGATTTTGGAGGTACATGGGAAGAACATCTTCCTTTGGTGGAGTTCGCATACAATAACAGCTTTCAGTCTAGTATTGGCATGGCACCTTTCGAAGCTCTTTATGGAAGGCCTTGTCGATCTCCTACATGTTGGTGGGAATCTACGGATAAGATCTTGCTTGGGCCAGATATGGTTAGAGAGACTTCAGAGAAGATTGATTTGATTCGAAGAAGGATGAAGGCAGCGCAAGATAGACAGAAATCTTATGCGGATCGGAGAAGGACGGATCTTGAGTTTGAGGTTGGGGACATGGTTTTTGTCAAAGTATCTCCGTTGAGAAATGTTGTTCGCTTTGGGTCCATCGGGAAGTTAGCACCGAGGTTTGTTGGGCCGTTTCCTATTAAGGAAAGGATTGGACGAATGGCATATAGGGTGGAGTTGCCCGACAGACTTAGTGGTGTTCATGATGTATTCCATGTATCACATTTGAGGAAGTGCTTACATGAGACCGCAGAGGTGGTAGAGCCGAGCTTGCTTAGAGACGTAGAGGTAGAGCGTGATGCGACGATTCGACGAGCTCCTACTCGCATCCTTGGGTCAGAAACTAGGAAGTTGAGGAACAGAGAAGTTCAGCTAGTTAAAGTGCAATGGGGAGATGACGAAAGCAATGCTACTTGGGAGACGGAAACGAAGATGCGTTCTTTGTACCCATTTCTTTTTGAGAGTATGTCTTTTAACTTCTCCTTTATCGCTTGTCTAGTACTTATCTTATCTTTAGTATATCCTCTCGCTAGTACCTATGACCTTTAGATAGGGTAAAACCTATGGTTGAAACATGTGTTTGAAACATGTTATGGTTGATGGATGCATGTGGATGCAATTGTTTGCTAGTGGTTGCTCGTGGATGCATATACACACACATTAGGCACTAGATCGGCTCAGTCACTTCATGTTGCATATCGCATAAATGGATGTAGTAGTTAGATTGATGGATGTATCATGACTGTGTTATCATGTGGATGATGCATTTTTGTGTATGGTTGTGCACGTACATAGAAATTGTATGTGTCAATAGGGTTTCGCATACATATTGGATGCATGGCACCATCATGGTTTGCATTAAGGAGGACGACTGAATCAGTAGACCGCCTGATTTTGCATTAGTATACGGACATATACACACACTTTCTGCATATGTTCATACATCATTAGAAGTTTCTAAGGATAATGGTTGCTTGTGGTTGATGGTTTAGTAGATGGTTGTTTGGTTGGTAGGATACGTTCTTCTTGACTTAGAGATTTCGAGGACGAAATCCTTTAAGTAGGGGAGAATGTAACACCCCGAATTTCAATTAACACTAATGGTTAGTAATTGAAGTATAATTAATCTCCGATGTGAGAATCAGGGGAAACGGGCTGCGTCATTGCGTTCGTCTCGGAAAAATACGCGAAATAGAGTCCGAGTTTGCGTAAAACGGGTACCGTATGAAAGAGATATGGACGAACGAAGTTAGGCAGAAAAACCCGGAACAGGCCAGAAATGCACTGGCGCACTTGTGAAGTGCGCCAGCACAAAAATGCACTGGCGCACTTGTGAAGTGCGCCAGTACAAAAATACACTGGCGCACTTGGGAAGTGCGCCCATGTCGGGACAGGAAACCTGCACAGTTTCTAGAGAGTTCTGTGGTTGGGTGCACCAGTTTGGGGTTTGGGCTTGGTCTTAGGGCTGGTTTCTGGAAAGTTCCGAAATCTAAGGGTCCTAATCTAATCTAGGGTTAATCCTATGGCCTAAAACACTTGCCTAATCTATAAATAAGACCCTAACCTAGCCCTAAATCATCATTAATCTATCCTACAACTAAACTATGGCAAAATTTTACCTCTCATGGCCTCCACTAATTTATGAAGAGGGTTGCAAGCTAATCACTCTCTAATCAACCTCTAATCCATTCTAAGCATCTTAATCTTCTTCATTTGGAGTGCAAATTGGCTAGTTGTGAGTTTCTATCACTCTAATGATCAATTGCTAAACTAAGTAGATGAGATATGATGAGATCATATGGTTTTGTTTGTGGATTAATGGGTTTTAAGTCATATGACATGATGTTAGTTTGCTAATGTATGTGGGTTATGCAAGTTTTGTGCTTTGTGATCATATGTTAATATGCAAGTTACATGTATGATAATATGCAAGTTACATGTATGATAATTATGCAAGTTGTATGTTTCTTCATATGCAAGTTTATGAGTTCATATGCAAGTATGTAACATGTTATGCAAGTTCATATGCAAGTTTATGAGTTCATATGCAAGTTATGTAACATGTTATGCAAGTTCATATGCAAGTTATGTGACATATTATGCAAGTTCATATGCAAGTCATGTATTTGTTAATATGTAAGTTTAGGTAACATGTTATGCAAGTTAATATGCAAGTTATGTGACATGTTATACAAGTTAATATGCAAGTTATGTGACATGTTATACAAGATTATATGCAAGTTATGTGACATGTTATGCAAGTTCATATGCAAGTTATGTGTTTGTTAATATGCAAGATGGCACCTTTGAAACATGTTCATACATATGTAAGTTGACACCTTTTATATGTGTTATGTCATGAGAACGAAATTACGTGGGAACGATGGGGTTAATTAAATGCATATGTTAATAAGATTGTGTGAAATTAATATAATTATGCATAACATAAAATAAATGAACATAGTATGGGAATTTGCCTATTAAGTTAGGTGTACCCATATTATGTGTTGGGAATTTGCCTATTAAGTTAGGTCTACCCATACTATGGAATTGGGAATTTACCTATTTAGTTAGGTCTACCCATATTCTTAAAAATGTGTAATTAATTAGGGATAATTAATATAAATTATGAGGGTGATTAATTAGGTGTAATTAATTGACTAAGACACGAGGTTGGACTCAGTTGTAGCGTAAAACTGCCCGGACCCAACCGGCTTAACCAGTTGCTACAAATGTTAGCCCAATGTGAGAGGTCTTAGGCACAAACTAAATACGTGATTAATGTAAAGACACGAGGTTAGACTCGGTTATGACATAAGGCTGCCCGGACCCAACCGGCTTAACCAGCGGTCATAAAAGACAGTCTAATGTGAGAGGTCTTTACAAAGGTTACGATCTTAATTAATTAATTAAGAAACACTTAACCACATTAGCATGTAGAGGGACATGAGGGGTTAAGTGGGTGCCTTGGGTGGCATGTGGAAATCTAGTGGTTGCCTTGGGTGGCAATAGAAAATACGATTAGAATACTTAACCAAAGTGGAACATGTAATTAAAACATGATTAAAGGGTTAAGTGGGAAACACTAGTGTGTGGGCCAAGCTTAGGGGGATGGCTTGTGCTGGGGGCCCATTTCAACCAGTAACCCATACGTATCTTAGTGGGCTCGACCCATGTCGAGGACGGGACACGCATACTGGGCTTGACTATAAGAGGCCAAAATGGGTTAGCGGTGGCAACGCATGACCAACGGGTTTCATATGCGTGTGTGGACCCGGGCTGGTAAATAAGACGTTGTTGCATCGTGTAGATATAAGTCGTGCACCGTTAGTTTTATCAGGTTGCCACGTTGGGGAATGGTACACCCCACGGTGGGGCCAGCACGGGGATCTACGTTAGGGAGCCGATCGAATGAGGAGTAGTGTGTACACCTAGTGGATTGTAGGGCCCCGTGGCGTCTACTTAGTCACCTAGGGGTACGCGAGAACTATTAAGTTAATTTTATAAGTCCATGGGTGGGATCAACCTTTAAGTTAGGAATGACTGGTGTGGTGCAGTTTAGCAATTTACCTTTGGAAGGGTAGATGCGTCTTTATCTTTTATCTTAGTTTAGTTGACTGCTTAGTGTAGCCATTCATCCCCATTAGTTACCGTATATCAGTTTATGTCTTCTCTGGTTACTTTAACGATTGTATTGTTAAAGTTATAGGACTCGCTCAGACTTATGTCTGACCCCGTTGTTTTTATCTTTTTTCCCAACCCTCAGGTCCTACGGTGGATCCTAGCAGTAGTGGAGCTTGATCGGATTGCTGTTCCAGTCTTTAGGAGCTTGGATAGATGTAAAGCTCCAGTTACCCAGTTATCTTTTCTTTTGTCATGGCTATTGTATGAGAGTGGGATTATGTACTTCTTTATTTTGATGGATATTGTACTTGACTTTTATTGTGGTTTTATGATGTAACCAGACATGTTTTACTTCCGCTGTTATGAGATGATGTTTTAAATTTCAAGTACTATTTATATCTGTCTTGTTGTAATTTTTCTGTTCTATATTCACTAAAATACTCCACCGATGTTATGGCATTCCCTTAGTGAGTGACCATAGCGGGAGTGGGGTGTTACAAGGTTTGTAGGGCCATTTCCCATAATAGAAAGGATTGGCTAAATGGCTTATAGGGCGAATTTACCAAAGAGATTGGCTGGTGTTCATAATGTTTTCCACGTTTCTCATTTGCGGAAATGTCTGCATGATACCGCAGAAGTAGTTGAGCCGAGTATGCTTGAGGAAGTAGAGGTAGAACGGGATGCGACAGTTAGACGAGTTCCTACCCGTATTCGTGGATCAGAGGTTAAGAAGATACGCAACCGAGAGGTCAAGTTGATGAAAGTTGAATGGAGAGAAGACCCCAAGAATGTAACTTGGAAAACTGAAGACAATATTCGCGCTTCATACCCTTTTCTTTTCAAGGGTATGTTCTTAACCTCTTTTTCCAAAATCTTTTATTCGTACTTATTTCTGTCTTTAAGTATATCATATCGATCGAATCTTCGATCTTTAGGTAGGGAACCCATGGAAGTAAACATGTGTTCGAGACATGTAATGTTTGATGGATGCAAGTGTTTGCTAGTCGTTTCTCGTGGACGCATATACACACACACACTAGGCTATAGATCGGCTCAATCACTCTTATACTGCATATGGATGTGTGTTCATATTTTCTTTTATGGATGGAAATGGATGTATAATCACATCAATGTTGCATTTGGATGGATGATTGTGCACGCATATAGCATTTACATGATATACTAAGACTGTTTGCATACATGTTAGATTTATGGCCCTAACATACATTGCATCAAGGAGGTCAACTGAATTAGTAGACCGCTTGATTTTTCGCATTAGTATAGAGACATATACACACACCTTTGCATATGTTCATATAAGCATTAGAAATCTTTTAAGGACAATGGATTCCTGTGATTGGTTGATGAGTAGATGGATGATGGAGTCCTTTAAGTAGGGGATGAAATCCTTTAAGTAGGGGACCCCGTAATTTTAAAGGACACTATAACAATAAACTAAAGAATACTTAATTAAATATTGGGGATTAAGTAAAACGGACTATACCATTGCGTTCGTCTTGAAATTCTTCTTAAGATAGACTCCGATTTTGCGTACAATAGACATCGTATGAAGAAGTTATTAAGCTTCGAAGTTTGTATACATATAAGCAAAATATATAAACAAAACCAGTCCAAAATTCAAAATAAATCAAAAATCAGAGAGCGGGAAGAGGCATGAATCTGGCTCATTGGGGGTCGACCTGCACCCCACGGGGGGTCGACCCTAGAGTCGACCCGCACATAGGGGTGTTGACCCTATGGTCGACCCTGGGGTCGACCCCACCCAGATCTTGGCCAGATCCGTCCCCTGAACCTGGATGTGTTTCTTGACCTGATTCATTGACAGTAGGCTATAAATAGGACCTCATTTCTATTGTTTTATTCATCAAAAACAAAGGAGACAAGGAGGTACTACCCCAGCTCAGATTGAATTAGCCTATTCTTTTGCAACAAAAACTTATACGTATACAAGAATCTCTGTTACAACATCAACAGTCATTTCTCTGTTCTTTAGATCCAGTCACTGTGAGTTCATGTTATTTTTAGATATAAACAATTGATAAGAAATCTTGACATGTTTATAAATTTGGATCTAAACCTACGCCTGCTATTAACCTGAATCATAATTAAACAAATCTGCCATTACTTGTACACCTGATATACTATTCAGTTCTCATATGCCCAATTCTGTCATCATATGCTTGTTTCGTTATTTTGTCCAGTTCTGTTATCATATGCATATTCTGTCATTATGCCTATTTCTATTATCATATGCCTATTTTGTTATTATGCCTATTTATGTTCTCTTCTCTCCCTCCTTCCCTTTTTAGTTTACAGCCTAGGCTACCTTCGAGCCTAATCCTATCACTGAAATATGCGAACGCACGGAATTGGGAACAGTTGGGAAAGATAAATTAGGGCATAACTTGTATTGTGAATCATACTAAGGACTTGGGGGCACAACCTATGATGAACATGAATAATTGTATAGGAACGAATATGCCTAGAATTACAGTAAATAGAAACTGTAACCGCACTTAGGCACGAGGTTAGATTAAACTTGTGGTAGAAGTCTGCCCGGAACCGCCCGGAAAATCTAGCATCCACAAAGGGTTAATCTAATGTGAGGGGTCTGGTGCATAAATGTACATGTAATGGTACTGAGACACGAGGTTAAGTCCAATTTGCGGTAGAAGTATGCCCGGAACCGCTCGACATATCTAGCATCCATAAGTGGTCGACTTAATGTGAGAGGTCTAGTGCATTAACATATATGAATGGAAAATATTAATAACAGATAACATGTAATACTTAACTTGATTAAATCTGTGGGGGTTACGCGAACTTATCAAATTGTGTAAGGGTTAAGCAAACTTGTTTGAATCGATGAGAGGTTAAGTAAATCTGTTTAAATCTACGAGGGGTTATACGAACCCAACAAACTTGACCTATTTTATTTATTGGGGTTATGAGGGCTTGTTAATTTGTTAAGTAACCTGTCAAAATTCCAGCGATGGGGATGCAAGGCTAGGGGGTGGCTTGTATCATCTATTGTGTGGGACCCACATCAGTTAGTAACCCATACAGGTATCTTAGGGGGACCCCGAACTAACTAGTGGTCAGGGGAATGCTTACTGAGTTGATTATAAGAGGTTTATATAGGTGGAGGTGTTGACAGCGCGTTACAACGGAGTCATGTGCGTGCATGGCTCCGGATTGCTCGAGAAGTTAAGACGCTGTAACATCTGTAGATATGGTTGTACCTATTGGAAAAAGGGGTTGCCACTTTAGGAAGTGATTTATCCAACTATGGGGATAGCATAGGGTATCTATGTGATAGGGAGCCGATCGATTAGGGTAGCAATTAGGGTACATCTAGTCCTGCTTTTTTAGGAGCCCATTATTACCGTTTGGTGGTAACACCCGTTATTTCTGTTGGGCTACCTGTTATTATCGTTGGGGGTAAAACCTGTTACTTGAAGTGCATCTAAGTCTATCATTTGTTTCTGTTGGGATCATTCTGTTTTTGTTATACTAGTATGGGTGTAGAGAAAAGTATTTGAGAAGCGTAATTCTTCCTGTTTTGTTCATCCTGTTTCTCTTGATCAGTTTGTTTTACCTATTATATGATACTCTTTTCTCTCATCCAGTTTATATGCCTATCATGATGCTTTTACTTATTTATATGCTAAAAGTAACTAGACTCGCAAGACTTTATGTCTGACCCGTTTTGTTTCTTTTCTCTCTCTTCCTTCCCCTCAAGTTCTCAAAGTGGGATTACTCAACTTTCTTCTGTTTTTGCTTGGAGCTGCGACTATGCCATAGATTGCATACTGCAACACTGAAGAAGTGATGCAGGAATACCGAAAAAGTGTTGCTATAGGTAAAAAATGATCTGTGGCAACACTTTCTCGGGGTTGCCTTTTGTCGCGTTGCCTTAGAGTCAAGGGCAACACTTTGCGAACCTATGGCAACATCGGTACAGATGTTGCCACAGGTACCACAACAACAAAAAAAAATACCCTTTCACAGCTACCAAAAACAGTTGTAGTATGTCTAGTACAGCTAGCAATTGTAATAAAGTCAGCCTTTTTTACAACTGTTTCTAGCAGTTGCTAAAATTTATTTTACAACTACTAAAAGTAATTATACCTAAATTGCTATTAATCAAAATTTTCATAATATTATAATTATAACTGCTATTTCACTAATAACAAGCATAATTGCTCACATCAAGAAAAAAACCAATTAAAGTTTACACCATTTGTGAATTAGTAACTTCATTATAGAAAATAGCTGAATTCATTACATATGTTAATAAAAATACAGTATCATGGTGTTTGACAATTGCTCATTCAAATTTGACAGATTTACAGAACAATTTGGATTCCATTCTTTTGAAATATTTGAATTGGCGAGCCTTTTCTTTAGATGCGTGTGCCACACGTTCTTAATCTCATTGTCTGTCCTACCTGGAAAATTCGCTGCTATTTACGACCATCTGCATGTATACAACACATTCATAATATAATAAATTCTGCTTTACAAAGATTATAACTTCGCATTGGATCAAGATCAGAATTCAGAACTAAAAAACAAGACAGAAAAATAGTTTAAATCAGGGGAGAAGAAAATGAACAACCATTGTATTTGGGTCAAAGATGGAAAAGATGGAGCACGTACTTTGTTTGTAGAAAAATAGCACATAAACCCTTTCTTTTGGCTGCCTTTGGCATCTAAAACAAGAAATTGGTATCCTCGGAGATCCACTAGAAACAAGAAACAGAATACAACTGACAAGAACTGCATGTATGAAGATTGCAAGTTGACTATCCCCACAAAAACTTCATCAAATCAATCACTGCTTTCAGTCCGTTGTCTCATAGATAAAACACATAAGTAGTATAATTAGATCTGGAAATGAATATTATATTACGAGGTAGAATCAATCTCATATGCATTTGCAAGTGACAACATACTTGTTACACTAAGTGACTGTACCTTCGTAATGCCTACTATGCACAACATACTGTGTTACACTAAGTGGCTATCTGATCAGCTCAATGTTTATGCCAAGTGAGATATCTCACAACTGTCGATTGTAATTCTTTCTTCTACCTTCAACAGTACTTCCCACTTAGCTCTTTGTTATTCTTCCATTTCATTTTAGGTAGCTCAGCTGGTGATTTAAGGTTGAGCACATGGCGTTACAAAAAATCTCAGAGTTCCGGAGGAATTTAGTTATGAACGAGCTTCATCATAATTAAGCAAAACTTGTTCATTATTTTTATCATACTTGATATCTGAGACAGAATCATACAGAAACGTTAGTAAACAGATGAGAAAGAAAATTGTACATTAACATAAGAATAAACAAAGCATCTTCTAGACTGACAACAGAAGTTTGATCGAAGAATCTATGTTACGGCTGAACAAAAGATATCATCGAAGCATACTCACTCACACTACATTATAGCTTTTATACTCATCATTGGTGATTTACGTACATTCTTCCACACTCATCCACACTACATCATAGTGCCTTCTTCAATTCCATCTACGCTTCTCCTGATAGTCACACTCATTATTTACAATATGCATTGCACAAAAAGTTTCAGTGCTAGTCTCATTCACAAGGACTCCCCAAACTCCTCATACCATAACCCAGATCTTTCTAAATGGAACTGTACATAGGAACCCCATCTGTAAAAATACGTGCAAACATCGATACAACAAGCAATGTCACATGGATTTAATGTCAACCATGTCGTAGTTGCTACAAGCAATTCTATCCTATCTTCCATCCAACAAACTCTTCTAGCTACCATAATGTTGCATGCAGTAAAAGCAATCACAACTGCAAATTCATCCAGCTACCATGATATTATGGCCGCAGTTTCCAAATGACATCCCTCTTCTCTTTTTATAATTCATCATGTAGTTTCCAATTCACAACTGCAAATTCATCTAGCTACCATAATGATTAAATATTTGAAGCCTATAGTTCTCCTTTTCATAATATGACATACCATTTGCAAACCAAGCTGCGTTTTTAAACTGCAATGGGTACGCATAGGTTAGACTGCATTTTCTGATAAAGGAAGGTAAACTAGCTCGTAATATTTCGAGAAGTTTCCTAAGATTCAAGTAAAATTTGTACTAAAGTGATATATTAAAAGCTGAATAATGGTGAAATTACCAAAAAAAATGATGAAAACCCTCTCGTATAATAATTATACCAATCTGTTTTACACAAGTGATAGCACTTTCTACAAGGAAAGCGTATGGCTATCTTACTATGTAGTTCTCATTCATATATTTATTAGCACTTTTTTACATCACAATAAAAACTGAAGTTTCTTTAATACCTGATAAATCAAACAGAGAAGATTCAAAACCGGAAGAAGCTGAGTGTTAGAGTTCGAATTCGATGCGACGCTGTTGTTGTTGTTTGGGATGTGGACGCCAGAAGATCCAGGATCAGCTGACATGCTGTCGGAAAGCGCGAAGTAATTAAAATCGAAAAAATTGCGATGGATCCTACTGTCGGATAGTTTAAGATTGAGATCCAGGTCCATTTTTAGGTCACAACTAAGGTATTAATTTCAGTAAAATGCATGAATGAAAATTAGGGTTCCAATTGATTTTAGAAATCTACAAATGATAAGGAAATTAAAAAGAAAGCGAGAAGGAAATGAAAAAGAAAGCAGGAGAACAAAAATAAATATGGAAAATAAAATAGCTAAGTCGTGGATTGATGGTGTGGATTGATGTTGAGATTTGATTTAAATGATGGTGTGGATCACTGAGGTGTAATATATTTTTAATTTTAATATATTTATAGCTACTGCAACATCTTCCTGATATCTATGCTAACACCTTGAAGTGTACGTTGCAATAGACAAAAATCAGCATAGCTGTAGCAACATTTTAGCTGGCAAGACCTTGGATTTTCGTTGCAATAGGCTATCTATGGCGTAGTGTGCTTAGATGTACCTCTTTGATTACCTGTCTATCTTGCTATGGTTATTTTTGGGGACTATGCTTTTATATTACTGTACTCTGATGATTTTATTAAAAGGCAAATATTTTAAATTTATGTAATGGGTTTTCTGTATCTCAGACTTATGTTGTAACTGAATTTTGGACCACGATGTTTTCTGCTTAAAGAATAAAGTTTTAAATTCCGCTGTTATTTTATATCTGTCTTGTGATGTTTCTATTTCTGTTTACTTATAACGCTTCACGGAACTTAATGCATTCTGATAAAGGGTGACACTAACGGATGTGGGGTGTCACAACTTCCATCTGATCAATGTTCGGAGTTTCTGGTGTCTTGAATGGGATCATCTCCATCTCTTCTGGATTGTCAGAACTTTCTAACTTGGCCAGCTTGTCCGTCTTTCAATTTTCCATTCGTGGGACATGAGATATGCTATAACGTTCAAATCCATCCAACAACTCTTCTACCCGTTGTAGGTAAGCTGCGAGGTGTGGTCCCCTCATCTGGAATTCCTTTCGTACCGTTTACATACAGCTTCCAGGTGTTCGATTTCATCCTTTGTTGTGAGGTGTCATCTTCTTCATCTAACACTCAACGATGAAGTCTTCTAATGCTTGCCCCTGTATGCACTTCTTTGGGAGGAAATTAAGATCAAACTGGCTCAACTTGAAAGTGATGGCGATGCTTTCATGAGGTAATCAACAAGCTGTAAGCAAGCTTCTCGATCTTTGGGTAATTGCGGTATGTTGTCTCCAACTTCTTACTCACATAGTATACCAATCTTTAAATTCTTTCCTCCCCATGCATAGGTGTTGAACTGATTGCGCATGATGATATTGTTAAGTATACGAAATAATCTTCGTGATCCACTGGCTAGACAATATCGGGGGCTTTTATAAATGATTCAACCGGTTCTGTAGAGCCTCGTTGCAATCAGGGATCCACTCGAAGTTGTGTTTTCCTAGCTTTATCAAATCGAAGAAAGGGATGTATCTGTTGGCGGGTCTGGAAATAAATATA
The DNA here is from genome assembly GCA_030737875.1 of Allium sativum. Classification (NCBI taxonomy): domain Eukaryota; kingdom Viridiplantae; phylum Streptophyta; class Magnoliopsida; order Asparagales; family Amaryllidaceae; genus Allium; species Allium sativum. Next base: position 369,879,817 of record CM060920.1, read on the forward strand.
TTCAGTGCTGTCATTTTCCCTACCAAGCTTTGAACGTCTTTATTTTTGCGATTAACGGATGTTTATGATCGTTGCAATCTGATCAGGGTTTATTTTGATTCCGCGTGACCTAACGACATGTGACCATATGATTGATTGGACTTCATAAGTATATAATCCAAATAGACTTCCATGGACCTTCCAATATGGTTGTGGAACATAACTGCGTAGCAGTATAGTCCAAGGTCTGTGATAAAACTGGTTTGTTCTTGATTAGATATGTGCATAGTAATCTGGTTGTAACCTGAGTATGCATCCGTAAAAGAGAGAAGTTCATGTCTAGCCATCGAATCCAATTGCTAATTAACTCTTGGTAACAGGAAGTTGTCATTTGGGCAAACTTTGTTCAAATCTGAAAAGTCAATGCATCTATGCCATTTCTCATTAGCCTTTTTACGGGATCTAATATTTAGTCGGGATATGTAGTATTTCGTATGAAACCATTGCCTCTTAGCCTCTCGACTTGTTCCTCAAAGGCAACTGACCTCTCTGGGCCAAACACAAGTCTCCTTTGCTTGACAGGAGGATACTTCGGGTTATGTTTAGTGCATAACTCATAATCGACGGAGAGATCCCACACATGTCAGCATGGGTCCATGCAAGTATGTCCATATTGGATCGTAGAAGATCTGCATGTTCCCTCGTCTGGAGGTGGTCCAAATGAGATCCAATTTTCAAGACCTTTGCTAGGTCGTCATTACCAATCGGAATATCCACATTTGCTTCATTAAGTGTCGCCCTTCTGCATCCCGAATCCTCATCCTCTCTGGGATCTATGTCTTCGAACAGGTAATCGAGTGACTCCTTCTGCGATGCTTCCTTTACTCGCTATGTCGACGCCTCCTTTGCAAGAAGGGAAGCACTCTTGGGTTTTATGCAATCTCCGTCGTATAGCATCTTTCATTCAGCCAGATAGCAAGCTCTTCCAGTAATTTGATCCCATGGACCATTCTCACTCGAGCTTCGGTTGGAAACTTTAACAATAAACACCAAGATGTGATTTAAGCTTCGAGTTCTGCTAGGGCTGGTTGCATGGTCGCTAACGACTAGTTAAGTTACCATCATCTGGGTAAGGATTCATAGGCCCAATCATAGCCTCCAGTGGTTTAACTGGTACCTAACTCTAAGAACCAAAATATGTTGATTTAACACTTTATCCGGCGGAAGTCAATCATCATCGATGCGGCTGATAGCATATGGGCATTGCAAAGGCTAGCGAAGTTTTTCAGAGTGTGAACCGCATGATATATGTCTTTCACCACGTCATACAAATGAATTGTAGCTTTGTAGCATTCGGATCCTTAGTCTCTTTCCGGTACCCCATCATTAAGAACTATCATCTCTAAGAACATCCAAGTCATCTTTGGAATAGCACCCGGATTGTTCCATATCAATGTCATTCGAGACTCCCCCGGTTGGACAGGTTTAAGTCATAAACCAAGTGGTATCTACTCATTCAGGAACAACATTAGTTACATTAGGGAAGTGTATACATCACTGGAGCCCGGGAAAAAGAGGCTGTTAGGAAGCAATTTATCTCTCATATACTGTCATAGTTAGCATGTTGAATCTGCTCAAGAACTCCCCACATTGAATAGCATCAGCAAACATGGGTCATGGCTCTTGGAAGAATCCCAGTTGTTGCCATTTTTTGTTGGTACTCTCGTATTATCTGTTTAATCTCAATTGATAAGCCTTGATGACTATTGTTGGCCAAAATGTATGCTGAGACGAAGGCGAGCCATCAATGGGTCCGGGCACAGCACCGGCGGGGTCCGGGGAACCACCGTCCCGGTGGAAAATAACAGCTGTATCAGGTCGGATCAGATTTGATCTTCGAGTTGCGGTTTGGAAGTGTTTTCAGGTCGCAGATCATGTATGTCTTTAGGAGCTGCGGGTCGGGTCAATTTTACTTCATCCGAGCGGGTCGGGCCAACTCTTAGGCACGAGTAGGTCGGGTCAACTTCATCCGACCTGGAGCTTATTTTTTCTTTATTCGACCTGGTTCCCCTCTTTCCTATTTGATCCGAGGATTTTATTTGCATCCGACTCAGTACCTTCATATGCATCCGAGCTGAAGACCATTCGAGCTGGAAGCGTATACGATCATATCCGGAAGCTTTCCTGGATTCTGTTTCTAATCTTTGGCGATTGCTACTAGATGGCGTGGAGGTGGCTTCACGTCAGGTGATCTACACAATTGTAAAGTCAATTTAGAATTCACAGGATTTCGTCACTGGACTTGGTGATCCAATAAGTAGACTGAAAAATCCTTAAACGCCGAGAATCTTTTGGGTGAAAGCACCAAAATGTTAGACCAAAAAATGGCATCAACACCCAAAAATTCATATTCAGAGCAAAGAATGCAAGAGAATAATCAAAGAAAAGTAAAAAAAGCGAGACAACAGCATTTTTATAGTGGTTCGGCGTTAACGAGCCTACATCCACTTCATAATCTCTTAATTCGACATAAAATTACAACTACAACATCACTTCTATTGTTTATTTCGAACAACAATCATATTTGTCACTCATATTCCGAGACGGCGGATGATTGGAAGCCATGGCCGAGTTGTACAAAGCTTAATGTGACGGTCCGCCCTACACCAGCCGGCATTTCAATGAAAGTGCGTTGTGTCAATGTCCAACCAGCACGGGACGGTCGCCAAAGAAAGGAAAAGAATGAAATTTGAAGCTAGAACTACCAAAGGAACCTGTAGAATATCTCACAGCGCATGGAATAAAATATAATAATAACATACTTTGACGTAAAACAGGCGAGACAGTGCATAAGCCGAAAACTAAACATCATAGCAGTGGAAAATCCAAATACAGCTTATGTTCCACATCATCATTATTACAACTTTTGAAAACTGTCTCTAAAGCAAAAATAAGAAAGGTACACTACTAATGCCCAAAGTAGTGACCAGTAGCGACATAGGGAGAATATATATATATATATATATATCATACGTGGAAGCCTCCTGCTCGTCTTCGGTGCAACTACTCGTGCATAACACCTAACCTGTCTCTAGTCTGCCTATTTAAGAGCTCCCAGAGTAATAAGAAGAGACATAAAACTCTGGGTCAGACAAAAGTCTGGTATGAGCGATAAGCAACAAAACAGAGCAATAACAGGTATACTAAACCATACCTGAACCTGGACCTGCAACCGAAGAGTTAGCACAACATACCGCTCAATACTCTAAGGTGCACTATACATAAGGCATAAAGATACGGGGGAGGGGGTGCGCATGTCAAGGTGATAACAAACAATCAAACATAGCAGTCATTCCTCAGGTCTCTCACTCAGTGCGTAAAGCATACGATATCCACTACTTTGGTCACCTAATCCTTTGGGCCGTGACGGAGTCCAACCCCGTACAACTATCACTACAAGCCGACTATCTGCCTCTCAGTGGTGAACCAAAGTTTTGAATACCGATAACCCCTTTGCATACGTCCCGCAGCAAAGCCCAACCGTGAAGCTAACTCGTTGGTTCCCAACTGGATCCTGAGTTCTACTTCCCATTTGGACTACCTTTGCATCTCGGGTTTTGGTCTTCATCTTTTCCGGATCGGTTCGGTTCCTCACTTCATTTTGCTTCAGATCGTACTCCTTGAAGTAGTCATGTCTGTGATCATCCACATCGTGTCGGATCGGATTTCTCCATCCAAGTCGGTTCGGTTTGGTCCCCTTCAGCTCGTGCTCAACACATCGGCTCGTGGCACCCCTCTGGGTTCGGTTCAGATTGCTCCAGTTCGTGAGTGGCATCGGTTCGGGTCGGGGTTCCTTCTCTCAAACGGGTCGGGTCGTGGTGCCAGCTCCGTTGGGTTCGAATCGGATGAAGCAACGGTTCGTGATTTGCTTTCCTAGGCGGTTCGTGGTACTCAAGCTGAAGCAGTTCGGATCAGGCTTCTTCTCTCAAACGGGTCGGGTCGGTGCCACCATTCGGGTTGGTTCGTGCTCCCCTTCTCCGATCCGATCCGGTTCGGCTAATTTCCCGCACTTCTTCCTAGCGACTGTTTTACGCCATTCGACGGCATTTTCGACCAATCTAACTTCTCTAATCAATCACAAATCATACCAAACAGTCATAGCAACATATAGAATTGACCATTAACACCAAAACGACAATTTGATTGGTTAAAACGGATCAAACATAGCCAAAATCCCATAATTTCCCTTAAGCATGTTCAAACAAAACTAATGACAGGATTAGTAAAACTTAACCAAATTAACTAAATTTTCTAACAGAGGCCTAAAACAATATTTCGAGACTTATAAATATTTTTCTAGAATTTAATCATGTTTAAATTCGCTAATTAACACTAATTACCCTTAATTAACCATAATTAGTGAGGAACTATGCAAATCACTCACCTTTGCCACAAATAAAATATCAAATCTGAAATTATCCTCTGTTTGGCACTGTTCCCAAGGCTATACAGCAGCTCCAACCTAGATTTGGTGTTATTTCTCCCTAATTTCATGTAATCTAGCCAAATCTTCAATTAGAAAGTGGTTTAGAGGTGTTTTAGATATTGGAGGCCGTTACTAGGGTTCCAAGAATGAAAATGGCGGCTGAAAAAGTGTCTAAAGAAATGTTTTCTAACCCTAATCAGCCCCTATATACACCTAATCCCGAAATCCCCCAATGGGCCTAGCTATTAACTACCCAATTAAGCCCGGTTAAGCTATTTTTTACCTTCCAAACCTTATTTCAGCCATATCTCCCAATGGGTACGTCCGTTTTTCACATATGACCACTCTACGGAAAGGTAAACCATCATCCGGATCTAATGGAAGTGGTTTCAGGTCAAAACTCCTTTCCAATCAAAAGTTATTGCCGAAACAAGATCAGCTAGGGGCAAAACGGTCATTTAAAAATCGACAAAAATCATGAACATGGGAAATGACCCCAATAGTCGTCTCCCAAAGTTACATGACCATACGACTTCGTATGTGAAAGAAATAAATATTCTACGATCCTTCGATGATGTGGGTCGTTACATTCTCCCCCCTTAAGAAATTTCATCCCTGAAATTCCCTAACCCAAAACACATAAAGGATCCCGCATGCCTACCAATCATTTAGAAACAATTAATCATGCATAACAAACAAACAAGTCTATCCTAGCATGCGGAAAACTAAGTCGCAATTAAAATCTTACCAGGCAAAGAGTTCTGGATACGTCTTCCTAATGCTCTCCTCTGTCTCCCAAGTACAGTCATTCTCGTCCTTGCCCTACTGAACCTTGACTAGATTCACCGCTTTTCTTCGAAGTTTCTTCGTATCGTGCTCAACAATACGAATCGGCTTGCGGTTCCCAACCGCCTCGGGTTCTGCTTCGATATCATCAAACTGATCAGGTGAAATAGTCATATCGGGGTCGTGCACGAATTTCCTTAACTGGGAAACATGAAATATGTTATGAACTCCTGCCATCTTCTTTGGTAATTCAACTTTATATGCCAAATTCCCAACTTGCTCGAGGATTGGGAAGGGACCAACAAATCTTGGTGTTAACTTGCCTCTCCTACTAAATCGTATCACGCTCTTTAACGGAGAGATCTTGACAAACACCAAGTCGGCAATGGAGAATTTTAAATCTCTTCTCCTCTTATCAGCATAACTCTTCTGCCTATCTTGGCAGCCTTCATTCACTGTTGGATGATCTTAACCTTATCTGAAGTTTCTCTTATCACATCTGGTCAAAGCACAAACTTCTCACCAGTTTCTAACCAACATGATGGTGAGTTGCATGGTCTTCCGTACAAAGCTTCAAATGGAGCCATACCAATACTGGATTGATAACTATTATTATATGCAAACTCTACTAGATGTAAATGGTCATCCCATAATCCACCAAAATCTAATATGCAAGCTCTCAAGAGATCTTCTAATATACGATTCACCCTCTCTGTTTGACCGTCGGTTTGAGGACGATATGCGGTACTGAGATGTAATTCTGATCCTAACGCCCCGTGTAAGCTCTTCCAAAACCCACTAGTAAACAACGGGTCTCAGTCACTCACAATGCTTTTAGGTACTCCATGAAATCTCTCTACCCACTTTACATATAGTTCCGTTAGCTTAGCTGTCGTTCTATTCGACTTGACGGGTATAAACCTTGCACTCTTGGTCAATCGGTCCACAATCACCCAAATGTTATCATGGCCCAATCTAGTTCTTGGTAACCCATCAATGAAATCCATTGAGACTTGTTCGCATTTCCATTCTGGAATTTCTAATGGTTGCAACAACTCACTAGGCTTCTTTTGCTCAGCTTTAACTAACTGGCAATCCATGCACTTGGAGATAACTTCCCAACGTCTCTCTCCATCGCTCAATCCTTTTTTCATTGGGTACTACCAGCCTTCCATTCTTTTGAAGCCATCCTTCTCGATCAAGTCCTTACTTGATCAATCTCTTGCTATTGATATCCATCTCTACCTTAGAGGTGGTTTCCAATAGGTTAGGTTTGTTCCTCTAACTAGAACCAATCCACTCAATCAAAATCGATCTAATCATCAAACTTGCTAACATTTCTAGATCCAATCCATACTTAGGTCTGATATCATATCTCGCGATATACTCTAATGGCTTCCATCCCAGAAACATAACCCCTAAACTGGCATGTCTCCCACTCAATGTAACTGTTACCGCACCTAAATCCTTTGCTACGTCCACTCTGCCCCATGGAGTAATGACTACCCCACTGCACTGATACGTAACCTAATATCCGTATATACCACCATCTCTCTGTTCCCTATCGCTAGAACCCCATAGGTGATAGTCTACCCAATAGAAGAAAAATAGGAACAAACATAGCAACCATAGCACCCATCAAACAAGTTCTATCTATCACCTGCTAAAGCCATGAATACATCGATATCTGTATGTCTGGTCCAACCAACATCAATAACTAATGGAAGCCCAGCCTCCAAACGGACTAATGTACGTCCAACGCACGTTTATCCTCCAAGGATAACTAGATCACGTCCAACGGATCCAAGGTAACGGGCGTCCCCAGATACCCCTGCTTTAAGTCTGCATAGAATACTTGAAACCAACCCAAGTCTATCCATTATCTTGCTGCCCTCTCGAGTCCAACTCGAGCCAAATCCAATTCCTTGCAGCCTTCTCGAGTCTAACTCGAGTCAATCTATAACTCAGACCCAATCTTGAGTATCCATTACCGACAAACTCTAGTCCAACGTGAGTCGTCTCCCTATTCGTTGCATCTCCCAGATCAACGAACATCTATTTTCTTTTACAAGTTCAAGTCCAACTTGAATCGTCCTAATCTTCGTTGCACCTTCCATGATCAACGAACACATCCTATTCCTTCAAAGTTCTACTATCCAAAGAGAACATCAAAATAGGGTCCTAAATAATCCATTACTTTGCATCTTTCTCGAGTCCCAGTCGAGTCGTCTCATAACCCTATCGAGTCTATCTCGGGGCAGTCCATACAATCGAATAGTCTTATCATGTCACGGCTGCCCATCACTCCTCAAGTAAACCAAGATATCATCCAATGAAAAATCACAACAACTATTTATCTCTCACGCGAACCATCCTAATCGAACTCGACAATCCCAAGCACAAGCCCCAAAGGCCTAAACCAATATCAGACAAGCACTCAAGGAACATCTCCTCCGAATTCAGGCAATCTCTGTGAGATGATACTAGCAAAACAACTAAGCAATCACAAGCAAGCATACATCCATAACTCGATAAGACCACATTACAACAAATCATGCAAAGACTAGTCGAACCACCAATCGGGTTCGTCACTACTAAAGGTCTATCGACTATCTCGGATTCCAATTCCAACCTATCTACCAGGTCACTAGATATGAAGGAATGAGATGCCTCGCTATTAACAAAACTAGAACGGGAACATCATAAATAAAAAGCATACCTCGAATAACGACGCCCTTTCCCTTCTCCGCCGCAGTTGGGGCATTCGACGAAGAAGGGACAACGTTGATATCATATGCTTTCACGATCTGCTTCTCTTTAGGAGGTTGTGGACATTTATCCTTGTGATGTCCCACTTGTCCGCAGTTGAAGCACTTCCTTTCCCCAGGCTTTTCCTGGCAATCTCTAGCATAGTGGCCCTTCATTCCACAACTAAAGCACTCTTTATCTTTCTTGTCCTTCTTTCTCTGACCACCCTTGGTCTGATCCTATTTTCTCTTATTCTGAGACTCCTTCTTACCTCCACCGCTTGCTTGCGACTTTGGTTCCTCTATAGATGCAATAGCAATATCGGCCTTTGACTTAGAGTAAATACTCTCCGATCTCAATGCTTTCCCCACTATAGACTCAAATGTCTCGTCGATGTGGTTTATCAGCCTTTTCCCCTAAGTACTCATCCAAGCCGATTATGAACTTCTCATTTTTCTTCTCGGGAGTGTCAATAAGAGATAATCCATACTTCGATAAAGTATCGAACTCAGCAATATATTCTGAGACTGTCCTAGCATTCTGCTTAAGCTCCAAAAATTTCCTAAATAATTCAGATTTGTGAGCAGCTGGAATGAACTTTTCGCTGAAACGAGGCATAAACTGATTCCAAGTAACTTGATCTTCTGGAGTAGCTGCCTTAGTAGCATTCCACCAATTCATTGCCCGTCCGTGCAGCTGACGGGATGCTAACTTCCTCTTCATCGCATCCTCGATACCCAAGTCTTCGAAGATACGTTCACAGCTATCCAACCAATCCTGAATTTCTGTAGCCGATTCTGTTCCGTGGAATGGTTTTCCACCAAGACTAGTGTAATCCTTGCATAGCTTGGCGAAATCGGCCCTAAACGCCTGCACCGCTGCACCACCACCATTAGCAGCATTGGGAACTGCCCTCCGGACATCTCTAAGCATCTCTCTCATGAAGTCAGTAAACATAGTCCTCATGTCAGGAGAATTCCCATTATTGGTTCCTCTACCAGTATCCCTCGTATGTCGACTCATCGTTCAATCTATAAGGAGAAACGATTAACCATCCTCTTTGTGGTGTCAGTGCAGTGCGACTTCATCCTTAGCTATACTAATAGTATATATGTATATAGCTTTTGAAAACCAAAATAATCACAAATACGCGCTCTCATATACGTATTATCTCTCCCTAGTGTCTTTCCCTAGGTTAACTACACAACCTAGAGAAAAAGTCTGATATGAGCGATAAGCAACAAAACAGAGCAATAACAGGTATACTAAACCATACATGAACTGGACCTGCAACCGAAGAGTTAGCACAACATACCGCTCAATACTCTAAGGTGCCACTATACATAAGGCATAAAGATACGGGGGAGGGGGTGCGCATGTCAAGGTGATAACAAACAATCAAACATAGCAATCATTCCTCAGGTCTCTCACTCAGTGAGTAAAGCATACGATATCCACTACTTTGGTCACCTAATCCTTTGGGAGATGACAGAGTCCAACCCTGTACAACTATCACTACAAGCCCACTATCTTCCTCTCAGTGGTGAACCAAAGTTTTGAATACCGATAACCCCTTTGCACACGTCCCGCAGCAAAGCCCAACCGTGAAGCTAACTCGTTGGTTCCCAACTGGATCCTGAGTTCTACTTCCCATTTGGACTACCTTGCATCTCAGTTTTTGGTCTTCATCTCTTCCGGATAGGTTCGGTTCCTCACTTCATTTTGCTTCAGATCGTACTCCTCGTAGTAGTCATGTTTGTGATCATCCACATCGGGTCGGATCGGATTTCTCCATCCAAGTCGGTTCGGTTCGGTCCCCTTCAGCTCGTGCTCAACACATCGGCTCGTGGCATCCCTCTGGGTTCGGTTCGGATTGCTCCAGTTCGTGAGTGGCATCGGTTCGGTTCGGTGTTCCTTCTCTCAAGCGGGTCGGGTCATGGTGCCAGCTCCATTGGGTTCGGATCGGATGAAGCAACGGTTCATGACATGCTTTCCCAGGCGGATCGTGGTACTCAATCTGAAGCGGTTTGGATCGGGCTTCTTCTCTCAAATGGGTCGGGTCGGTGCCACCATTCGGGTCGGTTCGTGCTCCCCTTCTCCGATCCGATCTGGTCCGGCTAATTTCCTGCAATTCTTTCCAACGACTGTTTTACGCCATTCGACGGGGTTTTCGACCAATCTAACTTTTCTAATCAATCACAAAACATACCATACAGTCATAGCAACATATAGAATTGACCACTAACACCAAAGCAACAATTTGATAGGTTAAAACGGATCAAACATAGCCAAAATCCCATAATTTCCCTTAAGCATGTTTAAGCAAAACTAATGATAGGATTAGTAAAACTTAACCAAATTAACTAAATTTTCTAACAGAGCCCTAAAACAATATTTCGAGACTTATAAATATTTTTCCAGAATTTAATCATGTTTAAATTCGCTAATTAACACTAATTACCCTTAATTAACCATAATTAGTGAGGAACTATGCAAATCACTCACCTTTGCCACAAATAAAATATCAAATCTAAAATTATCCTCTGTTTGACGTTGTTCCCAAGGCTACATAGCAGCTCCAACCTAGATTTGGTGCTATTTCTCCCTAATTTGATGTAATCTAGCCAAATCTTCAATTAGAAAGTGGTTTATATGTATTTTAGATGTTGGAGGCCATTACTAAGGTTCCAAGAATGAAAGTGGCGGCTGAAAAAATGTCTAAAGAAATGTTTTTCTAACCCTAATCAGCCCCTATATACCCCTAATCCCGAAATCCCCCAATGGGCCTAGCCATTAACTACCCAATTAAGCCCAGTTAAGCTGTTTTTCACTTTCCAAACCTTATTTCAGCCATATCTCCTAAACGGTAAGTCCGTTTTTCACATATGAGCACTCTACGGAAAGGTAAACCATCATCCGGATCTAATGGAAGTGGTTTCAGGTCAAAAATCCTTTCCAATCAAAAGTTATGGCCAAAACAAGATCAGCTAGGGGCAAAAAGGTCATTTAAAAATCGGCAAAAAGCATGAACATGGGAAATGACCCCAATAGTCGTCTCCCAAAGTTACATGACCATACGACTTCGTATGTGAAAGAAATAAATATTCTACGATCCTTCGTTGTGTAGAATGCGGGTCGTTATACTTTACCTGGCCAAATGATCTCTGAAAATGTCCCATTCTCATGTATTTATAGGCGAATGGAGGCTGCTGCTGGGATCGGGTCAGGTGTGACGTGGCAGCCATCTAGCGGGTCTTGGAAAAGTGGTGGGAGATGTGGAGAAATGGTCTCCAGATCATGGGCTGCCACGTGTAAGCAGATCCGAATGGTAAGCCTATAAAATAGGAGCACGTTGAAGAGTGGTTGTAGCTTTAGGCGGGTCGGGTAGGAGGCTATCCGACCCGGTGCGAGGCTTGAGTGCCGAAGTACATTTGGAGCATGCATTTCTTATGGGGTCAGGTCATATCCGACCCGAGCCACTTGATCTGACCCGATAGGTGTGTATGGCATATTTGCCTTCATTTGACCCGATCCAAGAGCCAAGATCCGACCCGAGGGGTTAAACCTTATCTGGTGCTGTTTGCACGTAGAATCCAAATTTTCCAACTTTCTGTCACTCTATCCAAGTGATCACAAATCAATGTAAGTTCATACTCAAGTCCATGGCTTTGGGTAGCCTGGCCACAAAGCAGGCTAACAATAGGTTAATAGCATTGCCCTAATAACTTGTGTAATAAAAACCCTATAGTGTTGCATGTCCCTTTAATTGTCTTGATAGCGAAAGATCGTTCGACCCAAAGAGTATAATCCCTGTCCTTCTTGCTTAACTATTTGGACCAATGATGACCCAATCACTATGTAACGATATCAATATGATTGATACCTACGCACCTCGCCATTGGGTTGCATAACTACCCATCCATTCAACGACCCTTAGATTGCCTCAAACAATAAATGGAATGCCCCTTTGATAACATGAAATGGACCTAAATCAGCAATGGACCACACCCATGCTAGACTACATCGTGGAACACATTCTGGGGTATCCCTCGTTATGTGACTGCATTTTACACGGGTTCTACAATTAAATGTGTGTGTATACATATAAAAACATATGTATATAGTCGTTCTCACCAGCAGCGCTAAGCCTTTTATTGCCAACTAGGATATTCACTTCAAAACATCACCAGTACTTGACATTCATTATAGTCGCTTAATTCATAATTTGAAGTTGTCCATGAACCCGCAATGAGCGGGCTCCTCCATTACTTGTTCTTTGTCGCTTATTTCCTGCTTCGATGATATTTATCATATTGCAACTAGGACAAGCCATTTCCAATTCTCATCATCAGCCACTTATTTTCTACATCGACGATATTCATCATAAGATCGTTAGGACGGAACATTCCCCGTTCTTATTCTTAATCACTTATTTTATGCCCCTATGATGCTCATTATATTTAACAACCCGCCCAAAATGGGCCTAAATTTCGACCTAGAAAAGGCCCATCGAAACTTAGAGCCATTCTAAAAGGGTCGTTGGTTCCTGTAAGAATTACATTTGCGCAGAATATATATAAAGATACTTCGAACGGAAATCCCACATAGTGGAAAGAGAAAACATAATACTGAAATAAGATGTACCATTTATTTAAAAATCATAGAAATACAACATTCATAGTTACATCTATTCAATTGGTACATCAAATAGTTCATTCTCACAAGTTTCCAAAAGAAGTAAAGTAATAGCTACTAATAATAGCATAACAACTTTGTCTTCTTCATCAGCATAATTCATCACTTCGTCCATGGCTTTAACCCATCTACTAACCTATTGGATATGTTAAGGAGAGGGGCCAGAACATAACGGTGTGTGACTGAAATATGGTGTTACTTAATGTCCATACCCTATATTTTTAGCAGGTTACATATGTCAAGGTATGTCTACGCAGCACACAACAAACACCAAGTATCTAACCAATGGGGGTGGATATCCAAGTCAATCGCCCATTAGTGTTTTTAGAGTAAAGACCGAACGAGGTGGTATTCTCGGTCACTTACGGCCCTATTAAAGATGGATTTTTATGGTCTCTTATAACCCTGAGGTGGACCCCTATCCCTTTAAGACCCCATCCTAATACATTAACGTTCTTAAGCCTATACTCTCATTTGTAATATGAGAGTAGTATTGTGAACGTTACTACTTAACTAATATTACCCTGTAGGACACCTATGGTGCTTAAGACTTCTTTTAGACAGTTGGTGAGCATGCAATGGCCACATATCTTTCAATTGCCAATATGTCCCTAGTTGAGCCATTACATGCTCCTAGAGGAAGTGGACATCCCCATGAACTACCCTACTCCATTACCATTTTATGCCTAACCACTTTTTGAGAAGGAAGACCCAAAGACTTACTTCAAATCTAATAAAGGTGGGTCCCATGACTTTGGTTCCTCTCCAAGGAATAAACCTTCGGAGGGATCCCAGTCCTAACCAATTAAGACCTAAAATAGATAAAAAGAGAGTCAGCCACTCAAGACCTTCTCAAGGCATAGTAAACCTGCCTATTTTCACACAATATATTTATATATATAGTTATATATACACACACACTAGACCTCTCACATTAAACCAGATACCTGTTGATGTTGGATATGACGGTCGGTTCTGGGCAGACTTCTTCTACAAGTTGGTTTAACCTCGTGTCTAGTGTACTAAGTTTTTGAATGGCCCTTGGAACCTAGACATCTTACATTAGTTGGACCCACTTTTGGTTTCTGGATTTGCCGGTCGGTTCCGGCAGGCTTCTACCACAAATGGAAACTAACCTCATGTCTGTGTCACTATTAATATGTATAAAGCCATTCATATACGCACACACAAGTAATCAAATATATATTTATTATGGAGATATTTCAAGTTCGAATCTAACCTAACTGCATTTATTATGCTAATACAATGTTAATTACGTTTATATAAGTATAATAATAACAACGCCTAAATAACGTAAATATTCGTATAAACAGTGAAACATTCTAACAAGGTGGCAATTGTCAATTGTTCAAATTCAAGGTATACAAGTTAGGTTTTCCAAACTTTTACCGCTACAACATAGGCATGATGGCATAATGACAAGATAACAAATAGAACTGGATGGATAATATACATACATAAAATTTCAACTTGCATCTTAGACTTGTAGAAATGATTTCAATACTGAATAAAAAATTAGAGTATTACATACACTTATACATGTATGTTTATAATTCCCATTTTATCCAATTCACCCCTTTCTGGTGTTATGCACATAAAACGCTCACAATTGACCTATTTAAAATATGAAAGCGTCTGGATTCAAAATAGGATCCAAACCCAAATCAAATAATAGTCAAATCTAAACTTTTTTAGGTTACAATCAAGTGATAAATATAGGTGAATTATGTAAGATAGAAACAATAGTAGCAACACCCTTTTTTCATCTTTAATCCAATATTAAAACCAAAAATCCACAAAACCCAAATATCATGACAATTCATATGCAAATACGAGATATAGGATTTGGAGGTTTTAATATTTGTATTATCGGTTTCCAAATCCTCCTAGGCATATCTTTTAACATGATAATCTAATAAAAACACGAATATGCCTTAAGTAAACGACATTCCACTCACAGATCTAGGCAGAACAAAGAGAAATTTGCAGTAGATCTAGATCCATGCTCTAATTCTTTGCGGTCAAACGTGCTCCGATAATCCTCCTAATTATATATATTAGAGACATGTATTAGAATCTCATATATATATATATATATATATGTTCATGTAACGACCCGCATTCTACGCATCATGGGATCGTAGAATATTTATTTCTTTCTTATACGAAGTCGTATGGTCATGTGGCTTTGGGAAACGACTATTGGGTTCATTTCCCATGTTCATGATTTTCGTCGATTTTTAAATGACCGTTTTTCCCCTAGTTGGTACTGTTTTGGCCATAACTTTTGACTGGAAAGGAATTTTGACCTGAAACCACTTCCATTGGATTCGAATGATGGTTTCTCTTTCCGTAGAGTGGTTACATTAGCCAAACGGACTTACCGTTTGGGAGATATGGCTGAAACAAGGTTTGGAGGGTGAAAAACAGCTTAACCGGGCCAAATCGGGTGATTAATGAGTAGGCCCATAACCCATTTCAGGATTAGGGTTATGGGGAGGCTGAAATGAGATAGAGGATCATTCCATTTCAGTTTTCTAGCCTCCACTTATCACCAAGGAACCCTAAAAATGGCCTCCAACCTCTAAATCACCTCTAAATCACCTTTTGGTCAAGGATTTGGCTTAGCACCAAATCAACATTGGAGCTGCTGTTTAGCATAGAGATTCACATCAAATCAGAGCTTTATTTCAGATCTTAGTTTTATTTATGGCTAAGGTGAGTGATTTGCATAGTTCCTCACTAATTATGGCTGATTATGGTAATTAGCGAAGATTAGCGAAATTATGGCTCAGAAAAATCTAGAAAAATTCCTAAAATTCTAGAACATCATTTTAGACCTCTGATGTGAATTTGGGATAATTTGGTTAAGTTTTGCTAATTGTAACAACCCGTATTTCTGATAACCTGTTAGAACATAAATCGAGGCAGAATTTAATTTATAAATCTGAATCAAGGGAAACGGGCTATGCCATTGCGTTCATCTCGGAAAAATACGCGAAATAGAGTCCGAGTTTTCGAAAATCGGAGTCCGTATGACCCGATTAAGGCCCAACGAAGTTTTCAGAAAATATCAAAGTAAAAACAGATTTCAAATTCAAGTTTGAAATTGGGAATCTAGGGCAGCAGGCGCAGGCGGGAAAATTCCCGCCAGAGCACCCAAGTCGACAGCCCTGTCGACTTGGGAGTCGACTTGGTTGGACCCAAGTCGACAGCCCTGTCGACTTGGCTGTCGACTTGGTCCAGTCGGGCAATTTTGCCTGGTGCACCATTTTGGGTTTGTGTTGAGCTTGGGGGCCAGATTCGGTTTTGAGGGCTGAGATTGGAACTAGGGTTTAATCCTAGGGTTGAAACTAGTCCTAATCTCTATAAATAAGGCCCTAACCTAACCCTAAATCATCATTAATCAATCCTACAACTAAACTATGGCAAAATTTTACCTCTCATGGCCTCCACTCTCTTCATAAAATTCCTAAATCAATTTCTATGAGATTTTCCATGCATACAAGTGTTTTCAAGCTTGTATGATCATCATTAGCTTGCATTCAAGTCAAGTTTCTATATTTGCATCATAAAGAAAGAGTTTTGATCATTTTGGCTCAAGGGTTTTGCTTGCATTTTGGGTTTATTTGATTTCATAAGGGCTTTGGCATTGTAAGCCCTATTCTACTTTCATACTTAAACTCTAAAGTTAAATGTATGATATGCAAGTTTGATACGTTATGATATGCAAGTTTATGATGTTATGTTATGCAAGTATGCCATGTTATGATATGCAAGTTTGATATGCAAGTTTGTCATATGATATGCAAGTTATGCTATGCAAGTTTGATATGCAAGTTTGTCATATGATATGCAAGTTATGCTATGCAAGTTTGATATGCAAGTTTGTCATATGATATGCAAGTTATGCTATGCAAGTTTGATATGCAAGTTTGTCATATGATATGCAAGTTATGCTATGCAAGTTTGATATGCAAGTTTGTCATATGATATGCAAGTTATGTTATGCAAGTTTGGGTTGATCCTTTTGTTCATGTTATCATGTTATGCAAGCTTATCTTGGGTTTATGAGCTTAAAGCTTCAAGCTTTATGCTAAAGGTTGCATTTTGGCAACATGAAAGTTATCATATCTCTTATGATAACTTGCATGTGAGGCTAAATGCGAGCTTATGGCCATTTTTACATGTCATTTATCACCATGTATCACCAATATGCTAAGTTTGGTTTTATGCATGCTTTTGAGGCCTAGAAATGTAATATGCAAGTATATGAACATATGTACATTTCATATGCCACCATGTTAAACTTGTGGCTTCAACACATTTATGTCATGATTATGCCAAGTTCCCTCTTTCTATCCTTTATGCGCTATTGTGATATGTAAGCGATGGGATTGCGTTTGGGGTTGGGTAAATTTAAAAGACATAAAAACACAAGATTGGGAATTTACCTATTAAGCTAGGTCTACCCATTGGGAATTTACCTATTAAGTTAGGTCTACCCAATTGCTTGAAAACTTGTAATATGTTTTGGAAACATGTGGTGTAACACCCCACCTCCACCAGGGTGACTCTTGCAAGCACTCTGACTTTGGAGGGGCGTTTGAATCAGGTAAACATGCATAATGATATATCAAGGCAGAACAAGAACATATGTATATATGTAAACAGAGTAAATAACATAGATAAAACAGCGGAAGATTTCAAGCTATTTCAAAACAAGTCTGGTACAACATAATGTCAACTTTCCAAATAAACAAGTCTAGATAAAACAACATCATCTGAAAACTGAAATACATAAGTATTATCCCCAAAAACAAGTGATAACCATAGCTAGCTTCATGTCAAGACCGTACATGAGCTAAAATCCCACAAGCAAGCGATCAGAAATCCAACTAAGCTCCAATATTCCCTCCCTGAGAACCTGGGGGGGAAACGGAAGAAAAGAGGCGAAAGAAAACAGGTCAGTCAAAAAGACTGAGTAAGCCCTACTACAATCAATGTAAACTGATAAAGTTAACTGGTATGAGCAGCAGGGATGAACATAAGGATAACAACATACTAGCATGATGATTAACTAACAAGGTAGATAAAGGTGTCATCGCATAATCGGGATTAAGGTTTTGCACCACAGGTGTACTAGCAAACTAACATGACTTGAAATAACAAGTATTGATCCCTTGGCCCAAGCTTTGGCCCAATAACATGAAGTGACCCTCATACGAGGTCCAATAACATGAAGTGACCCTAATACAAGGTCCAATAACATGAAGTGACCCTAACACGAGGTCCAACCCAAACGGTCTAGTCGATCGGCTCCCTAAGCCTAACTCGTCACGTGTTGGTGTCAATACGGCCCAAACATGATTGTAGTCGAACTGTGCCGGGTCCACCCTTCGGGTGTATCAAGCCCTAGGGTGTCAACCCCTGGACACCATGAACATGAGTGCACAGTCTCGATCTACTGGTACACGTGCATGTTTTCTCCGTCTACGGACTATGTGCACGACCAGAGTCCGCCCGGAACTACACCGGCGTACCACCCTGCCGTCGTTTATTGGTCGCTTACCTCCAGCCCAGTAATCGTGCCCCCACCCTAGCCTAGTCCCTAGGGTCATGATGATACAAACTAGGGATTACTGTTGGAGTGGACCCCCATTGCTAGGATTTCTCTAGTGGGTTAAGTACGGTTTAACCCCTTTACTAATCATGGATTAACTTGGTTAAGTGTAACGATGAGTTCACGACTTAACCCCGATTAATCTACCAAGCCCAAATTGGTTAAGTATTAAATGGACCATGACTTAACCCTAATCATGAGGCATTAATTAATTAATGCGACTTAACCTCTCACATTAGACTTTGTTGTGGTTACTAGTTAAGCCGGGCGGGTCCGGGTAGCTTTACACCACAACTTGGTCTAACCTCGGGTCCAAGGTACAAAATGGCCAACTTCTCACATTGGGTCCAATTGTTTGTAGCAACTAGTTAAGCCGGTCGGTTCCGGGTAGGTTTACGCTACAAACTCAACCCAACCTCGAGTTGGTCACACTTATATTTTCTAAGTGTCATGTCCATCATGTTTCCAAAACACATTACAAGTTTTCAAGCAATTGGGTAGACCTAACTTAATAGGTAAATTCCCAATGGGTAGACCTAACTTAATAGGTAAATTCCCAAGCTTATATTTTTATGTCTTTTAAGTTTACCCAACCCCAAACGCAATCCCATCGCTTACATATCGCAATAGCGCATAAAGGATAGAAAGAGGGAACTTGGCATAATCATGACATAAAAGTGTTAAGCCACAAGTTTAACATGGTGGCATATGAAATGTACATATGTTCATATACTTGCATTAGGCCTCAAAAGCATGCATAACATGATAGCATGAACAAAATGTTCAACCCAAACTTGCATAACATACTTGCATATCATAACATGACATACTTGCATATAAACTTGCATATCATAACATGACATACTTGCATATAAACTTGCATATTACAACATGACATACTTGCATATAAACTTGCATATTACAACATGATAAACTTGCATATCATAGCATAGTAAACTTGCATCTAAACTTGCATATCACCACATGATAAACTTGCATATCATAGCATAGTAAACTTGCATATAAACTTGCATATCACAACATGATAAACTTGCATATCATAGCATAGTAAATTTGCATATAAACTCGCATATCATACATTTAACTTTAAAGTTTAAGTATGAAAGTAGAATAGGGCTTACAATGCTTATGCGGACTCAAATGAGTATAGCAAATGTAAGAAAACCCTTATGCAACCAATTAAACCCCAAAAATGCAAGCAAAATTGATCTAAACTCTTTCTTTATGGTGCAAATATAGAGACTTGGCTTGAATGCAAGCTAATGATGATCATACAAGTCTAAAAACACTTGTATGCATGGAAATTCTTATAAGAATTTGTTTAGGAATTTTATGAAGAGAGTGGAGGCCATGAGAGGATTGATTTTGCCATAGTTTAGTTGCTAGAATGAATAATGATGATTTAGGGTAGGTTAGGGTCTTATTTATAGATTAGGCAAGTGTTTTAGGCCATAGGATTAAACCCTAGTTCCAATCTCAGCCCTCAAAACCGAATCTGGCCCCCAAGCTCAACACAAACCCAAGATGGTGCACCGGGCTAAACAGCCCGTCTGAGCCAAGTCGACAGCCCAGTCGACAGGGCTGTCGACTTGGTCTAACCAAGTCGACACCCATGTCGACAGGCCTGTCGACTTGGGGTGTTCTGGCGGGAATTTTCCCGCCTGGCCCAATAACCCTAATTTCCAAATTCAGATTTGAATTTGAGATCTGTTTTGAACTTGAAATTTTCTGAAAACTTCATTGGGCCTTAACCGGGTCATACGGACTCCGATTTTCGAAAACTCGGACTCTATTTCGCGTATTTTTCCGGGACGAACGCAATGGCATAGCCCGTTTCCCTTGATTCAGATTTTAGAATTAAATTCTGCCTCAATTTACATTATAACAGGTTACTGAAAATACGGGTTGTTACATTCTCCCCTCCTTAAAGGATTTCGTCCCCGAAATCTTCAAGTTAGGAAGAATGCATCCTACCATCCAATCATCCATCTACTCAAAACATCATCCACGAGCAATCATTGTCCTTACAAGATTCTAAATGCTTTATGAACATATGCAAAGGTGTGTGTATATGTCCTTATCTAATGCAAATATCCTCAATGCAAATTATGTTAGTGAAATGAATCCATATGTATGCAATTCCTAACATAATGTATAACATCTATATGTGTGCACATAACATACATCCATATGCAACATCCATGTGATAACACAAAAAATTTCATCCATGAATAAGCATAAACACTCATGCATATGCAATATGAGGAGTGTGTGAGCCGATCTAGTGCCTAACATGTATAATGCATCCACGAGTAACCACTTGCAACCACTTGCAACCATCAAGCATAACATGTTTCAAACACATGTTTCATCCAAAGGGTTTCTACCTAAGGTTCTCATGACAAGATTAACACGGTATACTAGATAATCCAGACAAACATGGATAGCAAAAGATATGCTACAAAGAAATCGGGAGGATAAGCAAGATATACTCCTTTTGGATTACAAGAAATCCCTTCCTAACCTTGACATGTACTACTAACCGATGAGTCATACCTCCCTGACAGAAATAGGACCGAAAATGGGACCGAGAGGATATACAAAAAAAAAAGATAACATGCGAGTAAGTTCCACCGGAAAACAAGGATCAAGGATATACTCTTAAAAAGAGATATGATGCGCGTATCCAGCCTTCAATCTTCTAAGTTACGTTTCCTTGAGCTTAACTCCACTGTGCTTTGACCGTCTTTTACCTCATGATTTCTTAGCTTCTTAACTCTTATTTCCAAATATGAGTTGGGACCCATTTCATTGTCGCCTCTCGTCTTCCCTTTTTCACTTACTCTTCTATCATTCTTGGCTTAAACATAACTATGACCTCATGGTTTCATGCAAGCTCTCCAAAATTCACTAGTGAATCCTGGATCTCGTTTACTTACTATAAAGTATTCCATGCAGCAGAACTTTTCTTGAAAATACCAATCCACGTTGCCAATTGCTCTTACCAACGTGATTTTCTGTAACTCATGCTTGAACGAAATAAACCATCCGCCTGCGAATGATAGGCCGGACTTAGATTCCGTTGCTTGCCCATGACTTCCCGTAGACTGTCCCAAAACTGGCTAGTGAAGATTGAGTCATGGTTTATAACTATCCTTTAGGGAACCCCGTGCAACTGCTTTATTTCTTGAAAGTAAACTGTCGCTAGCTATGATGCAACCCTTTCGCTCTTTACCGGAATGAAATGAGCACTCTTCGTGAGTCTACCTACTATGACCCACATGCTCGTATTCTCTTTCCTTGACCTAGGCAGTCCATCCACGAAATCCTTCGTGACGCTTTACTACTTCCATTGCGGGGACCTCCAATGGATGTAATAGCCCACCGGGCTTTTTATGATTTGGCCTTTACCCTGTTGGCACAACATGCACCTTGGGACCAACTCGGCCACCTCCTCGAGTGATGTGCATCTTCAAGAACCTTCTTTCTCTCATCGTGTCTTAGCCATCCCTTGTCATCTATAGCGAGGTGACTTACCATCTCGCCTCGAGTCAACTTGTCCATGATCTCGACTAACTGCGGGTCTTCTTTCTGTGAAGTCCCTACTTGATCCAGAATGGTAGGTCAAAACTCAAGGGGCGCTAACTACTTATTAAACTGAGAGAACTCTTACCTCGGTTGTATTCCTTGGAGTCTTCTAATCCTGAACTGCAACTACCTTAGCGGGATCCACCGCTAAGCCTTGCTTAGAAACTATGTGCCCAAGAAATCTAACTTCCCTTCTCCAAAAGTGACACTTGGAGAACTTGGCCTTCAACTGATGCGCTCTAAGCGTATCCATCACCTCCTCAAGATGCCTTGCGTGCTCTTCCTCATCCTTTGAGAAGATCAGAATATCATCTATGAAGACTACCACAAACTCGTTCAGGAACTCCCTAGACACCCTACTTATCAAGTCCACGAAGTAGGTGGGTGCATTAGTCAAGCCGAACGGCATGACAAGCCATTCTAAGAATCCATCCGGAGTTCTGAACGCAATCTTGTCTATACTATCCTCAGCTACCCTGAGCTGATGGAATCCAGTAGCAGGATCAAGAGAAGACAGATGTTCCTACAAGCTGATCAACCAAATCATCGATCCTTGGTAATGGTTGTCTATTCTTCTTGTTCAACTCACGATAATCGACACAAAGTCGAAGAGAACCATCTGCCTTGGTAGTAAATACTACAGGCGCTCCCCATTCAGATATACTTCATCTAATGAAGTTCTTCTCAAGCAACTCCTTGACTTGCTTTCTTAGCTCCCGTCTTACGGGACCATGTGCCTTACCGGCCACGAAACTATCATGGCATTATCAACCAGATAAATGCGGAAATCTATCTCTCGTTTAGGGGTAACCCCCTTCACTTCACCCAAGATACCAGAATATTCTCGGACCACCCTCACCGATTGCAAACTATCGGTAGACGAGTTGAGGGATTCAAGATAACACAACATGATGGGACTCATAGGGTTACTAGAAATTTTTAGGGTATTACCGAGGCGAGTCATGAGCCTCACAACCCTACGCTCAAAAATCAAGGATGGCTCCAAAACTGGACAACCAATCCATGCCCAAAATCAACCCATACCCCATGAAACCGAGAATATAAGCATCACACGAGAACTCTACACTCAAGATAGAGATTTTCAAATCCACTTAGATAATAGACAAATGGGCGGAACCCCCAATTGGATTTGAAACACACACGGGATCATAAACTAGACTAGTACTTAGGTGCAAACTATCAACAAGATCAGATGAGATAAACTATGCGATGCACCAAAATCAAACAAGGTACGAACAGGAAAATCAGAAATATATACAAGGCTCTCAACAGAAATACTACCTTGATCGGGAACTGGAGCGGCATTGAGAGCATGAACCTGCCCTCCTGAAGGTCCAGCATGCTGAGGCTGACCCTGGCCTTGCCCTTGCTTCTTTGGGCAATCCCTAGTGAAATGCCCCATTTCTCCACAGTTAAAGCAAGTGCCCTTCCTTTTCCTGCAATCCTTGTTTAGATGAGTCGAGCTTCCACAAGTAAAGCACTTCTTCTTGTCGTTATTGCCCTTGTTGCCTTGACTCTTGTTCTTATTGCCTTGACTGCTCTGACCGCTTGGATCACCCTGATTTCCTTTCCACTGGGAATCAGTCTTCTTGACTTGAGTATCATTCATCTTGATCTCTTTCTTGTCACTCCTATTCTCTTCATTGAGTAGGGCCATATTCACCAAACTTTCGAAAGTTGCCCCCAAGGGTATATGAGTCATGGCTAAACCATGTAATGGCTCGTTTAATCCTAGAGCAAAGTATAGGGCCTTCTTCTGAGCCGTGTTAACCAAGTCTAAACCGACCTGAGCCAGTTGATTAAACTTATCTATGTATTCCCTAATAGTCATGTCCCCTTGCCTCAGTGATAGGAACCTTAGTCCAAACTTTCCCCGAAAGTCATCCCAAGTCTCAATTGGCCTAGTAGCGGTGGAGACCACCCACCAACGTGCAGCTTCTTCCTTTAGCAACCACACTGCTAATAAAACCTTCCTACGGTCATTTATATCAAAGAAGGCAAAAAGATCTTCGGTTTCTTTCAACCAATTCTTGGCCTCTACATAAGTCTCGGTTCCAATGAAATTCTTGCAACCCATCGCCTTAAAGTCTTTGCAAATCTCCGTGAAATCCTTTTGTGGATGCTGAGGGGGAGGAGAAAGAGGAACCTCAGCGACAGGAGGAGGAGGAACATCAACTACCGGAGGAGGAGTAATATTTGCGGGGCCGGCTTCGGTCGCCCTAGCCTCCAAAAGTCTCCTATACCAAACAGGTACATGTACTCCCACCGGAATGGCAAAGTTATTGGCCATACTGAAAACGAAGAAAAAGATAGATTCAGAATGGAGAAAAAAAAACGAAGGGATTTTGCTAATGGCTTTTTGGGGAATAGCCTTTAAAATAAACTAGACATTTCTTTGGAAAATACTTTATACTTGGTTTTGAAAATAGTTTTCCAAAAGTTTTCTAAAAACCTTTTTGTTCCTTCTCGTAAACCATACGCTCTGATACCAAATGTAACACCCCACCTCCACCAGGGTGACTCTTGCAAGCACTCTGACTTTGGAGGGGCGTTTGAATCAGGTAAACATGCATAATGATATATCAAGGCAGAACAAGAACATATGTATATATGTAAACAGAGTAAATAACATAGATAAAACAGCGGAAGATTTCAAGCTATTTCAAAACAAGTCTGGTACAACATAATGTCAACTTTCCAAATAAACAAGTCTAGATAAAACAACATCATCTGAAAACTGAAATACATAAGTACTATCCCCAAAAACAAGTGATAACCATAGCTAGCTTCATGTCAAGACCGTACATGAGCTAAAATCCCACAAGCAAGCGATCAGAAATCCAGCTAAGCTCCAATATTCCCTCCCTGAGAACCTGGGGGGAAACGGAAGAAAAGAGGCGAAAGAAAACAGGTCAGTCAAAAAGACTGAGTAAGCCTTACTACAATCAATGTAAACTGATAAAGTTAACTGGCATGAGCAGCAGGGATGAACATAAGGATAACAACATACTAGCATGATGATTAACTAACAAGGTAGATAAAGGTGTCATCGCATAATCGGGATTAAGGTTTTGCACCACAGGTGTACTAGCAAACTAACATGACTTGAAATAACAAGTATTGATCCCTTGGCCCAAGCTTTGGCCCAATAACATGAAGTGACCCTCATACGAGGTCCAATAACATGAAGTGACCCTAATACAAGGTCCAATAACATGAAGTGACCCTAACACGAGGTCCAACCCAAACGGTCTAGTCGATCGGCTCCCTAAGCCTAACTCGTCACGTGTTGGTGTCAATACGGCCCAAACATGATTGTAGTCGAACTGTGCCGGGTCCACCCTTCGGGTGTATCAAGCCCTAGGGTGTCAACCCCTGGACACCATGAACATGAGTGCACAGTCTCGATCTACTGGTACCCGTGCATGTTTTCTCCGGCTACGGACTATGTGCACGACCAGAGTCCGCCCGGAACTACACCGGCGTACCACCCTGCCGTCGTTTATTGGTCGCTTACCTCCAGCCCAGTAATCGTGCCCCCACCCTAGCCTAGTCCCTAGGGTCATGATGATACAAACTAGGGATTACTGTTGGAGTGGACCCCCATTGCTAGGATTTCTCTAGTGGGTTAAGTACGGTTTAACCCCTTTACTAATCATGGATTAACTTGGTTAAGTGTAACGATGAGTTCACAACTTAACCCCGATTAATCTACCAAGCCCAAATTGGTTAAGTATTAAATGGACCATGACTTAACCCTAATCATGAGGCATTAATTAATTAATGCGCCTTAACCTCTCACATTAGACTTTGTTGTGGTTACTAGTTAAGTCGGGCGGGTCCGGGTAGCTTTACACCACAACTTGGTCTAACCTCGGGTCCAAGGTACAAAATGGCCAACTTCTCACATTGGGTCCTATTGTTTGTAGCAACTAGTTAAGCCGGTCGGTTCCGGGTAGGTTTACGCTACAAACTCAACCCAACCTCAAGTTGGTCACACTTATATTTTCTAAGTGTCATGTCCATCATGTTTCCAAAACACATTACAAGTTTTCAAGCAATTGGGTAGACCTAACTTAATAGGTAAATTCCCAATGGGTAGACCTAACTTAATATGTTAATTCCCAAGCTTATATTTTTATGTCTTTTAAGTTTACCCAACCCCAAACGCAATCCCATCGCTTACATATCGCAATAGCGCATAAAGGATAGAAAGAGGGAACTTGGCATAATCATGACATAAAAGTGTTAAGCCACAAGTTTAACATGGTGGCATATGAAATGTACATATGTTCATATACTTGCATTAGGCCTCAAAAGCATGCATAACATGATAGCATGAACAAAATGTTCAACCCAAACTTGCATAACATACTTGCATATCATAACATGACATACTTGCATATAAACTTGCATATCATAACATGACATACTTGCATATAAACTTGCATATTACAACATGACATACTTGCATATAAACTTGCATATTACAACATGATAAACTTGCATATCATAGCATAGTAAACTTGCATCTAAACTTGCATATCACCACATGATAAACTTGCATATCATAGCATAGTAAACTTGCATATAAACTTGCATATCACAACATGATAAACTTGCATATCATAGCATAGTAAATTTGCATATAAACTCGCATATCATACATTTAACTTTAAAGTTTAAGTATGAAAGTAGAATAGGGCTTACAATGCTTATGCGGACTCAAATGAGTATAGCAAATGTAAGAAAACCCTTATGCAACCAATTAAACCCCAAAAATGCAAGCAAAATTGATCTAAACTCTTTCTTTATGGTGCAAATATAGAGACTTGGCTTGAATGCAAGCTAATGATGATCATACAAGTCTAAAAACACTTGTATGCATGGAAAATCTCATAAGAATTTGTTTAGGAATTTTATGAAGAGAGTGGAGGCCATGAGAGGATTGATTTTGCCATAGTTTAGTTGCTAGAATGAATAATGATGATTTAGGGTAGGTTAGGGTCTTATTTATAGATTAGGCAAGTGTTTTAGGCCATAGGATTAAACCCTAGTTCCAATCTCAGCCCTCAAAACCGAATCTGGCCCCCAAGCTCAACACAAACCCAAGATGGTGCACCAGGCTAAACAGCCCGTCTGAGCCAAGTCGACAGCCCAGTCGACAGGGCTGTCGACTTGGTCTAACCAAGTCGACACCCAAGTCGACAGGCCTGTCGACTTGGGGTGTTCTGGCGGGAATTTTCCCGCCTGGCCCAATAACCCTAATTTCCAAATTCAGATTTGAATTTGAGATCTGTTTTGAACTTGAAATTTTCTGAAAACTTCATTGGGCCTTAACCGGGTCATACGGACTCCGATTTTCGAAAACTCGGACTCTATTTCGCGTATTTTTCCGGGACGAACGCAATGGCATAGCCCGTTTCCCTTGATTCAGATTTTAGAATTAAATTCTGCCTCGATTTACATTATAACAGGTTACTGAAAATACGGGTTGTTACATGTGGGACATGACACTTAGAAAAGATAAGTGTGACCAACTCGAGGTTGGGTTGAGTTTGTAGCGTAAACCTACCCGGAACCGACCGGCTTAACTAGTTGCTACAAACAATAGGACCCAATGTGAGAAGTTGGCCATGTGGTACCTTGAACCCGAGGTTAGACCAAGTTGTGGTGTAAAGCTACCCGGAACCGCCCGGCTTAACTAGTAACCACAACGAGGTCTAATGTGAGAGGTTAAGATGCATTAAATTAATTAATGTTACATGATAAGGTTAAGTAAATTTGGTTTATGACACTTAACCAATTTGACATGAATGGGTAGGTTAAGTGAAACCGGGCTTGATTTCTCAATGACACTTAACCGTAAAATACGACTAGTGGTTAGGGTTAAGTTAACCTACACTTAACCAATCTGAACTCGGTAATTTACGGGGTTAAGTTGAACTATACTTAACCAATCCAACTCAGTAATTTGATAAGGCTGAGAACTGATTTGATACCTGGTCTGGATAAACTAACTTGATTGATAAAATAAACGAACCTGTTTTGCGGATCTGTAGGATCCACACTAAGTTAGGCAAGTTTGTAAATCTGTTATTTGATCCGTTAGTCTGAAAACTAATCGTCTTAACTTAGTATGTCTGAACTCTGTTAATAAGTTAATCTGAATCTGATAGTCTGGGGACATAAGGGGGAATACTTGTGTCATTTGTTGTTTGGGACCCATATTAGTCAGTAACCCTTTATGGTATCAAAACTTTGACCCAACTGTAGGTAGGGTCCGGGCACGCTTACTGAACTAATTATAAGTGGTTCATTCTGATAATGGCGATGGGTGTTGATGGTGCGTTCCAACCGGGTCATGTGCGTGCATGGATCCCGGTCTGCCTCTGAGGATGTAAGACGCCGTGACATCTGTAAATATGCCTGTGCCAATTGGTTGCCACTTTAGGGAGTGATACACTCTATAGTAGGGCCGACACAGGGTATTTATGTATTAGGGAGCCGATCGCTTGGGTAGGATTTAGGGTACACTTAGCTCTGTCTGATTCTGTTGGTACCGTCTGTTTTGTTGGGTGGCAACACCCGTCTGTTTCTGCGTGGTACCGTTCTGTTAGGGTGGTAAAGGCCCATTAATGTTAGCATTCCGTTTCTGTACTTTATCCGCTGGGGTGGTAAAGGCCCATTATTGTTAGCATTCCGTTTCTGTACTTTATCTGTTAGGATGGTAAAAGCCCATTTTTCCCAAACTCTATTTCTGTATGGACCATTCTGTTCCGTTCTGTTTCGATGTGAACATTGGGGTAACACCTAATCCTGTTATACTAGAATTGATACCAAGAAGTTGGATCTTGATTTGAGTCAAACACCTGATACTGGGCCAAGTTTAGGCCAAGGGATAAATTCTTGATTATGCATGACATGTTAGAATGCTGGTACACCTGTGGTGAAAAACCTTAAACCTGATTATGCGATGACACCTTTATCTACCTTGTTAGTTAATCATCATGCTAGTATGTGGTTATCCTTATGTTCATCCCTGCTGCTCATGCCAGTTAACTTTATCAGTTTACATTGATTGTAGTAGGGCTTACTCAGTCTTTTTGACTGACCTGTTTTCTTTCGCCTCTTTTCTTCCGTTCCCCCCCCAGGTTCTCAGGGAGGGAATATTGGAGCTTAGCTTGGAATTCTGACCGCTTGCTTGTGGGATTTAGCTCATGTACGGTCTTGACATGAAGCTAGCTATGGTTATTACTTATTTTGGGGATAGTACTTATGTATTGCAGTTTTCAGTGATGTTGTTTTTATCTAGACTTGTGTATTTGGAAAGTTAACATTATGTTGTACCAGACTTGTTTTGAAATAGTTTGAAATCTTCCGCTGTTTTACTTATCTTATTTACTCTGTTTACATATATACATATGTTCTTGTTCTGCCTTGATATATCATTATGCATGTTTACCTGATTCAAACGCCCCTCCAAAGTCAGAGTGCTTGCAAGAGTCACCCTGGCGGAGGTGGGGTGTTACATTTGGTATCAGAGCATATGGTTTACGAGAAGGAACAAAAAGGTTTTTAGAAAACTTTTGGAAAACTATTTTCAAAACCGAGTATAAAGTATTTTCCAAAGAAAAGTCTAGTTTATTTTAAAAGGCTATTCCCCAAAAGCCATTAGCACAATCCTTAGTTATCTATTCTTAGTTTCCTCGTTCTGAATCTATCTTTTCCGTCATTTCAGTATGGCCGATAACTTTGTTATCCCAGAGGGAGTGCAAGTTCCTGTTTGGTATAGGAGACTTATGGAGGCTAGGGCGACCGAAGCCGGCCCCGCAAATGTTACTCCTCCTCCGGTGGTTAATGTTCCTCCTCCTCCTGTCGCTGAGGTTCCTCCTCCTCCTCCCCCTCAGCATCCTCCAGTAGAGTTCATGAAGATTTGCAAGGACTTCAAAGCAATGGGTGGCAAGAACTTTCTAGGTACCGAGACTTTTGTAGAGGCCCGGAATTGGTTGAAAGAGACCGAGGATTTATTCGCTATCTTTGGATTAGATGATCAGAGAAAGATCATGTTGGCGGTTTGGCTTATGAAGGATGAAGCCGCTTATTGGTGGGAGATCACCACTGCGACTAGGCCCGTTGAGACTTGGGCCGATTTCAGGACAAGATTCGGGCTTAAGTTTCTGTCTTCTACTGAAGAGAACTTGCAAATGGAAAGGTTTATTGCTTTGAAGCAAGGAGACATGTCTGTTAAAGAATATGTGAACAAGTTCAATCAGTTAGCTCGTTTTGGCTTGGATATGGTGAGTACTACTCAGAAGAAGGCTCTTCGTTTTGCTAGAGGATTGAATGAGCCGTTACAGGAGTTAACTATGTCTCATGTGCCCATGGGGGCCACGTTTGAGAGTTTGGTAGATATGGCCCTACTCAATGAAGAGAACAAGAGTGCAAAGAAGGAGGTCAAGGTGAATGAGTCTCAAAACAAGAAAACGGGGCCCAAAAAGGAAATGTAAAAGAAGGAGGAGAAGTCTGAAGATAAGAAGGAAAAGAAGTGCTTTACTAGTGGAAGCTCAACTCATCTAAACAAGGATTGCAGAAAGAGGAAGGGCACTTGCTTTAACTGTGGAGAGATGGGACACTTCACTAGGGACTGCCCGAAGAAGAAAGGGACTACATCGGAAGGAACGGTGAATACTCGCATGGCGGGTGAATAGATTAGGGCTAGAATAATTTGTCTGTAGGATGTTTAATTTTCCTTGTCTGATTTTCAGTTTGAAACTCTTTTTCTGGTATCTTGATTCTGTAATGGAAACTCAGTACTTTAATGCTAGTCTTGCTTCTGATCTGGTAATAGTCTCAAACTCCCTGAGAGTTATAACTCATCTGTTTGTGATAAATTGGGATTTGAGAGTATCTGTGACTATGACAAATACATTCTGGGTTCCTACCATGCTTAGTTTCCTAAGAATCATTTGGGGAAATCTGATCTGTACTAGTAGTCTGTAAGTATATGTACCAAGTTTTTGTTTTATCTGTACTCGTTTCCATCACTCGACTGTATCTTGTTGAGATAGGAATCCTATGGATGTAAACATGTGTTTGAGACATGTTATGTTTGATGGTTGCAAGTGGATGCAAGTGGTTGCTAGTGGTTGCTCGTGGATGCATAAACACACACTAGGCACTAGATCGGCTTGAAATACACTCTCATATTGCATATGGACGTGTGTACATTTTCAATTCTTATGGTTGCAAGATGGTTAATTCAGCACATGGATGTTGCATATGGATGAATGTTTGTGCACACATATAGTATTATATGATTAGGACTATTCGCATACATAATGGATTCATTTCACTAACATGCTTTGCATTGAGGATCTTTGCATTAGATAAGGACATATACACACACCTTTTGCATATGTTCATACCGCATTAGAATCTTTAAGGACAATGATTGCTTGTGAATGATGATTTGAGTAGATGGATGATGGATGGTAGGATGCGTTCTTCCTAACTTGAAGATTTCGAGGACGAAATCCTTTAAGGAGGGGAGAATGTAACAACCCGTATTTCTGATAACCTGTTAGAACATAAATCGAGGCAGAATTTAATTTATAAATCTGAATCAAGGGAAACGGGCTATGCCATTGCGTTCGTCTCGGAAAAATACGCGAAATAGAGTCCGAGTTTTCGAAAATCGGAGTCCGTATGACCCGATTAAGGCCCAACGAAGTTTTCAGAAAATATCAAAGTAAAAACAGATTTCAAATTCAAGTTTGAAATTGGGAATCTAGGGCAGCAGGCGCAGGCGGGAAAATTCCCGCCAGAGCACCTAAGTCGACAGCCCTGTCGACTTGGGAGTCGACTTGGTTGGACCCAAGTCGACAGCCCTGTCGACTTGGCTGTCGACTTGGTCCAGTCGGGCAGTTTTGCCTGGTGCACCATTTTGGGTTTGTGTTGAGCTTGGGGGCCAGATTCGGTTTTGATGGCTGAGATTGGAACCAGGGTTTAATCCTAGGGTTGAAACTAGTCCTAATCTCTATAAATAAGGCCCTAACCTAACCCTAAATCATCATTAATCAATCCTACAACTAAACTATGGCAAAAAATTTACCTCTCATGGCCTCCACTCTCTTCATAAAATTCCTAAATCAATTTCTATGAGATTTTCCATGCATACAAGTGTTTTCAAGCTTGTATGATCATCATTAGCTTGCATTCAAGTCAAGTTTCTATATTTGCATCATAAAGAAAGAGTTTTGATCATTTTGGCTCAAGGGTTTTGCTTGCATTTTGGGTTTATTTGATTTCATAAGGGCTTTGGCATTGTAAGCCCTATTCTACTTTCATACTTAAACTCTAAAGTTAAATGTATGATATGCAAGTTTGATACGTTATGATATGCAAGTTTATGATGTTATGTTATGCAAGTATGCCATGTTATGATATGCAAGTTTGATATGCAAGTTTGTCATATGATATGCAAGTTATGCTATGCAAGTTTGATATGCAAGTTTGTCATATGATATGCAAGTTATGCTATGCAAGTTTGATATGCAAGTTTGTCATATGATATGCAAGTTATGCTATGCAAGTTTGATATGCAAGTTTGTCATATGATATGCAAGTTATGCTATGCAAGTTTGATATGCAAGTTTGTCATATGATATGCAAGTTATGTTATGCAAGTTTGGGTTGATCCTTTTGTTCATGTTATCATGTTATGCAAGCTTATCTTGGGTTTATGAGCTTAAAGCTTCAAGCTTTATGCTAAAGGTTGCATTTTGGCAACATGTAAGTTATCATAGCTCTTATGATAACTTGCATGTGAGGCTAAATGCGAGCTTATGGCCATTTTTACATGTCATTTATCACCATGTATCACCAATATGCTAAGTTTGGTTTTATGCATGCTTTTGAGGCCTAGAAATGTAATATGCAAGTATATGAACATATGTACATTTCATATGCCACCATGTTAAACTTGTGGCTTCAACACCTTTATGTCATGATTATGCCAAGTTCCCTCTTTCTATCCTTTATGCGCTATTGCGATATGTAAGCGATGGGATTGCGTTTGGGGTTGGGTAAATTTAAAAGACATAAAAACACAAGATTGGGAATTTACCTATTAAGTTAGGTCTACCCATTGGGAATTTACCTATTAAGTTAGGTCTACCCAATTGCTTGAAAACTTGTAATATGTTTTGGAAACATGTGGGACATGACACTTAGAAAAGATAAGTGTGACCAACTCGAGGTTGGGTTGAGTTTGTAGCGTAAACCTACCCGGAACCGACCGGCTTAACTAGTTGCTACAAACAATAGGACCCAATGTGAGAAGTTGGCCATGTGGTACCTTGAACCCGAGGTTAGACCAAGTTGTGGTGTAAAGCTACCCGGAACCGCCCGGCTTAACTAGTAACCACAACGAGGTCTAATGTGAGAGGTTAAGGTGCATTAAATTAATTAATGTTACATGATAAGGTTAAGTAAATTTGGTTTATGACACTTAACCAATTTGACATGAATGGGTAGGTTAAGTGAAACCGGACTTGATTTCTCAATGACACTTAACCGTAAAATACGACTAGTGGTTAGGGTTAAGTTAACCTACACTTAACCAATCTGAACTCGGTAATTTACGGGGTTAAGTTGAACTATACTTAACCAATCCAACTCAGTAATTTGATAAGGCTGAGAACTGATTTGATACCTGGTCTGGATAAACTAACTTGATTGATAAAATAAACGAACCTGTTTTGCGGATCTGTAGGACCCACACTAAGTTAGGCAAGTTTGTAAATCTGTTATCTGATCCGTTAGTCTGAAAACTAATCGTCTGAACTTAGTATGTCTGAACTCTGTTAATAAGTTAATCTGAATCTGATAGTCTGGGGACACAAGGGGGAATACTTGTGTCATTTGTTGTTTGGGACCCATATAAGTCAGTAACCCTTTCTGGTATCAAAACTTTGACCCAACTGTAGGTAGGGTCCGGGCACGCTTACTGAACTAATTATAAGTGGTTCATTCTGATAATGGCGATGGGTGTTGATGGTGCGTTCCAACCGGGTCATGTGCGTGCATGGATCCCGGTCTGCCTCTGAGGATGTAAGACGCCGTGACATCTGTAAATATGCCTGTGCCAATTGGTTGCCACTTTAGGGAGTGATACACTCTATAGTAGGGCCGACACAGGGTATTTATGTATTAGGGAGCCGATCGCTTGGGTAGGATTTAGGGTACACTTAGCTATGTCTGATTCTGTTGGTACCGTCTGTTTTGTTGGGTGGCAACACCCGTCTGTTTCTGCGTGGTACCGTTCTGTTAGGGTGGTAAAGGCCCATTATTGTTAGCATTCCGTTTCTGTACTTTATCCGCTGGGGTGGTAAAGGCCCATTATTGTTAGCATTTCGTTTCAGTACTTTATCTGTTAGGATGGTAAAAGCCCATTTTTCCCAAACTCTATTTCTGTATGGACCATTCTGTTCCGTTCTGTTTCGATGTGAACATTGGGGTAACACCTAATCCTGTTATACTAGAATTGGTACCAAGAAGTTGGATCTTGATTTGAGTCAAACACCTGATACTGGGCCAAGTTTAGGCCAAGGGATAAATTCTTGATTATGCATGACATGTTAGAATGCTGGTACACCTGTGGTGAAAAACCTTAAACCTGATTATGCGATGACACCTTTATCTACCTTGTTAGTTAATCATCATGCTAGTATGTGGTTATCCTTATGTTCATCCCTGCTGCTCATGCCAGTTAACTTTATCAGTTTACATTGATTGTAGTAGGGCTTACTCAGTCTTTTTGACTGACCTGTTTTCTTTCGCCTCTTTTCTTCCGTTCCCCCCCCCAGGTTCTCAGGGAGGGAATATTGGAGCTTAGCTTGGATTTCTGACCGCTTGCTTGTGGGATTTAGCTCATGTACGGTCTTGACATGAAGCTAGCTATGGTTATTACTTATGTTGGGGATAGTACTTATGTATTGCAGTTTTCAGTGATGTTGTTTTTATCTAGACTTGTGTATTTGGAAAGTTAACATTATGTTGTACCAGACTTGTTTTGAAATAGTTTGAAATCTTCCGCTGTTTTACTTATCTTATTTACTCTGTTTACATATATACATATGTTCTTGTTCTGCCTTGATATATCATTATGCATGTTTACCTGATTCAAATGCCCCTCCAAAGTCAGAGTGCTTGCAAGAGTCACCCTGGCGGAGGTGGGGTGTTACACTAATCATATCATAAGTTTCACCCAAACATGCTTAAGGGAAAATATGGGGTTTTGGCTATGTTTGATCCATTTTAACCTATCATATTGTTGTTTTGGTGTTTGTGGTTGATTATACATGTTGCTATGACTGTATGGTATGCTTTGTGATTGTTTAGAAGTGTTAGATTGGTCGAAAACGCCATCGAATGGCGTAGAAACAGTCGCAGGAAAACATGCAAGAAATGACCCAGAATCCGGATCGGATCGGTGGAGGGGAGCGCGACCCGACCCGTTCCAGCATGGGCGCCACGATCCGTCTAAAGGAGCAAGCCACGACTTAGCTAGGTGGCACGATCCGGTAGTTGAAGCACGACCCGAACCAATGGGTATTCACGATCTGAACCAGAGGAGGATGGGGGAGCTCACGAGTCGATGGGTACCAGGGCGCGACGACCCGAACCGATCAGAAGACGCGACCCGACCCGATCAGAAGACGCGACCCGACCCGATCAGAAGACGCAACCCGACCCGGATGAAGCAACCCGACCCGACCCGAAGTGGTGACGCCGATCCGAACCAGGAGGAGGAGCCATGAGCTGGGGGAACACGACTCGATCCGCAGGGGGTGTTGGCGATTCGAAGTAGGCCGAACCGAACCGTGTTGGTGATGGAGAGCTGAAGACCGATCCGAACCAAGAAACTTGGACTGGAGGAGTAAGACCGAACCGATTCGTTGATGACCAAAACCCGAGATGCAAAGGTAGTCCAAATGGAAGTTAGAGCTCAGGATCCAGATGGGAACCAATGAGTTCACTTCATGGTTGGGCATTGCTGCGGGACGTGTGCAAAGGGGTTGTCGGTATTCATAACTTTGGTTCACCACTGAGAGATGGATGGTGGGATTGTAGTGATAGTTACACGGGATTGGATTCCGTCATGGCCCAAAGTATTAGGTGACCAAAGTAGTGGATATCGTATGCTTTACGCACTGAGTGAGGGATGTGAGGATGATTGCTATGCTTGATTGTTTGACATCACTATGACATGCACACCCCCACCCCCGTATCTCTTACACAGTATGTTAGTGGCACCTTAGAGTATTGTACGGTATGTAGTGCTAACTCTTTGGTTGCAGGTCCAGGTTCAGGTATGATTGGATTATACTTGTTATTATTCTGTTTAGATGCTTATCGCTCATACCAGGCTTTATGTCTGACCCAGAGTTTTATGTCTCTTCTTATTACTCTGGGTGCTCACACGAGCAGACTAGAGACAAGTTATGGTTAGCTGGTGATGCGCGAGTAGCTGATTCGGAGGCGAGCAGGAGGCTTCCACGTATGATATATAGATATTCTCCCTGTGTCGTTGGTGGTCGCTACTTGGGCATTCGTAGTGTACCTCCTTTATCTTGCTTTTGCTTTGAGACAGTTTGAAAAGTTGTAATAATGTTTAACTTTGGATCATAAGCTGTACTTATATTTTCCGCTGCTATGTTAGTTGTTTCAGCTTATGCACTGTCTCACCTGTTTTATGTCAAGTAAGTTATTACTATATTTTATTCTATGCGCTGTGAGACATTCTACAGGTTCTTTGTTGATTCTTCGTCTTCTTTCTTTTCTTCTGACGACCGTCCCGTGCTAACTGGACATGTGTACAGCGCACTTTTGGAGTAAATGTCGGTTAGTGCGGGGCGGGCCGTCACACTTGGTATCAGAGCTCTAGGTTGCGTAGTTAACCTAGGGAAAGACACTAGGGAGAGATAGTACGTATATGAGAGCACGTATTTGTGATTACTTTGGTTTTCAAAAGCTATATATATACTATTAGTAGTATGAGAATGAAGTCGCACTGCACTAGCACCACTATGGGGTCGTTAATCGTTTCCCTTTTTCAGATTGACGATGAGCCGAGACACGAGGGGTGCTAGTAGAGGGACCAACCATGGGAATGCTCCTGACATGAGGACAATGTTCACTAACTTCATGAGAGACATGCTTAGAGATGTTCAGGGAGCAGTTCCCAATCCCGGAAATGGTGGTGGTCCAGTAGTGCAAGCGCCTAGGGTCGATTTCGCCAAGTTGTGCAAGGATTACACTAACCTTGGTGGGAAGCCGTTCCACGGAACGGAGTCGGCCACAGATGTTCAGGATTGGTTGGATAGCTGTGATCGTATCTTCGACGACTTGGGTCTTGAGGATGCAATGAAGAGAAGGCTAGCGTCTCGTCAGCTGCAAGGGCGAGCGATGAATTGGTGGAATGCCATTAGAACAGCTACTACAGAAGATCAAGTTACTTGGAATCAGTTTAAGACTCGTTTTTGTGATAAGTTTATTCCAGCTGCTCATAAATCAGAACTGTTCAAGAAGTTCTTGGAGCTTAAGCAGAACGGTAGAGCAGTCTCGGAGTATATCGCTGAATTCGACACTTTATCGAAATATGGATGGTCCCTTATCGATACAGTCGAAAAGAAGAACGAGAAGTTCATAACCGGCTTGGATGGGTACTTGGGGGAAAGACTTATAAACCATATCGATGAGACGTTCGAGTCTATTGTAGGGAAGGCATTAAGGTCAGAGAGCCTTTTCCCTAAGTCGAAGACTGAAGTTGCTACTGCATCTGCAGAGGAGCCAAAGCCGCAAGCAGGCGGTGAAGGCAAGAAGAATTCTCAGAACAAGAGGAAGCAGAACCCGACCAAGGATGGTCAGGATAAGAAAAACAAGAAAGATGGCGAATGCTTTAGTTGTGGCCAGAAGGGCCATTACGCCAGAGATTGTCGAGAAAAGCCTGGGGAAAGGAAGTGCTTTAACTGCGGCCAGGCGGGACATCGCAAGGATGATTGCCCACAACCTCCTAGGGAGAAGCAGATTGTGAAAGCGTATGCTATCAACGCTGTTCCTTCTTCGTCAAATGCCCCAACTGCGGCGCAGAAGGAAAAAGGTGTCGTTATTCGAGGTATGCTTTCTATTTAAGATGTTTTGATCGGGTTTTGTTTGACAAACCTGAGTTAGTCGATAGACCTTTAGTAGTGACGAACCCGATTGGTGGTTCGACTAGTTTTGGCATGATTTGTTAATGTGGTCTTATCGAGTCATGGATGTATGTTTCCTTGTGATTGCTTTGTTTTGGGCTTTACTGGGTTTAGCATTATTTTGGGGAGTCGATCTACTCCAAAGGAATAGGGTGGTATTAGGTACCTACTTAGTGATGGCGATGGTAACTGGAGTTAAGGAAGCTAAGAGGTTATCGTTGTAATAAGTTCTAGTGGTCTCTGGGAGGCAAATGAGTACTCCAGTGCTAGATTGTTTTGCTAGTATCACCTCATGTGGATTGTCCGAACTCGGAGGAAATGTTCCTTGGGTGCTTGTCTGATATTGGTTTAGGCCTTTGGGGCTTGTGCTTGGGGAATGTCGATTTCGACTAGGATGGGTTTGCGTGAGGGGTAAATAGTTGTTGTGATTTTTCATTGGATGATATCTTGGTTTACTCGAGGAGTGATGGGCAGACGGAACATGATAAGACTGTTCAATGGTATAGACTGCCCAGAGTTAGACTCGGTAGGGTTATGAGATTGCTCGAGTGGGACTCGGAGAAAGATGCAAAGAAATGGATTGTTTAGGACCCTATGTTGATGTTCTCTATTGGATAGTAGAACTTTGAAGGAATAGGATGTGTTCGTTGATCATGGAAGATACAACGAAGATTAGAGCGATTCAAGTTGGACTTGAACTCGTAAAAGAAAATAGGTGTTCGTTGATCTTGGAGATGCAACGAATAGGGAGACGACTCACGTTGGACTAGAGTTTGTCGGTACTCAAGACTGGGTCTGAGTTATAGATTGACTCGAGTTGGACTCGAGAAGGCTGCAAGGAATTGGATTCAGCTCGAGTTGGACTCGAGAGGGCAGCAAGAAAATGGATAGACTTGGGTTGGACTCAAGTATTTTAGGAGGACTAAAAGCAGGGGTATCTGGGGACGCCCGTTACCTTGGATCCGTTGGACGTGATCTAGTTATCGTTGGAGGATAAACATACGTTGGACGTACGGTAGTCCGATTGGAGGCTGGGCTTCCATTAGTTTAATTATCCTTGGAGGATAAACGTACGTTGGACGTACGGTAGTCCGAAGGGAGGCGGGGCTTCCATTGGCCTGGGATTGGTTGGACCAGTCAAGTAGGCATCGGTGTATGTATGGGGGCTGGGCTTCCATTAGTTAGTGATGTTGGTTGGACTAGACAGACTGGAATCGACATATTGGGATTGGTTAGACTAATCATGTAGGTGTCGATGTGTTTATGACTTTAGCAGGTGATAGATAGGATTTGTTTCATGGATGTTATGGTTGCTATGTTTGTTCCTATCTTTCTTCTCTTGAGTAGACTATCACCTGTAGGGTTCCAACGATGGGGAACAAAGTGATTGTAGTAGGACTATGAGCCAGTGCAGTAGAGTCGTCATGACTCGAGGGGCAAAGTGGACATAGTAAAGGATTAGTAAGGCTATGAGCCAGTGCAGTGGAGTTGTTATGACTTCATGGGGCAGAGTGGACATAGCAAAGGACTAGTGACTATGGATCAGTGCAGTGGAGTCGCCATGACTCCATGGGGCAGAGTGATCATAGTAAAGGATGTGGGTGCAGTACTAGTTGCATTGAGTAGGAGACATGCCAGTTTAGGGGTTTTGTTTCCAGGATGGGAGCAACTAGAGTATGTCACAGGATATGATTTCAGACCCCAGACTGAATTGGATTCAGAAACGCTAGTAAGCTTGACGATTAGATCGATTTTGATTGAGTGGATTGTTTCCAGTTAGAAGGACGATCCTAATCTATTGGAAATCATCTCTAGGGTAGAGATGGGTATCGATGGAAAGAGAATGATCAAGTAAGGATTTGATCGAGAAGGGTGGCTTCGAAAGAATAAGGGACTAGTTGTACCCAACATAGATGGACCGAGAGGTGAAGTGCTTAGAGCATATCATCACTCGAAATTGACTATACATCCCAGTGGTAACAAGATGTATTGAGACATAGAGCAGATCTACCACTGGGAAGGGATAAAGATAGACAGAAGGCTTATCTCGATAAGAGACGAAGAGATTTGGAATTCTTCGTTAACGACTTGGTGTTCGTCGAGATCTCTCCATAGAGAATGTGATTCGGATTGTAGGGAGAGGTAGGTTAGCACCAAGATTTGTTGGCCCATTCCCAGTCCTCGAGCAAGTTGGGAATTTGGCGTATGAGGTAGAGCTACCTGACAAGATGGCGGGAGTTCACAACGTATTTCATGTTTCCCAGTTAAGGAAATTCGTGCACGACCCTAGTGTGGCAATTTCACCTGATCAGTTGGATAACATCGAAGTTGAACTCGAGGCGGTTGGGAACCGCAAGTCTATGCGTATTGTTGGGAACGATACGAAGCAGCTTCGAAGGAAGGCGGTGAAACTAGTCAAAGTCCAGTGGGGTGAGAATGAAAAAGACTGTACTTGGGAAACAGAGGAGGATATAAGGAAGAAGTATCCAGAACTCTTTGCCTAGTAGGGTTTTGGTAGTGATAGTTCCTTCCCTTTTTAGTAAACCGCATGCTAGGACAGACTTGTTTTGCATGTTGATTGTTGTTTTATGATTGATAGGCATGCGGGACCCTTTGTGTGTTCTGGTTAGGGAATTTCGGGGGCGAAATTTCTTAAGGAGGGAAGAGTGTAACGATCCGCATTCTACGCATCATGGGATCGTAGAATATTTATTTCTTTCTTATACGAAGTCGTATGGTCATGTGGCTTTGGGAAACGACTATTGGGTTCATTTCCCATGTTCATGATTTTTGTCGATTTTTAAATGATCGTTTTGCCCCTATTTGGTACTGTTTTGGCCATAACTTTTGACTGGAAAGGAATTTTGACCTGAAACCACTTCCATTGGATTCGAATGATGGTTTCTCTTTCCGTAGAGTGGTTACATTAGCCAAACGGACTTACCGTTTGGGAGATATGGCTGAAACAAGGTTTGGAGGGTGAAAAACTGCTTAACCGGGCCAAATCGGGTGATTTCTGAGTAGGCCCATAACCCATTTCGGGATTAGGGTTATGGGGAGGCTGAAATGAGATAGAGGATCATTCCATTTCAG
The DNA here is from genome assembly GCA_030737875.1 of Allium sativum. Taxonomy (NCBI): domain Eukaryota; kingdom Viridiplantae; phylum Streptophyta; class Magnoliopsida; order Asparagales; family Amaryllidaceae; genus Allium; species Allium sativum. Next base: position 369,921,134 of record CM060920.1, read on the forward strand.
TTTTCTAGCCTCCACTTATCACCAAGGAACCCTAAAAATGGCCTCCAACCTCTAAATCACCTCCAAATCACCTTTTGGTCAAGGATTTGGCTTAGCACCAAATCAACATTGGAGCTGCTGTTTAGCATAGAGATTCACATCAAATCAGAGCTTTATTTCAGATCTTAGTTTTATTTGTGGCTAAGGTGAGTGATTTGCATAGTTCCTCACTAATTATGGCTAATTATGGTAATTAGCGAAGATTAGCGAAATTATGGCTCAGAAAAATCTAGAAAAATTCCTAAAATTCTAGAACATCATTTTAGACCTCTGTTGTGAATTTGGGATAATTTGGTTAAGTTTTGCTAATCATATCATAAGTTTCACCCAAACATGCTTAAGGGAAAATATGGGGTTTTGGCTATGTTTGATCCATTTTAACCTATCATATTGTTGTTTTGGTGTTTGTGGTTGATTATACATGTTGCTATGACTGTATGGTATGCTTTGTGATTGTTTAGAAGTGTTAGATTGGTCGAAAACGCCGTCGAATGGCGTAGAAACAGTCGCAGGAAAACATGCAGGAAATGACCCAGAATCCGGATCGGTGGAGGGGAGCGTGACCCGACCCGTTCCAGCATGGGCGCCATGATCCGTCTGAAGGAGCAAGTCACGACTTAGCTAGGTGGCACGATCCGGTAGTTGAAGCACGACCCGAACCAATGGGTATTCACGATCCGAACCAGAGGAGGATGGGGGAGCTCACGAGTCGATGGGTACCAGGGCGCGACGACCCGAACCGATCAGAAGACGCGACCCGACCCGATCAGAAGACGCGACCCGACCCGATCAGAAGACGCAACCCGACCCGGATGAAGCAACCCGACCCGACCCGAAGTGGTGACGCCGATCCGAACCAGGAGGAGGAGCCACGAGCTGGGGGAACACGACTCGATCCGCAGGGGGTGTTGGCGATTCGAAGTAGGCCGAACCGAACCGTGTTGGTGATGGAGAGCTGAAGACCGATCCGAACCAAGAAACTTGGACTGGAGGAGTAAGACCGAACCGATTCGGTGATGACCAAAACCCGAGATGCAAAGGTAGTCCAAATGGAAGTTAGAGCTCAGGATCCAGATGGGAACCAATGAGTTCACTTCAAGGTTGGGATTTGCTGCGGGACGTGTGCAAAGGGGTTGTCGGTATTCATAACTTTGGTTCACCACTGAGAGATGGATGGTGGGCTTGTAGTGATAGTTACACGGGATTGGATTCCATCATGGCCCAAAGTATTAGGTGACCAAAGTAGTGGATATCGTATGCTTTACGCACTGAGTGAGGGATGTGAGGATGATTGCTATGCTTGATTGTTTGACATCACTATGACATGCACACCCCCACCCCCATATCACTTACACAGTATGTTAGTGGCACCTTAGAGTATTGTACGGTATGTAGTGCTAACTCTTTGGTTGCAGGTCCAGGTTCAGGTATGATTGGATTATACCTGTTATTATTCTGTTTAGATGCTTATCGCTCATACCAGGCTTTATGTCTGACCCAGAGTTTTATGTCTCTTCTTATTACTCTGGGTGCTCACACGAGCAGACTAGAGACAGGTTATGGTTAGCTGGTGATGCGCGAGTAGCTGATTCGGAGGCGAGCAGGAGGCTTCCACGTATGATATATAGACATTCTCCCTGTGTCGTTGGTGGTCGCTACTTGGGCATTAGTAGTGTACCTCCTTTATCTTGCTTTTGCTTTGAGACAGTTTGAAAAGTTGTAATAATGTTTAACTTTGGATCATAAGCTGTACTTATATTTTCGCTGCTATGTTAGTTGTTTCAGCTTATGCACTGTCTCACCTGTTTTATGTCAAGTATGTTATTACTATATTTTATTCTATGCGCTGTGAGACATTCTACTGGTTCTTTGTTGATTCTTCGTCTTCTTTCTTTTCTTCTGACGACCGTCCCGTGCTAACTGGACATGTGTACAGCGCACTTTTGGAGTAAATGTCGGTTGGTGCGGGGCGGGCCGTCACAGTTCATGCCAAATTCCAAAATACTAAACTTATATGAATTAGAATAGAGAGAGTGTAATGGCGCGTTTTGTTAGCTGTCGAATAATTAATTTATTTAATTATTTATTTATCGATTTGGCGATATCGATAACTTAAAGTAAAACGTTCGTACTTATCATCTATAATTATAATTAAAACGAACCTGAAACGTCGCGGCAGTTCGCAATTTGGCGATTTGAACTTCAACTGAATGTACATGATTCATTTTAAGCCGGATTTCTGTGAAACAAGAAACGTGTGGAGCTGATGGAGTATATCTTTCTAGTGGAGAAGAAAAATCAGGATTTCGTCGTGTAGATTTTGAGTTACGTCCAAATCAAATTTTAGAAAAGTCGCTATGGAATTCGTATATAATTCGTAACGCTTTATATACGTTATAAAAGGGAATTTCAATATAAATTGAAATTCGATTCAATCTGAACTTGGAATATCAAACATATAATTTTTCTGGAGTTGTATGGTATTCCACTGTGAATATATACGGTAATATAAATTTATTTATATTTAATTTAATTTATTTAAATATATTTATATATTTAAATGGATTATCCAAGGGTCTAAAAATAGCCACTTTTGCAAACGAAGTCGGAACTCGACGAAACCAATTTTAATAGATCCGTAATATTAGATTATTGTTAGATACAAATTTTCGTAATTTTTGGAGTTAGTATGTGGCCGTACGGATTTTTAATATGAAAAACAGTCGATAAATCGACCTTTGAAAATACGCTGTGTGGGCATACGAAGTCGGAATTCGACGAAACCAGTTTCGTTGGGACCGTAATGTCGAACTGAAGGCGTACGTCCAGTTTGGTGATTTTTGGGTATCGTATGTGGTCGCAGGGATTTTTAAGGACTGCAGACGAGTATTAAATCTAGAAAATAAAATAAATAAACAAGAAAATAAAATATCCAATATTTTTCTTGGTCAATATGAAGACCACGCAGCCTTCTCCCTCAACCACAAAGTTTACCTACCACCCACAACTTATATAACACGCACAGACCGAACACAGCAAGCAAAGATCCAAAAAGAAAAATCAAGTAAAAATCCCACAAAAATCTATAAATCTGGAAACATATACATCTATGATCGATGAAGAAAGAGCTTCGAGCTCGTACCACTTTCTTAGCATTCGACGTTGAGTTTGGGTTGTTGGGTTTTTACAGTGAAACCAGGGTTCGTCTTCGAGACCCTAGTGGGCGGAACTGAGTTGAATGAAGGACACCGCCGTGCTTCTGGAGGCGAGGCACAGCCGTTGGCGTCGAGGAGGGGGACTTCGGTGCCACTAGGGGAGGTGCGACGCAGCAGGTCGGGGCTCTGGAGGGTGCGACGAGCTGGGTGTTTTGGGTAGGGATGGATGCGGATTTCGATGGTGAATGAGGTGGTGTTGGTGGCGGCCGAGATAGATGGTCGGAGTGATGGGGAGGGGTAGTCAAACGAGGGGGTCAACGGTGGAGTTGGGTTTGGGAAATTTACTGGAGGAATCGGGTTTTGATTTTGGGGAAGATGGCGTTAAAAGGAGCGGTAGTGGGCTTCAAGGGGAAGAGAATGGGCCGTGGTTTAAAAGTAAGCCCAATTATAAATTAAATCATGTTTTAATTCAAATTAAAAGTGTATTTACTTCGTAAGTGAATAACTTGGTCATACGGTGTCAGATTGACGAACCGTAAGTTGCGTTGGGATCGTATGGACGAGCATTACGCAATGGAACTGACCGCGAGTCAAATGGAGTCCATCACAATTTATAGCAAAATAAATTGTCTAGCTGAATAAAGCGATGGTTATCGTCATTGACGATGATCGTCCAAATGTGAGTAAAACTCACATTCTCTATACAGTTCTATTTTTACAACGTGTTCTTAGAACTGTAAATTATCTGTTGTTTGACTGTGTGTTGACTGTTTGATTGAACTGCTAGTAAGTTAGTAGAAATTATTTATATATCTGTATATATATATAAACTGTTAAATAATTATATGTTGATTCTGCTTAACAGAATATTATACTGGTGTTGTCTAACATATGTGGTGCAGGGAAACAGGTCGGAGGAATCCAACTGGATTCCTCAACAATTATTTATCTGTGATTTATATACTCTGATAGATAATGCGATATATATAATCTGTTGTTGATTATGTGTGGGACGATATATATCGTTGATATGTGGTATGTTAAATACCATCAAAAATACCAAAATATAGACAGGAGATTTTCAAAGTATAATTTGAAGTATAATTTATTTATATAAAATCACTGGATTTTATATACATAAAAGAGAAACGGTTTTGAATATAAAAGGAATTATATTTGCAAAAAAAAAAACAAATATAAAGGATTATATTTGTAAATCAGATAAAAAGGATTTTATTTGATAATCAAGAATAAAAGAGTATATTTGTAAATCATAATCCAAAGGAGTTATATTTGATAATCAAATATAAAGGAGTTATATTTGTAAATCTAATATAAATAAGTTATATTTGTAAATCAAATATAAGGGAGTTTTATTTGTAAATCAAATATAAAAGAGAATTTTTGTCAAACAAATATAAAGGAAATATATTTGTGAAAACAAGTATAAAAGAATATATTTGTGAAAACAAATATAAAGGATATATATTTGTAAATAAAACCAAAGGAAACATTTATTTAGAAAATAAATGAAATAAAATAGAAACATTTATTTAGGAAATAAATGAATTAGAATATAATGGAATATTTATTTAGGAAATAAATAAAGGAACATTTATTTAGATTATAAATAAATGGAATAAAGGAATATTTATTTAGGGAATAAATAAAGGAACACTTGTTCGGAAAATAAATAGAATTATACAAGGATAGATTTAAACACGTGCTTCGCACACGGTATAACACGATATGGATTTAAATGAGATATTAAATAGGAAATCTGTTTTAAACAGATAAATTAAAGTAGATTAATTTATAAATAATGTTTTACAAATTAAATAAATTATTTATCGTTGATAAATGGAATATATATAAGTCTGGACTTATATAGAGAAGTAGAAACGTTATTAAAAGGACATTTATAAAGTGAAGAACCGTTACTAAAAGTAAATCTTTATAAATGGATAAACGTTGTAAAAAGTAAATCTTTATAAATGGATAAACGTTGTAAAAAGGAAATCTTTTGAAATGAATAAAAGTTATTCGAAAGGAGTTAATCAATTTGAGTTAAGTTAATCGATTTGAATTAAGTTGAATCGAAATGGAGTAAATCGATTAGAATTAAGTTAATCGAGTTAGAGTAAATCGAATATTAGTTATTCGAAGGTAAGTTATTCGAATTAGTTATTCGAATAGAGTTAAACACGTAAGAGTTAATTGAATATTAGTTATTCAATTTGAGTTAATCGAATTTAGTTATTCGAGAAGAGTTAAATCGAATTTAGTTATTCGAAAGGAGTTAATCAATTTGAGTTAAGTTAATCGATTTGAATTAAGTTGAATCGAAATGGAGTAAATCGATTAGAATTAAGTTAATCGAGTTAGAGTAAATCGAATATTAGTTATTCGAAGGTAAGTTATTCGAATTAGTTATTCGAAGGAGTTAATCAATTAAGTTATTCGAATTAGTTATTCGAAGGAGTAAATCAAATTAAGTTAATCGATTAGAGTTGAGTTAATCGATTTGGGTTAAGTTAAGTTATCGAGTTAAGTAATCGAGTTAAGATTTATCGAGTTAAGTAATCGAGTTGAGATAATCGAGTTAAGAAAATCAAGTTATGTTGATCGAATAAGTTATTCGATAAGAGTAAATCCATTTAAGTTAATCGGATGTTAGTTATTCGATAAGAATTGACACATTTAAGAAAATCGAATATTTGTTATTCGATAAGAGTCAATGAAATAGAGCCAACCAAGAAGAGTTATTTGAATATTAGTTATTCGATAGGAGTTAATTGAAAAGAGTAAATCGAATATAGTTATTCGATAGAAAGGTTAAGTAAGGAAGTTAGTTAAAGGAATTTAAAACGCACTTTGCCTATTTTCAAGGTTAGAAGTGTTGTTCAGTTAAGGTCTGAGAGGTAGTTCTACCCCAACTTGATTGACTTCAGAATTGACAAAGGAATAGTTGTGGTTCGATCTAAAAGGTTGATTAGGAATAAAGTTAAGGAATAAGCGATAAATGGATTAAGCGAAACGATGTTTTATACAACGTTCATTGGAAATCCGTAAATGAGTTTTGGAAACGTTTTCCAAATATAGTCAGATATGTTTTCTAAACATAGAAAATGAAATGTTTTCATGATAAGAATTTAAGAAATAGAGTTAAGCAAATTCAGAAACTGACTGGAGAGGGTAAGTTGAACGGTTTTCTAAGTGACGATCTGATGTTGGTTTCGACCTTCCGGATTGATACTTAGAGAATTGTTCTCATACTAGTTACAGTTAGGGACTGATAGTTGCGAAATAATAGTGATGTGAAAATAAGCTATGGAAATGTTTTCCAATGATTAATAACAGATATTTTCTAAATATATGAAATAAGGAAATATGAACATATGATGATTGATCGATCGAATTTCCATTTGGAAATAAGATCATTGTTTGTACACCGACATGTTTTCATTTGATAGTTGAATCACAGACTATCAAAGTTTTGACCATACTTACGTTGTAAATATGGAGAGACCGGTTGGATTATTATCCGAAGAACCACTCCGTATTAGCATAAGCGTTGCGAATCAAGTACGCTGAAGATAATTGAAGACGGAGTGAAGTGCAAGGGCTATTGTGAAAAGCCTAGGTAGGATGGATTCACTGAATAGTGCCTTCGGTTTATTCAGTCCCAGAACAACGTATATGGACGAGTGTCTGACAAAGTATTCTTAACGAATCATATATGTTGATCTCTTTAAACGTATTACGTTGGTGGCGGAGAAATTCGTTTCTCTTAGCTTTTATACCCGTGATGCCTTGAGAAATCGATAATGATTTGGCTGGTATGACGATGTGGCATTCAAAGTAATTGAAGAAATAATCTGTCAAAGTGATAAACGTGACCTCAAAACCTCACAACCGGAAAATAACAGAAGTTGGGCTAGGCAGCATGGCTAGTTGGGCCATACCCAAGCAGGGTGTATTATCACCATCTAGAGAATATTCAATTGTACTTCTTTATAATCTATTTCAATGCTGTCCCTTATCGGGAAGGATGGTTGCTGATCCCAACCATCGGTGATAATATATTCGTTACACTCAAGCTAAATGAGTGGACGGTCATGTGTGGCCGGGTTGCAAGACGTTCTTGTTGAACCCTTGTGTATCTCCTCTAGAGTACACTGATCGGAAGGTGCTCCCATACCTTGTCTGTTGGAATCCAATCTCCAATAAGCGCTCACGGTTTATTTGTATACTATGTATGTGGAACGTGAGATGCAAGCGTTCTGCTAGATTGATATCTATTTGTATTTAGACATTATTATAATATCAGAAAGATATCCTTTATTTAACCAAGTGTTGGAGTTTTATTCACACCAGTCCCATGACTGACCAGAGTTTGTTTTGTTTTGTTTCCCCTAAACTCTTGGGTGCCTAAATTTGTACGGGCAGTCAAGTAGTCGGGATTTTACAGATACACTTGGAGAGCTTGGAGCAGGAGGCTTCAGGATTATAGCTATTATTTTTCCGCTGTGTTGTTAAGTGTTGTACTTTGAAATGGTATGTATATACGAGTACTGATTTGTATTTCAAAGTTATGCTTTATATTTTATTCGTTCCGCTGTGAGATTCGTGTTTACTCTGATGATGTAAGTTCTTCTTCTTCTATTCTATTAGTTCTATCTTTTCTTCCTCACCCTCTACTTTCTTTCACTAACGTTCTCAGAATTTTCGACTCTCGAGGAGTCGAAAATTTCCAGCCGTTACAGTTGGTATCAGAGCAGAAGGTTAAGTGATTACCTTGGCTCTGTGGCATAACTCGATAGAGATGGGATTAGTAATATCCTAGATTGAGTTTGAGTGTATATATATGAGCGCGTAATTGTTATTCAATATAAAATGGTTTTATATTGTGGAGACTCATTGGTTGAGTGGCTTATGAATTCTGGTCGATCAGTTTGATCCACTGTATCGATAAGGGTTACTAAACACTCGAATACGATGAACTGACATGGTATGTTTTGAAAGAGGGTAAATGAAATAATTTTTCCCAAAATATATTTGTTTATAGAAGAAATATATATCTTGAAATTATTATAGTATATTGATTGTGTTGGTTGTTATTATAATCGAATAAGATTATAAAAGGGTGAAATGGTTATAAATGACCAATCAGAATTCATATAAGGAAATATATGAAATAAGATGAATTAAATCTGAATTTAAATCAGATTTGGAATTAAAATAAGGAAATTTTAAGTTCCTGGGAGATTTTGAAAATATTTTTCAAATTGAAAATGATATAGTATTGAACTCACTTCGATAGCTGGAAAATAGATTCTGATGATGAATCTAGACATCATCAGTGTTCATTTTCGAGTTCTAAGTGACGGATTACTACCAAAGGTTTTGTTTTTGAATTGTTTTGAGAAAACAAGTTGTTTAGAAATTCAAAGGTTTTGAATTGGCATTATGATTTCAAATGGATTTGAAAGAAACCCAGGAATTTAAGTTCTGGAATTTAAATTTAACTAATGAAGTTAAATAAAATGAGATGGTAAAAATAAATTGAAATTTAACTTGAACCGAGTTAAATAAAATTGAATTGGATTAGAGATAATCTAGAATGGAACCAAATTGATAAGTCAATAATTTGGAATTTAATATTAGAGTTCGAATGAAATTCGATTTGGATTTAAGGATATGAACTGATTGGAGATCAATTAGAATGGATAACATTGGTATATGTTGAAGTGGTAGCAGATGCAAGGGGTAGAGTTAAATGCCCGACAAAAAGGTACAAGTTTATATCATATATGAGTTTGGATTTTATGAGCCGAATTGGCAAGCCGCTTGGCAATTTTGATTTCCTTTTGGATTGGAGGAGGCCTAGAGAGGCGAGTTGTGGTTTGACGTATTGATGCGTACAAAGGAGGTTATGGCGAAAATTTTCGAAAATTTAAGGTGTTAGAAAATTTTCAGAATTTTTGAAAATTTTAGTTGGTCGGAAATGAATTAATAAATTAATTAAAATTAAATAGGTCCAGTCGAAACTGAAATTTAGAGGTAAACAAAAAAGATTTTTAAATCTAGTTAGTAGAGTTAGTAGCATTTTTCTAACTTAGCAATTTCGAGGACGAAATTATTTTAAGGGGGAAGTCTGTAATGGCGCGTTTTGTTAGCTGTCGAATAATTAATTTATTTAATTATTTATATATCGATTTGGCGATATCGATAACTTAAAGTAAAACGTTCGTACTTATCATCTATAATTATAATTAAAACGAACCTGAAACGTTGCGGTAGTTCGCAATTTGGCGATTTGAACTTCCACTGAATGTACATGATTCATTTTAAGCCGGATTTCTGTGAAACAAGAAACGTGTGGAGCTGATGGAGTATATCTTTCTAGTGGAGAAGAAAAATCAGGATTTCGTCGTGTAGATTTTGAGTTACGTCCAAATCAAATTTCAGAAAAGTCGCTATGGAATTCGTATATAATTCGTAACGCTTTATATACGTTATAAAAGGGAATTTCAATATAAATTGAAATTTGATTCAATCTGAACTTGGAATATCAAACATATAATTTTTCTGGAGTTGTATGGTATTCCACTGTGAATATATACGGTAATATAAATTTATTTATATTTAATTTAATTTATTTAAATATATTTATATATTTAAATGGATTATCCAAGGGTCTAAAAATAGCCACTTTTGCAAACGAAGTCGGAACTCGACGAAACCAATTTTAATAGATTCGTAATATTAGATTATTGTTAGATACCAATTTTCGTAATTTTTGGAGTTAGTATGTGGTCGTACGGATTTTTAATGTGAAAAACAGTCGATAAATCGACCTTTGAAAATACGCTGTGTGGGCATACGAAGTCGGAATTCGACGAAACCAGTTTCGTTGGGACCGTAATGTCGAACTGAAGGTATACGTCCAGTTTGGTGATTTTTGGGTATCGTATGTGGTCGCAGGGATTTTTAAGGACTGCAGACGAGTATTAAATCTAGAAAATAAAATAAATAAACAAGAAAATAAAATATCCAATATTTTTCTTGGTCAATATGAAGACCACGCAGCCTTCTCCCTCAACCACAAAGTTTACCTACCACCCACAGCTTATATAACACGCACAGGCCGAACACAGCAAGCAAAGATCCAAAAAGAAAAATCAAGTAAAAATCCCACAAAAATCTATAAATCCGGAAACATATACATCTATGATCGATGAAGAAAGAGCTTCGAGCTCGTACCACTTTCTTAGCATTCGACGTTGAGTTTGGGTTGTTGGGTTTTACAGTGAAACTAGGGTTCGTCTTCGAGACCCTAGTGGGCGGAACTGAGTTGAATGAAGGACACCGCCGTGCTTCTGGAGGCGAGGCGCAGCCGTTGGCGTCGAGGAGGGGGACTTCGGTGCCACTAGGGGAGGTGCGACGCAGCAGGTCGGGGCTTTGGAGGGTGCGACGAGCTGGGTGTTTTGGGTAGGGATGGATGCGGATTTCGATGGTGAATGAGGTGGTGTTGGTGGCGGCCGAGATAGATGGTCCGAGTGATGGGGAGGGGTGGTCAAACGAGGGGGTCAACGGTGGAGTTGGGTTTGGGAAATTTACTGGAGGAATCGGGTTTTGATTTTGGGGAAGATGGCGTTAAAAGGAGCGGTATTGGGCTTCAAGGGGAAGAGAATGGGCCGTGGTTTAAAAGTAAGCCCAATTATAAATTAAATCATGTTTTAATTCAAATTAAAAGTGTATTTACTTCGTAAGTGAATAACTTGGTCATACGGTGTCAGATTGACGAACAGTAAGTTGCGTTGGGATCGTATGGACGAGCATTACGCAATGGAACTGACCGCGAGTCAAATGGAGTCCATCACAATTTATAGCAAAATAAATTGTCTAGCTGAATAAAGCGATGGTTATCGTCATTGACGATGATCGTCCAAATGTGAGTAAAACTCACATTCTCTATACAGTTCTATTTTTACAACGTGTTCTTAGAACTGTAAATTATCTGTTGTTTGACTGTGTGTTGACTGTTTGATTGAACTGCTAGTATGTTAGTAGAAATTATATATATATCTGTATATATATATATAAACTGTTAAATAATTATATGTTGATTCTGCTTAACAGAATATTATACTGGTGTTGTCTAACATCTGTGGTGCAGGGAAACAGGTCGGAGGAATCCAACTGGATTCCTCAACAATTATTTATCTGTGATTTATATACTCTGATAGATAATGCGATATATATAATCTGTTGTTGATTATGTGTGGGACGATATTTATCGTTGATATGTGGTATGTTAAATACCATCAAAAATACCAAAATATAGACAGGAGATTTTCAAAGTATAATTTGAAGTATAATTTATTTATATAAAATCACTGGATTTTATATACATAAAAGAGAAAGGGTTTTGAATATAAAAGGGATTATATTTGCAAAAAAAAACAAATATAAAGGATTTTATTTGTAAATCAGATAAAAAGGATTTTATTTGATAATCAAGAATAAAAGAGTATATTTGTAAATCATAATCCAAAGGAGTTATATTTGATAATCAAATATAAAGGAGTTATATTTGTAAATCAAATATAAATAAGTTATATTTGTAAATCAAATATAAGGGAGTTTTATTTGTAAATCAAATATAAAAGAGAATTTTTGTCAAACAAATATAAAGGAAATATATTTGTGAAAACAAATATAAAAGAATATATTTGTGAAAACAAATATAAAGGATATATATTTGTAAATAAAACCAAAGGAAACATTTATTTAGAAAATAAATGAAATAAAATAGAAACATTTATTTAGGAAATAAATGAATTAGAATATAATGGAATATTTATTTAGGAAATAAATAAAGGAACATTTATTTAGATTATAAATAAATGGAATAAAGGAATATTTATTTAGGGAATAAATAAAGGAACACTTGTTCGGAAAATAAATAGAATTATACAAGGATAGATTTAAACACGTGCTTCGCACACGGTATAACACGATATGGATTTAAATGAGATATTAAATAGGAAATCTGTTTTAAACAGATAAATTAAAGTAGATTAATTTATAAATAATGTTTTATAAATGAAATAAATTATTTATCGTTGATAAATGGAATATATATAAGTCTGGACTTATATAGAGATGTAGAAACGTTATTAAAAGGACATTTATAAAGTGAAGAACCGTTACTAAAAGTAAATCTTTATAAATGGATAAACGTTGTAAAAAGTAAATCTTTATAAATGGATAAACGTTGTAAAAAGGAAATCTTTTGAAATGAATAAAAGTTATTCGAAAGGAGTTAATCAATTTGAGTTAAGTTAATCGATTTGAATTAAGTTGAATCGAAATGGAGTAAATCGATTAGAATTAAGTTAATCGAGTTAGAGTAAATCGAATATTAGTTATTCGAAGGTAAGTTATTCGAATTAGTTATTCGAATAGAGTTAAACACGTAAGAGTTAATTGAATATTAGTTATTCAATTTGAGTTAATCGAATTTAGTTATTCGAGAAGAGTTAAATCGAATTTAGTTATTCGAAAGGAGTTAATCAATTTGAGTTAAGTTAATCGATTTGAATTAAGTTGAATCGAAATGGAGTAAATCGATTAGAATTAAGTTAATCGAGTTAGAGTAAATCGAATATTAGTTATTCGAAGGTAAGTTATTCGAATTAGTTATTCGAAGGAGTTAATCAATTAAGTTATTCAAATTAGTTATTCGAAGGAGTAAATCAAATTAAGTTAATCGATTAGAGTTGAGTTAATCGATTTGGGTTAAGTTAAGTTATCGAGTTAAGTAATCGAGTTAAGATTTATCGAGTTAAGTAATCGAGTTAAGTAATCGAGTTGAGATAATCGAGTTAAGAAAATCAAGTTAAGTTAATCGAATAAGTTATTCGATAAGAGTAAATCCATTTAAGTTAATCGGATGTTAGTTATTCGATAAGAATTGACACATTTAAGAAAATCGAATATTTGTTATTCGATAAGAGTTAATGAAATAGAGCCAACCAAGAAGAGTTATTCGAATATTAGTTATTCGATAGGAGTTAATTGAAAAGATTAAATCGAATATAGTTATTCGATAGAAAGGTTAAGTAAGGAAGTTAGTTAAAGGAATTTAAAACGCACTTTGCCTATTTTCAAGGTTAGAAGTGTTGTTCAGTTAAGGTCTGAGAGGTAGTTCTACCCCAACTTGATTGACTTCAGAATTGACAAAGGAATAGTTGTGGTTCGATCTAAAAGGTTGATTAGGAATAAAGTTAAGGAATAAGCGATAAATGGATTAAGCGAAACGATGTTTTATACAACGTTCATTGGAAATCCGTAAATGAGTTTTGGAAATGTTTTCCAAATATAGTCAGATATGTTTTCTAAACATAGAAAATGAAATGTTTTCATGATAAGAATTTAAGAAATAGAGTTAAGCAAATTCAGAAACTGACTGGAGAGGGTAAGTTGAACGGTTTTCTAAGTGACGATCTGATGTTGGTTTCGACCTTCCGGATTGATACTTAGAGAATTGTTCTCATACTAGTTACAGTTAGGGACTGATAGTTGCGAAATAATAGTGATGTGAAAATAAGCTATGGAAATGTTTTCCAATGATTAATAACAGATATTTTCTAAATATATGAAATAAGGAAATATGAACATATGATGATTGATCGATCGAATTTCCATTTGGAAATAAGATCGTTGTTTGTACACCGACATGTTTTCATTTGATAGTTGAATCACAGACTATCAAAGTTTTGACCATACTTACGTTGTAAATATGGAGAGACCGGTTGGATTATTATCCGAAGAACCACTCCGTATTAGCATAAGCGTTGCGAATCAAGTACGCTGAAGATAATTGAAGACGGAGTGAAGTGCAAGGGCTATTGTGAAAAGCCTAGGTAGGATGGATTCACTGAATAGTGCCTTCGGTTTATTCAGTCCCAGAACAACGTATATGGACGAGTGTCTGACAAAGTATTCTTAACGAATCATATATGTTGATCTCTTTAAACGTATTACGTTGGTGGCGGAGAAATTCGTTTCTCTTAGCTTTTATACCCGTGTTGCCTTGAGAAATCGATAATGATTTGGCTGGTATGACGATGTGGCATTCAAAGTAATTGAAGAAATAATCTGTCAAAGTGATAAATGTGACCTCAAAACCTCCCAACCGGAAAATAACAGAAGTTGGGCTAGGCAGCATGGCTAGTTGGGCCATACCCAAGCAGGGTGTATTATCACCATCTAGAGAATATTCAATTGTACTTCTTTATAATCTATTTCAATGCTGTCCCTTATCGGGAAGGATGGTTGCTGATCCCAACCATCGGTGATAATATATTCGTTACACTCAAGCTAAATGAGTGGACGGTCATGTGTGGCCGGGTTGCAAGACGTTCTTGTTGAACCCTAGTGTATCTCCTCTAGAGTACACTGATCGGAAGGTGCTCCCATACCTTGTCTGTTGGAATCCAATCTCCAATAAGCGCTCACGGTTTATTTGTATACTATGTATGTGGAACGTGAGATGCAAGCGTTCTGCTAGATTGATATCTATTTGTATTTAGACATTATTATAATATCAGAAAGATATCCTTTATTTAACCAAGTGTTGGAGTTTTATTCACACCAGTCCCATGACTGACCCAGAGTTTGTTTTGTTTTGTTTCCCCTAAACTCTTGGGTGCCTAAATTTGTACAGGCAGTCAAGTAGTCGGGATTTTACAGATACACTTGGAGAGCTTGGAGCAGGAGGCTTCAGGATTATAGCTATTATTTTTCCGCTGTGTTGTTAAGTTTTGTACTTTGAAATGGTATGTATATACGAGTACTGATTTGTATTTCAAAGTTATGCTTTATATTTTATTCGTTCCGCTGTGAGATTCGTGTTTACTCTGATGATGTAAGTTCTTCTTCTTCTTCTATTCTATTAGTTCTATCTTTTCTTCCTCACCCTCTACTTTCTTTCACTAACGTTCTCGGAATTTTCGACTCTCGAGGAGTCGAAAATTTCCAGCCGTTACAGAGAGATTAAGAATAGGATTAGAGAAATTGAAGAAAACTTTAACCTTATTTTGTTAATTTTCCCTGGAATTTAGCAATAGTGGAGAGGAAGCTTGGAGGTAGGGATAGAGAATGATTAGGGTTTCATAGTGTGATTGGAGGGGCTATATATAATTGCCCATGTGAGCATAAACCGTTGGATTACTTGAAACTAATCCAAGCCTTCTATTCATATATACCCCTCTTAAAAAAACCTAACCATCTAGATTTATTGGGCTATGCAACCGCCGAGCAGTCGACCAGCGGTCGACACCCCTTAAGGGGGGCGGTCGACCCCTTCGAGGCTGGAATGCCCAATAAGGCTGCGTTGCTGAGTTGTTTATTTTAATTAATATGTTTGTTAATCTCTTAATCTTATTCCATATATACAATATACTTTATCCCCATGATATTATCTTTAATTCAAATTTCAAATTCTCCCTCTTTAATTTGAATTTATCTTGGAACACACACACATACATACTGGGTTTCCTTGTATCCTAACCCATGAAAAAATTATTTCCATTATACTATCGTTCTATTCTTGGTAGTTCCCCCCTTCTCTACCTGATATTGATTGGTTTTCCTTGTATCCTAACCCTTCTCCGATTTCTATTGACAACCTTTCAGTGAAAATGAGATATGGGCTGCTGTTAATGGGATGGATGATGATAAAGCTCCTGGGCCTGATGGTTTTGGGCCTTATTTTTTCAAGCATTTTTGGGTCTTTGTTAAAAATGATATTATTGATATGTGCATGGAATTTTATGAGAATCCACCTCTCATTTCTCATCTTAACTGTGCTAACATTGTTCTTCTTCCCAAACTTGCTGGTGCTAACACTTTATCCTCCTTTCGCCCTATTAGCTTGCTCAATACCACTTTCAAAATCATTACTAAAATCCTTGCTAATTGTCTTCACTCTGTCATTTCCTCTCTTGTAGGCCATGAACAATTAGATTTCACCTTGGCTGTAACATATTTGACTGTGTTGCCAAGAAATTATATCGTACTGTCATAATACTTCTACATTAGGTGTTCTTCTTAAATTAGATTTTTCTAAGGATTTTGATTCCATCAAACGGGCTTTTATTTTACAACTAATGAAGCATAGAGGCTTTCCTATTAGATGGTGCAAGTGGATCGAATGCATCATGGAAACTAGTTTCTCTTCCATTTCCATAAATGGTACCTCTGGGGTTTGATTAAATCATCTAGAGGTCTTAGACAAGGTGATCCGCTTTCGCCGCTTATTTTTGTCTTAATTGCTGACGTGTTCAATCGTATGGTGAAGAGAGCTATAGCTAATAACTTTTTTGATGGCATTCACCTCCCTAATTCGAGTTTGTCTATCTCTAACCTCCAGTTTGCAGACGATACTATTATTTTTTCATCTCCTGATATTAAGCATATTCACAACCTCAAAGTTATTCTTTATGTCTTTGAACTTATATTTGGCCTTTCTATCAATTTTGCCAAAAGTTCCATCATTATTTTGGGAAGATCCTCTCAGTTAGGTCTTGTTTTCTCCTTTATTCTCAACTGTTCCATTGATCAATTTCCAGTTGTTTACCTTGGTATTCCTCTCAGACCAACCAAACTCTTGAAAAATAACTGGTTCCCTCTCATTAACAAGATTGAATCTAGATTAGCATCATGGAAGGCAAATGCTTTATCTTCTGCTGGTCATTTAGTACTTGTAAAATTTGTTCTTTCTACTATCCCCACTTATTGGATGTCATTTATAAGCTACCTATTTGGGTAATTAAGAAGACTGATTCAATTAGAAGTTATTTCTATGGAATGGTAGTAATATTAAGAGGTTGGTTAACTGGCATACTACATGTCTGCATCCTAATCAAAGTGGTTTGGGGATTGTAAATTTGCGGTCATTCAACATTGCATTGCTCTCAAAGTGGCTTTGGCGTATTATTTCTCCTGGTAACTTCATTCGGAAAGATTGGATTCTATCTTTGCATTATGCTAAGAACCCTCACTTTGTTTTACACTTTCAACCTTCTACAAAGCCATCTCCATTTTGGTCAGGTGTTATCTCTGTTATCCCAAGGGTAAAGACTTTGTTTCATGTAAATATTGGTAATGGTAATTCATGTCACTTCTGGCTTGATACTTGGCATGAGCATTTGCCACTTTTTCGTCGCTTTCCTACTCTTTGTCTTCCCCCTTGCACACTTCTGTTGGTACTACATTGTCTCTGGGTCCTTATAGCCTTACCCCCTCTTCTATCTTTGATACTATTTGCTATCTCTAATCTCCTTCTCCATTCTAGCCTTTCTGCTATCCCTGATCACTATTATTGGGTATTAGCTTCTGACCATGGTTTCTCTGTGGCATCCTTGTATCACTTTCTTAATTATTCTGATCATTCCTTCTCTTTTCCTAGAGTTTGGAAACTTCGCCTGCTACCCAGAGTCCTCTTTTTTCAATGGTTCCTCATTCATGGAAAAATCAATACTAGAGTCAGACTATATCGCCGTAACTTGATCTTTAACCCTAATTGTGCATTATGCTCCATTCATGAAGAATCGATCCACCGCCTGTTCTTTGATTGTGATGTTTCTTACCCTATCTGGGCAGCTATTTGTTCTCACCTTCTTGGGTTTATTTTGGTCATCTCATCTATGTTTGATCATTGACAATATGGTTCGGTTAACTTTTCAGTGGATGAGCTTTTATGTATTTATTGTTGGGGCATTTGGAAAGTATGGAACGCAGCAGTTTTTGATAAACCCCTAAAACGTTTTGATGGGTTATGCAGAACTATCTCTCATTATTTTCAATCATGGACAGGTTCTTCTTCTGGAGCTCGTTTCAGGTTGGGCCTTCCTTATCGCAGCAACTTTGATGAGCCTGTTGGTAGCTCAAGTCCAGACTTGCACTGATATGCTTCTCTACTTTATTATATGCTATGATATTTTTCATAGACTCGTATCTTATGCTTGATCTTCGATGTATGTTAACTATAGACGGTATTTTGATTTTGGCTGTTATGTAAATCTATGATGGTTGCTACCAGTTGGGCTGTCAACTAGGTTAAGTACTTTATATATAATATATATTAATCGGCTGTGTAGTTCCATGCTACACAACTGTTTCTCTAAAAAAAATTTTTTTGCATTTTACGGTCCAAATTCATTTGTTCATAACTTCTTCATACGTTGACCGTTTTCAGCATATTATATATGAAAACGATTCAGAATTTCGCCACAAATCCAAATAAAAGAATTTCATAGCCAAATTTCTAAAGTTGCAAAATCTCATATTCCAACTTATAGTTTAATTGCTTATTTTTATTTATTTATTTATCATTAATGTTTATGTATTTTATGGAGTGTTACATTCTCCCCCCTTAAAATGGATTTCGTCCCGAAATCTGTTTAAGGGGCAAAAAACACAACTCGCCCAATCACATCCATGTTATTTTTAAATCATCCATAAGCATCCCTGACTCGCAGTGATTATGAACTGTAGACCCACTAAAGTGAGCTCCATCCTAACATGTGGGTGTAATAAGTGATGCAATATGTATGCAAACAACCTAATTATGCATATATTTCTATATGAATGCTCTTATGCAATGGTGTTGCATCCATTTCCTAACATCCAATCTAACAAATACGATGCATCCATAAATGTTATTTTAAGGAAAAATTACCCGAGAAAAGCTCTGGGCGAGTCTGTCTCATCTTATCCTCGGTCTCTCATGTGATTTCCACAGGGTCATTTCCCCATTGTACTCGGATGACGCGAACGGTTTTGTTATGTAGCCTCTCGATTCTGTGCTCTACAATCCTTGCAGTGGCATGGGGCACCTTGCACTCCAACTCGAGTTTTTCTGTGTCCCCAATTTCCTCAAGCTCGCGTCTGATAGTAGAATCATAAAGGCATTTCCTCATATGAGATACATGAAAACATTACGGATTCCTGATAGATGCTCTAGGAGATCCATTCGATAAGCCAAAGATCATATCTTCTCGATAACATAAAAAGTCCTAATAAATATGGGAGCCAACTTCCCAAACCGAACAGTCTTCTTAAGAGGGGATACTTTTATGAATACCAAGCCTCCAACATTAAACTCAAGTTCCCTTCTTCTCTTATCGGCATACGGTTTCTGACAGTCTTGGGCTGCCTTCATCCTCTGCCTAATCAAATATACCTTCTCTATGGAATCACAGATGAAATATGGTCCGAGTATAACCCTGTTGGTAGTTTCCCACCAACAAGTTGGTGCTTTGCAATGCCTCCCGCTTCAAAAGGGGCCATACCAATCGTCATATGAAAACCATTGTTGTATGTGAACTCAACAAGCGGTAGGTGCTGCTTCCAAACTCCTTCAAAGTCGATGATGCAAGCTCTGGGAAAATCTTCTAAGATTTTGTTTACTCTTTTTGTTTGTCCGTCGGTCTGCGAATGATAAGCTATGCTTAGATTGAGGGTCGTTCCCAATGTGGCTTGTAGGCTTCTCCAAAATTAATCCATGAATAAGGGGTCTCTATCACTCACGATTCTTGATGGGATGCCATGAAGTCTTGCTATCTCTTTGACATATAATTGGGCTAACGAGGCTGCAGTCCTAGTCTTCTTAACTGGTATAAAATGGGCGCTTTTGGTTAGATGATCCACTGCAACCTAAATGGCTTCATTACCCTTTTTTCTAGGAAGTCCATCTACAAAGTCCATAGAAATATGTTCCCACTTCCACGTGGGGATCTCTAAAGTTAGTAACAGTCCTCCAGGCATTCCTTGCTCCGATTTCACTTTTTGGCATGTTAAACATTTGGCCACAGATTTGGCTACATCTCTCTTCATTTCTTCCCAATGGAGATTCCTCTTTGTATCCTTGGACATTTTATTCCCACCGGGGTGTATGGTCAATTTTCACTTATGGCACTCTTCTAGAATTTATTTCCTCAACCCTTCATCTTTAGGGATGTAAAGTCGTCCATCCCAAAGTGAACTTCCATCATCGCCGATCGAATACCAAACCGAATGGGGAAAGGTCTCCTTCTTTCCCACTTTTTCCTTTATGCTTCTTAATTCCTTATCAAGGTATTGTGTGCTTTGGATCCTTTCTCTTAGGGTAGGTCTAATCATCATAGCCCCAAAAAAACCATTAGAAGTGGTTGGTGAGGGTTGCAAATTAAAATTAGAGAGAAACTCCAATTGTTTCCATTCTGAGATCGCATTCAAAGTCGCATGTTTCCTACTTAAAGCATCTGCCACAACATTCCCCTTTTTGGGATATATTGGATCATGAAATCAAATGAGGCAATATATTCCATCTATCGTTGTTGTCTCAAGTTTGGCCACGTTGAGAAAATAAATACTTAAGGGATTTATGGTAAATAAAGAGTTCAAACTTCTCCCCTAAAAGGTAATGCCTCCACATGTTAACGGCGGACACTACTACGGCTAACTCAAGGTCATGAACTAAATATCTTTTCTCTGGATCCTTGAGTTGTCTACTAGCATAGGCAACTACTCTTCCTTCTTGCATAAGGACCGCTCCTAAACTAGTCCCACATGTATCGGTGAAAACAGTAAACAATTTTGAACCGTCGGGTATAATTAGGACTGGTTTGCTAGTTAATACTTCTTTTAATTTCTTAAAGGCTATATCACATTTATTTCTCCAAGAGAACACCAAATTCTTCCTTGTTAATTGGGTTAATGGAGTAGCAATCTTTGCGAAGTTTTTAATAAATTTCTGATAATATCCGGCCAATCCAAGGAAGCTTCTCACTTCCGTAGCATTTCGAGGTATCCTCCATTCCTTGATACCTCAATCTTTGCTGGGTCTACAGCCAAGCCTTACCTTGACACAATATGTCCTAAAAATCTTACTTATTCCCTCTAGAAATGGAACTTTGAGAATTTTGCTTTTAATTGGTTCTTTCTTAATATCCCTAACACTTATCTCAAGTGATCCTCAAGCTCTTTATGGTCTTTTGAGAATATAAGGATATCATCTATGAAGACTACCATGATTTTATTTAGAATTCCCCTGAATACTCTACTCATGAGGTCAACAAAGAAGGCGAGTGCATTCGTTAGTCCGAAGGGAATAACTTCCCATTGGAATAATCTGTCTAGCGTCCTAAATGATGTTTTGTCCTTGCTGTCCTCCGCAATTCTTAACCGATGAAATCAAGTAGCAAGGTCTTGTTGTGAAATTACTCAAGCTCCTCCCAAGTGGTCAAAAAGGTCATCCATTATAGGTAAAGGGTACCTATTCTTGTTGGTCAATTTATTGAGCTTCCTATAGTACACACAAAGTCTTAAAGATCCATCTGTTATGGTGGCAAATACAATAGGTGCACCCCATTCTGAGGTACTTCTTCGAATGATACCTTTTTGTAATAACTCTGAAATCTGTTTATCTAACTCCCTTCTTTTCTTAGGCGCCATATGCCTCAAGGGTAGTGCTACAGGTCTAGCGTCTTTCTTTAGGTCGATACGAAAAAAGAATTCTCTATGGGGTGGAAGTCCCATGGCTTCCTCAAAGACAACCAAGAATTCACAAACTATAGGGACCGAAGATGGTCCTTCAGAACTAGGAGATAAGGAATATAATAAGGCTTTATCCTTGTTTCTGACATTACAAGGGATATTTAGATTACGTCCTCCTTGACTCCTTAGACGAACGAGTCGCTTATCGCAATCAGGATGACAACATAAAACGATAGTCTGTTGGTACCTAAGATAAGGTCATACCCTATAAAATCCAACACATACACTCCGCAATGGAACTCGACATTATCGACCTCCAATACTAGGTCTTTACACAACAACTCAAGATACTTAGATCCTCCGACAGGGTTGGCCACCTCTGTCGTACTATCGGAGATAGATATGGAAAGATTCAACAAATTTACTAATCGCTTGGAGATAAAAGAATGGGTTGCTCCGGAATTGAACAAGGTGTATACATAATTTCCTAAAACAGAGATTACACCTTCAAGTGCGGTTTGCCTTTGGTCTCTTGGGAGCCGGCTTTGAATTGATGTTGCTTCAATCACATAGTTCTGTCCACTCTTAAAAACTTTGGGCTTTGGATTGTCTTTGGACATGTGTCCTTCTTCATGGCAGTTGTAACATTTTCCCCTAAACTCCCTTTTGACGAACGAGGTCCTACAATCCTTAGCCTCATGGCCCTTACGGTTGCACCTCATACAAGTCTTTGCGTCTATTTGGAATTTGTCCTTCTTGTTTTTCCACCATTCCTTCTTCTTATTTTTGTTGGATCTTTATTTCCCTTCCTCCCCTTCTTTATCCTCATTGGAGCTTTTCTCCGTGCATAGAATAGTTGACTCAAAAGAGTCACAAAAGTTGCCCCAAACATGACTTGGGCTAATAAGGTTTCTTTCAACGAAGAATTTAGTCCTTTAACATATCCCAGGACTTTGTTCATGGGGGTGTCTACCAGTCCTCTTCCAAACTTACATAATTCGATAAATTTGGATACACAGTCTTGCAGGCTCAAGCTTCCTTGCTTGAGGTGGATGAATGTCTCTAACAGGATAGTCATTTCTATTCATGGCAAAAACTTCGCTTCAAAATGGGTTTTGAATTCGACCCACGTAAATATCTGGCCCTCATTTTCCACCGATATTAAATTCCACCATTCAAGGGTCTCATCCTTCAAATGTCAGGCCGCAATTCTCCTCTTAACCTCATCAGGCTAGCCAGTAGCTTCGAAAATTCTTTCACAGTCCATTAGCCAAGACTGGGCACTAGTAAAGATTTCTTTCCCAGAAAATGATTTTCCTCCAAGATGCGTGAAAGTCTTACAAAGGCGGGAAAGAAAAGTCTACCTCAACGGAAGGAGCTACAAGAGTCGCTGGCGCAGGATTAGCAACAGGGACCTGTTCAATAGTACGGAGATATTGTTGAAATAATTTTGGCAAGTAGCTGGTCTTGCCCGATTACCCTGCTCAGAAGAATTCTCAGCCACTCTACTATCTGAAAAGAAAAGGAAGAATCCTACAGTGGATACTCCTAAGATAGTATTTAAGCTGAAAAAGGAAGAAAACAATAAAGATGCCTAGTATAAATGCATATGCTTATTGGGGGTAAATATATATATTATATATAGTTTAAAAAAAATCTTTTTCAATATACAAATACGTCTCTCATACATATAATTCCCTTATAATAGAGTAACCTATGATCTGATACCAAATGTAACAACCCGCACGGAATGGGCCTAAATTTCGACCTAGAAAAAAGCCCATGAAAACTTAGAGCCATTCTAAACGGGTCGTTGGTTCCTGTAAGGATTACATTTGCACAATATATATATATACATACTTCGAATGGAAATCTCACATAGCGGAAAGAGAAAATATAATATTGAAATAAGATGTACCATTTATTTAAAAATCACAGAAATAAGTCATAGTTACATCAGTTCAATGGGTACATGAAATAGTTCATTCTCACAAGTTTCTAAAAGAAGTAAAGAAATAACTACTGATAATAGCATAACAACTTCATCTTCTTCATCAGCTTCAATCATCACTTCGTCCATGGATTTTATCCCATCTACTGAACTGTTGGATATGTTAAGGAGAGGGTCAAAACATAAAGTTCTGTGTGACTGAAATATGGTGTTACTTAATGTCTATACCCTATATTTTTAGCAGGTTACATATGTCAAGGTATGTGTACGCAGCATACAACAAACACCTAGTATCTAACCAATGGGGTGGATATCCAAGTCAATCGCCCATTAGTGTTTTTAAGGTAAAGACCTAACGAGGTGGCATTCCCGGTCACTTATGGCCCTATTAAAGGTGGATTCTTATGATCTCTTATAACCTCGAGGTGAGCCCCTAGCCCTTTAAGACCATGTCCTAATACGTTAACGTTCTTAAGCCTATACTCTCATTTGTAATATGAGAAGTAGTATTGGGAACGTTACTACTTAACTGATATTACCCGGTAGGCCACCTATGTTGCTTAAGACTTCCGTTAGACAGTTGGTGAGCATGCAATGGCCACATATCTTTCAATTACCAATTTGTCCCTAGTTGAGCCCTTACAAGCTTCTAGATGAAGTGGACATCCCCGTGAACTACCCTACTCCGTTACCGTTTTATGCCTAACCACTTTTAGGGAAGGAGGACCCAAAGACTTACTTCAAATCTAATAAGAGTGGGTCTCATGACTTTGGTTCCTCTTTAAGGAATAAACCTTCGGAGGGATCCTAGTCCTAACTACTTAAGACCCAAACTAGATAAAAAGAGAGTCAACCATTTAAGACCTTCTCAAGGCGTAGTAAACCTGCCTATTTTCACACTGTAAACTTATATATATATATAGGTATATATATACACACTTGACCTTTCACATTAAATCGTATACCTGTTGATGCTGGATATGACAGTCGGTTCCGGGCAGACTTCTACTACAAGTTGGTTTAACCTCGTGACTAGTGCACTAAGTTTTTGAATGACCCATGGCACCTAAACATCTCACATTAGTTGGACCCACTTGTGGTTGCTGGATTTGCCGGTTGGTTCCGGGCTGGCTTCTACCACAAATGGGAACTAACCTCGTGTTTATGTGTCACTATTAATATATATACATATAAAGCCATTCTACTTACGCACACACAAGCAATCAATTATATATTTATTATGGAGACATTTCAAATTCGAATCTAACCTAACAACATTTATTATGCTCATACAACGTTAATTACGTTGATTACATTTATATAAGTACAATAATAACAATGCCTAAATAACGTAAATATTCATATAAATGGTGAAACATTCTAACGAGGTGGCAAATGTCAATTTGTCAAATTCAAGGTATAAAAGTTAGGTTTTCCATACTTTTACCGCTACAACATAGGCATGATGGCATAATGACAAGATAACAAATAACAGTGGATGGAAAATATACATACATACAATTTCAACTTGCATCCTAGGCTTATAAAAATGATTTCAATACTGAATTAAAAATTAGAGTATTACATACACTAATACATGTATGTTTATAATTCCCATTTTATCGAATTCACCCCTTTTTGGTGTTATGCACATAAAAACGCTTACATTTGACCTATTTATAATATGAAAGCGTCTGGATTCAAAATAGGATCCAAACCCAAATCAAAAAATAATCAAATCTAAACCTTTTTAGGCTACAATCAAGTGATAGAAATAGATGAATTACATAAAATAGAAACAATAGTAGCAACACCCCTTTTTCATCTTTAATCCAATATTAAAACCAAAAATCCACAAAACCCAAATATCATGACAATTCATATGCAAATACAAGATAGAGGATTTGAGAGTTTTAATGTTTATATTATCAGTTTCCAAATCCTCCTAGGCATATCTTTCAACATGATAATCTAATAAAAACATGAATATGCCTTAAGTAAATGACATTCCACTAACAGATCTACGCAGAACAAAGAGATATTTGTAGTAGATCTAAATCTGTGCTCTAATTCTTTGCGGTCAAACGTGCTCCAAAGACATGTATTAGAATCTCATATATATACATTTTTTTTTGAAAATTGGTACTCTTTATTGCTAATACCAATAACAAACCTCCTTTATATGCCACGTTAAAACCCTGTAATCCCCCTAACCTAGATGGGTGCCTTACAGGGAAAAAGAGTACATATAAATTTGGTGAATACAAAGCAAAAATCACTCATAATAGATGCAAACAAAAACTAAAAATAAAAGACAAGCTAAAGCAAAACAAATAGAAGGTCTCTCTGTCGTCCCATCAAAGCCCAACCCAACAAACATCGAACTACAAAACTCGATAGTCTTCTTCCTTTATCCCATGTCAACTAAGTCAACTCCCCAAATCTCCAGTAGTTGAAAATTCCTCGAACTCCTTTCAGATTTACTTCCGTTGTTTCTAACCAGAAATTGGATCTCCCTTATGATTTGATTAAGTTTGGACATCACTGTGGTACGTCGATTGTGAAAAACTCTTTCATTTCGTTCTTTCCAGATAAAATACACTGCTGAAGTAATTGCTCCATATGCAAGATCCCTAATTTGATCTTTAGTTTTGAAAAGATGATTAATTTCTCTCAATTCACTTCTTAATTGTAGATCTGTTGTCAAAGACATACCCAATTTTTGCTTTAGAGATAGCCAGATGAAGGAGGAGTAATCACACCAAAAAAAAGAGATGTTCGATTGATTCTGTATGAAGTTCACAAAGAGGGCATAAGGTATTTGAAATATTCCCAAATCTTAAAATTCTGTCTTTTATGTTCAATCTTCCCATACTTGCTAAGTAGGTTATAAAAGACATTTTCCTGCTGTTTTTATTATGCCAAATGATTGAAAAGTAGGATCAATTTCCTCATGAGTTCTCACTGCATTCCATGCTAAATGATAGGAGAAATTTCCACTAGAACACCATTCATGTTTATCCTCTTTGAGATTAGGTTGAATGTGAATAGTACTTATTTCATCAATCAACTCTCTAGTTGCTGGATGAATTAGAGGATTCAGACTATCTTCTTCTATAATAGAACTTACTTTTTGGTTTGAATTGCCTATCATATGAAGTCTATCATAACCAAGTATATCCACTAAACACTGACAGTTTATCCAAGGGTCATGCCACAGAAAAGTATCATTTCCATTTGCAATAATTCTATTGAAAAACTATTTTGAGTGAGTTCTTAATCTAAGCATGCATTTCCATGTTGATGAAGAATTATTCTCCTTAGATATAGACCAGAAAAAAATTACATTTGCAATATTTATTCTTCATCCACTTACTCCATAAAGAACTATCTGACAAAAATTTCCATAACAATTTAACAGATGCTGCCTTTTTAAATCAGAGAAAAATTTTCAGTCCTATACCCCCTTCACTTTTAGGATTACACAAAGATTTCCATGCTATTTTATGTCCTGCTCCTCCCCAAAAAAAATCAGAGCACATTGATTGCAGTTTATCCAAGGTGAACTCTGGAATTTGATATATGAATAGCCAGAAAAGAATAATTAGAGTCAGCACTCCATTAATCAGTTCAGCTCTACCAGCATAAGATAACATTTTATTCTCCCAACCTCGAATTTTTCCCCGAATTCTTTGAATCAAAGCATTGCACTCAGAATAATGCAAATAGTTAGATGATAGTGGAACACCCAAATACTTGATAGGTAAAACCCCACTATCAAAACCCAGAAAATCCAATATTTCTTGATCATTTACCACTGAAGTACTGAAAAACACTTTTGTTTTGCCTGCATTCACTTTCAATCCTACACAAGTTCTCAATTTCTGAAATATATGAGTCAAAGTAATTGCATTTTGTCTTGAACTCTTCCCAAATATCATTAAATCATCTACATAAAGAAGATGGGAAATAATTGGTTGCACTAAACTGCTTGTCTGAAAAGATTTATTTGAAACTGCCTCATCCATTTGATAAGTGAAAAACTGCATTGCTAAAGAAAAAAGATAGGGAGATAGAGGATCTCCTTGTCTGATCCCTCTAGTTGATGTAATAAACCCTTTTGGAATTCCTTGAATTAAGATAGAGAAGGTAGCTGTTGACATACATTCATAAATCAAGCTAATAAAATGATTAGGAAAATTCATTAAAGACATGACTTGGCAAATGTATTTCCTATTTATGCTGTCATAAGCCTTTTGCAAGCCCACCTTGACACACATTTTTGCCATTCCTTTTTTCTTAAAATCCCTCAACAACTCATGTGCTAGTAGTATATTATCACCAATATATCTATCCATAACAAAAGCACTCCGATTTTCTGAGACTAAATGAGGCAAAAATGGTTTCAGTCTATTACATAGGACTTTTGCAAATATTTTGTAATACAAATTACGATAGGAAATAGGCTTGTAATGAGATATCTCTGTAGGTCTATCCTTTTTTGGAATCAGAGTTATGAATGTATGATTGATAGATTTAGGCAGTTTTCCAGATTTAAAAATATCTTGAATAGCTTCAAGTAAATCCTGCTTTAACAAATCCCAATGCAATTTCATAAACTTTGAGTTTATCCCATCTGGACCAGGACTAGTATCATCCTGAATTGAGAAAAAAGCCTCTCTAGTTTTTGTTAAGGATATTTTAGATAAAAGAAAATCTTGACCTTGAGAATTAATAGTACTGATTGGCTGAAAATTGAATGCAGGAACATTAGAAGGTCCATTAAATAATTCTGAATAATATTTTATGGCTTCCTTTTCAATCTCTTCAGCTTTAAACATTAAATTCCCATCTTGATCAATAAGAGCTCTAATATGATTGAAATATCTCCTATTTGACATACAAGAATAGAAAATTTTTGAATTAGTATCACCTTGATGTAACCATGAAATCTTTGCCTGCTGTTTAAAACCTTGAAAATAGATTTTCTTCAGATTTTGATATTCTAGTTTGGCAAGGAGATAATCATCATATATAGCAATGTCTTCTAGACCCAAATCAGCAGTTTGTTCCAGATTATTCATATGCTGTTCTGTTGCACTCAGGTTTGCATTATTTCTGTCTCTAATTTTATTCCACTGTTTCAATTCTGCTTTACATCTCTTAAGCTTATACATGAATTTATAGCTTTGAAAACCCCAAGTAGATACATTAAAACCTTTTTCAACTGCATTCATGTATCCAGGAAAGGTTGGCCACTCATTCTTAAATCTAAAAGGAAATCCTTTAATTATAGGAGTAGGAATAAGGTCCAATAATATAGGATTGTGATCACTAGAGTGTTGAGATAGAGACAAAGCCTTCATATTAAGAAAATTTTGAAAACAGAAATTATTGACTAAAACATTATCAATATGACTTGCAATTCCTCTTCTACGCCATGTAAAAAGAAAACCAAGAGGTTTTAATTCTAATAGAAAGCTTGCAAAATGAATTTCTGGAATTCTCTTATATATTGATAAGGAATTGAACGACCCCCCTTTTTATCCATAGGAGATAAGGCATTATTAAAATATCCCAAGAGAATCCATGCAGTGTTTACTAATCCAGAATCATTGATAAGTAATTGCCATAGATCCATTCTTTCAGTGAAAATGTTGCTTGCATAAATCGAAGAAAAAATCATTGAGAAACCTCCATTATTTGTAGCAGATACAGTAATATGTTGAAAAGATAATGCTAAAGACACAATATCCCAAACATTTGAATCCTAAACCATAAGGATTCTACCATTAACAGAATCTGAATTATTAGTCAAATATTTCCATGAACTAGGAAGTAAAGCTAAAAAAAGTTTCAGATTAGATAAAGACAACTTATTTTCAACTAAACCAACAATAGTTGGCTTAGCTTGTTTAAGGAGTTTGATCACTTCTTTCATAGGAGAAAGAGTGTTCATTCCCCTTACATTCCATGATAAGATTGTCATTTAATGGTAGAGGAACTCCTTATAAATCTTTTAGCAGGAGTATTTTGAGGCAATGAATTTGATGCAGAAGATTTTGTACTTTGCATATAATTTTTATTCTTGCCTACAAGATTAGAGACATCAACCTGTTTTCCTTTATTAGGTTCTTTAGGATGAGCATTTTTCTCCATTACATTAGCCACATTATTCAACACATCAGGGAATATATCTTTAAGTAATTTAGAAATAAGAAAAACTAAATCATCCCCTTGTTTTTCAGAAGATTCATTAGCTTTTTCTTATTCTAACAAAAGATTTATTTCATTTTCAACTATAGATTCTTCTTCTACATCATTTTGCTTCCAAGAGGGATTAAGAGTGGCATTATGTTCCTCATCATCATGCCCAAATAATTTGCACTTCAGGCATTTCTTTGGTACAAACTCATATTCTACAGTAATTTCTACTTTTTGTCCAGTATGTAATGATATAGGAACAATAGTTTTCATCTCAGTATGAGTGTCAATAGATATTAAAACCCTAGCATATTTAGTGAATTTCCTTTTAGCGGTATTTGAACCAATAAGAACTGGTTTTGAAATGTAACTAGCAACTCTTTGTATAGCATTTTTTGTCCATAATTCCATTGGAAGTCCATGTAATCTTACCCAGATCTGTATAACATCACTCTGCTTTTTTTTGAAAAATCATACCCAATATGCCATTCATCAACCAAAAGCAGTCGACCAAAATATGAATAGGTGGATCCTTCCAATACTCGAGAGAAATCTTCAATAGCTTCAAACTGAACTGCAAAATCATACTGAGGAGTAATATGCACATTGAATCCATTCTGAGGTCTCCAGACTTTTTGGATATAATCCTTGAGTTTCATGATTGAAAGCTTGAAGTTAATCGGCACTAGAGCTATAGTATGGATCCATACTTTATCAGATTCATTGAAGACTTGTTCAGGGATAAAAACGCTATCAGATCCCGGATCTATAAATTCTAGATTTCGATCAATGGATCCTGAAGAAATAGGATTAGTTGATAACGGAAATGTATGATTAGATGGATTAATTTGTGGATCTGAACCCAATGTTTGTATAAGATTAGATTTTGAGGATTGAAATTCGGATCGAGGATGAGAAAAACGTACAGTATTTTCTGCCATAAAAATAGGAAAGCCGAAGTTTTTTTTGATATATATATATATATATTCTCATATATATATATATATATATATATATATATGTTTATGCCAAATTCCAGAATACTAAACTTATATGAATTATAATAGAGAGAGATTAAGATAGGATTAGAGAAATAAAAGAAAACCTTAACCTTATTCCTCTATTTTTCTCTGGAATTTAGCAAAGGTGGAGAGGCAGCATGGAGATAGGGATAGAGAATGATTAGGGTTTCATAGTGTGATAGGAGGGGCTATATATAGTTGCCCGTGTGAGCGTAGACCATTGGATTACTTAAAATTAATCCAAACCTTCTATTCATATATATCCCTCTAAAAAAACCTAACCAACTGGATTCATTAAGCTGTCCAGACGTCGAGCGGTCAACCGGCGGTCGACACCCCTTAAAAGGGGCAGTCGACCCTGTAATGTCCCATATATTTGCAGTATAATAATTAATTTAATTAATTATTTAAATAGTGATATAGAGAATTAATGGTTGTTTAATTAAATAATAGTGAATATTTAATTAATATAAATAATAGAATAATATATTTATTTCTGAAATAGTCGGAAATAGTGAATTGACGATATGGTGTGAACTGGACAATTTAAAATATATATAATTCAGTTTGGAATTGAATTCGAATAACGAATATATTATTTAAATGAAGTTTGAACGTATAATTATAATATAATTATAATCGAGCCCATAATGTCGCAGTAGTTCGCTATTTGGCAATTTGAACTTCAAATGAATATACAAAATCCGTTTTAAGCCGGATTTCTGTGAAACAAGAAACATTCGGAGCTGGTGAAGTATATTTTTCTAGTCGAAGAGAAAAATTAGGATTTCATTGTGTAGATTTTGATTTATGTCCAAATCAAATTTTTGAAAAGTCGCTATGGAATTCCTTTATAATTTATAACGATATATAAAAGTTATTTCAATATAAATTTGAATATCGATTCAACCGGCATTTGAATATCGAGTTGTAAATCCATATATATTTATTCTGGAGCTGTATAGTATTCTAGTGTGAATATATACGATAATATTTATTTATAAATATTTAATTTAATTATTTTTAAATATATTTATATTTAAAATAAGGGTTATTTAGAGCTTTAAAAATAGCCAGTTTTGCAAATGACCTCTGTTTTCGACGAAACTAATTTTGTTGGATCCGCAATATTAAATTATTGTTAGATTTCAATTTTTGTGATTTTTGAAGTCAGTATGTAGTCGTACGGATTTTTAACGTGAAAAATAGTTGATAATTGGACCTTTAAAAATACGTTGTGTGAGCAAACAGAGTCGGAATTCGACGAAACCAATTTCGTTGGGTCATTAATGTCAAACTGAAGGTGTATGTCCATTTTCGTGATTTTTGGATATCATATGTGATCATAGGAATTTTTAGAAGACAATACAAATAGCGATAACTTAATGTCCAATAAAATAACCAAATAAAAAAATAATAAACCTACCTATAAATAATCCTAACACTCCTCTAAACCTAATTCAATTCATTTCTCCTGGTCAATGTAATTTATGCTGCCAATTTCTCTTCTAAAACCCAAAACGCAACTTCAAAAATATGTAGGAAATCAAAATAAATTCCTAAAATCATACTGAGTGTATTTTTAGATCCCCATCGACCTCCTATTCTCACTCATATCAGTTTTGTTGTGTTCGGAGGAAATTCTATTCGTTGTTGTTCAACAGCATGAGACTAGGGTTCACGAAATTAGGAAACTGGGGCATCGGTTCTTGAATTGGTGGGTGTATTTGTGATTAGGAGATGGAGTAGAATTTGTAGGAGAAGAATGGAAGGATTCAAGGTGTTTTATTGTCGCATGTTTGTTGCAACAGTAACTGAAGGACGCTCGACGGAAATGGGATGTGTGACTCGAGTTGGATGTTGAGGAGACAGGGGGATGCGGTCTGAAAAGGGGAGGAGATTGGTTTTTCCGGTTGGTTAAATCGTGGACTATGGAAGGAGAAAGGTGGATTTGAAGGATTCGAAATGGTCAGGCAGAAAGTAACGAACAAGAGGACGAGTATTTGGGAAAGATTGATTTGTGGGTGCGGTTTTTTAAATGGGCCGGGTAGTTGGTAAAGCCCAAAATTTCAATTTAAGTTGTGTTTAATTTGTTTTAAATTAGTGTATAACTTCTAAAATACATATCTTTATCATACGATATCAGAATCTGACGAAACAAGATCTGTCAGGATCGTATGGACGGACACTACACAATGGAACTGACGGGGAGCGAATCGAAGCTCGTTACAATTTATAGTGAAATAAATTGTCCGTCTGAATCAAGCGACAATTATCGTTATTTAACGATGATCGTCCAATGTGAGTAAAACTCACCAACTCTATCAGTTCATATTTTTATAACGTATATTTAGAACTGATAAATGATATCTGTGTGTTGATTGTTTGATTGAATTGCTGATTGATTGGTTGAAATTATAGATAACGATATATATATATAAAAATCGTTAATCAAACATTGATTATGTTTAGCAGAATATTTCATATTGGAATGAAGTTGATGTTAATTATATTGTTTAACATCTGTGATGCAGAGAAACAGGTTGGAGGGATCCAACTGGATTCCTCAATATTTATAATACTATTCTTTTCATCATATTGTAATATATGATGTGATATATAATCTGTTGTTGATTATGTGTGTTTGGATGATATCGATCATTGTGATTTAAATACCGTAAGAAATACTGGGATGTAGAAAAGGGAATTTTCAAAGTGTATTTTGGAAATAATTTATTTAAATAAAATTAATGGATTTTATATAAAAAAGGAAAAGGATTTTATAAAAGAAAATAATTATAAATTCAAAGAGTTATAAAGGAAATTATTTGTAAAACAAATATAAAGGAAAATATTTGTCAAACAAATATAAAGAAAATATTTGTAATAGAAATGTAAGAGAAATATTTATTTAGAATATAAATAAAGTTATAAAATGGAAATATTTATTTAGGAAATAAATAGATTATAAAAGGAAATACTTGAAAAATGAAAGAAATGTATAAAAAGAGAATTTTACACTAGGAAGATTTAGACCCGTGCTTCGCACATGGGTATAACAGAATATGAAAGTAGATTTTAAATAGAAATCTATTTTAACAGATAAGTGGAGAAGATAAATTTATAAATAATATTTTATAAATAAAATAAAATGTTTATCATTGGACAAATAGAATATATAAGTCATGACTTATATAGAGAAGTAAGAATCGATTTCAACATCGATATTTGAAACTGAATATGGACGAAGAGTTAGTCGATTAAGAGTTAATCAGTTAGAGTAATCGGTTAGAGTTAATCGAATTAGAGTAATCGATTAGAGTTAATCAAATTAGAGTAATTGATTAGAGTTAATCAGCTAGAGTTAACCAGTTAGAGTTGATCAGTTAGAGTTAACCAGTTAGAGTTAATCAGTAGAGTTAATTAAATATTAGTTATTCAATTAGAGTTAATCGAATATTAGTTATTCGAATAAAGAGTTAACCAGATAGAGTTAATTGAACATAGTTAATCGAATTAGGATTTAATTGAATATTACTTATTCAATTAGAGTTGATCGAATATAGTTATTTGAGATAGAGTTAGTCAAACATAGTTATTCAGGATGAGTTGCCATTTCGTACGACTGCTAGCGTAATTCGCAGGGCTGCAGATAGCCTACGGCGGTCGGATGTTTCCTGAGGGAATTAGGCATAACCATTGTGATCGCTGCGATCTAGAGTCAAGCGAATGGAGCTAAATCGAATATTAGCTATTCGAAATAAAGTTAAAACAGACATAGTTATTCGAATATAAGTTAATCGAATATTAGTTATTCGATAGGAGTTAATCAAAATGTGTTAATCAAAATGAGTTAGAGGAGTTAATCGAATTATATTTAATCTATTAGAATTAGAGTAATCGAAGAGAGCTAATCGATTAGAGTTAAATCGAATTAGAGTTATTCAGAGAGAATTAATCGAATATTAGTTATTCGAGAGGAGTTGTCGAATATTAGTTATTCGAGAGGAGTTATCGAATATTAGTTATTCGAAAGGAGTTATCGAATATTAGTTATTCGAAAGGAGTTAATCGAATGTTAGTTATTCGAAAGGAGTTATCGAATATTAGTTATTCAAAAGGAGTTAATCGAATATTAGTCATTCGAAAGGAGTTATCGAACATTATTTATTCGAAAGGAGTTATCGAATATTAGTTATTTGAAAGGAGTTATCGAATATTAGTTATTCGAAAGGAGTTAATTGACTATTAGTTATTCGAAAGGAGTTATCGAATATTAGTTATTCAAAAGGAGTTAACCGAATATAGTTTATTCGAAAGGAGTTAACTGATAGGAGTTATTGGATTAGAGTTAATCCAATAAAGTTAATCGATTAGGGTTAATCAAATAGAGTTAATCCAATAGTGTTAATCAAATAGAGTAAATAGAATAGAGTTAATCAAATAGAGCTAACTGATAAGAGTAAATCGATTAGAGTTCATCGAATAGTGTTAATTGAATAGAGTGAATCAAATATGGCTATTCGAAGAGTGATTATCGAATATAGTATATTCGAAGGAAAGAATTATCGAATAGAGATTTATTCGAAAGAGAGTTATGTAAGGAAGTTTGTTAAAGGTTTAAAAGGTGAACCTTGTCTGTTTCGAAGTTAGAAATGTTGTTCAGTTAAGGTCTGAGAGGTAGTTATACCCCAACTTGATTGGCTTCGTTTTTAACTAAGGAATGGTTAAGGTTCAACAGTGAAGATTGGTTAAATGAATTTATTTAATAAGTGTTAATGGATCGAGTGGGCATAGCGATGTTTTATTTAATATCTGTTTAAATCCAATGTAGGAGTTGTGGAAATGTTTTCCAAATAAGAATCAGAAATTTTTTCTAAATTAGAAAATAAGAATTTCTGTATATATATGGAAATAGGAAATGGGTAAACGAATAAATTAATAATGAATTAATTTAAGAGATAAATGATGATTGATCGATAGAATTTCCGTCTGGAAATAATATCGTTGTTTGCACACGTGTTTTTCTTTAATAGTTAACTCACCGACTATCGAAGTTTTTGACAATTTTTCCGTCATCAATACGGAGAGACCGGGATCAGATTCATTATCTGAAACCCACTCTGTATGGGCATTAGCGTTGCGATCAAATATGATGAAGATAATTAAAGACGGAGTTATGCAAGGGTTATCCTTTTTACAGAATAGTGCCTTTGGTCTATCCAATCCCAGGACAACCTTTA
The DNA here is from genome assembly GCA_030737875.1 of Allium sativum. NCBI lineage: Eukaryota > Viridiplantae > Streptophyta > Magnoliopsida > Asparagales > Amaryllidaceae > Allium > Allium sativum. The sequence goes on from CM060920.1 coordinate 369,957,300, forward strand.
TGGAAGAATGCATGACATAGTATATTTAATGGATCGCATAAGTTGATCTCTTCAAACATATGTACGTTTGGTGGCGGAGGAATTCGTTTCTCTTAGCTGTATACCCGTTGTATTTTTGGGGAAATCAATTTGTGATTTGGCGGGTATGACGATGTGACATTCAAAGTGAATAAATGTGTGATCTGTCAGAGATAAGCGTGGCCTCTAGTCTCACAACTGGGAAATGACAGAAATCGGGCAGGCAGCATGGCTAAGTCGGCCGCACCCAATTAGGCTATATTGTCATCATCTAGAGAATATTCATTTGTTACTTCTTTCAATTCTGTATCTACCGGGAACGGTTATGTTGGTATACCAACCGTAGGTGACGATATATTTGATACACTAAAGAGAAATGAATGGTCGGTCATGTGTGGCCGAGTTACAAGATGTTCTTGTTGAACTCCAGTGTATCGCTTCTAGAGTACACTGAGCGGAAGGTGGATCCATACCTTGTCATAGTTGGAATCCATTACCCAAATAAGAGCCCGCGGTTTTGATTGTATATTATATATGTAGAATGTTAGATGCAAGCGTTTCTGCTAGATTTCTATTTACTTGATCTAGACATTATTATAATATCAGACAAGTATCATTTTAGAAATATTTTGGGTTATCGTAAGGTAAAAGCCATCTGTGTTTATATGTGGACCGGTCTTATGATTTTCCTTTGTTTCAAAGGATTTTGAAAGTCAAATAAAATGATTTGAGTTTACTCACACCAGTCACATGACTGACCCAGAGTTTGTTTTGTTTTGTTTTCCCTAAACGCTTGGGTGCCCAATTTTGTACGGGCAGTCAAGTAGTCGGGATTTACAGATATACTTGAAGAGATGGAGCAGGAGGCTTCAGGATTATAGCTATTGTTTATTTCCACTGTGTTGTAAGTGTTGTACTTGTATAATGATTTATATACAAGTACAGATGTGTATTTCAAAGTTATGTTATATTTTAATCGTTCCGCTGTGAGGTTCGTGTTTACTCTGATTATGTTGTGTTGTTCTTCTTCTTCTATTCTAAGTTTCTATCTTATCTATTCTCACCCTCTTATTTCTTTCATTAACTACCGGTATTTTCGATGTTTGGATAATCGACGTGGGTTTTATGTCGATGACCAAAGATCGCAAATTTCTGGGACGTTATAGTTGGTATCAGAGCTTAAGGTTAAGTAATTACCTTGGCTTTGTCGCGTGACTCAGTAGAGATGGGGTCAGTAATACCCTAGATTGAGTTTGAGTGTATATATACAAGTGAACGTATTTGTTATTTGATATAAAACTATTTTATATTGTGGAGATTTATTGGTTGAGTTGTTTATGGGTTCTGGTCAATCAGTTTGATCCACTGTATTGGTAGGAGTTTATAAACACTCGAATACGATAAACTGACACTGAATGTTTTGAAAAAGGGTAAATGAAATAATTTTACCCAAATTATATTTTGATATAAAAGTTTGATATTGGAATGATTATAATATATTGGATATATTGGTTGTTATTATAATCGAGTAAGATTATAAAAAGCGAAATGGTTATGTAAATAACCAATCAAAATTCATATAAGTGTAGTGTATGAAACCAGATGAGTTGAATCTGAAATTTAGATTAGAATTGGAATTTAAATTCCTAAAATTTGAATAAGTGTTTGTAAATGGAATTTAATTAAGTATAAGAGAATTTTAAAATCCTGGGAGATTTTAAATAGTTTACAAGCATTATGAAGGATATTTTGAAAGTGATATCAAAATGAAGGTGTTTAAATATGGTTTTGAAATTGTTATAGTATTGAACTCTTCGATAGCTGGGAAATAACCCCGATGATGAACCGCGACATCATTAGTGTTCAATTTCGAGTGGTAAATGACGGATTACTACCAAAGGTTTTGTTTTGGAATTGTTTTGAGAAAAACAAGTTGTTTGAAATCCTAAAAAGGAAAGTTTGATTTTGAGAAAAGAAAAGTTGTTTAAAACCCCCAGGAATAGACTGTGAATTAAAAAAAAATAGAAATTTTTGAAAGCAAACAGGAATTGAACCGAAACCAGTTAAGTGGAAATTGAATTGGATTAGAATGATATCGAATAAAAATTGGATTGTGAGATAGGAATCGGAACTGGTATTGGATTGATGAGTTAAGAAATTGAAAATCGAGAATATACCTTTGGTTTGAAATGAAATTCGACTTAGGTATAAAGCAAATGGTTGGATTTATGGATAAAAACATATTGTAATTTGATTGGAATGATACTGGTATATGTTGAATTGGTAACAGATGGAAAAGAATATATTAATATGCCCGACAAAAAGGTACCAGTTTATATTTCATATTGGGTATGAGATTTTATGAGCCGAATTAGCAAGCCGCTTGGCTGTTTGATTTTCATTTGGGTTGAAGATGGCTAGAGAGGCGAGTTAGAGTTTGAGCTATTGACCAGTACAAAGGAGGTGCTGGCGAAATATTTCGAAAAGTTAAGGTGTTAGAAAATTTTCAGGATTTTTGAAAATTTTCGTTAATAAGAATTAATTAATATTTAATTGAAATTAAACTGGTTCAGTTGAAACTGAAGTTAAGAAGTGAACAAATAAGTTCTAACCAGTTAATAGGGTTGTTTTCTACCTTAGCAATTTCGAGGACGAAATTATTTTAAGGGGGGAAGAATGTAATGTCCCGTATATTTGCAGTATAATAATTAATTTATTTAATTATTTAAATAGTGGTATAGAGAATTAATGGTTGTTTAATTAAATAATAGTGAATATTTAATTAATATAAATAATAGAATAATATATTTATTTCTGAAATAGTCGGAAATAGTGAATTGACGATATGGTGTGAACTGGACAATTTAAAATATATATAATTCAGTTTGGAATTGAATTCGAATAACGAATATATTATTTAAATGAAGTTTGAACGTATAATTATAATATAATTATAATCGAGCCCGTAACATCGCGGCAGTTCGCTATTTGGCGATTTGAACTTCAAATGAATATACAGAATACGTTTTAAGCCGGATTTCTGTGAAACAAGAAACGTTCGGAGCTGGTGAAGTATATTTTTCTAGTGGAAGATAAAAATCGGGATTTCATTATGTAGATTTTGTTTTATGTCCAAATCAAATTTTCGAAAAGTCGCTATGGAATTCCTTTATAATTTATAACGATATATAAAAGGAATTTCAATATAAATATGAATATCGATTCAACCGGAATTTGAATATCGAGTTGTAAATCCACATATATTTATTCTGGAGTTGTATGGTATTCTAGTGTGAATATATACGATAATATTTATTTATAAATATTTAATTTAATTATTTTTAAATATATTTATATTTAAAATATGGGTTATTTAGAGCTTTAAAAATAGCCAGTTTTGCAAACGACCTCTGTTTTCGATGAAACTAATTTTGTTGGATCCGCAATATTAAATTAATGTTAGATTTCAATTTTCGTGATTTTTGAAGTCAGTATGTGGTCGTACGGATTTTTAATGTGAAAAACAATCGATAATTGGACCTTTAAAAATACGCTGTGTGAGCAAACAGAGTCGGAATTCGACGAAATTAGTTTCGTTGGGTCCATAATGTCGAACTGAAGGTGTATGTCCATTTTCGGGATTTTTGGGTATCATTTGCGATCATAGGAATTTTTAGAAGACAATACAAATAGCGTTAACTTAAAGTTCAATAAAATAACCAAATAAAAAAATAATAAACCTACCTATAAATAATCCTAACACTCCTCTAAACCTAATTCAATTCATTTCTCCTGGTCAGTGTAATTTATGCCGCCGGTTTCTCTTCTAAAACCCAAAATGCAACTTCAAAAATATGTAGGAAATCAAAATAAATTCCTTAAATCATACTAAGTGTATTTTTAGATCCCCATCGACCTCCTCTTCTCACTCATATCAGTTTTGCTGTGTTCGGAGGAAATTCCATTCGCTGTTGTTCAACAGCGTGAGACTAGGGTTCACGAAATCAGGAAACTGGTGCATCGGTTCTTGAATTAGTGGGTGTATTTGTGATTAGGGGATGGAGTAGCATTTGTAGGAGAAGAATGGAAGGATTCGAGGTGTTTTATTGTCGCATGTTTGTTGCGACAGTAACTGAAGGACGCTCGACGGAAATGGGATGTGTGACTCGAGTTGGATGTTGAGGAGACAGGGGGATGCGGTCTGAAAAGGGGAGGAGATTGTTGTTTCTGGTTGGTTAAATCGTGGACTATGGAAGGAGAAAGGTGGATTTGAAGGATTCGAAATGGTCAGGCAGAAAGTAACGAACAGGAGGATGAGTATTTAGGAAAGATGGATTTGTGGGTGCGGTTTTTTAAATGGGCTGGATAGTTGGTAAAGCCCAAAATTTCAATTTAAGTTGTGTTTAATTTGTTTTAATTAAGTGTATAACTTCTAAAATACATATCTTTATCATACGATATCAGAATCTGACGAAACAAGATCTGTCAGGATCGTATGGACGGACACTACACAATGGAACTGACGGGGAGCGAATCGAAGCTCGTTACAATTTATAGTGAAATAAATTGTCCGTCTGAATCAAGCGACAATTATCGTTATTTAACGATGATCGTCCAATGTGAGTAAAACTCACCAACTCTACCAGTTCATATTTTTATAACGTATATTTAGAACTGATAAATGATATCTGTGTGTTGATTGTTTGATTGAATTGCTGATTGATTGGTTGAAATTATATATAACGATATATATATATATTTAAATCGTTACTCAAACATTGATTCTGTTTAGCAGAATATTTCATATTGGAATGAAGTTGATGTTAATTATATTGTTTAACATCTGTGATGCAGGGAAACAGGTTGGAGGGATCCAACTGGATTCCTCAATATTTATAATACTGTTCTTTTCATCATATTGTAATATATGATGTGATATATAATTTGTTGTTGATTATGTGTGTTTGGATGATATCGATCATTGTGAATTGGTATTTTAAATACCGTAAGAAATACTGGGATGTAGAAAAGGGAATTTTCAAAGTGTATTTTGGAAATAATTTATTTATATAAAATCAATGGATTTTATATAAAAAAGGAAAAGGATTTTATAAAAGAAAATAATTATAAATTCAAAGAGTTATAAAGGAAATTATTTGTAAAACAAATATAAAGGAAAATATTTGTAAAATAAATATAAAGAAATTATTTGTAATAGAAATGTAAGAGAAATATTTATTTAGAATATTAATAAAGTTATAAAATGGAAATATTTATTTAGGAAATAAATAGATTATAAAAGGAAATACTTGAAAAATGAAAGAAATGTATAAAAAGCGAATTTTACACTAGGAAGGTTTAGACCTGTGCTTCGCACACGGGTATAACAGAATATGAATTTAAAGTAGATTTTAAATAGAAATCTATTTTAACAGATAAGTGGAGAAGATAAATTTATAAATAATATTTTATAAATAAAATAAAATGTTTATCATTGGATAAATAGAATATATAAGTCAGGACTTATATAGAGAAGTAAGAATCGATTTCAACATCGATATTTGAAACTGAATATGGACGAAGAGTTAGTCGATTAAGAGTTAATCAGTTAGAGTAATCGGTTAGAGTTAATCGAATTAGAGTAATCAATTAGAGTTAATCAAATTAGAGTAATTGATTAGAGTTAATCAGCTAGAGTTAACCAGTTAGAGTTGATCAGTTAGAGTTAACCAGTTAGAGTTAATCAGTAGAGTTAATTAAATATTAGTTATTCAATTAGAGTTAATCGAATATTAGTTATTCGAATAAAGAGTTAACCAGATAGAGTTAATTGAACATAGTTAATCGAATTAGGATTTAATTGAATATTAGTTATTCAATTAGAGTTGATCGAATATAGTTATTTGAGATAGAGTTAGTCAAACATAGTTATTCAAGATGAGTTGCCATTTCGTACGACTGCTAGCGTAATTCGCAGGGCTGCAGATAGCCTACGGCAGTCGGATGTTTCCTGAGGGAATTAGGCATAACCATTGTGATCGCTGCGATCTAGAGTCAAGCGAATGGAGCTAAATCGAATATTAGCTATTTGAAATAAAGTAAAAACAGACATAGTTATTCGAATATAAGTTAATCGAATATTAGTTATTCGATAGGAGTTAATCAAAATGTGTTGATCAAAATGTGTTAATCAAAATGAGTTAGAGGAGTTAATCGAATTATATTTAATCGATTAGAATTAGAGTAATCGAATAGAGCTAATCGATTAGAGTTAAATCGAATTAGAGTTATTCAGAGAGAATTAATCGAATATTAGTTATTCGAGAGGAGTTATCGAATATTATTTATTCGAGAGGAGTTATCGAATATTAGTTATTCGAAAGGAGTTATCGAATATTAGTTATTCGAAAGGAGTTATCGAATATTAGTTATTCGAAAGGAGTTAATCGAATGTTAGTTATTCGAAAGGAGTTATCGAATATTAGTTATTCAAAAGGAGTTAATCGAATATTAGTTATTCGAAAGGAGTTATCAAACATTATTTATTCGAAAGGAGTTATCGAATATTAGTTATTTGAAAGGAGTTATCGAATATTAGTTATTCGAAAGGAGTTAATCGAATATTAGTTATTCGAAAGGAGTTATCGAATATTAGTTATTCAAAAGGAGTTAACCGAATATAGTTTATTCGAAAGGAGTTAACTGATAGGAGTTATTGGATTGGAGTTAATCCAATAAAGTTAATCGATTAGGGTTAATCAAATAGAGTTAATCCAATAGTGTTAATCAAATAGAGTAAATAGAATAGAGTTAATCAAATAGAGCTAACTGATAAGAGTAAATCGATTAGAGTTCATCGAATAGTGTTAATTGAATAGAGTGAATCAAATATGGCTATTCGAAGAGTGATTATCGAATATAGTATATTCCAAGGAAAGAGTTATCGAATAGAGATTTATTCGAAAGAGAGTTATGTAAGGAAGTTTGTTAAAGGTTTAAAAGGTGAACCTTGTCTGTTTCAAAGTTAGAAATGTTGTTCAGTTAAGGTCTGAGAGGTAGTTATACCCCAACTTGATTAGCTTCGTTTTTAACTAAGGAATGGTTAAGGTTCGACAGTGAAGATTGGTTACATGAATTTATTTAATAAGTGTTCATGGTTCGAGTGGGCATAGCGATGTTTTATTTAATATCTGTTTAAATCCAATGAAGGAGTTTTGGAAATGTTTTCCAAATAAGAATCAGAAATGTTTTCTAAATTAGAAAATAAGAATTTCTGTACATATATATGGAAATAGGAAATGGGTATACGAATAAATTAATAATGAATTAATTTAAGAGATAAATGATGATTGATGATTGATCGATAGAATTTCCGTCTGGAAATAATATCATTGTTTGCACATGTGTTTTTCTTTGATAGTTAACTCACCGATTATCGAAGTTTGTGACCATTTTTCCGTCGTCAATACGGAGAGACCGGGATCAGATTCATTATCTGAAACCCACTCTGTATGGGCATTAGCGTTGTGATCAAATATGATGAAGATAATTAAAGACGGAGTTATGCAAGGGTTATCCTGTTGACAGAATAGTGCCTTCGGTCTTTCCAATCCCAGGACAACCTGTGTGGAAGAATGTCTGACAGAGTATATTTAATGAATCGCGTAAGTTGATCTCTTCAAACGTATGTACGTTTAGTGGCGGAGGAATTCGTTTCTCTTAGCTGTATACCCGTTGTATTTTTTGGGAAATCAATCTGTGATTTGGCGGGTATGACGATGTGACATTCAAAGTGAATAAATGTGTGATCTGTCAGAGATAAGCGTGGCCTCTAGCCTCACAACTGGGAAATGACAGAAATCGGGCAGGCAACATGGCTAAGTCGGCCGCACCCAATTAGGCTATATTGTCATCATCTAGAGAATATTCATTTGTTACTTCTTTCAATTCTGTATCTCCTGGGAACGGTTATGTTGGTATACCAACCGTAGGTGACAATATATTTGATACATTAAAGAGAAATGAATGGTCGGTCATGTGTGGCCGAGTTACAAGATGTTCTTGTTGAACTCCAGTGTATCGCTTCTAGAGTACACTGAGCGGAAGGTGGATCCATACCTTGTCATAGTTGGAATCCATTACCCAAATAAGAGCCCGCGGTTTTGATTGTATATTATATATGTAGAATGTTAGATGCAAGCGTTTCTGCTAGATTTCTATTTACTTGATCTAGACATTATTGTAATATCAGACAAGTATCATTTTAGAAATATTTTGGGTTATCGTAAGGTAAAAGCCATCCGTGTTTATATGTGGACCGGTCTTATGATTTTCCTTTGTTTCAAAGGATTTTGAAAGTCAAATAAAATGATTTGAGTTTACTCACACCAGTCACATGACTGACCCAGAGTTTATTTTGTTTTGTTTTCCCTAAACTCTTGGGTGCCCAATTTTGTACGGGCAGTCAAGTAGTCGGGATTTACAGATATACTTGAAGAGATGGAGCAGGAGGCTTCAGCATTATAGCTATTGTTTATTTCCGTTGTGTTATAAGTGTTGTACTTGGTTAATGATATATATACAAGTACAGATGTGTATTTCAAAGTTATTTTATATTTTATTTGTTCCGTTGTGAGGTTCGTGTTTACTCTGATTATGTTGTGTTGTTCTTCTTCTTTTATTCTAAGTTTCTATCTTATCTATTCTCACCCTCTAATTTCTTTCATTAACTACCGGTATTTTCGGTGTTTGGATAATCGACGTGGGTTTTATGTCGATGACCAAAGATCGCAAATTTCCAGGACGTTACAGACCCCTTCGGGGCTGGAACGCCTAATAAGGCTGCGTTGCTGAGTTGTTTATTTTAATTAATACGTTCCTTAATCTCTTAATCTTATTCCATATACATAATATACTTTGTCCCCATGATCTTACCTTGAATTAAAATTTCAGATTCACCCTCTTTATTTTGAATTTATCTTAGACAAATATATATATATATATATTATCCATTTAATTATGTGTGTATATATATATATATATATTACGTTTTACGGTCTGAATTCATTTGTTCATGACTTCTTCATACATTGACCGTTTTCAACATATTATATATGAAAACGATTTAGAATTTCGCCATGAATCCAAATAAAAGAATTTTATAGCCAAATTCCAAAAGCTGCAAAATCTCATTTTCTAGCCTTATTATTTAATTTCTTATTTTTAATTATTTATTTATTATTAACGTTTATGAATTTTATGGGTTGTTACATTATACCAGTGTTAGGATAGATCATACCTAATTTTTCTATATTATCCATAATGGAAAACACCCTTTACTTACGTTACAGATTTACATAGTTCCATTTTTAAATGCATATACAACGCTACATATAAATTTCTTTTTTTATGTATATTTATTTCTTTACCTACTTTTTTAATGTTTACCACTTAATCTTATATAAGACCATTTGTTTATATTTACATTCTTATGTGTTTATTTTTCATCATTTCTTTAGATTTTTATTAGTTATTTATACGATTGTCATTTCCCTTTTTATTTCCATTTTTTTCATTCTTATTTTGTTCTTTTAATCTGCATATGCTTACCCTTTTTTTACTTTTATACCCATTTCCCAATCTCGTTAACCTCTTTAAATTATTCTTTTCTTGCTATTTCATTCTTGGAACCTACCAAATTTTAATAAAATAGAACTCGATTTTACTTCTGATTATTGCAAAGCCTAATTCTATACTTTACCCGAAAAGAGAAACTTTGCATAATATGTTTCAATTATTAGGAACCCTCTTCCTATTTTTAAAATAGTCAGTTACAAAATATGGATCTTATCCTTATTTTGTATATCTCTTCCTTATAATATATTCATTACTTGTCATTTCATACATTGCAATTTAGGAGGCTTTGAACTGAATAAAATATGGAAGTCCACTAAATTGAAATATTTAGCAAATTTCAAATGAAATAAACTTATTTCATTTCTTAACATTAAAGAATAATAATATTTTATCAATTATTTTTTATTTAGGGTTAAATAAGTTAGGCATAAACAAACAATGAAAATAACTTTACATTTATTTTTATTGGCCACTTTTAATTACCGCAATTCCAATTCTTACCATATTTTCTATTTATAAAATTTACAAAATGATTTGCAATTATTAAACTTTCAAATTGGAATAAATTTTACAAAGATGTATTATACCATTATATAAAAACATGTAGTTTAACCATTTGTTTAAAAGCTATCAAAATCCTTTGAATTCAATCTAGATCTTAACCAATTATCTATGTTTTCCATTTTAAACCCCCTATTTGGATTTACTAATATTATTTACAAAGACTTATTAGAATGGATTTAGAAAAAGGATGCTTTGGATTCAAACTAATAAATTAAAATTAGGTCTAGAGATTTACCTTCTCAATGTAGCTTTTTGGTCTGAACCAATTTTTAATCCTTCATTTTATTCTTCCTCAATTTGAATCATGGAATTCTAGATCTAAAATTTTGTATCTAGAAGTTATATGTGTGCGTGTGAATGCACGTGTACATATGTGTGTGTTTGCGTGTGCATGTGTACATTTGTATGACACGCGTTTCGTGAATGATCTTGATGCATACTTTGCGCATGAATTATGTTTTCATCAACTGTATATATTAAACACATTTAAGAGAAAATGATCCGCATGAATATCCAGTTATATATTTGCATTGAAACTACATGTAATTAGTTTGAATTTTTATTACTAAATTATCGCATCTAATTGTATTTATTAGTTTTAATTATTATTATTTTTGTTATTTTATAAAGAGCAAGGATGTAAGGAATGCATATTTTCTAGATCATGTTTTAAATGATATTAAGGTTTGTTTATATATATGTAGAAATGAAGTAACCAATTTTCAAAAATAAAAATAATATATATATATATGTAGAAATGTAGTTTGAATTTGTAAAAATGTTAATTGTTAGATCTTATTTTTAAGTGATATACAAAGCTAGAGATCTACAGGGGTATCTGTGGAAGTTCATGCCTGGACCTGCTTTGTGCATGGACCTGCTTTTCCAACTCCCACGGTGGAGGATTCAGTTGGAATGGTGGTCTTTTCTCTATTAGGGCAACATGGAATTCGACCAGGATCTCAATGCCTAGGATTCCCGCTATTCTTTCATTTGGGATGCCTGAATCCCTCCGGTTGGAATGTTGAATATATGATTTTTTGTTTGATGATAAAAAAACATACATTATTTTTTAAATGTGTTTGTGTTGGTACTATTCTATGTTACATCTCATACAGGATATATATTTTTATTGAATGATAATACTACTACCAAAAAAATAATATTCAAACAAGTATTTATTATTCAATAAAATATTTTGTTTCAAACATTTAGAATAGTACATCTTTCAGAACTCACCTCTATACATTTCAGTTGTCACATTCACTTACATTTGATCCTCACTACAATTCACCTCACTCAGTTATACACATATACTCTCTCACATATATCTATTCACTCTTACTAAATCTTCATGTGCTTCAGATCTTGTCCAGTCACCTTCATACCTGTCATAGAAACACACACATTGTAAACTGGAATAAAACAGATTTAAATTTGAGAAAATATAAATTTACCTTAAATTTTTATTTGCCTCGGAATTTTTGGTGTGTTTCTCATCATATTCTAGACTTGGTCAGATATGTGTGTGTATGTATGTGTGTGTATGTGTATATATATATATGAGTCTATACTGCTTGTGATATTTACAGTGTTTCAATGTAAATACCACAAGGTAGACCGATATTCCTGTGCCCGCAAACCAGCCACAACTCAATTACAATAGTCTGCTGATCAAGACCAGTATCAACTCACATATGTGGTCTGCTGATTGACTAGCCTTAACACGACCATAACCGGTTTGCTGGTTTTGAAATAATAAATATATGTATATACGCAAAGGCAAAAAAATTAGGTGAAAAGTGGCAATTTGGTTAAATACACTTCAGCCTGGCACATATTCAAATATTTCAGGGAGCACATGTGAAGCAATACTTATCTACAAACACACACATGTATATATACACACATGTGTATATATATGCATGTATATATACATGGAAAATGTGCAACAAGCATAACATGGTCAAGAGGGACAACCATGCAAGCATCACAACAATGAAGCATCTCAACCAGCTCAAGGGTAACACAGTATAGTAAGCATATACAAATGCCCAAAATAGATCAAGAACACAAAATTGCATGTACATAGTTTAGGTTCAGGCTTCAACATGTAAAAAGGCAGTATGCATGTGCACAGCAAGTTTAAACAATAGCAGTGCAACAGTGAACTCAAGTAAACCAAGATGACAAAAATATCAAGTATGGTAGCAACAAGAAGATGTGCAAGATGGCAGTTTACACACATAAAAATAGCATGCAACATTTCAGAGAACAAAGCAGGCCAGTTTCTAGTTATGCAAGCACAAGAGTGGTACTGAACCATCATGATGAAGAAAGTGCACATATACAAGAAGGATTCAGCATGAATACATGGTCTAGCACACAAATGCAGAAATGGTCAACATTAAAGTGAACTCAATAGTTCATGTCAGGTTTAGACTCAAGGAAAAGCAAGCAACATGTGAAAATGAACGGACAAAGACAAAACCGGACAGCATGGGTATTGCACAAAGGACTAATGCAAAGAGGTATTCAAGTGCATACAAAATGATCAAGACAACAATTACACAAAACGGGACAAAAAATCATAGAGCAACATTACACATTAGTGAAAAAGGAAGAACTCAAATAACTCAGGTGTACATGGTTCACGAAGAACCAAGCAACACTACACAACAACTACATATATACATGACATGCAACTTAGTGTACAAAGTGGTTAGAGACACGCAAATGCCAAGCCAGTATTATAGACATACACTCATACAACATGGGGGCTCAAACTAGTAGATCAGCCAAGAAAAATATTAACTACAACATGTCGGGAAGTACAACAAACATTGCAAAGAGTCAGATCTGCTCAGAGATACTACAAGACACAAAGTACTAAACAGGCTCAAAAGAAAAAGGAACTGTGTGCACTGCATACATATACACACACAATTGTGTGTTTATATATTCATTCATGAATATACAGTCATGAACATGTCAAGCCAAAAAGAATATTTAAATGACAATACAAGAAATTGATCTTCGAGTGGTCTCAATAAAAAAGGAAATTCTTTTTCAAAATTGATTGGTTTCAAAATGAAGAAAGAATTTAAATTTGCATAGATGGCATAAACATATTTGGAAATAGGAAAATGTAATTTATCTCTCCAAAATGCACAGTGACAAAAACGTGGCTTGATACATCAAGAATCATCATACAAGATTTTATCAACCTAATCTTAGGTGCTATTTTTGGGCAAGAAGGAATTGTTTGATTTCGAGACATGCCAAAAATTCGCGAATACATCATTTTGGGGAAATTTATCAATTGGAATTTCCAGAATTCATCAATATCAAAACATGGCAAGTCATAATCGAAATCAGATCATTTAGGGCTTTAAAACCCTATATATAGCACCTATTACTCATCGATAAAGGCATCCAATCGAAGAAAACATTTCTAAGTATTCGAACAAAAATTCAGAGTGCTTACAGCTTTGTTCAATCGAGAGAGGAAGGGATTGGAGTATTCAAACTCGTGGAAGACATGCGTTCATCAGATCTAAGACAACCAGAGACAAATCGATTTATCAGCCACGATTTGAAGTAGATTCAAAAACCCTAGTTCATGAAATTTTTAACACCCTTAATAAAAAAAGAGCTAGCCGATTTCTATAAGAATAAAGAAATAAGAGGGCTATTTCTCTTTTTATTCAAAGTGTTTACTTTTAGGGTTATTTATTTATTTATTATTAAGTTGTTTTTAATTTACGTAAAACAATAAATTTTCTAGTTTTCTAAACTAGGGAGTTTTAGCTACAAGATTTTGTAGTTAAGAAAACCACAACTTAGGATTTTAAGTCGTGTCTAGATTTTGAGCACAGGATTAGAGTAGTAGCAGGGTTTGCGCGTTTACAGGTTTTGTAAGCAAGAATCTATTTTAATTCCTAGTAGAAATCTTGGGAATGCAGCAGTAAGGAGGGTTTGCCAAAGTTGGGTATTTCTTGTGTGTAATTTATCCTTTCTGCGGTATCTTTATTATTTTGTGTTTGTTTTTATTTTTTAATTTCCAATAAACCCTATTCACCCTCTCTAGGGTTAATTTGGATCCAATAAGTGCTACCAGAGCCAGTGTTTCGTTAACCCTAGAGCCATGAATCTGTCTAATTATTCTTTTTATAAGGGTCAGTCAACAGCTAGGCTACCTATGTTCAATGGAACAAATTAAGCATATTGGAAAGCTATGATGAAGATTTATATGTTCAGTTGATTATGATGTATGAGATATTATTGAATCAGGTTATAAGTCTCCCACTATGATGATTAATGATGTTGAAATTCCTAAACCCAAAGGTAGATGGGATGCTTCTGATAAAAAAGTTGTTTTCGTTAAATGATAAAGCCATGAATGCTATTATTTTGTGCTCTTGACAAAACTGAATTTAATAGAATTTCTCATTGTAATACTACGTAGAAAATCTGGCATACTTTTGAGGCCACTCATGAAGGAACGTATCAAGTGAAAGAATCTCGACTAGACTTATTCAGCAATGAATACGAAAATTTCACGGTGCAAAAGGAAGAGAGTATTAAAGACATGTATGGTCGATTTTTAGTGCTGATTTACAATGCTAGAGCTCTTGGAAAAGCGTACACTAAAGTGCAACTAGTAAGGAAAATCTTACAAGTTCTGCCAATGAATTTTGAGGCTAAAGTCACAGCGATTCAAGAATAAAAGGATTTGAACAAGCTGGGCATTGAAGAGATGATAGGAAATTTGATTACTTATGAAATGGAGTTGAAGGCAAGAGAAGATCACAACAACTCAGATTCAAAGAAGAAGTCAATAGCCTTGACCAACGTTGTTGATAGTGATGACGATATGGAAGATCCTTTCGAGAAGCTTGCTATGGCTATCAATGTGATCTCAAAAATTGGAGCAAATTCAAACCACGTAAGAACAAGCCAAAAGCTAACAAATCAAAAAACTCTGACAATCCCAATGAGGAATTAATATGCTTCAAATGCAAGAAGCCTGGGCATATCAAACCAAACTGCCCACTGCTTCGAAACAAAAAGAAGAAGAAAGCTTTTGCAACAACATGGGACGATGAGGAAGGAGAAGAAACTTCTGACAGTAGTGAGGAAGAGGCTAATCTATGTTTTATGGTACAATCAGATCAGAAGACAGCGGAGAAGAATCTTGTGAGGTATACAGTTACAAAGATTTATTTTTGATGTGTCAAGATCTCACCGAAATTATTAATGCTCTAGAAATAAAAGTGAAGAAATTAAAATCTGATAGACAGAAGCTAGTTCACGATAATAATAGGTTAGAATATGAACTTGAAAAGTTTCAAATATTCAAAATCTAGAATGTGAAAAGTGTGACCTCTTGAATCTTGAGCTATCAAAACTTAAGTCAAACATTGAAGATCTTGAAAAGAAAATTATGAGTTTAAAAGAAAATAATGACATAAAAAGGATAATTTCATAAATAGATGCACCTCACTTGTGACTGGAAAACACAACACTTAAAACCAAAGTCTAGGATCTTGAGATTACTCTGAATAAGTTTTTAATTGGTGAAAAATCATTTAAAATGTTGTTAGGAAATTAGTTGTTCGCTAACATTAGAAAGGGACTAGGTTTTGGAAAGACACAGAATAATGTGAACGATAATGCTTAAGGTAGGAGTGTCTTTCCTAAGTGTGTGAAATGTGGAGAAATTAGACGTAGTTTTAAAAATTGCAAAAATAGGAACAAGAACAGAAAATCTACACAAGTCTGGGTTCCTAAGAATTTGGCAAGGAATTATCATAACTTTTGGAACATAAATAAAAAGGCAAAACAAATCCGAGTTCCAAAAGGATCTTTCATCCATAATGTTTCAGTCAATAATACTCTTGGACCTAAGAGCTTCTCTGGGTCATTCTCTTCTTTTCTCGTGTAAGTATGTTATCAGGTTAAGGAGCAACGGAAATGGTATTTGGACTCAGGTTGCTCCAAACAAATGACAGGTGACAAGTCACTGTTCCTTAGCCTAGAAAAATATAAAGGTGGAAGTTAGGGCTGTCAATGGGTCGGGTTCGGGTCGGATCAAGTCATGTTCGGGTTGATTTCGGGTCGGATCGGCTCAACCCGTTTATTAAACGGGTCGGTTTCGGGTTGACCCATTTATAATTGTGCGGGTTTCGGGTTTGATTCGTGTAACCCGTTAAGAAAAATATTTATATAAAAGATGTGAATGAACATGAAAACATGAAAGAAGGGTATTATCGCCATTCACTTGTTGCAAGCTAAGATGAGAATAAAAAATGTAAAACGTTGTTAATATGAGAATAAACATGAAAACGTGAAAAATTGTTAAGTGTTAGTGTGTATGAATAATTGAATAATGACATCATCCTTCATTTTCAAGCTAAGATGAGAATTCTACAATAATATAGAGCCTATAAACTGGTTAGTCGGGTCAAATTCGGGCTTCGCGGGTCAACCCTAAACCCACCCGTTTATAAACAGGTCAAAGTCGGGTTGACCCTAAAATGACCCGTTATTAAACGGGTCGAGTTAACCCGCTAATTTCTCGTGCGGGTTTCGGGTCGTGCTGGAAATTGACAGCCCTAGTGGAAGTGTGACATTGGACAACAATAGCAACGGATAAATCTGAAATGAGCTTGGCAAGTGAACTGAAATACTTTCATGGATTCCGTATCAAGCTAAGTAGCAAAGAGATTTTCATTTCTCAAAACGAAGTATCTGATGGAATTTTTGAAAATATTTGGAGTTAAAAATGTAAAGCCACTGAGATATTGCTTCGCCTTCGCTCTTTGGCTTTGGCTCGAACTTTCGATATTGCTTCGGGCCCTATCCCTAGAGCTGGCAACAGATGAGGACCCTTTCCCTGCTTGTCCTTATCTATCTCTTACCCTCCCCCTCTAACCTTTTTTGGTGCTTGATTGAGGCAGCGGGTTTGCAGATTTTTTGCTACTGATCTCTCTGCGATCTTTGTGGAAATACCTAGACCTACTTTGTGTTAGGAGCTTCAAGATGGTTTGGTTTCCTTGCTAGGAGTGAGTGCCCTTCTTTTTGTTGCTGGATAGAGTAGGAGCTATCTTGGGTTTTTCGGTTTTTGTCCTTCCTCGTGATTGGTTCTTTTGCTCATTCCTTTTCGGCTTTTGTTGGCTTTGCTGGTTTTAGCGTAGTGTTTTCTCTTTTTTTGTTGTCATGAGTGGAGATTGGCTATGTTTAGGAGTGGTTTTGTGTGTAGGTTTTTTTTCCAGTTTACAGTTCTGGTGGTGTTCTTGAACCACTGAACTGTTTTTGTATGCCTCTGAAGCATGGGTTTCTACTCCATTTTGCTATTTTTATTTATAAAAAAAATGTATATGCGTAAATTATTTTAATTATTTCATTTTCCAACTCTTATCCATTCTTCTAATAAACTTCCCTTATTGTCAAATTTTATTAACTAGTTGTTGATTATGCAAATATCCTCTAGTTTGAATTTTGAATTTTGAATTTTATTAATTAATTATATTCCGTTGTTAATTAATTGGACACGTTATACATTAATGTTTTGATTATGCAAATTCCTCTAGTTTGAATTTTGAATTTTGAATTTTATTAATTAATTATATTCCTTTGTTAATTAATTGAACACGTTATAAATTAATGTACTATACTAGGTGATTGCATATG
This sequence comes from Allium sativum, assembly GCA_030737875.1. Lineage (NCBI taxonomy): Eukaryota > Viridiplantae > Streptophyta > Magnoliopsida > Asparagales > Amaryllidaceae > Allium > Allium sativum. The sequence continues at coordinate 369,975,213 of CM060920.1, forward strand.
TTATAAGTTAATCAATTCAATTGATTGATTGCATACATTGCATACTAATTACTCTCATTAATCGATTTCATATGTTAAACTCAAATTTAAATGTTAATACTTATTAGCAATCAATTAATCTTAATTAATTAAACTACCAAATTTACACACATAATTATTTCTTATGCTAAAACTTCACATGGTCATAATTTCACAATTTGAACTCTGGTCAGAACACATTATATATAAAGTTCATTTGAAAATTGTGACGAGCACAATGATATAAGTTTCATAACCAAATTCGAACATTTACAAAATTTCCAATCTTAACATTTTTCAATTTTTATTAATTAGATCCATATTAATTATTTATTGTAAAAAAGTGGGCTGTTAATCGGGTTTTTCCCAAACAGATGTCTGAAGGAATCAAAATGTCAAGATAGTCGTAATCACTCACAACTTGGCCAGAATGCTCAAAAGAGGATAATAATGGAGCATGAGAAAGAATCACCAAAAAATAGGCTAAGTACATTGATCGGTATCGATCTACTCCGCATGGACCGGTATCGACCAGCAGATATAGGGTGTGACCCATCGTGTTCACACCATTGTGATCCTGATCACTTCCATAACCTCATCTCCAATTTTGGTTACATGTCGATTTATGTAGCTTATGTTGTTAAAGGATCGTCCAACCTAGTAAGTAGTTCAACACAAGTCAATCATCAAGTCCAATCAAACGAACTCCAAATGCCATGAAACTTGACATGAGGCATCACAAGAAGAACACCAACAAAGCAGGCCACAATATCCGTTTACTCAAGGATATGGATCAGCACTGTTCAGTACCATATAGATCTACATCAATCCATCAAATTATGCCTGGTTATCTTGAAATTATTAGCCCCCTTTTCCTCTCAAGTACAAGCCATTTGGTTTAGTTATTTGGTCTAATTCATCTCCAACTTCTAGATATCAGACTACCTTCAATATGAAACAAATTTGAATTTTTACTGCCATTACACTGCTTAAATCTATCTTCAACTCTCTCCTACCAAACTATATCATCTAAAGGAAAGGGCTACTGTGAACTACTTCAGTCAGCTCTGTTACGTGTGATTCTCCCTTATTCAATCAGTTGTAACACAAACACCTTGTAGTTGGCGAAAGTAGAATATAACAAACGTATAAAGTGAACGTAAATTTAGTTAACAATCGAACCACTATAAATATGTGTCTTCTACCTCTTTTTTTTTCTTTTACTTATTTTTCTTACTTGTTACTAGATCTATGTATATCATATTTGAATTGTCCAAGATTGGTGCTTTCATCTCAAATCAGGGTTTATGCCATTTTAGGCGTAAACAGTTAGGTAGCTTTTATAGGAAAAATATTACTTTAGCAATGTCACGATTAGTATTATTTTGTTTTACTTTTAACAAAAATATTTTTATTAGTTTTATTATTATTTGTAATAAAAATAATAATATAATTATGAATTTCATATATTTACAATTATTTAAGCTTTCATTATATGTTGTTTGCATTTAAGATTATTTATTTATTAAAAAAATTATTGCTTACTATAAATAACGGCAGGTATGTGGCATTCACATGCATTGCCCCCATGCTATCCAATTCCCTCATAGAGGTAATTAAACGAAGGTTTGTGTGCCCAGTCTTAAGTCAGTTCAAGTCCATTAAGCTTTCATGTAGATTCTTTCAGATACAGATTGTATCACGTTCGCTTTCAAAATCATTTATGCATATTAGATATCCACGTTTACGGATGCAACATATATATTAAATAATTGTATTTTCTATTAATGATCAATAAATTATAAATATAAATAAAAAATTGTCTTAACATAGCTTTTTTAGTCTAATCGATTATAAAAGGCTATCAAATCAAAAAAGATGATGGTAATAAATAAGTTTGAGTAATCGGTATGCATTAAATACATATTTGCATAAACTACTAACATACTAAAAAAATACATACAATTTGTTGTACTAAAAGACACATAATTTTATATTTTTGTATAAATAAGTGGATGAATAATTTTGGATGCAGATGCATTCGTGTCTGTTTTTCAACACAAACGTAGACGGATTTGAAAATTTTCAAATATTCATTAAAAAAACATTGAATTTTGTGTGACATACATATCTTGACAAACTCCGTGGTCAATCAAGAAAGTTTTATGGACGCTATATCATATCTAACATTTGGTAGCACCGTTTTTTTCTTTTAGGTGAGTTTGGGTGATTTATTTGTTTGTATTGGATGTAAAAGACCAAGATTGAGATGATAGTTTATTAAGAGTAGGGGTCTCACGGTAGTGATGGTGCATTTTAGCATGAGGTGTGTGCGCCTTTATTTTTAAAGTGTGAAGGACAAAGTTTCCTCCCTATCTGGTGGAGGGGACAAAGAACTTACTTTGCAAGCAAAAATGTACAAATTAATATGACAAAGTATGGGCTTTGCTTACGACGTAGGATATTAAATATATCTTAGTTGTCAATGCCTTAGTTTAGAGGCATGTTAATTCTATTTACGTTCTTGGTGGCGACTTGGATCTCAGCAATTAACATGTCAACAAATTTGGATGAAAGAATCAAGTGCATAAAAAAAAATAAAAAAAAAAGAAAGAAAGAAAGAAGGATACAAAAAGGGTTTTAAAAAAAGTTACGATTTATGTTTATCATTTTTTTTCTCTTAGATGTTTAACCTATTCTAATGTTGCCTATATTAACATCAAAATTTAAGCATCACAATCTATCTAAATTTAAATAAGATATCACGGTTAAAATTAAGTGAACACCAGATATGAGTTCTTAAAATAAAACTTTAGTCGCTGTGCATCTTCCTCTAATTTTCAATGTAAGCGGATCTTTAATACCATAGCAACGCATTTTCCGTGAATTTTTATATTATTGCCTAAAATAAAAATATTCAAAAGATTGAATAATAAAATTAGATTATTGAAAAAAAGTTGTTAAATTAAATACACTTATTGTGAAAACATGCAAACATATCAGCAATAATTTCATAATGTATATATAGTTGATACTCGAAAAAGAAAATAAGTTGATGAAATTTCAGCATTTATTGTGAAAAAGTACAAACATATAGCAACTATTTCGCAGTTTATTTGAAAAAGAAAATTAAGTTGATGAAGTGTCTGCATTTATTGTGAATAAGTGCAGTCATATCTGCAACAATTCCTATAATGTATGCAGACATGTCTATAATTTATTAAAAAACCGCAGACATGTCCACAATTTTCTGCATAGTTAAGGCTATTTCTGTAATATTTTGCAAATCATTTTTTTTTTCAATTGTATCCAATATACATCATTTTTTTGATGATATTTTTTTTTTTTTTTATTACAATAACGTGATGTTCGAATAAGTGTAGACATTGAAATTTTTTTACATTGATTTTTTTTTAAAAAAATGATTTTCAAGAGGCAATGACCAAATTTACAAAGTTTTAAGATAGAGAGTTTGTCTGTTCAACAGACATCTCGCATGAGGCGTACGTTGAACAGATGTTTGATTTTAGATTTTCAAATCAAACATGTAAACTTTTCAAGCGTCTATTCAATCAAGGTTTAAGGGTGTGTTTGATGGCAACGGAAGCAGAGAATTATAGCGGGCTATTGTAGTTAGCCTAACCTAAGACTGTCTAACCTTATTTTTGCTGGAACAAATTCTCCATTACATTTTGTGGGCACAGAGAATGTGTTATCCACATCTGACTTTGTTGGAATTGTTCTAATGATCACAAGTCATCAAGTGAAAACGAACAAAATTCTGCAACATAGTTCACGTTGTAATAGAAGACACAGTCTCATGCGTGGCCTGTATGTGCAGCTTTTTTATTTGGTTTGCTTCATCTCGAGGGAGACACATGCACAGAAACTCATGATCCTGTCTCCACCTAAAACCTAACTTTAATAGGTGACAAAATGCCATTTGCACTGACATTTTACTTGCACTGAGCTCTTCTTCCTTCAACACAATAAATGTTGGATAAATCATACTTAATGTCAGTAAACTTCACTTAAAAAAGTACTTAATGTACATATTTTATATTTCTCTGTCTCCGTGTCATATGATCTCTTACAAGCAAGATTTAATAATATTAGCAGTATCTGGAAACATATTAAGTATTTTAAATGGTAAAAAAATATATGGTAGAATAGTAACTGAATAATCAAATATTTATTCACACTGATTCCATTTTTGATATGATACGTATATCCGTTCACAGCTAGCTCTTCTCTGTTTTATTGTGGTATTTTGATATTATAGATGACAAAATGCAAATGGAAACGGGTTCATTGCTGTTAAATGTTTACCATATCAAAGTAAATGCACAATTGATTTATTAGGTGAGTAAAACCAAAATGGGTTTGCATATAAAGACATTTTGATAGCTTATATTACGCAATGCTTTAACTGGAATTAAATATATCTAAATGCTTTCAGTACATCTTCCTTCTTGCTCCCTCTAAATATATGCTCCTTATCATTTTATTTTAGAAATACAATAAATGGTGTAGAAAACTGATTGTATAAACCAGAGAGTAAAAGATGGCTATCATGATGCATGAAAAATGCACATGACATTTCTTGTTTTCCCCAAATTACCCCATCTTGCGCTTCGTTTCTAGCTGATGCATGTAGCTGATATTGCTTTTGTTGTAGAATCAAGTTTTTAATAATTAAAGCGTGTTTCAGATATTTGGTTCATTTTATTTTTGGCTGGGAATTTATATAATTAAGATAAGGGTTCTTCTCTGCTTACTACAGTGTATTTGGCTTCAGGTTCTTTCAATCTTTGCTTTAATATCTTTGTTCAGTATTTTGCTTCTTCACTTCTGTAATTCCTATCAAAAGAAAAAAAAAGTGTTTCAATCACATCAAAAAAAAAAAAAAAAAAAATTCTCTCTGTCAAATCTGTGAGCTTATAGCAGAAGAAATTTGGAGCCTTGAGGAGGGTTGATGATAAATCAGAGAAATTCCATGTCTAAGAAATCAAATAAAAGGGCTATGAATATGAAGGACAACAATGTAGGATGCCTAGCTGGCTTGATTAGGTTATTTCATTTTGGAAAACATCATTCTACTCCAAAGCTGCTTCCGTATAGAACAGATCAAATTTCAGATGAAAATGGACATGGAGGTAGAAAATTGCACTAATTTAGATTCAGTGTGTCAAAGGGGTCATTTGGATCGATTAATATAAGTGTTTGAAAACCAAATTAAATTGGTTTTGGCTTCGAAAAACAACAAAATTACTTATATAAGTCGATCCAAACAACCCATAAATTTATCCATGTGAATCATCCATTGAAAAGTAACTACTTTTGAGACATAAGGTCTTATTTTTATTTGCCTACTATCAGGCAAATGAGTTTATAAGCTCAGCATTTTTATTTTGTTCTGAATATCTGATTAACAAGTTGACGACTGACCTGTTAATTTAAGTTACTAATATATTTCTCTGTATTTGCACTAATCTCCAAATACATTGTTGTTTTGCACAGGAAATACATTGCCGAAGCAGTCTAAAGGAAAAAAAGAAAATATCGATCCAGTAAGTACTGCTAAATAACATTAATTTCTGTGTTTTCCTATGAAAAATATATATACATTTAGTATAGAATCTTGTTGTTGTAACCCATGTCCATTCTTTTATTCGCGCATTTAGAAGTTCTCTGGAAGAGTTTTACACCGAAAATAATGCTAATGCTTTCTTTACTATATGAGTACCAATGGATATAGGTCATGTCTATATGTCTGAAAAAAATGAAGCGTCCAGTTTCTCTCAGTTTTGACAAATGACCACTAAATGTGTGGTCATATGTATCTGAAGCAATTGATGATTGAGCAATGAAAATTTCAGGGTGGCCTCAAGAATGTATCAGGGAAAGTTAGCTCAACTAAAGATAGTAACAAAAAAGAAATCCTCATGAAACATACGGCAGAGAAGACTTCTGGGTACAATGTTGATTCAGAGAACAAAACCAAGACAGTAACAAGTCAAGATAATAAGTTTGGATCCAACGATTGGAATCAAGACTCGATGCTTTCTCAGTCAGCGTGGTCGGATTTGAAGGTCGGTTTGTGCAAAGAAGAGAATATTGACAATGGTAAACTTGGGAAACATGGAGATATCCATGAAAAAAGTCCTAAGAAAATGATCGTAAAATACTTTGATCCAAAACAAATCAAAACTATTGATGCTTTCCAACCTCGTAGGTTTAATCCAAAAAAATCTAGTTCACACACTGTGCAACAGATAGTTGTTTTGAAACCAAACAAACAACATGAAGAGCATGGACATTCATCTCGATTCACACTTAAAGATATTAGAGGACGAATGAAGGAGATGAAGGGCGAGGACAAAATTAAGCCAAGTACCATCAAGATGGATAGTCTTCTACATAAGATTCCATATGGCTCTCCAAAAGATATCAAGCTAAATGAGAAGGCCACAAACACTGTACAGAGTAAAAAACTTGCTACATTGCTTCAGCGACAAGAAGAAGAGCCAAATGTGGATAACTCAAGAAGATCAATTTCATATGACGAAGGCAGGAAACGACTTGCTGATATGTTGCATATAGATTACCGTGTTGATAAAATCTCATCCCCAAGGAAACCTCCAAGATCGTTAGGGAGAATACTTTCTTTACCTGCAGGATTTGATTCACCATCTCCAATGTTCAGTCCCCGCTCGTCAATTGAAATCAATGATTGTTCGCCGCTTATAAGTGTGGATAAGCATACAGAGGCAATTCAACCAAAGATGCTATTTGATACTGAAGATGGCTTGAAAGGAAAAGGTACATTTCGTTTAGCATGATTTTGACAGCTTATTTACCACTTTATGCATGTCAATTGCTTTCCAAAACCAGAATGACTCATCTTTGTTGAGTATATCCATCATATATTAACAACCCCGATGCTCCCAGCCTCCCCCCACCCCAAACACTCCTTCATCTTCTAAACCAGCCTTCTTGTACTGAAGAGTTACTGAATGAAATTCTCTCATTACTAGCATGATCATTTTCATAAAATTTCATAACTTTTCGGAACTTCCAAGGTATTCAAAACTATGTAATATAATGATGGTCAACATAGTATTTTCGAAGGCTCGTATATTGGATTCAGATTTTGAATAAGTTAGAGCATCTCCCAGATTTACTATTTTGCGAGGAGTAATGAACGAAAAAAAGGCGAAGGATTCCCACTTCTCCAGCAGCAAACTGCTCACGAAATAGCAAAACCTGCTAGAGGTGCTCTTATACGATACCGCTACAAAAAAAAAAAAAAAAAGGGGTTTGGGGGGGGGGGGGGAGGGGAGGGTGGGCAAATCCCGGTTTCAATCTAATTGGTATCTACCTAGGCTTCATCTAGGCCCAATACGAAATTTTACTGCCAGGGCATCTGCCTTGTCTACACACATGATGAGGCTTAATGTCTTATTGATGAAAATAATAGTCCCACATTGGGAAATTTTCAATTAAGATCTTGTATATATACTAAGAAGCTATAATTCATGTTAACTAATTGGTTTCGTGAACAAACTAAGTAGCTAGCTGAACTATAAAATGCGAACAATGGTATCAACGCAAGGTTTTTATATTTTATTGACACTAATAGAATTCTTTTATATTTTATTGCAATTATTGATTAAACTTCAATTATTTGATGGAAATGAATAGGAACAAAATAATAGTTTTCATTTTTTTACTTTTCTTTTTACTTTTCAATCCAATATCGAGATGACCAAGTATGGTTGTTTGTGAAATAACGATTAAGATATATGTAATGTCTTTCCTTGTTATTTAAAGAATGTATCCTAATAGGCTTCATTAAATATTCGAATAAACCTTGCGGCGATTTGAATTTATAGAAGAAATCAATATTAGAGTTTGATGGAAACTTCAAATAATTTTGGAGTATGAAATTTGAATCAATTGATTTTCAATATTATTTTCCTATAATGTTGTTCAAAAACATATCTTATGGCAAAATTTCTTTATACGCTTTATGTTTTATTTTCATCCAAAAAGTTTGCGCTTTATTCCAGGCTTACGCCTCACCGACTTGAAAATGTCTTATGTAGGCTTCCACATTTCAAAACTTTTTTAAAATCCCACTTAAGGAATTATTAATCTCTAGCTCAAATTCACTGCCTAGTGTCCGTTTAGCAATTATATACAACCTTTTGTCTGGCTGGGTGCATCTGTGTGCATGATTTAGTTTCCGCTACTCAGATTGTTCAAAATGGGAACTGAAGCCAAATTGCTACAGTATTTAATTTTACTGAAAATTATTCAGATTACTGGATGGATTTCAGTGCAGATGAACTTTGTTGTGATTGTGAAACATGCAAAGAAGGTGTGACCCGAAATGTTTCAGATTTTCCGGTAGATTTCATTAACCCATTTCTCAGTTTTAAATTACAGCTTTTAACAGAATTGTACTTTCTACACCTATGTGCTAATATATTTGTGTTGACGTGCACCTCAATTATAATACAAAAGCCGGAAGCACTGGAAAGCACTGCATATAACCAAGAGAAGGATTCTATCTCATTATCAATTGTTGAACATATCCCTGATGATGGTATGAGGGGGTTTTTTTTTTTTTAAATATTTAATTTGTATAATAAATCATATAGTCATATATATATATATATATATATATATATATATATATATATTTATAACTAAATAACCATACATGATATTTGTATTCAGATGAGTCCATATCAAAGCAAAGGTGGCTGAAGCCTTTGAGAAGTGCACTTGAAGGTTCTGGTCTAAACTACAATACTGAACTTCTGGATAACCTACTAGATCCATCTGTATCTGACGAACTTGAAACCAAATATAGGCACCTGAACATTGAATCAAATTTATTTTTGGATTATATTACTGAGGTTTCTACAGAAATTTGCTTGAAATTCTCATGCTCCAGCAACCCATATATATCTTTAATCAAACCCAATATTAGACCAACTCCAACAAAAGAGACTTTCATGCATGAATTATGTGAAGGAGTGGAGCGATTCATCCATAAGGATTTTCCCAGCACAGTAGAGCATATAACAAAGATTGATTTAGACCATGAGGCTTGGCTGAATATTAGAGCTGACATAGAAGATGTTGTTATTGAGGTTGAAGATGAAATTTTGGATTACATAATGGAGGAAACTGTTTTGGAACTTAGCAATTCAATTCAAGCGTTCTGAAGGAAGCAGCATAGAGGGTTGATCAAGTAAATAAAAATAAGGCCAATGCTTCCTTGAAGTAACAGGGTTTATTTTATTTTGTTTTTTGTCCATCTGGCTTGTAATTTCGGGCATGTACATGAAATTGTGAGACAATATGCGTACATATTTTTGGTCTTGCGTATTTGAAATTGTGAGACAATATGTGTACTATATTTTTCATGAACAATTCGAAGTATATCGTGAGACAAAAATTAGATAAAAAATGTAAAGGGTTATAACGACTACATAAATACTGTAATGTGCATAAATTGTGATAATTGACAAAATTTTCTCTTGCGTATTTGAAAGAGTATGCTTTTGTTTCCTTTGGAAGTAGACGCATCAGCTTTTGTACCAACCATCCCCTTGTTCCCTTCCAGAATTTTCCCCCTTTTAGAATGATCAAACTAGTTACACATCACAAATCCTTTAAACTATTTACAAATTAGTTTGTTTTTAGATAAAAACACTGTTTAAAACGGCAGTGAATAGTGGCTTCGTCTTCATAATGAAAACTGCACCGGGCTAATTTTACTTGAGAATAAGTGCTCAGGGCAAGCCTCGAACACCTGACATCTTACCAGGCAGGCGAGCGTCTTTCCGCTAAGCCACTAACGCGGACAAATATCATTATATGTATATATATAAACAAAATATAATATAACAAAAGAGAGAATCTAGTCATTCTCCTGCGGCTCACAAAAACAGTATCTGCAGAAAGCAGAAACTGGACACACACACAAACAGTGGAATCTGAAAAAATACAATGGAAAACAAATGATGGGCCGCACCAAAAGAAAACAAGGCAACATGCGAAGAAGACGAAGCCTTAGCAGACAGAACCGAAGAATGGAGCGATGGTGGAAACTCCAAAACTTCACGTAAGATAAGCAATGAGCAACAGTAGTCGTCGAGCCAACCTACGGATATGACAGATGACAAGGCAAACCATCCCAAAACCACCATAGATCCAGCTGCGCATGCTCCATCACATAGAAGGAGGCAGGAGATACCACAGAAAGGCACCCAGTATCGAGCACGATCTGAGAACCCAGACCCACTTGCTCCAAGACCCCAGCTGGGATAAGCATCAAAAGCACGTACCAGCTCCAGGTTAACCAATGCCACAAACCTAAATACCGAGACCTGCAGTACTAGCAAACAACATAAGAATGATTGGGAGGGGAGCTGTGTTATAAAGTAACAGTGCAGCAGTAAACAGAAAAGCAGAAATGAGAAAACAAAAATCAACCAATACCTACCTTAGGATAGGCTGCAACCTCGGCAACGTCGAAGGCAATAGCCAAGCTTCTAGATCGGGAGCTAAAGACGCCCCTGAAAGGCCTACCCCGGAACTCAAGGAAAACATCGTTCCTTACTCTCCGGACAATAGCAGGAGGGTCCATAGCCACTTCATAAAAAACTGCCTTATTCTGCGAGCACCAAATTTGCCAGCAGACTAGAAAAGGAATCAGGAAAAGTAGGATGGAACGAAAAGATTTTCCACTGATGCCGGTCCACCATAATCTCAGTAGATCTCAAGCGAGGTGGCACTACCTCGACAACCTAGTAGATTTCCAAAGTAATTCCAGACAGACCTAGCATAAGACCCAGATAATAATAAATGAGAAGAGGATTCAGAGTATCCAGATGTGCAACACCTGCAATGGGACATGAAAGGAATGTCAATTCTCCGGATGTTCTCATCTATTGGTAACCCATCATGCAAGGTTTTCCACATAAAAAGAGAAACTTTTGGAGGAATACGAGCATTCCAAACGAAAGAGAAAAAGTAGAGGCGTGGACCCGGAGTCCTCACTGAGTTCCACGCCTCCTTAAGCGAGAATGGACCACTATCCCAAACAGTCCCACCACCATAAGCATCCGACAAGGCCTTCACATATTGCATTCGTTTCCACGTCCCACTAGCGTAGGACGGGACACCGGAGTAAATCGAACCAGCCATCCTGTGGTACTTAGTGTGGAGGAATGTGGCCCAATGGGAGTCGTTTGCTCCAAACCGCGCTCATAGCTTACAAGCAAAGGCATAACAGATGTCCTTAGGGTTACTGAGGCCAATGCCTCCCTCACTTTTGGGATGACATATGGATTTCCAAGAAATCCAGTGATGGCGAGAGGCATTGTTTCCCAGAAAAAGGAAGAAGCCAAGGAACGGTACGATCGAAAGAAGGAATCCATGGGAGTCATAGCCGCGAAGATATGAGATCCGATCGAGTCTAGGACAAACCTAATAAGAGCCAATCTGTCGGCCTAAGAGAGTAGGGTAGCATTCCAATGAATGATCTTCCCCCTAATTATGTTAGTAAGCGGATCGAAGATGGCATTGAGTTTCCTCCCTCGATATAAGACAATTCCCTAGTATGGAAGTGGAAGCGAGGCCGCCATGAAACTGGTAGAAGTTTCTATCCAGGAAGATCTAACTACTGAAAGGTCTCTCGAGGGAACGAAGCATCTTTTTGAAGAGTTAACAAGTTCCCCCGAGCATCTATCGTACTGCCGGATAAGACATAACAGGCTACGAATAAAACGACGACCACCATTTGTAAAATGATGATGCCGTTAGCGAAGGACAAAGAAAAGATAAGAGGACAACCCCTTGGAATGTCTAACCTATGAATCTTCCAAACTATCGTTAGAGGGTGCAAACCTCGAATGAAAGCCTCTGCAGCAAGGACGAATAGAGAGGGAGAGAGGGGGTCTCCGTGTCGAAGACCTCTCCTAGACCTAAAAAAATGTTGGCTGATCCGTTGATGAAAACAGAAAACCAACAGTTTGAGATAAGGCTCCAAACAACGTCGACCAAGGGTTCCAGAAAGCCGAAACCCTCAGGACCTTCAGGATGAAGAACCAAGACATGCGGTCGTAAGCCTTAGCCATGTCCAGCTTAACGACCACATTAGAGCCTCCAACCTTCATATCAATCTGCGAAACTAGCTCCTGGGCTAAAAGAACGTTATTAGTGATCAAACGTCCTTTTACAAACCTAGCCTGCGAGGAAGAGATAAGGCGCTCCAGAAATGGTGCTAACCTAGAGGTTGAAACCTTGGAGATGACCTTGTTAGAGAAATTACACAAGCTGATCGGTTGGAAATCAGCACAAGTGCTAGTGTGGTCGCATTTTGGGATAGGGACCAAGTTGGTGGAGGTCCACCCCATATGTAGATCTGCACCAGAGAAGAAGGATTGAATAGCCAGAAAAAAGTCTGCATGAATTACTGGCCACATACTCCTGTAGGAAACCCCGTTGAAGGCATCCAGTCCACAATCACAATCCTTACTTAGAGCAAATACGCAAGCATGTATTTCATCTAAGGAAGGTGGTGCGGCAAGGTCGGAGCTTTCTGAATGGAAGACCAGTCTAGGAATGAAAGCGAGAAGGTATGGGTCAAAAACCGAACTGAGGGAGAGCTAAGTAAGGACTAAAAATGCGACAGAATAGTATCTTTGACTTCATCAGGGGTAGAAGCCAAAGAGAGATCAGGGCGCTGAATTTGGAGAATCATGAGAAGATTATTATTCTTACGGATAGTAGAATGGAAAATTTTGTAGTTCGTATCACCTTCAACAATCCTTTTGATTCTCGCTTTTTGGCGATGATGGTCATGTTCAATACAAAGCTCCGACGTGTAGGAAATCTGGGCCATCTCCCGCGCCTCCTTGTTGGATGACAAGGGATCCTCATCAAAAGACGCCTTAGAGAGAGCAAGAGTTTATTTGGCTTCCCGAACGCGGTCGAATATATTCTTGAAAACAAGAAAATTCCATGCCTTAAGGCATGCCTTTAGGCGCTTCAGCTTTCGAGAGAACACCACACAGGGGAGGCCACTAGCTGGAGAGTTCCATGAGTCTTCCACGACACTGTGGAAGGTATGGTGAGATCTCCACATACTCTGGAACCTAAAGGATTACGGGCCAGAGAGGGACATGGGAGAAAAGCTAAGAAACATAGGAGCATGGTCAGAGAAGGTACGATGGAGATGGGAAATAGAGAACGTGAAGGGTAGGCTGAACCACCCTTCAGAAGCAAAGGCTGATCCAACAAAAGAAACTTCCGATTCACGATTCACGAAGTAAAATGCACGGTTCAACCGGTCTGACCCTCAAAACCTTAAACCCTTCAGATGGGGACACTTTCAAATATCATTATGTCGTCTATTGACTTGGTGGAGTAATATTCTTACAATGGTTAGTAATATAAGTCCATGTTTCCATGACCGGACCAGGCCATGGGCTCAACCGCGATTAATCGTGGACCACCATATTTTACGGTCCGGAACTAGGCAAAACTGTAGTGTTCAAAAATCGATCCAAAATCATAATAACCGGCCCAAATCGCGGCTCAACGGTTCAAAAGCTCGGCTAAAATTCAAAACTTTCTATTCAATTCCGATTTAGGCCTAACCCATTGTAGTATGACTCCAATAGGCTGCACAAAAAAACTAGTTGAAGCTACCATGCATGCTTACATACGGTGAATGCTAAACAACTTCTCACTTCATTACATGATGTGAGACATTTAAATTAACTTTATATCTTCTTTCTCATAAGCAGGCATTTTCAGTTTAATTTTTGCTAAGATTGCATGTTGTTTTGAAACTTCACATAATAAATAATTTGTTATATCAGGCTTTCATTCAATCCACTGCAAATTTTTATCAAATTCGCTCCATGAGTATGAATTATATATATTTAGATAATTAAAATTAATGGGTATAAATATTCTTAATCAAATCATAACAATCACGTGTATAAACATCCAAAAATAAAAATGCACGGTTCAACCGGTCTGACCCTCAAAACCTTAAACCATAATTCATCACGGTTCGATTCACGATTCGGTCATGAAAACTATGATATAAGTACTTTCATTTAATAATATAAGTAACTTGCTATCTATGTCTTAACTCGTCGAATAACAAAAGTTTATCATTATATTCACTATCAAGACATATATTGTACACGACCACACATTAAGGACCTGATTGGAGCGCGAGTGCAGAGAAATGATGTAGTAACCCGCATTTTAGCTGTTGAACACTTTATTTATTTAATTATTAAATATCGATTTATCGATATCGAGAACGTGAATTAAATAATATTGAATATTTAATTAATAATTATAATATAATATAATATATTATAATGTCAAAATAATCAAAAATATTGGAAATCACAATATTCTGTGAACTGGGTCATCCCTAAGATGTAATTCAGCTTAGAGTTGAATTATATTGACGAATATATTCAATCGACGTCAGTTTGAACGTAGAATTTTAATATAATTAAAATAGAGCCTGAAACGACGCGGCAGTTCGCTATTTGGCGATTCGGACTTCAACTAAATGTACAGGGTCCGTTTTAAATCGGATTTCTGTGAAACAAGAAACGTGTGGAGCTGGTGGAGTATATCTTTCTAGTGGAAGAGAAAAATCAGGATTTCGTAGTGTAGATTTTGAGATATGTCCAAATCAAATTTTAGAATAGTCGCTATAGAATCATTTATCGACCGTAACGGTTTATTCAATATAACTAGAGATCGGGTTTGAATTTAGACAAGGTTCTTTTGGGAAATAATGATAATTTAATTTTTAGAATTTTATGGTAATTTTTAATAAATTTAATAAGCAACTTTTTATTTGGAGTATTTGGCACCCTGTATCAACATTTCGGGGTTTCACAATATGAGTTCATCTACCGGTATTATTACATTTTTGGGACCAGAGCACATCACTCATTTCAATGGTATTTTTGTTTCTGTCCATAACAGTCGCTACGTGAATAGAATATTTCATAGTGGGGTACGCTATGTTTTTAACTTAAAACAAACTAAACTGAATGGTTAACTGGTCAAACAAACTCGAAATTCAACGAAATAAGTTTCATACGAAACCTTAGGAAGAGGTCTAGTGAAACGTCAAGGCCTTATATTTTTAGGATTTTTTTTGGAATTGTTAGGAATTATTGCTCGGTGTTTTTCATCGATATTTTCTAAAGGATTTTCGCAAACGGTGTCGGAATTCGACGAAACCTGTCCCATTGGATCCGGAATATTGTTCTATACTAGGATTAGCTTAGTTTGTCAAAAACAGAGATCATATGATATCGTTTTGAGGGTTATTTCGTGATGAAATTTCTAAAGGGATAGAAAAAGAAAATGGACCTAAATTTCACCCCTATAAATACCCTCGTTTCTACCTTATGACCTAATTCATTTTATTCACCGAAGTCGAACACTTCTTCAGCCGCCACAACAATTCGTTCCTCAACAAATTTCCGCAAGTTTATAAAATCAAAACACCCGTATCTATGAATTTCCGGAGATGTTATCTTCAATCTCGCACCAAATATAGGAGGTGCGATGCGTTGCTTAAATTCGAATTTCAGCAGCAAGGGTTCGTTGTTTTTGGGTACAGCGACATTAAGCTGTCGCGACTTCTGTGTTGGATGCGAGTGAGGCTGTTCGATGCGCTGACAAAGTCAGTGGCGAGTGGAACGTGAGTAGTAGGGAGTGGAAGAGGGGCCGACAAGGAGAAGATTGTGTGTTTGCTGAAGGTGTTAAGGAAGGACACAAATGATAGAAGGGGGGTGCTGATTTGCTGTTGACGTCGGGATGGAGGCTGTGAAGAGCAAGGTGCTGATGGTGGTTTCATCGCAAGTGAAAAGGGGGGGGTCAGTTCATGAACGGGCTTCGGCCAACAGCTAAAAGAAAAAGGGAAATAAGGAACTGGAAACCTGCGATTTAAAATGTTTGGAAGGAGAACGAACGGTGATCGGGGAAGGTAAGGATTTTTACATGGGGCTGGGTTTTTGAAAATGTTGTGGGCTGAAATCATTGTGAAGCCCATTTATATTAAAAGAAAATTGGATGGTTTTGTTTGCTGGATTGAAGATCAATGCTTGCTGGAAATTTGCCCGTACTATGTATATCCAAATCGAGGAAGAAGACCAAATAGCGGGTTGGGTTTATGAACGTACGTTGGGCCGAGGGTTGAAAGTGTGAGGCCCATTTATTATTTAACTTAAGTTTATTTTAGTAAATAGTGCCTTAACTTGTTAAATCAATAAGTTTTCCATACGTTATCAGATTGACGAACCGTAAGTTGCGTTGGGACCGTATGGACGAGAGCTTCACAATGAAGCTGACTAGAAGTGGATTCGAGCTTGTATGAATTTACGGCAAATTAAACTGTTTGATTCAAATCAAATAACAGTTTATCGTTCTTCAACGATGAACTGCAAATGTGAGTAAATCTCACTAACTCTGAACAGTTTATATTTTCATGTTGTATTTTTAGAACTGTTAAATATTGACTGATTGATTGTGTGTTGATTGTTTGATTGAACTGCTAGCCAGTTAGTTGAATTTCTATATTGATTCTGTTTAACAGAATATATCATATAGAACTGAAAGTGATGTTGATTTTATTGTATAACATCTGTGGATGCAGGGAAACAGGTTGGAGGAATCCGACTGGATTCCTCAACAGTTATTTTATTGTCTTTCATATATTGTTATATGATGTGATATAAAATCTGTGGGCGATTATATGTGCTTGGACGATATTGAACATCGTGATTTGATATGATTGAATACCATAACATACCGAAATGTTGATAAGGGGATTTTCAAAGTGATATTTGAAAATGAAATATTTATAAATTTAAATATTTATAAATAAGGAATATTTATAAATTGGGATATTTATAAATAGGAGATATTTTGAAAAGGAAATAAATTCAAAACATTTCTTTTTAAATGGAAAGGCCTGTGTGGCGAGTTTGGGGATTTTCCCGATGCTCCCGATACAAAGGAGGTTATGGCGAATTTTCCAGAGAATTTAAGGAGTTAGAATATTTCAAGAATAAATTTGAAAAGGAAATATTTGTAAACCATTTACAAATAGAATTGGAAAGGGAAGATTATAAAAAGGAAATCATTTTTAAAGTGTAGAAACGTTGTTAAAAAGTAAATCTTTCCAAATGAATAAAACGTTGTTAAAAAGGAAATCTTTATAAAGTGAATAAAGTAAATCGAATATAGACATTCGAAAGGAGTTTATCGAATATGGTATTCGAAGTTAGTTAATCGAATATAGACATTCGAAAGGAGTTAATCGAATATGGTATTCGAAGTTAGTTAATCGAGTATAGACATTCGAAAGGAGTTAATCGAATATGGTATTCGAAGTTAGTAAATCGAATATGGTATTCGAAAGTTAGTTAATCGAATATGTTATTCGAAAGGGGTTAGTCAAGTCGAGTTAGTCAAATAAGAGTTAACCAGTTAGAGTTAACCAGTTAGAGTTAATCAGTTAGAGTTAACCAGTTAGAGTTAATCAGTTAGAGTTAACCAGTTGGAGTTAGTTAGTCGAGCCTAGTTAATCGAATCGAACTGGTCGAACCAAGTAAGTCGAGTTAAGTTAGTCAAGTTAGTCGAGCCTAGTTAATCGAATCAAATTGGTCGAACCAAGTAAGTCGAGTTAGTCGAGTCAAGTTAAGTTAGTCGAGTTAAGTTCGTCGAGTTAAATAAATCGATGTTAGTTTCATCGAAAGGAGTTATCGATGCTAGTTTCATCGAAAGGAGTTATCGATGTTAGTTTCATCGAAAGGAGTTATTGATGTTAGTTTCATCGAAAGGAGTTATCGATGTTAGTTTCGTCGAAGGGAGTTATCGATTTTAGTTTAATCGAAGTGAGATTTTCAAATATGAGATATTTGAAAAGGAAGAGTTATCGAATATTAGTTATTCGAAGATAGATTATCGAATATCGTTTATTCGAGAAGGAGTTAATCAAATATAGGTTATTCGAAGAAGAGTTAATCAAATAGAGATTTCTCGAAGAGAGTTAATCGGCGAATTCGATTATATCGAATTCGGGAAAGTACTTATACTTTCCAGTGTTTAAATAGAGATTTATTTATTTATAAATAAATAAGTGTTAGGTTAATTATTCACTAATAAGAATAGAAGTAATAATTAAAGTTAGATAATTCGAAAGGAGGGATTATAACGTTATCGTTATAACCAATGTTTTAAATATAGAAGTGGATTAGTAAAATTGAATCCGAGAAAGGCGTAAAGAAGTTGTTAAAGATTAAAAGATAAACTTTGACCATTTCGAAGTTATAACGTTGTTCAGTTAAGGTCTGAGAGGTAATTATACCCCAACTTGAGTGACTTCCTTCTTAACTAAGAAATGGTAAGGTTTGATCGTAAAGGAGTTTTGGAAATGTTTTCCAAACGAGAATCAGAAATGTTTTCTGATAAAAGAAAATAAGAATTTAGAATATAGGGAAACAGGAGATAAGTAAATAAATGAACTAAAGAGATTAATGTTAAATGATGTTTGTTCGATATAATTTCTATCTGGAAATAATATCGTTGTTTGCACACTTGTTTTTCTTTGATAGTTAACTCACAGACTATCGAAGTTTTTGACCATTTTAACGTTGTTAATATGGAGAGACCGGTTGGATTATTATCCATAGAACCACTCTGTATTGGCATAAGCGTTGCGAATCATATATGCCAAAGATAATTGAAGACGGAGTAAAATGCAAGGGCTATCCTGTTTACAGAATAGTGCCTTCGGTTTGTCCAGTCCCAGGACAACTTGTATGGACGAAGGTCTGACAGAGTATATCTAATGGATCGCGTAAGTTGATCTGTTCAAACGTATTCACGTTTGGTGGCGGAGGAATTCGTTTCTCTTAGCTGTATACCCGTGTTATTTTTGGATAAGTCAATTTGTGATTTGGCGGGTATGACGATGTGACATTCTAAGTGAATGAAGATGGATGTCTGACAGAGTATTTCCAGAAAGGTCACGTACATTGATTTCTTCAACCGTACCAAGAGTGGAAGCGGAGAAGGAAACTTCTTTTAGCTGACACGTAATGTATTGTTGTAGACGTCAATTAGTGATTTTCGATGGATTTGACAATGTAGCATTCGAAGTGAATCTGATGTAATGATAAAGCGTAGCTTCTAGCCTCATCAACCGGTAAATGACAGAAATCGGGCAGGCAGCATGGCTAAGTCGGTCGCACCGAAGTAGGGTGTATAATCACCTATCTAGAGAATATTCATTTGTTTCTTAAATCTATCAATGCTGTCCCATATATATATATATATACGGGAACGGTTGCTGATCCCAACCGTTGGTGATGTACATTCGATACACTCAAGCGAAATGAGTGGTCGGTCATGTGTGGCTGAGTTGCAAGATGTTCTTGTTGAACTCCAGTGTACCGTTCCTAGAGTACACTGATCGGAAGGTGGTTCCATACCTTGTCATAGTTGGAAATCCAATCATCCAATACGTGCTTGCGATTTTTATTGTATACTATATATGTAGTAACGTGAGATGCAAGCGTTTCTGCTAGATTGATATTTATTTGTACTTAGACATTATTATAATATCAGAATGATATTGCTTTGAAAAGTTATTTGGATTCTCATAAGGGAAAAACCCGTTCCGTATTCACGGCGTGGTCTTATGAGATATCATATACCTGTTTAAATAATTTGAGTTTATTCACACCAGTCCCATGACTGACCCGGAGTTTATTTTGTTGTTTTCCCTAAACTCTTGGGTACCTAAATTTGTACGGGCAGTCAAGTAGTCGGGATTTTACAGATACACTTGGAGAGCTTGGAGCAGGAGGCTTCAGGATTCTATAGCTATTATTATTTCCGCTGTTGTTGTAAGTGTTGTACTCTGATAAGTGCTATTGTATACATAACTGTTATATTTCAAAGTTATGTTATCTATTATATGTTATTCGTTCCGCTGTGAGATTCGTGTTTACTCTGATGATGATGTTCTTCTTCTTCTTCTATTCTATAAGTTCTATCTTATCTATCCTCACCCTCTGCC
This sequence comes from Allium sativum, assembly GCA_030737875.1. Taxonomy (NCBI): domain Eukaryota; kingdom Viridiplantae; phylum Streptophyta; class Magnoliopsida; order Asparagales; family Amaryllidaceae; genus Allium; species Allium sativum. The sequence goes on from CM060920.1 coordinate 369,995,392, forward strand.
TTCTTTCTATTAGTTTCTTGAATTTCCAGTGTAATTTGGGGTTGGACTTGTGTTTTTGGTCAGCTCAAATTCCCCCAGATTTTTGGGTCACTACAGTTGGTATCAGAGCATTGGTTTAGTTATTACCTTGGCTCTGTGGCGTGATTCAGTAGAGATGGGATTAGTAATATCCTAGACCGAGTTTGAGTGTATATATACGAGTGAACGTATTTGTTAGTTAATATAAAATGATTTTATATTGTGGAGTTTTATTGGTTGAGTTGTTTGTGAATTCTGGTCGATCGGTTTGATCCACTGTATCGATGGGGGTTACTAAACACTCGAATACTATAAACCGTCATGGTATGTTTTGAAAGAGGGTAAATGGAATAATTTTACCCGAATATATTTGATATAGTATATTGGTTGTGTTGGTTGTTATTATAATCGAGTAAGATTATAAAAAGGTAAAATGATTATAAATGACTAATCAGAATTCATATAAGTAAAGTATATGAAATAAAATGAAGAAAAATCTGAATCTAAATCAGATTGGAATTAAAATAAGGAAATTTTAAGTTCCTGGGAGATTTTGAAAACGTTTTTCAAACTGAAAGTGATATAGTATTGAACTCACTTCAATAGCTGGAAAATAGATTCTGATGATGAATCGCGACATCATCAGTGTTCATTTTCGAGCTCTAAGTGACAGACTACTACCAAAGGTTTTGTTTTTGAATTGTTTTAAGAAAAACAAGTGTTTAGAAATTCAAAGGTTTTGAATTGGCATTGTAATTTCAAATTGATTTGAAATAGACCCAGGAAATTAAGTTTCGGAATTTAATTTTAACTTATGAAGTTAAATAGAATAAGATAGTAGAAATAAATTGAAATATTAACTTGAACTGAGTTAAATAGAATTGAATTGGATTAGAGAATAATCTGTTATGGAATTGGGTTGATGAGTTAAGAATTTGAAATTTGATATTCGGGTTCGAATGAAATTCGATTTGGTTTTGAGGATATGAACTGATTGGAATTTGATGAAAATAACACTGGTATATGCTGAGTTGATAGCATATGGAAGTGATAGAGTTGATATTCCCGACAAAAAGGTACCAGTTTATATTATATATGGATATGAGATTTATGAGCCAAATTGGCAAGCCGCTTGGCTGTTTGATTTTCTTTTGGGTTAAAGAAGGCCCAGAGAGGCGAGTTGGAGTTTGAGATATTGACCAGTACAAAGGAGGTGCTGGCAAAAAATTTCGAAAAGTTAAGGTGTTAGAAAATTTTCAGAATTTTTGAAAATTTAGTTAGTCGGAATAAATTAATATTTTAGTCGATATTAATTGGTTCAGTTGAAACCGGAGACAAGAGGTAAATAGATAAATTTTTACCCAGAAGATAGGGTCATCCCCTAGCTTAGCAATTTCGAGGACGAAATTTTATTAAGGGGAGAAGATTGTAGTAACCCGCATTTTAACTGTTGAACACTTTATTTATTTAATTATTAAATATCGATTTATCGATATCGAGAACGTGAATTAAATAATATTGAATATTTAATTAATAATTATAATATAATAAAATATATTATAATGTCAAAATAATCAAAAATATTGGAAATCACAATATTCTGTGAACTGGGTCATCCCTAAGATGTAATTCAGCTTAGAGTTGAATTATATTGACGAATATATTCAATCGACGTCAGTTTGAACGTAGAATTTTAATATAATTAAAATAGAGCCTGAAACGACGCGGCAGTTCGCTATTTGGCGATTCGGACTTCAACTAAATGTACTGGGTCCGTTTTAAATCGGATTTCTGTGAAACAAGAAACGTGTGGAGCTGGTGGAGTATATCTTTCTAGTGGAAGAGAAAAATCAGGATTTCGTAGTGTAGATTTTGAGATATGTCCAAATCAAATTTTAGAATAGTCGCTATAGAATCATTTATCGACCGTAACGGTTTATTCAATATAACTAGAGATCGAGTTTGAATTTAGACAAGGTTCTTTTGGGAAATAATGATAATTTAATTTTTAGAATTTTATGGTAATTTTTAATAAATTTAATAAGCAACTTTTTATTTGGAGTATTTGGCACCCTGTATCGACATTTCGGGGTTTCACAATATGAGTTCATTTACCGGTATTATTACATTTTTGGGACCAGAGCACATCACTCATTTCAATGGTATTTTTGTTTCTGTCCATAACAGTCGCTACGTGAATAGAATATTTCATAGTGGGGTACGCTATGTTTTTAACTTAAAACAAACTAAACTGAATGGTTAACTGGTCAAACAAACTCGAAATTCAACGAAACAAGTTTCATACGAAACCTTAGGAAGAGGTCTAGTGAAACGTCAAGGCCTTATATTTTTAGGATTTTTTTTTGGAATTGTTAGGAATTATTGCTCGGTGTTTTTCATCGATATTTTCTAAAGGATTTTCGCAAACGGTGTCGGAATTCGACGAAACCTGTCCCATTGGATCCGGAATATTGTTCTATGCTAGGATTAGCTTAGTTTGTCAAAAACAGAGATCATATGATATCGTTTTGAGGGTAATTTCGTGATGAAATTTCTAAAGGGATAGAAAAAGAAAATGGACCTAAATTTCACCCCTATAAATACCCTCGTTTCTACCTTATGACCTAATTCATTTTATTCACCGAAGTCGAACACTTCTTCAGCCGCCACAACAATTCGTTCCTCAACAAATTTCCGCAAGTTTATAAAATCAAAACACCCGTATCTATGAATTTCCGGAGATGTTATCTTCAATCTCGCACCAAATATAGGAGGTGCGATGCGTTGCTTAAATTCGAATTTCAGCAGCAAGGGTTCGTTGTTTTTGGGTACAGCGACATTAAGCTATCGCGACTTCTGTGTTGGATGCGAGTGAGGCTGTTCGATGCGCTGACAAAGTCAGTGGCGAGTGGAACGTGAGTAGTAGGGAGTGGAAGAGGGGCCGACAAGGAGAAGATTGTGTGTTTGCTGAAGGTGTTAAGGAAGGACACAAATGATAGAAGGTGGGGTGCTGATTTGCTGTTGACGTCGGGATGGAGGCTGTGAAGAGCAAGGTGCTGATGGTGGTTTCATCGCAAGTGAAAAGGGGGGGGGGTCAGTTCATGAACGGGCTTCGGCCAACAGCTAAAAGAAAAAGGGAAATAAGGAACTGGAAACCTGCGATTTAAAATGTTTGGAAGGAGAACGAACGGTGATCGGGGAAGGTAAGGATTTTTACATGGGGCTGGGTTTTTGAAAATGTTGTGGGCTGAAATCATTGTGAAGCCCATTTATATTAAAAGAAAACTGGATGGTTTTGTTTGCTGGATTGAAGATCAATGCTTGCTGGAAATTTGCCCGTACTGTGTATATCCGAATTGAGGAAGAAGACCAAATAGCGGGTTGGGTTTATGAACGTACGTTGGGCCGAGGGTTGAAAGTGTGAGGCCCATTTATTATTTAACTTAAGTTTATTTTAGTAAAGAGTGCCTTAACTTGTTAAATCAATAAGTTTTCCATACGTTATCAGATTGACGAACCGTAAGTTGCGTTGGGACCGTATGGACGAGAGCTTCACAATGAAGCTGACTGGAAGTGGATTCGAGCTCGTATGAATTTACGGCAAATTAAACTGTTTGATTCAAATCAAACAACAGTTTATCGTTCTTCAACGATGAACTGCAAATGTGAGTAAATCTCACTAACTCTGAACAGTTTATATTTTCATGTTGTATTTTTAGAACTGTTAAATATTGACTGATTGATTGTGTGTTGACTGTTTGATTGAACTGCTAGCCAGTTAGTTGAATTTCTATATTGATTCTGTTTAACAGAATATATCATATAGAACTGAAAGTGATGTTGATTTTATTGTATAACATCTGTGGATGCAGGGAAACAGGTTGGAGGAATCCGACTGGATTCCTCAACAGTTATTTTATTGTTTTTCATATATTGTTATATGATGTGATATAAAATCTGTGGGCGATTATATGTGCTTGGACGATATTGAACATCGTGATTTGATATGATTGAATACCATAACATACCGAAATGTTGATAAGGGGATTTTCAAAGTGATATTTGAAAATGAAATATTTATAAATTTAAATATTTATAAATAAGGAATATTTATAAATTGGGATATTTATAAATAGGAGATATTTTGAAAAGGAAATAAATTCAAAACATTTCTTTTTGAATGGAAAGGCCTGTGTGGCGAGTTTGGGGATTTTCCCGATGCTCCCGATACAAAGGAGGTTATGGCGAATTTTCCAGAGAATTTAAGGAGTTAGAATATTTCAAGAATAAATTTGAAAAGGAAATATTTGTAAACCATTTACAAATAGAATTGGAAAGGGAAGATTATAAAAAGGAAATCATTTTTAAAGTGTAGAAACGTTGTTAAAAAGTAAATCTTTCCAAATGAATAAAACGTTGTTAAAAAGGAAATCTTTATAAAGTGAATAAAGTAAATCGAATATAGACATTCGAAAGGAGTTTATCGAATATGGTATTCGAAGTTAGTTAATCGAATATAGACATTCGAAAGGAGTTAATCGAATATGGTATTCGAAGTTAGTTAATCGAGTATAGACATTCGAAAGGAGTTAATCGAATATGGTATTCGAAGTTAGTAAATCGAATATGGTATTCGAAAGTTAGTTAATCGAATATGTTATTCGAAAGGGGTTAGTCAAGTCGAGTTAGTCAAATAAGAGTTAACCAGTTAGAGTTAACCAGTTAGAGTTAATCAGTTAGAGTTAACCTGTTAGAGTTAATCAGTTAGAGTTAACCAGTTGGAGTTGGTTAGTCGAGCCTAGTTAATCGAATCGAACTGGTCGAACCAAGTAAGTCGAGTTAAGTTAGTCAAGTTAGTCGAGCCTAGTTAATCGAATCAAATTGGTCGAACCAAGTAAGTCGAGTTAGTCGAGTCAAGTTAAGTTAGTCGAGTTAAGTTCGTCGAGTTAAATAAATCGATGTTAGTTTCATCGAAAGGAGTTATCGATGTTAGTTTCATCGAAAGGAGTTATCGATGTTAGTTTCATCGAAAGGAGTTATTGATGTTAGTTTCATCGAAAGGAGTTATCGATGTTAGTTTCGTCGAAGGGAGTTATCGATTATAGTTTAATCGAAGTGAGATTTTCAAATATGAGATATTTGAAAAGGAAGAGTTATCGAATATTAGTTATTCGAAGATAGATTATCGAATATCGTTTATTCGAGAAGGAGTTAATCAAATATAGGTTATTCGAAGAAGAGTTAATCAAATAGAGATTTCTCGAAGAGAGTTAATCGGCGAATTCGATTATATCGAATTCGGGAAAGTACTTATACTTTCCAGTGTTTAAATAGAGATTTATTTATTTATAAATAAATAAGTGTTAGGTTAATTATTCACTAATAAGAATAGAAGTAATAATTAAAGTTAGATAATTCGAAAGGAGGGATTATAACGTTATCGTTATAACCAATGTTTTAAATATAGAAGTGGATTAGTAAAATTGAATCCGAGAAAGGCGTAAAGAAGTTGTTAAAGATTAAAAGATAAACTTTGACCATTTCGAAGTTATAACGTTGTTCAGTTAAGGTCTGAGAGGTAATTATACCCCAACTTGAGTGACTTCCTTCTTAACTAAGAAATGGTAAGGTTTGATCGTAAAAGAGTTTTGGAAATGTTTTCCAAACGAGAATCAGAAATGTTTTCTGATAAAAGAAAATAAGAATTTAGAATATAGGGAAACAGGAGTAAGTAAATAAATGAACTAAAGAGATTAATGTTAAATGATGTTTGTTCGATATAATTTCTATCTGGAAATAATATCGTTGTTTGCACACTTGTTTTTCTTTGATAGTTAACTCACAGACTATCGAAGTTTTTGACCATTTTAACGTTGTTAATATGGAGATACCGGTTGGATTATTATCCATAGAACCACTCTGTATTGGCATAAGCGTTGCGAATCATATATGCCAAAGATAATTGAAGACGGAGTAAAATGCAAGGGATATCCTGTTTACAGAATAGTGCCTTCGGTTTGTCCAGTCCCAGGACAACTTGTATGGACGAAGGTCTGACAGAGTATATCTAATGGATCGCGTAAGTTGATCTGTTCAAACGTATTCACGTTTGGTGGTGGAGGAATTCGTTTCTCTTAGCTGTATACCCGTGTTATTTTTGGATAAGTCAATTTGTGATTTGGCGGGTATGACGATGTGACATTCTAAGTGAATGAAGATGGATGTCTGACAGAGTATTTCCAGAAAGGTCACGTACATTGATTTCTTCAACCGTACCAAGAGTGGAAGCGGAGAAGGAAACTTCTTTTAGCTGACACGTAATGTATTGTTGTAGACGTCAATTAGTGATTTTCGATGGATTTGACAATGTAGCATTCGAAGTGAATCTGATGTAATGATAAAGCGTAGCTTCTAGCCTCATCAACCGGTAAATGACAGAAATCGGGCAGGCAACATGGCTAAGTCGGTCGCACCGAAGTAGGGTGTATAATCACCTATCTAGAGAATATTCATTTGTTTCTTAAATCTATCAATGCTGTCCCATATATATATATACGGGAACGGTTGCTGATCCCAACCGTTGGTGATGTACATTCGATACACTCAAGCGAAATGAGTGGTCGGTCATGTGTGGCTGAGTTGCAAGATGTTCTTGTTGAACTCCAGTGTACCGTTCCTAGAGTACACTGATCGGAAGGTGGTTCCATACCTTGTCATAGTTGGAAATCCAATCATCCAATACGTGCTTGCGATTTTTATTGTATACTATATATGTAGTAACGTGAGATGCAAGCGTTTCTGCTAGATTGATATTTATTTGTACTTAGACATTATTATAATATCAGAATGATATTGCTTTGAAAAGTTATTTGGATTCTCATAAGGGAAAAACCCGTTCCGTATTCACGGCGTGGTCTTATGAGATATCATATACCTGTTTAAATAATTTGAGTTTATTCACACCAGTCCCATGACTGACCCGGAGTTTATTTTGTTGTTTTCCCTAAACTCTTGGGTGCCTAAATTTGTACGGGCAGTCAAGTAGTCGGGATTTTACAGATACACTTGGAGAGCTTGGAGCAGGAGGCTTCAGGATTCTATAGCTATTATTATTTCCGCTGTTGTTGTAAGTGCTGTACTCTGATAAGTGCTATTGTATACATAACTGTTATATTTCAAAGTTATGTTATCTATTATATGTTATTCGTTCCGCTGTGAGATTCGTGTTTACTCTGATGATGATGTTCTTCTTCTTCTATTCTATAAGTTCTATCTTATCTATCCTCACCCTCTACCTTCTTTCTATTAGTTTCTTGAATTTCCAGTGTAATTTGGGGTTGGACTTGTGTTTTTGGTCAGCTCAAATTCCCCCGGATTTTCGGGTCACTACAAATGATGTAACAACCCGGATTTTTGGGTACTCGAAATTAGCAGATCATACGATTTTGTAATTTTAAAGCAATATGAGAAGATTAAAATATGTGTTCGAGAGCCTAACTTGTAGGATAATTCAAGATAAGAAAATAAAAACAAATGATGTTTTATATAATTTTGTGTATTGGAATAAATTAAATGCATTTAGTATGATAAAAAAATGTTATTTCAATTTGTATTTGTAAATTATATTTTGATGGTTTAAATGAATTTAAAGATGTAAATAAACTGGAAAATCCTAGGATAAGTTTTTGATGATTTATTTTCTAGATTTGATAAGTTTGGAAAGTCTTGATAAATAATATTATGGTGGTTCTAATAAATACTGAAAATATAAAATATTGATTAGCAATCAATATTAAAATAAAAGCATATTTTCAATATTAAGTGTTAAGTTGTTTTAACAAGAAAGTAATAATTTGTGAATCTGTGTTTGGAAGATGTTAGCTGTAGAATTATAAAAGAAAAGTTGTATGTAAAAGCCATATTTTAAATTGGTTGATAGATTCATTTAAGTGGAAATATTACTGGGTTATGTTTTTCTGTAGTGATTTTGTGAATTGTTATAGTGCGAAACTTTGTGTTAATGATAGTATCTGTGAATTCTTTGGGTGTTAATAAAATCTGAAACATAAGGGTTGGTGAGAAATAAATCCTTGTGGGTTAAATAGTTTAAATTATAATAGCACAAGTTATTTACATCAAAATAACGAAGTTCGTGTAATTTTGAAGTTATAAAGTGTAAGTTTGGACAAAAGTTGTGTCAAATGTATTTTTGTTTGGAAAATGTATATTTTGTGTTAAAAATTGTCAAAATGGATTTTAACAATGTCCACATAACTTTATAAGATTATATATATATATATATATATATATATATATATATATATATATATTTGTGTGTGTATGTGTATTGGGTTGTTAACTTTAGACTATGAATTAGGATTAAAATACACAAACATTAGCATTAGAATCTAATTGGGCTAATTTTTGACTAGCCAAGCCTAAATAAATTTTGATTATGTTAGATGGATTAGGATCCATTAGCGATTCGTTATATAGGAGTAAAATCTGGAAATTTCTACTTTACTCTAGTACGTACTTTTTCTAGGAAGTTTTTCTTATTCTTGAAGCTTGGTTTTGCGAAAGAAATTTTTTAGTGCCTTCTTCCTCCATTGTACCTGTTTGAATCAAAATTGGTTCAAACACCAAAGGTGTGAGGTCATACTACACCAAATGGTAAGGTTAAGGAAAATGGAGCCACGAATAATGAAAGTAAGTAAAACACACAAGAACATTTGTAGTGGTTCGATCTAAAATAGATCTACGTCCACTTTTGAATTTATTTTCATTATCATGAAGAAATTTACAAAATTCATTATCTTATACATCTCATTTATATCACTTGTTCTCCCTGTAACAACCCGAATTTTAACAACGTGTTAAGACAAGAGTCAAGGCAGAATTAAATTATAAAATCTGAATCAGGATAAACGGGTTACGCCATTGCGTTCGTCTCAGAAAAATACGCGAAATAGAGTCCGAAATTTCGTAAATCAGAGTCCGTATGACCGAGATATGGCCTTGCGAAGTTTCACGAAAATTCAAATCCAAAAAACAGATTTGAATTCAGCCCAAAAAGAGAAGGCGGGAAAATTCCCGCCAGACACACAGGGTGTCGACACCCATGTCGACATGGGTGTTGACCCCCCTCCAGGGGTCGACATGGGTGTCGACCCCTGGGTCGACCCCCCCCCCTGGTCGAACCAGCGACCTGGTGCACCTGCTTCTGGTTTTGGCTCGGTTTTGGAGGCTTGTGACGATTTTGGAGGGCTCAGATCTATCCTAGGGTTAATCTAACGGCCTAAAACTATCCTAATCTCTATAAAAACACCCCTAGACCTAGCCTAACCCCTCATAATTCACTCATGCCACGAAGTGCTGCCCAAATGTCAAGTGATCATGGCTTCCATCTCCAACTCCAAGAGACTATGCATTCAAACTAGATTCAAATCAAAAGGTGCAAGCTTCCTACATCAAATCGAGGGTAGATCAACGTTGCTACGCAAATTTCATGACGATTCTTCAACAAAGGAGCCACCTTTCTTCGTCAAGACGATTCATGTTCCTAGCCCTCTTGCCATGCTATGTAAGTTCTAGCTACTTCTAGATCTAAACGGTAGTTTTAATGATGGCATGGAATAAAACGAGATTAAACTAAGTATGCTAGCCAATATGAACCTTGTCATGCCTCTTTTGCTTGAACCTATGACTTTTGGCTATGCTTAGTGACTAAATCATGCTATTCATGTTATGATTAACCTAGTTTATCTTGCAAGTTTGAATCTTTATCTATGGAATGCTAGCATGAACCTTTGGGAACCATTTGACTTGTGAAACATTGGCAAAGACTTGACTTTGGGGCTTATGCATGTAAATGAACCCAAACCCCTTATGTTATCATGCATGCTTGTGGTCAAATTCTCTTATGATGCTATGCATGTTTGTGGCCAAATTCCCTTATGATACTATGCACGTTTATGGCCAAATTCCCTTATGATACTATGCATACTATTGGCCAAATTCTCTTATGATGCTATGCATATTTTGAGGCCAAACCCCTTATGATACCATGCATGTTTGTGGCTAATCCCTTTTTGACATCGTGCATGTTGTGAGGCCAATATGTAGCATAGTACCCTTACTATGTTGACTCGCTTTTACTTGGGTTGGAAACACGCTTTGGGGTAGGTTAGACGTGCGTGATTATGACATGATAATTTGACATGGGGTTTCATGGAAATATGGCACTTATGATACACCTAAATGTGGGCATGACATGTGGGGTAAACATGGGACTTGAAACTAGACACGTGTGGGTTGTAAGTGTAATATGACACTAGACCAAACATGAAAGTGGCCAACTCGAGGTTGGGTTGAGTTTGTAGCATAAATCTACCCGGACCCGCCCTACTTAACTAGTGGCTACAAACAATAGGATCCAATGTAGGAAGTTGGTCATGTCGCGCTTAAGACCCGAGGTTAGACTAGGTTGTGGTGTAAAACTACCCGGACCCGCCCGGCTTAACTAGTAACCACAACAAGGTCTAATGTGAGAGGTTGAGAGTGCATTAATTAAATTAATGCCACATGATAAGGTTAAGTAAATTTGACTAATGACACTTAACCGATATGACACGAATGGGTAGGTTAAGTGGGACCGGGCTTGATTTCTTAATGACACTTAACCATACAAGACAATTAGGGGATGGGGTTAAGTAATTTACGCTTAACTAATCCGACTTGGTAATTAGATGGGGTCAAGTAATTTACACTTAACTAATCCGACTTGGTAATTAGATGGGGTTAAGTAATTTAGACTTAACTAATCTAAACACGGTAATTAGATGGGGTTAAGTAACCTATACTTAAATAATCTAAACACGGTAATTCGGTGGGGTTAAGTTAAACACTTAACCAATCTAAACTTGGTAATTCAATGAGGTTAAGCAACCAATACTTAACCAACTTAACATGATGGGGTTAAGTAACTTATAATTAACCAATTATACATGATGATTTGATGAGGTTAAGTAACCTATACTTAACCAATCTAACATGCGGACTTGATAGGGTTAAGTCACAAGACCTTTTGAATATACTTAACCCTTGTAGTACGATTAGTGGATGAGGTTAAGCTAACCCATACTTAACCAATCCGACTCGATGATCTGATGCGATTAAGATAATCTATGCTTAATCAATCTAACACGATAATCTGATAGGGTTAAGACAAACCAATACTTAACCAATTTGACTTGATAGGGTTAAGTCATGCGCTTCTTGGTATACTTAACCACATTGTAGGGCTAAGCCTTGAACTTAAATACTTAGCCAATCTTGACATGATTCGTAGGCGGGCTAAGTCATGAACCTGAATAACAACACTTAACCCAATAGACAAAACCCTAGTTAGAGGAACTATGTAGAAAATCGTGGTTAATCAAGGGTAACGGGGAAAAGAAGCTAAGTGGTAAACCTTAGTTAAGTATAACTAAGTAATAATTCTTAGCCAAGGACATGGGACTAGTTCATGAATGGATGAGTAACCCGATATGGTAGGTCATCGCTTAAACACACGAGGAGGAGCAAATTATCCGACTTGGATAAAGGCTCCAACGAACTGGGTGACGAAGCGGTAGCTTCGGGGGACGTGAGGGTACCCTTGGTATCCCTCTGTGAGGTGGCAGGTGGTCCAGGAAACCCGGCCTCACAGAGGTTAAGGTCTGCGATAGAAGAGCCAAGAGTATGCCTTGGTTGCTATGCGAGCGACCTAAAGACTGGGATGGATTAGCGTGGAGTCGACGATACTTGATTTTTGCCCTGGATAGCACGTCGTCGACTACCTACCATCTTTAGTCAATCGTGTACGTACGGAAAGGCAGAGAACTCTCAACAGACCATGTTCTTGCTATCGAGTCATGGGTGAGGTTGGCCCATAGGAAAGTGGGGCTATAGTGGGGCCGGGATGTTGTTCTCATACATGATTTTTCTTGGATTGCCTTTCAGTAGTTGAGGGAGGGGTCACATGGGACCATAGCCACGGATACAAAAACAGACCTTGATATCTGCATCAGTAGACGACTTAAAGCTCCCGACCGAGTTTCGTATCTCTTGATTTGCCCTGGCACGGAACTAGGATGGCACATTGAGGAACATGTGCGTCTAGACATGGAAAACGATTCACGATACATACGTGGGATAAAGGGCGCGGTTGACGGGTGGCATAATCCCTAGTGGCCCTAGGTGGCTTGAACCCAAACCGGGACACGGAAACGTTCATTAGGTAGCATAATCCCTAGTGGTCCTTGGTGGCATAAATCCTAAGTGAATGCACGATAGTTCATGGTAAGGAAACATAACTAGATCAAGGGTGGCAGTCCAAAATAACTTCAAGGATAAAATGGTACTACGTCGAGGTGGTATAGATTTACACGGGAAAGCCCGCACGGCCTACGACAAAGGAATGAACTTATACATGGAAAGAAACATACGAGTTGGGAAAACCTACATATGCTATATATTAGGTTGGCATGGACCATTACATGACATTGGGCAAGGGACATTCATAGTTAACACATGACACGGGTTGGGATGCTAGTACGAGGGGTGCAGAGCAAATATACATGATAAATACCGTGGGATGTTATACATGATAGATACCTTGGGATTGTATACTTGATAGAAACCTGACGATGTGATACCTTGATTTATCATGATACCTTAGTTTAGCTTGCTCCAGTAGTTCATCCAGTTATCTTGGTTTAGCTTATCTATCTTGTCGTCATCCTTATGTTTACTTTCAGTTTATGCATGTCATGTTACCTTTACCTGTTTTTATACTGGAAGTAGATAGGACTTACCAGTCTTTATGACTGACCCCGTTTTCTTTTGCCTCTTTGTCTTCCATCCCCCCCCAGGTTTCAGGGAGGAAATGATGTTGGTTAGTTCGGACCTCTTATGCTTGAAGGTCATCATGTATAGCTTGGTCTTCTTTTGGCTATGGCTGCTTCACCGCTTTATTTTGGGGAATAATTTATGAAAAGTTTTTATGCTTCTTTACTATTGCAAGACAGGTTTTGATGTATTCTGACGTAAAAGGCTTTAGACCTTATTTATTAATGATATGAAAGTTGGTTTTACTTCCGCTGTTTTATATATGTTCTGTCTTGTAATATTTCTGTGCATGTTTACCTCGATAATGCTTCACCAAACCTAGTGCATTCCCTTTGTGAGTGACATTAGTGGAGGTGGGGTGTTACACTCCCTCTTTATAATGATTCTCCACTTTTTACTCTCTTTCCGCATTAGGTCTCACTTGAATTCGAGAAGGAACGGATTATATCTCGTGATTAGATAATCTTCCTTGATTCCATCATGAAATTAGCGTTATATCCAAGTTTTAAAGAGGAGTAATGGCGATTAGAGATCACTTGGATTGAACTTGAGTGAGAATTATTGGTGTTTGGAGAAGATGAGATCCACTTGATGTTGGAGGAAGATGAAGTGTGCTTAGGAAGCCACTACTAGAGCTTGGGAAGCTTGAGAATGGTGAAAAGCAAAATGATAGCCCTTCGGGGTGGCTTAGATCGGTCCCTTGAATGGTTATGAGAATGAAAAAGAGTCATGGTATCAGTGCAACAATCTAAGTTATCAAACTTCCCAATCTACTCTTTGGAATCAAGGAAAAGAAGTTACTAGGGGAAATTTAGCTGCTACATGTTAGGTTTCTTTCTTCTATAGGTTGTTAATGTTTCAAGCACCTTTCATGCAAGCTAGTTAAAGCTAAATCCATTCATATCCATGCAATGTGAGTTGTTACACTCACTCCTTCTAGCTTAAGATATTATTCATGTCTACGTTGTTGAAATTGTTGAGTTTGATTATGTTATTTGCTTACTGTAACTACGTAAAGTTCCAGTAAAAACTTATGTGCTTAAACAGTGCTTAGATGCAACTTTGAAGCACCATATCTCAGTCGTTATTGATCTAAATCCAATACTATTTGCTTCAGTATAAAGTCTGTGCTTCACGCTTCGTGCATATTGAATTTGAACCAAACCTGAACTCGATAGGGTAGCGAAAATGAGGGTCGAAGTTGAATACGATACTAATTTCCATCTATTAAAATTCCCATATAGTGTGTCGGCACACATGGGGCCTGTGTTGATACATGTATCGGCACACCTGGGATTGTGTCGACATAGGCACTGTATGTGTCGACACACATAAAGGAATTACTTAGGGAATTACTTAATGATAAACTAAGGAATACTTAATTAAATATTGAGAATAAAGTAAAATAGACTGTGTCATTGCGTTCGTCTCGGTATTCTGCTTAGACTCCAGGTTTGCGTAAAACGGACATCATATAAAGAATAAATTAAGGTTTGAAGTTTGTGTATATATATATATATGCATAATATATAAATATACTAACCCAGAAAATCAAAATCACGAAGCAAAAAAAGGGAGGGAAATCAGCCCATTAGTGGCCAACCCCGTCCCATGTAGTGGTCAACCACTCTACAGGAGGGTCGACCCCTATGTCGACCTCGGGATTGACCCCACCAAGATCTCGGCAGATTCGTGCCTGGAACCTGGACGCATTTATGAGCATGAATTGTTGACCTTAGATTATATATAGGACCTCATTCTCATTATTTTTATTCACCAAAAACAATGGAGACAACCAGGTGCTGCCCCCAACTCAGTTTGAACTAGCCTATTCTTCTTCAACAACAAGTTATACGTATTCAAGGATCTGTGCTACAATATCTACAATCAATCCTCTGTTCTTTAGATCCAGTCACTGTGAGTTTATGTTGCTTTTAGATATAAACACCTAAAAAGTAATCTTGACATGTTTATAAGTTTAGATCTAAGCCTATGCCTGTTAGTAACCTGAATCATAATAGATTTGCCATTACTTTTATATCTAATTCACTGCTTAGTTCTCATATGCCTGTTCATGATTTCCATATTCTGTTAGTTTGCCTAATCGTGTAACCGTTTGCCTATTCTGTTAGTTTGCTTAATCATATCACTGTATGCCTATTCTGTTGGTATGACCAATTCTATCATCATATGCCAGTTTTATTTACTATGCCTATCCTTATTCTCTTCTCTCCATCTTTCCCTTTTGGCTTTTATAGACAAGCTACCTTCGAGCCTAGGCCTATCGCGAGCGCACGAAATTGGGAATGGTTGGGAAAGATAAACTGGGGCATAAATTATGTTGTAAATCATGATTGGGGTTTGGGGGCATAATTCATACCTTGATCTAAACTTTAATTTGGGGAATAACTTGTATCGTGAATCAGACGGTGATGTAGGGCATAATAAACATGAAAATTGGTTTATAATGAACATGCCTAGATTTACAGTAACTAGAAACTGTAACTGCACGTAGACACGAGGTTAGATTACACTTGTGGTAGAAGCTTGCACGGAACCCCCCGGCAAATCCAGCATCCACAAGTGTTTAATCTAATGTGAGGGGTCGAGTGCATAACGGTACACATAACGATGCTAAGACACGAGGTTAAGTCTGACTTGTGGTAGAAGTCTTCCCGGACCCAACCAACATATCCAACATCCACAAGTAGTAGACTTAATGTGAGAGGTCTAGCGCATTAATAACCATAAATGAATGAATGGTAATGAACTTGTAATGCTTAACCAATTTGAATCTGTGAGGGTTACATGAACCTGTCAACATAAGTAAGGATTAAGTAAACTTACTTGAATCAGTGGGAATGTTAAGTTAATCTTGTTAAATATGTGGGGACGTGTTATACATATAAACCTGACAAACTTAACCTACTGGGGTAATGTAATCTTGTTAAACTGGTAGGTATAACCTGTTGAAATCCTAGTAGTGGAGATACAAGCCTAGGGGGAAGCTTGTATCATCCGGTGTGTGGGACCCGTATCAGTCAGTAACCTATCTTGGTATCAAACGGAGAACCCCAAACTAGGTCGGGGTCTGGGCACGCTTACTGAGTTGGTTATAAGAGGTCCATCTAAGGGACGATATGGGATGCGCATTCCGACAGGGTCATGTGTGTGCATGGGTCCGGATTCCAGGGAGGATGATAAGATGTCGTGACACCTGTAGATATGGACGTGCATCTTGTAAACAACGGGGTTGCCACTTTAGGAACTGATACATCCTACTTTAGGGCCAACACAGGGTATCTACGAGTTAGGGAGCCGATTTATTAAGGGTAGTAATTTGGGTACATCTAGTCTTGCTTGTTTAGGAGCCGGTTATTATCATTGGGGGTAACACCCGTTAGTTCTTTTGGGCTACATATTATTGTATAGGGTAAAACCTCTCATTAAAAGTACACCTCGGTCTACCATCTTGTACTTGTCGGGCTCATCTTGTTCTGTTATACTAGTTTTGGTGTAGAGAAAAGTATTAGAGAAGCGCAATATATTCTATTCTGTTTATCCTATTTACCTTGTTATACCTGCCTTTTGACACTGTTATCTACCTCTCCAGTTTATATGCCTGTCATGATGCTTTTACTTATTTATATGGTAAAAGTAACTGGACTCGCCAGACTTTATGTCTGACGCATTTTTTTCCCTCTTCTCTCTCTTCCGTTTCCCCTTTGGTTCTTAGGGTGGGAACACTCAAGCTTGATCAAGATTCTTCTTTCCTTCTGCTTGGAGATGCTTAGACGTACCGCTTGATTTCGTATCTTCTCTACTATGGCTATATTTTGAGGATTACTCTCTTTTTATGTATTAATTGTACTCTGATGATGATTTTGGTACAAGGCAAAAGTTGTATGTTGATGTAATGAGTTTTCAGTATTTCAGACTTATTATGTAATCGGGTTTGGACCACGATGCTTTTCTATTTAATAAAGTTTTAACTCCGTTGTTATTTTATATCTGTCTTATGATGTTTCTGTTTCTGTTTACCTATAATGCTTCACGAAACTTAATGCATTCTGATAAAGAGTGATACTGACGGACGTGGGGTGTCACATTTGGCATCAGAGCTGAAGGTAACCAGATCGGATAAAAGATTTTCAAAATTGTTTTCAAAAGGTCTCAAAAGAAAGCATTTTCAAAAGCAAAGACTATTTTGAAAAACATATTCCCCAAAGCCATATGAAATATCTTCGATTTTCTATTTGAATCCCATTTTCCTTTTCTTTTCAGCATGTCTAGGGAACCTAACATTCCTTAGGGCGTTCAGATACAGGCTTGGTTTTGTAGGTATTTGAAGGGTACGACACTTGCCGAAGGCCAAGAAGAAGCCCTTTCCCCAGCTGCAACCGCTGTTCCTCCTCCTCCTCCATCGTGTGTTGATAATTTCTCTAAGATATGCAAGGATTTCTGGGCTATGGGCGGAAAGCCATTCCGAGGAACTAAGACTTTTGTAGAAGCAAGGAACTAACTTAAAGAGACGATGAATTTGTTTGGAATTTTTGAAGTTGACGATCGTAGGAAGATTCAGTTAGTCGTTTGGCAGCTGAAGGATGAGGCCTTATTTTGATGGGAAGTGACACATGCGGGACGTCCAGTCGAGACTTGGGATGATTTCCGACAGAGATTCGAGATGAAGTTTCTTTCTTAATCCGAGGAAAGTATGCAAATGGAAAGGTTTTTGGTGCTTAAGCAAGGAGGCATGTCTGTTAGAGAGTATGTTAATAGGTTTAATCACTTGGCAAGGTTTGGTTTGGAGCTAGTAAATACTCCGCACAAGAAATCTTTGACGTTTGCTAGAGGATTTAATGAACCCGTCTATGGGTTGGTCATGTCTCATATTCTGATGGGAGCAACTTTTGAGAAACTCGTTGATATGGCATTGATGCATGAAGAAGATAAAGGTGAAAAGAAAGAGGCTAAGGTTGAGGAGTCACAAAACAAGAAAGTGTGGCCGAAGAAAGAATAACAGCAACGACAAAAGAAGGGTGGAAAGAATGACAAAGCCCAAGACAAGAGAAAATGTCATAATTGTGGATGCATGGGTCATTTGATAAAGGATTGCAAGAAGAGGAAGAACACTTGTTTCCATTGTGGAGAGGTCAGACATCTTTTTAAGGATTGCCCGAAGAAGCAAGGGCAGGGCCAAGGGCAGGTGCATGCTCTTGTGGACATTGCGCCAGATAGAGGTAGGAAAGTTTCCGTTGAAGGTTTGATTTCTCTTTCCAATCATCTTGTTAGAACTCTTTTTGTTTCTGGCGCTTCACATTCTTTTATATCTGATTCTGTGGTTGGGTCTCTACACCTTAGTACTAATTTGGTTTTGGATCTTGTTGTAGTCTCAAACCCAATTGGTGGTACGGCTCATTCATCTATGATTTGTTAGGGTTTGAGAATATTTTTGTTGGGCGTCGAGTTTGAATCCGACGCATAAGTGCTTGGTTTCATGGTCTATGGTTTGATTCTAGGGATGGACTGGCTAGCCATGTATGGTGCTATTCTAGATTGTGAGACGAGGGTCGTTAGACTTTTGACTTGCCATGGGAGGACCCTTGAGATTTCTTGTGACCCTAAAGGGTCTGTCATGCTTAGTTCTTAGAGTCGCTTGATGCATCTATCGATGACCTATGATCTGTACCAATAGTCTGTGAGTATCCTGATGTTTTTGAGGAGGTTCGGGGCTTACCTCCGAGGCACGAGATTGATTTCCATATATAGTTGGTTGACCATGCAAAGCCAGTTGCATTGCCTGTGCGCCATATACCTCCAAGAGAAAGGAGGGAGCTCAGCAATCAAGTAGGGGAGCTACTTGAGAAAGTTTTTATTAGGGGAAACATATCTGAATGGGGTGCTCCAGTAGTATTCGCCACTAAGGTGGATGGTTCGCTTCGTATGTGTGGATTATAGAGAGTTGAATAAACTCACTAAGAAGAATAGACACCCACTTCCGAGGATAGATGATCTGTTTGACCAGCTTGTTGGTGCATATGTTTTCTCTCAGTTAGACTTGGCTATGGGGTTTCATCAGTTGAGGGTGGCTGAGGACAGTATAGACAAGACTGCCTTTAGAACTCCAGATGGTTTCTTCGAGTGGCTCGTCATGCCTTTTGGGTTGACGAATGCACCCACCTATTTTGTTGATCTGGTGAGTACGGTGTTTCGGGAGTTTCTAAATAAGTTCGTTGTGGTCTTTGTTGATGACATCTTGATTTTCTCGAAGAGAGTGAAAGAGCATGCCCTATATTTAAGGGAGTTTTGAAAACTCTTCGTGTGCACCAGCTTAAGGCAAAATTCTCCAAATGTCATTTTTGGAGAAAAGAAGTGAGATTTCTAGGGCATGTGGTCTCTAAAGATGGGATAGCAGTAGATCCGGTGAAGGTAGTTGCATTTTAAGATTCGCAGATCCCAAAGAATTTAATGGAGGTGAGAAGTTTTCTTGGATTAGTGGGCTATTATAGGAAGTTCATTAAGGACTTCACAAAGATATCAACCCCACTCACCAGACTGATGAAGAAGAATCTAACATTTTCTTGGGGTATGGACTGTGACAATGTTTTCCAGCGATTGAAGAGGGCTCTAACAACAGCCCCAGTCTTGACTTGGCCTGATGGGAACAAAGTGTTCACTATACACATTGATGCATGTGGTACAAGGCTTGGTGCGGTTCAGATGCATGAGGGAAGGGTAGTATGTTATGGTGGTAGACAGTTAAGAGTTCATAAGAAGAACTACCCTACCCATGACTTATAATTAGCTGCCATAGTATTCGCGCTTAAGACTTGGCGCCATTATCTACTAGGAGTGAAGTTTGAGTTGTACACCGATCATAAATCTCTCAAGTACTTGTTCTCACAGAAGAATCTCAATTTGAGGCAACAAAGATGGATGAAGTTCCTAGCGTCCTATGACTTTGAGATTGCTTATACCCATGGCAAGGGTAATGTGGTGGCAGACGCATTGAGTAGGCAGAGGATGACTTTGGGTCCCCTGTTTGTGGAGAGGAAGAGCTTGGAGCTTATATCGACTTTTGATTCTAGACCCTCCACCGAGTTTACACCTGGTTTATTGGCATCATTATAGGTGTGACCTACTCTATTGGACCAGATAGGAACTTCGCAATGTGAAGTCCCACGGATAGTAGATATCTTGGATAGGCTCAGTAGAGGGGAGACTTCCAATCATCTCAATAGATATTCCATGGATGACAATGGGTGGTTACGACGAGATGAGAAGCTTTGTGTTCCCCGAGTTGGGAGTTTGTTGAAGACAGTCCTTGAGGAAGCCCATCATTATAGGATGACTATTCATCCCGGTGGTGATAAGATGTATAAGGATATGAAGAGGGTTTTCTTTTGGGCTGGGATGAAGAAAGATGTAGCAGAATTTGTTTCTCGATGTTTTATTTTCCAGTGAGTCAAAGATGAGCAAAGGAAGCCCGGTGGTTTACTTCATCCTTTGGAAGTCCCACAGTGGAAGTGGGAGAGCGTCTCTATGGATTTCATTGACAGTTTTCCTCGATCGAGGAAAGGCAACATCAGTATTTGGGTTCTAGTTGTTAGGCTTACTAAGAGCGCTTATTTCATTCCTGTTAAGAGTTAGAGGATAGCAGCATGGTTGGCAGCAGTTTATCTTCATGAGATAATCCGTCTACATGGAGTACCTTCCAGTATTATGAGTGATCGTGACCCCATATTCACCAGTGAGTTTTGGAGGAGCTTGCAAGAAGCATTAGGTACACAACTGTGTTTGAGCACCGCTTATCACCCTCAAACCGATGGACAAACAGAAAGGGTGAGTAAAGTTCTTAAGGATCTTTTCAGACTATGCATCCTAGACTTCAGAGGGACTTGGGAAGAGCATCTTCCTTTGGTAGAGTTCGCCTACAACAACATTTATTAGGCTAGTATTGGCATGGCTCCCTTTGAAGCATTGTATTGATGACCCTGTAGATCACCGACTTGTTGGTGGGAATCTACAGAAAGGCTTCTACTTAGACCTGAGATGATTAGGGAAACTTCAAAGAAGATTGCTCTTATTCGCAGGCGCATGAAGACGACTCAGGACAGGCAGAAGAATTACGCAGATAGGAGAACGACTGACATTGAGTTTGAGGTGGGAGACATGGTTTTCATCAAGGTATCACCTTTGAGGAATGTGGTTCGTTTTGGATCTGTAGGGAAAGTGGCACCAAGATTTGTAGGGACATTTCCCATAACAGAAAGGATTGAACAAATGGCCTATAGAGTAAAGCTACCAGAGAGACTATTCGGCGTTCATGATGTTTTCCACATTTCTCATTTAAGGAAGTGCTTGCATGATACCGCAGAAGTAGTTGAGCCGAGTATGCTTGAGGAAATAGCGGTGGAATGGGAGGCGACAATTAGACGAGTTCCTACCCGTATTCTTGGATCAAAAGTTAAGAAGCTACGCAACTGAGAGGTCAAGTTGACGAAAGTTCAATGGGGAGAAGACCCTGAGAATACAAATTGGGAGACTGAAGACAAGATTCGCGCTTTGTACGTTTTTCTTTTCAAGGGTATGTTCTTAACTTCTTTTCCAAAGCTTTTATTCGTGCTTGTTTCTATCGTTTAAGTATATCCTATCGATTGAATCTTCGACCTTTAGGTAGGGAACCCGTGGATGTAAACATGTGTTTGAAGTATGTTATGTTTGATGGATGCAAGTGGATGCAAGTGTTTGCTAATGGTTGCTTGTGGATGCATTTACATACACATTAGGCACTAGATCGGCTCAATCACTCTTATACTACATATGGATGCGTGTGCATTTTTTCTTTTATGGATGAAAATGGATGTATCATCATGTGGATGTTGCATTTGGATGAATGATTGTGCACACATATAGAACTTACATGTTATAGTAGGATTATTTGCATACATGATGGATTCATGGCACTAACATACATTGCATTAAGGAGGTCGACTGAATCAGTTGATCACTTGATCTTTTGCATTTGTATAGGGACATATACACACACCTTTGCATATGTTCGTATAAGCATTAGAAATCTTTTAAGGACAATGGATGCCTGTGATTTGTGGATGAGTAGACGGATGATGTATGCTAGCATAAACATTCTTCTTAACTTAGAGATTTCGGGGATGAAATCCTTTAAGTAGGGAAGAATGTTGAAAGTGGCTAAGCAGCGGTAGGATCGTATGGAGTGGAATATGAATATAATAGAATGTATATAGCAGAGTAGTTGTTGTAAGTAAAAATCACATAGTCGATTTATACTAGTTCGAACCACTGTCCAGTCCCAGACTCCCTTCTGGTATCTCACTAACACAAACACCCTCACTTAACCCGGAGGAACAGGTTTAAAATTACCTGAATAGCCGAACGGGATTTCTTGCCTCAACTACTGAAGAGGACTTTCTCAATACAGAATAGTTGATGACTATATGTGTTCTTGATAACATGAATATGTCAATATGAAGTACACCCTTCCTATAGTCTTTCCTTGATGATAGACGTGAAGTTTGTGAAATATTATAGAAGATTAAAATCTCAAGTAATTGAAAATAGAGTGCTTTCGGAGATTAGAGAGCTTTGAACAATATAGAAAGAGTTAGAATGAAATTAAGTGATTTCATCTCTTAATCAAATTTCTATTTGTAATATGTAAATAGCTACAACTGTTCACGAAGAGATTTGATCAAGAGATATGGATTAGAAAGTTGTGACTTTTCATAATAGGTTGCAACTCTTCGTAATTAGATGTCTGAAAATAATATTTAGATGTCTATTTTGAAATGAAATATAAAATAGTAAGGAAATATTGTATTTCGTCCTAGATTCCGGCGTCTGAAAAATTCAAAACAGACGTCTGAATATTACATAAAATTTAAGTTTGTCTCAGCAAACAGATGTCTGTCTGAATTAATTCAGACGTCTGTTTTCTAGGCCAAACTTATTCCTTGCCTCCTTTCAATGTGAAATATATGTATATATAAAATATGTGTGTGTGTATAATCATCAAGGAAGACTTTAACATATAAATCTAGGACTAACAGACTCTTACAATATATATAATCTTCATTTTGTGTTCTTGAATTTGCTTATCGAATATCTTCCTGCAAAACAGAGTTAGTCGATAGAATATATATGCTTATGTATAGTTGTCATAGTCAAAACGCTATATAGCAAGATTCAACATTCTCCCTATTTTTGACTAATGACAACTATATAAGTTTCCCCTGTCAGTATGCATATTTCATTACTTGTTTCTCCCTCTTTGTCATTTGACAAAAAAGAATACTTATGCAAAAACTTAAGTATTATGCATTACACACAAACATATCATAGAAACATAATATCCAGACATAACATATCATAGCACATACTAGATTTTTGTGCTAAAATAGAGAGATAAGTATCAAAATATTACACACCACTTAGTTAATTTAAGAGTTTCTGGTCAAAATACATAGACCACCATACCACCAACCATGCTTACCAATCCTCGGAAGTAGATGCCACAATAGTTGTCCCACCGTCATTGGGAGAGCCTTGTTCGAAATTGGGAACTTCTTCGGCAGAACTAGAAGACCATTGAAACGGAGTCGGAGCTTGGCTAGAAGAAGCGTCGGTTCAAGAAACTGATTCCCAAATTTTGTTTAAGAAACCTTTGATGGAATCAAATTTCTTATTTGTTTGTTCTTCAAAACACTTCAAGTCTTTATGAATTTTAGATTGATTTCGGGATAGCGTTAGTAAGGTTTGCTTGGAAGAAGTTTCGGGAGAAATGACTTGAATTCTTCATCTTCATCATCTTCTTCTTCTTCCTTAAGTTGACGACGGTAAGAGGGTTCGGGTATAATTGATTCTGGCTGAGATGCAACGTGTTGAGTCCTGTAACAGCCCGCATTTTACGTATCGGAAGATCGTAAAATAATTTTATTTTATTCTCTGAGGGTTGGATCATTCTCATCTTTTAATATGTTGCTTATGGGGATGTGTGACATGTCCATAATTTTTACCGATTTTGTTTGTGACCATTTTGCCCCTGTCAGTTTTGTACTGGGCATAACTTTTGACTCAGGTCGAATCAGAGGGTGAAACCTATGCCATTGGAAAGGAATTGATGATTCTCTTTCCGTAGAGTGGTTACACTAAGGATTTGGTTCAGCGGTTTGGGAGAAATCGCTGTTTTAAGGTTTTTCAGTTGGCTGTTCAGGTTTTGGAAGGCTAATGGGCTGATTTGGAGAAGGCCCATTAAGGGGTTGGTGGAGGCTATAAATAGGGGGTAAGGGATATGGAGAAAGGTTGGAATTTTCCATTCTCTTATGGGGAGGCTTTGATCTCCTTCTTCCTCTAACACCTTTCCACCATTAAAATTCCAAATCCAAGGAGGGAAATCGAAGATCTATACCATTCGAGGCTAGATCAACATCGTTTCAAGGGCGAATTCATCGGATTGAAGAGTTTGATTCGAAGTGTTCGCTGTCCGGATTGCTTTTTCATTGTTTTAGCTTTGTTTTGGATAATCGGTGAGTGATTTGCATCTCTCATTCGGATTCATGAAAGTGTGTGAGTTATAGGATGTTAATTTCATCATTTTCCATGTTATTTTCCTTAGATTTACACCATGCTAAGTTTATATTACATGTGAATCACCTTAGGATCTGATCTAGATAATTTAAATGGTTAATTTCATGATGTTTCACAAGTTTATGCAAATTAGATCCGTTTTTATATTCATATGTTCACTTATCATGTTTTGGGAAATTTATGTGTTTTGATGGAAATTGTTAGATTGATGATATTGTTGGTTGCATAACATGTTTTTGGTTGCGTTTGGATGAATCAGATAAGTCAGTTTCGTCGGATTCGTCGTTTGGCGAAGTTTTGGTCAAAATAGAAGTCGAAATGGAACTGTGCAGGAATTGGATCGGTCCTAGCTGGTCGGCCAAATCGTGGCTTGGAAAGCAAGACAGGGATTGGGTCAGCTAAGAGGGAGCAGGCTGGTCGGATCTCTCGTATGGGTGCAACCAGGTCGATCGTGAAGTGTAATAACCCGGAAAATCTGAGCCAGTTTAAAATTTTTATTTTGGCAATTTTAGCGAATTTCGAATATTTAAAATAGATTATTTTAAATAAAAACGACGAGAAATTTATTTTGAATATAATTCGAACGTATATATTATATACGTCGTCGTTAGAATATAAATAATTATATATAATTATAAATAGAATTGAAAATGGCGCGGTAGTTCGATAATTCGATTTCAAACTTCAATTGAACGTACCGGGTGCAAAACAATTCGGATTTTAGTGAAACCAAAAACATTAGGATCTAATTGATGATATCTTTCCAACGAATCCGAAAAATCAAAATTTCATAGCGGGAATCAAAAGATATGTCCAGTTGAAAATTCTGAATAGTCGTTATGGAATTCAGGCCCTTAAAAATGGACATTTTGCAAACGACCTCGGATTTCGACGAAACCACTTTTGTTGGATCCGCAGTGTCAAATTATTGTTAGGTTTTAAATTTAATAATTTTTCGAATCAATATGTGAGCGTGGCAGAGGAAAACGCGTTTGACCAGTTTCAGTTGATTTTAATCGACTGGAAATTGGCCATTTTTCAAACGGTCTCAGAATTCGACGAAACTAGTTTTGTTAGGACTGTATCGTCAATACGAAGCTAGAAAATATTTTTCAGGAATTTTTCTAGTTAGTATGTGACCCGGTAATTTGAAATGTACGTTTAAAATTCAATATAGTGATTTAAATGTAAATTCAACGGAAACTGATCGTAACGTCCGAATCAACCTACGATATATATCCCATTGTGTTCGGAATGGGGGTAAAACGCTATAGACGACAGGCGGTGGGCCTCGCTTAGAGGTCGTATGTGAAAGTCAACTTTTTGAATTAAATAATTAGAAAAAAATATATCTTCCTCTCCTTTTATCATCTGGCCCCCCCTCTTTTCATAATCAAAACAGAAAGAAAAAAACCCCCGATGCTCCCTGTAAACCGTCGCCCCTCGATCGTCGATGCTCCACCATACGCCCCCAGCGGCGTCGCCAACCTCCACAACCGTCACTCCATCGATCCCCTCAGCCTCCCCAAGCCATCGCTCAGACCCCGTAACCCTAGCCCGACGCCCCTCGATCCAGCCTCCACCGCCAGCGACGGTCTCCCCGCCACCACCTCGTCCAGATCCCGACCGCGGCTCAGCACCCCTCCTTCCTCCAGGCGCACAGAAAACCCTTCATCCACTCTGAAGAAATTAACAGTGAGCTCCCCTCTTTTTATTTTATTTTATTTTTATTTTATTTTAAATTCAGTTGTTTGTTTATTTAAATACATTGTTTAAATTCTTTTTTCTCTCTTTATATATATAAATACTTGGAAAGAAATGATTTTTCGAAATAAAAAGTTAGGAATTTTTATCGCTAGAAATGTTGTGATTTTCTTCATGAAAAGGATTTGATTTTTCATAACGGGAAGGATCTGATTTTGATAAGTTAAAAAAAAATATGATTTTTATATTTTTAAAGGATTAAAAATATGATTTTTATATTTTTAAAGTATTAAAATATAGTCTTTACTATATAGAAGAAATAAAAATATGATTTTTATATTTTTAAAGTATTAAAAATATAGTTTTTACTATCTAGATGATATAAAAATATGATTTTTGTTTAGGTAGAGAATTAAAAATATAATTTTTACATGATAAGAATATTGAAAATATCATCTTTATATGAGTAGCAAAATAGAGATGTGATTTTTAATCTTTATATTTGAAAAGGCGAAATCTTTATTTTAGAAAAGGCGAAATCTTTATATGGAAAATAGCGTGATAAAAATATAATTTTTATCTATATAACATAGTAGTAAAAATTCGATTTTTAAATATATGAAGTGATTATAAAAATATGATTTTTAAATTGAAAGTGAACAAATAAAAAGGTGATTTTTATTTTAAAGACATCAAAATATAAAAATGTGTGATTTTTATATATGTAGTGGCTACGGGCAACAAAGGCGATAAAGATGCGATAACGACGAAGATTTCTATCAATGAAGAGTCAAGATGATTGGATAGCTATCCGTGAGAATTTCTCACCTTTCAATTTCTTTTTCTAGTTATATATATATATACTAGGATGCAGACAGTGTTTAGTAACACCCAACACAACCGTCCACAGACCATGGACTTGTTTGTTTGATTGCAAAAATTAGTTAGATATTTGATTGAAATTGAATTGTTTGGTGAAATTAATTGATGTGTGAATGGCGTGGGCCTTCACTAGACCGGGGATAAGGCTAGGCCTCGTCCCGTTTCTAGTATCGTGCCGTTATGCCGCCGAAATTTTCAAAAATATGTTAGAAAAATAAAAATATCATTTTTATTTTGTAAATGAACTGAATAGGAATTCATGTGTTGAAATAAAATATTTTATCGTTAAAAATATAATTTTTAACGTGAAGTAAATAAAATATTCATTTTCAAACCGGACGGTTTGTTTATGTACACTGATTTGATTGACATTGATTGGGTCGATAAATTTTACACATCGCCCAACTGCACAACTAAAATCTATGTTTGATTGTTTGAAACCCCACACGGGTGTTGGGATGAAATTTGAAGTTCACTCATCCTGATTGATTAAATATGTCGATCGATTGATTGACAGGCTGTTATAAGCGTTAGATATTTATATTTGATGCTTATACAGTGTAGTGCACTTTGGTTGATGGTTGACTATTTTTCAATGCTATTATATACATGTGATGTATGAAAATCCATATAATTAACATTATATGGTAATTGATTGGGCCTCATTCCAATTTGAAAAATAAAGAATATAAAATAAAGGTTCATGTGTTGACTATACTCATCCGTTGAGATTAGTCATGTGTTGAACGAAATATTTTTATAATAAAATTTATATCTTTATCAATATAAAATAAAGGTTCATGTGTTGACTATACTCATCCGTTGAGATTAGTCATGTGTTGAACGAAATATTTTTATAATAAAATTTATATCTTTATCAATATAAAATAAAGGTTCATGTGTTGACTATACTCATCCGTTGAGATTAGTCATGTGTTGAACGAAATATTTTTATAATAAAATTTATATCTTTATCAATATAAAATAAAGGTTCATGTGTTGACGGTACTCATCCGTTGAGATTAGTCATGTGTTGAACGAAATATTTTTATAATAAAATTTATATCTTTATCAATATAAAATAAAGGTTCATGTGTTGACTGTACTCATCCGTTGAGATTAGTCATGTGTTGAACGAAATATTTTTATAATAAAATTTATATCTTTATCAATATAAAATAAAGGTTTATGTGTTGACTGTACTCATCCATTGAGATTAGTCATGTGTTGAACGAAATATTTTTATAATAAAATTTATATCTTTATCAATATAAAATAAAGGTTCATGTGTTGACTGTACTCATCCGTTGAGATTAGTCATGTGTTGAACGAAATAATTTAACAAAAGTAGTCACACGCGGACGGTACTCATTCATTGAGATTAGTCGTGTGTTGACAAAAAGAAATATTTGAAAAGAAATATTTGAAACGAAATATTTGCAATAGGATATTTGAAAATAGAAATATATGAAGCCGTGTTGATTAGATTGACGCCATTTTGACGTGAACGATATTTATATCTATTTTATTCATTATAAATGAATATTGAAAAACGATTTCGAAATGAATCAAATAGAAAACCAATTCGAATTGAATCGAATAGAAAACCAATTTGAATTGAATCGAATAGAAAACCAATTTGAATTGAATCGAATAGAAAACCAATTTGAGTTGAATCAAATAGAAAACGACTTTGAAATTGGATTGAATTGAAAACGAATTCAAATTGAACCGAAAGCGAATTGAAATGAATTCAAATTGAATTGAAATTTGAATTGAATAGAAATGAATTTTAAAACGAATTTATAAAGAAGAATTCAATTTTGATTTAAATTGAAAAGGAAGTTGAAATGAATTTTGAAACGAATTCAAAACTATTTATAAAATTCGTTTTAAATAGAAATCGAAGAAATATATATTATATATATAATATAATCGCCTGAATAGAACGCGCCGCGCCGCGGCAGTTCGTGAATTTCGACCATTTATTTCAAACGGACATTACGGGAGATCCGACCGTCGGATTCTCCTAAAACCGGAACCGTTGGGTTCGTATCGAAAAGAGCTTTCTAACGAATATTAGAAATTTGAAATCTAACGGTTGGATTTGGAGTTACGTCCAAATCAAATTTGAAAAAGGTCGCTGTAAGTGCAGTTCGATGGCCATTGTTGGAAATCGATTGTACGGGCCTTAATAAAATTATTAAAAATAGTAATAATTTGTGTAAAATCATAAGAAATGATTTGGGAAAAATTGGGGTGAAAAACTCCATATTTGAAAAGATAAAAATAGATTTTTATCGAAATGAACTAGTTTTGAACTCAATTTAAAACCCGGGTTTTTATTTTTAAATAAATAAATTAGATGTAAAAAGGGGTTTTAAATAATCGGAATTCCTAATATATTTGATTGGATTTGAAATGGGTTTATCGTGAACCGTGTTTTAAATAACACTAGTTCTTTAACCCGATAATAAATAGAATGTGATTTGGGTTTGTCGTGAACTGTGTTTTAAATAACACCTAGTTCTTTAACCCAGTAAAAGGAGTTTTATTGAATCTGCAATTAGATTTGAAATGTGAATCTGTAATCTAAATTATCAAATTTAGAAATGAGCGAGAATGGAGTATCGCCAGTTTTGCTCCAAAGCGATAGTTAAATCTTTAATTAGATTTGAACGTGAAATGGTAATTAATTTTACCGATAACACCATGGTGTTAGATATGGAGTATCACCAGTTTTGCTTCATGGGATGAATAGGTTGGGATTGGGAAATAAAATAAACAACTACTTCGGTGTGATTCGCTAATCTCGACTAGTTTAGAAAAACCATAATTTGGTTTGAAATGACATCCAAAGGAAGGTTAAAGGATAAATTTTAAAGAATTTATCTTGGATAAAATTAATGGGAACCTTTCCCTAAGAATGTGGAATTTAGAAACTAGCTGTAGGTTGGCTAAGAAGAATGGTTTCCTGGGTATTGATCTGATGTTGGTTTCGGCCTTCGGGGTTAATGTTTGGGAAATTGTTCTCTTGCTAATTTGCGGTTAGTGACTAATGAATTGGAATGAGGCGTATGTTGTGTTTACGTAACATTTGTTTTAATATACGCGGGTTGTTCGGAAAGTCCGGGTTTATACCCATTCTGAATAACCGATTCGACGATAAGTCGAAGATGAAGACGGTGGTCGAAGACCGGAAGTCTTCACATCGTTTGGGTAATTACTGACAATCCTGATTGGGCTGTACACCCAAGAGGATGGAAATAGTTGGTGGTCGTCCAGACGTACTTGGAGATCGATGGATATGCGAGGAAAGTGCCTCCGGTTTCGTTCAGACCCAGAACGAACTTGTAAATGGATTGTGTGTCTGACACTGGATTTTATTTTGTGTTGATTGATTTCTATTAAATATACATCTGTTTGGCGGCGGAGAATTTATTCTTTTGCTTAACGCCCTTCTCTGAGACGTACGAGCTCAGAGGTTGTATATCGATGGACATCAGTCGCATGGCATGAATTGCCTGTGTGGCACGCTAAGATGCGATGATCAAGGCTTCTGTTGAAAAGCAAAGTCTTGTGGTTGATTATCAAAGCACGCCTACGTGGCAGCTTTGTGTATAACGTGAATTCGCGAGCCTCACACCTCGGTATGAGTTAAAAACGGGATACGGACTGCAGGGAGAGCACGACGATTCTTTCTAGCTTTGGTGGTGTCAGTGACTTACCAGCCCTGACATTTATATACTTTTCACCTATGTGGTTGTTGGAATGCGAGGCGCCTCGATTATAGGTCTGTAAGGACCGGGAAACGTGTGTTCAGGAATTGCCAATCCTCTAACGTAAGTGAGGACCGGCCCTGAAGCATCCAAGGGTTGCCCAGAGTGCGTAGCCCTGGGACATTTGCTAGAGTGTCTCGAACGCGGAGAGGAGCTTGCCCCTTGCCTCGACTCATGACGGAAATCCAATTTCCAATACGTGTATTGCGGTTTTAATTGTAGAACTAGTATGGCGACATGATATATGGTACCCATGCCGTCTATGATTTATATTTATGATTGAAATTGTTTTGACACTATACACTTATTATAGTATCAAATGATTTGTTTTAAACGTACCAAGCATGTTTGGCTGTTATAAGGGAAAACCCTATCCTCCGGCTTGCGTTGCATTGTGTGATAGGACCTGGGTCTTATAACAGCTTCATTTTTCTTTATTTAGCATTGCGCTGTTGTTTTATGCACTGGTATTCTTGGGAGGAAACCCGTTCCGTGTTATACGGCGTGGTCCCTTGATTTACTTAACTTTGAAAATAAAGATTAATAACTGTTTTAGTCCTCACACCAGTCACATGACTGACCTGGAGTTTATTGTTTTAACCTAAACTCTGGGTGCCCCTATTTTCCGCACGGGCAGCTAGTAGTTTTGGTTTTGCAAATTTATATTCACAGGATCCTGGTTTACAGCTGGAATGATATCCGGAAAGCTCTGTATCCGTATATCACCTTCAGTTGTGCTTTGTATTATTTTCCGCTGCTATGTAATTTATTGTAATCTCTGATAATTTTCGAATGTAATTTATTCATTCATACTCTGTATATTCTTGTATCTGATGGAATTGTTGTAATAGCAATGAAATGTTCTTCTGTTTGTGTTCTGATTTGTCCTGTTCTCAAACGATCAGGGGTTTCGAACGGTCTAGATCGGTTTAACGACTGATTCGGATCGAGCGAAATTCCCGGCCGTCACATTTGGTATCAGAGCTTTGGTTTACACAGCTCGAGAACAAGACACATTAGAACCATACGAAAGAATTCATCAGATATTGGACTAGTAAAATCCAATTAGAATGACTCGTTAGAGATAGGATCAGTAGTATCCTAGAACGAGTGTGAAGAGTATATTTTTCAAATGAAAACAAATTTTGTTTTGAAAATTTAAACCATTTTATACGTATTTGATTACTTATTCATTTTGAATATGGACAATCAAGTATATATAGATTTCGCGTATACGCGTCATGAACGTATATTCGAAGTTTTAATATACTGGATAGATATAGAATCATACTCTAGTGGTCCGAAGATGATTCTGATGATTGACTAGTTGTCATTAGTATTCATGTTCGAGTAACGAAGGTATGATATCTATATATTTCCATTAGACTGGTGTGAGAACCAAAACTTATATAGATAGAACACATTGTTGTGAATTGGCATCAAAAACATGATTTTCTTTATATGTAGTAAAATTTATGAATTTGAAACGTTAATCCACTAATTGATTGATGTTTGTGTTGTTTGTTTATTTGTTTGATAATTTTGAACCATTTAGCCTAATTGAACCAAATATTGAACTGTATTGAAAATTGGTCGCATTTGCTTGCATATACATATACTTACATTGAACAGGTCATAGCAAGGAGGCTAGAGCAGAGAATAAAATTTGTTTTCCCGACAAATAGGTACATGTTTATCATAATTTACTGTTTCGTTTGGGTGATGATGATTTTATGAGCCTATTGGCTAGCCGCTTGGCTTTTTCTTTTTCTTTTTGAGACTAGAAGGACCGGGGAAGCTATTTGAAATTCCCCGATGCTCCCGGTGCAGGGGAGGTTATGGCGAAATTTTTCGAAAATTAGGGTGTTAGCCAAATTTTTGAAAATTTGAAAATTCTCAGAAACTGAAAAGTAGGAGAATGGAAGCAGATCGAACGTAGAGTTAATTAATCAAACCACTTTCGACTTTGTTCCTTTTCGGGGACGAAAAGTTTTAAGTGGGGGAGATTGTAATAACCCGGAAAATCTGAGCCAGTTTAAAATTTTTATTTTGGCAATTTTAGCGAATTTCGAATATTTAAAATAGATTATTTTAAATAAAAACGACGAGAAATTTATTTTGAATATAATTCGAACGTATATATTATATACGTCGTCGTTAGAATATAAATAATTATATATAATTATAAATAGAATTGAAAATGGCGCGGTAGTTCGATAATTCGATTTCAAACTTCAATTGAACGTACCGGGTGCAAAACAATTCGGATTTTAGTGAAACCAAAAACATTAGGATCTAATTGATGATATCTTTCCAACGAATCCGAAAAATCAAAATTTCGTAGCGGGAATCAAAAGATATGTCCAGTTGAAAATTCTGAATAGTCGCTATGGAATTCAGGCCCTTAAAAATGGACATTTTGCAAACGACCTCGGATTTCGACGAAACCACTTTTGTTGGATCCGCAGTGTCAAATTATTGTTAGGTTTTAAATTTCATAATTTTTCGAATCAATATGTGAGCGTGGCAGAGGAAAACGCGTTTGACCAGTTTCAGTTGATTTTAATCGACTGGAAATTGGCCATTTTTCAAACGGTCTCAGAATTCGACGAAACTAGTTTTGTTAGGACTGTATCGTCAATACGAAGCTAGAAAATATTTTTCAGGAATTTTTCTAGTTAGTATGTGACCCGGTAATTTGAAATGTACGTTTAAAATTCAATATAGTGATTTAAATGTAAATTCAACGGAAATTGATCGTAACGTCCGAATCAACCTACGATACATATCCCATTGTGTTCGGAATGGGGGTAAAACGCTATAGACGACAGGCGGTGGGCCTCGCTTAGAGGTCGTATGTGAAAGTCAACTTTTTGAATTAAATAATTAGAAAAAAATATATCTTCCTCTCCTTTTATCATCTGCCCCCCCCCCTCTTTTCATAATCGAAACAGAAAAGAAAAAAAACCCCGATGCTCCCTGTAAACCGCCGCCCCTCGATCGTCGATGCTCCACCATACGCCCCCAGCGGCGTCGCCAACCTCCACAACCGTCACTCCATCGATCCCCTCAGCCTCCCCAAGCCATCGCTCAGACCCCGTAACCCTAGCCCGACGCCCCTCGATCCAGCCTCCACCGCCAGCGACGGTCTCCCCGCCACCACCTCGTCCAGATCCCGACCGCGGCTCAGCACCCCTCCTTCCACCAGGCGCACAGAAAACCCTCCATCCACTCTGAAGAAATTAACAGTGAGCTCCCCTCTTTTTATTTTATTTTATTTTTATTTTATTTTAAATTCAGTTGTTTGTTTATTTAAATACATTGTTTAAATTCTTTTTTCTCTCTTTATATATATAAATACTTGGAAAGAAATGATTTTTAGAAATAAAAAGTTAGGAATTTTTATCGCTAGAAATGTTGTGATTTTCTTCATGAAAAGGATTTGATTTTTCATAACGGGAAGAATCTGATTTTGATAAGTTAAAAAAAAATATGATTTTTATATTTTTAAAGGATTAAAAATATGATTTTTATATTTTTAAAGTATTAAAATATAGTCTTTACTATATAGAAGAAATAAAAATATGATTTTTATATTTTTAAAGTATTAAAAATATAGTTTTTACTATCTAGATGATATAAAAATATGATTTTTGTTTAGGTAGAGAATTAAAAATATAATTTTTACATGATAAGAATATTGAAAATATCATCTTTATATGAGTAGCAAAATAGAGATGTGATTTTTAATCTTTATATTTGAAAAGGCGAAATCTTTATTTTAGAAAAGGCGAAATCTTTATATGGAAAATAGCGTGATAAAAATATAATTTTTATCTATATAACATAGTAGTAAAAATTCGATTTTTAAATATATGAAGTGATTATAAAAATATGATTTTTAAATTGAAAGTGAACAAATAAAAAGGTGATTTTTATTTTAAAGACATCAAAATATAAAAATGTGTGATTTTTATATATGTAGTGGCTACGGGCAACAAAGGCGATAAAGATGCGATAACGACGAAGATTTCTATCAATGAAGAGTCAAGATGATTGGATAGCTATCCGTGAGAATTTCTCACCTTTCAATTTCTTTTTCTAGTTATATATATATACTAGGATGCAGACGGTGTTTAGTAACACCCGACACAACCGTCCACAGACCATGGACTTGTTTGTTTGATTGCAAAAATTAGTTAGATATTTGATTGAAATTGAATTGTTTGGTGAAATTAATTGATGTGTGAATGGCGTGGGCCTTCACTAGACCGGGGATAAGGCTAGGCTCGTCCCGTTTCTAGTATCGTGCCGTTATGCCGCCGAAATTTTCAAAAATATGTTAGAAAAATAAAAATATCATTTTTATTTTGTAAATGAACTGAATAGGAATTCATGTGTTGAAATAAAATATTTTATCGTTAAAAATATAATTTTTAACATGAAGTAAATAAAATATTCATTTTCAAACCGGACGGTTTGTTTATGTACACTGATTTGATTGACATTGATTGGGTCGATAAATTTTACACATCGCCCAACTGCACAACTAAAATCTATGTTTGATTGTTTGAAACCCCACATGGGTGTTGGGATGAAATTTGAAGTTCACTCATCCTGATTGATTAAATATGTCGATCGATTGATTGAGAGGTTGTTATAAGCGTTAGATATTTATATTGATGCTTATACAGTGTAGTGCACTTTGGTTGATGGTTGACTATTTTTCAATGCTATTATATACATGTGATGTATGAAAATCCATATAATTAACATTATATGGTAATTGATTGGGCCTCATTCCAATTTGAAAAATAAAGAATATAAAATAAAGGTTCATGTGTTGACTATGCTCATCCGTTGAGATTAGTCATGTGTTGAACGAAATATTTTTATAATAAAATTTATATCTTTATCAATATAAAATAAAGGTTCATGTGTTGACTATACTCATCCGTTGAGATTAGTCATGTGTTGAACGAAATATTTTTATAATAAAATTTATATCTTTATCAATATAAAATAAAGGTTCATGTGTTGACTATACTCATCCGTTGAGATTAGTCATGTGTTGAACGAAATATTTTTATAATAAAATTTATATCTTTATCAATATAAAATAAAGGTTCATGTGTTGACGGTACTCATCCGTTGAGATTAGTCATGTGTTGAACGAAATATTTTTATAATAAAATTTATATCTTTATCAATATAAAATAAAGGTTCATGTGTTGACTGTACTCATCCGTTGAGATTAGTCATGTGTTGAACGAAATATTTTTATAATAAAATTTATATCTTTATCAATATAAAATAAAGGTTCATGTGTTGACTGTACTCATCCGTTGAGATTAGTCATGTGTTGAACGAAATATTTTTATAATAAAATTTATATCTTTATCAATATAAAATAAAGGTTCATGTGTTGACTGTACTCATCCGTTGAGATTAGTCATGTGTTGAACGAAATAATTTAACAAAAGTAGTCACACGCGGACGGTACTCATTCATTGAGATTAGTCGTGTGTTGACAAAAAGAAATATTTGAAAAGAAATATTTGAAAAGAAATATTTGCAATAGGATATTTGAAAATAGAAATATATGAAGCCGTGTTGATTAGATTGACGCCATTTTGACGTGAACGATATTTATATCGATTTTATTCATTATAAATGAATATTGAAAAACGATTTCGAAATGAATCGAATAGAAAACCAATTCGAATTGAATCGAATAGAAAACCAATTTGAATTGAATCGAATAGAAAACCAATTTGAATTGAATCGAATAGAAAACCAATTTGAGTTGAATCAAATAGAAAATGACTTTGAAATTGGATTGAATTGAAAACGAATTCAAATTGAACCGAAAGCGAATTGAAATGAATTGAAATTGAATTGAAATTTGAATTGAATAGAAATGAATTTTAAAACGAATTTATAAAGAAGAATTCAATTTTGATTTAAATTGAAAAGGTAGTTGAAATGAATTTTGAAACGAATTCAAAACTATTTATAAAATTCGTTTTAAATAGAAATCGACGAAATATATATAATATATATTATATATATAATATAATGGCCTGAATAGAACGCGCCGCGCCGCGGCAGTTCGTGAATTTCGACCATTTATTTCAAACGGACATTAAGGGAGATCCGACCGTCGGATTCTCCTAAAACCGGAACCGTTGGGTTCGTATCGAAAAGAGCTTTCTAACGAATATTATAAATTTGAAATCTAACGGTTGGATTTGGAGTTACGTCCAAATCAAATTTGAAAAAGGTCGCTGTAAGTGCAGTTCGATGGCCATTGTTGGAAATCGATTGTACGGGCCTTAATAAAATTATTAAAAATAGTAATAATTTGTGTAAAATCATAAGAAATGATTTGGGAAAAATTGGGGTGAAAAACTCCATATTTGAAAAGATAAAAATAGATTTTTATCGAAATGAACTAGTTTTGAACTCAATTTAAAACCCGGGTTTTTATTTTTAAATAAATAAATTAGATGTAAAAAGGGGTTTTAAATAATCGGAATTCCTAATATATTTGATTGGATTTGAAATGGGTTTATCGTGAACTGTGTTTTAAATAACACTAGTTCTTTAACCCGATAAAAAATAGAATGTGATTTGGGTTTGTCGTGAACTGTGTTTTAAATAACACCTAGTTCTTTAACCCAGTAAAAGGAGTTTTATTGAATCTGCAATTAGATTTGAAATGTGAATCTGTAATCTAAATTATCAAATTTAGAAATGAGCGAGAATGGAGTATCGCCAGTTTTGCTCCAAAGCGATAGTTAAATCTTTAATTAGATTTGAACGTGAAATGGTAATTAATTTTACCGATAACACCATGGTGTTAGATATGGAGTATCACCAGTTTTGCTTCATGGGATGAATAGGTTGGGATTGGGAAATAAAATAAACAATTACTTCGGTGTGATTCGCTAATCTCGACTAGTTTAGAAAAACCATAATTTGGTTTGAAATGACATCCAAAGGAAGGTTACAGGATAAATTTTAAAGAATTTATCTTGGATAAAATTAATGGGAACCTTTCCCTAAGAATGTGGAATTTAGAAACTAGTTGTAGGTTGGCTAAGAAGAATGGTTTCCTGGGTATTGATCTGATGTTGGTTTCGGCCTTCGGGGTTAATGTTTGGGAAATTGTTCTCTTGCTAATTTGCGGTTAGTGACTAATGAATTGGAATGAGGCGTATGTTGTGTTTACGTAACATTTGTTTTAATATACGCGGGTTGTTCGGAAAGTCCGGGTTTATACCCATTCTGAATAACCGATTCGACGATAAGTCGAAGATGAAGACGGTGGTCGAAGACCGGAAGTCTTCACATCGTTTGGGTAATTACTGACAATCCTGATTGGGCTGTACACCCAAGAGGATGGAAATAGTTGGTGGTCGTCCAGACGTACTTGGAGATCGATGAATATGCGAGGAAAGTGCCTCCGGTTTCGTTCAGACCCAGAACGAACTTGTAAATGGATTGTGTGTCTGACACTGGATTTTATTTTGTGTTGATTGATTTCTATTAAATATACATCTGTTTGGCGGCGGAGAATTTATTCTTTTGCTTAACGCCCTTCTCTGAGACGTACGAGCTCAGAGGTTGTATATCGATGGACATCAGTCGCATGGCATGAATTGCCTGTGTGGCACGCTAAGATGCGATGATCAAGGCTTCTGTTGAAAAGCAAAGTCTTGTGGTTGATGATCAAAGCACGCCTACGTGGCAGCTTTGTGTATAACGTGAATTCGCGAGCCTCACACCTCGGTATGAGTTAAAAACGGGATACAGACTGCAGGGAGAGCACGACGATTCTTTCTAGCTTTGGTGGTGTCAGTGACTTACCAGCCCTGACATTTATATACTTTTCACCTATGTGGTTGTTGGAATGCGAGGCGCCTCGATTATAGGTCTGTAAGGACCGGGAAACGTGTGTTCAGGAATTGCCAATCCTCTAACGTAAGTGAGGACCGGCCCTGAAGCATCCAAGGGTTGCCCAGAGTGCGTAGCCCTGGGACATTTGCTAGAGTGTCTCGAACGCGGAGAGGAGCTTGCCCCTTGCCTCGACTCATGACGGAAATCCAATTTCCAATACGTGTATTGCGGTTTTAATTGTAGAACTAGTATGGCGACATGATATATGGTACCCATGCCGTCTATGATTTATATTTATGATTGAAATTGTTTTGACACTATACACTTATTATAGTATCAAATGATTTGTTTTAAACGTACCAAGCATGTTTGGCTGTTATAAGGGAAAACCCTATCCTCCGGCTTGCGTTGCATTGTGTGATAGGATCTGGGTCTTATAACAGCTTCATTTTTCTTTATTTAGCATTGCGCTGTTGTTTTATGCACTGGTATTCTTGGGAGGAAACCCGTTCCGTGTTATACGGCGTGGTCCCTTGATTTACTTAACTTTGAAAATAAAGATTAATAACTGTTTTAGTCCTCACACCAGTCACATGACTGATCTGGAGTTTATTGTTTTAACCTAAACTCTGGGTGCCCCTATTTTCCGCACGGGCAGCTAGTAGTTTTGGTTTTGCAGATTTATATTCACAGGATCCTGGTTTACAGCTGGAATGATATCCGGAAAGCTCTGTATCCGTATATCACCTTCAGTTGTGCTTTGTATTATTTTCCGCTGCTATGTAATTTATTGTAATCTCTGATAATTTTCGAATGTAATTTATTCATTCATACTCTGTATATTCTTGTATCTGATGGAATTGTTGTAATAGCAATGAAATGTTCTTCTGTTTGTGTTCTGATTTTCTTGTTCTCAAACGATCAGGGGTTTCGAACGGTCTAGATCGGTTTAACTACTGATTCGGATCGAGCGAAATTCCCGGCCGTCACATGAAGTCTGGGTGGTGAAGCGGTCTGGTCGGTCGGTCCATACTGGTCGGGTCGAGCAGATCTGGAGTTCTGATTTGGAGCAGGCAGGTCGGTCATGTTCCAGGAAGGGGTGATCAGATCGGGTCGGTCAGATGGTGGCAAATCTGGTCGGTCGGGTCGGCTGATTGGTGGTAGGGTCGAATCCTGAAGCGAGAAGGGAATCAGATTCGGCTTTAATTGGGTCGGTTGGACAAAGTTATGGGTCGGGCTCTGTTGGTCGGTCACAGGGGAGTGGTCGGTCATAGGGGGAAGGTGGTCGGACACAAGGAGGGTGGTCGGTCGGTTTTAACAGGGTCGTTTTATGAAAAAGTACGTTTTTGGGAACGACTCAGGTACGAGCTAAAAAGGTGTTTTCAAAATTTTTTCGGACAGCGGTGTCCGAACCCGTGCCGCAGCGCAGTGGGGTAACTTGGCTCGGTGATGGTGTGACTTCGAGGTGTTTCAAGTAGGAAGGCTCGAAGTGATGGATGTGTTCGTTGATCAAGGTGGAACAACGAATGCGGTGACAACTCAAAGGT
The DNA here is from genome assembly GCA_030737875.1 of Allium sativum. Taxonomy (NCBI): domain Eukaryota; kingdom Viridiplantae; phylum Streptophyta; class Magnoliopsida; order Asparagales; family Amaryllidaceae; genus Allium; species Allium sativum. The sequence goes on from CM060920.1 coordinate 370,035,740, forward strand.
CGTGAGTTGATGGATAATGGCTGCTCGAGAAGGTTGTTTGAGCTATGAAACATCGTCAAGGTTGGACGACTAGAGATGCGAAGGCCGAGAGGTCATCGTTGTCGTAAGTTCTAGCAGGCTCAAAGCAGGGGTACGATGGGGGCACCCAAAAGACCAGAAGGTTGCTGGTCGAGTACCCTAGGTCTTGGGGAAAGGCCTAGTGTCAAGGTTGGACATTGTCAAGGTTGGATATATGGAGTTCATGCTAGAACTGGGGTTACCATTAGCCCTTAACATATGGCAAGGTTGGCCGTCATACGATTAACGATGGTTTCAAAGCAGGATTGGCGGTGATAGCCAGAGTCTGTCATGTATGCTGGATGTTTTGCATGAGATATATAATCTTGATCCCATGATTGCTATTGTTGATTGTTTATGTTTGCTATGAACAAATGGTTGTTCTGGTTTCTATGGATTAATGGTTAAAATGCTTGGTGTAAAGGCTATCACTGTCCGATGTGGGGAAGATAAGGTTGAGTTCTTCTCTGGTGTTGTGGGTAGACAAGTTGTTCATTTACCCATTCTCATATACTTTCTTGTTGAAGTTTGTTAACCGTTTTATCGCTCACTAAGACTATTGTTTGACTCAAGGTTTTATGTCTCCTCTTATTACCTTGGATTGTTCATCCGGTTGTGGATGGGCAGACTAAGTAGCAGGTTACAGGTAATGGAGCTTAGTGAGACGAGGAAGCTGAGCGATGACGAGCAGGAGGCTGTCGTACCAGTTTTATTATTATCTAGTATTTCTGTTTCCGCTGTTTGAGTTGCTTGAGAGTTATAGTGAGGCCTTATGTACAAACTTTGATATCAGTTGGATAATATTTCTGGATGTTGAGAAAGTTTCAGAAGTTTGTTATATGATACCTCATTGCTATTACCTGTTGTATATGTTCTATTATATCTTATCCTTGCGCTGTGAACTCTACGACATGTTTACCTACTCTGATGATCGTCCATAGCAGCCTGGCACACCTTTCAGCGCATTTTCCACTTGTTTAGTGCGGGGGTTATGGGCGGTCTTCACATTTGGTATCAGAGCTCTGGTCAACGATTTTGGCCAAAGTTCGAAGACGTAATCACGTATGAGGGACGTATTTGTAGATTTCAATTGGATGTTTACTATATATATATTAGCATATATAGTAGTAGCGGTTGTATCTCTTTATAAGTTTATCTTGTAAGTGGACTAATCATTCTATTGTAGATTTAGAATGAGTCGTCAAATCTCTAGGAGTGAGCCTGAGATGGGAAGAGTAGGAGATGGAAGAAGTCAATTGGGAGTCTTAGCAGATGCACCGGAATACCTGGTTATGTTGGGGCGGCCATGATGGCAGTAGCCATGCTAGGGATGCCTGTTCCAGAAGCATCAATAGGACGTGGCGTTCCAGTGCAAGAACCCTTGAGGAATTTTGCTAAGCGACAGAGGGACTGCTCTCCAATGGATGAGGAAGTTTCTATTGGTCCTAGTGTTTCACCGAATGAGAATGGTAATCAAGGAAAGAAATCTAAGAAGAATGTGCTCTGCATTAATTGTCAATTAGAAGGCCATTATTCTTGGGATTGTAAGGAAGAATGGAAGTGCTTTCATTGCGGCAAGCCTGGACATAAGAAGAAAGACTGTCCGAACCTTCCAAAGAATAAGCAACTGGAGGAAGCATGTGTTGTGGAAGCTATTCCAATTTCTTATTGTATTCCTGAAGAAAACTAGGAGAAGTTGTTGTCTGGATGTACTTCCAGCTAGTGAAGTTGTTTGAGTTCTATTTGGTACTAGAGAATCGTCACCTTTTACCTATAATAAATTGTATATTGAATGGGTTTGGAACCCGAGAATTGTGATAGACCATTGGTTGTGACTAATCCAGTCGGGGGTTCGTCCAGTTTGTGCATGATTTGCCATGGTCTAGTGTTATCAAGTCATGATTGCTCTTTTTGTGTGATTGCTTTGTTCTTAACTTCGCTGGGTATCGGATCATCTTGGGCATGGATTGGCTCAAGAGATATGCGGCAAGGGTGAATTGCGAGAAGCTAGAGGTGAGGGTCGGGGATGTGGAAGGGCGAAAGGTGTTGATTAGATGTAAGCGCGAAGACGGGGTCTTCGTGAGTTATCTATATTCGCTTGGGATTCCACAGGAAGACTTATCATCAGTGTTGATCGCTAATGAGTATGTAGATGTCTTTGACGAGGTCAAAGGGTTGCCGCAGCATCGTGAGATCGAGTTTAGGATCGATTTGGTTGAAGGTGCTAGACCAATTGTTATGCCCCTTAGGCGGATGGCGCCTAGGGAACAGCGAGAGTTAGAGGTGCAAGTTCGTGACCTTTTGGGAAAATGATTCATTCGGAGGAGTGTTTCCGAGTGGGGTGCACCAGTCGTGTTTGCAACTAAGGCAGATGGCTCGTTAAGATTGTGTGTGGACTATCGTGAGCTGAACAAGGTGACTAAGAAGAACAAGTATCCGTTGCCAAGGATTGATGACTTGTTCGATCAGCTTCACGAAGCCAAAGTGTTTTCTTAGATGGATTTGGCAACGGGATTTCACCAGTTGAGAGTGGCTAAGGATAGTGTGCCAAAGACTGCTTTTAGGACACCTTCCGGGTTTTTCGAGTGGTTGGTGATGCCATTCGGGTTGACTAACGCGCCAGCGTATTTTGTGGATCTTATGAATAGAGTGTTCAGAGAATAGTTGAGTAAGTTCGTGCTGGTATTCGTGGATGATATACTGGTTTACTCCAGAAATGTGGAAGAACATAAGACGCACTTGAGAGTTGTGTCAGAGATCTTGCGAAAGCATCAGCTTAAGGCTAAGTTCTCAAAGTGTCACTTCTGGAAGGATGAAGTAAGGTTCTTAGGTCATGTTGTTTCTGGAAAAGGTATAGCGGTTGACCCCGCTAAAGTTGCAGCAATCCAGGATTGGGATAAACCTAAGAATGTGACGGATGTTCGGAGTTTCCTTGGGTTGGTTGGTTATTACCGAAGATTTATCAAGGATTTCTCCAAGATAGCTGCACCATTAACAGGATTGACGAAGAAGAATCAAGTATTCGCATGGGATGCGAAGTGTGAACAAGCGTTCGGAATTTTGAAAGAGAGATTGACGAGTGCACCTGTGTTGACCATTCCAAGTGGGAATGAAGAGATGGTGATATATACTGATGCGTGTGGTACTGGACTTGGAGCAGTGCTAATGCAGAAGGATAAAGTAGTGGCTTATGCAAGTCGACAGCTAAAGCCACATGAGAGAAAATATCCAGCTCATGATTTGGAGTTGGCAGCGATTGTGTTTGCTCTGAAGATGTGGAGACATTACCTGTTGGGAGTACGATTCGAGGTATTTACGGATCACAAGTCGTTGAAGTATCTTTTCTCCCAAAAGTATTTGAATCTTCGGCAGCAACGATGGTTAGAGTTTCTGACATCGTATGATTTTTGGATAGCCTATACTCCTGGCAAAGGCAATGCAGTTGCAGATGCATTGAGTCGAAGACACGCAAGTTTGGGAGCGATGTTTTCGGAATGGAAGGGCCTCGAGTACTTGGCAAGGTTCGATTTCAGGCCAAGGTGTGAGTTGGAACCTGAGATATTGGCAAGCTTGTCGATAAGGCCTACTCTTATTGAATGGATTGGCAAGGGCCAAAAGAAAGATACGAAGCTTGTCGAGTTTATTCAGAAACTGAAACCAGAGGATAAAGAGTTCGAGGTCGACCGAGAAGGTTGGCTTCGAAAGCACGGACGATTAGTTGTTCCTGATGTCGACGGATTGAGGGATGAGGTTCTGAGAGAATGTCATCACTCGAAGCTAACGATTCATCCTGGTGGTAATAAAATGTATCAGGACATGAAGCGAGCCTACTACTGGGAAGGTATGAAAAGAGATATTGGAAAATTCATTTCCAAGTGTATGAACTGTCAGTTGGTGAAAGCTGAGCAGAAGAAGCCGAGTGGTTTACTTCAGCCATTAGAGGTTCCTACATGGAAGTGGGAGCAGATATCGATGGATTTTATCGATGGACTACCTAGAACTAGGATAGGGAATGAAGGGATTTGGGTCATTGTGGATCGTTTGACCAAAAGTGCAAGGTTGATTCCTATTAAGACGACTAGGACAGCATCAAAATTCGCTGAGCTTTATGTGAAATGGATAGTTCGATTCCATGGTGTTCCAAAGAGTATAGTAAGTGACCGGGATCCATTGTTCATGAGTGGATTTTGGAAAAGTTTACAAGAAGCTTTGGAAACCGAATTGTGTTTAAGTACGACATATCATCCCCAAACTGATGGTCAGACCGAGAGAATCAACCGAGTTTTAGAAGATCTCCTGAGGGCTTGTGTGTTAGACTTCGGAGGATCATGGGAGGACCGTCTATATCTAGTTGAGTTTGCGTATAATAATAGCTACCAGTCGAGTATTGGGATGGCACCATATGAGGCGTTGTATGGAAGGCCGTGCAATTCTCCAGCTTGTTGGTTAGAAACTGGAGATAAGTTGGTACTTGGGCCTGAAATGATTAGAGAAACCTCGGGTTGTATCAAGATTGTTCGACAACGAATGAAGGCGGCCCAAGATCATCAGAAAAGTTACGCCGATAAGCATCGTAAGAATTTGGAATTCGACGTAGGAGATATGGTTTTCATGAAGATTTCACCGTTGAAGCATGTGGTTCGATTCGGAAGTAAAGGGAAGTTGGCTCCTAGGTTTGTTGGACCATTTCCGATAGTCGAGCGAATAGGAAAGCTCGCATATAGGTTGGAGTTACCCGAGAAGATGTCGAGTGTGCATAATGTTTTCCATGTGTCATTTCTACGAAAGTTTGTGCACGACTCGAATGAGGTGGTATCTCCATAACAGTATGAAGATTTAGAAGTCGAGACCGCAGTTGCGAAACCTCATAGGCCACTTCGTGTTGTGGGGAATGACACGAAACAGCTTAGGAGGAAGACGGTTAAGCTAGTCAAGGTACAATGGAGTGAAGATGGCGACGATTGTACATGGGAGACGGAAGAGAGCATGAGGGCGACTCATCCAGAACTTTTCATCGGTAGAACCCTTAGATTGTATCGTCGTTATATCGTTGTATCTTGTTGTTGTTTGATAGAATTCCGCGTGCTAGGATAAGACTATGGATGCATGGCTTGATGGTTGCTAGTTTGGATGATAGGATTGGCTTTTCATGGATGATAGGCATGCGGAATTGTTGTGGTTGCTTGTATTTGCATGGAATTTCGGGGGCGAAATTCTTAAAGGGGGGAGAATGTAACAGCCCACATTTTACGTATCGGAAGATCGTAAAATAATTTTATTTTATTCTCTGAGGGTTGGATCATTCTCATCTTTTAATATGTTGCTTATGGGGATGTGTGACATATCCATAATTTTTACCGATTTTGTTTGTGACCATTTTGCCTCTGTCAGTCTTGTACTGGGCATAACTTTTGACTCAGGTCGAATCAGAGGGTGAGACTTGTACCATTGGAAAGGAATTGATGATTCTCTTTCCGTAGAGTGGTCACAATAAGGATTTGGTTCAGCGGTTTGGGAGAAATCGCTGTTTTAAGGTTTTTCAGTTGACTGTTCAGGTTTTGGAAGGCTAATGGGATGATTTGGAGAAGGCCCATTAAGGGGTTGGTGGAGGCTATAAATAGGGGGTAAGGGATATGGAGAAAGGTTGGAATTTTCCATTCTCTTATGGGGAGGCTTTGATCTCCTTCTTCCTCTAACACCTTTCCACCATTAAAATTCCAAATCCAAGGAGGGAAATCGAAGATCTATACCATTCGAGGCTAGATCAACATCGTTTCAAGGGCGAATTCATCGGATTGAAGAGTTTGATTCGAAGTGTTCGCTGTCCGGATTGCTTTTTCATCGTTTTAGCTTTGTTTTGGATAATCGGTGAGTGATTTGCATCTCTCATTCGGATTCATGAAAGTGTGTGAGTTATAGGATGTTAATTTCATCATTTTCCATGTTATTTTCCTTAGATTTACACCAAGCTAAGTTTATTTTACATGTGAATCACCTTAGGATCTGATCTAGATAATTTAATTGGTTAATTTCATGATGTTTCACAAGTTTATGCAAATTAGATCCGTTTTTATATTCATATGTTCACTTATCATGTTTTGGGAAATTTATGTGTTTTGATGAAAATTGTTAGATTGATGATATTGTTGGTTGCATAACATGTTTTTGGTTGCGTTTGGATGAATCGGATAAGTCGGTTTCGTCGGATTCGTTGTTTGGCGAAGTTTTGGTCGAAATGGAACTGTGCAGGAATTGGGTCGGTCCTAGCATGGTCGGCCAAATCGTGGCTTGGAAAGCAAGACAGGGATTGGGTCAGCTAAGAGGGAGAAGGCTGGTCGGATCGGTCGTATGGGTGCAACCAGGTCGATCGTGAAGACTGGGTGGTGAAGCGGTCTGGTCGGTCGGTCCATACTGGTCGGGTCGAGCAGATCTGGAGTTCTGATTTGGAGCAGGCAGGTCGGCCATGTTCCAGGAAGGGGTGATCAGATAGGGTCGGTCAGATGGTGGCAAATCTGGTCGGTCGGGTCGGCTGATTGGTGGTAGGGTCGAATCCTGAAGCGAGAAGGGAATCGGGTCGGCTTTAATTGGGTCGGTTGGACTAAGTTATGGGTCGGGCTCTGTTGGTCGGTCACAGGGGAGTGGTCGGTCATAAGGGGAAGGTGGTCGGACACAAGGAGGGTGGTCGGCCAGTTTTAACAGGGTCGTTTTCTGAAAAAGTACGTTTTTGGGAACAAAGCAGAGAGCCTTTTTATGCTGAGTGTTGACTAAATCCAGTCCGAACCTAGCCAGTTGGTTGAACTGGTTGACGTATTCCTTGACCGTCATACTTCCTTGCTTAAGAGATAAGAACTTTTCCAATTGTAGACTTCGTTCGGCTTGCGAGAGGAATTTCGTCTCAAACCTTGTTCTGAAATCCATCCATGTTTCAACCGGCCTCTCGGCGTTAGTGACTTCCCACCAGTAGGAAGCTTCGTCTTTGAGCAACCATACCGCCAACTGTACCTTTTGCCTATCGTCCACCTCGAAGATAACGAACAGATCCTCAGTTTCTTTAAGCCAGTTCCTCGCTTCTACGACTGATTCAGTTCCCTTGAAATCCTTTCCACCCATGGCCCTAAAGTCTTTACAGATCTTTGAGAAAGCAATTGCAAGAGGAGGGGGCAGAGGAGGGGGATCATTTGCTGGACCTGCGGCGGCAGTCCTAGCCTCAAGATATTGACGAAACCAACCGGGTACATGAACACCCTCTGGTATCTCAGATGCTTCAGACATGCTGAAACGAAAAAGGAAAGATTCAATACAAAAAGGACCGAAGGAAAGATATATGGCTCTTGGGGATTATGTTTTTCAAAATAAGCTTTATTTTTGAAAATATTTCCTTTCAAAACCTTTTTGAAAATAGTTTTCAAAAACTTTACCCAAATCTGGTAACCTTCAGCTCCGATACCAAGTGTAACACCCCACGTCCGTTAAGGTCACTCACAAAGGGAATGCCTTAACTTTGATGGAGCATTTTAGTAAACAGAACAGAATATTACAAGACAAATATAAAAATAATACTTGAAAAACTTTGTAACTTTATTGCAGCGGACAGAAATCAATTTGGTTACAACTTTATCAAAAACTCAAGTACATATATATCAGCCTTGTTCAAAAGCCATCAGAGTACAAAACTTTAAAATCATAATCCCCACCAAAGATGCCAGAAAAAGACAAGCCATACTTTAAGCACTTCAAGCAATCCAAGTAGGAAGAAAGATCCGGATCAAGCTAGAGTATTCCCTCCTTGAAAACCTGGGGGGGCGGAAGAAAAGAGGCGAAACAACAAGGGTCAGACATAAAGTCTGGCAAGTCCAGTGACTTTCAGTTATGAACAGATAATAATGTCATGGCATGCAAATAAAATTGGACGAGAGATAACAGGAAATAGGAATAACAGATATACTTAGGTTAAACAGAAGAAACATGATGATATTACTTTTCACTTCTCTCCACTAATACTAGTATAACAGGATTAGGTGTTACCCTAATGTCTAAACAGAAACAAAAACAGAATAATGGGCCTTTACCACCCTAACAGAAGGTACAGAAACATAATGCTAATAATGGGCCTTTACCACCCGAACAGAAAGTACAGAAACAGAATGCTAGTAATGGGCCTTTATCACCCGAACAGAGACAGAAACGGAAACAGAATAATCCCTACGGAAACAGAATGTTATAATTAGGTGTACACTAGTAAATGGGCCTTTACCACCCGAACAGACGGTACCATGCAGAAACAGATAGGTGTTGCCACCCAACAGAAACAGACGGTACCAACAGAACCAGACAGAACTAAGTGTACCCTAAAACCCTACCCCAAGCGATCGGCTCCCTAATACATAAATACCCTGTGCCAGCCCCACAAAAGGGTGTATCACTCCCCAAAGTGGCAACCTTTAAATGAAACAGACCTATTTACAGATGTCACGGCGTCTTACATCCTCAGAGGCAGACCGGGATCCATGCACGCACATGACCCGGTTGGAACGCACCATCAACACCCCTCGCCATTATCAGAATGAACCGCTTATAATTAGTTCAGTAAGCGTGCCCGGACCCTACCTACTGTTGGGTCAAAGTTTTGATACCAGAAAGGGTTACTGACTAATATGGGTCCGAAACAACAGATGACACAAGTATTTTTCCCTCCTAACCTTGTGCCCCCAGACTAACAGATTTCAGATTAACTTGTTTACAAGTTCAGACATACAGAGTTCAGGTCAACTAGTTCACAGATCAGAAAATCAAGTTTATAAGTTTTCAGACTAACGAATCAGACATACAAATTTAACAGATTTACAGACTTGTCTAACTTTGTACTGGGCCTACAGATTCATGAAACGGGTTATTAATTTCATTAGTCCGGTTGGTTTAACCCTATCTACCCAACACGTTTTAGACATCATATTTATCTCAGATTTTCATTAATTAAATATTAATGCCCAGACCTCTCACATTAGACTGACAGTTTGCGGCTACTGGTTAGGCCGGTTGGTTCCGGGCAGGTTTCTGCCACAAACCGAGTCTAACCTCGGGTTTCAAGCACGTTATGACTAACTTCTCACATTAGAACCTATTGTTTGCGGCCATTGGATGTGCCGGGCGGTTCCGGGTAGGATTACGCCGCAAACTCATTCTAACCTCGAGTTAGCCATGTTTATCTTTGCGGCCAATTAATTAATAATTTACCATTTATGCCCACGCCTAATATACATGTCAATTATTCATAACTATAGCCAATTCAGATTATGTAAATAACAGACTAAATATATCAACTCAGCAGATAACAGATTTCGCAGATTAGGCGACTTAACTGATTTAGCAGATTAAGCAATTTAGCATATAACAGATTAGGCATTTTCAGCAGACTTAGCAGATGACAGATTTAGCAGATGAACAGATCTAGCAGATTAGACAATATAACAGATTATATATATCTAAAACTCTATTTACCTATCTTGCCTAATCATAGATTTAGCCTAAACTTACATGCCTAAATCAAGGTCATAATTCATAATACAATATATGCCCCAAATCTTAGCCTTAATATTCCCATTTACAGTTCATGTCAAAACTAGATTTAATATTCTAGTTTACCATTTTTTTTCCAAGACTAATATGCATGTAAATCATTCTCTATCATAGCCAATTCAAATTATGCCAACATATTTATTAACTTAATTAAGCTACGCCCAATGTTTCAACAAGTTCTCTAAGTACTCATGAAATGGCCCTAGCAAAAGGAATAGGAGATAAGCACAAGAAAGAATAGGCATGAAATAATGAACCAAATACAATGATAATGGCCCCACTAGGCTCGATGTACATAACAGTGAATGGGAATAAACTAGCAAAGTTACATACTAAATATGAGATCTAGTATCATTAAGGGAATAGGCGTCAGAAACTAACTACAATAGTCATGGGCGACAAATCACAATAGTTTCTTATTCAATGTCATAGGCAATAGTCTCATAGGCATGAATCATAGTCATAGGCAATAGTCTCATAGGCGTGAATCATAGTCATAGGCAATAGTCTCATAGTCATGAATCATAGTCATAGGCAATAGTCTCATAGTCATGAATCATAGTCATAGGAAATAATAGTCTCATAGGAAACAGTTTCATGTCCAATTATGCATTATTCATTATTTGTCCCAAAATTTAGCGTTCGTGCGTTAATCTCTTATGAGATTCGGCGCAGGCTCGTAGTAGCCTGGCTATAGAACAGAAAGAAGAAAGAGATACAGAATAAGATAAATCTAAACAGAACAGAACATACATAACCTCAGATTCAGATTTACAATTCATGCCACAATCATAATTAACGTTTATATCGGAAAATAACTGTAGTTGCCTTTCGTGGCTAAAGAAAAGGATTATAAATCGAATTTGATGCAGAAACGCTGATTAATCTTCTTCAATTGTTGTTGCAGCTCTAAACTTTAATTTGAATTGTGAATGAACACTTGAGATTAGATTTAGAGGCGGCGGCTACGGTTTAAGAGAGAGTTTGGTAGCATAATGGTGTCATAGACAATATTCAATGAATTAGGGTTAGGTTAATCACATATTTATAGGTGTAGAGAGTGTTTCAGAACCATTAGATCACCCTAGAAGCCTTCAGGTCCGTCCAGCACATCAAAAATCGTCATTAGAACTCTCTAGAACCCTGTGCAGGTTTCTGGCTCGACATGGGCGTATTCCCAAGTGCGCCAGTGTATTTTTGTGTTGGCGCACTTCACAAGTGCGCCAGTGCATTTCTGGCCTGTTTCCGGTTTTTCTGCCTAACTTCGTTCGTCCATATCTCCTTCATACATTATCCGTTTTACGCAAACTCGGACTCTATCTCAAACAGAATTTCGAGAAGAACGCAATGGCGCAACCCGTTTCCCTTAATTATTCTCCTAAAAATTAAGTATACTTAAATTTGTTGCTTATACGTTCACAGAAAATACGGGATGTTACATTCTTCCCTCCTTAAAGGATTTCGTCCCCGAAATCTTCAAGTTAAGAAGAATGTGTCCTACCATCCAATCATCCATCTATTCAACCATCATCCATAAGCATCCATTTTTCCTTAGAAAACTTCTAATGTTGTATGAACATATGCAAAAGTGTGTGTATATGTCTCTTATCTAATGCAAAGATTAGGCGGTCTACTGATTCAGTTGACCTCCTCAATGCGAACCATGTTGGTGCCATGAGTCCAATTATGTATGCAAGAAATCCTATTTGATACACATCATTTCTATATGTGTGCGCAATCATTCATCCAAATGCTACATCCATGTGATGAATCAATCATTTTGCATCCACAAAATTGAAAATGCACACACATCCATATGCAGTATGAGAGTGTTTTCGAGCCGATCTAGTGCCTAGTGTGTGTATATGCATCCACGAGCAACCACTAGTAACCACTTGCATCCACTGGCAACCATCAAACATAACATGTCTCAAACACATGTTTACACCCATTGGTTTCTACCTAAAGTTCGAAGATTCGATCGATAGGATACAATCGAATGATGGAAGCGAGTAAAGATGAAACAAAAACTTGGTTTCCATTAGACCATGGTTGAGGGAATAATTTCCCTAAGTATGGCCCCAAAGACCGAAACCAACATCAGATTGACACCCAGAGGATTACCCTCTTTAGACAATGTCAAAACTGGAAATCTTAACCTTATCAGAAATATTCAGACATTTACAGATTACTGGTACATATCAGATTACCGAACTAAGCATGATAAAAACCAGAATGTATGCGTCCTATTTGACGCCTAACACATATATCTCTCAATCCCCAATCTATCACAAACAGATGAGTCCTAACCCTTAGGGGTTTGAGTCTACAGCGGAATCAGAAACAATACTAGTATTAAAGTGCAGAGTATCGATTACAGAATCAAAATGCCAGAATCAGAAAGTGTTTTAACTCAAAAATCAGATAAGAAAATTTAACCTTCTACATAAATTTTCTTATTTCTACCCTATCTACCAGTCACTTGAGCATTCGCCTGTCCTCCAGAAGTGGGTTCTGCCCTCTGCCCTCGTTTCTTCGGGCAGTCCCTAGTGAAGTGTCCCATCTCACCACAGTTGAAGCAAGTGCCCTTCCTTTTTCTGCAATCCTTGTTCAGATGAGTCGAGCTTCCACAAGTAGAGCACTTTTTCTCCTTCTTATCTTCAGACTTCTCATCCTTCTTTTGTGTTTCCTTTTTGGGCCATGCTTTCTTATTCTGTGGTTCTTCATTCTTTGTCTCATTCTGGCCCTTGTCTTCCTCGTGCAGTAGTGCCATGTCCACCAATTTCTCGTAAGTCGCTCCCATGGGTACATGGATCATGGCTAGGCTGTGTAGTGGCTCGTTCAATCCTTTAACAAAGCGGAGAGTCTTTTTATGCTGAGTGTTGAGTAAATCCAGTCCGAACCTAGCCAGTTGGTTGAACTGGTTGACGTATTCCTTGACCGTCATACTTCCTTGCTTAAGAGATAAAAACTTTTCCAATTGTAGACTTCGTTCGGCTTGCGAGAGGAATTTCGTCTCAAACCTTGTTCTGAAATCCATCCATGTTTCAACCGGCCTCTCGGCGTTAGTGACTTCCCACCAGTAGGAAGCTTCGTCTTTGAGCAACCATACCGCCAACTGTACCTTTTGCCTATCGTCCACCTCGAAGATAACGAACAGATCCTCAGTTTCTTTAAGCCAGTTCCTCGCTTCTACGAATGATTCAGTTCCCTTGAAATCCTTTCCACCCATAGCCCTAAAGTCTTTACAGATCTTTGGGAAAGCAATTACAAGAGGAGGGGGCAGAGGAGGGGGATCATTTGCTGGACCTGCGACGGCGGTCCTAGCCTCAAGGTATTGACGAAACCAACCGGGTACATGAACACCCTCTGGTATCTCAGATGCTTCAGACATGCTGAAACGAAAAAGGAAAGATTCAATACAAAAAGGACCGAAGGAAAGATATATGGCTCTTGGGGATTATGTTTTTCAAAATAAGCTTTATTTTTGAAAATATTTCCTTTCAAAACCTTTTTGAAAATAGTTTTCAAAAACGTTACCCAAATCTAGTAACCTTCAACTCTGATACCAAGTGTAACACCCCACGTCCGTTAAGGTCACTCACAAAGGGAATGCCTTAACTTTGATGGAGCATTTTAGTAAACAGAACAGAATATTACAAGACATATATAAAAATAGTACTTGAAAAACTTTATAACTTTATTGCAACGGACAGAAATCAATTTGGTTACAACTTTATCAAAAACTCAAGTACATATATATCAGCCTTGTTCAAAAGCCATCAGAGTACCAAACTTTAAAATCATAATCCCCACCAAAGATGCCAGAAAAATACAAGCCATACTTTAAGCACTTCAAGCACTCCAAGTAGGAAGAAAGATCCGGATCAAGCTAGAGTATTCCCTCCTTGAAAACCTAGGGGGGGGGAACGGAAGAAAAGAGGCGAAACAACAAGGGTCAGACATAAAGTCTGGCAAGTCCAGTGACTTTCAGTTATGAACAGATAATAATGTCATGGCATGCAAATAAAACTGGACGAGAGATAACAGGAAATAGGAATAACATATATACTTAGGTTAAACAGAAGAAACATGATGATATTACTTTTCACTTCTCTGCACTAATACTAGTATAACAGGATTAGGTGTTACCCTAATGTCTAAACAGAAACAGAAACAGAATAATGGGCCTTTACCGCCCTAACAGAAGGTACAGAAACATAATGCTAATAATAGGCCTTTACCACCTGAACAGAAAGTACAGAAACAGAATGCTAGTAATGGGTCTTTACCACCCGAACAGAGACAGAAACGGAAACAGAATAATCCCTACGGAAACAGAATGTTATAATTAGGTGTACACTAGTAAATGGGCCTTTACCACCCGAACAGACGGTACCACGCAGAAACAGACAGGTGTTGCCACCCAACAGAAACAGACGGTACCAACAGAAACAGACAGAACTAAGTGTACCCTAAAACCCTACCCCAAGCGATCGGCTCCCTAATACATAAATACCCTGTGCCAGCCCCACAAAAGGGTGTATCACTCCCCAAAGTGGCAACCTTTAAATGACACAGACCTGTTTACAGATGTCACGGCGTCTTACATCCTCAGAGGCAGACCGGGATCCATGCACGCACATGACCCGGTTGGAACGCACCATCAATACCCCTCGCCATTATCAGAATGAACCGCTTATAATTAGTTCAGTAAGCGTGCCCGGACCTTACCTACTGTTGGGTCAAAGTTTTGATACCAGAAAGGGTTACTGACTAATATGGGTCCCAAACAACAGATGACACAAGTATTTTTCCCTCCTAACCTTGTGCCCCCAGACTAACAGATTTCAGATTAACTTGTTTACAAGTTCAGACATACAGAGTTTAGGTCAACTAGTTCACAGATCAGAAAATCAAGTTAATAAGTTTTCAGACTAACGAATCAGACATACAGATTTAACAGATTTACAGACTTGTCTAACTTTGTACTGGGCCTACAGATTCATGAAACAGTTTTTATTAATTTCATTAGTCCAGTTGGTTTAACCCTATCCACCCAACACGTTTTAGACATCATATTTATCTCAGATTTTCATTAATTAAATATTAATGCCCAGACCTCTCACATTAGACTGACAGTTTGCAACTACTGGTTAGGCCGGTTGGTTCCGGGCAGGTTTCTGCCACAAACTGAGTCTAACCTCGGGTTTCAAGCACGTTATGACTAACTTCTCACATTAGAACCTATTGTTTGCGGCCACTGGATGAGTCGGGCGGTTCCGGGCAGGATTACGCCGCAAACTCATTCTAACCTCGAGTTAGCCATGTTTATCTTTGCGGCCAATTAATTAATAATTTACCATTTATGCCCATGCCTAATATACATGTCAATTATTCATAACTATAGCCAATTCAGATTATGTAAATAACAGACTAAATATATCAACTCAGAAGATAACAGATTTCGCAGATTAGGCGACTTAACAGATTTAGCAGATTACGCAATTTAGCAGATTTAGCATATAACAGATTAGGCATTTTCAGCAGACTTAGCAGATGACAGATTTAGCAGATGAACAGATCTAGCAGATTAGACAATATAGCAGATTATATATATCTAAAACTCTATTTACCAATCCTGCCTAATCATAGATTTAGCCTAGACTTACATGCCTAAATCAAGGTCATAATTCATAATACAATATATGCCCCAAATCTTAGCCTTAATATTCCCATTTACAGTTCATGTCAAAACTAGATTTAATATTCTAGTTTACCATTTTTGTCCAAGACTAATATGAATGTAAATCATTCTCTATCATAGCCAATTCAAATTATGCCAACATATTTATTAACTTAATTAAGCTAAGCCCAATGTTTCAACAAGTTCTCGAAGTACTCATGAAATGGCCCTAGCAAAAGGAATAGGAGATAAGCACAAGAAAGAATAGGCATGAAATAATGAACCAAATACAATGATAATGGCCCCACTATGCTCGATGTACATAACAGTGAATGGGAATAAACTAGCAAAGTTACATACTAAATATGAGATCTAGTATCATTAAGGGAATAGGCGTAAGAAACTAACTACAATAGTCATGGGCGAAAAATCACAATAGTTCCTTATTCAATGTCATAGGCAATAGTCTCATAGGCGTGAATCATAGTCATAGGCAATAGTCTTATAGGCGTGAATCATAGTCATAGGCAATAGTCTCATAGTCATGAATCATAGTCATAGGCAATAGTCTAATAGTCATGAATCATAGTCATAGGCAATAATTGTCTCATAGGCAACAGTTTCATGTCCAATTATGCATTATTCATTATTTGTCCCAAAATTTAGCGTTCGTGCGTTAATCTCTTATGAGATTCGGCGCAGGCTCGTAGTAGCCTGGCTATAGAATAGAAAGAAGAAAGAGATACAGAATAAGATAGATCTAAACAGAACATACATAACCTCAGATTCAGATTTACAATTCATGCCACAATCATAATTAACGTTTATATCGGAAAATAACTGTAGTTGCCTTTCGTGGCTAAAGAAAAGGATTATAAATCGAATTTGATGCAGAAACGCTGATTAATCTTCTTCGATTGTTGTTGCAGCTCTAAACTTTAATTTGAATTGTGAATGAACACTTGAGATTAGATTTAAAGGCGGCGGCTAGGGTTTAAGAGAGAGTTTGGTAGCATAATGGTGTCATAGACAATATTCAATGAATTAGGGTTAGGTTAATCACATATTTATAGGTGTAGAGAGTGTTTCAGAACCATTAGATCACCCTAGAAGCCATCAGGTCCGTCCAGCACATCAAAAATCGTCATTAGAACTCTCTAGAACCCTGTGCAGGTTTCTGGCTCGACATGGGCGCACTTCCCAAGTGCGCCAGTGTATTTTTGTGCTGGCGCACTTCACAAGTGCGCCAGTGCATTTCTGGCCTGTTTCCGGTTTTTCTGCCTAACTTCGTTCGTCCATATCTCCTTCATGCGGTATCCGTTTTACGCAAACTCGGACTCTATCTCAAGCAGAATTTCGAGACGAACTCAATGGTGCAACCCATTTCCCTTAATTCTTCTCCTAAAAATTAAGTATACCTAAATTTGTTGCTTATACGTTCATAGAAAATATGGGGTGTAACAGATGTCTCATTCCTTGTAGTCATATCAACTTCTATTGTGTCGATATCATTCCCTTGCCAAGCACATTGCAAAATTTGACCTAATCATTGAATTGAAAGACGGGTACGTTTACCGCATTCCTAAGACCAAACACAATCTTTTTTGTTTTGAGGTTTAGTATGATCAAGGTTCAAGTTTTCCAAAAACAACTTTACTAGCAAAGGATAAATTTTGACATTATTTGAGTTAAAATCAACTAGAGATTCGAAGTATAGTGTCTAGCATATTGTAAAATTCGATAATTAGAGAGAGCATCAAACTTAACGAAAGCACCTTCGAAGAATTTAGAATCCTTCATTGTCTTGTACCTTGCCTTAGCGGTATCATCACATAGCCATTTTTGAATTAATTCTTCGGAAGGAGGATTTGATTCTTCTTCTCTTGTACGTTTTCCTCGATTTGCCATGATTATGTGGTAAAAGGTGGAATATTTGAGGTGAATTTGAGAATTTGGGGCTAGGGTTTTTATATGAGGTAAAAAGATGAAATGGTAAAAGTGAAAAGATGAAGAGTTATGATGGTTGGAATAAGTTGTGTCCCCTTTTAAAAAAACATTTCTGTTCGAATTCAGTCGTCTAAAATAAATTAAACAAATGTCTTTTTTTATTTGAATATGAACCCGCAAGGAAACATTTCATTTTTGGATGAAATCAGACGTCTGATTATTTATGGACAGACGTCTGTTTCTAGAAGTAGAAAATTTTTAACCCATGGATCAGACATCTGAAATTTTTGGTCAGACATCTGTTTCTGGAAAATTTTAAACCCGCAAGAATACAGTTTATTTTCTCCACTTTTCAGACGTTTGTTTTCTTTGAGTTAGACATTTGTTTTGAGGGTAGAAAGTTTTTATACCTTTTACTCAGACATTTGTTTAGTTTTAGTCAAGCATCTGTTTATAGAAATTTTGTAAAAAGAACTTTATTTATTTTATATATGAATGGATAACAAGTTAAATATTTAAAATTTAAATAATAATATGAAACAGAGTTTTAATTTTTAGAAGGTGGAGTCTTCGTTTGTGTTGATGAACTCTTCCCTTCATTAGCTTTGTAATTCTTATCCCAAGAGTTTGGACTATTCGACGGTTGCTGAGGAGAGAAGGTATAGTATTTCGTTGTAGGATTCACTGGGTCTTTCTCAGTTCAATAAGATGAAGAAGGATCAATATGGTCCAGTGGAATCGGTAATGGTGAAGAAGCATCCTTCATTTTTGATCCATAGAATTTATAAATCATTTTCTCAAGGCTCAAATGAATTGCGGTGACCTTTGCTCAAAATATAGTTCTTTTTGGAGTGCTATTTTATCTTCTTGATAGTGATGAATTTCATCCACTTTCCTTTTCGTATCTGTTGAAGAAAATAACGCTCTTTTTGCCTTCTTTGCATCAGGAGTAAATCTTGTGTGATAGTTTCCCCATTGATATAGTGGTTCATTTTTGGGAGTTGGTGTGGGGAATTGCGGAGTATCGGACGAACTATCCATTGTGAAAGTAATATTAACTGAAGAATTTGTATTATTGGAAGACATAGTTGTTTGTTGAGCTTCTTTAAGTTTTAAATTTTGTGTTTTGATTTGTAGTGGGAAGACACAAGCTTATATAGGAAAGAGTAAAAGAAAACATGTGGATGGTATTTCAGAAGTCTATAACCAAAGAAATACCTAAGCATTGTGAGTAATTTTAGGAAATAAACTAATTTTGGCTAGTTAAATTTGAATACGAACTTGCTTTAAGAATGAAAGTAATATTATATTTATCTATATCTCTTGAACTAATATTATTCCTAATTCACGTCTTAGTTTAGTAAAAGAATTTTTTAGTAATGGTTTAGTGAATATATCGGCAATCTGATTTTCACTTGAAATATATTCTAAATTGATATTATCTTTTTCTATGTTGTCGCGCAAAAAATGGTGTTGGATATCTATATGTTTAGTTCTCGAGTGATTTAATGGATTTTTGGATAAATTTACCACACTTGTATTATCACAATATATTGTTGATTTAGTTAAATTTACTCCAAAATCTTTGAGTGTTTGTTGCATATAGATTACCTATGCACAAGTTAAAGCAGTAGATATGTATTTTGCTTCACATGTAGAGAGTGATACACAATTCTGTTTCTTACTAAACCAAGATACAAGTGATTTTCCAATGAAATGGAATGTACCACTTGTGCTTTTTCTATCCGTCTGGGATCCACCAAAATCAGCATCACTGTAAGATACTAATTCGAATGGACATCCTTTTGGATAAAAAAGGCCGAAGTCCTTAGTATTATTAAGATATCTTAGAATCTGTTTCACTACTCTCAAATGTGACTCTTTCGGATCTGTTTGAAATCGTGCAACACAAACATACACTTATCAATATGTCAGGACGACTTGCAGTTAAATAAAGTTATGATCCAGTCATACTTCTATATAGTTTTTGATCAACACTTTTTCCTTTTTCATTTTTTCAAGATGAGCTGTAGTACTCATTGGAGTTGGCTTTCCAGAAGTGTTGTCCGAACCAAAATGTTTAATTAGATTATTACAATATTTTTCTTGATAAATAAAAACACCATTTGAAACTTGTTTAATTTATAAACCCAGAAAGTACGATAATTCTCCCATATGGGACATTTCAAATTCGTTTTTCATAATTGTAGAAAATTCTTTACATAAGTTTTCATTAGTCAAACCAAAAATTATATCGTCGACATAAATTTGTATAATTAAAATATCTTTATTTTTAATAAATAATGTTTGATCTACTTTCCCAATTCGAAAACCAAAATTTAGTAAATAACTTTTAAGTCTTTCATACCAAGCACGAGGTGCTTGTTTTAAACCATATAAGGCCTTTTTAAGTTTATAAACATAATCTGGATATTTTTCATGTATAAATAACGGTTGTTGTTCTACATAAACATTTTCTTTAATTAAACCATTTAAGAAAGCGCTTTAACATCCATTTGATGAAGTTTGAAGTTATGAAAACACGCGTATGCTAAGAGAATGCGTATAGCTTCAAGTCTTGATACATGTGCGAAAGTTTCTTCATATTCAGTACTTTCTTCTTGATTGTACCCTTGAGCTACTAATCTGGCTTTATTCCTTGTTATATTTCCAAGTTCATCAACCACGTTTTTATACACCATTTTGTACCAATAACTGATTGATCGTTTGGTCGAGGTACTAACTCCCAGACATCATTACGTTCGAATTAATTCAGTTCCTCTTGCATAGCCATTATCCAGTAGTCATCCGTAGAGGCTTCTTTTGGATTTTCGGGTTCAATAGTTGAAAGAAATTCTACATGACGCATTTGATTTAAATGACTTCTTGTTCGAACATGTGAATCGATTTCACCAATATTGTTTTGTGTAGGATGGTCTCTTAAAATTCTGGGAGGTGATCTAATATGTTCTATGGAATTATTTTCAGTATTTTCAAGAGTAGTATTTTCAATAATTTCATCATCATCTTTGCTTTATATTCTTGTCAAAATTTGCATCAAAAGATACATGTAAAGATTCTTCTATAACATTAATGCGTTTATTGAAAATACGACAAGCCTTACTACGTTCTGAATATCCAACAAAAATTCCATAATCAACTTTTGCATCAAATTTTCCGAGTTGATCTTTAGTGTTAAGAATAAAACATTTAGAACCGAAAACTTTAAAATAAGAAATGTTTTGTTTTCTTCCATTAAAAAGTTTGTAAGGTGTAATTTTAGTCAGAGGACGAATAGAAACTTGATTTAATACGTAACAAGCAGTTGCTATAGCTTCTGCCCTAAATTGGTTTAGTAATGTACTTCCATTCAGTAAGGTTCTAGCACATTCTTGTAGAGTTCTATTCTTTATTTCTACAATCCCATTTTGTTGTGGAGTTCTAGGAAAAGAAAAAATTATGATTTATTCCTTTCTTTTTACAAAAAAAATCAAAACATTCATTCTCGAATTCTCCACTATGATCACTACGAGTGTTTTTAACTTTTAGATCTTTAGAACTTGGAATCCTTTTGATAAAATCTTTAAAATTTCAAAAGGTATCACTTTTATTTTTCATAAAAATAATCCATGTATATCTTAAAAAATCATCAGTTATTGCAAATACGTACCGATGGTGATTTAACGATTGAACTTGAGTAGGACCAAGTAAATCCATTTGTAATAGTTCTAACGGTTGTAAAGTTGAAATAACCTTCTTTGATTTAAAAGATGATTTGGTCAATTTTCCTATTTGACCATCTTCACAAAGATTTTGTACTTTAAAATTTATTTTAGGTAAACCTTTAACTAAATCATTTTTCAAGATTTTCTGAATAGTTTTAAAGTTAGTATGACAAAAACGTTAGTGCCATAACCACGAATCATTATTATTGGCTATAAAACATATTTCTTTATTATTATATTAACTTTCATATTTAAGACATAGATATTTCTATCACTATTTCCTTCAAAAATAAGATTTTGATTTTTATCAAAAATACTACATTTATTTTCAAAGAAAGTTATTTAAAATCCTTTGTCACATAATTAGCTAATACTAAGTAAATTATGTTTCAAATTTTTAACTAAGAAACATTAGTAATAAGGGGTAAATTTGAAATACCGTAGTTGCACACATCTCCTTTGCCAGTGATAAAGCCTTTTGAGTTATCTCTGTAGGTAACAGAGCCACCATCAAAATATTGGTAAGCATATCTTTGTCTCCGGTCATGTGTTTTGAGCAACCACTGTCTAAGATCCATTTTCTCTTTTTGAGTGGGACCTGCAAAAAATATTAACAAGCATATTGGTACCCATTTTTTGATAGGGTCCTAAGAGTTAGATCTTAGGAAGCCAAACCCAAGTGGGTTTAGTATCCCTTTTGTACAAGTAATCTTTACTATTATGCACAGATTCCATAAATAAATTGATATATTTGTTTCTAATCAAACTATTGTTAGTTTTGGAACCGATATCTCAATTTTATTAATCTTTTAGATGGATTTTGGTTTATTTTTAATTTTTGAATCAATTTTCCTCTTTGGTTTGGCATTTTTCTTTGGAGGAATTTTTGATTCTTTTTTAAATCCTAAGCCATTTTTGTTTGAAGATAGTCGAGAATTTTGTATAATTCTTGACAAATTTTCTCCACCTTTATTGAAGTTAGATACGTTTTTAGAGATACTTTCTAATTTAGTTTGAGTACTTCTATTTTCTAATTCTAATTCTTTTGTTTTAATTTTCAACATGTGATTTTCAGAACTAATTTCGTCATTCTTTGCCTTTTGAGTTTCAATTTCTTGATTCGAAAGTGAAAGCTGACTATTTGAATTTGTAGGAGTCTCTTAAACCTTTTCAAGTTCTTCTTCTAAGATTACTTTTTCATCTTTTAGCGTGTCTCTTTCAAATTCAGCCTTATTATGATATTCATGAGTTTCTTTAAGCTTCTTTTTTAGAGTTTTTATAACGTTTAAAAATTCAACATTAACTTTTATTAACTCTTCATAAGATAAATCACTTACTTCAGATTCTTGAGCCATGAAGCACACATTTGCTTGTTCATTTTCACTATCACAGTCTAATGAATCTGAATCTGAGACATCCCATGTAATAGAAAAACTTTTTTTTGAATTTTTCTTTCTTATTCTTGTTATTGAAGTTTTTCTGATTTTCTTTCATTTCTGGACAGTCCTTTACCATGTGACCCTTCTTGTGACAATTAAAGCATTCTACATTTGAGGATGAAGGTTTGCTTGAGGTATTCTTCTTGAAATTTCCTTTTTTATATTTTAGAAATTTCTTAAAGTTTTTGGCAATAAAGGCTAGATCTTCAACTTATGACTCAGATTCCTATTTATCAGCATGAAAGGCCACATTCTTTTTCTCTTGAGCTAATTCCCTTTTTGCTTGAAGATTTACTTCATAAGCCATGAGATTGCCTATGAGTTCTTCAGGTTTCATAGTTGATAAATCGTTAGCTTCCTCAATGGCTAGTACTTTTCTTTCCCATTATCAGTTAGAGAGTTTAACACTTTTGATACCATATCAAAATCACTATATTTTTCTCCCTGTCCTATCAATGCACATAAAATGTCCTGAAATCTTGAGTACATTTCATTGGTGGTTTCATTTTGTCTCATCTTGAAGTTCTGGAACTGGTTTTTGAGCATTAATTTTTTTGTTTGTTTGACTTTGCTTGTTCCTTCATGAATAGTTTTGAGTGTTTCCCATATTTGATATGCCGATGTACAAATATTAATAGATTGAACTCATTTCTATCTAGTGCACATTATAGCATATTCATAGCTTTTGCATTTGCGTTAGCCTCATCTTTTTGAGTTGTCGTCCAAGCTAAATATTCAGTTGTAGGTGCCGTGAATTCTTTTTGAGTAGAATTCCATACACTAAAACCACTTGCTTGCATATATATCCTCATTCTCGTAGCCCAATAGTTGTAGTGCAGTCCATTGAATAGAGGTAGTTTTTGAGTCGATTGTCCTTTGACAAATGCAGTTGAGCTAGTACTTGGGTTATTCTCCATTTTATCAATGTATCAAATAACGGTGTTACGGTTATAGAATGACCTTCCTCCGATACCAATTGAAAGTGACTGAGCAGCTGTAGGATCGTATGGAGTGGAATATGAATATAATAGAATGTATATAGCAGAGTAGTAGCTATAAGTAAAAATCACACAGTCGATTTATACTGGTTCAGACCACTGACCTACGTGCAGTCCCAGACTCCCTTCTCGTATTTCACTAACACAAACACCCTCACTTAACCCAAAGGAATAGGTTCACAATTACCAGTACAGCAGAACGGGATTCTTGCCAACTATTGAAGAGGACTTTCTCAATACATAATAGTTGAGGACTAGATGTGTTCTTGATAACACGAATATGTCAATATGAAGTACACCCTTCCTATAGTCATTCCTTGACGATAGGCGTGAAGTTTGTGAAAGATTATGGAAGATTAAAATCTCAAGTAATTGAAAATAGAGTGCTTTTGGAGATTAGAGAGCTTTGAATAATACAGAAAGAGTTAAAATGAAATTCGGCGATTTGATCTCTTAATCAAGTTTCTATTTATAATATGTAAATAGATACAACTGTTCACGAAGAAATTTGATCAAGAGATATGGATTAGAAAGTTGTGACTTTTCATAATAGGATGCAACTCTTCGTGATCAGATGTCTGGAAATAATTTTCAGATGTCTACTTTGAATTGAAATATAAAACAGCAAGGAAATAGTGTATTTTTCCTAGATTCAGACATTTGAAAAATTCAAAACAGATGTCAGAATATTATGTAAAATTTAAGTTTGTCTCAGCAAACAAACGTCTGTCTGACTTAATTCAGACGTTTGTTTTATGGGAAAAACTTATTCCTTGCTTCTTTTCAATGTGAAATATATATATATACATATATATAATATATGTGTGTGTGTAATCATCAAGAAAGACTTTAACATATAAATCTAGGACTAACAGACTCTTATAACATATAATCTTCAGTTTTTGTTCTTGAATCTGCTTGTCGAATATCTTCCTGCAACACAGAGTTAGTTGATATAATATATATGCTTATGTATAGTTATCATAGTCAAAACACTATATAGTGAGATTCAATGATTGTAACACCCCGTAATTTTAAAGAATACTATAATGATAAACTAAGGAATACTTAATTAAATATTGGAAACTAAGTAAAACAAACCATGCCATTGCGTCTGTCTCGAAATTCTGCTTAAGATAAACTCCAAGTTTGCGTAAAACGTACATAATATGAAGAAGAAATTGAGGTTTAAAGTTTGTATACATATAAGCATAATATATATAAATAAACCAACCTAGAAAATCAAAACCACGAAGCGTAAAATGGGAGGGAAATCGACCTGTTAGGGGTCGACCCCGTCCCTTGTGGGTTTCAACCCATGGGTCGACCCCTATGTCGACCCCGGGGTCGACCCCACCGAAATCTGGGCAGATTCCTGCCTGAAACCTGGACGCATCTCTGAGCATGATTCATTGATCTTAGGCTATATATAGGACCTCATTCTCATTTTTTTATTCACCAAAAACAACGGAGACAACGAGATGCTTCCCCAACTCAGTTTGTACTAGCCTATTCTTCTTCAACAACAAGTTATACGTATTCAAGGATCTTTGCAACAATATCTACAATCAATCCTCTGTTCTTTAGATCCATTCATAGTGAGTTTATATTGCTTTTAGATATAAACACCTAAAAAGTAATCCTGACATGTTTATAAGTTTGGATCTAAGCCTATGCCTATTAGTAACCTGAATCATAATAGATTTGCCATTACTTGTATACCTAATTTACTGCTTAGTACTCATATGCCTGTTCATGATATCCCTATTCTGTTAGTTTGCCTAATCATGTCACCGTATGTCTGTTCTGTTAGTTTTCCTAATCATGTCACTGTATGCCTATTCTATTGGTATGACCAATTCTATCATCATATGCCAGTTTTATTTACTATTCCTATTCTTGTTCTCTTCTCTCCTTCTTTCCCTTTTTGTTTTTATATCTAGGCTACCTTCGAGCCTAAGCCTATCGCTGGAATACGCGAGCGCATGAAATTGGGAATGGTTGGAAATGATAAATTGGGGTATAACTTATGTTGTAAGTCATGATTCGGATTTGGGGGCATAATCTATACCTTGATCTAAACTTTAATTTGGGGCATAACTTGTATCGTGAATTGGATGGGGATTTAGAGCATAACAAACATGAAAATTGGTTAGTAATGAACATGCCTAGATTTACAGTAACTAGAAACTATAACAACACGTAGACACAAGGTTAGATTACACTTGTGGTAGAAGCATGTCCGGAACCTCCTGGCAAATCCAGCGTCCACAAGTGGTTAATCTAATGTTAGGGGTTGAGTGCATAAATGTACACATAAAGATGCTAAGACACGAGGTTAAGTCTGATTTGTGGTAGAAGTTTTCCCGGACACAACCGGCATATCCAGCATCCACATGTGGTAGACTTAATGTGAGAGGTCTAGCGCATTAATAACCATAAATGAATGAACGGTAATAAACTTGTAAAACTTAACCTAGTTGAATCTGTGAGGGTTACATGAACCTATCAACTTAAGTAGGGATTTAGTAAACTTGCTTAAATCAGTGGAAGGGTTAAGTTAATCTTGTTAAATATGTGGGGATGGGTTATACATATAAACCTGAAAAACTTAACCTGTTGGGGTCATGCAATCTTGTTAAACTAGTAGGCATAACCTGTTGAAATCCTAATAGTGAGGATGCAAGCCTAGGGGGGGGCCTGTATCATCCGGTATGTGGGACCCATATCAGTCAGTAACCTATCTTGGTATCAAACGGAGAACCCCGAACTAGTTCGGGGGCAGGTCACACTTACTGAGTTGGTTGTAAGAGGTCCATCTAAGGGACGGTGTGGGCAGCGCATTCCGACGGAGTCTTGTGCATGCATGGGTCCAGATTCCAGGGAGGATAATAAGACATCGTGACACCTGTAGATATGGTTGTGCATCTTGTAAACAACGGGATTGCCACTTTAGGAAGTGATACATCCTACTGTGGGCCCAACACAGGATATCTACGAGTTAGGGAGCCGATAGATTAAGGGTAGTAATTAGGGTACATCTAGTCTTTCTTATTTAGGAGCCCGTTATTATCGTTGGGGGTAACACCCGTCAGTTCTGTTGGGCTACCTGTTATTGTATGGGGTAAAACCTCTCACTTAAAGTATACCTAAATCTACCATCTTGTACTTGTTGGGATCATCTTGTTCTATTATACTAGTATTGGTGCAGAGAAAAGTATTAGAGAAGTGCAATATATTCTATTATGTTTATCCTGTTTACCTTGTTATACCTGCATTATGACACCATTATATCCCTCTCCAGTTTATATGCCTGTCATGATGTTTTTACTTGCTTATATGCTAAAAGTAATTGGACTTGCCAGACTTTATTCCTGACCCATTTTGTTTCCTCTTCTCTCTCTTCCGTCCCCCCTTAGGTTCTCAAGGTGGGAATACTCAAGCTTGATCAGGCTTCTTCTTTCATTCTGCTTGGAGCTGCTTAGATGTACTGCTTGATTTTGTATCTTCTCTACTATGGCTATATTTTGGGGATTATGCTCTTTTTATGTATTAATTGTACTTTGATGATGATTTTGGTACAAGACAGAAGTTTTATTTGATGTTACGAGTTTTCAGTATTTCAGACTTATTTTGTAATTGGGTTTAGACCATGAAGCTTTTCTATTTAATAATTTTTAATTCCGCTGTTATTTTATATCTGCCTTGTGATGTTTTTGTTTCTGTTTACCTATAGCGCTTCATGAAATTTAATGCATCCTGGTAAAGAGTGACACCAACGGACATGGGGTGTCACAGGAATGTTTTCCCCTACTGTGCGTTTGCACCCGAGTCAAAAACCGAAAACTTATAGCGTATCCATATTCGAATTTTACTAATATTATGTGTACTTCTATGTAGTTTGTTGTTTTCTTTTACCATGGTGAGTTTTCACATTTGACACGTTTTAGAAAATGATTTCTATAATAATATATATATATATATATCTTTGAGACAACTATTTCCCTATGTTTTGGTTTATAAGCAAAATTGTCTATAGGTAATAACATAAACAATATTTTCCATAATATGCAGATTTTAAAGAAATAACTTGAACATTTTCTAAATCGTTTTATAAAATCCGTTTTCATAAAACTAACCACTATTCTTATATAAAACCACACATTTTTGCACCCATTAAAAAGGCATGATTGTGATTAAACGATGTCATAAACCGCGTGGTATAAGACATGAAGATATATGAGCTAGTTTAATTCTAGACTCATCTAATTGAAGCTATTATTTCTTTTGTTCTCATGTGTTTCCTTGTGTTTTCTCATGTGGAATTGACTAGCATTTAGCAAACCAATAGTCAAAACATGTGGTATGGGACACACAATTACCTCTACTCAGGTTACTAGTTGAGAATCTGTTACATATTCCTTGTTGATCCAATACTTCGGCAGTTGGGTCCTATATGTATTTGAACATTCATATAAAGTTGTTTGGTGATGGTGAAGGTTGTTGGGCCATAATAAGAGCTATAGGGTCTCTTGTTCATATATCGAGTCATTGGATTTCAATATAGAGGGATATCAAGTCTCACAACTTATGTTATTGTCAGGCTGATGGGCCAAGACTGAGGGTTGATAGGTCTCTCTCAGTATAAAAGTACTTGACAGGATTCCGCCACTTATTTGTTGATGCACGTGCAAATTTTATTGTTTTGGATCCATATTAATGCTTTTGTCGACAAAGTTGTCTTTGTTGTTTTGGAACCTCATTATGGTTAATTTCTATTTGATGCTTTAGGTCCATTTTATGTGGGATGTTGAAACACTTTTATAACCTTAGAACTGTTTTAATGCCTAATTAAATCTGGTTATCACGTTTATTTGAACAAACTCATATACATGTTGTCATTTGATGGAGTTTTCTTGTTATTCCTTTATTTTTTATTTAGTTCTTTGCTTCGATGCATAGTACTTTTTTTTAAGTAAACCCTTACTAGTTGTCATTTGGGTTTTTCATGAGATCATATACACTGTTTAGCTATATTTATCTCATGGACTAGTTGATTTGGGCTTAACTTATTCCTTTTCTATAAAAAGGAATTATTATCTATATGCCATGTTAAATCACTTGTCACATTATATTGATATGTTTAAGCTAGATTAATCCATGTATTTATACTTGGGTCGAATCAAATTATTTCAGTTTAGAGTTTGTTGTTGATTCATGGTTAGCTGATCCATCTTGGACAATATTTCTTGGAGTCAGTGTAACAACCTGAAATTTTGACAATAATTAATTTAGTAATTTAGTTGTAACCCAAAAATATAATTTTGCAAGCCACGGAATCTAACCAAAAAATTAGCAGCATTATGTTCGTGATAGAATTATGGCAACTTTCATGTTTGGAACTTCGTGAACGCGGTCTACATGAAAAGTTATGAATGAAATACGAAAAATGGATGGAAAATAAACAAAATAATATATTAATATATAGTAGTAAATATCCATGTCCCCCCCCCCCCCCCCCGGCCAGATCGACCCAAGTGGTCGACCGGGCTGTCAACCGCTGTATCGACCCCTACTCGATTCAAGCAGTGGCGGATAAGGTTTTATACAATATAAATTTTATGTCGATGTAAGGATTTTTATGAAATTCAATTTAATGGTTCGGGGTTATTTTTACATCTATAGATAAAGGGCTAGACCCCCACCACTCTTTTCTCATATTTTCTAGAGGTAGCAGCGAAGCTCTACCATTTCCAATCCTCCAATCAATCTATCTATCTATTACCTATAATAGAAAGTAAAATAGAAGAAAAGCTTAGGTGGAGTGGCTATCTTTTAAATCCAACGTGGCACTCAAGGAATGCATCTCTCCATTTTCAAGAAAATTAAAAAGTTTGGTCGCATTACTTCGTTACTCAGAAAACACCGCCCTCTTTTATCCTTTCTTTTTATCCACCGTCATCCTCATTTCCTTCTTTCTCCCACTATCTTCCCCCAATTTCTATCGTTGTCAATTTAAAGTCGACCAACCCAGGATTTACTATCCAATTTCAATATCGACTGGGAGCAGTTTATCCGCCGCTGTAGGTCTTCAAATTTTCTTCCAGCTGTCCATCTAGATGGAGTAGCACGAGTACTTACAAATCGTTATTTGCTCGACGATATCTCTTCCTGTGGTAAGACGGATGTTAAAGTTCTTCATTTCTTTTTTTCTTATGTTAAATTTACTTAGAATGAATGCGAAAGTTTATCTCGACTTCGTCTACCAACTCTCGATTTTGTCCAAATCATGTATTATGTTTTGCTAGATTACCGGCTTCTGCTTCGCCCTCTTTTGGCATTGATTTCACTACAGATTGATGCGATAATATTTCATTACTGTTTACTTTTTCAGAGTATACAATTGTGAGTTTGGGTTAACCAGTATTTCTACTTTGAATATGAGTTCGCTGTACTCTCCCTTTATTTGTCACTACACCGTGTTATTCGTATGTCTGAGTTACATTTGAAAATTATGTACTCCCAATTTGTAATGCTGTTATTAAATATGCTTCATTATTTAATTTGAATCAGCCTTTTCATAACATTCATACATATCAGTTACCTGCATTCACGTAACGAAATAGATAATGTACACTTCTTTCCAATAATCGGAGCGAGAAGTGCAAATAATTAATTATGCACTTACGACTTTCAATTTTTTTACAATTTTTGTGAATGAATATTAGTTAACTGATTATGTTGTTGTTGTACATTCATATTATAATAACTAATAGAATTGTTCGATGAAAATATCCACCTCTTTTACTTACAACCATCTTCTTCGATATGATTTAAACTATAATTGCTAATTTTCTCTTAACTAATTCCAACTATGGAAATTTTATATCCCCTGCAATTATATATAGTATTAATTCATATTATCCAATTTATTTTTAGTTCGATAACTGATAGATCTACCTTTATGCTCATTTACATATAGTTTGGAATGAATTCATATCAAAAGTTTTACTTATTATACTTATATATTACTGTTGGGTTAATCTATGTGTAAATCAGGTGAATATTAAGTTATGTGTTGCTTTAACTATTTTAAAATGCAGCAACTCGTCCATTTTGTTACGTGAATGCAGATAAAATTTGAACTATGTTCAACTTCATGTTACGTATTGAGTAACTGAGCAAACGTCTCGAAATTATACCAATGTTTTCATTTGAAAATGTATTTTTATCTGAAATTTATTTGCATAATGATAGAACTCCCCAATTTTTTATTACTGTTCATTTTAATAATATTTCAAATGCTGTTCATCTCTACCTGATTAAATAATTGTATATTTAGTTTTATTGATATATATTTGAATTAACCATACATAGATAATTGGCAATGCGATAATTTGTTTCTGTATATTACTTTACCCTTTCAGGTTTTGGTTGAAATCTAATGCAAATAGGTATCTTTTACTAGATTTGGTTAGCATATTTACCTAAAATAATTTACGAAATTTACATGTTTAATCAATCTATTT
Organism: Allium sativum; assembly: GCA_030737875.1. Lineage (NCBI taxonomy): Eukaryota > Viridiplantae > Streptophyta > Magnoliopsida > Asparagales > Amaryllidaceae > Allium > Allium sativum. The sequence goes on from CM060920.1 coordinate 370,066,697, forward strand.
GTCTTAATATGACTTTTTGTTTAAATCTTCGATTCGACGAATTGAACTATAAATCTAAGGTTCCTTCGATTATGCTAACCAATCATAATTTTTTTTTCATTTGCAATTTATGAAAGTGTCAACTTTTGATTTATGTGGTAAAATTGCATTTGTTTGACTTTTAAATATTAATTAACATTCTAATAATTGTGAAAAAGCCAATGATTATGGTAATCCATTATGCACAAATATGATTGTTGGTTGGAGTCACTAATAACCAGGTAAACAGGCCGTATTGTTATATGTGGCTCACATCCTTAAAAATAAACTTAATTAGGCTCACATCCTCCCCTTTAGAAAAATATAAATTTCATCCCTATTTTCAAACATCGGCTCTCTTTTATACAGAACTGTCACTTTCACTTAATTAACGCCGTGATTTATGTAATACGAAACACGCATTAGGGTTTTATTTTTTTTCCAGAATCATATAATTCTGTTTCATGGTGGCGCGACATCGTTCTCAATTTTTGAATTCCATCAATCTAAAATTTACGGCGCTCGCGACTCTTTCAATGATTTATTTAGATCCATCCTTGATTTATACACTGAATGTTTATTCTTCGAGGTAAATTATACTTTTTTTAATTTTTATTTTGTAGGGTATCATTTTTTGCTCGATCTTTGTTAACTGCCTAATCTGATCTTCTTTAATTTTATAGACTTATAGATTAACAATATTGTATTTTGTTTTAATGTTATTATAGATCGTACAGGTTTATTTGTTTAGTTTGGCAATACATTTGTTCTTATATTCAGAATATGTGTATATAAATATGCATAATTTGATAATATTTGCATAAAAATATGCAACTATTGTTATAACTGGTGTATAGGGCTTTGCATATATTCACCAGTTTTAAATCTTTACTTCGTATAATAGTTTTCCTGCTGATAATGGTGTATTGGTGCTGTTGATGTTTGGTAATGATAGATATGGATAAGGATGTTTAATAGCTGCTATCGGAAAAAATGGAATTGAAGGTTTGCTGTGTTGCAGTTTATTTTTCACGTATAAAGTTATTTATTGTGTTTTTAATCATACATGTATGTTATTTTTCTGAGTATCTGCATGTGTTCATGAATTTAATCGACAGTATAAGATTCTTTGGTATATATGCTTTTAATTATGCATATTTTGGTTTATATAGCATGCAATAATGCAGAAATTTAAAACAAATGCATACAATTGATCGGAATTTTGAATTAAATGCATAATGGTATGCATTTAATATGTATACATGTATACTTGAATGCAATTATTATATATGTACAGATTGTTTTCATCTGTTATAGTTTTGTGCATTCATGTATGCAAATTTTAATTGAATTTGAATGCATGTGTGCAAATTTGATTAAATATTAAAAAATAAAACAAAAATGTATGTATGAATATGATTTTATTGCAAATTTGCGCTGTAGTATATTAATTATTTGTTCCACTTTTACTTATTTTTTGTACTATTTGTTTATGTAGTTTATTTTATTCTTTTAATATTTTTTATTTATTTTTTTCATAGGTTTTTTCCATGTAGCAATTGCTATTGTGTCCGGAGAAGATGAAGACAATTGGATTTGATTTTGTCATCAGCTCAAAAATTTCTGAAAGATGATCATAGAAGATGACGTGTTCTTCAAAAGACTATTACATGTTTGTTTTGTTTTGTTTTGTTTTGTTTTGTTTTTAAATAATTTATACTGTATAGTGTTGTGAGCATTTACATTTTGGTTTAAATTTAGCTCAGTATTTTAATGTTAAATTTTGTGATTTTTATAGTTATTTCTTTAGACTTATATATATGTAATTATTCAGCATAGTTGCATACATGTATGCAATTATGCAGAATATTTGTATCATCTTTTCCTGCTATTTTACACTGCTGTGTAATGTATGAAACAGTTCATGGTAGTTACATACATATACGAAAGTATGTTTATAACTGGCTAATGTATATGAGTATTCTCAAATGTTGCATACAAGTATGCAACTATTCTTATTAAGTGCATGCAAGTATTCAAATGTTCAGCATGTATGCATATTTTCTTTTATCGTTGAATATTTGTTCCCTTTGTTTAATATGAATTTTTTTAACCTGCATATTTTCCAGTTTAAAATTTCATATAAAAAACAAAGGCGACATCGACTATTGGAATGATTCTGCAAATACTTGCGCTTATGTAAGCAATTATATGGAAAAAACGCATAAATGTATGCAAGTATTCAAATTATGCTCAGAATACAAAAAAATTAAAGCATTCCCATTTACGTTTACAACTAATAACAATATTTTCATATAACTATGACATTAACCTGATTATTAAGACAATATAAATATGCATCACATTTAACAATACTTGAATTTAAGCATGCTAATATTATGAACAACTGAATATAGGAAAGCAGCAATTCATAATTTCATTTAAGATCAGAAGAATTTGTTTAGGTACATAAATTTCATCCGTAATTCAGCAATGGAACTACATAGTCATGTCGTAGTAATTCAGTATTTTAAGCTATCAATTTCTCGACCAAATCTATACATGATTTCAAGCTTTCTCCTTCTAGCTTTCAACTGCATCATTTTCTTTTACATTAGGTCTCTGCAAAACAAGGAAAACATTTTTAAATAACCATGTTTAAATGCATACAAGTATGAAACAAATATTGGATACTGCACATTTGTATGAAACAGTTATTACTACATCAATAAAATCATGCAACAATCATTATATAAGTGCACACTTGCATTGTAAAATTTCGGATTTACTGCACAAAATTTATGAACATATTTGTTGAATTCAGAGGTTTGTTGATAAATCAACCAATAATTTCATAACTATGTTCAACATTTGTTATTAGATGCATATAATTTTGTAACAAACGTGAGCTAAATCCATATTTGTATGCTATACATCTGAATAGCTGCATATAATCATGCAGATATCTTCTGATAGTTGCACATTTGCGTGCAACATATCCTATCTAACTAATATCCTATTGGACAAATCATGTAATAAATGCACACTTGTACTCATTAATTTTGAAAATTTGCATAGAGGAATGCCATATTTTTGTTTAAATTCATTAATTTATGCAAGTAAAATGCCTAAATTTTTGAATATACGCATCTGTGATGAACATTATATCCATATAACCAACTTTTTTTAATATGTGATTATATGTTTTCATATGTAACAAATATATGCATACATCTATGAAAATAATGTAAATACATGCATATTTCCATTCGGAATTTCATTATATACTCATTTATGTAAATCAAATAGTTTTGCAACATTCACGATAAAAATCACATCATCAACAAACATTTCTGGCTAAAATCGTTCAACCATGTTACTATTTTTGCATATTTCATAAAAAAGTTTTTTAACAACGTTTAAAATCTTAAAACAAACGATAGTACGAACTTTTTTTTGCAACCTAAAATATTTTTTCAAACAAATTTGCATGAATAATTGTATGTAATCATATAATCATGCAACAATTCCAAGTTAATCCATATTTTAACTTGAAATATGACAATATTAGAAGTTAAATGACAGAAAAAATAAAAAAAAATTAAATTTTTACCTTCGTTCTCCCTATGTCGATAATATTTTCTAATCAAATCGGCAAATGTTTTGTGCGTCTTCACTTGATCGAGATTGAAAAAATCAAAATTGGCTGAAAGCTTTTAATTTTCCTCTTCCATCGGCTGACCTAATTATGCGGCGTGTAAATTGAAGCCAAAACGTGTTGAACGAATACTTTAAGGGTTTAAAAGGGTATAATCAGAATTTTTTCAGCGGAAATTCAAAAATAGGGATGTTTTCTATATTCTTTTTATCAACGGTTTTTTTTCTATTTTGAAACTTAATAGGGACCTGTAAAAAAATGCACCCTTGTTATATTGCCATCCCTATTTAATATTATAGTAAAATTAAATTTTAGTGAATTGGTAGTTAAATTTCAGTAAATCTGTCAAAATGTTTAGATATATTGTATATAATTGCCCCTTGCAGAATTTCAATCAGACAACCTGTTTCTTTGTTCATTAAAAAAACTCCAAATTCATATTCTTTATTCATACCTATCCAAAGTTTTATGTACACACCACAGATTGACGACCAATCTTTTTTGAAGATATCATCTTAGCTTTGATCAAAATCAGCTATTTCATCATTTATTCCAGAAGTATGTTTGGATCATTTACCTCATTTTAAAATTGTTTTTTAAATTTCGGAAAATAAGTCATCTTGGGTATACTCAATTAATGGTATTTTACATTTATTTTTCATATTATGAAAAGGAAGAACTAACTACAGAGTCACAAAGCTAGACCAACCAAAAGCCACTTTAACTTCATTGGTCTCCTCTATTATAGCAGGCTTGCAAAAGTGAAAAGATATGCCAGGTTCCACTCAATTAAGTGCAGTCGAAATTTCAATTCTGGCTTAGGTACTGCTTCAGTACATTTTTCATTGTCTTTATTAATTATTATTGATTTGCTTCGTACCTATTATGAACCTATTATTTGTTTTACGCTTCCACTATCTGTTATGGAATAATATTGAATTGCGTTTTGGCATTGTTCTTTTTGCTTTTATATAGAGTTTCTATTTATTTTATCAAACTCTACAATATCAGCTAATGCTTCTACTTGATTAAAAGTCACAACTTTGGCTTTTCTCAATTAGCCGACTGCAGGAACAAATCTTGAATCTAAAAATCGTGAACTTATACATATATACACTTTTTTTTCCAATAATCGAAGTGAGGAGTGGGAATATTTAATTTTGCACTTGCAACTTTAATTTTTTTTGGCCATTTTTGTGAATGAATATTAGTTATCTGATTATGTTGTTGCTGTACATTCATATTATGCTAACTAATAGAATTGTTTGATGAAAATATCCACTTCTTTTACTTGCAACCATCTCCGTAGTTATGATTTGAAATATAATTGCTATTTTTCTCTTTACAATTTCCAACTGTGGAAAATTTATGTCCTCTGCAATTATAAATAGTATTAATTCATATTATCCAGTATTTGAACTGATTGTACAAGCAGCCATTGATCATTCAACCTTGTGGAGTAGATGCACCGTATATGAACTGAAGGAAAACATGCGCTTAAAAAAGAAGAATGCTAATGTGGAGGTGAAAAAAAAAAAATTGCAAATTTTTGTAAGTGGGTATTAGATGTTGGTGAAGGAAACATAGGAACAACGTTGTTGAGATTTAATAACGATCAATCGTGGTTACAAATACCTGAACAATTTCTTATTTCTCACGGTAATGATGAAGTAAAAAAAAATGTGCAGTGTGTGTACCCGAATTTGGAGAGTAGACTTAGTGAAAAAAATTTCCTTCGTGATAGGTGTGTTCATACACCTACAAATGAAGCAGCGGAAGTAATTAATTCCTTTGTTACTTCTAATTTAGATGGTGATGTGGTATCTTATTTCAGTGCGGATTCAATTAGCCCATTAACAGAAGGATCCGATGATCAAAGTTTGGTGTACTCGACCGAATTCTTAAATAGCTTACAAGTCTCCGGTATTCCCAATCATAAGTTGAAACTTAAAATAGGTGTACCTATTATGTTGTTAAGAAATCTTAATCAAGGTCTGGGACTTTGCAATGGTACACGATTAGTTGTTACACAGCTTGGTAGTCGAGTTATAGAAGCAGAAATTATAACAGGGAACAATAGTGGGAGAAAAGTTTTAATTCCAAGAATAATACTGACATCTGTTGAAACCAAATGGTCATTTGTTCTCTGAAGACGACAATTTCCAATTAAAGTTTGTTTTGCCATGACCATAAACAAAAGTCAGGACAAACTCTAGAAAATGTTGGAGTATACCTGCCGCAACCGGTATTTGTACATGGTCAACTGTATGTTGCAATCTCTAGAACTACTTCGTATCGAGGTTTAAAAATGTTAATAAAAAATCCTGATACCGGACCAGCTGACCATACACAGAACATTGTGTACAAAGAGGTTTTCACTTCATTAACAGGTAGCTCACTATAAAGTTGTTGTGCTATCAAGCAAGAGCTCAATTATTTTCCTGTATAGTAATGTGTATTGTTTACAAATGCATCAGGTCTTCAAACTGAGGAAGCAAGAGCAGAAAACAGTGAGGAAGTATGATGATAAGTCTGGGTAGCAGAGCAATATTTCTTTCCCACACAATGTTGTGATCCTATTTGCTGTGCAACATAATCTTATTTTTCTGTTTTGTATTGCTGATCATTGATGTAGATTGATTGTTGGCAACATCATTTTAATTTCCCGCATCTTAATTACTATGATTCGTTACAGTATCTGAACTTGAACTGATTTGACTGTCAAATTGTACCTCCAATGTCATGTGCATGCATTTTATATTTGTTACTCTTGCATGGTAAGTATAATTTAACAGTATAACTCATAATGGCCAATACTAACAAACCACCTGCTGCCGAATATGATATTTTCTTTAGTATTACATATGGACTAACTCCATCCATATTGTAAGCACACGTCTCATGTTGATCATAGCCTAATCTCAGCAGGCCCTTCCACCATCAGGTGCTGTCTAATTAACCCAAGAAGAACATTGATTGTATTTAGTACATTTTGTTTATTAGTTATTTACTTGCATATCACTATTTTTAACCTGCCAGTTTCTTTTAAATTTTGTTGCATGTTATATATTTAGTTACTTACATTTGTCATCGAGCACACGATATTAATCACCCTGATTTTCTTCACCCTTGCTACTCAATATTATGTTTAACTAATGCATCTGTACCATATATGGAATTGTAATATGTTCTTTTTATCCCCTGAAGTGCTTCATATTGATACCCTAGTTTGATTACTGTCAACGATGTTTACCTGCTATGGGATGATCTTCGTTTTCACAAATCTTAGTCTGTAGGCTGTGTTATCTACGACCTCCTTCACCCGAATTAACTGACGTTATATTTGCGTGATGTTAACTTTTTTATTTTGCATTACTGTTCAAAGGGTACCTTAGGGTGCTTTAAAACTTCTGCGCTTTATCTGTTTACTGCGTTGACAATGTCGCTTAAACTTGCAGCAATCAGTTTTTATGTATTATAAACTTTATCTGTTTTACCTTTTTTTTTTAATTATGAATAAATAAATGATTTTTATGTCTTCACTTTCATACAATTTTAAATGGTCGTTAGTTAGATCCCTCATTAATGCTTGATAATCAATCTAACATACATTTTATGCATGCTGATGTAAGATGGTTATAGCTATTACCCTAATGCTTCTACGCCTCCCATTGGTGAGTGCCTGATTACCTTTTTTCCTTTTGGTTTGACCATGTTCCTACTATATATTGAAAACATGTAATTTCCTTTTCAATTTTTAACAGTTGAGCAATGAGCCGAAGTATCCTAGATCTTCGAATTTTATAGATTTTCAAGGTAATAACCGATGCTAGCAATGGAGGAACATTTTATGAAGTAAAAAAACATAGAGGACATAAGTGCATTTTCACAGTGCTTGGAAAATGCTGGTAATGATGGTTGTTCAGGACCTGAAGCTGACCATCACACCACTAGAATAGACAATTGAAGCATTGTTAGCTGGAGACTATCCACAATCTATGATAGTGTCACTTGATCCATGACTGTGTTGTTTGTTGAGCTTTTTGACAATGAACTCTGCAAGGTCATGCTGAACCTATTCCTTCCTGATGTTACTGCTCAACAATTCCAGGAAGTTGTTTGTTTCCCACACTCTTACAGGTGATCTACCTGCAACCCAAACAGCATGCACTAATTTCTTTTTTTACTTCATTTTTTGGTATTAGTTATTTTCAGTTAATGAACAAATATGTCTGTAAATATTAGGCATGGCTAATGGTGTTTTATTAAACTATCAACATTTATGTATAGTGACGATTTTCGGTTGTACTTAGCCTCAAGATGAAAACATGGACCTCATTTACATTGATTTTACATATTTAGTAACTAAATTAATCGTATGTGGTCCCTTGAATTCTCTACATTAGTTCCTATAATTAATTAAGGCTGTGAACCTCAAGAAATGATGCAATCATTTGGGTCTAAGTGAAAAAAGCATGGACCTCCATTTTTCTATCATAGTTATCATGTTACCTGTACACATTTTGTAAAAATCATCCTGAATCCACATTGCACTATTAAGTAATCCTAATCTTCCTTAAAATGTGTCAGTAACTACGTGTTAGTCTAATGCATTTCAAGCATGCTTTAGTTTTATTAATATGTTTGCAATGCATTGTCATGTGGCATTAATTTTAACAAATGATGCAAAGGTTCAGGTGGTATTATCTATTTATAGTATGCATTATTACTTTAAAAGGGAAAATTAAATGATTGTAAACATCATTATCTAAGAGGAAGACAGAAATAACTGACTATTAAGAAGGGAGAAAATTAGCTTATTGTAGACATAAATATTTGTTAAAAAGGAAAAAAAAATAAAAATGATTAAATACCATAATTTGTACTGCAAATTTTGGTAGTACCTATGGCATGTGTTTCCGTTCATTGGCAATCAATAGTTTGTCATCCTTTATTCAGTATAACTGATAGTTGTCGGGTCTTGAGTTATGGCGAAGTTTAAGGCATCTACATTCATTGCTCGCTATACTTTTGAATGCATTTGTATGAATGAGTACTTGAATATTACTTTTCACTTAATGTTTTGAGTTGTTTCTCTATATGGTTGCTTTTAAAACTTCAGCAAATATAACTTTATTTTTCCTCCTATTTAAAGATTAAATAAAAATTAGCTGACTATTACAAAAGAAAAATATTAACTATATCTTTTAAATACCCATTAAGGTGTATAACTTATATTGCACATTTTTGTAGTTAACTATGCCATGCTTTTCTTTGGCAATCAGTATTTTCTCATCCTTTATTAAGTGTAATCGGTAATTGCTAGGTTTTGAGCTATTAAGAAGTTTGAGGGATCTATGCTTACCATGCTCTTAAATGCATTTATCTATTCCTTACAAATGTCTATTTTATGTATGAATATCATTTTTCTATTGATGTTTTGAGTTATTTCTCTATACTGATTATTTTTCAAACTTCAGCAAGAATGCCTTATATTTCTCCTCATGTTTAATGTGTGGATTTCTTCTTCCTAAACCATTTTTAACTTTTATTTATTGTTCTTAAAATCTACCTTTGTATTTATTGTGATTTTATTACAAGTTTTCCATTTATTTCCAGTCATCCACACAACTTTAATCTATTTATCATTTGACGTATAACTTATATGTCGAAATTTATTACTTTGTCTGCAATGTTCTGCCTTTTTTAACAATTAACGCATTATTTATACATTTATTCATCACGATATACCAACACTTTTTATTTTCATTCCCAGAAATTGAATAACATGTTCACTTTCATCAGTGCCAATTTTCTTCAATTTTTTCTTGCATATGTAATTATTTGTTCGATCATTCTCTTTTATTTTATATCAACAGTTGAACAACTTAAATAGTAGACAGTTTACAAAACAATTTAAAAATTGGGACCATTTTTTATATGTTTTTGTGACACAACAAAAATACAAAATTAATTTTTATGCATCGAAAGATGTCTATTAACAAACAAATTAAAACACAAAATCTAACATATTATGTTGGAAAATGGTTCATATTCTATTTGAACCAGTTTTTATTTGACTTGGTAAATTTAGATCCATATTTTTAGATCTGAACCGACTACCATATTATCACCTTTCCTACTACTCAGAAAAATATATACGATGTGTTTTTTTTCTCACCTCTTCTTCTTCCTCCTCCATTAATAAAAATTTCCTCAAATCAAAAACAGAACGAGCAGTTAAATCTTAAATTGAAAGTGCAAATCTGAATTGATTTGTTGTACAAGCAAATCAGTTATTTTTCTTAGAAGGCTGTTTTATCCCAAAAGCGGCAGTGACAAGTAAGTACTGGTTTGCACCATAGGTTAGATCGTCTAATCGTCTTCAAGAAAGTGACCTAATCCGCGACTCAGCCATTGTTTCCCAACAATTTGAAGACGAATTTGAAACAATGGCTGCAACCCTAATTTACCATAATTTACACAAAGATTTTATTTTTCTATGCGTCAACTTTTCCCTGCCAAAAAGCTCGTGCTCTACTTAGCCGAAACGAAATACCCAATCGAAATCCAACTTTCCGCGTGACCTCGACTGCCTGCCATAGACATCGCCTGCGCCTTCACCTGTCGTTGCCTGCGCCTACGCCAAAGGAGGGTTCTCGAACTAAGATCGTCTGGGTTTAATCGATGCTGCCGCAAGAAGGAGACTCAGATCTGGAGTCGTTGGATATCGAAATATGCGCATGGAGTTGCTCGTCACACAGTCGTGAGTGTTTACATGGGCTGTTCGATTTGCTGATGGGAGCTAGAAGTGACGATTGAGTATGGCTCAGATCCGACAAACGCGAAGATAAGTAAATTTATTCCCGATCTACATATTTGTTTCGATGTTTGTTGTTGTGCGGTTGGATGGGCAACATCAATCTGTAGATCTAAAAGTTATATCTGCATAATTTACTTGAGATATGTGCTTTCATAGTTTAATTTAGGGTATGATTTTCAACTTCTGATGCAATTTAGCATGTATCTGGAAATATTTTATTCTCAAGTTGTAAGATAAAGCAGCGAGATCTGGATGCATTCTGTTAGATAAAACCTCTTCATTTTTAGGATCGGACCACATGCTAGAATTTATTAGCAAATACAGTTAATTTAGAGCAGTGCTAAACTTGATGCATTTTTGCAATGCATACATTTTGTGTGTAATTAATATCGTTTGTCAAATGCATACTACGGTGAGTGGCATTAAGAAGTTCAACCTTTTGGTACAAGTTAGATTTAAACAGGATGAAATAGCGAGTAAATAAACTGCTGGCATAAGTCAATCACATACAAATAGCTGTAAGCAATGTACAAATTTGTCTCAACAATTATTATGAAGTCCCTTGCTGTAAAATTAAGTCATAATGTGATTCTGTTGAAATAGACCTTTTAGCACTTGAGTGGTTTATGAAATATAATAAAAAGCAATTAAGAAGAAATTTGAATTTTCAGATCTGAACATGCATCTATGTTTTTCGATTGTCATTCACCTCTGTATGGTCATAAACAACCGAGTAATTGTTTGGGTGCCTAGTTGATAAAACAAAATAATGAATGATATTATGATGATGCATGTAAGCAAGAGTTTGCGAGGTGATATGGGATTGGTGTATGAGTTATTGATTAACTTCAATATTTAACAGTGAGTTATGCGTCAGCAATCAACTTTCAGTTTGAATTGTTGCTATAAAGTAAATACACAAACGTCATTTATTGTATCACATCTTAAACAATAGTAAGCTTTCACAGATGATCAGTTGATAACAGAATGAGAATCCGCTAGGAAACCATTAAGGACAACAGTGATTAACCCAAAAGAATGATTCTAGACAGTTGTTTCTATGTTACAACTGTTAAAAAGCAGGTCATATGGCACGAAAGTGTCAGAACAGGCCAGACCCTGCACCGCAGATTAACCTGACTGAGGAGCCTCTTACGGCTATGATTACTGAGATTCACCTTGTTGGTGGATTAGAGGGTTAGTGGGTAGACACTGGTGTTTCTCGCCGTGTCTGCTATGATCATGATATATTCACAACATACACGGTTGCTGATAATCAGAAAGTGTTGTTGGGAGATTCTCACACCACTAAATCTGTAGAGATTGGTAATGTGGAAATAAAGCTTACAATTGGAAAGACAGTGATTTTGAAATATGTGACACATTTGACATGTTTAATTCAAAACTGAAATTGAGAATCAAGCAAATAAGATAATTAAAAGACTTCCAAGTGATAGAGGAACAGAATGTGAATGTAGTTCTATTCTGGATTTTTTTTATAAATTACATGGTATAGTACATGAGAAAACTACATCCTGTTCACCTGAAATGAACGGTAAAAAAAGGACCTTTACCGAATTAATAGTTTCCACTTTATTAAATTATGGTGCAGCAAAACATTGGTGGGGGGATATATTATTAACGGTTTGCTAAGTTTTGAATAGAATCCCTAAATCTAAGAATAAAAATTCACCTTATGAAATTTTAAAGAATCATAAACCCAATGTCTCATACTTTAGAACTTGGGGTTGTTTAGCATATGTTCGCATTCCAGACCCTAAGAGAATAAAATTGGCAAGTAGAGCATATGAATGTGTATTTATAGGCTATGCTATTAATAGCAAAACATACAGATTTTATGACCTAAATACACATAATATAACTGAATCAAATGATGTTGATTTTTATGAAATAAAATTTCCTTTTAAATTAAGGAATAGTGGGGGCACTTTAAGTATGCCTATTCGAACAGAACTTAATGAAAATTCTGAAACTGAACCTAGAAGAAGTAAAAGAGCAAAATCCGTAAAAAAAAATTGGCTCGGATTTTTGTGCTTTTACTATAGAGGAGGATCCCTTAAACCTCCAAGAGGCCTTATCTTCTTTAGAAGCCGACTTTTGACAAGAGGCTGTAAATGATGAGATGGATTCTTTGGAATCCAATAAGACTTGGCACTTGGTATATTTACCACTTTGTTATAAATCTATAGGCTGTAAATGTGTACTTAAAAAGAAATTAAAATTTGATGGCACTACTGATAAAGATAAAGCACGACTGGTAGCTAAAGGTTTTAAGCAAAAAGAAAATACAGATTTATTTGATGCTTTTTCACTTTTAACTAGAATTACATTCTTCCGGGTATTAATCTCACTTGCTTCAATTTATAATTTGATAATGCACCAAATGGATTTTAAAACCGCTTTTTTAAACGGTGAATTAGATGAAGAAATTTATATAGACCAGCCTGAAGAATTTGTAGTACATGGTCAAGAACATAAAGTATGCAAATTAGATAAATAATTATATGATTTAAAACAAGCACGTAAACAACGACATGTAAAAAATTTGATAATTTAATCATTTCACATGATTTTAAAGTTAATGAAAGTAACAAATGCATTTATTACAAATTTGAGAATGACATTTGTACTATTTTATGTATTTATATAGATGACCTACTCATTTTTTAGGTCAAATATTCATGCCGTAAACAATGTCAAATCTTTATTGAGTGTCAACTTTGATATGAAAGATTTAGATGAAGCGAATGTAATCCTTGACATTAAAATTACTAGGTCCAAAAAGAGACTTTCTTTGAATCAGTCTCATTACATTGAGAAGATACTAAAGAAATACAATTACTTTGGCTGTAAACCTGCAAATACACCATATGATCCCAGTGTAAAATTATTTAAGAACATTAGTGAAGCTATAAGATAGTCTGACTATACGAACATCATTGGCAGCCTTCGATATGCCACTGATTGTACTAGACCCGACATTGCCTATGTCGTGGGATTACTGTGCAAGGACCATTAACATGTTTTGAGAGGGTCATAAGATACCTAAAATAAACTATGAACCTTGGATTACATTATGAAAAGTTTTCAGCTGTACTTGAAGAATATTCCGATACAGACTGGAATACTTTATCTGATGATTCTAAAGCGATCAGTGGTTATATATTTAGCATCGCTGGAGAAGATGTCTCTTAGAAACCCAAGAAATAGACTATTTTGACTCAGTCTACTATAGAGACTGAGATAATTGCACTGTCCACAACTAGTGAAGAAGCAGAGAACTAAAGAAATCTGCTAGTTGAGATTTCCATATGGGAAAAATCGACACCAGTGGTGTAATTTATTGCGATTGTTCCGCGACTATCGCAAAAAGTACATAACCGTTAATACAACGGTAGAAAACGACGTCGTAAGCACAATACTGTAGCAGAATATCACATATATAGTGATGAAAATTTGACGACTATTGAAAGAACAGAACCGATATTATAAGGGTAAGAAATGACAGTCGTATGCACAATATTGTTAGAGAACATCACATATGAAGTGATGACAATTTGGCAGATCCATTAACGAAAGGACTGACCAAAAGAAAGTCTATAATGATTCTAAAAGAATGGGACTATTTCCCTGAGATTGTGGAATCATGCACAATGGTAACCCAACCTAAATGATCGAAGATCCCAAGAACTAGGTTTAATGGGTAAAAACAAGTTGTGTAGTGATAGTAGATGAACATGCTAAATTTTTATATTAAGAAGCATGTATTCCTGAAGTGATTAGAGGATGAGTTAATAGAAACTCTTAATGAGATCTATACTCTATTTGGAGTGGAATATCTACCTTTCGGAGTGCTCTTGATAGACTCACCTTTCTGAATATGGAAATGTGGTCATTTCCTATGGAGTTTGGGCAAAACTTCTAGAGCGTTCACTAAATTGGGATAGACGTTGTAACACCCCACGTCCATTAATTTCACTCTCAAAGAGAATGCATTAACTTTCATGGAGTATTATTGGTGAATAGAACAGAATATAACAAGACAGATACATATATTGGTACATGAAAAATTTCAAAACAACATTTATTGCAGCGGAGAAATAATTTGATTACGACAACATCATAAACCAACAAAAAAACCAAGTACACTTAGTAACCATCTTGACAAATTGTTTTCTACGTACATAAAATAAAAAGCATAACCCCAACATAAGTAGCCATAAAAGAGATGAGTTGAACTTTACTTTCAGCAATCCAAACTTCCAAAAGAGAGAAAAAGATCCTGATCAAGCTCCAATAGTACTAGTCCCACCCTGAGAACCTGGGGGGGGGGGGGGGAGGAAGAAAAGAGGAGAAAACAAGGGGATCAGATATAAGGTCTGGCGAGTACCATAACTTTAACAATACAATTGGCATAAACTGGTAAAATAAGGAAAGATTGTGAAACATGTGGGCAAGACAAAACAAATAGGAGGAATATTCTGGCGTTAATCTCGCTCCTAATCACTATAGGATAATTGCTATACTGCACCACTACTAGCCACCCTAAAAGTTGATCCCGCCTACTGAACACAATAATCATAATGGTAGTTTCGTGTACCCCTAGCTGTCTTTATAGGTGCCGCCTGCCCCTATCTCCACTAGTTGTACCCACTATCCCCATGCGATCGGCTCCCTAACTCGTACATACCCTTGCTGGTCCCACAGTGGGGTGTATCACTCCCCAAAGTGGCAACCCGATACGACTAAAGATGCACGACTTATATCTACACGATGCAACAACGTCTTACCTACCAGCTCGGGCCCATGCACGCACATGACCCCGTAGGACTTGCGTTGCCACCGTTAATCCGTTTTGACCTCTTACAATCAAACCCAGTAAGCGTGTCCCGTTCTCGATCTAACTCGAGCTCACAAAGATACTTAATGGGTTACTAGTTTGAAATGGATCCCCTATGCTTGATACAAGCTTTCCACTTATGCTTGGTCCCCACTAGAATTTTCCACTTAACCCCTTCTTATTCATGTCTTCTTTACATGTTTCAATTTTGTTAACTGTTTCTAATCGTATTTCACAAGCCACCCATGTCACCCACTTAACCCCCATGTCCCACCACATGTTTATCTTTGTTAAGTGTTACTTAGTTCATTATAACCGTAACTTTGTAAGACCTCCCACATTAGACTCCTGTTTGCGGTTGCTGGATTTGTCGGGCGGGTCCAGGCAGTTTTATACCACAAACGTGTCTAACCTCGTGTCATTACAACTGTTACACATTTAATTTATGCCTTCGACCTCTCACATTAGACTATCGTTTGTGGTTGCTGGATTTGCCGGGCGGGTCCGGGCAGTCTTACACCACAAACGAGTCTAACCTCGTGTCTTAGGCGTTTATTATTACAAAATTATTTCACCCCAATATGAATTTATTATCCCTATTCAAATTTTCAATAATTTTCCAAATTAATTATGTCCATAATTGTCACCTAAATTATGTCCATACTTTTTAGGTATAAAAATTATACCAATTAAGTCTCAATTTAATTATATGTTTTTAAAATGTAATGTCCCGCAGTTTTTTCGATTTATATTTGAATATTTAAATCAGTTTAAATATTGAATTCGTAATATAAGTGGATTTATATATAAATTAAAACGACGTGAATGTTTAAAAATATATATTAAATATAATCGAGCTTATAACGACGCTGCAGTTCGTAATTTAACGTTCTGAACTTCAACTGAGTGTACATGACTCGTTTTAAATCGGATTTCTACGAAACAAGAAACGTTGGAATCTGTTGGACTGTATTCTTCTAGTGAAGGTGAAAAATCGAATTTCTGAATTATATATTGCAAGATACATCCAAATCAAATATTCAAATAGTCGCTGTAAAATCGTTTATCGACCGTAATGGTTTATTCGATATAACTTGATACCGGTTTCGAATTTGGACAAGATTCTTTTGAGGCATAGTGATAATTTAATTTTTAGAATTTTACTGTAATTTTTAACGAAATAAATACGCAACTTTTTATTCGGGGTATTTCGCACCCTATATCAATATTTTGGGGTTTCAAAATATGAGTTAATCTACCGGTATTATTATATTTTTGGGATCGTGACACCTCGCTGAACACGACCGTAATCTTACTTCTGTCTGTAGCGGCTCCGACATGAACGAAAAATTTAAGTAACGGAGTATGCATAATTTATAACATGGACATACCGATTAACAAAGCTTTATGAACAATACATAATCAAATTGTTGTGTCAACTACTACTTGATACAGTAGTACTACAATGTTAATAAACCTTTCCATATCTAGTGTTTCGAACTCCTTGATTCAGACCATACACGTGATTATTTGAAAACACCACCCTCTAGTTGTCCTCGCATGTGAAGTATTGTCATCTAAGACCTACCTATCTCCTACACACCTACGTTCTGCCCCATATTTCTTCATATCAAAGAAAGCAACCTACCATGCATTTTTCACATCCATTTACACATCACGACTAAAATAAATTTCTGCAAACCTATATTAGCTACCATTTCCTACTCCTTGGGCACCAAGGCTCCCAATCTTTAAATACACAGAACCTATGACGTGAAAACACCAACAATGCAGTACCTACCCAAGCACATGCATGAGTTTTCAAAGTCTGCAGCACCATCCCACGTCTGAGACACAATCTCATGCCGAAATCAAGCTGCTGTCTAAATGTTCCTTTCAAATTTAATGAAGCACATGCCTACGAAGGAAACAGTAGTGCTACCCTAACCTATAATTCGTGCTTGCCAAACCATCCATCCGTGGTGAGCAAGTAATTTCTGTTATATATAAGAAATCCTCTGTATTTCTTCTTCAACAAAACAAACATCCCTCAGATCTTTCCACTCAAAGAAAACCACAAACCGCTAATAAGAAATAAAATTCAAAACCAAAATATAAAATCTCATGTAGCTGGATTTGTTGAGGCCATGAGCTCACGCTCTCCTGGCGGAGACCTGTAGATTTCGGTCTGGCAAATCTTATGGGCACTCGGAAGTTCAGGCAGCGAAGTGGTGTTCGGTTCCGGCAAGCTAGGGGCTACTTAAACGGTGGCGTAGGTCTTCTAGTATAGTGGCGTTTCACTCGTGAAAGCTCACGGCAAATGGTGGAGTTTGCTGTTATGTATACAACACTGTTTTGAAGGAGTTTTGAATGGAGATTTTGGGAAGTATGGTGTTCAAAGACTAGGAGATGGCTGAGCATATGATAAGAGCAGCTCACGGTCCTTAATACTAGGAGTTGGATATAAAGGAGAAGTGTGGTGCGAGTTTCAAGTGAGTTCAGTGTGACCAGATGAGAGTTTGGTGGGGTAAATAACAGTGGACTGGGTATTGAAGTTTATGCATGGATGGAAGAGAAGTGGATGCGGCAATGATGGATGTGGTACTGGAAGGAGATTGTTTGGGTTATGGCACATGGAGCTGGGTGACATGTTTGTGGTCTACGTGAAGTATGAAGAACGAATGAGCAGGTACCAACGTGTAATAGGGGTGTTTGTCTTAGCTTTGAACTTGTGTTTTGGGGCGGGTTCAAGCATGAAAACAGTGGAGTGGTGCCAGGAGTGTGTTGTGTGGAGAGCTTCAAGAGATGGTTTTAACGAGATGGTAAAGGAAACACAGGCGAGCTGTGTATATTCTGCAGCAGCGTGGCATGTTTGACATGGAAAATAACATTGGGAGTTGTTCTTTTGCATGAGGGATTGGCGCTTCGGAGTTCGATCATAGAGTGCGTTCAGTTAAGGTGTGTTCCACTTGCAGGTCACGGTGGAGCAGGCTTTCAACGAAGTAGTTTTTTTTACTGTTAAGTTTGGACTTACGGTTTGAGTGGAGAAGTCGGTGATGGCACGTGAGGAGTGAAGCACTTTGGGGACGTTGTAAGTGGGTTCATTGGTGAATGTGCTGTGCGATGGTGTGAAGCACGGTGGTGAACTAATTCAGGTGGTGTACTGCTTTGGTGATGAAGTTGTGGCTATGCTGGAACCGGTCTAAAGCGATTTGGTGCTCGCCTGAATTCAAGAAAAATAAACCGCTCAACCAAATCAGCCAACGCAAATCGTTATTTAACGGTTAATGCGCAAAGGTGAGTAAATTCACTCGCTATGTTCTATTTTAAAATATTATAATTATATTTTAAATATTGGTTGAACGTTGTGTGATGGTCGCTTCAGTAGATTACAATCAAATTGGTTGAATTATATATCGTTGCATATATATATACACATCATTGGTTGGACTGATTCCATCGATTATAATATTTCCTGGTATGGAATCAGTGTTAATTGTTGACTAACATCGGTGGATGCAGGAAACCGGTTGGAGGAATCCAACCGGATTCCTCAATATTTATATGTACTGTTTGTTTTATATAGATGCACTGTTTGAACCCAAATGACTTTTGAAACCTTGTGTTGATATTGGCATTGAATGGAAATTCAAACGTTATTTTGATTTAATCAATAGATGATATCGATTAAGAAAGTGGCAACAACCAACCACAAATATATCATTTGTTTTAACCGCTATTGTTTTACCAAAATCCCACCGTGTGCGAAGCACGTGTTTCACCATACTTACTAAATGATTTGGTAAAGTGGATTCTTATATTAATAAGATTAATAAGTAAGTAGGCGGAGATTAACTTGATGATTAATAACAAGAATTTATTGTTTTAAGAACAATTAAATGAGATATTTACAAATAGATTATGGTTGATTCCATATTAAGTAAGATTAGTTAGAATCGATTATTGTTATTTAATAGTAAATGAGATTATTTAGAAATAAATTATTATTTTTATAGTAATCGATACAAATGAAATTATTTGGATTAATAAATGTTATTTATTCAAAATGAAAAGATTTGTTAGAATTGATTAGTGGGTTAATCATGGCTAAATATTTACCAAGCAAACTGTTTTGATCAATAATTGGTTATTTAATTAAATTAGATTGGGCTGATTAATCTAATGTAATAAATTAACGAATAGTTGATTTAGTTTAAATAAGATTTTAAAGTATAAGGGATTTGTCTAAAGAAGACAAAGCGAAGAGGAATGTTTAATAAGGGATTTGTCTAAGAAAGACGAAGCGGAGAGAAATGTTTAAAAATGGATTTGTATAAGCTAATATAAATAACCGAGTTTTCAAAATAAGGATATGGCATCATAAAACCATATTTAAAATATAGCAAGAAGCACGTTTACGGATTTTAAAGTATAAGGGGTTAGAGTTACGAACTTATATCTATTCTAAGATAAGAATGTTGTTGATCAAGGTCTGAGAGGTAACTAAAATACCCCAACTTGAACGGCTTCACTATTATAGAAGGATGGCATTTGTTTGTAACGGAAAGAGATGTCAAGATTTTTATAACGGAAAGAGATGTCAAGATTTTTGTAACGGAAAGAGATGTCAAGATTTTTGTGACGGAAAGAGATGTCAAGATTTTTGTAACGGAAAGGGATGTCAAGAGTAGTTATAAAGAGAATATTACAGCGTATGACAAGTCCTAGAACTATAGCGATAAAATAACGCTGTTGACTAAACTTAAGCGTGACTATTATGTCGAGATTAGTTATAGGGGAATATTACAGCGTATGACAAGTTTTGAACTATAACGTTAAATTAACGTTGTTGGCCAAACTTAAGCGTGATTTTTATATATAGCACTACTCCCTAGGGAATGAAAACAATTTGGTTTGAAATCCACTTATTCTAAAGTAATAAGCAACGATGTTGTCTAAAGAAATATAAGAATAAGAGTTATAATAACTGAGAATATTTTCCAAGAAGTGTGAAAGTGCTAAAACGAGATTTGAGAAATATCTAGTAAGATATGGGAATTTGAATAATAAAACGAATGTTAAATAAAAAGCGCCCGTGATTGTATGATGTTAGTTATACATTAGAATGGATGTTCTTTTTACTTCGATAGTTAAATAACCGACTATCGAAGTGTTTTGACCATCGTTGTCAATACGGAGAGATCGGTTGGATATATTATCTAAAACCACTCCGTATAGGCATAAGCGCTGCGAATAGATTATGCTGACGATAATTGAAGACGGAGTGAAATGCAATGGTCGTCCTGTTCCAGAATGGTGTATTCTGTTTGTCCAGTCCCAGGACAACTTGTATGGACGAATGTCTGACAGAGTATTCCTAACGGTCACATAAGACGATCTTTTCAAGGTATTACGTCTGGTGGCGGAGAAATTCGTTTCTCTTAGATTTTATACCCGTAATATTCTTGGGAAGATCAACTAGTGATTTGACGGGTTTGACGATGTGGCATTCAAAGTGTATGGTGGCCAGATGTTCTGAAAGATAGACGTAGCCTCAAGCCTCACAACCAGGAAATGACAAAAATCGGGCAGGCAGCATGGCTATGTGGGTCGCTCCCATTAGGGTGTATAATCACCTATCTAGAGAAATTCCTTTTGTTTCTTACTCTATCGATTCTGCCCATTCGGGAACGGTGGTTTGAGTCCAACCGTTGGTGATATACATTCGATACACTCAAGCGAAATGAGTGGTCGGTCATGTGTGGGCCGGGTTGCAAGACGTTCTTGTTGAACCCAGTGTATTCGCCTCTAGAGATACACTATCGGTAGGTGGTCCCATACCTTGTCATAGTTGGAATCCAATCTCCAATAAGCGCCCTGCGGTTTTCGATTTTATACTATGTATGTAGAGCGTGAGATGTAAGCGTTCTGCTATTTGGTTATTTATTTGATTAGACATTATTATAATATCACTGGATTTTGATATCAAAATATTTTGGGTTATAGTAAGGTAAAAACCGTCCATGTTTATGTGTGGGTTGGTCTTACTATTATCCTTTTGTTTTCAAAAGGATTTTCAAAGTTAAACCGTATGGTTGGAATTTACTCACACCAGTCCCATGACTGACCCAGAGTTTATTTTGTTTGTTTTCCCCTAAACTCTTAGGTGCCCAAATTTGTACGGACAGTCAAGTGTTTCAGGCTTTGCAGATGCACTTGGAGGATCTTAAAGTAGAAGGCTTCACCGTTAGTATTTAGAGATTATTTCTGCTGTGATATGATGTATTGTACTCTGATAATGGTATGTATATACGATACAGTTTTGTATTTCAAAGTTATATTATATAATACATTTTATTTGTTTTGCTGTGAGATTCGTGTTTTACTCTGATTTTGTTCAGCTGTGTTTTTCTTCTTCTTCTATTCTATTAGTTCTATCTTTTCTATCTCATCCTCTAATTTCTTTCTAGTAATGATCCAGTATTTTCAATGTCTGAACAATCGATGCTTGGTTTTTGTGTCGATTTTCGGAGTCGAAAATCCCGGTTCGTTACAGTTGGTATCAGAGCTGGTTGCTTAATTGGTACGGATGATAGGGGGTTCTCGCTTCGCGTTTGGTGGTGAACGGGAGACTCTTACCCCTACATCTCCTGACAATGTGGGTTGGTCGAGTCGAGAGGCTGGCCGTAAAAGCAGTTCTGAGGTATTTCTGTAAGCCACGGTGGGAGGTTAGCCCACTGCCCCCGGGTCATTACAGTTGGTATCAGAGCTGAAGGTTAAGTGATTACCTTGGCTCTGTGGCGTGACTCAATAGAGATGGAGTTAGTAATACTCTAGATTGAGTTTGAGTGTATATATATGAGCGCGTATTTGTAAATTGATATAAAAAATGTTTTATATTGTGTTGATTGGTTTGGCAAGTGGTTTATGAATTCTGGTCGATACTGGATTGCAAACTATATCGATAGGTGTTTCTAAACTCTTGAACAGAGTAATTCGACACAGTATGTTTTGAAAGGAGGGTAAATAAAATAATTTTACCCAAAAATATATTTTGATATAAAAAGTATATATATTGAGATTATTATAGTATATTGGATGTGTTAATCGTTATTTATGATCGAATAAGATTTACAATGGAGTTGGTTATATAAATAACCAATCGAAATATTATATATATAATATACAAAATCAGATGAACTGAATCTGAATTTAAGAAAGATTTGGGATTTAAAATCTTAGAAACTTGGAAAAGTGTTTGGAACTGGAATTTGGATTAAATAAATGGGAATTTTAAAATCCTGGGAGATTTGAAATTGTTTTCCAAGTATTATGAAGGATATTTTGAAGTAAATTTCAAATAAAGGTATTTGAATATGAGTTTTGAAAGTGATATAGTACTGAGCTCACTTTGATCGCTGGGAAATAAATTCCGATGATGAAGTCGACCATTATCGGTGTTCATTTTCGAGTTTCTGAGTGACGGATTACTACCAAAGATTTTGTTTTTGAATTATTGTAAGGAAACAAGTTGTTAGAAATTCAAATGTTTTGAATAATACATGATTTCAAACTGATTTGAAATAAATCCCAAGAATTTGAATTCTGAAATAAGGATTTAACTTATAAAGTGATTAAAATGATAAAAGTAGAGTTTAACTTTAAACTAAGTTAAATAAATTTGGAATTTGGATTGAAGCCGATTAAGTGAAAATCGTGTTGGAGTAGAATTTAATTTGATGAAGAAATAGAGTGAATTTGTGAATGAAGATAGAATATTGAAATTTAACTGGAACTAGTTGAATGGAAATTATATTCGATGAAAATGGTATTGAAATAGAATTGGAATTGAACTGTAGCCAGTTAAGTGAAAACCGCATTAGAATGGAATTCAACTTGGTGAAGTAATTGATTAGGATTTTTGATTGGGGCCGTGCTTGGTTATGGAATTGGAGTTTGAATTGAAATATTGGCTTGGTAAAAACGAAAGATTGGATTGGGGGCGGCTCAGAGAGGCAAGTTGTAGTAATACCAGTTGAGCTGCGCGAAGGAGATGCTGGAAAAATCTATCGAAATTTTAAGGCATTAGAAAATTTTCAGAATTTCTGAAAATATTCGTTAATATGAAGAAAATTAATATTTTAATTAAAGTTAATCGATTCAGTTGAAACTGGAATCAAGAAGTAAAACAAAGAATCTTTAATCTTATTATAATATGGATTGTAGCATTTTTCCTACCTTAGCAATTTCGAGGACGAAATTATTTTAAGGGGGAAGGAATGTAATGTCCCGCAGTTTTTTCGGTTTATATTTGAATATTTAAATCAGTTTAAATATTGAATTCGTAATATAAGTGGATTTATATATAAATTAAAACGACGTGAATGTTTAAAAATATATATTAAATATAATCGAGCTTATAACGACGCTGCAGTTCGTAATTTAACGTTCTGAACTTCAACTGAGTGTACATGACTCGTTTTAAATCGGATTTCTACGAAACAAGAAACGTTGGAATCTGTTGAACTGTATTCTTCTAGTGAAGGTGAAAAATCGAATTTCTGAATTATATATTGCAAGATACATCCAAATCAAATATTCAAATAGTCGCTGTAAAATCGTTTATCGACCGTAACGGTTTATTCGATATAACTTGATACCGGTTTCGAATTTGGACAAGATTCTTTTGAGGCATAGTGATAATTTAATTTTTAGAATTTTACTGTAATTTTTAACGAAATAAATACGCAACTTTTTATTTGGGGTATTTCGCACCCTATATCAATATTTTGGGGTTTCAAAATATGAGTTAATCTACCGGTATTATTATATTTTTGGGATCGTGACACCTCGCTGAACACAACCGTAATCTTACTTCTGTCTATAGCGGCTCCGACATGAACGAAAAATTTAAGTAACGGAGTATGCATAATTTATAACATGGACATACCGATTAACAAAGCTTTATGAACAATACATAATCAAATTGTTGTGTCAACTACTACTTGATACAGTAGTACTACACTGTTAATAAACCTTTCCATATCTAGTGTTTCGAACTGCTTGATTCAGACCATACACGTGATTATTTGAAAACACCACCCTCTAGTTGTCCTCACATGCGAAGTATTGTCATCTAAGACCTACTTATCTCCTACACACCTACGTTCTTCCCCCTATTTCTTCATATCAAAGAAAGCAACCTACCATGCATTTTTCACATCCATTTACACGTCACAACTTAAATAAATTTCTGCAAACCTATATTAGCTACCATTTCCTACTCCTTGGGCACCAAGGCTCCCAATCTTTAAATACACAGAACCTATGACGTGAAAACTCCAACAATGCAGTACCTACCCAAGCACATGCATGAGTTTTCAAAGTCTGCAGCACCATCCCACGTTTGAGACACAATCTCATGCCGAAATCAAGCTGCTGTCTAAATGTTCCTTTCAAATTTAATGAAGCACATGCCTACGAAGGAAACAGTAGTGCTACCCTAACCTATAATTCGTGCTTGCCAAACCATCCATCCGTGGTGAGCAAGTAATTTCTGTTATATATAAGAACTCCTCTGTATTTCTTCTTGAACAAAACAAACATCCCTCAGATCTTTCCACTCAAAGAAAACCAAACCGCTAATAAGAAATAAAATTCAAAACCAAAATATAAAATCTCATGTAGCCGGATTTGTTGAGGCCATGAGCTCACGCTCTCCTGGCGGAGACCTGTAGATTTCGGTCTGGCAAATCTTATGGGCACTCGGAAGTTCAGGCAGCGAAGTGGTGTTCGGTTCTGGCAAGCTAGGGGCTACTTAAACGGTGGCGTAGGTCTTCTAGTAGAGTGGCGTTTCACTCGTGAAAGCTCACGGAAAATGGTGGAGTTTGCTGTTATGTATACAACACTGTTTTGAAGGAGTTTTGAATGGAGATTTTGGGAAGTATGGTGTTCAAAGACTAGGAGATGGCTGAGCATATGATAAGAGCAGCTCACGGTCCTTAATACTAGGAGTTGGATATAAAGGAGAAGTGTGGTGCGAGTTTCAAGTGAGTTCAGTGTGACCAGATGAGAGTTTGGTAGGGTAAATAACAGTGGACTGGGTATTGAAGTTTATGCATGGATGGAAGAGAAGTGGATGCGGCAATGATGGATGTGGTACTGGAAGGAGATTGTTTGGGTTATGGCACATGGAGCTGGGTGACATGTTTGTGGTCTACGTGAAGTATGAAGAACGAATGAGCAGGTACCAACGTGTAATAGGGGTGTTTGTCTTAGCTTTGAACTTTTGTTTTGGGGCGGGTTCAAGCATGAAAACAGTGGAGTGGTGCCAGGAGTGTGTTGTGTGGAGAGCTTCAAGAGATGGTTTTAACGAGATGGTAAAGGAAACACAGGAGAGCTGTGTATATTCTGCAGCAGCGTGGCATGTTTGACATGGAAAATAACATTGGGAGTTGTTCTTTTGCATGAGGGATTGGCGTTTTGGAGTTCGGTCATAGAGTGCGTTCAGTTAAGGTGTGTTCCACTTGCAGGTCACGGTGGAGCAGGCTTTCAACGAAGTAGTTTTTTTTTACTGTTGAGTTTGGACTTACGGTTTGAGTGGAGAAGTCGGTGATGGCACGTGAGGAGTGAAGCACTTTGTGGACGTTGTAAGTGGGTTCATTGTCGAATGTGTTGTGCGATGGTGTGAAGCACGGTGGTGAACTAATTCAGGTGGTGTACTGCTTTGGTGATGAAGTTGTGGCTATGCTGGAACCGGTCTAAAGCGATTTGGTGCTTGCCTGAATTCAGGAAAAATAAACCGCTCAACCAAATCAGCCAACGCAAATCGTTATTTAACGGTTAACGCGCAAAGGTGAGTAAATTCACTAGCTCTGTTCTATTTTAAAATATTATAATTATATTTTAAATATTGGTTGAATGTTGTGTGATGGTCGCTTCGGTAGATTACAATCAAATTGGTTGAATTATATATCGTTGCATATATATACACATCATTGGTTGGACTGATTCCATCGATTATAATATTTCCTGGTATGGAATCAGTGTTAATTGTTGACTAACATCGGTGGATGCAGGAAACCGGTTGGAGGAATCCAACCGGATTCCTCAATATTTATATGTACTTTTTGTTTTATGTAGATGCACTGTTTGAACCCAAATGAGTTTTGAAACCTTGTGTTGATATTGGCATTGAATGGAAATTCAAACGTTATTTTGATTTAATCAACAGATGATATCGATTAAGAAAGTGGCAACAACCAACCATAAATATATCATTTGTTTTAACCGCTATTGTTTTACCAAAATCCCACCGTGTGCGAAGCACGTGTTTCACCATACTTACTAAATGATCTGGTAAAGTGGATTCTTATATTAATAAGATTAATAAGTAAGTAGGCGGAGATTAACTTGATGATTAATAACAAGAATTTATTGTTTTAAGAACAATTAAATGAGATATTTACAAATAGATTATGGTTGATTCCATATTAAGTAAGATTAGTTAGAATCGATTATTGTTATTTAATAGTAAATGAGATTATTTAGAAATAAATTATTATTTTTATAGTAATCGATACAAGTGAAATTATTTGGATTAATAAATGTTATTTATTAAAAATGAAAAGATTTGTTAGAATTGATTAGTGGGTTAATCATGGCTAAATATTTACCAAGCAAACTGTTTTGATCAATAATTGGTTATTTAATTAAATTAGATTGGGCTGATTAATCTAATGTAATAAATTAATGAATAGCTGATTTAGTTTAAATAAGATTTTAAAGTATAAGGGATTTGTCTAAAGAAGACAAAGCGAAGAGGAATGTTTAATAAGGGATTTGTCTAAGAAAGACGAAGCGGAGAGAAATGTTTAAAAATGGATTTGTATAAGCTAGTATAAATAACCGAGTTTTCAAAATAAAGATATGGCGTCATAAAACCATATTTAAAATATAGCAAGAAGCACGTTTACGGATTTTAAAGTATAAGGGGTTAGAGTTACGAACTTATATCTATTCTAAGATAAGAATGTTGTTGATCAAGGTCTGAGAGGTAACTAAAATACCCCAACTTGAACGGCTTCACTATTATCGAAGGATGGTATTTGTTTGTAACGGAAAGAGATGTCAAGATTTTTATAATGGAAAGAGATGTCAAGATTTTTGTAACAGAAAGAGATGTCAAGATTTTTGTGACGGAAAGAGATGTCAAGATAGTTGTAACGGAAAGGGATGTCAAGAGTAGTTATAAATAGAATATTACAGAGTATGACAAGTCCTAGAACTATAGCGATAAAATAACGCTGTTGACTAAACTTAAGCGTGACTGTTATGTCGAGATTAGTTATAGGGGAATATTACAGCGTATGACAAGTTTTGAACTATATAACGTTAAATTAACGCTGTTGACCAAACTTAAGCGTGATTTTTATATATAGCACTACTCCCAAGGGAATGAAAACAATTTGGTTTGAAATCCACTTATTCTAAAGTAATAAGCAACGATGTTGTCTAAAGAAATATAAGAATAAAAGTTATAATAACTGAGAATATTTTCCAAGAAGTGTGAAAGTGCTAAAATGAGATTTGAGAAATATCTAGTAAGATATGGGAATTTGAATAATAAAACAAATGTTAAATAAAAAGCGCCCGTGATTGTATGATGTTAGTTATACATTAGAATGGATGTTCTTTTTACTTCGATAGTTAAATAACCGACTATCTAAGTGTTTTGACCATCGTTGTCAATACGGAGAGACCGGTTGGATATATTATCTAAAACCACTCCGTATAGGCATAAGCGCTGCGAATAGATTATGCTGACGACAATTGAAGACGGAGTGAAATGCAAGGGTCATCCTGTTCCAGAATGGTGTATTATGTTTGTCCAGTCCCAGGACAACTTGTATGGACGAATGTTTGACAGAGTATTCCTAACGGTCACATAAGACGATCTTTTCAAGGTATTACGTCTGGTGGAGGAGAAATTCGTTTCTCTTAGCTTTTATACCCGTAATATTCTTGGGAAGATCAACTAGTGATTTGACGGGTTTGACGATGTGGCATTCAAAGTGTATGGTGGCCAGATGTTCTGAAAGATAGACGTAGCCTCAAGCCTCACAACCAGGAAATGACAAAAATCGGGCAGGCAGCATGGCTATGTGGGTCGCTCCCATTAGGGTGTATAATCACCTATCTAGAGAAATTCCTTTTGTTTCTTACTCTATCGATTCTGCCCATTCGGGAACAGTGGTTTGAGTCCAACCGTTGGTGATATACATTCGATACACTCAAGCGAAATGAGTGGTCGGTCATGTGTGGGCCGGGTTGCAAGACGTTCTTGTTGAACCCAGTGTATTCGCCTCTAGAGATACACTATCGGTAGGTGGTCCTATACCTTGTCATAGTTGGAATCCAATCTCCAATAAGCGCCCTGCGGTTTTTGATTTTATACTATGTATGTAGAGCGTGAGATGCAAGCGTTCTGCTATTTGGTTATTTATTTGATTAGACATTATTATATTATCATTGGATTTTGATATCAAAATATTTTGGGTTATAGTAAGGTAAAAACCATCCATGTTTATGTGTGGGTTGGTCTTACTATTATCCTTTTGTTTTCAAAAGGATTTTCAAAGTTAAACCGTATGGTTGGAATTTACTCACACCAGTCCCATGACTGACCCAGACTTTATTTTGTTTGTTTTTCCCTAAACTCTTGGGTGCCCAAATTTGTACGGGCAGTCAAGTGTTTCAGGCGTTGCAGATGCACTTGGAGGATCTTAAAGTAGAAGGCTTCACCGTTAGTATTTAGAGATTATTTCCGCTGTGATATGATGTATTGTACTCTGATAATGGTATGTATATACGATACAGTTTTGTATTTCAAAGTTATATTATATAATACATTTTATTCGTTTCGCTGTGAGATTCGTGTTTTTCTCTGATTTTTTTCAGCTGTGTTTTTCTTCTTCTTCTATTCTATTAGTTCTATCTTTTCTATCTCATCCTATAATTTCTTTCTATTAATGATCCAGTATTTTCGATGTCTGAACAATCGATGCTGGGTTTTTGTGCCGATTTTCGGAGTCGAAAATCCCGGGTCGTTACATAAAGCCATTTTATGCCAATTCACAATTTACATAATTAGTATTTTCCCATTTGTCCCCACGCTATTCGTACGTTCAGATATGAAATACGTTAGACTCGCAAATAGTTTAGCTTATATATATATATATATATATATATATATAAACATCACAACTTGCATAATACATAAAAACAGATCTAACTTGCAAATGGGAATAAAATTGCATAGCCAACAATTTGCATAGACAATGTCATATAGAATCATATATTTGCATAACTACCATGGATCTAAATATAGATCTAAACATGAAATTGTGAACTTGCATATTTAAATTATGGGTCTCGCTTAACTTGTATATGTGAATATAATTTTCACCCAAAAATGTGAATATAGTTTTTCACCTAAACGTGCATATGGATTTCTACAACTTGCATATGAATTTCTACAACTTGCATATGAATTTATCACATGATTTTGCATATAAACTAGCATATGTATATACTTGATTCACATATAAACTTGCATAAGATTGATATTCAAACTAACATACAATTTAACATCCTAAACTTGCATAAGATTCACATATGAATTAACATATGATTTAACAACCCAACTTGCATAAGATTCACATATGAATTAACATATGGTTTAACATCCCAAACTCGCATAAAATGAATCAAGTTAAATATGAAATAGATCTACAAAGTTAAACAACATCATACGATTCAAGAGACATGTTCTCATAATCCAATTACAACCCATCACAATTAATTTAATAATTATATTGTGAAAGAAATAGTACTCACAAACAAAAGAACAGTCTTGTTTTTCTGGGATCTGTATTCTGAAACTGAATTGCTCGCCTTTGATGTAGACTAATTGTTATTCTAATTTAGGTTAGATTTGATTTTGATTCTTTCTTCTATCTTGCTTTTGAGTTGAAAGATAACAGCGGCTACTCTAGGTTCACCGTTGACAACATGATGGATCTTGGTATGAATTAGTGTGTGTAACGACCCGGAAAAATATGATCTTGGTTATCCGATATACAACACATATCGAACATCCAAGGATCGAAAATAACCGAATAGTTAATGAAAGAAAACAGAGGGTGAGGAAAGATAAGATAGAAACTTAGAATAGAAGAAGAAGAACACAACATCAGAGTAACACGAATCTCACGGCGGAATGAACAACATATAATAGATAATATATCCTTGAAATAAAATCATTATATGCATACAATAACATTATCAGAGTACAACACTTACAACACAGCGGAAATCACCATAGCTATATAATCCTGAAGCCTCCTGCTCCAAGCTCTTCCAGTATATCTGTAAATCCCGATACTTGACTGCCCGAACAAAATTGGGCACCCAAGAGTTTAGGGAAAACAACAAAATAAACTCCGGGCCAGTCATAGGACTGGTATGAGTAAAACAGTTTAAAACAGTTGAACAAGTAAACGATATCTCATAAAACCACGCCGTATAATGGAACGGGTTTTTTCCCTTATGAGAATCAAAAATATATTTATATCAAAAACCTTTTGATATTATAATAATGTCTATCAACCACAATATAATAATTATCTAGCAGAAACTCTTTCATCTCACGTTCTACCTATATAGTATACAATCAAAACCGCAAGCACGTATTGGGTAATAGATTTCCAACTATGACAAGGTATGGAACCACCTTTCGCTAGTGTACCTCTAGAAAGGAATACACTGGGTTCAACAAGAACATCTTGCAACTCGGCCACACATGACCGACCACTCATTTCGCTTGAGTGTATCGAATGTATATCACCAACAGTTGGGATCAGCAACCGTTTCCCGAATGGGACAGCATCAACAATAGATTTTTAGAAGTAAATGAAACTCTAGATCAGGTGATTATACACCCTACTTCGGAGCGACCGACTTAGCCATGCTGCCTGCCCGATTTCTGTCATTTACCGGATGTGAGGCTAGAAGCTACGCTTTATCATCACACCAGATTCACTATGAATGCCACATCGTCAAATCCATCAAATCACCGATTGACGTCTACAACAGTACATTACGTGTTAGCTAAAGAAGTTTCCTTCTCCGCTTCCACTCTTGGTACGGTTGAAGAAATCAATGTACGTGATCTTTCTGAAAATACTCTGTCAAACATTCATCCATACATGTCATCCAGGAACAGGATGAACCGAAGGTACTATTCAGTATATCCATCTTAGGCACTGTTATCTAAGACTTATACAATAGCCCTTGCACTTTACTCCATCTTCAATTTTCTTCAGCATATATGATTCGCAACGCTTATGCTAATACAGAGTGGTTCTTTGGATAATAATCCAACCGGTCTCTCCATATTAACAACGTTAAAATGGTTAAAAACTTCGATAGTCTGTGATTTAACTATCAAAGAAAAACAGGTGTGCAAACAACGATATTATTTCCAGATGGAAATTCTATCAATCAATCATCAATCACATATATCTCTTTATTTCATTAATTTACTTATCTCCTGTTTCCCTATATTCAACATCATATATTTTCTAAATTTAGAAAATATATGTTATTACCATTGGAAAACATTTCCATTTCTTGTTTTCTATATCAGAAAACATTTCTGGTTCTTAGTTGGAAAACATTTCCAAAACTCCTTCATTGGACTTAGACAGATGTTTAAACAAACCATCGCGATGCCAACTCAAATCATTACGCTTATTAACTAAATTCCTTTAACCCACCTTCACTATCGAACCTTAACCATTTCTAAATTAAAAACACAGTCAATCAAGTTGGGGTATAGCTACCTCTCAGACCTTAACTGAACAACATTTCAAATCTCGAAATAGGGTAAGTTCATCTTTAACCCTTTAACACTTCCTTAAGTAACTCTCGTTCGAATAAATCTCTATTCGATAACTCGTCCCTTCGAATAACTATATTCGATAATCTCTCTTACGAATAACTAGATCCGAAAACCTTTCTTCGAATAAACTAAATTCGATTAACTCTATTTATTTAACCCTAATCGATTAACTCTTTTTACTTAACTCCTTACTTAACTCCTTTCGAATAACTAATTCGATAACTTCTTTCGATTAAACTAAAATCGATAACTCCTTTCGAATAACTAATTCGATAACTCCTTTCGATTAAACTATAATCGATAACTCCTTTCGAATAACTAATTCGATAACTCCTTTGTGTTTAACTCCATTCGAATAACTAATTCGAATAACTCTTATTTATTTAACTCTAGTTCGATTTAACTCTATTCAATAACTCTATTTCGATTTAACTCTATCGATTAACTCTAACTGGTTAACTCTATCTAACCAACTCGACTCGACTAACCCCTTTCGAATAACATATTCGATTTACTAACTTTCGAATACCATATTCGATTGACTAACTTTCGAATACCATATTCGATTAACTCCCTTCGAATAACTATATTCGATTTAACTCCTTTCGAATAACTAATTCGATTTAACTCCTTTCGAATACCATATTCGATTTACTAACTTTTTCGCTTTATAAAGATTTCTTTTTTAACAACGTTTATTCATTTTTAAAGATTTACTTTTAGTAACGGTTCTTCACTTTAAAAATGATTTCCTTTTTATAACGTTTTCCCTTTTATAACGTCCTATTCCGTTATAAATAAATTTCCCTTTTTAACCCTATTTATTTTCTAAATATTTCATATCAATTTTATTTGTAAATGATTATACAAATATTTCCTTTTCTATTATTCTATTTGCAAATGGTTTGCAAATATTTCCTTTTCTATTATTCTTTGATTTTATAATTTCCCTTTTCTAAATATCTCCTATTTATAAATATTCCAATTTACAAATATTCCTTATTTATAAATATTCCATTTATAAATATTTTATTTTCAAATATCACTTTGAAAATATTCCCTTTTCAACATTTCGGTATGTTATGGTATTCAACATATCAAATCACGATGATCAGTATCGTCCAAACACATATAATCGACAACAGATTATATATCACATCATATATCACAATATATGAAAAACAGTAAAATAAATGTTGAGGAACCCCATTGGGTTCCTCCAACCTGTTTCCCTGCATCACAGATGTTACATAATAAATCAACATCACTTTCAGTTCCATGTGATATATTCTGTTAAACAGAATCAATATAGAAATTCAGCTAACTGACTAGCAGTTCAATCAAACAGTCAACACACAGTCAATCAGCCAATATTTAACAGTTCTAAAAATACAACATGAAATTATAAACTGTTCAGAGTTAATGAGATTTACTCACATTTGCAGTTCATCGTTAAAGAACGATAAACTGTTATTTGATTTGAATCAAACAATTTATTTCGCCATAAATTCATACGAGCTCCAGTCCACTCCCAGTCAGCTCCAGTACGTAGCCGTCGTCCATACGATCCCATTGGATCTTCTTTCGCTGAATTTCGAGGTCGTATAATCAAGTTATGACTTAAGCAAATAAATACACTTTAATTAAAATAAAAACTTGAATATACTTTTCATCGGGCTTAACTCTCATTTCCGGCCCATAACCGACTGCACCCGCACCAACTCGTCTTCCCCAAACCATACGTCGATGCCTGCTCCTGTTCGATGGCCATTCGCGGTTTTCCTCCCTCCAACCGCCCCTTACTTCCTTCATGATAAATCAAACAAAAAATACCACAATTCCTATCATCTCACACTCTTCAATTTCATGTATTCATCACCCAACTCGTTCGCTTCTCCTGAATCGCGATCAACGTCCAAACCATTCGCCTGCCTACAGGTAGCGAAACATTTCTTCTTCGATTCTCCTAGAAATCGGACTACAAGTGTTAAATCACCTCCCGAATCCATATCCAAACTCGAATTCAGCCATTAACGCCTTGATTTTGCCACAACCGTAAACCTAGGTTTACTGTACAAAAATGAACGACGGAAAAGCTCCACCGAACCCGTCATAACCCACATGGAATCGAAGCCTCTTCAATGGTGAATCCGTATATGTGTATAAGTCGATTTATAGGAATTTATTTGGTTTTCTTTTGATTTTTAAACTTGCGATTTTATTTGGAGGATGAAAAACTGACGGTGGCTCCTTCTTTGACCAGAATGAAAAAGTATTTTTAGGGTTAGGAAGGTTTGTATGATATTTATAGGCAAATTAAAATAATTTTATATTTATTATTTTATTTGTCTTTAACCATACGCTATTTACATATATCCTCTAAAATTTCTGTGATCACATAAAGTACCCAAAAATCACCAAACTGGACATGTAGCTAGAGTTCGACATTGCGGACCCAACGAAACTGGTTTCGTCGAATTTCGACTCCGTATGCCCACACAGCATATTTTTAACTGTCAAAATACTGACTGTTTCTCACTTTAAAAATCCGTACGATCACACAGTGACTCTAAAAATCACGAAACTGGAAATCTAACAACTATTTGACATTTCGGATCCAACAAAATTAGTTTCGTCAAATTCCGACTTCGTTTGCAAAAGTGGCTATTTTTAAAGCTCTGGATGACCCATTTAAATATATAAATATATTTAAATATAATTAAATTTAATATTTAAAAATAAATATTATCATATATATCCACAGTGGAATACCATACAGCTTCAGAAAATCCTATATGGGTTTCTAACTCGATATTTCAAATCTGGGTCAACCAGATATTCGATTTATATTGAAATTCCGTTTTAAAATATAAATAATTCCTTTATAAATTATAAAGGAAATCCACAGCGACTTTTCCAAAATTTGATTTGGACATATCTCAAAATCTACACGACGAAATCCCAATTTTTCTCTTCCACTAGAAAGATATACTTCACCAGCTCCATACGTTTCTTTTTTCACAGAAATCCGGCTTAAAACGAATCATGTACATTCAGTTGAAGTTCGAATCACCAATTTACGAACTGCAGCGCCATTTCGAGCTCGATTTTAATTATAATATAATTATATGTTTAAACTGTCGTTCAAATAATATATTCGTTATTCAAATTCAATTCCAAGCTGAATTAAATATCACAGATGATCCGGTTCACACCATATCATCATTTCAGCCAATTCTGATTATTTCAGAATTAAATATATTATTTAATAAATTACTTTAATTAAATATTTACCATTATTTAATTCCACGACCATTAAATTCACTATATCACTATTTATATAATTAAATAAATTAATTATAATACCTCTGCCAATGCGGGTCATTACAGTGTGATTTTAGGTTGAGGGTTAGGTTGCTTATATAGAATTTTAATTAATTAAGAGCCGTTAGATTAACCTAGAAGCAATCAGACCATCCAGAATAACCACCTCGGCCCTAATGACTCAGCAGTGAGTCAAAACATCGTTACCTTTCAGATCTGCCTAGGGAGGGGGGTAAGTCGACCCCCTGGTCAACCCCCTGGTCGACCTGGCCTTTGGGCGGGAGAATTCCCACCCAGCCTGCTCCCCTGTCTGAATTTGAATTTCGAACTATTTTTAATTTATTTGAATTCTGAAACTTTGGAAGGCCATAACTTCTTCATACAGAGTCCAATTCACGCAAACTCGGACTCTATCTCAAGCAGAATTCTGAGACAAACGCAATGGCGTAACCCATTTCCCTTAATTATCAATTTAAAAATTAAGTATTCTTAAATTTGTTAATTTAGTATTCATAGAAAATTCAAGGTGTTACATTCTCCCCTCCTTAAAGGATTTCGCCCCCGAAATCTCCAAGTTAAGGAGAATGTATATCCTAACATCCAATCATCCATCTACTCAACCATCAAACACAGGCATCCATTGTCCTTACAAGATTTCTAATGCCGTATGCACATATGCAAAAAAGTGTGTGTATATGTTCCTTATCTAATGCAAAATCAGGCGGTCCACTGATTCAGTTGACCTCCTTAATGCAAATCATGATAGTGTTATGCGTCCATTATGCATGCAAAAGAATCCTAACGATACATATTACTTCTACATGTGTGCACAACCATTCATCAGAATGCAGCATCCATATGATAACACAACCATTATACATCCATTAAATTAAATATACACACCCATTTATATGCAATATGAAGTTGATTGAGCCGATATAGTGCCTAATGTGTGTGTACATGCATCCACGGGCAACCACTGACAACCACTCGCAACTATCAATCATAACATGTTTTAAACACATGTTTACATCCACCGGTTTCCAGCTAAGGACAAAGAATAGGACTGAGGAGATATACTTAAAAAGGTAGATATAAGCATGAATAAACTTATGGAAAAAGAGATCAAGGAGGTACCCTCAAAGAGAAAAGGGTAGGCTGTGCGTATTTTCCTCTCAGTTTCCCAAGTCGCGTCTTCCTCAGCATCACTCCATTGAACTTTAACAAGCTTGACTTCACGGTTGCGTAGCTTTTTGACTTCCGTACCCAAGATACGAGTTGGAACTCTTCTTACAGTCGCTTATCGTTCTACTTCTACTTCTTCTAGTATATTTGGCTCCACCACTTCCACAGATTCATGTAAGCATTTTCGTAGTTGAGAAACATGAAAAACATTAGAACTCCAGCCAGTCTCTCAGGTAGCTCTATTCTGTAAGCCATCGTCCCAATCCTTTGAATGATAGGAAATGGACCTACAAATCTTGGTGCTAGCTTTCCTACGGACCCAAAGCGAATGACATTCCTCAAAGGAGATACTTTTAGGAACACCCTATCTCCAACCTTAAACTCAAGGTCGGTTCTTCTTTTGTCTGCATAGGACTTCTATCTATCTTGTGCAGCCTTCATCCGTCTTCTTATCAAGTCCACCTTTTCCGAGGTTTCTCTATTCATGTTTGGCCCAAGTACGAGCTTGTCTGTAGACTCCCACCAATAAGTTGGTGATCGACACGGTCTTCCATATAAAGCTTCGAAGGGCACCATTCCTATGGTGGCTTGGTAGCTATTGTTTTAGGCGAATTCCACCAAAGGAAGATGATCCTCCATGTCCCTCCAAAGTCAAGAATGCACAATCTCAAGAGGTCTTCCAACACTCTGTTCACCCTTTCCGTTTGACCATCGGTTTGGGGGTGATAGGCCGTGCTTAAGCATAATTGGGTGCCTACCGCCTCTTGTAAACTCTTCCAAAACTCTCTCGTAAAGATAGGGTCTCGATCACTCACTATGCTGGAGGTTATCCCATGGAGTCGAACTATTTTTTAAGATAAATGGATGCTAGGTACGAGGCAGTCCTTTTACTTTTAACAGGTATAAAGTGAGCTCTTTTAGTGAGCCTGTCCACTATTACCCAAATATTGGTATTGCCCCTTCTTGACCTAGGCAACCCATCAACAAAGTCCATCGAAATGCTATCCCACTTCCACTGTGGGACCTCGAAAGGATGAAGCATACCACCAGGCTTCTTCTGCTCCGTTTTGACTTGCTGGCATATCAAACACTTAGCGACGAACTCAACTACATCACTCTTCATGCCATTCCAAAAGAAAACCCTTTTTATATCTTTATACATCTTGTCTCCACCTGGGTGTATGGTCAGTTTGGAATGGTGCGCCTCTTCGAGAACCGTCTTCACTAAATCCCTTATTTGTGGGACGCACAGCCTTCCATCCCGTCTCAACCAACCCCTATCATCGATGGAGTATCTATTGAGGTGACTAGAAGTCTCACCCCTAACAAGCTTGTCCATCACATCAACTAGCTGAGGGTCTTCTCGTTGCGCGGTTCCTATTGAGTCCAAAAGAGTAGGCCGCACCTCTAGTGATGCTAACAGACCAGGCACAATTTCAGAGGAGGGTCTAAAACTAAAGTTTGCTATATACTCCAAGCTTTGTCTTTCTACAAAGAGAGGACTCAAGGTCAGCTTCTTCCTACTCAAGGAATCCACTACCACATTGCCCTTGCCTGGGGTATAGGAAATCTCAAAATCATAAGAGGCTAGAAATTCCATCCACCTTTGTTGTCTTAAGTTAAGATCTTTCTGCGAGAAAAGGTACTTCAACAATTTGTGGTCAGTATACAATTCAAACTTCTCTCCTAGGAGATAATGGCGCCAAGACTTAAGCGCAAAGACAATGGCAGCTAACTCTAGATCGCGAGTTGGGTAGTTTTTCTCATGTACTTTCAACTCTCTACCTCCATAAGCTACTACCTTTCCCTCTTGCATCAAGACATCACCTAGTCCCGTACCACATACATCCGTGTATAAGGTAAACATCTTGCTCCCATCCAGCAGTGTCAGAACTGAGGCTGTTGTTAGAGCCCTTTTTAAACGTTGGAAAGCAATGTCGCAATCCAAACCCTAAGCGAAAGTTAGGTTCTTCTTGGTTAATCTTGTAAGTG
This sequence comes from Allium sativum, assembly GCA_030737875.1. NCBI lineage: Eukaryota > Viridiplantae > Streptophyta > Magnoliopsida > Asparagales > Amaryllidaceae > Allium > Allium sativum. The sequence goes on from CM060920.1 coordinate 370,105,521, forward strand.
GGGCTGAGATTTTAGCAAAGTCTTTAATGAACTTTCGGTAAAAGCCCGCTAGCCCGAGAAAGCTTCGGACTTTGGTTGCATTCCATGGAACCTTCCAATCTTGCACCACAACTACTTTTGCGGGGTCCACGGCTAACCCCTCTTTGGACACCACATGTCCAAGAAACCTCACCTCTTCTCTCCAGAAATGGCATTTAGAGAATTTGGCCTTCAGCTGATGTGTACGAAGAGTATCCATGACTTTCCTTAAATGCAAAGCATGCTCTTCTTCATCCCGACAAATCATGGATTCAAACCTTTAATGAACCGAACCACCAATAGGATTTGAGACTACTATGAGATCCGTAACTAGACTAGTATTTAGGTGCAGTGTTTCAACTAACGAAGCAGACACAAACGAGTGTGAACCGCCAGAATCAAATAAAGTACGAACAGGATGATCAAACAGAAAAACCAAACTTTCAATAGAAATGTTTCTACCTCTCTCCTGTTCTTGTGCCATGAAAGCCTGAATCTGCCCTCTTGCCTGCCCTGGCGCCATGAGAGCTTGTATCTGCCCTCCAAAAGTGGACCCCGTTCTTTTCCCTTGCCCTTGTTTCCTTGGGCAGTCTTTAATTAGATGTCATGCCTCTCCACAGTGGAAACAGCTAGTCTTCTTCTTCTTCCTACAGTCCTTGCTCAGATGGCCTGGTGTTCCACAATTAAAGCACCTTTTCTTTCCTTTGCTATTATTGTCCTTACCACATTTCTTAGGTTGCTGCTGTGACTTCTTTTGATCCCCTTTCTTTTCTGGTGCCTTATTAGCGTTAGCGCCTTTCTCTTCTTCATGCATAAGCGCCATGTCAACTAGTTTCTCAATGGTATCCCCCATAGGAATGTGGGTCATAGCTAACCCATGTAGGAGCTCATTCAAACCTTTAATGAACCTCAGGGCCTTCTTTTTAGGTGTGTTTACCAAGTCTAAGCCAAACCTCGCCAACCGATAGAACTTGTTGACGTACTACTTTACTGATAAATTCCCCTGCTTCAATGCCAAGAATCTTTCCATGTATAAATTCTCTTCTGCTCATGAGAGAAATTTCATCTTGAACCTATGTCTGAAATCCATCCACGTCTCTACTGGACGCTCTCCATTCGTGACCTCCCACCAAAACGAGGCTTCATCCTTCATTAACCAAGCGGCCAATTGGACCTTCCTTCCATCTTCTACCTCGAAGATACCAAACAAGTCTTCTGCCTCCTTAAGCAAATTTCGAGCTTCAACAAACGTCTCTGATCCATGAAAAGGGTTTCCTACCATTGCTCGAAGTCTTTGCATATCTTTGAAAAAGTATCAACACGAGGAGGGGGAGGAGGAGGAGCGGCTGCAGTTGGGGGAGGAGGGATGTCTGCTGGGCCTGCGACGGTGGCCCTAGCCTCCAGATACCTTCTGAACCAGGTTGGTATCGGTATCCCCTCGGGTATCTTGGGTAACCCGGACATGCTGAAAAGAAAATGAAGAGATTCAAAACGAAGAATTCAAAAGAAATATATATGGCTCTTGGGGGTTTTGTTTTTAAAACAAACTTTTCTCTTGAAAATACTCTCCTTAAAACATACTTTTGAAAGTATTTCTTTATAAAACGCTTTTGAAAAACAGTTTTTCAAAATCCCTTATCTGTTCTGTTAACCTTCAGCTTTGATACCACGTGTAACACCCCATGTCCATTAATGTCACTCTCAAAGGGAATGCATTAACTTTCATGGAGTATTATTGGTGAATAGAACAGAATATAACAAGACAGATATATATTGGTACTTGAAAATTTTCAAAACAACATTTATTGCAGTGGAGAAAGAGTTTGATTACAACAACATCATAAACCAATAGAAAAACCAAGTACACTTAGTAACCATCTTGAAAAATTGTTTTCTGAGTATATAAAATAAAACGCATAACCCCAACATAAGTAGCCATAAAAGAGATGAGTTGAACTTTACTTTCAGCAATCCAAACTTCCAAAAGAGAGAAAAAGATCCTGATCAAGCTCCAATAGTGCTAGTCCCACCATGAGAACCTGGGGGAAAAGGAAGAAAAGAGGAGAAAATAAGGGGTCAGACATAAGGTCTGGCGAGTACCATAACTTTAACAATACAATTATGAAAGTAATTAGGATAATGCATAAACTAGTAAAACAAGGAATGACTGTGAAACAAGTGGGCAAGACAAAACAAACAGGAGGAATATTCTGGCGTTAATCTCGCTCCTAATCACTATAGGATAATTGCTATACTGCACCACTACTAGCCACACTAAAAGTTGATCCTGCCTACTGAAGACAATAATCATAATGGTAGTTTCGTGTACCCCTAGCTGTCTTCATAGGTGCCGCCTGCCCCTATCTCCACTAGTTGTACCCACTACCCCCATGTGATCGGCTCCCTAACTCGTAGATACCCGTGCTGGTCCCATAGTGGGGTATATCACTCCCACTGCCACCCGATACCACTAAAGATGCACGGCTTATATCTACACGATGCAACAACGTCTTACCTACCATCCCGGGCCCACGCACGTACATGACCCCGTTGGACTTGCATTGCCATCGTTAACCCGTTTTGACCTCTTACAATCAAACTAAGTAAGCGTGTCCCGTCCTCGATCTAACTCGAGCTCACAAAGATACTTAATGGGTTACTGGTTTGATATGGGTCCCCCATGCTTGACACAAGCTTTCCACATATGCTTGGTCCCCACTAGAATTTTCCACTTAACCCCCTCTTATTCATTTCTTCTTTACATGTTCCAATTTGGTTAAGTGTTTCTAATCGTATTTCACAATCCACCCATGTCACCCACTTGACCCCCATGTCCCACCAAATGTTTATCTTGGTTAAGTGTTACTTAGTTCATTATAATCGTAACTTTGTAAGACCTCCCACATTAGACTCCCGTTTGCGGTTGCTGGATTTGTCGGGCGGGTCCAGGCAGTCTTATACCACAAACATGTCTGACCTCGTGTCATTACAACTGTTACGCATTTAATTTATGCCTTCGACCTCTCACATTAGACTACCGTTTGTGGTTGCTGGATTTGCCGGGCGGGTCCGGGCAGTCTTACACCACAAACGAGTCTAACCGCGTGTCTTAGGATTTTATTATTACAAAATTATTTCACCCCAATATGAATTTATTACCCCTATTCAAATTTTCAATAATTTTCCAAATTAATTATGTCCATAATTGTCACCTAAATTGTGTCCATACTTTTTAGGTATAAAAATTATACCAATTATGTCTCAATTTAATTATATGTTTTTAAAGCCATTTTATACCAATTCACAACTTACATAATTAGCATTTTCCCATTTGTCCCTACGCTATTCGTACGTTCAAATATGAAATACGTTAGACTCGCAAATAGTCTAACTTATATATATATATATATATATATATATATATAACATCATAACTTGCATAACACATAAAAACAGATCTAACTTGCAAATGAGAATAAAATTGCATAGCCAACAATTTTCATAGACAATGTCATATAGAATCATATACTTGCATATCTACTATGGATCTAAATATAGATCTAAACATGAAATTGTGAACTTGCATATATAAATTATGGGTCTCGCTCAACTTGCATATGTGAATATAATTTTCACCCAAAAATGTGAATATAGTTTTTCACCTAAACTTGCATATGAATTTCTACAACTTGCATATGAATTTATCACCTGATTTTGCATATAAACTAGCATATGTATATACTTGATTCACATATAAACTTGCATAAGATTCATATTCAAACTAACATACAATTTAACATCTCAAACTTGCATAAGATTCACATATGAATTAACATATGATTTAACAACCCAACTTGCATAAGATTCACATATGAATTAATATATGATTTAACATCCCAAACTCGCATAAAATGAATCAAGTTAAATATGAAATAGATCTACAAAGTTAAACAACATCATGCGATTCAACAGACATGTTCTCATAATCCAATTACAAACCATCATAATTAATTTAATAATTATATTTTGAAAGAAATAGTACTCACAAACAAAAGAACAGTCTTGTTTTTCTGGGATCTGTATTCTGAAACTGAATTGCTCACCTTTGATGTAGACTAATTGTTATTCTAATTTAGGTTAGATTTGATTTTGGTTCTTGCTTCTATCTTGCTTTTGAGTTGAAAGAGAATGTCGGCTACTCTAGGTTCACCATTGACAGCATGATGACTCTTGGTATGAATTTGTGTGATTTTAGGTTTTGGGTTAGGTTGCTTATATAGAATTTTAATTAATTAAGAGCCGTCAGATTAACCTAGAAGCAATCCAGACCATCCAGACAAGATAGAATAACCACCTCATCCCTAATGACTAAGCAGTGAGTCAAAACATCGTCACCTTCAGATCTTCCCGGGGGGTGGGGGTAGGTCCCCTTGGTCGACGTGTATGGGTAGGTCGACCCCCTGGCGGGAGAATTCCCGCCCAGCCTGCTCCCCTGTCTGAATTTGAATTTCGAAATGTTTTTAATTTATTTGAATTCTGAAACTTCGGAAGGCCATAACTTCTTCATACGGAGTCCAATTCACGCAAAATCGGACTCTATCTCAAGCAGAATTCCGAGACGAATGCAATGGCGTAACCCATTTCCCTTAATTCTCACTTTAAAATTTAAGTATTCTTAAATTTGTTAATTTAATATTCATAGAAAATTCAGGGTGTTACAGACGTGCATGACTATAAATGAATGGGCTTATTTGATTGCACTATAGAAAATGTTGTTTGTGGTCTGATGTCAGGAATAGAGTTCAAGACCATGTGTCACACTAGTAAAAACTGAATCTTATCCACTATGCAAAGGTTCAAGTCGGATGACACCTTTGTTTATGCACAATCTTATGTTTTTAGAAACTGCTTGGAAAATATTTTTAAAAAATTCAAGTGGGGGATTGTTGGAAAAATGATTCATTTTCTAAAGATGAATTATTTAAAAATTTAATAAGTGTATGAATGGCTCGGGCTTGGGTTTGGCCTTAGCGGTGTAGACACTTATATTTTTAGCCGAAATTATCTTGCATTTTTTGAACCAGTTTTTATTTGACTTGGTAAATTTAGATCCATATTTTCGTATCTGAACCCACTACCATATTATCACATTTCCTACTAATTAGAAAAATATATACGATGTGTTTTTTCTCTCCTCTTCTTCTTCTTCCTCCGCCATTAATAAAAAATTCCGCAAATCAAAAACAGAATGAGCAGTTAAATCTTAAATTGAAAGTGCGAATCTGAATTGATTTATTGCAAGCAAATCAGTTATTTTTCTTAGAAAACTGTTTTATCCCAGAGGTGGCAGCGACAAATAAGAACTGGTTTACACCGCTGGTCAGATCGTCGAATCATCTTCAAGAAACCAACCTAGTCCGCGACTCAGCCATTGTTTCCCAACATATTATGTATTTTTCATTGGACCACCTTAATTCTAACCACACATGTAAACATAATGTTATATAAAATTTTAAGTTTTATTCCATGCCTCACTATTTGAAATTCATATATTTCTACCAGCTGACCAAATTTACATGGATTAAATTTAATTCACATAGTTACCTCAATAGATTTAAATCTCATTTCTAATTTAAAAACCATCATGTATAATTTCCTTGACTAGTGCCACTTGATAAGGATCTACATTTTATTATTGTATTTGTTGTATCCGATGTTTTGTTAATTATCCTTTCAAATGACAACTATATAATAAATTATAATTTCATATAGGCGCATGAACATTATCTGATAACTTTGGGCTTGCTTGCTCAAATTCATCACCAGCTTCTATAAAAACTTAACTTGGAAGATACTGCAAAAGCTTTAATTACCTTCAATTGAGTATGTGCACTTATGGCAGTATATGACATTATGGAATTTTCAGTTTCTCAGGAAAACTAAGGTAATGAATTTAGTATCTTTTTTTTAATAGGAATTTTCAGAGAACCCGTATCAGCCCCAGTCAACGTAATTTCAGCAGGCTCCATTTTTAGCATTACTACAGTCCGAGTAGGGAAACAGATAAAAGCATAAACTGAGGTTGTTGAGAAGCGTCCAGGATGTAGGAAACTTTCCATCTTATGCTTTATGGAGTTGATGTAGAGCAATTTGCTCTTATTACATATCCGAATTTAGCTCTAAATCGTAAGTTGCATATTATATCCGTTAATCAACTTTACACTTTGCTGCAATGATTTGCTTTTACATTTCGTTACGTACTCAAATCACTTACTGTATCAGGTTAATAGCTCATTTTTTATATGGCTATATAGATACGTCATGGCATACCAAGGATTATTCTTTTGGCCTGAAGCTGCTTCATTGTTAATTACTTCACACCTTTTGCATGTATCATATCACTCCTGCTGGCCATGAGGTCAGTTTCTAAGTTGACGCGTTACTAATATTTAATACTCTAAGTATAATTTTGTTCTAACTTCTCCTATTAATATCATTAATGTCTTGCTTAAGTGTCGCTGACTCGCTGTAGTTAGGGGCTGCTCCAGTTCCTTCCAATATTCACATACTTTCCGTTGATGACTTCGTAGAACAAATAGTTGATTTTCTGCACTAATTTGGGTAACAATCCATTTGACCATATTATTAAGAATAAAAAGCTTAAATAACACTGAATTTCTTTTATTATTTACTGTTCTAGATTATGATCGGTGATGGGCATAGGAGTCACAACATGAGCTTATATACTTCTTATTCATGTATGTATTTTTATTCATAAATATATGTATACCTCATCAAAAACAGTTTTGAGTAATAGGCTGTATAATTAATTTTTTCATATAAAATACACGTCTACTACATGTACATGTATCACAAAACTGCTGAGCATATAACTTACGTATGTATACTACATCATGCCGAAGTAGACATAACATGAAATGCAAAAATATATGGATATATTAAACAGTTCTTCTGAAGCTCATTTTTCCAGTATGACTCATCAACACAATATTTTTGTTGTAAATTTATTTTTCAGTGAAATTGCAGCTAGACTATTAGTTTTTTATACATACTACTTCTTCACGTTTTCTACTATTTTAATTTCCGGAATTATCGGTTATATTATAGACAATGAAAGAAAGTTAGAGCCAACCGATAGGTAACATGGTATTTTTTACACCTTTTCGATTATGAAGTACCAGGGACTTTAATATTACAATTTGGCACAAGCTACAAATAGAACGTGCAACAAAAGACATAGTGATGCTTGGTAGTACTGATACCTTATGCAGTTTTCACTATGTCTACATCAATCATTCTTTTTTATATCACTTATTCCTCCGCCAGTAGTACTATTTGTATACAGAAATTTATATATTAATACTTCTATCATAAGCTACAACACCTATTCTTACTTCATGCAGTTTGTGATAAGGTTTGAAAATTATTCGTACTTAACATCGGCAGTTGACAATTTTCTTATCCTGCATATATTGATAATTGTTCCCACCTTACTTCGTGTACAACTGATAATTTTTCAAATCGATTAACAGTTACTCTATTTTTACGTAAACCACTTTTTCATTGTCAGTTACATAACTAAACTCATCCTTCTTATCCACAACGGTTTCTAAACCGTTGCCTCCAAAAAACTTGTCAGTTGTTGGCACTCCTTACCATGCAGCAGTTATGACAACTGTTCTTATCAACCTACATGTATAAATATATAGCTGTATGATGTTTTGCCTACAGTCACATCACCACTTTCCTCCACACTGTAGATTGCTTTCCTCATATTCTAACACACAGGGATGGATGAAAATTTTCAACCCCTATCACAACTTACATTTGGTACTAACTGGGTCCGCATAAAAGTTCGTGGGCTTTATCGATTAACCCCCGGTATTTACTCTTCCCACCCCATTAAATTACAAAAATAAGGCTCTCCCCTCTATTTACTCATGCCACCCCATTTATTCCCGAAGTGCCCTTATCCTTTCTGTTACGTCGTCTACTCCCCTACACGATTTCCAAAACCCTAAATTTCAAAACAAAAAAAGAAAGCGATTTCCACACAGAAAAGGCGACGAGCAACATGGGAAGTGGCAAACAAAAAGAGGGAGAAAGGAGATCCAAGAGACGCCATGGTAAGATTGAATTCTAGCTATTGGTATAAAACTGCGTATTTTGATTTGCAAATCCATGGGCAAACCCTCGATTCATTGATTCGGCATACCCGTTGATTCGTTTTCACCAACGTCAGCTTCAGGCGTGGTTCGAATCAATTAGTGAAAGCTTGTTTGTTGATTGTACTTTTTTTAATTGGGCTTTGTAAACCATGTTGCCAACATCTTTCTCTATTCTTACATTAATGTTTTTTCCTTTTAGACTCGCAAATCAAGACCGGTATGTATTATATATATGATGTTGAATCCATATGCAAACTAATGTGCAATCCAAAAATAATGGTACAGCATTACCATCTACCAATTAATGTTAATAAGACAAATCTTTGGGAAGCATGCAAGCTATGGTAATATATGTAAAAAATAAAGTGACTGCATAACTATATGAAAATTTGTAATGTTGCTTTGCTTAGTATGTCTTTTGGAGCCTGACCTTGATGTTGATAAGTAATATTGCGCATCAGTTTGAAAATGGGTTTTCTTTTACATAGGCATTCCAGGCCCGAATAATGGCATTGTTATACTTGTGAACTTCACTGCAGCTATGCTATGATTCAATGTAATTTTAACACTATCAATTATTATGACTGATTTCACTTTTATCTATTATTATGACTGCGTTCTACGTTGGTTTCTTCTTATGTATTGTTCCCTAGCATTATGGTTGTCTCTAACATGATTGTTATTTCTCTTTAGATATAGCTGCGGTTTCTGAAGATAATACTCAAATCCGAACACGATTAATAGCATCAGAAAGAAATAGACGAGTGAATGCTAGAAAACAGATGGAGCAAAACCAAGCTGAGGAGCATAATGACGAAGAACTAAATGCGGGGCATGAAGAACTAAATTCAGAGCTTGAAGAATGCAATGCAGATCAGCCAATTGTTGTACAACAAAATGTGATGCAACCAAGTGCCGAAGAACAACAAACCCATGTCACCGGTACCTCTGTGGAAAGACCCAACATAGCGGCATCTTATGGAGGTCCAAAAATTACCGAGATCATTAGTAGCTATGACACGCATGCTGCATCATCGATATGGAATGGAAAGGTATGTCTTTCTAATAGTAAAATACATGATTTATTAAGAACTTCAATTTAATAAAATAACTTTTTTAGGAACGTGAGCTTCTTATTTGTGTAAATCATGGAACAAAGTTTTTGAACTGGGAAATTCCTGATTATGCAACGATTTTAAGGGGATATGTGGAATCTTCTGGGTTATATCCTATTTATGGAACCTGTTATAGTACAGTTAATAGGTATATTATCTCGGCTTTTGTCGAGTGTTGGCATCCCGAATCAAATACTTTTCACTTAACATTTGGAGAGAAGACTATAACATTAGAGGATGTTGCTTCTTTACTACACATTCCAGTCGAAGGTTTGTCAATACAAGCATTCGACCGTCCTAAATATGAGATGATAGCTTTGGTGGTAAACAACTTAGGAATCAATGAGGAAGAAATCAAACAAATAATGAAGGAAGTGCTGGATATAAAATAACATTTACTAAATTGTATGAAATTTTTGATGTTGTTTGTGATGAATGGGAAGCCGAAAAAATCAAACAAGCTGCTCGTGCATATCTGTTGTATTTAGTTGGGAATACATTATTTGTGGATAAAATCAAGTCACATGTATCCGTACAATTCTTAAAACAACTTGCTAATTTGGATGAAATTCGTACTTATTCTTAGGGGTCAGCAACTCTGTGCTGGTTGTATAGACAACTTGTATTAGCAAGTAGAGCGGAGGTGAAACAGATAGGCAGATACTTAGGATTATTAGAAGCTTGGGTCTATGAACATTTTTTGAATTTGCATCCATCAACTAAATTTTATAGTGAAAGTTCACCTAGAGCAGCTTATTGGGATCCCGCAAATGATTATCGCTATTCAATTGAGCCACTACGAAGATATCTAGAAAATATTCAAGAACACGAGGTATTTTCTAGCCATAAAAATATAAGCTATATTTTATTGTTTACTGAAGTAGAATTAATATAAAATTATTGGTTTTTTATTTTATAGGTAATCTTTGATCCGTACATACATGCACGAGAATTTCATCCTTTTTCACAAATTGCTTTGTACTCTAGTTGTTTGTTGTGTTTAAGCGTTGTTGAACCCTATCATCTTACTCACGTTTTGAGATAATTTGGTAGGGTTCAAAGTATTCCACAACCCATTGTTCCATCAAAAGGTAAAAAAAGAGGTGCTACTTCGACAACTTATAAAGTGCTTTATGATTTTGTGGAAAACTTATGGAATGAATGGCAAAATCATTGCGTGAGTGAGCAATATCGTTCTGTTCCATTGTCTGAGTCAGTACAGTGACCGATGATTATTTTGATTGGTATTTTCCTCGTACCATATTAAAAATTCAATCCGAAAACGAGCAACCAAATGAACGAGGAATGACTCTTCCATCCTATGATCATATGTATACGGTTAGCGCATAACTCAACTTGTATGTTTTTTTATGTAGTATTTTTATCATTTAATATCTAACAAAATTTTATTCTGGAAGCCTAGAGCTACAGAGAACTTCAGAATGTGCTTGATGATGGAATCACATTGGCTTCGTCGCAACCGGAAAGTTCACGTTTGTCTCATCTTGGTAAGATCCGCAAAGCTCTAACCAAAGCACGAAAGATATGTGCTCGATTTAATAAAAGTCATGCTTAGTTTGGTTACTTCTTGTATTTTGAAAATATGAATGTACTGGCTTTTAATTTGAACGTATTGGTTGTGAATTTTTATTTTTGTTGAATACTATTTTGAATGGAAAATGTAATTTTGCTGGTACCATGTGAATGTTCATTTTGTTGTTAATATGAATGTTCATTTTGTTGTTACCATGTAATGTTCATTTTGTTGTTAATATGGAGTTCACTTTGCTGCTATTATGTGAATGTTCATTAAGCTGCTATTATGTGAATATTCATTTTGCTGTAAATATGATGGTTCATTTTTTTTTAGTTTACGATTGAAGTTGTGGTTCATTTTGTGTATTATAAGAATGAAGTGGTAGTTGTCTGTGTATATTAATTGAACAGCAGTAAAAGTTGTGACCAAGTACAGGCATGGGTATAAATTATTCCACGTTGGCACTGTACATGAATTATATTTTTACAACGCTAGTAGACTGCATGGTACAATATTTTTCAACGCCAAAGCATGGCGTGTTCAATTTTTTTCAACGCCCACTGTAAACGTGGATACTATTTTTTCACCGTCCCCGTCATGTTGTTTTGAAATCCATGCTACCCCCATCTCTGTTTATAAATTCCGTGACAACGACGTGAATTATTTTTTTCATTCCCTGCCAACTACGTGGATTATTTTATTTCAACGCCTGGATGTGGCGCTATTCTTTAAATTTCCACGTTGTATTTGAACGTTGATTTACATTTTTTCTGGCTTGGCACTAACTTTGTTCGTTGACTGGCGCGCGTACCTCTCATGTTTTATACCTGAAGCCAATAGTGACAAGGGCTATTGTAAATGATACTTAACAAGTTCAATAATTTCAAACAACTTCACCAGTAAATTTCAGCAGTATTTTCAACAAGAATTTCAACAACTTCAATGATACATAACAACAATAATCGATATCCAACAATTTCGTACAAACATCATAACCAAATACTTTCAACCATCTAAACAACAATAACCAAACTACTAACTAGTCCCAAGTAGCCATAATTTCAGAATTTTCTAACTTTTCCCATTGTTCTCTTCTATCCCGTAATATATTCGCCCATTGCTCAGCTTCAGTATGAAGATTAGCAAATCAATTTATATATATTGGTGGCACCGGATGGTTTGCTTGTAGGATAACCTGCACAAACAAATACTGTATATTGTAAATGAAAATTCATCACTTAAAAATTAAAATCAAATTCATAATTATTAACTACCTAGACAAAATGAACATTGTTCGTATGAAGAATTCCTAATTCACGACGTTCCAACGAAGATGGTATTTTTCCTCTTAAAGGCGGTATGGTCAAACTCAAACTTTTGCTAATGCTAAATACTATGACATTATATTTAGTAGCTATTATGAATCCAATCTCGGGCATAACCAAGCAATTACTTGGTGCAGCACCGTCAAACTCATGGTCAAGCACATTTAGTAAATAGGCAACATGGCCTTTTTCAATGAACACTTGTTCATATGCCTCTTGATGTTCTTCCATTAATTCTTTATGAACTTGCCACCAATGGTCTTCTCCTAATCCTAAAAAGGAAGCAACACATCTAAATCCACAATTACCATCCATGTCCACATCTACAATTTCTTCGATATACAACTTCCACTCATTTGGTACACAATCTTCATACATGCCTAAATTTATTTTTTTAGGTCTATGAACAGCCAACTTTTCTTTTTTCATTGAAATACAAGGATCAAATTTTTGTTTTTTTGCCACACTGTCTTGGGTTGAAGCACATTCTCCTAACTCAAATGCGGAAGGAAATCTTTTAGTTGATGTATCAATTTTATTATGAGATCTTCTATGGGTTTTGACTTTGCTATTCGGAGATACAAGAGTTGACGTTTGTGGACAAACAACCTCTTTTATTTTCTTATGGACCTGCAATTGATGCGGTAAATCCAACTTTGTAACTTCGTTTACCATTTCTTCGAGCTTGTTCTTAATATTAAAATCTCTTTTCTCTCCCATTTTCATAATATGCAATCTAGTCTAATGAACGTGAATCAAGTCCAACGATATTTCTACCTTTGGACCTAGTTTTGCTAGTACGTGAAAGCATGGTAGTCCATGTGTCTTACGAACAACACATTCACACAAATCATCATCCATGATTTCATTTGAACTTATTTGCAGAAGCTCGAACCGAATTAGTTCCAACGCCACAAGCGAAACAACACCACGTAAATTTTTGAATTCTTTTCAATGATAAACATGAGCTACTTTCAACAAACTTGTTTCAAATGAAGCTTTTAATTCTGTAAAAGATAGTTCAAGCAATGAGTGCGTACTCTCCCATGCTCTTTCGAAGTTGTATTGGCTTGTGGCCAAATGTTTTTTCAATTTAGCATGTGCGGCCTCTGCTCTACAAAAAAAACAAATTAGTTATTATTGTAAAAAAAAATATAGTTAAATAAACATATAAGTAAATGTTTTACCTATTTGACGTGTAGTTTCCAAAGTGCATAAAATTGTCGATCCAAGCATGTACAAATCGATCTTTCCATGTCTCAAGCCAATTCTCCTTAATATATTTTATTAGCTTCAGATATTCAGCATACTTCACATGCAAATCTTGTAGATTATTATTGTATTGCTCAATATTTCCAGACTCACATAAATTGGTCCAATCTTAAAAAAAATGTTTTTTTTTCTTTTTCCATTGCCGTAACTCTTCTTTGGATAAACGCAAGAATATATTTTTTAAATATGCCACTTGCATAAGATGTGGGCTGCTTGTGGAAAACCAATGTTAATGGCATTAATCAATGCTATCTCTCTATCCGTGGCAATAACACTTGACATTTCTATGTCACAATCAAACATTACCGACCAAAGACGATTTAAGGCCCATAGATAGTAATTTCACGTTCGGATACAAGATATGCAATAGCAACACAAAAAGTTTGATTAGTTGAAGTGACATCGACAATCTCCAACAATGGCATTCTATATTTGTTTGTTTTGTAAGTACAATCCATAGCAAGAAGATGTGGAAATGTTCTTAACAAATCAATGCTCATAGGATGAGCCCAAAATATATCTGTAATTATGTCACTTCCATCCAAGGTATTACAGTGCCATTCAAAGTAATTTTTTCCTTAAGCTTGCTTAATAGATATTGTATTTGAGAACGCCCCGCTCTATCCGCTTTTTTATGCCTAGAAAGGACATTATAAACCGTTTTGATTGTCGTACTATTGGATGGATCATTTTGTTTTAGGGTGTGTAAAATGGCTTTTGGCTTCACCAAATTTTTGTACATTTCAATAGATTTTTTTTCCGTCTTCCGTTAGTCTACAAAGAAAAGAGTGACCCTCGGAACTATAAAGTGTAGAATGGTTATGAATACCACATATTACTTCTAACTTCCAACTATCTGAACGAGAGAGTTTATCACCTTTCAAACGAAATGGACAATTGCACTTTTTTGTACTGGTAGATCTGATATTGCTTGAGTTCCTGGTTTTGTGCACCTTGTATGCTCCACTTCGCTCACATCCAAATATGATTCTTGGATTTCTATCGCTACTATTAATATCATATTTTAAAACTACCACTACCATTGCATTCCTTTTGGCCGTTCAATCAATTCATTCTTTCATTTTATGTCTATTAGGGAACATCTTCATATGATAAAAAAAATCAAATTAGAAATTGAGTTGATTCACCTAGTACTAAAATAAACTACATACATCATATGTTGTGAATTCATTACTATAATCCATAACAATTTCTTCATCTTCCTCTTCCATCAATGCAATCTAAAAAAAAGCCAAACAATGTTTTCCTCACTTTTTAGTACAAAGTGAACTAGGTTTTAAGCAATTCCGAGTGGCAATGACACAATGATTATGCTAATTCCTAGTATAGCTATAGCCATGAAAGAGCATACCTGATTTTGTTGTACGTCATCTGTAAAGTAAGTCGTCGATTTACTGCTTTCAGCATCCATGCCAATTTGAACAGATAAAGATGTAAGATGAAATGGAAGATGAATAGACACATTAAACATGTTATCTAAAAAATCATTAAAGGGCATAATTGGTATAGAATTTTTAAATTTTTTACCGGGGCGTGAAGAGTAATAACTGGGGTGGAAATAGACAGACCCAAGTTCGTGTTGGTCGTATTTGGCGTTTTGTCAAACAAGAAAGCAGAGAGGCCTACTGTCTAAACTTACAACTCTTGGATGCTATGGTGTATACAATTATACTTGCACCCTTCTTTTGCATTACTCATTTGTAGCCCCCTGCAACACTGATTTCTTTTTATTGTATTATTCATTCTGCACAGGGACATAAGAAGTTGGTACTGGTGCCAAAGCCGCTACTGCAAATATATGTACCTATGTTCGTTGAACATGAGTTATATGAAATTAACACTTTCAATGTAATCAGATTGGATGATAAATACCGTGCTCTTGACAACGACTTAACAATCTTCATAAGATCTGAAACAATTGTGACAAAAGTGAACCACGCAGACGCTTCTATTCCATGGCATAAATTTTTTATTGTCAACGAAGACATACTTGCATCGAGAGTTGGCAAAACAGAGCTACTAACTGGTATGTGTTTTTCATTGTCTTACAACAACATATGTTAGCACCAGATATTATACTATTTCTTAAGTATTATTCCCACACTTAACACTGCAACATATCACAGATATTTCTGGAATTCTCAGAGGTATCTCTAACGTTACCCCTTTTGCTACTTCTAGAGGTTTACATACAGTTAAGAGAGATTAACAAATTTTAAGTGGAAGGTCATTAATTTAATTTTATTCTCATCAAAAAATTTACTTAGATTTAACTGAGTTATCATCGTAAAGCTTTGCTGGTCAAGGAAAATTGATTATTGCAACCCCGTGGTCCGATAAAACCAAACTAATAGATGAACCAGTGACAGAATAGCTGATCAACCGGTTACTATAGTTGTAACATCTACTGTTATCAAACTGTACAAAGGTATTTTTCTACTCTATCCCCACATTATTTCAAGTTCGCATCTTTTGCTAACTACTGGTTTTATTTTTTTGAGGGGATTTCTCTTTCAACTCAAAAAATGCCATTAAAGTATACGTAAATATTGATGAGCCTCAAAGCAAAGATGTACTCACATGTTTTTTTTTACTTCATCCATTATAATGCATGTATTTTTCATAGAATATTAATGTCATACATTCGCCTTAAAATTTTAGGAAATTAGATTCAGGTTTACAAACCAATTCCGTTCAGCACTTGAACGGATCTGCCATATTTTCATCTACTCCTACTCGTAAGCCATTATCCCAAGTCTTGAGTGCTATCAACAAACTCTACAACCTTGGTGCCTCTCTTCCCTATTTATGTATATACACCGCTACAAGGACGTATACTGATACACTGCTATTTTATTGCCAGGGTGCAAGGTATTCCTTCTGTGCAACTATTATGAATGTTAATGCAGCGGGTAGATGGTTTTACGTATCATGTCGTGACTGCAAAAAATCAGTTAAAGATGAAGATGCCCATTACTTCTGTCCAAAATGCTGCAAGACAGTTAACTCTCCTACAAACAGGTTTAGATTACCATTGGATGTTTTCGACAGTACAGCTTCTACAACTGTTGTAGTTTTTGATAAAGACGCTGGAAATTTGTTGGACCACTTTGCTGACCACATGGTCGAATTGCTTAAGAACAGTAATGGTCATCTTAAGGTTGAAGCTATATTTGATCGTCTATCTGGCATACAGACTGTGATTGAGATAAAAAACAACAGAGTACGACATTTCAAACCAAAAGGGAAACTTGATAGCTTCTAAGATTACACTAGTGGATGCTTCTTGCCCTACTAAGCCAACAAATATAAAACATGAGGTTACTTGTAACGATACGGCTTTCGCCCGGACCTAATCGATCGTAAAATCGACTAAAACCGTTCAAAACCCGGATACGTTAACTTTGGTAATACAACACATCAGAACAAATAACAGAAGACTTTTATAAACATTATAATAATGTTACATCAGAGTACAAAATATCAGAGTACATCGATAAATAATATAGTGGAAGATTAAATTACAATAAATATAATACAAGGCAGCGGAACTAATAACACTAAATAGCAAAAGGCTACCAGTGCTCTGGAAACGGCTTTAAGCTTCGATCCAGAATCCAGCTCAAGAAATGAATATCTGCAAAAGAAGCCACTCAACTGCCCATGTGGAAAAAGGGCACCCGAGTTTGCAAAGTGAAACAAACTACGGGTCGGTCACGGGACTGGTATGAAAAATCTTATTTAACTTATTTAACAATAAGGCTAATCACAGGACCACGCCGCTAACACGGAACGGGTTTACTCCATTGGATTGCCTATGCATCAATAAAGTAGATGGTTAAATAACATAATGCTTTTTAGAAAAATGAAACCATTATAAGACTCAAGTCCCATCACACAATGCAACGCAAACCGGAGGATAGAGTTTTACCTTATAATGGTCAAAAATGCTTGATACGATAAAATGGATTTGATATTATTTTAGTGTATATATGTTTCAAAAACATTTCAATCATAATGTATCAATCATAGACGGCATAACTACCATATACTATGTCGCCATACTAGTTATACAATCAAAACCGTATGGTGTCGTATTGGAAGTTGGATTTCCATCATGAACCAAGGCAAAAGATAGTCCTTACCGAATTCGAGACAATCTAGCCCATGTCTCAGGAACAGAACGCATCGTCCCTTGGATCTTCAGGTCCGGTCCATAAATAATTTTAGTGGATTAATAATGCCTGAACAATACGTTTCCTCGCCCTATGGGGCGTAAATAGAGCCACTAGAGGCTCAAATACCGAGGCGCCTCATTCCATCATCCACATAAGTAAAAATGCCTAGCCTTGTTAAACACAGATACCACTTCTAGCTAGAAAGAAACGTATGCCCTCCCCCCAGTCCTTACTCCCGTTTCTTGTTCATACTGGGGTATGAGGCTCGCGAAGTAACGCTACACGAAGCTATGCTAATTAAAGCTGTGCTTTGATCATCAACCACAAGGCTCTGCTTTTCAAACAATAAGCCTTGATCATTTGCATCTTAGCATGCCACATTGTCAATCCATACCATACCATTGATTTCTGTCAATATACAACCTCTGAGCTCGTACGTCTCAGAGAAGGGTGTTATGCAAGAGAGTAAATTCTCCGCCACCAATAGATATATATTTAGCAGAGATCAACGAATACAGCATAAAGGAATACAACGTCAGACATACCATCCATTTACAAGTTCGTTCTGGGTCTGAACGAAACCGGAGACACCTTATTTCTTGTCCCATATGTCCAATACAGGAGAGAGGTTCTCGCATATCCATCGATCTGCAAGTACGTCTGGACGATCACCACTTATTACTTTGTCTTGGGATGCCTCCTAATCAAGAACTCGGTCATCATCCAAACGATGTGAAGATCTCCAGTCTTCAACCACCGTCTTCATCTTCAACTTTTAATCGTCGTAGTAATTATTCAGAATGGGTTAAACCCGGTCTTTCCGAATAACTCACGTATTTTATAATCCATAATAAAGTGCTATAAAAAACACATCAAACGCCTCATTCCAATTCAGAATATTCTTTTAAATAAAATATTCACATTATCCGGGAAATGTTCCTATTAATTTTATCAAAGATAAATTCTTTAATTTAATCTTTAACCTCTTTTTAAAGATTCATTAAAACACCAATTTGGGTTTTAATATCCAAAATCATTACTTTATGATTATTCAAATTTAAGAAATAAATCTTATCTTTAACTGGGTTAAAGAACTAATGTCATTTAAAAACCTTGTTCACGATAAACCCCAAAATCATCTTCCATTAAATATGGAAATTTTCACAGAAATCAAATCAGTATAAATTTCTGTATCAGACCAATAATATAAATGGAATAACGGCAGAGCCCTTTTAAATTCCATATATAGTAACGGTCTTCTTTTACAGAAGCTCATCTCGATTATTATTAAATCGAACTCCATTCAATTCCAATTTAATATATTAAATTGGAAAACTTTACTTTGGAGAATTTCCAATTAAATCTTAATAAAAGATTTATAATTTCCAAATTATATTTTCACTGTTAATTGAGTTAAAAAATGTCGTTTAAAAACACAGTTCACAATAAACCCAATTTACATTTTATTTTATTCTAGTTTCTAAATATAATTGGAAAACTCTAATAATCTTAATTAAAAGATTTATTCTTTTCTCAACTGGGTTTAAGAACGGTGTTATTGAAGACACCATTCACGACAAACCCAAAAATCCAATTTATTTAATTCCAAATTAATATTAATTAATTGGAAAACTCCATTAAATCTTGATTAAAGATTTATTCTATTAATTTATTAAAATAATGTTTTCAAAATATTAGATTTTGAAAATTACTACTTTTTATTCTATTCATTATAAAATGAATAAAAACGATCGATATGGGTTAAAAAGGCGTTTCAACTTATAATGGGCTAAATAGTCCATTTCATTACCATGTCCATTTATGGTTTATAATGGGCTAGACCTCCCGCATTAGGCCTACAACTTGCAGATGCTAGACATGTCGGTCGGGTCCGGGCAGACTTATCCCATAGGTTGGGCTTAACCTCGTGTCATAGCCTACTTCGTATTTGTGCACTTAGACTTCTCACATTAGGTTCAACATTAGTGGCTGCTGGATATGTCGGTCGGGTCCGGACAGACTTCCACCACGAATGCAACCTAACCTCGTGTCAAAAGTGCAATTATAATTTTTTTAATTGTAATTATTTCATTGAAAAATATTCACTATTTTTAAACTATTCTTTATATAAAAATGTTCTTTATTTTAAAATATTATTTATTTAAAAGATATTCTGAATCGAAATGCGACTCAATCAATTGCCATATATTTTCAGTTATATGGATTCCATACATCACATATGTATATAACTGTAATGATAAATAATCAATAAATAATCCATTCACATCCAGAGTGAAATTAATAATTATGTGAGCATTAAAATAATAAATAAATAATGCTCATCATAGATTGTCAATCTATCGATTGACATATAACTAAACATTGGGACTTGTGTATGACAAATATCATCCCAATCCCGTGTGGGGTTTTCAAACAACAACAGTTCATCTAAATAAATTATTGGTTAATAACTTTAACCAATTATAATTCGGTTTGAATTATTTTCTATTTAACCAATTTTCCCTATTAAATTAAAAATAAATATTTATAATTTCAACAAGACATATAGTTTGACAAGTAATTATTTTTTTATTCTTGTCTAACATGGTAACATTATTATGTTAACATGACATGGTCATATGACATTTTCTAAATAAATGACATCATTATATTAATATGACATCTCTTAATAGAATGACATTAATATTCTAATATAAAATTCTCAATAAAATGACATTTTTATATAATGACATTCTATACTAATGACATTTCTAATATGACGTCATTCCTAACATGACATTATCAAATAAATGACATTTCTAACATGATGACATTTTTTTTAATATAATGACATTTCTAAATAAAATGACATTTTTATTCTAACATTACTAAATGAATGACATGTTTAATCTAAATAAACATTTCTAACAAAGGTGATGTTTTTATATTAACATGACATGATTCAAATTTAAAATATATTTTTAATTAAACATAACATTTTCTAATAAAAATGATATTCTTATCTAATATAACATTTTTATAACAAAACTGATTATTTTGATTCTAATGTACATTTTCTAACAAAAGTGATATCTTATCTAACATAACATTTATAACAAAAATGGTTATTTTGATTCTAATGTACATAATCTAACAAAAGTGATATCTTATCTAACATAACATTTATAACAAAAATGATTATTTTGATTCTAATGTACATTTTTCTAATGGCAAATAAATATGTATTTCATTTACATGGCAATTCCTACATTTCTAATGTCAATTGAAATGTAATTTACTTACATGCCATTTCTTACATTCCTAACGTCAATTAAAATAGAACAAATAAATAATATTTTTATTTTGACAATTCTATTCTAACAAAATAAATAAAATGACACTTTTATTTTAACCATTCTATTTTAACAAAAACAATACTTTTGTTATGTCAATTCTAATTTAACAAAAATGTATAATTTTGTCGTGTCAACTCTAATTTAACAAAAATGTAATTTTTGTGTGTCATTTCTACTTCCAATCAAAGATGTAATTTTTGTGTGTCATTTCTAATGTAACAAATCTACTTAACAAAAATGATAAGTTTTATCACAAATCCAATTGACATAAATGTTGTTTTTGCTTTAACAAAGTCTAATTGACAAAAATTGTAATCTTTTTATTTAAAAAGAAATGTCATAAAAGTGTTATCTTTTTCTTTTAAAACAAAAAGTCATAAAAATGTAATCTTTTACTTTTGAAACAAAAAGTCATAAAAATGTAATCTTTTCTTTTTATCTTTCATTGAAACAAATTGTCGATGAAAATATGATCTTTTTAATTTCAACAAATTGACAATGAAATTATGTCCCTTTTAATTTCAACAAATTGACAATGAAATTATGTCCTTTTTAATGTAATAAAAATAATACTTTTCAATGCGATCTTTTTAATATAATATAATAATGAGTTTTATTTGTAAATTCTAATGCGACTAAATTAATGAGTTTTACTTTGTCCATTCACATTCAACAAAAAGATAATTTTGTTTCACTAAACTATTTTGTCAAAAAAAATGATCATTTTAATTCAACTAATCTATTTTGTCTTTTTATTTAAAACAAGGTGACAATAAAAATGTGATTTAACCAATTCAGATTATGGCTATTCATACATACGACAGATCATCACATCAAACTCAATCAATTCAGATTTCATAACAATCAACAATATGGATTTCATAACATACATATATGGATTTCACATCGCAATCAACACAAACAATAAACAACTAGTTTCAATCTCAACATCACAGATCTGATTTCATTACATACATACATCGATTTAAATAGCGATAAAATAATTAAATTTTAATTAATTATTAAAAATAGATATCTCACCTTGGTTTGAATCAGATCTAACTTTCTAACGGGTTCAGAATACGTTCCAACCTTTTCTATGTCGTAGAATTCGATGTCGCCGCTCCAACGTCTTTTGTTTCCACTGGATTTGTTTCATTGTGTAGATCTGGGTTCTGCGATTCCAACAGATCGAACGGCACTCAGTTCTGAGGATATATGAATAAGTTGTTTCTTTTATAAACTTACACAATTTAATTAAGTAATTAATTTTGAATTAAACATTAATACATGGGTTTGCAAAACAAGGCCGCTATCTTCTTCTTCCTCTTCTACGTGAATTGCATGTCACTGTGAACCCAATTGCTCCTCGTCTCCATGAAAATCGATGCGAACGCTGCCACTTTGAAGCTCGATTTCCCATAAATTAGCGCATAAGAATTGATCTCAACCATTGGTTATGACGAGCTCCCCTAGCTCTACGCCTTTCCCTTTAGAAATTTTGGAAACCATCGACTAGATTGAAAGAAAAATGAGGAAGAACGAGAGAGCATTTCAGCCATTGAAAAGAGAAGGAGCCGTTTCTGAAATTAGGGTTATGGATTAATTTTAGGGTATTTATAAATTTATTTAATTCTCTTTTTAACCCCTTATGTTTTATTCTATTTAATTATTTTTCATTCAAATTTCAAAAGTAAATAACAAAGAGAAATAAGTGGCATAGTTTTGTTTCTAAATAAATTTTAACCATTTCATACGTATTTAATTATTCATTTAATTTACTTAAACCTTTTATATAAATAAATAAATATATGACGTGTGTTTCCAGATTTAAAAGGGTAAAAGTTTCACATAAATGGGAGAATATAAAACGTGGCTTGCATTCATTTAGGACATGGACCGCACGCATTAAATGGTTAACAAAGGAATGAATGTATTGCGTTTAATAAGAAAAAAACGTGCCTGAAAATGAAAGGCCAATGGAATAAAGTAGCGTATAAACATATAATATGACATAATCTTCATTTATAAATTAATATAAGCATACTAAATACTAAATCAATATTACAACATGTGCTTGACTTTGTAGCATTATATCAAGTTCTTGCAGCGTTGGCATAAAAGGATGTTTTGCCAAGTTTGATCGATAAAGAATTAAGAATGTGTCTGGATAAGTTAGTGAAGAAAATATACTTCTTTTAAAATAGTAAAGCAAGCAGGGATGGAAAAAAGATGTTGCATAATATGTGATTAGTTTATTATATTAGGAAAACTTTTGACATGGCGTCAAACTCATAACCCTACATTTACATGTACTTTTAATAGTGGAGTGATTGATTAGTATTAATGTTTCATGGCTAGTATTTTTTATTTTCCTTTCATATTGATAATCTAGAAAAAGATTATTCTAATTGACACGAGTTCATCCTATAATTATTTCTTTCTGTTTTTAGGTGCAATAATTTTTACTTGGAAAGATGTTTCTAACAAAAGTCAGTTCGTGCCATTTCAGCGCCATTAATTTTGATTTTATAGCGCAACATAGGCAACTTACCATTTTCAGATATTTTTATAGTATCATGGATTAAATGGATTTAAGAAAGGGAGCTATTTTTAAAATCTACATTAAAGGGAGAGGGCAAAGTGACTATATATAAGATTTAATTAATTATCCCTTCCAATCAATTTGTTTATTTACGTAAAAATGATGTTAGGATTAGTATGATAGTCTTTACCATATTACACTGGGTTTTAAGGATTAAATTACCCCACCAAGAATTTATTGTGGCAAAATTAGATGCTTACATTAAGAATTTAAATTCACATTAAGAATTTATCATGTACACAATTTCTATGTTTCACGTATACAAATAAAAAGGAATTTTATTGTATACACTTTTTTTAAAATAACCATTTTATACTCCATATTCCTCAAAATAGCTTAAATTAAAATTTAAAATTTTGTTCTGAAATTCCGGGTTGTTACAATCTCCCCCACTTAAAATCTTTTCATCCTCGAAAAGGAACGAAGCTAAAAGTTGTTTAATTAACTAACTCAACTTTCATTATTTTTATTAGTTTCAATAATTTTATTATATGAACTAATAATCACACAACACAACCATCAATCAATTAGTTGATTAGCTTTTCAAATATACATAACTTTTATATATTCAAAAACCATATTTTCTAAGATCGGATTATATATATAATTACAAATACGTTAATTATAAACTTGTCACTCTCAACTCATTCCAGGGCATTACTAACCTCATCTCTAACGAGTATCTCATTCTAGGATGCTACTGATCCTATCTCTAATGAGTATTCTTTTATAGGATATTACTAATCCTACCTCTGATGAGTCTTTTGTTCAGTTATAACGAGTTGTACCCCAAAGATTTGAGCTAACCTGGTTATTCTATTAATTTATTAAAATAATGTTTTCAAAATATTAATATTTATTTGGAATTAAATAAATTGGATTTTTGGGTTTGTCGTGAATGGTGTCTTCAATAACACCTTTCTTAAACCCAGTTGAGAAAAGAATAAATCTTTTAATTAAGATTATTAGAGTTTTCCAATTATATTTAGAAATTAGAATAAAATAAAATGTAAATTGGGTTTATTGTGAATTGTGTTTTTAAACGACATTTGTTCTCTAACTCAATTAACAATGAAAGTATAATTTGGAAATTATAAATCTTTTATTAAGATTTAATTGGAAATTCTCCAAAGTAAAGTTTTCCAATTTAATATATTAAATTCGAATTGAATGGAGTTCGATTTAATAATAATCGAGATGAGCTTCTGTAAAAGAAGATCGTTACTATATATGGAATTTAAAAGGGCTCTGCTGTTATTCCATTTATATTATTGGTCTGATACAGAAATTTATATCGATTATATATTGATTTGATTTCTGTGAAAATTTCCATATTTAATGGAAGATGATTTTGGGGTTTATCGTGAATAATGTTTTTAAATGACATTAGTTCTTTAACCCAGTTAAAGATAAGATTTATTTCTTAATTTTGAATAATCATAAAGTAATGGTTTTGGATATTAAAACCCAAATTGGTGTTTTAATGAATCTTTAAAAAGAGGATTAAAGATTAAATTAAAGAATTTATCTTTGATAAAATTAATGGGAACATTTCCCTGATAATGTGAATATTTTATTTAAAAGAATATTCTGAATTGGAATGAGGCGTTTGACGTGTTCTTATAGCACTTTATTATTGATTATAAAATACGCGAGTTATTTGGAAAGACCAAGTTTAACCCATTCTGAATAATTACTACGACGATTAAAAGTCGAAGATGAAGACGGTGGTTG
Source organism: Allium sativum (assembly GCA_030737875.1). Classification (NCBI taxonomy): domain Eukaryota; kingdom Viridiplantae; phylum Streptophyta; class Magnoliopsida; order Asparagales; family Amaryllidaceae; genus Allium; species Allium sativum. The sequence goes on from CM060920.1 coordinate 370,130,871, forward strand.
AAGACCGGAGATCTTCACATCGTTTGGATGATGACTGATGTCTTGATTGGGAGGCATCCCAAGATAAGGTAATAAGTGGTGATCGTCCAGACGTACTTGGAGATCGATGGATATGCGAGAACCTCTCTCATGTATTGGACATATGGGACGAGGAATAAGGTGTCTTCGGTTTCGTTCGGATCTAGAATAGACTTGTAAATGGATGGTATGTCTGACGTTGTATTCCTTTATGCTGTATTCGTTGATCTCTGCTAAATATATATCTGTTGGTGGCGGAGAATTTATTCTCTTGCATAACACCCTTCTCTGAGACGTACGAGCTTAGAGGTTAAATATTGACAGAAATCAATGGTATGGTATGGATTGACAATGTGGCATGCTAAGATGCAAATGATGAAGGCTTATTGTTGAAAAGCAGAGCCTTGTGGTTGATGATCAAAGCACAGCTTTAATTAGCATAGCTTTGTGTAGCGTTACTTCGCGAGCCTCACACCCCGGTATGAACCAGAAATGGGAGTAAGGACTGCAGGGAGGACATATGTTTCTTTCTAGCTAGAAGTGGTGTCTGTGTTTAACAAGGCCATACATTTTTTCTTATGTGGATGATGGAATGAGGCGCCTCGGTATTTGAACCCCTAGTGGCTCTATTTACGCCCCATAGGACGGGGAAATGTATTGTTCAGGCATTATTAATCCACTAACATTATTTGTGGACCAGCCCTGAAGATCCAAGGGACGATGCGTTATGTTCCTGAGACATGGGCTAGATTGTCTCGAATTCGGTAAGGACTATCTTTTGCCTTGGTTCATGATGGAAATCCAACTTCCAATACGACACCATACGGTTTTGATTATATAACTGGTATGGCGACATAGTATATGGTAGCTATGTTGTCTATGATTGATACATTATGATTGAAATGTTTTTGAAACATATATACACTAAAATAATATCAATCCGTTTTATCGTATCAATCATTTTTGACCATTATAAGGTAAAACTCTATCCTCCGGTTTGCGTTGCATTGTGTGATGAGACTTGAGTCTTATAATGGTTTCATTTTTCTAAAAAGCATTGCGTTATTTAACGATCTACTTTATTGATGCATTGACAATCCAATGGAGTAAACCCGTTCCGCGTTAGCGGCGTGGTCCTGTGATTAGCCTTATTGTTAAATAAGTTAAATAAGATTTCTCATACTAGTCCCATGACTGACCCGTAGTTTGTTTCACTTTGCAAACTCGGGTGCCCTCTTTTCCACACGGGCAGTCGAGTAGCTTCTTTTGCAGATATTCATTTCTTGAGCAGGATTCTGGATCGAAGCTTAAAGCCGTGTCCAGAGCACTGGTAGCGTTCCGCTGTGTTAGTGTTATTAGTTCCACTGCCTTGTATTATATTTATTGTATTTTAATCTTCCGCTGTATTATTTATCGATGTACTCTGATTTTCTGTACTCTGATGTAACATTATTATAATGTTTATAAAAGTCTTCTGTTATTTTTTCTGATGTGTTGTATTACCAAAGTTAACATATCCGAGTTTTGAACGGTTTTAGTCGATTTTACGATCGATTAGGTCCGGGCGAAAGCCGTATCGTTACATTACTGCTGCAGAAGTTACTTCGGACATTGATGATCACAACAAATCTGCAATTTCTAAAGGAAAAAAAGTTGCTCTGCCTGATGAAACTGACCAGCAATTGAAGGTTATGAAGAATTGCATCAAGGCAAGAGGAAGACATCCTACCAGAAAAGGAAATGGGATAGTAATCGGTGAGGCACCAGATAATGCAATCGAAGCATCTAAATTCAATGGATTCAAAGATGGACGAAAAAGGAAGAATAAATCGTGAATGTCATCTTAAAGCATACTGCTGCACTATGTAAACTGTGTGTTGATTGTGTGTTTGATGTATAATTTCTCTGTTTAGCTTTTTTTTACTTGTACTACTTGAAGACCCTGGATTGCATCACACGTTGTAAATATGTGTTTCATTTGTACCTTCTGTGTCTATCTGTACCTTTGTACCTTTTTTTAAAATTTACTCGGTCCTTTTATATTTTCTGTTCACTGCACGTACTACACGCAACACATGATTTCTATTGTACACAACTGTTGATTACTAGCTTTCTGTTCATAGTTTGACTAACCATTCTCCTATATGAACTTTGATTTTATGCTTCATTTTATTAATATCACCCAACATATTGCATGCAGTTTTATTCTTAGTTATGGAATGTGCATTTTACAATCGTTATATGAAGAAGACACCAAGCTTAAGGACACATGTTTCATTAATGTGAACCAGGCAGATCTTCGGTTGCCTCACAACTACCTGGATATAACGAAATTAAAACTTCACTTTTATTTCTGCTTTATTTTGCACGGTTTGCAGAGCATGTTTCTAAACAAAAAATTTGTTTACTGAATTTGCATTTGAAATCTAATTCATATGATTCATTGATATTTATTTGATTAAAAACCGATCTTCAATAAATAGTTGCAACACATATGTAGTTATAGTAAACTACTTATGAATCTTTCAATCACTTACATACACATTTTAAAATACTTCCTTTTCTTATTATGTTCTAACATCAAATTAAAGAGAGAGAGAAATAATAAGAGTTTTCAACACAACTACATAAAATGTTGTCCAATAAAAATTATAAAAAATACAAATAATAAAATTACGCCTCCACATATTATAAACTGACACTATTTTGTGCACGATTAGATGACGCATACTGTGCATCTAATAATTGTCTACAACTACATTGTTTTTTCCTTCTCCCACTTAAAAACAAACTAATTCAAGTGATTGCATTTTTTTAGGCACTGTCCTGTTTTGCAGTATAAATTAAAATAATAAATGTTTTTTATTTTTGCATAACCAACCAGTTTTTTACTTCAAATTATGAAAATTAACAATTTTAAACTATTTGTGACATCAATGTGATGGTACAAATATCAAAAATACACGTTACCTAATTATTAACATTAAACCACTCAACCCTCCACTAAGTCAGCCTATACACTATGTCCCATCACCCTCGCCGAAAACATACCTATCCTCTAATTTTGTTTCACAACACCACCATCGTTTCTTTTTTTCTCGAGACACATAATGCATTTATAAACTTCTTTCTTCTAAAACTTATATATCCTACCAGATAAATACTTACACCAAACCTTACTAACATAGAAAACTCAGCTTACCCTTTTCTATTCACAACAAATACAACTGTAATGACCCGGGGAATTCGCGATCTTGGTTATTGACATAAACTCAATGCCGACTACCCAAGCATCGGAAAACACCGGATAGTCCATGAAAGAAATTAGAGGGTGAGAATAGATAAATTAGTAACTTAGAATAGAAGAAGAAAAAGAACATACAACATCAGAGTAAACACGAATCTCACAGCGGAACGAATAAAATATAATATAACTTTGAAATAAAACCAGTATATGTATACAATAACATTATTAGAGTATAACTTTTACATCACAACGGAAATAAACAATAGCTATAAAAAGGCTGCTAAAGCCTCCTGCTCCAGCTATTTCTAGTGCATTTGTAAATCCCGACTACTTGACTGCTCGTACAAATTTGAGCACCTAAGAGTTTAGGGAAAACAAAACAAAACAAACTCTGGGTCATTCATGGGATTGGTATGAGTAAACAATTTAAACAGTTTGAGAAAATAAACGATATCTCATAAGACCACGCCGTATAACACGGAACGGGTTTTTCCCTTATGAGAATCCAAAACACTTGATTTATTATTCAAAAACCTTTTGAATGAAACGTTAATCTTTATATCAAGACTCTTTGGATATTATAATAGTGTCTATCAACCACAATATAATATTCATCTAGCAGAATGCTTTCACCTCACGTTCCGCATACATAATATATAATCAAAAACCGCGGGCACTTATTGGTTAATGAATTCCAACTGGCAAGGTATGGGACCACCTTCCGACAGTGTATCTCTAGAGAGGAAAACACCGGGTTCAACAAGAACATCTTGTAACCCAGGCTAAACATGACCGGTCACACATTTCGCTTGAGTGTACCAAATGTATTATCACCAACGGTTGGGATCAGCAACCGTTTCTTGAAAGGGACAGCATCGAAATAGATTATAGAAGTAAATAGAATTTCTCTAGATCAGGTGACAATACACCCTAATTGGCAGCTAACCACTTAGCCATGCGACCTACCCGATTTTATACCACTTCCGGTTGTGAGGCTAGAGGCCATAACGTATCCTTCACAAACCACATCTTCATTCACTTTGAATGTCACATCGTCATACCTGCCAAATCACAAATTGATTTCTCCAAACATATCATGGGTAAACAGCTAAGAGAAACAAATTCCTCCGCCACCAAACATAAACACGTTTGAAGAGATCAACTTACGCGATCTATTAAATATACTCTGTCAGACATTCTTCCATACAGGTCGTCCTGGGACTGGACAGATCGAAGGCACTATTCTGTAAACATGACAACCCTTGCATAACTCCGTCTTCAATTATCTTCATCATATTTGATCGCAATGCTAACGCCCATACAGAGTGGTTTTCAGATAATGAATCTGATCCCGGTCTCTCTGTACTGACAACGGAAATGGTCAAAATCTTTGATAGTCGGTGATTTAACTATCAAAGGAAAATGTAATGACCCGGATCCTTACGGGTTAATTTTAAATATTTTATATGGATTTAAATATTGAGTTGAGGATATAAATGGAAATTTATATTAAGTTATCAATTTTAAAATCAAACACGATTTAATTTAATTTGATAACGAATTCGAAGTTAATTGAATTCAGATTTTTTTTCTGAATTAAATTACAGTTCAGATGATCAATACAAACATCGGTTTAAAGTGGAATAATAATATTAATTTATTATCGAAGAAATAAATTGTATTGAATTTAATTTACTGATTTAAATTAATATCTCCTTCAGATGATCGAATTTGACTTCGTGACCTATCCCAGTGTGTCCGGAAGAGGGGTATTACCCTAGAAATTGTCAGCCGTTGGGTCCAGAAAGGAGTTCAGAATCAGGATATATTTTAAATTAAAGGGTATGGGTTTAATTAAAATAAAATATAAATAAAAGAAATAAAATTTGTTTGTTTTGTGTGTGGACTAAAACAAAAACACGTGTTCTTCTTCCCTCCACAAAAAGGGGTGTTCAAGTATACATCGTTCCCTTTCTTTATTAAATGACCATTCCCTTCAATCAAATAACCATACCGTGCCTTTTCTTACTTCTCCAAATCGAAGCTCCTCAAAACAAATAATGGCCGCGATGTTTTCATCTCCTCAACCAAATCAAAAACCGTCGGGACTCAATGGTCGATTTAGGGTTGACCGCGATAGCCAATGGTGATGGAAGGAGGGCTCGCGCGTACTGTGGTGGAGTCGCGGTGGGGAAAAACAGTTTGATTTTTAGGTTAAAATACACAGCGATGTGGAGGACAGAGCTAAAGTTGCGATCGATTTTTGGTGCAGTGTTCGATTTCAAAACCCGGGAAGGGTCGAACTGCGGATTGGGATACAAACGACAGGAGATGGATAGCGGCGAACTATGATGGTGCGAGGTTCTCCTGGAGCAACAACAAGAAGGGGCGAACTCAATTTTAGGGTGTTCGGTTTCGGGTCCGCAAGCCTAAGGTTGCGAGTTTGGAAGTTTGGAGGTCACGGTGCATTGGGGTCGGTTTCTGGTAGTGGATAAGGTGGAAGGGGAAGTCTGACAGGGGAAAATGAAGGAGCAACGCAGGAAGAAAGGAAATGGGACAAGTGAATTCAATGGCAACAAAGGGAGTATTAACATGAATTAAGGTATGCAATTAAAATTTAAAATAGTAGTTAGTTTATTTTAATATTTTTATAATTAAATCAAGGATCATTATATTATTAAATTGAAGCTCCCATAACTTGTATGAATATTGGTATAAGTTCACAAGCCGATTCAATTGAACTATATAAACCAATGTAGCTAGTTAATGTAGTAATTTAAATTGGTAAACTAGTCGTTAAGAACAGGGTTAAGGAAAAGTTAACTTTTATATTTTTGTTAGGAATCATTGATTTATACAGTGTGTTTTTATTCATACAAGGTCCAAAATATTAACGCAAGTCAAATTGGACTAGTTGCGGAAAATACTATTGGATGTTGGATTGGAAATTTTCTAAAATCAATTGGATCAAAATGGATCGAACAATGGAATCTCGGTGAGTAAACCTCACTCACCATTTAATTAGAATTATTTTTATATCGTTAAAAATAATTGTTATGCTTGTTTGAATGTTGTCTGATTGACTTAAAATATATATATAGTTATTTAGGATTGGTTGAATATTATATATATATATTGGGTTGATGATTGGTTGGATTCCCGCAGTCTCATTAGCGGATGCCCGCGGTACCATAGCGGATGATTACCCTATACGCCCCACGCTATGATTAGTGGATGACCTTCTATACCGCGATATCCTGCCTCGAAGCAGGATGGGTATTATTTATGTGCTAACATCTGTGGATGCAGGAAAACAGGTTGGAGGAATCCAACTCGATTCCTCAAAAATATATTATCTGTTTGTTGTTTGTTTGATTTCATATATATTCCTATATGATATGTTAAAATCAAATGATTGAAAATTGGTTGATTTGATTGTTGAAATTTATCCCTGGGCTTGAATATTGATTCATTAAAATATCGAAAAGGGTATTTGATATTTAAAAAGGAAATTCTATTTTTATAAATAGAATTTGAATTTTTAATAAAACTATAGAAAATATTAACTTGTTTTGAAGGTATATAAAACAAGAAATCGAATTTATAAACTTTGTTTATAAATGAAAATATGGGTTTTGAATCGAATGTATAAACTTTGTTATAAATGAAAAATATGGGTTTTGAATCGAATTTATAAACTTTGTTTATAAATGGAAAGGTGGGATTTGAATTGAAGTTATAAACGTTGTTTATAAATAATGCAGAGAATTCAAATGGACTTTGAATATAAGGAATTGAAATGGAATTTGAATATAGAATTCAAATGGATTTTAACTATAGAATTTGAATATAGAATTCAAATGGACTTTAACTATAGAATTTGAATATAGAATTCAAATGGAGTTTAACTATGGAATTTGAATATAGAAATTTAAATAGACTTTGAATATAGAATTTGAACTATAGATTTGAATATAGAAATTCAAACGGACTTTTTATTATAGGATTTGAATAATAGAAGACAATAGAATTTGATATATAGAAATTGAATAATAGAAGCGAATTGGAGTTTGAATATAGAATTCAAATATTAAAAGGAGAAATAGACTAAAGAAATAATTAAACGAATTAAGTTAAAAAGATTGGTATAGTTAAAATAGATTGGGCAGGTATAGATACAGGAGACAGGTATGGAATAAAGTATAGAAGTGAAATAAATAGAATGCCCGACAAAAAGGTACGTATTTAATATATGAGATTTTATGCGCCGTATCGGCAAGCCGCTTGGCTTTTCCTTTTTCTTTTTGAGATGAGAAGGACCGGGAAAGCTATTTGAAATTTCCCGATGCTCCCGGTACAAAGGAGGTTATGGCGAATTTTTCCGGGAATTTAAGGAGATAGAATATTTTTAAGATAATTTGATAGTTAGAAATCAACGTATCGAAATATATAGAAGTCGATAAGGAAACGAACTTAGAAATAGAATAGTATAATCAAAAAGGAAGTATAAGAATAAAATCTAGAAAGATTAGAAAGAGAAAATGTATATGTGTTTGAAGGTGAATAATCAGTTGTATGGTATTGATTATTCGAGTAAGTAGTCTTGTCTGTTTTGACGTTAAATGTTATTCAGTCAAGGTCTGAGAGGTAATTATACCCCAACTTGGTTGATTTCATGATATACCGATAAGTAGCAAGATTTCAGGCTCGAAGATCAATGCGGAATAAGGATTAGTTGAATACTGTATTTGGGTTGTCGTAACGATGTTTTACACAACATCTGTTTTAACCCAAATATGTGCAAAACTTGGAAATAGAATAATGAACGTTTCCTAAGTATAGGAATAAACGAGATTGGAAAAGAGATAAGTAGTTGGAATATTTTCCAATTATAAATAACATGTATTTTCTAAAGTTTAGAAAATAAAAGAAGGCGATATATGGAAATGTTTTCCAAATAACGTATAAAGGCCAATATGTTTATCGAAAATATTTGGTTAACAAATATTGATAAGAAATAGAGAAGAGATTTAATTAATGGAATATTAATTAAAGGTTCAGTGATTGTTGGATGTTTGGATGAACACTTGTTTTATTCGATAGTTAAATCATCGACTATCGAAACACTTGTTTTTATTCGATAGTTAAATCACAGACTATCGAAGTTCTGACCATCGTTGTCAATATGGAGAGACCGGTTGGATTACTGTCCGAAGAACCACTCCGTATCGGCAGTAGCGTGCGAATCAGATTATATAAAGAAAATCGAAGACGGAGTAGAGTACAAGGACTTTTTCTATTAATAGAAATAGTACCTTCGGTTCATCCTGTTCCTGGGTGACTTGTATGGATGAATGTCTGACAGAGTATTTCCAGAATGGTCACGTACATTGATTTCTTCAACCGTACCAAGAGTGGAAGCGGAGAAGGAAACTTCTTTTAGCTAACACGTAATGTATTGTTGTAGACGTCGATCGGTGATTTGATGGATTTGACGATGTGGCATTCGAAGTGAATCTGGTGTGATGATAAAGCGTAGCTTCTAGCCTCATCATCCGGTAAATGAACGAAATCGGGCAAGCAGCATGGCTATGTAGGTCGCACCTATTAGGGTGTATAATCACCTGATCTAGAGTTTCATTTACTTCTAAAAATCTATTGTCGATGCTGACCCATTCGGGAAACGGTTGCTGATCCCAATCGTTGGTGATATACATTCGATACACTCAAGCGAAATGAGTGGTCGGTCATGTGTGGCTGAGTTGCAAGATGTTCTTGTTGAACTCGGTGTATTCTCCTCTACAGATATACCAGCGGAAGGTGATTCCATACCTTGTCATATTTGGAAATCCATTACCCAATACGTGCTTGCGGTTTTGATTGTATATATATGTGGAACGTGAGATGCAAACGTTCCACTAGATTGTTATTTACTTGATTTAGACATTATTATAATATCAAAAGAGTTTTGATATAAAGATAAATCAAGTGTTTGGATTTTCATAAGGGAAAAACCCGTTCCGTGTTATACGGCGTGGTCTTATGAGATATCATTTAGTTTTCTGAAACTGTTTTAAACTGTTTACTCATACCAGTCCCATGACTGACCCGGAGTTTACTTTGTTGTTTTCCCTAAACTCTTGGGTGCCTAAATTTGTACGGGCAGTCAAGTAGTCGGAAATTTACAGATACTGGAAGAGCTTGGAGCAGGAGGCTTCAGGATCATATAGCTATAGTTATTTCTGCTGTGTTGTAAGTGATGTACTTTGATATTGATGTATATTCAAGTACAGATGTATATTCCAAGTTATGTTATATATATTATATGTTATTCGTTCCGCTGTGAGATTCGTGTTACTCTGATGTTGTGTTCTTCTTCTTCTTCTATTCTAAGTTTCTATCTTATCTATCCTCACCCTCTAACTTCTTTCTATTAATGGTTCGAATTTCCGTGATATTTGGGGTTGGACTTGTGTTTTTGGTCAGCTCAAATTCTACCGGATTTTCGGGTCATTACAGTTGGTATCAGAGCTTAAGTTTAGCGAATACCTAGGCTTGTTGAAATGTGCTCATTAGAGATAGGATCAGTAGTATCCTAGAATGAGTTGAGTGTATATATATACGAGAGAGCGTATTTGTTATTTGACATAAAAACTGTTTTATATTGTGTTGACTAGTTTGTTGAGTGGATTATAAATTTTGGTCGAATCGTGGGACGCCACGATGTCGATAGGAGTTTATAAACACTTGAACAGAAGATTGAACACGATATTGTTTTTAAATAGTTAAGTTGATTGTTAGGATTATGATCGAATTAGATTATAAAACAGAAATAGTTATATATATATATAACCAATGGAATTTGTATATGAAATCAAATATACAAATGTGATAAATTGAAATTGAATTCCAACCAGAATTCAGAATTTAAAATCCTGGGAGTTTGGCAAATATTTTTCTAAATGGATTTTGAAAGAAATATAGCACTGGACTCATTCAGTGGCTGGGAAATAATTCTGATGATGGTCGCAACATCATCAGTGTTCATTTCCGAGTTTCTATGTGATGAATTGCTGCCTTAGAAAATTTTTGATGGAAATTTGTTTGAAAGAAACAAGTTGTTTGAAAGTTCAAATGTTTTGAATTTGGGATAGGTATAAATATATATATTTATATAACTTCAAGGGAATTTTGAAATGTGAAATGGGAATATAGATTTCAAATAGAAGTAAAATAAAGGAATTTGAATATATATATATATATATAATTCAAATAGTAGTAAAATAGAATTTGAATTCAAAGTGAAATTAAATAGAATTTAAATTCAAAGGATTTCAAATAGAAATTGAATAAAGGATTTCAAATGGAAATTGAATAAGGGATTTGAAATGAGTTTTGAATAAAGGATTTCAAATAGAGATTGAAGATAAAGGAATTCAAATAGAATTTGAAGATAAGAAGTTGAAATAGAATTTGAATAGAAGGAAATTCAAATAGAATTTGAATAGAAGGAAATTCAAATAGAAATTGAATAGAAGGAAATTCAAATATAGAGTTTGAATAAAGAAATTCAAATGGAATTTGAATATTGTAAATATACAGGACTTGAATATTTGAAGAGAAATAGATCGGGAATATTATGTTGAAATGGAAAAATGGATTTGATATATATTAAAAATATATCAGAATGGAGTTGAATTTATTATAAACGAAGTTAAAACGTTTATATTTATAAATATAATTAAAACGAGCTCGCCATAGCGCGGCAGTTCGTAAATTGGCGATTTGAACTTCAATCTAGTATACAGAACTCAATTGAAGTCGGAATTCTTTGAAACAAGAATCGTCGAGACCGGTTGAACGATAGTTTTCTAATGAAAGAGAAAAATCTGGATTTCGTCGTATAGATTTTGAGTTATGTCAAAATCAAATTTTTAGAAAAGCAGCGCCAGAACCATTATAAAAATCATAACGGTTTAATTAAATAAATAAAAGGATTTTTAGGAAATAAAATCCGAATGGCCATGAGAAAAATATGGACTTGAGTTATAAAATGAATGTGAACTCAAGTGAAGTAGATAAAATGATTTGGGAAACAATGATCATATTTCTGATTATTGAATAGAATTAACTAAATGGGAAAATAATTAGTTAAGGGAAAATTGAATCGAAATTGGGTTTTTGATAAGTGAAAGAGATTGAAAATTTTTATTCGAAATCGAATATATAACTCGAGTTGAAATTATAATTGGATTAGTTTATAATTAAGTTGACATATATTTGAACAAGTTATATTCAAATAAAAAGGGTGGAATAGGCAAAACGGTTAATTACCAACGAGTTAATGGGAATTTGAATGGTTGAAAATTAAATTTAACTTAAGTAAGTTAAATGGATCGAAATGAATAAATTGAGTAAAATCAATGTGAATGAAATATGAATTGGGTGTGGATAAAGGAGAAACCAAAAGAGTTAAAGAGGAAATATATTTGTAACACAAATACAAAGGAAGTTATTTGCAAATAAATAGAAGGAGAAATATTTGTAAAAAAACAAATACAAATAGAATTTAGAAGGAAATATTTGTAAAAACATTTACAACTGGATTCAATGGAAATATCTATTTATAGAAAATAAATAGAAAGTTATAAATGAGATATTTATTTGTTAAATAAATAGAATTAAGCAAAGGAATATATAGAAGATGAATAGAAAATTGAAATCTGTTTTTTTACAGATAAATAGAAACGATTAATTTATAAATAACAGTTATAAATTAAATTAAATATTTATCATTCGATAAATGGAATATATAAGTCTGAACTTATATAGAGAAGAGATATTGGTTTTTAACACCGATAGTTTTAAATAGAAGGGGTACACAACACCTGTATAGGTGAAGTAACGTTATTAAAGAGAACATTTATAAAGTGAAGAACCGCTACTAAAAGTAAATCTTTTTAAATGAATAAACGCTATCGAATAGGAGTTATTCGAATAGGAGAAGTCGAATGGAGTTAGAATAAATCGATTAGAGAAAGAGTTAACCAGATAGAGTTAATTGAACATAGTTAATCGAATTAGAATTTAATTGAATGATCGTTATTCAATTAAAGTTGATCGAATATAGTTATTGAGATAGAGTTAGCCAAATATAGTTACTCAGGATAAGTTGCCATTTCGTACGACTGCTAGCGTAATTCGCAGGGCTGCAGATAGCCTAGGGCGGTCGGATGTTTCCTGGGGGAATCAGGCGTAACCATTGTGATCGCTGCGATCTAGAGTCAATCGAGTGGAGTTAAATCGAATATTAGTTTATTAGGATAGAATGAAAGGAGTTATCGAATATAGTTTATTCGAAAGGAGTTATCGAATATAGTTTATTCTAAAGGAGTTACCAATTATTAGTTAATCAAAGGAGTTATCGATTATTTGTTAATCGAAAGGAGTTAACGATTATAGTTAATCGGAAAAAGAAAAAAAGAAAAAGTTGTCGATTAGTTTAATCGAAGTGAGTTATAGAATATTGGTTATTCGAAGGAGTTATCAAATATTGGTTATTCGATAGAGTTAATCGAAAAGAGTTAAATCCAATAGAGTTAATTGATAAGAGAAATTGAATAAAGTAAATCGAATATAGTTTATGCGAAGAAAGGTTTTCGAATCTAGTTATTCGAAAGAGAGATTATCGAATATAGTTATTCGGAGGGAGGAGTTATCGAATAGGGATTTATTCGAAAGAGAGTTACGTAAGGAGGTTTGAAATGTTGAGTATCAACATAAATAAGTTTTGAAAAGATAAATGGGTTTGTAGCACTTTTTCTACCTTAGCAATTTCGAGGACGAAATTATTTTAAGCGGGGAAGATTGTAATGACCCGGATCCTTACGGGTTAATTTTAAATATTTTATATGGATTTAAATATTGAGTTGAGGATATAAATGGAAATTTATATTAAGTTATCAATTTTAAAATCAAACATGATTTAATTTAATTTGATATCGAATTCGAAGTTAATTGAATTCAGATTTTTTTTCTGAATTAAATTACAGTTCAGATGATCAATACAAACATCGGTTTAAAGTGGAATAATAATATTAATTTATTATCGAAGAAATAAATTGTATTGAATTTAATTTACTGATTTAAATTAATATCTCCTTCAGATGATCGAATTTGACTTCGTGACCTATCCCAGTGTGTCCGGAAGAGGGGTATTACCCTAGAAATTGTCAGCCGTTGGGTCCAGAAAGGAGTTCAGAATCAGGATATATTTTAAATTAAAGGGTATGGGTTTAATTAAAATAAAATATAAATAAAAGAAATAAAATTTGTTTGTTTTGTGTGTGGACAAAAACAAAAACACGGGTTCTTCTTCCCTCCACAAAAAGGGGCCTCGCTGTTCAAGTATACATCGTTCCCTTTCTTTATTAAATGACCATTCCCTTCAATCAAATAACCATACCGTGCCTTTTCTTACTTCTCCAAATCGAAGCTCCTCAAAACAAATAATGGCCGCGATGTTTTCATCTCCTCAACCAAATCAAAAACCGTCGGGACTCAATGGTCGATTTAGGGTTGACCGCGATAGCCAATGGTGATGGAAGGAGGGCTCGCGCGTACTGTGGTGGAGTCGCGGTGGGGAAAAACAGTTTGATTTTTAGGTTAAAATACACAGCGATGTGGAGGACAGAGCTAAAGTTGCGATCGATTTTTGGTGCAGTGTTCGATTTCAAAACCCGGGAAGGGTCGAACTGCGGATTGGGATACAAACGACAGGAGATGGATAGCGGCGAACTATGATGGTGCGAGGTTCTCCTGGAGCAACAACAAGAAGGGGCGAACTCAATTTTAGGGTGTTCGGTTTCGGGTCCGCAAGCCTAAGGTTGCGAGTTTGGAAGTTTGGAGGTCACGGTGCATTGGGGTCGGTTTCTGGTAGTGGATAAGGTGGAAGGGGAAGTCTGACAGGGGAAAATGAAGGAGCAACGCAGGAAGAAAGGAAATGGGACAAGTGAATTCAATGGCAACAAAGGGAGTATTAACATGAATTAAGGTATGCAATTAAAATTTAAAATAGTAGTTAGTTTATTTTAATATTTTTATAATTAAATCAAGGATCATTATATTATTAAATTGAAGCTCCCATAACTTGTATGAATATTGGTATAAGTTCACAAGCCGATTCAATTGAACTATATAAACCAATGTAGCTAGTTAATGTAGTAATTTAAATTGGTAAACTAGTCGTTAAGAACAGGGTTAAGGAAAAGTTAACTTTTATATTTTTGTTAGGAATCATTGATTTATACAGTGTGTTTTATTCATACAAGGTCCAAAATATTAACGCAAGTCAAATTGGACTAGTTGCGGAAAATACTATTGGATGTTGGATTGGAAATTTTCTAAAATCAATTGGATCAAAATGGATCGAACAATGGAATCTCGGTGAGTAAACCTCACTCACCATTTAATTAGAATTATTTTTATATCGTTAAAAATAATTGTTATGCTTGTTTGAATGTTGTCTGATTGACTTAAAATATATATATAGTTATTTAGGATTGGTTGAATATTATATATATATATTGGGTTGATGATTGGTTGGATTCCCGCAGTCTCATTAGCGGATGCCCGCGGTACCATAGCGGATGATTACCCTATACGCCCCACACTATGATTAGTGGATGACCTTCTATACCGCGATATCCTGCCTCGAAGCAGGATGGGTATTATTTATGTGCTAACATCTGTGGATGCAGGAAAACAGGTTGGAGGAATCCAACTGGATTCCTCAAAAATATATTATCTGTTTGTTGTTTGTTTGATTTCATATATATTCCTATATGATATGTTAAAATCAAATGATTGAAAATTGGTTGATTTGATTGTTGAAATTTATCCCTGGGCTTGAATATTGATTCATTAAAATATCGAAAAGGGTATTTGATATCTAAAAAGGAAATTCTATTTTTATAAATAGAATTTGAATTTTTAATAAAACTATAGAAAATATTAACTTGTTTTGAAGGTATATAAAACAAGAAATCAAATTTATAAACTTTGTTTATAAATGAAAATATGGGTTTTGAATCGAATGTATAAACTTTGTTATAAATGAAAAATATGGGTTTTGAATCGAATTTATAAACTTTGTTTATAAATGGAAAGGTGGGATTTGAATTGAAGTTATAAACATTGTTTATAAATAATGCAGAGAATTCAAATGGACTTTGAATATAAGGAATTGAAATGGAATTTGAATATAGAATTCAAATGGATTTTAACTATAGAATTTGAATATAGAATTCAAATGGACTTTAACTATAGAATTTGAATATAGAATTCAAATGGAGTTTAACTATGGAATTTGAATATAGAAATTTAAATAGACTTTGAATATAGAATTTGAACTATAGATTTGAATATAGAAATTCAAACGGACTTTTTATTATAGGATTTGAATAATAGAAGACAATAGAATTTGATATATAGAAATTGAATAATAGAAGCGAATTGGAGTTTGAATATAGAATTCAAATATTAAAAGGAGAAATAGACTAAAGAAATAATTAAACGAATTAAGCTAAAAAGATTGGTATAGTTAAAATAGATTGGGCAGGTATAGATACAGGAGACAGGTATGGAATAAAGTATAGAAGTGAAATAAATAGAATGCCCGACAAAAAGGTACGTATTTAATATATGAGATTTTATGCGCCGTATCGGCAAGCCGCTTGGCTTTTCCTTTTTCTTTTTGAGATGAGAAGGACCGGGAAAGCTATTTGAAATTTCCCGATGCTCCCGGTACAAAGGAGGTTATGGCGAATTTTTCCGGGAATTTAAGGAGATAGAATATTTTTAAGATAATTTGATAGTTAGAAATCAACGTATCGAAATATATAGAAGTCGATAAGGAAACGAACTTAGAAATAGAATAGTATAATCAAAAAGGAAGTATAAGAATAAAATCTAGAAAGATTAGAAAGAGAAAATGTATATGTGTTTGAAGGTGAATAATCAGTTGTATGGTATTGATTATTCGAGTAAGTAGTCTTGTCTGTTTTGACGTTAAATGTTATTCAGTCAAGGTCTGAGAGGTAATTATACCCCAACTTGGTTGATTTCATGATATACCGATAAGTAGCAAGATTTCAGGCTCGAAGATCAATGCGGAATAAGGATTAGTTGAATACTGTATTTGGGTTGTCGTAACGATGTTTTACACAACATCTGTTTTAACCCAAATATGTGCAAAACTTGGAAATAGAATAATGAACGTTTCCTAAGTATAGAAATAAACGAGATTGGAAAAGAGATAAGTAGTTGGAATATTTTCCAATTATAAATAACATGTATTTTTTAAAGTTTAGAAAATAAAAGAAGGCGATATATGGAAATGTTTTCCAAATAACGTATAAAGGCCAATATGTTTATCGAAAATATTTGGTTAACAAATATTGATAAGAAATAGAGAAGAGATTTAATTAATGGAATATTAATTAAAGGTTCAGTGATTGTTGGATGTTTGGATGAACACTTGTTTTATTCGATAGTTAAATCATCGACTATCGAAACACTTGTTTTTATTCGATAGTTAAATCACAGACTATCGAAGTTTTGACCATCGTTGTCAATATGGAGAGACCGGTTGGATTACTATCCGAAGAACCACTCCGTATCGGCAGTAGCGTGCGAATCAGATTATATAAAGATAATCGAAGACGGAGTAGAGTACAAGGACTTTTTCTATTAATAGAAATAGTACCTTCGGTTCATCCTGTTCCTGGGTGACTTGTATGGATGAATGTCTGACAGAGTATTTCCAGAATGGTCACGTACATTGATTTCTTCAACCGTACCAAGTGTGGAAGCGGAGAAGGAAACTTCTTTTAGCTAACACGTAATGTATTGTTGTAGACGTCAATCGGTGATTTGATGGATTTGACGATGTGGCATTCGAAGTGAATCTGGTGTGATGATAAAGCGTAGCTTCTAGCCTCATCATCCGGTAAATGATAGAAATCGGGAAAGCAGCATGGCTATGTAGGTCGCACCTATTAGGGTGTATAATCACCTGATCTAGAGTTTCATTTACTTCTAAAAATCTATTGTCGATGCTGACCCATTCGGGAAACGGTTGCTGATCCCAATCGTTGGTGATATACATTCGATACACTCAAGCGAAATGAGTGGTCGGTCATGTGTGGCTGAGTTGCAAGATGTTCTTGTTGAACTCGGTGTATTCTCCTCTAGAGATATACCAGCGGAAGGTGATTCCATACCTTGTCATAGTTGGAAATCCATTACCCAATACGTGCTTGCGGTTTTGATTGTATATATATGTGGAACGTGAGATGCAAACGTTCCACTAGATTGTTATTTACTTGATTTAGACATTATTATAATATCAAAAGAGTTTTGATATAAAGATAAATCAAGTGTTTGGATTTTCATAAGGGAAAAACCCGTTCCGTGTTATACGGCGTGGTCTTATGAGATATCATTTAGTTTTCTGAAACTGTTTTAAACTGTTTACTCATACCAGTCCCATGACTAACCCGGAGTTTACTTTGTTGTTTTCCCTAAACTCTTGGGTGCCTAAATTTGTACGGGCAGTCAAGTAGTCGGGAATTTACAGATACTGGAAGAGCTTGGAGCAGGAGGCTTCAGGATCATATAGCTATAGTTATTTCTGCTGTGTTGTAAGTGATGTACTTTGATATTGATGTATATTCAAGTACAGATGTATATTCCAAGTTATGTTATATATATTATATGTTATTCGTTCCGCTGTGAGATTCGTGTTACTCTGATGTTGTGTTCTTCTTTTTCTTCTATTCTAAGTTTCTATCTTATCTATCCTCACCCTCTAACTTCTTTCTATTAATGGTTCGAATTTCCGTGATATTTGGGGTTGGACTTGTGTTTTTGGTCAGCTCAAATTCTACCGGATTTTCGGGTCATTACAGAAAACATGTGTACAAACAACGGTCGTATTTCCAAATGGAAATCTTATCGATCAATCATCATTTCATTTCCCAAATACTCATTTATCGTTTCCATATATTCATAAATTCCTTATTTCCTAAAATTAGAAAATATACGTTATTAACTTTGGAAAACGTTTCCATTTCTGATTCGCACATCAATATCTTTCCCCCTCTATCAGTCTCTAACTGTAAACTAGTAAGAGAACAACTTCCCAAATATAAACTCCGAAGGCCGAAACCAACATCAGATCGATACCCAGAAAGCCATTCAACTCGGCTAATTTCCAGTCAGTTTCTAATCTCAGTAGTTCCATTTAAATTCCTAATTCAAACCCTAAATTCCTTTATAATATTTTATTTGCAAAATATTTGTTTTCATCTAATTTTTCACATAAAATGTGAATAATATTTCTTTATATAATTCTATTTGTTTTTCCAAATAATTTCTTTTATAATTCTTTTTTTTTCAAATAATTCCTTTTCAATATCCTATTTATTTCATATAAATATTTCCTTTTTCAATAGCCTATTTATTTCATATAAATATTTTCATTTTCAATATCCTATTTATTTCATATAAATATTTCCCTTTATGTAATTCTATTTATTTCATATAAATATTTCCCTATATATAATTCTATTTATTTCATATAAATATTTCCCTTTATATAATTCTATATAAATATTCCTTTTTCAATATACACTTTGAAAAATCCCTTTTTACATTCCAATATTTCATATGGTATTTAAAATACCAAATAACATGACCAGTGTCATCATAATCAATCACAGATTATATATCACATCATATATCACAATATATGAAAACAAATAGTATTACAATATTGAAGAATCCAGTTGGATCCCTCCAACCTGTTTTCTTACATCCACAGATGTTAAACAATATACATAACATCGATTTCATTAAAATATGAAATATTTTGATAAACAGGATCAATATTTGATTAACGATTTATATATATATATATATATATATCGTGATCTATAATTTCAACCAATAAATTAGTAATTCAACCAAACAATCATCACACAACAGTCAATCATCATTTATAAATACTAGATTATATTTATAAAAATATAAACTGTACAGAGTTAGTGAGATTTACTCACGTTGGTAGTTCATCGTTAAATAACGCTAAACTGTTGGTTGGTTCAGACCGACAATTTATTTCGCTATAAATTGTAACGAGCTCCAATTCACTCCCAGTCAGTTCCATTGTGTAGCCACCGTCCATACGATCCCAACAGATTTTGTTTAGTCCAATTCTGATATCATATGATTAAGTTATGATATTACGAAGTTATTATACATTTTATATACAATTAATATTTATTCTAAGAGTTATCGGGCCTCACCAATGTTTCTCAGCCCAATATCATATTCCACCCGCAGCCACTTCTCCTACAAATCGTGCGTTCCTCCTACTCCAGGAAAAAAACACGCACCATTACTGTAACTTCACTCCATCATCTCTCCTTCTCCGATCAACCATTTCATGAGCCGACTTTACCATTGAACTCCATCACTACTCCTCGTCAATCCTATACCACCCATCATCTACTTGCAACATCCCTCAAAATGCGACTACAAGAGTCCGCGACCCCCCAATACACAGGCGCGACAACATTTGACAGGAAAATCCACCAAAACCTACACTCCAGTCCCAAATCCTACAACGAACCCATCACTAACATTGATTCGATGCATTGATGCTCATATCTCTCTCGAAACCTAACCCTAGCCAACGTCAAAGCCGAACCAGTGAATGGAATTGAGTTCGAACAACACAAAAACTATATAGAATAGAAGAGTATCACTCAGCGATCACCAATATATGAATCCCATGATTTATAGGATTTGTTTCGATTTGTTTAAGATTTTGCAAACTTGCGTTTTCTGAAGAAATATAAGAAAAAGTAACGGTGAAAAATCTGTTGACTACAGAAGGGAATGAATTAGGTTTAGGAAGTTGTTGCTATTTATAGGAGTAATATAATATTTTATATTCGATTTAATTATTAATTTATATTGCACCGTTGTTTATATTCATTGTTAAAAATCTCTATGACCACATACAATATTCAAATTTGATGAAAATTGACACGCGGCAATGGTTTGACTTTGCGGACCCAACGAAACTAGTTTCGTCGAATTCTGACTTCGTTTGCTCACACAATGTATTTTTAAAGTCAAATTACCGACCATTTTTCACATTTAAATTCCCCACGGCCACATACTAACTCCAAAAATCACGAAAATTAAAATATAACAATAATTTAATATTCCGGATCTGACAAAATTAGTTTCATCGAAAACGGAGTTCGTTTGCAAAACTGGCTATTTTCAAAGCTCTAAATAAACCCATTTAAATATTAAATTTAATATTATTGAATAAATATTATCCTGTATATTCCAATATAATATCATACAGCTCCAGAATATTCATATCTGGGTTTATAACTCGATATTTCAAATCCGGGTTAAATCGATATTCAATTTATATAAAAAATCCATCTATAATATAAATAAATCGTTATAAATTGTAAAGGAATTCCATAGCGACTTTTCTAAAATTTGATTTGGACATAACTCAAAATCTACACGACGAAATCTCGATTTTTCTCTTCCATTAGAAAAATATACTTCACCAGCTCCGAACGTTTCTTATTTCACAAAAATCCGGCTTAAAACGGATCCTGTATATTTGTTTAAAGTTCGAATCACCAAATTACGAACTACCGCGCCATTTCGAGCTCGATTATATTTATAATATAATTATACATTAAAACTTCGTTTAAATAATATATTCGTTATTATAATTCAACTCTATACTGAATTATATATTATAAATGATCTAATTCACACAATATTGCCATTTCAGCTATATCCGATTATTTCGAAATTATAATATTATATTAATTATATTAATTAAATATTCAATAATATTAAATTCAAGCCATTTTAAATTATCCAACCATTATTTAAATAATTAAATAAATTAATTATTTGACTGTAAAAATACGGGTCGTTACAACAACACTACTACCCGCCCGATTTTACCATCCTCCTGACAGTTTCATATCAAAATATCCACATCTCCCCATGTGCGTAGCACGGGTTCCAACTTAGCCTCTTCTAAAATTCAAAATATGAACATGTACAAATCTAATCAACAAGAATTGGAGAGATTGAATTCAAATTTATGGAAGTGGGTTGGTTCTTCAAATTAGTAATTCTTTTGTTCAAATTTCCTTTTTCTTTTCCAATTTCTCTTTCAGATATACAAATCTAAATAACTATATGTATATTCCCTTTGTATAAAAATTATAAACCTATGAAATTTGGAAATTGTAAGCCTAATAGCTATGTTTAGATTCTGAATTGGATAGCTTTCTAGTGAGTCGAAAATATATACATTGTTCATAATATCTTATATAATTCGTTTGTCATAAATCTATATTGTATGCCTAAAATTTATCAGATTTTTTTGGTTATTATCAAATCTAAAATTATATATATATACACACACAATTTATCTTGGATTGTTTGTGATTATTATTAACACCCTGAATCTAGAAATCGGTCCCAAATATTATTAGATATGTAGCGTTGTTATTCCAGATTCTTAGGATTCAGGTGTAAATATAAGACTTATGCAGTATTGATTTTAGAATTATAAACCTATTTGTGTTTGATTTTGTTAGGGTTTTTTACTTGATTATTGTAAATTTGTCCTTTTGCTCGTTTTTTAATAAAAAAATGCATTATTTGAAATCTACAAGGAATATAACCGAACCAAATAGGAAGACATGTGCAAATTCACGTATTTTTGTACATAGTTTGCAACATCTGTTCTAAATAAAATATTAATCTATTTCCTCGTGATTTTGTAATGGCTGGAAATTTCCGACTCCTCGAGAGTCGGAAATTCCGAGCACGTTAGTGAAAGAATTTAGAAGGTGAGAAAGAAAAGATAGAACTAATAGAATAGAAGAAGAAGAAGAACATCAGAATCATCAGAGTAACACGAATCTCACAGCGGAACGAATAACATATAATATATAACATAACTTTGAAGTAAACAGTTATATATATACAATAGCACTTATCAGAGTACAACACTTACAACACAGCGGAAATAACTATAGCTATAGAATCTTGAAGTCTCCTGCTCCAAGCTCTCCAAGTATATCTGTAAATCCCGACTACTTGACTGCCCGTACAAATTTAGGCACCCAAGAGTTTAGGGAAAACAACAAAGTAAACTCCGGGTCAGTCATGGGACTGGTATGAGTAAAACAGTTTAAAACAGGTATAGGATATCTCATAAGACCACGCCGTGAATACGGAACGGGTTTTTCCCTTATGAGTATCTGAACAACTTTGACAAGCAATATCATTGTGATATTATAATAATGTCTAAGTACAAATAGATATCAATCTAGCAGAAACGCTTGCATCTCACGTTCTACATACATAGTAAAAATCATAAACCGCAGGGCTCTTATCGGAGAATGGATTCCAACAGATAAGGTATGGGAGCACCTTCTGAATAGTGTACTCTAGAGGTGATACACTCAGGGTTCAACAAGAACGTCTTGCAACCCGGCCACACATGACCGCTCACTCATTTAGCTTGAGTGTCGCGAATATATTGCCACCACGGTTGTAGGCCATCCAACCGTCATTCGAAGATACAGAATCAAAAAGAAGTATAAATATGGATATTCCCTAGATCGGTGACAATACACCCTGCTTGGGAATGACCCAACTAGCCATGCTGCCTAGCCCAACTTTTGTTACTTCCTGGTGTGAGGCTAGAAGCTACGTCTATCTTCAGAACATCTGATCACCATTCACTTTGAATGCCACATCGTCATACCCGCCAAATCACAAATTGACTTATCCAAAAATAACACGGGTATACAGCTAAGAGAAACGAATTCCTCCGCCACCAAACGTGGATACGTTTGAACAGATCAACTTACGCGATCCATTGGATATACTCTGTCAGACCTTCTTCCATATACGTTGTCCTGGGACTGGACAAACCGAAGGCACTATTCAGTATATCCATCTTAGTCACTGTTATCTAAGACTTATACAACAGCCCTTGCACTTTACTCCGTCTTCAATTTATCTTTGGCATATATTGCTCGCAACGCTTATGCCGATACAGAGTGGTTCTTTGGATAATAATCCAACCGGTCTCTCCATATTAACAACGTTAAAATGGTAAAAACTTTGATAGTCTGTGATCTAACTATCAAATGAAAACATGTCGGTGTACAAACAACGATCTTATTTCCAAATGGGAATTCAATCGATCAATCATCATATGTTCATATTTCCTTATTTCATATATTTAGAAAATATATGTTATTAATCATTGGAAAACATTTCCATAGCTTATTTCCACATCACTATTATTTCGCAACTATCAGTCCCTAACTGTAACTAGTATGAGAACAATTCTCTAAGTATCAATCCGGAAGGTCGAAACCAACATTAGATCGTCACTTAGAAAACCGTTCAACTTACCCTCTCCAGTCAGTTTTCTGAATTTGCTTAACTCTATTTCTTAAATTCTTATCGTGAAAACATTTCATTTTCTATGTTTAGAAAACATATCTGACTATATTTGAAAAACGTTTCCAAAACTCATTTACGGATTTCCAATGAACGTTGTATAAAACATCGTTTCGCTTAATCCATTTATCGCTTATTCCTTAACTTTATTCCAAATCAACCTTTTAGATCGAACCACAACTATTCCTTTGTCAATTCTGAAGTCAATCAAGTTGGGGTATAATTACCTCGCAGACCTTAATTGAACAACGTCCTTTACTGTGAAATAGATGATGTCCATCACTCACTTTTTACAATCATCTGTTTACGCAAATTCTCGGATTCAGGTTACGAATCCACTTCTTATATGGCAACGTTTGATTATAACTATAACGTTATAATTCCAACCCCTAAAATATCTAACCTAAATTATAAATTTATTTCTTAACTCGAATAATTTAACAGACACCTAATTTCTAAATCAATAACAAAATCTTGATTTAAACCCTGGAAAGTAAATAGTACTTTCCCGAATTCGCTATAATCGAATTCGACGTATAACTCTCTTTCGAGTAATCTCTATTCGATTAACTCTCCCTTTTTAATAACTTATATTCGATAAACTCTATTTCGATTAACTCCTATCGAATAACTAATATTCGAATAACTCTTCTTGGTTGGCTCTATTTCATTAACTCTTATCGAATAACAAATATTCGATTTTCTTAAATGTGTCAATTCTTATCGAATAACTAACATCCGATTAACTTAAATGGATTTACTCTTATCGAATAACTTATTCGATTAACTCAACTTGATTTTCTTAACTCGATTATCTCAACTCGATTTCTTAACTCAGTTACTTAACTCGATAACTTAACTTAACCCAAATCGATTAACTCAACTCTAATCGATTAACTTAATTTGATTTACTCCTTCGAATAACTCATTCGAATAACTTAATTGATTAACTCCTTCGAATAACTAATTCGAATAACTTACCTTCGAATAACTAATATTCGATTTACTCTAACTCGATTAACTTAATTCTAATCGATTAACTTAACTCAAATTGATTAACTCCTTTCGAATAACTAAATTCGATTTAACTCTTCTCGAATAACTAAATTCGATTAACTCTTTTAACTTTACTCGAATAACTATATTCGATTAACACCTTCTTTTGAATAACTATATTCGATTATCTCTTTTCACTTAACTCTATTGGGCTGACCCTATTGGGTTGACTCTATTTGCTTTAACTAACTCCGAATAACTCCTTTGGATTAACTCTTCGACTAACTCCTTCGGATTAACTAACTTCGAATAACTCCTTTGGATTAACTAACTCCGAATAACTCCTTTGGATTAACTAACTTCGAATAACTCCTTTGGATTAACTCTTCGACTAACTCCTTCGGATTAACTCTTCGATTAACTCCTTTGGATTAACTAACTTCGAATAACTCCTTTGGATTAACTAACTCCGAATAACCAATATTCGATAACTCCTCTTCGTATAAATAATATTCGATAACTCTTCTCAAATGAATAACATTTGATTTCTCCACTCGAATAAACTATATTCGATTACTCTTCTCTCGAATACACTATATTCGATACTCTACTTTGAATAAGTGATATTCGACAACTCTACTCGATTAACTCCACTTGGATAACTCTAACTGGTCAACTTTAACTGGTCAACTTTAACTGGTCAACTCTAACTGGTTAACTCTAACTGGTCACCTCTAACTGATCAACCCTAACTGGTTAACTCGTCTCGATTAACTGAACTAATCCACTTAGTTTAACTTAGCTAATTCACGTTGATTAACTCTAGCCGATTCACTTAGTTTAACTCAACTAATTTACTTCGATTAACCACTTAGTTAACTTAACTAATTCACTTCGATTAACCACTTAGTTTAACTTAACTAATTCACATCGATTAATCCTTTAGTTTAACTTAACTAATTCACATCGATTAATCATTTAGTTTAACTTAACAAATTCACTTTGATTCACCGCTTAGTTTAACTTAACTAATTTACTTTGGTTAACTTAACCAATTACTTTGATTAACTCGACTAACTCGCTTTGGTTAACCTAACCAATTACTTTGTTTAACTCGACTAACTTGCTTTGGTCAACCTAACCAATTACTTTGTTTAATCCTTTATACTCGATTAACAAATATTTCTCCTTTATACTTGATTACCCAATATTTCCCTTTATACTCAAAATCCCTTTTTCTTTATAATATAAAATCCATCGATTTTATATAAATAAATTATTTTCAAATTATAGTTTGAAAATCTCTTTTCTATATCCTGGTATTTCTTATGGTTTTTAACACATCATCTAACAACGATGAATATCGTCCAACCACACATAATCACAATAGATTATATATATCACATTTATATATCACAATACATAAATTACAGTAAAAATAACTGTTGAGGACTCCAACCTGTTTCCCTGCATCCACAGATGTTAAACAACACCAGTATAATATTCTGATAAACAGAATCAACATATAACTATTTGACGGTTTATCTATATATCTATATATATATATATATATATGTACATATATATATAATCTCTACTAACTGACTAGCAGTTCAATCAAACAGTCAACACACAGTCAAACAGACAATAATTAACAGTTCTAAGAATACACTGTAAAAATAGAACTATTTAGAGTTGGTGAGTTTTACTCACATTTGCGCTTTAACCGATAAATATCGGTTTGCGTTCACTGACTCAGTCGAACAATTTATCTTGCAATAAATTGTAACGAGCTCGGATTCACTCCCAGTCAGCTCCATTGTGTTGCTCCCGTCCATATGATCCTAACGCAACTTATGGTTCGTCAATCTGATACCGTAGGTAGAAGATACGTATTTTAGAAGTTTGGATACATTATTAAATCTAAATTAAAACTAAATAAACTTAATTGGGCCTTCACCTCTTTTCTCTTCCTACTTCACCGTGGCCCAAAGCCTTCACCCACCAACCCGTTGATCTGTTACTGCCTTTCTTCCTCAATCGACACTCCAGGCAACCTCAACCTTTCACTGCCGATTCTTTCTCTGCCAATCACTCATCCGTTCATCCCTTATAATTTCAACAAAAATGTCCATTGAATCCTCCTTCGAACCCTTTATCACCCAGCACTGAAATCATCAAACTCGAAATCCTTTATTTCGATTGAGTTCCGAAGCCATACGCTGAGAACAGCGAACCCGACTGTCATCGTATTTCACCACAACCCCACAGTCCATACCCTACAGTATTCCTCCTCCATAATCAAAATAGCCTGCTTTCTTTCTCCACCCATCCACCCTTTAAATCCACCAACCCATCTCTATGAACACGTCTTCCCCTCAACGTTTTAACCACATCAAACTTTTTGCAAACATACCCAAAACAATGCCACTACTTTCTTCCAGGTCAGGGAACAAGTTTAGAATCATTTCATTATGAAACGTTTATGGCACTTCTTAAATCACTTGCTTAAACCACACTTCAGCATACACTTCACCGCACTTCAACACACTTCACCATACAACTCAACTCCAACGCAAAACTATTGTTCACAACTGCCTCCCTCTTCTCCATGGAACCTCCTTCCACCTGAGTACAAACGAAACTAACTTCACTTCTAATTTTACATAATTAAACCCATTGTTTACCTTAATCACTTACTCGATGCGTCTACTGTTGTTCCTCCTCTACTACATCACAGCGCCTCTCTGAAGCTTGTGCTGTGTTAATTCCAGTTCAAACAATGCTCATTGAACCCATCATACAGTATACGAACCCGACACCATCAAATTGTCAACCCCTCCTAAATCTTTATGACTTCCGTTCTTTTTCCAGATCCATTCTCGCGGGTTTCAGAGGCTCACGCACCCAGAAGAACACGGACGGGATCGAAGAGCATAGGTGAATGAAACCAAGGAGATTTGCTTTCGAAATCTTCGTGAAGATTTTTATTTGAATTTCTTGAGGATTTCCCGAAGACTCCATTTCGCGATTTAGCATTTAGGGATGGTGGCGGCCTATTTCTGATCAGGATAAGGAATGAATTAGGTTTTTAGCAGAAAAATGTTATGTATTTATAGAAAGAATCATATCGTTGTATTTTTCTGGGCCACGGACTATTTTAAAGAGAGAAATTGGCCACGCAGCCTTTAGAAATAGAAGGGGTTTGGATATTTTCCTTTTTGTTATTTATATTAGCGAACCCCGCTACATAGAATTCCTTTCATTTAGGGACTGCTACAGACAGAAATAAAAA
Source organism: Allium sativum (assembly GCA_030737875.1). Lineage (NCBI taxonomy): Eukaryota > Viridiplantae > Streptophyta > Magnoliopsida > Asparagales > Amaryllidaceae > Allium > Allium sativum. The sequence continues at coordinate 370,159,028 of CM060920.1, forward strand.
TACCGGTGAGACGAGCTAGGTCCTAGGGTCCCAAAAATATAATAATATCGGTAGTTTAACTCATATTTTGAAACCTCAAAATGTTGATTTCAGGGTGCGAAATACTTCAAAATAAAAAGTGCTTATTTAAATTAATTAAAAATTACAGTAAAATTCTAAAAATTAAATTATCACTATGTCCCAAAAGAATCTTGTCTAAATTCAACCCCGATCTCTAGTTATATCGAATAAACCATTACGGTCGATAAACGATTCTATAGCGACTTTTTTCTGAAATTTGATTTGGACGTATCTCAAAATCTACACGACGAAATCCCGATTTTTCTCTTCCACTAGAAAGATATACTCCACCAGCTCCACACATTTCTTATTTCACAGAAATCCGGCTTAGAACGAATCCTGTACATTCAGTTGAAGTCTAAATCGCCAAATAACGAACTGTCGCGTCGTTACGCGCTCTATTTTAATTATAATATAATTAATATGTTTTAACGTCGATTATTAAATCGATTCGTTATTCAAATTCAATTCTAAACTGAATTAATTATTTTAGCTGATCCAATTCACACAGTATTGTGAATTCGGTGATTTCCGATTATTTCGACATTATAATATATTATTATATTATTTATTTTAATTAAATATTCAATATTATTTAATTCAAGTCATCGATATCGCCCAATCGATATTTAATAATTAAATAAATTAATTATTCGATAGCTAACAAAACGCGCCATTACAGACTTCCCCCCTTAAAATAATTTCGTCCTCGAAATTGCTAAGTTAGAGGTTGACCCTATATATTGGGACTCCTAAGATTGGTTTACCCCTTATTTCTGATTTCAACCGAACCACTTAATATCGACTAAAATATTTGTTCTTCCGACTAACTAAAATTTTCAAAAATTCTGAAAATTTTCTAACACTTTACATTTTCGGAAAATTTTGCCATAACCTCCTTTGTACAGCCCTATCGGTAAAACCACAACTCGCCTCTCTAGGCCATCTCCAACCCAAAAGAAAATCAAACAGCCAAGCGGCTTGCCAATTCGGCTCATAAATCTCATGCTTATATCAAAAATAAACTCGTACCTTTTTGTCGGGCATATCAACTCTTATCACTTTCACCTGTATCAACCCAACATATACCAAGGTCTTCTCAATCCAATCTTCAACTCAACCACTTGGTTCTATCCAAGTCAAATTCTATTCAAACTCCAATATCAGATTTCAAACTCTTAACCCATCAACTTAATTCCAATCCAGATTATTCTCTAACTGAATCCCGATTTATTTAACTTGGTTCAAGTTAAATTTTAATTTACGATTTGTTTTTACCATCTTGATTCATTCAACTTAACAAGTTAAATTTTAAATTTCAAGATTTAAATTCCTGGGATTTATTTCAAATCAATTTCAAATCCTAACACCAATTCAAAACTTTTGAATTTCTAAACAACTTGTTTTCCTCAACACCATTTGAAAACAAAACCATTGGTAGTAATCCGCCACTTAGAAACTCGAAAATTACACCGACGATGTATCGATCCATCCTCGGAATTATTTTCCAGTCATCCAGGTGAGTTCAATACTATATTTATTTCAAATTGAAAAACATTTTCAGAATCTCCCAGGAACTTAAAATTTCCTTATTTTAATTCCAAATTTTGATTTAAATTCAGATTTACTCATCTGATTTCACTTATATGAATTCTGGTTGGTTATGTATAACCCTTTCACTATATAATCTTACTCGATCATAATTACCACCAATATATCTAATATATTAAAATTTTGATATATATAAATATATCTCTATATCAAAATATACTTTGGGTAAAGTTAAATTCACTTACCCTCTTTCAAAACATATCGTGACGACCCATCGTATTCAAGTGTTTATTTACTCCTACCGATACAGTGGATCAAACTGATCGACCAGAACTCATAAACAACTCAGCCAATGAATCTCCACAATATAAAACCATTTTATATCAAATACGCACTCGTATATATACACTAAAACTCAATCTAGGATATTACTAATCCCATCTCTATCGAGTTATGCCACAGAGCCAAGGTAATCACTTAACTTAAGCTCTGATACCAACTGTAACGGCTGGAAATTTCCGACTCCTCGAGAGTCGGAAATTCCGAGCACGTTAGTGAAAGAATTTAGAAGGTGAGAAAGAAAAGATAGAACTAATAGAATAGAAGAAGAAGAAGAACATCAGAATCATCAGAGTAACACGAATCTCACAGCGGAACGAATAACATATAATATATAACATAACTTTGAAGTAAACAGTTATATATATACAATAGCACTTATCAGAGTACAACACTTACAACACAACGGAAATAACTATAGCTATAGAATCTTGAAGTCTCCTGCTCCAAGCTCTCCAAGTATATCTGTAAATCCCGACTACTTGACTGCCCGTACAAATTTAGGCACCCAAGAGTTTAGGGAAAACAACAAAGTAAACTCCGGGTCAGTCATGAGACTGGTATGAGTAAAACAGTTTAAAACAGGTATAGGATATCTCATAAGACCACGCCGTGAATACGGAACGGGTTTTTCCCTTATGAGTATCTGAACAACTTTGACAAGCAATATCATTGTGATATTATAATAATGTCTAAGTACAAATAGATATCAATCTAGCAGAAACGCTTGCATCTCACGTTCTACATACATAGTAAAAATCATAAACCGCAGGGCTCTTATCGGAGAGTGGATTCCAACAGATAAGGTATGGGAGCACCTTCTGAATAGTGTACTCTAGAGGTGATACACTCAGGGTTCAACAAGAACGTCTTGCAACCCGGCCACACATGACCGCTCACTCATTTAGCTTGAGTGTCGCGAATATATTGCCACCACGGTTGTAGGCCATCCAACCGTCATTCGAAGATACAGAATCAAAAAGAAGTATAAATATGGATATTCCCTAGATCGGTGACAATACACCCTGCTTGGGAATGACCCAACTAGCCATGCTGCCTAGCCCAACTTTTGTTACTTCCTGGTGTGAGGCTAGAAGCTACGTCTATCTTCAGAACATCTGATCACCATTCACTTTGAATGCCACATCGTCATACCCGCCAAATCACAAATTGACTTATCCAAAAATAACACGGGTATACAGCTAAGAGAAACGAATTCCTCCGCCACCAAACGTGGATACGTTTGAACAGATCAACTTACGCGATCCATTGGATATACTCTGTCAGACCTTCTTCCATATACGTTGTCCTGGGACTGGACAAACCGAAGGCACTATTCAGTATATCCATCTTAGTCACTGTTATCTAAGACTTATACAACAGCCCTTGCACTTTATTCCGTCTTCAATTTATCTTTGGCATATATTGCTCGCAACGCTTATGCCGATACAGAGTGGTTCTTTGGATAATAATCCAACCGGTCTCTCCATATTAACAACGTTAAAATGGAAAAATTTGATAGTCTGTGATCTAACTATCAAATGAAAACATGTCGGTGTACAAACAACGATCTTATTTCCAAATGGGAATTCAATCGATCAATCATCATATGTTCATATTTCCTTATTTCATATATTTAGAAAATATATGTTATTAATCATTGGAAAACATTTCCATAGCTTATTTCCACATCACTATTATTTCGCAACTATCAGTCCCTAACTGTAACTAGTATGAGAACAATTCTCTAAGTATCAATCCGGAAGGTCGAAACCAACATCAGATCGTCACTTAGAAAACCGTTCAACTTACCCTCTCCAGTCAGTTTTCTGAATTTGCTTAACTCTATTTCTTAAATTCTTATCGTGAAAACATTTCATTTTCTATGTTTAGAAAACATATCTGACTATATTTGAAAAACGTTTCCAAAACTCATTTACGGATTTCCAATGAACGTTGTATAAAACATCGTTTCGCTTAATCCATTTATCGCTTATTCCTTAACTTTATTCCAAATCAACCTTTTAGATCGAACCACAACTATTCCTTTGTCAATTCTGAAGTCAATCAAGTTGGGGTATAATTACCTCGCAGACCTTAATTGAACAACGTCCTTTACTGTGAAATAGATGAAGTCCATCACTCACTTTTTACAATCATCTGTTTACGCAAATTCTCGGATTCAGGTTACGAATCCACTTCTTATATGGCAACGTTTGATTATAACTATAACGTTATAATTCCAACCCCTAAAATATCTAACCTAAATTATAAATTTATTTCTTAACTCGAATAATTTAACAGACACCTAATTTCTAAATCAATAACAAAATCTTGATTTAAACCCTGGAAAGTAAATAGTACTTTCCCGAATTCGCTATAATCGAATTCGACGTATAACTCTCTTTCGAGTAATCTCTATTCGATTAACTCTCCCTTTTTAATAACTTATATTCGATAAACTCTATTTCGATTAACTCCTATCGAATAACTAATATTCGAATAACTCTTCTTGGTTGGCTCTATTTCATTAACTCTTATCGAATAACAAATATTCGATTTTCTTAAATGTGTCAATTCTTATCGAATAACTAACATCCGATTAACTTAAATGGATTTACTCTTATCGAATAACTTATTCGATTAACTCAACTTGATTTTCTTAACTCGATTATCTCAACTCGATTTCTTAACTCAGTTACTTAACTCGATAACTTAACTTAACCCAAATCGATTAACTCAACTCTAATCGATTAACTTAATTTGATTTACTCCTTCGAATAACTCATTCGAATAACTTAATTGATTAACTCCTTCGAATAACTAATTCGAATAACTTACCTTCGAATAACTAATATTCGATTTACTCTAACTCGATTAACTTAATTCTAATCGATTAACTTAACTCAAATTGATTAACTCCTTTCGAATAACTAAATTCGATTTAACTCTTCTCGAATAACTAAATTCGATTAACTCTTTTAACTTTACTCGAATAACTATATTCGATTAACACCTTCTTTTGAATAACTATATTCGATTATCTCTTTTCACTTAACTCTATTGGGCTGACCCTATTGGGTTGACTCTATTTGCTTTAACTAACTCCGAATAACTCCTTTGGATTAACTCTTCGACTAACTCCTTCGGATTAACTAACTTCGAATAACTCCTTTGGATTAACTAACTCCGAATAACTCCTTTGGATTAACTAACTTCGAATAACTCCTTTGGATTAACTCTTCGACTAACTCCTTCGGATTAACTCTTCGATTAACTCCTTTGGATTAACTAACTTCGAATAACTCCTTTGGATTAACTAACTCCGAATAACCAATATTCGATAACTCCTCTTCGTATAAATAATATTCGATAACTCTTCTCAAATGAATAGCATTTGATTTCTCCACTCGAATAAACTATATTCGATTACTCTTCTCTCGAATACACTATATTCGATACTCTACTTTGAATAAGTGATATTCGACAACTCTACTCGATTAACTCCACTTGGATAACTCTAACTGGTCAACTTTAACTGGTCAACTCTAACTGGTTAACTCTAACTGGTCACCTCTAACTGATCAACCCTAACTGGTTAACTCGTCTCGATTAACTGAACTAATCCACTTAGTTTAACTTAGCTAATTCACGTTGATTAACTCTAGCCGATTCACTTAGTTTAACTCAACTAATTTACTTCGATTAACCACTTAGTTAACTTAACTAATTCACTTCGATTAACCACTTAGTTTAACTTAACTAATTCACATCGATTAATCCTTTAGTTTAACTTAACTAATTCACATCGATTAATCATTTAGTTTAACTTAACAAATTCACTTTGATTCACCGCTTAGTTTAACTTAACTAATTTACTTTGGTTAACTTAACCAATTACTTTGATTAACTCGACTAACTCGCTTTGGTTAACCTAACCAATTACTTTGTTTAACTCGACTAACTTGCTTTGGTCAACCTAACCAATTACTTTGTTTAATCCTTTATACTCGATTAACAAATATTTCTCCTTTATACTTGATTACCCAATATTTCCCTTTATACTCAAAATCCCCTTTTCTTTATAATATAAAATCCATCGATTTTATATAAATAAATTATTTTCAAATTATAGTTTGAAAATCTCTTTTCTATATCCTGGTATTTCTTATGGTTTTTAACACATCATCTAACAACGATGAATATCGTCCAACCACACATAATCACAATAGATTATATATATCACATTTATATATCACAATACATAAATTACAGTAAAAATAACTGTTGAGGACTCCAACCTGTTTCCCTGCATCCACAGATGTTAAACAACACCAGTATAATATTCTGATAAACAGAATCAACATATAACTATTTGACGGTTTATCTATCTATATATATATATATATGTACATATATATATATAATCTCTACTAACTGACTAGCAGTTCAATCAAACAGTCAACACACAGTCAAACAGACAATAATTAACAGTTCTAAGAATACACTGTAAAAATAGAACTATTTAGAGTTGGTGAGTTTTACTCACATTTGCGCTTTAACCGATAAATATCGGTTTGCGTTCACTGACTCAGTCGAACAATTTATCTTGCAATAAATTGTAACGAGCTCGGATTCACTCCCAGTCAGCTCCATTGTGTTGCTCCCGTCCATATGATCCTAACGCAACTTATGGTTCGTCAATCTGATACCGTAGGTAGAAGATACGTATTTTAGAAGTTTGGATACATTATTAAATCTAAATTAAAACTAAATAAACTTAATTGGGCCTTCACCTCTTTTCTCTTCCTACTTCACCGTGGCCCAAAGCCTTCACCCACCAACCCGTTGATCTGTTACTGCCTTTCTTCCTCAATCGACACTCCAGGCAACCTCAACCTTTCACTGCCGATTCTTTCTCTGCCAATCACTCATCCGTTCATCCCTTATAATTTCAACAAAAATGTCCATTGAATCCTCCTTCGAACCCTTTATCACCCAGCACTGAAATCATCAAACTCGAAATCCTTTATTTCGATTGAGTTCCGAAGCCATACGCTGAGAACAGCGAACCCGACTGTCATCGTATTTCACCACAACCCCACAGTCCATACCCTACAGTATTCCTCCTCCATAATCAAAATAGCCTGCTTTCTTTCTCCACCCATCCACCCTTTAAATCCACCGACCCATCTCTATGAACACGTCTTCCCCTCAACGTTTTAACCACATCAAACTTTTTGCAAACATACCCAAAACAATGCCACTACTTTCTTCCAGGTCAGGGAACAAGTTTAGAATCATTTCATTATGAAACGTTTATGGCACTTCTTAAATCACTTGCTTAAACCACACTTCAGCATACACTTCACCGCACTTCAACACACTTCACCATACAACTCAACTCCAACGCAAAACTATTGTTCACAACTGCCTCCCTCTTCTCCATGGAACCTCCTTCCACCTGAGTACAAACGAAACTAACTTCACTTCTAATTTTACATAATTAAACCCATTGTTTACCTTAATCACTTACTCGATGCGTCTACTGTTGTTCCTCCTCTACTACATCACAGCGCCTCTCTGAAGCTTGTGCTGTGTTAATTCCATTTCAAACAATGCTCACTGAACCCATCATACAGTATACGAACCCGACACCATCAAATTGTCAACCCCTCCTAAATCTTTATGACTTCCGTTCTTTTTCCAGATCCATTCTCGCGGGTTTCAGAGGCTCACGCACCCAGAAGAACACGGACGGGATCGAAGAGCATAGGTGAATGAAACCAAGGAGATTTGCTTTCGAAATCTCCGTGAAGATTTTTATTTGAATTTCTTGAGGATTTCCCGAAGACTCCATTTCGCGATTTAGCATTTAGGGATGGTGGCGGCCTATTTCTGATCAGGATAAGGAATGAATTAGGTTTTTAGCAGAAAAATGTTATGTATTTATAGAAAGAATCATATCGTTGTATTTTTCTGGGCCACGGACTATTTTAAAGAGAGAAATTGGCCACGCAGCCTTTAGAAATAGAAGGGGTTTGGATATTTTCCTTTTTGTTATTTATATTAGCGAACCCCGCTACATAGAATTCCTTTCATTTAGGGACTGCTACAGACAGAAATAAAAATACCGGTGAGACGAGCTAGGTCCTAGGGTCCCAAAAATATAATAATATCGGTAGTTTAACTCATATTTTGAAACCTCAAAATGTTGATTTCAGGGTGCGAAATACTTCAAAATAAAAAGTGCTTATTTAAATTAATTAAAAATTACAGTAAAATTCTAAAAATTAAATTATCACTATGTCCCAAAAGAATCTTGTCTAAATTCAACCCCGATCTCTAGTTATATCGAATAAACCATTACGGTCGATAAACGATTCTATAGCGACTTTTTTCTGAAATTTGATTTGGACGTATCTCAAAATCTACACGACGAAATCCCGATTTTTCTCTTCCACTAGAAAGATATACTCCACCAGCTCCACACATTTCTTGTTTCACAGAATTCCGGCTTAGAACGAATCCTGTACATTCAGTTGAAGTCTAAATCGCCAAATAACGAACTGTCGCGTCGTTACGCGCTCTATTTTAATTATAATATAATTAATATGTTTTAACGTCGATTATTAAATCGATTCGTTATTCAAATTCAATTCTAAACTGAATTAAATATTTTAGCTGATCCAATTCACACAGTATTGTGAATTCGGTGATTTCCGATTATTTCGACATTATAATATATTATTATATTATTTATTTTAATTAAATATTCAATATTATTTAATTCAAGTCATCGATATCGCCCAATCGATATTTAATAATTAAATAAATTAATTATTCGACTGCTAACAAAACGCGCCATTACAGATTTGAACTATGCCAATTTTTCCTCTTTTAAATAGTTTGGGAAAAAATACAACGATTACAGTAAATAACCTTTCCATGATATTTTGAATCTTAAACAAGATTAAACCCAAAAAGGGATTATTCCATTCATTAGCTTAGAGTGGAATATAAAATGATGATAATAACAATAATAAAATATAATTAATAACTATATTAACATTACATTTAAAATATAAATCTAAATTTAATAATCTTATCAGTCCAAACCTACGTGTAACGAACCAGAAAATTCGATGCTCGAATTTTCGGCATAATTGCATCCAGTGCCTAAACTCGAGTACCAAACATCCAGAAAGTTAAAAGAAAGAAGTTAGAGGGTGAGGTAAGAAATAAAATTAGAATAGAAGAAGAAGAAGAATTAACACAACAGAATCAGAGTCTCACATCGCAACAGACAAAATATAATATAGAAATAAATCTTTATTGAGAGTTTTAAATAAAACTTACAATCATCAGTACATTATCACATCTGGATAGTTATAATTACCGGTCCTCATATATAGTCACACAGCGAAAAAATATTATATAATATCATTCGTCTGAACTCATCCAGCTCATCTCTGGATTTCGCATCATTCGATAACCTGGACCTGTACAACTTGGTCTAACCCGAGCATTACAAACACCGGGTCAGTCTAGTGAACCAGAGTGAGAACAACTCGCAAAGTTTTAAAGGGATCATCCAACTTGATTTTAAAGTTCAAAATCTTTTCAAAAGAAAGGATAATCGTAAGACCAAATCCACACATAAACACGGACAATTTTTACCTTACGATAACCCAAAACATTTTGAAATCGTATCTATCTTCTGATATTATAATAGTGTCTAAATACAAATAAATAATAATCTAGCAGAACGCTTGCATCTCACGCTCCATATATATAGTATACAATCAAAACCGCGGTGTATCTCTAGAGGCGAATACATTGGGTTCAACAAGAACGTCTTGCAATTTGGCCCACACATGACCGACCACTCATTTCGCTTGAGTGTATCAAATGTATATCACCAACGGTTGGGATCAGCAACCGTTTCCTGGAAAGGGACAACATCGATAGATTAAAGAAGGAAAAGGAATTTCTCTAGATAGATGATTATACACCCTAATGGGAGCGATCCACATAGTCATGTTGCCTGTCCGATTTTTGTCATTTCCCGGTTGTGAGGCTTGAGATCATAACGTATCTTTTGGAACACTTGGCCATCATTCACTTTGAATGCCACATTGTCAGATCCTCCAGAAATCACTAATTGATTTCGACAAAAATGATCGGGTTGTTAAGTTAGGAGAAAGTGTCTTCCCCGCCGCCACAGGAATACGTTTGAGGAAATCAACATACGTAATCCCTTTGAAATACTCTGTCAAACATCCGTCCATACAAGTTGTCATGCGACTGGACAACCCGAAGGCACTCTCCTACCGCATCCAAAGGATCAGTAGCAAGTAGTCCTTGCAAATCCGCAAAATCTCAACCACGACTGAATCACATCAGAATATCTCTGGTTGTACGGCCAGAGAATATTCGACAGCAATCCTTCCGCTTATGAAGATCCACGGTCTTCAATTGCTCCATCTTGCTCAACATCTGATTCCTACAACGTTTACATTTTCATTGATCGGAATCGTTTTCGAACATAAATTCAATCCCGGTCTTTCCGTACCAACAATCGTATTGACCAAATTTGATAGTCGGTTATTTAACTATCAAATAAACAACTATTCAATCATGAAAATAAAACGAATTCATTGATTCAGTATTCAGCAACATTTGGCCCTTTAATTATAAATAATTATCAATTGATTAATTTAACTTCTGAATAATTTAGAATACGTTATTTACTTCTTATTAATATTCTCAAAACCCTTTCATTTCAATATTTGGGAAAAACATCTTATAACGATATCCAAATCTTACTATTATTTCAAAGCATTTATTATAACATTATTCATGCATATCTCCACTCCAACAATCATTAGTCCCTAACCGTAAATTGATAAGCGAAAAACTTCCTAGGTATCAACCCTGAAGACCGAAATCAACATCAGATTGACGCTCAGAAAATCATTCGACTCAACCAATATTCAGGTAGGTTCTAACTCTTATATTAACTCATTATCAATTCCATATTATCCCACTTCTGATCAATTCAACCATTTTCTATTTTGAAAATCTCGTTTCAATTCCATTTCTAGGTAACGTTAATTTAAACTTAACGTTTTAGCCTCATATCCTTTCTTTGAATCTCGTTCATATGGTTTTGGTTTAATATAAACCTTTATACTCCGCTTCCCCTTTTTTCTTAGTTTAAACATTAAGTATAACATTTTCTTTAAACTATCATGTTGGCTATAAATCCCTTTTATAATTTTGTTTCAAACCTCTGTTTAGTAAAACTCCTTCATAAGCTCTTCTTAAATTCCAACTATGTTTCATTATCAACTTTAATTTCTTACTTCAATGAATCTCATTTACGAATTGATCACTTAAATTATTATTCATCAAAATAACAATTTACATCATCTTTAGCTATCGTAGAAATAATTACTTTTTATTTAACCAAAACAAACCGTAAACTTCTTTTCAGAATCTTATTAAAGTTAAAGCAATATTCATTAATTTATTTCATTAGATTAATTAATACCGAACTAAATTAATCAATTTTAAAACATGATCATCTCGTTAACCAATTCAAATTATTCATTTCTTTAAATTAATTAATAACATAATTAATTTAAATGAATTCCATTTAATTGTTTCTTGAAACAGTTAATTCAACTCTTAACTATTGCATTAGTTTCTGCTCGTCTCCTTATAAATCTCATTAACGTAAGACTTTGATTTGTAAACTATTTAATAATACTTAAAACTTATAAAATAAATAATAAACCTTAATTTCCTTTATTGAACTTTTATTTAAATATCCCAGTTATAAAATAAATTTCATAACTTTATTACCGTCGATTCAACCGACGTAAATCAATACTTGCAACACCATTTATTTTTAGGCCAACTGCTGACAATTACCCAACCAATATTGTTTTATTGGTTAAAACAAAACAACCGTTGAATTTAGATTCAACAAACAATGATCAAGTCAATCACCCAATCATATCAGTTAAACAGTTCATATAAATGCGAGGAATCCAGTTGGATCCCTCCAACCTGTTTTACTTGCATCCAACTACGTTATCTCAACAACATCATTTATTTCAATAAACAGATATATTATTCAACCATCAAATAATAACAGCAATCCAACCATCCATCAACCAATTAACAATCAAGGCACATAAATATTTAAACCCAACTTATATGAAATATAAATGGGATAAAACTGACTGAGTTGAACTCACCTTGATTTCATTTATTTTCTTGAAGGGGTTCCTTTACATTTAAATTAAACATGCACCTTAATTCCCTTCCTCGTTCGAACTCATGCACTCCACTCAAGCCAAACAAAACAGCACCTTGAAACTTCCATACACACCTGCTGACATCCGTGCATCCAACGTCGACCTCCCCTCTGGCATGGCACGCACCCCAACAGTACTCTGAACCCAAAACAATGCATAAACCGTGGCCACTTCACCTCATATATATTCAGTTCGAAACCCATCCTTATACTCTTCTTTCCCACTGTATTGTTTTTTTTTTTTCGAAGCTGTCTGTTTTCGATTGTTTTTTAATTCACTGGAAACACGAGTGTGGTTCAAATTCTTACGGCGGAAGGTTTTCTTTCATGGCAAAACAGAAACAAGAGCAACGCTATTTATAGAGAGGTTAATATATATGGTAAGCACAAAATCGCTTCGTTTTAGCTGATCAGATCTTTATTGCCATTTACATGCCATGCCTTACCAACATTTGCTGAAATTAATGTTCCTCGGTTTTGGATTAATTATGGCTTTGATTAACCTGTGGATCCATTCAAAATTAACCACAGCTAATCCGGTTAACCAAGTAACATAAACGGTTAACTACTGACCCGTTACCCATTCATATTAATTGATCAAATAAACTGATTAGCCGATTACGGGTGAAATGGTAACATATATAATCATACATGTTGTTTTAGACTTCAGCAGTCCAGTTCATACATTAGCAATAAACGGTGCAATACATTACAAACGTCATTAGTTCATACACCGCATGATTACAAGCATGGTTACTTCTGTACATACATCATACTTCACAGTTCTTACTTAGGTCATACAATGCACGATTACATGCACCGATACTTCGGTACATACTTCAGTTCCTAGTTACTTAGTTCATATACTTAACAGTCCTTAATTAGTTCATACATTACAAGCATCGATTATTACAGAATTATAGTTGTTAGTTACATACTAGCATTACAAGCATCGATTATTACAGAATTATATAAAAATGAACTGCCGTCCCATTATAAATTTTAAACATGCTTCTTATTGAAAATTATTTATGGCTCGACTTTTTCATGCTCTGTCGCGTAAAAACTAAATTTATCGTTTTTGTCAGCCTCTTCATGTGAAGACATTGTGAATTTTATACATTCAACTGTCTATTAAATTTATATTATGGAAGTTGAATTTTTGGGATATAGTTACTATAAACACAAAATAAAATTATTACTAAACACTACACGAAATTAGCTTCTTAATTTTTACGTAGTTAAAATTCGTCGTGTACATACATATATTGTGCTTTATAGATGGTTATAAATAATTACCTTTTTTGTACATGATTTATGTTCTTATGTTTTGAATAGAATGAAGCAAAGACATTTGTTTTGTGTTTCCTAATTTTTTCAGTAGATATTAGGTCTTTAGTTATGTAGAAAAATCCCATTTTTTCAAACTAAGGATTACTACAATAATTAGCTTAATTATTCTTCCTGATTTTATTAACTCACGTAATACATCCTTTTGATTTTTGGTTTCTTGAACATCTGCAAATTAATGTTGTTTGTTGTGTAGTGAGGGTTTATTCAGTTGTCCGACAACTCTGTTGGTGTAAACTGCCTACTTCAAATGTATCAACTCTTAGATGATAGAGATATATTTTGTGAGTTGCATCCATTAATACAGTTTAAATTCTTAATTTCAATTATGAAGATAATATCATAGGTCATAATGGTCTTAATTATATGCCTACTGAGTTTGCCAATGATTTGGTGTCATTTTCAATCATATATTATTCCATCTCCTTTGTTTAAGTTATGCCCAAAGTGTGCATTTAAACATGATCATCGTCCTGTTTAAAATTTAAAAAATGCTTTCGTATTGGAAATTCGTTATACCTTAAATTTTCATGCTTACTTGTGTAAACAATGAATTTATCATATTTATGGACTCCTTTACATGAGCATGCTATGGATTGTATACCATGAACAAAATTCTAAATCTGCACCCTGGATGCTGAAATCTTAGGCTATGCAGTTACTATGAACTCGAATACTTTTTATTACTACACATCACATGAAATTAACTTCCTGATTTTATAAGGCTATAATTGGAGAAGTATATACATATATAGTCCTTTAAAGTTGATTATATACAATTATCTTTTCTGCATATGATTTGTGTCATTTTTTTAACTGAACTATGGTAGGACATTTATCCTTTGTTTCCTAGCATTTTTCGTAGATATATGTCTTTTAGCTACGTGGAAAATTCGAAATTTAGAAACTGAGGACTCTACGATGGTGTCTCAACAATTTTTGGTAAAAGTGATGCAAACTTGCTTTTTTGAAAATAATAGTGGTTGCATGCGCAATTTCCAATGTTATATACATTAAATATAAGAGAGATGCTTTCCACACTCGCGACTGACATATCCAGTCGCTTTGCTGATTGGTCACACACATAGCATTTACCATAATTTTTTAATTATGTGTGGGTCCCTTGTATACTTTAGAAGCCAATAAAAACGCGAGTAAGGAGGTACAGTCGCCTCAAGCGATGCTCCTTAGCATTTCTGATTTTGAGAACTGCTATAATCACTCTCGTTAAAGTGACTGATAAGCACACTTGCTGACATCTGTCCATCAATTTTTCATTTCAATCCAAAAATGTTTGCACAGTGTTTCACAAAGCTTCCGTTTTGAATCAAAATGAAAAAAACCACAATACTCAAATTTAGTGCCATTTAAGGATCTAAACTATGATAACCAATGTTGGAAACACATTAATGCAATGTGTGCTCAGTTTCTGGTAGTAGTTTCTGCATTCAGTTAACATAAAATTTAGACAAAATTAATTTATGTCTTTTAATGCATGCGTTAGACCAAAAATGGCTCTAATGCCCAAAGATTCGGATTTGTGGAGAGAAGGTGAAGAAAAAGTAAAATTAAAATGAACAAAATAGCAAACACAAGATATACAGTGATTCGGTGTTAACGAGTCTCCGTCCACTTTATAATTTCTCTATTCAGCAAGAAATTACAATTACAAGTCTTGTAACTCTCAAGATACAATCGAAATTCTCTTGAAAATGTAGAAAATCACTGAAGAATCGCTAAAACAGAGCTCGGGTCGAGTAGTAATGGCGGATGGTATATGGAGCTTTAATATTTCAAGTGGCCAAAAGTCCTTCTCCAGCTCTTCGGGTCGAGTATATATAGGTTCGGCCCTAGGAAATAAGTGGAAATAGTTTCATCTACATGGCATTCTGTCCAGGTTTATAGGCGGTGAGTGGGGGGTAGTCACCCAGAAAACGTGGTTCGGTTCATGGATAGAGGGAAGGATCAAGCATTTCGATCGGATCGAATGATCGACCCGGAGGCCATCTACTCGGAGACCATCGACCCGGTGACCATCTACCTAAAGACTATTGACCAGGAGACCATCGACTTGGAGACCATCGACCCGACTACCTTTTCCTGTACTCGGTCCGGAAGACGAAAAGCCATCTGGCTTGGCTTGCCTTCGACTCGACCCAACCTTAAGAACTTGGCTCGGTATGATTTTATATCTGTGGCTTGTGGCTGTGATCACTCGATTTTTGGACGGCTTTGCTACTGGGCAGGCTAATAGTATGCGATACTATTCTAAACTACGAGTAATAGGCTAATTAATTTTCAATATTATCTTATATTCCTATTTTATAGTTAATGTTGAAAAAACATAATACAATATTTTCGGTTTTTGTTGGTAGTTCCTACATTCAGTTAACATCAATTTAGACAAATAATTTATGATAAACAATAATATTTGATATAAATAATATGTAGAATTATTGACACCTTAATCCAATTTGAAATTAAAGTTGTGATATTAGGAGTAAACTTATAAATTTAAATCTTTACCTTTTAACCTCATCAATAAGATATATATTTGACACATAATATAACGATTGCAAAAAATATCAGCCCATGTCACTACAAGGGAGATTTTTGATAAAATTTCTCCTTTCTCATTGGTTTGATAAGAAGGACAGTGAAATTAATGACAAGAAGATTTAAGTCACTTATAATGGCGATTTTATTTGCTTTACATATATAAACTGTTTTGAAAGCAAAGTAAAATTAGTAGATGGTTTCCTTTTCACTTTTATACTCTTTCCCTACTTTACACGAACTCAATATCCTATAAAATTATGTTCCCTCCACGTTATAACTAGCGCAGAACAAAGGAGTAGTAGTTTTACTGTGATAATTTTACAAATTTGATGTGTTGGAATATTTCAGCATTTGGGCCAGATAAGTAAAATAAAATATATTATGTTATTACGATGTAGAACCTAATTAAGGTGATCTAATTTTATACTAACGCTAGCAGGGTTAAAGATCTAATTATCACGACCTAAATGTGGAGCAATAGGGCATTTTAATTTGTTGAAGTACCAAATCATAAAATATCAACATTATAAATAAGGGATTATAATCATTATAATACATAAGCTTTGGTAACTCTCCAATCCTCTTTTATGAAGAGCTAAATTCAGATTTAGGATTAGTGTCAATTTTGAAGATATTGTAATTTCTATTGGATGCTCTTAATGAGTCTGATATTATTGTTATTTTTAATATGTACAATTTGGCTTGAGGCTAACATGAATTTAATAACCTTTAAATAATAAATCAACATATATAAGCAATAAATTGAAGATAATTAACGATAAACTAAAAATCACAAATAATTATTTGCTACCGGGTTGCAAATAAAAATATCCTAATAAAAATCACAATCACGATGCTTTTAAATATGTAAACCAAGAATACGAGTTAATGGAAAAACCTCATGTTTAACACTAGGTAGTAAAAATTTGTTTATAAATCTTTAATGTGAAATTATTTATTTTACAGGCCGTTCAGCGTGCTTATAAGCGGTCGATGGAGGAGGCGACTATAGCGCGGATGCAAGAGCAGGTGAACGAGTTGATGGACTGGCGAAAAGACCAGATGCAACAGGAAATCGACGAGCGCATCGCGATTTACGTTCAGGAGCATGGCTTTATGCCTGGGGAGGGAGTAGAGGGAGATGATTCCGCTGTATATCGAGAGGAGGACGTGAACGAGGAATCGGAAGAAGACGAGAACGAGGATCAGGGAGGCGAGAATTAGTTCGTAGTGTAGGTGCTTATGTTTACTTGACTCTGGTATGTTCTTATACTCGGTTTTTTTTATGTTAAATGCACGTACGATATTAGATGGTGTGTTTGGACATGTGTATGACGGTTTGTGGACGGTTTTATATAGTGTTTGGACATGTGCATGACTTATATGATGTGTTTGAACGGTTTTATGTTATGATGGGTTTTTTGTTTTTGTTTTTTTATGTATTTGATGATTGTATGGTTATGATGGTTTGGTTGTTGATGAGTATCGATGAAATAGTGAGATAATAGTGGTGTGGTATTGGTTTTTGGATTGAATGGTTGTGGATTGGATTGTAGGAAAGGAAATGCTGTGCATTGCAGTTTTCTGGTTTCAGATTTAGCAACGGCTAGCGACGGCAATTTGGTAATTATATAGCGACGGCTAGAGACGGCTTCCCGGTCAAACAAACTAACTGGCACGTCAGATGACACGTGTCACTGGCCGTCGCTAGCCGTCGCTAATTTAGCGACGAAGCCGTCGCTCTCGCCGTTGCTAATACTGTTGGCGACGAGAGTTTTAGCGACGACATATAGCGACGGCTAGCGACGGCCTGCGTCGGCTAGCGACGGCTAAATGCCATCGCTAATTAGTGTGTGTCTTGTAGTGATTGAGAAATGATAAATTAGTTTTAAAAAGCATTTCTAGCTATTTCAAAATTTTATTTTATGCAATTAATTTTGCTAGCCCTGTGCGAAGCACGGGTTCGTACTTGTTTAAATAGAAAGCAACAAAGACATAACTAATTAGCAACGATTAGTGAAAAAAATTCATAACTACTCAAACTAATATCTAACCAATAGAAAATAACCATAGGTAAATCACAAGTGACAAAAAGCATAATTTTCGTATAGGTTTCAAAGAAACTACAACAGGTTTTTTAGATTTAGACCAAATAATGTTTTCCGTCCACTTGGTTTACTGTAGAAATTTGTAAAGCCACCTTTAGTATGTATCAAAACATGCAAATAGGAATATGCTAAAAAGTTATTCATATCAAAAGGGAAAACTTATGAAAGCCAAATTCAGTTATATCATGTAATTATTCAAGCGCAATTTGCAGCACGTAATGCATGTAAATTTTTTGGAAATATCATAAAAAAAGATTGGGTATTGTGCAAACATCTTTAAGGAGAAGTAGGATAACTGAGGTTGCTCCATATAGTCCATTATGCAACTAATAGAAAAACAAAAAGAATAGATCAATGAACATGCTAACAACAGTGTAATAGAATGAAATGAAGAAAAAAAATCTGATAGAAATCAGCACGTAACAAATAACAATAGAATACAGCAATCTGTATGAAAATTTAGGAAAAAAATCATCCAAATTATTACTAAACTGATGGAAAACAAATTAGTAATTGGAAAGCAAATGTAGCAAAATAAGAAACTATACGTCAATCCTATGTAGTAAGATATACGTTAATGTAAGACCTAACAAGTTCAAATAAGAAAAAAGAATATTTCTTGATTGATTTATATAAAATATACAGGGAGAAAATAAATATATTTGACTATGCTATTACAACTATATCATGTTATTGACTCCTGGTTTTTTAGTTAATTATAATCTTGTTTCCAACTATTTTAATATAAAGAAACAAATCGCATATTCAAAACTTTTGTGCATAACTTTTTAAAATGTATGCATCCTATCATATTCGGTAGATATTCTCCTATCACTCCGAAAGCACATCAAACAGACTATTTGTAAAGACTAAACTATCACATTATGAAAGCAACTCTTCTAAATTATAGGAGAAACTTCTTTTATAATGGGACGACCAATCAAAGATAAGATTAGATAGAAATCTGGATAGAAAAGACCTGCACCAGTGAATATTTTTGTCCATATATGACTGTTGGAAATCAAGGAGCAATCCAAAGATAAAGATCCATTATGCTATCAACAATGTTTATATTTTGTATCTAAATAGAAATTTTCCTTTTGAAACATATTAACACTGACAACTTATGTTGAGTGGTTATAGAAATGTGAGGTCGAAAATTTTATAATCCATTAGCTTATGCAGATAGTTATCATACCCATTAAAAAAAAATAGAAATGTATATATATCATGCAAATGCTAGTACAAAGAGAAAACGAATGAGAATACAAAAAATCAAAATTTTGCATCTTTGAACTTTTGGTGAATTTAAAATTTGTAGAAGGCAACCGCAACTTTGGACATTTCGCTTTGCTACTTCATAATTACATATTATATGATTTACCCAGACCAGCGGCAGAAATCATCACCAAAAAAAAAAAAAAAAATCCGGTCTGCCAAAAAGTCAAATTATGTTTGTCTTGAAAAATACCTAAAATCGTAGGAAGCATAGGTGTCGAGGCAGCAAGTCTAGAAGGCCCGAAGCAGAAGTCAAGGAATCAGCCCGAAATTAACACAGCCGCAAATCAATACATGTGCCCTTGAAATTCACCCTTGGATCCATTTTCGCGCACAATCCGTACGCATAATTTCCGGGTCTCGTAGCACAGTTCGTGTCAAGGAAGTAAAAATATGTTAATATTTGGGAAAATTTTGAGCTTTCCAAGTCGCTTCGAACTTTATGGTTTCCAACATTCCAGCACTGGTGAATAGCAATAGCGTTGATGTCTACTATTGAAAATAGGTTAATTGTAAAGACATATATTTTATGTATCAGAGGATCGTTAAATAATTCTATTTAATTCTCTAGTGGTTGTATCATTCTCATGTTTTGATTATGGTTCATGGAGATGCGATACATGTTCATGATTTTTATTGAATCTTTTTATGAACATTTTACTCCTTTGATTTACTGTTTTAGCCATAACTTTTACTAAAAGACCGAATTAGGTATTCTAACTGGTCTTATTTGATCAGGATGATGGCTAGCCATTCCGTAAAGTGGTCATCTTAAGGATTTAACTTGGTGGTTTGGAAGAAATTGTTGTTTTAAGTTTACATTTCTGCATGATAGACTAATCAACAACTAATGGCTGAATAGTGAGTTTAATAAACTAATGATCTATAGTTACAAATAGAGGGCGTGAGAAGAGAATTATAGCTTTTCTCCTTGTTTCAAACATTAGGTTGGGCGTTTGTGGTCGTTCATTCAACCTAATCCCAAAACCCTATCTCTTTCTTCATCAAATCATCATACATAGCATCTAGGGACAAGATCTACATCAAAGAGAATTGGATCTCATCATATAGCATCATATATATGGAATTTCTTCACTGTCCATATTTGATTTCATCATATTTGCATTGGATATATGTTTTGGTGAATGATAAAGATCACACACGTAGCTATTATGGATCATATGTTTTAAACTGAATCATTTTACACCTTATGTGTTAATTACACGCTAAAATCGGGTCATGCATGTTAAATCCAAATCTAGACATCTTATGATAACCTAATTTGAAAATTATCATATAATTTAGATCCATCATTTTTCATTTGAAATTAGACGTAAAATGTTGTAGATTTATGTTTTTTTGATAAGATTCATGTTTGCACATGTCTATATGATTGCATATGTCCGAAATTGGATGAATTACTATTTACATGATTGAATTATAGGGTATGCTTGATTTATTAATTCAAAAATCGGAGGTTCAGATGATCAGATTCAAACGAAACTTGGCGGAGGAGCTCTGAAGGACGCTGGGAGGATACTCAAAAAATTTCGTGCGAATATAATCTATGTACATAGACCAGTACTCGTCCGTAGCGATCGGTGTTGATCCATCAATTTAACCTGAATTGGGTCGAAACTTAGTGCGTGTCATCCTAAGGCTTCGGGGGAGGCTACGGGTGAAATTTGGTTGTAAGTGGATAGGTCGAAGAACATATGCTTGGGTATCCATTAATGGATCAGTAGGAGAAGCTTTGAGAATGGTTTGGACTTGTGAATGGCTCAAGAGGGATGTACTCGAGGACTGGAAAGGGAATGTTCGGATACTTAGTCGGAACAACTAAGTATATGGACTGGTACTGATCCATAGGGGATGGACTGGTTTTGGTCCATCGATTCTTCAAGATGGGGCCAAGGGTCTTGGCTATGATAAGTTAGGGTCTTCGAATGTCGTTGGAGCTCGATTTGGTGATCTCTTTTTTGGATTGAGAGTGGTGAACTGGAGGAGTATATAATCTTCGATTGTGAACTTAAGTGGAGTTGTCGAAGGCGAATGCAATAGGCAACTCAAATTTGGGGTGAGGCTACAAGACAATGGACTGAATCAAGTGGGACTAGGGCTAAATGTTGGAGTTTTCGATGGCTCATATGATCGAAAGTTTTAAGGAATAGTTGATACTTCGAAGGATTCTAGTAGACATAAAGTAGGGGTATCATGGGGATGCCTTTTGGGATCAGATGGATCGGGCACCCTATGTAGCTCCATGTAGTACCTAGTTCCTGTACACTTGGGTCCTGAAGGAAAATGTATTGAACCATGGGTTCCGCAAACACGAAAGTATGACTTGATTTGGGGATTCCGTTATCCTTGATGTATGGCAATGGTCAGTTATTCAGATATTAATGCATTCAAGGCTTTACTCCATGTTGTTAGGGAATTGTTTGTTATGGATGTTATGGATGCTATGGTTGCTTATATGTTCTTTTCCATTGTATTTGAGTAGGCTATCACTGTAGGATACCAAAGTGAAGTGGGGATATGGAATCTTGTTTAGACTAGTGACTATTCTCGTGTTGTTTAAGTAGCATATTTTATGTGACTATTATGAGCAACATTTTGATTGCAGGGATAGGTCAGGTGAGACTTGAACTATCTAATGATATATTTTCCTATATAGTTGTTGATAGTTATTTATCGCTCACATCATACTGTCGTCTGACTCGAGGTTTTATATCTCCTCTTATTACCTTCGGGTCATCAACAATGATGTTGTTGAGTAGACTGAGTAGCAGGTGACAAGTTTAGTGATGATATTGCTATGAGATGACGAGCTGAGGGCTAGCGCATTACTATTCTTTTATAATATATTATTTACTATTCTTCCTTTATATAGCTATTTTGTTGTTTTTTTTTATTGTTTTTCAGTTATACTCTGATGAGCAATGTAGTGAGGCTTGATGTATTCAGATATTGAGATGTGCTATACACGATTTCTGAGATTTTTATGGAGATGAGGTTTTCGGCTTTACCATGCTTCACTACTATATCATGTTCCGTATTTTATTATTATATGTCGTCCATGGGCTGTGAGGTATACAACAGATTCTATTTTGGTTTATCTTCCTTGGTGATCATCCCATATCGACCTAACATGTTTTATAGCCCACTTTTTCTAGAGCTTGGTTGCAGGAGGTATGAAGCAGTCATCACACTTGGTATCAGAGCTTTGGTTTATTGATTTTACCCAAAGTTCAAGAGCGTAAAAGCATATGAGAAACATACTTGTAACTTGATCTGGATGATAACTATATTATATGATATATATATATTATAGTAGATTGGTAAGCACATGATCACCATTTTGGCTTTCTAATGATACAGACTGATCATTCTTGTTTCAGATAAAGAATAAGTCTTTGAAATACGAGTATCACTACTAGAAATGAGCTTGCTTCTAAAGGGGTAGATGGAGATGGTCAGTCAGGAGCTGCTACACCCGATTTTCCACCTATGTTTGAAGCCATGATAACATCAATCATGAGAGGAATACCCACTCCATATATGAAAGTAGATGGTGGTACTCTAGTGCAGGCACCTAGCGTTGTTAATTTTCTCAAGGTATGAAAGGATTATACTTCTCTCGATGGCAAGTCATGTGTTGGAATAGAATATTCGATCGAATTTCATAATTGATTGGATACTTGTGTTCTCATCTTTGCTGATTTAGGAATCGATGATTTGATAAAGAGGAAGCTCGCGTCGAGGTATTTTTAAGGCCGAGCTATGGATTGGTGGAATTCTATTACTCTTGAGACCCCGAAGAACCAGACACTTGAAAATAATTTAGGACTAAGTTTGAGAAGAAGTTCATTTTTATGGTTTAGAAGTCAATTCTCTTCATGAGATTTATTGAGTTGAAGCAAAGTGGAAGACCTAAGGCTGAGTATGTACTAGAATTTGAGGCTATGTCTAAGTATGCCTATTCTTTTATTGAGACTCCGTATCGTAAGATTGAGAATTTTATCTTGGAGTTGGATGAGTATCTTGGAGAGAAACTTTTGAATCACATTGAAGATCCATTTGAGAAGTTGGTCAAGAAATATTTGAGACATTTCCAAAAGATGGGTGAAGATGTTATCGAGAGTAAGGAGGAGTCGAAGCCACAACAAGGAAATGGGAATAAGAAAGGGGGAATGGAAAGAGAAAGCAACAAGCAAAGAATGGCTAAAAGAAATCCAATGGGGAAGTTAGTTATTTTAGATGTCATAAGTAAAGGCCATTACAAGGCTCCTAAAGCAGAGAAGAACTGCTACAATTGTGATAAAATCGGGCATTTGAAGAAGAATTGCCTAGTGCAGCCAAAGGACAAGCAGGTTGTGAAGGTATATGCATTGGAAGTTATGTTGTCTTCTTTGGAAGCTCCTGCTACCAAAGAGAAGGGAAAGAATGTTATTGCGCAAGGTATGTTTTTTGTTAGAAGTGTTTTAGTTCAAATTTTGTTATACTGGAACATCGCATTCTTTTATTTGTAATGATCTTGTGTGCAAGTTATGTTTAGAACCTGAGATTGTTGATAGACCATTGGCTATGACTATCTCAATATGGGGTCTTGTAGTCCTTTATATTCTTTACATGGTATAATCTTATTGAGTCAGGGTTGCTCTTTTGTTTGTGGTTGCTTTGTCTTGAACTTCGCTTGGTTTGGGATTATTTTGGGTATGGACTGACTCAAGAGTTGTGCGGCTATAGAGAATTGCAAGAAGCTCAAGGCGACAATTGGAAACGTGGAATAACGAATGGTTGTGATATGCTTCCTACTAGAGAATGCGGTCCTAGTTTTCTTTTTATATTAGCTTACGATTACACGGGAAGGGTTGTCATCGGTGTCGATCGTTAGAGAGTTTTATGATGTCTTTAACAAGGTCAAGGGATTGACGTCGCAAAGGAAAATTGAGCTTCAGATTGATATAGTGGATGGAGCCAGACTTATTTTTATGCCTCTCAGGATAATGGCGCATAAGGAACAATGAAAGTAGGAGGTGCAAGTGAACAATCTTTGTAGTAAGGGATTCATTCAGGGAAGCATATCCGAGTAGGATGCACCAATTGTATTTCAACCAAGGATGATGGATCTTTGAGATTGTGGATCATTTAGATTGTGTGTGGATTATCATGATATGAATAAGGCGATCAAGAATAACAAGTATCCATTTCCAATGATCGCTGACTTGTTTGATCAGCTTCACGCCAAGTGTTTTCCCAAATGGATTAGGCGATGAGATTTCACCAACTGAGAGTGGCTAGGGAAAGTTTGTCGAAGACAACTTTTATGATGCCATCCAGATTTTATGAGTGGTTGATGATGCTGTTTGGATTGACTAATGCACTGGCATATTTTGTGGACCTTACATATCACGTTTGTAGAGATCAACTATATAATTCCGCGCTTATGTTCGTGGATGACATATTGGTTTACTCCAGGATTGGGGAGGAACACGATGCACTTGAGGATTGTTTTGGAAATCTTGAGAAAGAATAAGCTAAGAGATAAGTTTTCTAAGTGTCACTTGTGGAAGGAAGAATGAGATTCTTAGGTCACGTTATATGGGAATAGGGTATAGTAGTAGATCCTGCTAAGGTGGCAACAATCTAGGATTGGGATCAAACTAAGAACATTGTAGATGTTAGAAGTTTCCTTGGTTTAGCTAGATAAGAGGAGAAGACATGGGAATTTGGGAGCCATATTTATTGAATGTAAGCACCTAGAGAATTTAGCTAGGTTTGATTTTAGGTCTTAATTTGAGTTAGATCTGAGATATTGGTGAGCTTATCTGTTAGACCTACTCTCATCGAAAGGATTGGTGAAATACAAAACCGAGATACATAGGTTAGAGATGAGAGTCAAGTCCGAAAGAAGAAATTAAGAGCTATAAAGTAGATCGAGACGGTTGGCTTCACAGGGATGAAAGATTGGTTGTTTCTGATATAGATGGATTGAGAGATTAGATTCTAAGAGAATGTCATCATTCTAAATTGATTATTCATCCTAGAAATAATAAGATGCACGACGTATGAAAAGAGTTGACTAGGTATAAAATGAGATGTTGGAAGGTTCATCTCGAAATGCATGAATTATCAACTAGTTAAAGCTAAGCAGAAGAAGCCGAGTGGATTATTACAGCATTGGAGGTTCCTAAATGAAAGTGTTGACGTCAAAAGTTGGTCACTAGTGACAATCAACCCCCAGTCGTGTGATCTACACATGAATAAAGATAAAATATGCAATAAAAAGTGAAAGAACGGGGAGCACACACAGAATTTTTATAGTGGTTCGGCAAAGACAATGCCTACGTCCACTTTATATATTATTTCTCTCCTTTTTTTATTACAAATACAATGCTTTTTCTGTTTGAAGAAAGGAAAGAAAATGACTATTTTGCTTTCTTCCTTTTTAGAGATTAAGATTCTGGGGGAGAGTAGAGATGAAAAGTTTGAAGGAAGCCCTCTGGCCAAGAGAAGTTGTTCTTTTCCTCTTTAAGCTTGGAGGTATTTATAGATGGAAAATGCTGCTTGGGCTATTGCGAAATGGTCCGGCCATTTCGGGAAGGTCCAGATACGTGGAATCCATCCATTGGCTCGAATTGCGGCTGGAAGACTGATTCCACTGCTCATAAATAGTATCCTCGGAAGTTGTGGCCGACGTGGTGTAACACCCCACGTCCATTAATGTCACTCACAAAGGGAATGCATTAATTTCCATGGAGCATTTTAAGTAAGTATAGAATAGAAAATCACAACAAGACAGATATAAAGCAGTACTTGAAAATTAAAACTTTATTTCATTGCAGCGGATAAACCCATATGTTTGATTACATCATCAAAACTATAAACCAAAGTCAAGTACATCATATCCATCTTGATAAAACAAAGTACATAAACTGAAAGACATAATCCCCAACATTAAAATAGCCATAAATAAAGAGAAGCTGAACTTTACTTCAGCGGTCCAAGAAATCTTCTAAAAGCAGTCCAAGATCGAGCTCCACTGGTGCTAGTTCCAACCTGAGCACCTGGAGGGGGGGGGGGGGGAGGAAAGATATGGAAAAGGGGGGTCAGACATAAAGTCTGGCGAGTGCGATAATTCTAACAATATAATTAACAAAGTAACTAGGCTAAGGCATAAGTTGGAAAATAGGGAAATGACCATGAACCATTGAGTATGACAGAGTAAACAAGGAAACAAGATGAATTACGATATCGTTAAAGCGCACCTAAACTACTATAGGATAATTACTGAACTACACCAACACTATAGGATAATTCCTGAACTGCACCGCCACTAGTATACTGCACCACTACTAGTCACCCTAAGGTTGATCCTGCCTACAGACTTAATAATGATATTGGTAGTTTCGTGCACCCCTAGCTGCCTTCATAGGTGTCGTCTACCCCAATCTCCACTGGGTGTACCCACTACCCCCAAGCGATCGGCTCCCTAACTCGTAGATACCCGTGCTAGCCCCATAGTGGGGTGTATCACTCCCCAAAGTGGCAACCCGATACAACAAAGAATGCACGGCTTATACCTACACGATGCAACAACGTCTTACCTACCAGCCCGGGTCCACATACGCATATGAACCCGTTGGACTTGCGTTGCCACCGCTAACCCGGTTTGGCCTCTTACAGTCAAGCCCAGTATGCGTGTCCCGTCCTCGACTTGGGTCGAGCCCACAAAGATACGTATGGGTTACTGGTTAAAACGGGCCCCCCATTACTTGACACAAGCTATCCACCTAAGCTTGGTCCCCTCTAGTACATCCCACTTAACCCACTTCTTGTTCATGTTTCAATTACATGTTCCATATTTTGGTTAAGTGTTTCTAATCGTATTTCCAAATGCCACCCAAGGCACCCACTTAACCCCCTCCTGTCCCACTACATGCTTATCTGGTTAAGTGTTTCTTAATTCATTAAGACCGTAACCTCATAAAGACCTATCACATTAGACTGGAATTTGTGGCAGCTGGATTTGCCGGGCGGGTCCGGGCAGTCTTACACCACAAAAGAGTCTAACCTCATGTCTTTACAATTGTTACGTATTTAGTTTGTGCCTAAGACCTCTCACATTAGACTGGCATTTGTGGCAGCTGGATTTGCTGGGCGGGTCTGGGCAGTCTTACACCACAAAAGAGTCTAACCTCTTGTCTTAGACGATTAATTACTCCTAATTAATCACCCCCAATTTGAATTACTTTCCCTATTCAAATTATCAATCAATTCCAAATTTAGCGATGTCCATAATTGACTCAATTATGTCCATCCATTTATGGTATGTAAAATCATACCAATTTCACCACAATTTTATTTTATGCCTTTTAAGGCAATTATGCCAATTAAATATTTTTAATATTATTCCCTTTTTCCCCACGTAGTACGTTTGTTCGTTTAACGTAAAAATATACGTTAGACTCGAATAGTCTAACTCATGGAATAAAAGAAAGCATCACATATATACATAATTAAAGCATAGATCTAACATAGGGGTGAACTTGCATATGTGAATGATGTTCTACATCTAAAACTTGCATAGGCCAAGATTACAACTTGCATAACAACATATGTCATGGTTCCAAATTTTAAAGGTGTGAACTTGATGAAATAATGGCCACAAACTTGCATAAACATCATGTATAACATAGACCCAAATCTAAAGGTGTGAACTTGATGAAATAATGGCCACAAATTTGCATAGACATCATATGTCATGAACCTATATCTAAAGGGATTAAACTTGCACAGGTAATAACATAACATGATTCATGTCCAACTCATAAATTCACATATGTGATTTATACATCGCAACAATGGTGTGAACTAACATGTAAAGTATCATGACATAGCCTAATCTTTCAATTTAATTCTCACATAAATTAGGTGCCATAATCATGTAAGGTCACATGTAATTCTACCCAACATGTATATGATTCGTGTTTGATCCCAAAATCTAAACTTGCCTAATAATGATTTAGCATATGAATCAATATCGCAAACTAGCATAAGAAACATGACGATTTGATTGTATATAAAATTACAACATGGATGATAGCAACATAACTTTGCATGATAGCATCACATCATAACATCATAGATATTCAATCATAATCCTACAACATGCAATCAATACTTCATATCACATCCATACAATCCGCGTTATAACTTAATCTAATTAAATTACTAATTATTTTGCTAAAACTATCGAACTCACAACTCAAAAGCAGTGTTGAGTTCTGAATTCTGATTTCTGGAGTTGAATTAGCGCTCCTTTGATGAAGAATCGCTGTTAGGGTTGTGTGGTTCTGATTTGGTTGCTGTTCTTTCTCTTTGATTTGGTGGCGGCTGCTCTAGGGCTCAAGACTACAGCATGACGGCCATAGTTTTAGTTTTAATTCTGATTTAGAGTTTGTCTCTATGGGTCTTTTTATAGAGTTATGAATTAATTTAAGCCGTCGGATGTTCTTAGGGTTAATCAAAACCATTCAATTATGATAGGGTGATAAGTCAGCCCTAATGACTCAGCAAGGAGTCAGAATGGACTCAACAACACGGGTCAGCCTGAACTAGAAAGCTGTGCAGGCTCCAGCCTCGGCCTGGGCGCACTTGGCAGGTGCGCCAGTGTTAATATGTACTGGTGCACTTCCCAAGTGCGCCAGTGCATTTTTTTCTTTACTTTGCCACCAAACTTCGTTCGTCCATAACTCTTTCATCCGGTACTCGTTTCCCGCAAACTCGGACTCTATCTACACTAGAATTCCGAGACGAACACAATGGAGCAACCCAATCCCCATAATTCTCACGTCTGAGATTTATTATTCTTTATTTTAGTTAATTTGATTATTCAAAAATCCGGGGTGTTACATTCTCCCCTCCTTAAAGGATTTCGTCCCCGAAATCTCCAAGTTAAGGAGAATGTATATCCTACCATCCAAACAACCATCTACTCAACCATCAAACACGAGCATCCATTGTCCTTATAAAATTTCTAATGCTGTATGAACATATGCAAGAAGTGTGTGTATATGTTCCTTATCTAATGCAAAATCAGGCGGTCTACTGATTCAGTTGACCTCCTTAATGGAAACCATGATAGTGCCATGCGTCCATTATGTATGCAAAAGAACCCTATCGATACATATCATTTCTACATGTGTGCACAACCATTCATCAAAATGTAACATCCATATGATGTTACAACCATTATACATCCATTACTTACATATGAACACACATTTATATGCAATATGCAATATGAAGTGACTGAGCCGATCTAGTGCCTAAAGTGTGTGTATATGCATCCACGAGCAAACACTAGCAAACACTTGCATCCACTTGCATCCATCATACATAACATGTCTCAAACACATGTTTCAACCATAGGACTATCCTATCTAAAGGTCAAAGATACTAGAGAGAGGACATATTAAAGATAAGATAAGTACAAGGTAAGCGATAAAGGAGAAATCAAAAGACATACCCTCGAAAAGAAAAGGGTACAATGAACGCATCTTCGCTTCTGTCTCCCAAGTAGCGTTACTCTCATCATCTCCCCATTGCACTTTGACTAGTTTGACCTCTCGATTCCTCAACTTCTTAATCTATGACTGAAGAATGCACGTATGATCTCGTCGAATCGTCGCATCACGCTCGATCTCCACTTCTCTAAGCAAGCTCGGCTCTACCACCTCTGCGGTCTCGTGCAAGCACTTCCTCAAATGTGATACATGGAATACGTCGTGTACACCACTAAGTCTCTCGGGCAACTCCACTCTATACGCCATCTGCCCAATCCTTTCCTTAATAGGAAACGGCCCTATGAACCTTGGTGCTAACTTCCCAACGGACCCAAAGCGAACGACGTTCCGTAATGGAGACACCTTGACAAAGACCATGTACCAACATCAAACTCAAGATATGACCTCCTCTTGTCCGCATGAGATTTCTGCCTATCTTGCGCCGTTTTCATCCTTCTTCGGATCAAATCAATCTTTTCCAAAGTCTCTCTAATCATATCGGGCCCAAGCAAGATCTTATCTGTAGCTTCCCACCAACATGTAGGCGAACGACATGGCCGTCCATAAAGAGCTTCGATTGGTGCCATGCCAATGCTAGACTGAAAGCTGTTATTATATGCGAATTCTACCAATGGAAGATGTTCCTCCCATGTACCTCCGAAATCTAAGACACATAACCTCAACAAGTCCTCTAGAATACGATTCACCCTCTCGGTCTGGCCGTCCGTCTGAGGATGATATGCGGTGCTCAAACATAACTGAGTCTCTACCGCCTCTTGCAAGCTTCTCCAAAATTCGCTAGTGAAAATAGGATCGCGGTCGCTCACTATGCTAGAAGGAACACCGTGCAAACGAACTATCTCTCGAATGTATACGGAGGCTAACCATGGAGCAGTCCTCTTACTCTTCACGGGAATGAAATGGGCGCTCTTAGTAAGTCTATCTACCACGACCCAAATACCCGTATTACCCTTCCTCGATCTCGGTAATCCGTCAATAAAGTCCATCGATACGATTTCCCACTTCCATTGTGGGACCTCCAATGGATGAAGCAATCCACCGGGCTTCTTTTGCTCCGCTTTTACTTGTTGGCACACCAAGCATCTAGCGACATACTCAGCCACATCTTTCTTCATGCCGACCCAAAAGTAAACTCGTCTCATGTCCATGTACATCTTGTCCCCGCCGGGATGGATGGTCAACTTCGAACGATGTGCATCATCAAGAATGGTCTTCCTTAGGTCATCGTCTTTTGGTATACAAAGTCTACCGTCCCTACGTAACCAACCTTTATCATCTAGGGTATACCTACGGAGATGGCTCGATGACTCCCCTCCTTTGAGCTTTTCTACTAACTCAACCAACTGTGGGTCGTCTCGCTGTGCCTCGCCAATCCGTCCCAAAAGCGTAGGTATAATCCATCCCAAAAGTCCAAACACCAAATTTTTCACGTCCAGATCACTCCCGACTCCTCCTCAAGCTTCCAGCAACATCAATTTAAGGTATAATTCTTTTTTGGTTAAAATTTCAATTTTTGACCTAAACCTAAATTTGGTAAAATTAGTAAATTAAGCTTAATTGTTGATTGCAATTGGTTCCTATGGTGTTGTAGTATGTTATATCATCATATTATATGTGTATTTCATTTGCTACACTGAAATTGAAAAGGTTATGTTAAATATTTGCATATTTGTGTATTTGACATCAAAATTTAGGCATGTTTTGGATATATTGTTGTTTGTAGTGGTCATAAAAAATTGTTTAAAAACCCAGATATTTACAAATTGGTTTAAGTGTGTGTATGTGTTTCAATTTAGATTGTTTATGTCGTTGTATAATTTAGGATATTTTTGTACATGTGTGCCGTTATGCGCTCGTCATTCTTGCACGTGTTATTTGACATACGAATAATTGAATGGATGAACTATGAAAAGTACATCGTGCAAATTTTGATTTATGCACAAAAACGCATGATTCTAAATTCTAGTTGTGTGCCTATTGAATCGACGGTAATAATATTGTTTTAAGTTGATTGAAATGTTAGCAGATGTGATAAAATATAAAATATTTTTTTGTTGCAGTAAAACGTACTTTATATTAATATGCGCACATATAATTGAGTAATATCCCCTAGAGTGTTTTCGGCCCCGTCCGACGAGTGTTGTACATGATCGTTATATAAATAGTTGTTTTTTTTAAATTAAAAAACGACCGTTTATATTCATCTGGTACAATATTTGTTGGATTTGTCCTTGTATTGGACAAGTTATAAACGCAATAAGCATCTACATTTTGTATACTACTTCGTTTCAAAAGATTCACAAAATTTTGGTTCCATTTTCCCTTTTGTTTCCTGCGTACATGTGTACAGTGCAGGAAACAAAAGGGAAATGCTGCCGAAATTTTGTTGAATCGTTTGAAACGAAGTAATATACAATTGTAAATGTTTACTGTGTTTATAATGGGAAGTAGGATGCCTGACCATGTAAAAGAATTGCATTAAAAAAAGTGTCAAATTTAACTGTGTTGGGTTATGGATATTTAAGATTATTTATTTTAAATAACAACGATTGATTTTTTGTTATTTAAGTTAGATTTTATAAATTAAAATAATTTATATTCCAAGACTAAAATGGCGCGGTAGTTTCAAAATTTAATTTTGAACTTTGGAAAATTATATAAAATTCATTTTAAATCGGATTTGGACGAAACAAGAAACGCTAGGACCGTATTGAAAATATTTTTCTAACGGATATAAGAATTTGAGATTTTAGTTCATAATTTGTAAGTTACGACAAAATCAAAATTTCAGAAAAACGCTATGGAATTAATATATAAAATACATATGGACCAAAACGCTATGGAATTAATATATTTTTAATATTAAATATATATGCCTTAAAAATGAAAATATTGCAATATACGTGCGTTTTATTACCATAAGTACAAGTTTTTTTTGTAATTTGAATTCTTAAATAAATATTAATTTTTGGACTTATGACTGAATTTCTCAACTAGGAAAAATAATTGATTATTTTGTTGATCGGAGGAGTTGGATGTAAGAAAGAAGAGGACAGAGAGGTTCAATAAAAGAAGATTTTTATAATGGTATAAATGTCTTTGTTGACTTTGCTTTAAGTAATAATGGAAGCGATCCTGAAATTCGTTGTCCGTGTAGCAAGTGTAAACATTTGAAATATTTGTTACCCGATGTTGTGAAAGTCCATTTGTGCAAAAACGGATTCGTACCCGAGTATTATTTCTGGGATCGTCATGGAGAAGTTGTATCAAATACTCCTGTTGAGACTGAGGTAGACAATCCTGTTGAAGAAAATGTTAGCACGACCCGTATTGAAAATATGGTGGAAGAAGCAGCTCGATCTATGTTTCCTATGATTGCAGCCGACGACGACGATGGAAATGATGAAGAACCGAATATTGAAGCTAAGAAAATTTATGATTTGCTGGATAATGCTAAGAAACCTATTTGGGATGGTTGTACAAGCGGCACTCAGCTATCGGTAATCGCGGAATACATTGCGATGAAATCTAAATACAACATCACTGAAGTTGGGTTCACAGCAATTGTACAAGCTGCAAAAAGGCACATGCCGCCGGATAATTTAATGTGTGAAAATCACTATGAAGTTAAAAAACTTATGTCGGCATTTGGTTTACCTTATCAAAAAATAGATACATGTGTAAAAGGATGTATGTTGTTTTGGAAAGATGACGTAAACCTTAGAAATTGTAAAATTTGTAATGAAGAAAGATATAAACCACGAAAAAAGAAGGGAAAGGAAGTTCCATATAAACGTATGCATTACTTACCTCTTACTCCAAGGCTTCAAAGATTATATGCATCTTCTGCAACTGCATCTCATATGAGATGGCATAAGGTGAGATCGGAGCAAGAAGGTACGTTGACCCATCCAGCCGATGGGGAAGCATGGAAGCATTTCGATAAAACTTATCCCAATTTTGCAGTGGAGAGTCGTAATGTCAGACTAGGATTATGTACGGATGGTTTTTCACCATTTTCTCAGTTTGGTTCTAAATACTCATCATGGCCCATTATCATCACACCTTATAATTTACCTCCATGGATGTGTATGAAAACACAATATATGTTTCTTACTGTTATTGTTCCTGGGCCCGATGATCCAGCACAAGGAATTGATGTTTATTTACAACCGTTAATTGAAGAATTAAAAACATTGTGGAACGAAGGAGTAGAAACGTACGATGTTTCAAAGAAGAAAATTTTTCGCATGTTTGCTTCTTTGTTGTGGACT
The DNA here is from genome assembly GCA_030737875.1 of Allium sativum. NCBI lineage: Eukaryota > Viridiplantae > Streptophyta > Magnoliopsida > Asparagales > Amaryllidaceae > Allium > Allium sativum. The sequence continues at coordinate 370,193,466 of CM060920.1, forward strand.
ATAAGTGATTTTCCTGCATATGCAATGCTTTCAGGATGGAGTACTGCTGGTCGTCTATCATGTCCATATTGCATGGAAGAGACACTAGCGATTTCCTTACCGCATGGTAGGAAAATTTCATGGTTTGACTGTCATCGATGTTTTCTCCATGTAAATCATGTTTTTAGAGTAGACAAGAAAAACTTTTTTGTTAATAGAGTAGAAACCAGACAACCTCCAACGTTATGGACTAGCGAAGAAATATATGAAATGGTTCGAAATCATCCAAAGATATATCAAACTGGAGTTCAAACAGAAATTGAAGGCAAATCGATTTATCATAATTGGTGCAAACAGTCTATTTTTTGGGAGTTGCCGTATTGGAAACATCTTCTGCTTCGTCATAACATTGATGTGATGCATAATGAGAAAAATGTATTTGATAATGTCTTTAACACGATTTTGAATGTTTAAGGGAAAACTAAAGATGATTTGAAATCAAGGCGCGATATAGAAGAATTATGCAAACGTCCCGAGCTTCATATGAAACCTAATGACAGTAAAAAACCCAAAGCATGTTATGAATTAGATAATAATCAGGTTAACGTTGTTTTAAAATGGGTTGAAGGGTTACGATTTCCTGATGGGATTTCCTTAAACCTTCGTAGGTGTGTTGACTTCAAAAATGGTAAATTGAGCGGAATGAAAAGCCACGATTGTCATATTATGATGGAGCATCTATTCCCAGTTATGTTCAAAGAACTACTGCCGTTAAAAGTTTGGAAGGTAATAACGGAGCTTAGTTTGTTTTACAAAGAACTTTGTTCAACTACTTTGAAAGTGGAACGTTTACGTAAATTTGAGGTAGATATTCCAATATTGCTTTGCAAATTAGAGAAAATATTCCCACCAGTTTTTTTAATGTAATGGAACATTTACCTGTTCACCTTCCAACTGAAGCACGATATCGAGGTCCTGTCCAATATGGATGGATGTATCCATTCGAGAGGTAAATATAGACATATTAACGATTAATTTAATTGAATTTAAAACTATTAAATAATGTAAATTAATATTGCATAGGTATCTGAATCATTTGAAGAAAAAAGTGAGACAAAAAGCACGAGTTGAAGGTTCGATATGTAAATCTTACATCGAAGAAGAAGCTTCGTTCTTTTTCTCTCATTATTTCAGTGATCATGTGAATATATCATTTGAAAGTGTTCCAAAAAACGACGAAGGAGACGAACAAGAATCGTCTCAAATAGTTTTGTCTATTTTTAGACAACATGGTCGACCTTCTGGAAAATGTGTTGACGTCTGGCTAAATGATAAAGATCTTCATGTAGCTCACACTTATATTCTTCTAAATTGTGCTGAAGTTGCACCATTCGTTAGGTAATCTGAAATATCAATTACTGCATTTTTATTTCTACATCTTTACGTGTGTATAATCTAATGCAAAACACTATTTCTATTTACAGCGTTTATGAACGTGAACATCCAAATGGAGATATCAGTAAAGAATTTTCTGCTTGGTTTACAAATTATGTTTATGAACCCAAAAATTGTGTTGTTGATGAAGGGTTGAAACATCTTGCAATGGGACCAAAAAGATTGGTTAAGACATATCCAATATATTTTGTTAATGGATATAAATTTAACACAAAAGAATACGGTGCTGAAAAATCAACGAACAATACTGGTGTATTCGTTAAAGGCAGTGACGATCCTGAGAATCACATCAAAGATTTTTATGGCGTTTTAACACAAATTTTGCAATTGACATATTTCTCACGATCCGCAGAGGAGGTGTTTCTATTTAAATGCGATTGGTTTAGCAATGTTCCGGGTTCTGGGATTAATGTACATAAGGATTATATTCTGATTGAAATAAAGCATACATCGCGTTATTACAAGTATGATCCTTTTGTACTAGCCAAACAAGCGTTACAGGTTTATTATGCTCCTTACCCGTCTCTAAAAAGAGATAAAGCAGATTGGTCGGCAGTTTTTAAAACAAAGGCCAGATTTACGTTTGATGGGAAGAATATTCCAGACGAAGGAGCCTATCAGGCAGAACTCGAACAGAACAATGAAATAATAATTGAAGATGATCATGCAGATTTCGGACCTCTAATCGATGAGGCAAATGCTTTGGTAGATGCGTTTGAGAGTGCGGAGGAAGATAGTATGCAATCTGAGGATGAATTTGAATCTGAAGAAGATGATGATTGATATAGATGATGATCGAGTACTATCTATCTATTGTAATGTAATTATGTAGTAAACCCAGCTTATTTTGTAATTCATGTAACTCTATTAAATTTTTAACTTTTATGATCGTTTTTTACATCTTTTGTGTCATATGCAGTTTTGCTTATTTATTTGTCTTAAATCTGCAATAATGTAAAAATGTTAATCTTTGGAATATGAGACCAAATCAAATACAGGTATAAACAATTTCTCTTTTATGTCATTTTTTGCATCTTTTATGTCACTTATTTAGCAGCTTATATCGTTTGTTTAAGTTAGCTTAGATCTTTGAAATGATTTGTATGTGACAGGTATGTCATCTAGAGGAAATTCGTCAGGCGAGGGTTCTGGATCGCATCCCCACGTGCGTCCAGTCGTGTCCTTAGTTCCTACGAGTACTGGGTAAAAATTAAACTTTATTTAGCATGTTTATTATTTTATACAGCACACTTATATGTTTTTCACATTTAATGCAGGACTTTCGATCTTCAGCCTTCGAAGACTATTTTGACCGCTTCGACAGCAGCATATAAGGCGAGGATGTCGGGATGTTGGCCTAAGTGGGATTTGATACCACCTCACATGCAAGAGGTCATTTGGCAGGATGTGCTAGTAAGTATTTTCTTTTATATTTTTTGCAATATAATTTATGTTAATCGCTGAGATATATTGTACATATTTTACTACTAATGTTTGTTTAACGTGAAATACAGGCTGAGGTTGATATACAGACTCATGATTTGGCATTGGCTAGGACGTATTGGATGCAAAAGATGAGGAAAAACTATAAAGATGCCATATCAACAATGAAAAAAAAATAGGAAAAAACCTACGTGGATGGGAGATAATGTTTGGAGTGGGTTTCTGAAGTATTGGGATAGTGATACAGCGAAGGTTAGTGTACTAATTTTTTTTTTAAGAAATATTAAAATATTTAGTCTGATAATTATAAAATTTTAAATGTGAAGGCGGAGTCACAAAGAAACAGCGCGAATAGGAATAAAAATCCAGTCACACATAGAGGAGGATCCAAGTCATTCCAGCAGTATCGGCAGGAGTTGGTAATTTTTTTTAAATGCGACATATTATGCTGTATATAGTTTTGAACATTTAATAATTGTGTTTAATAATCTAATTCAGGAGGCTGAGGGGCAGGGTCCAGTCTCCTATATGGATGTGTTCACACGTACGCATGCCATAGAGCATGTCGACTCAGACGGGAACATCACATACTCATGGCATGACGAGAAATCCAGGAAGAGTCACGTAAGATTTCATTTTATGTAGAAGTTTATGTAGTAATTGTTAAATTAATATAAAATACGATATCATGATATTAATTTTATATACATTCCTATTGGGCTTGCAGGAGAAGTTCATGGAGAAACGTCAGTTGCGTCTAGCTGAGACTGGAAATGAGCAGCTTACTACAGACGAGGAGGACATTATCTTCCAGTCAGTGATGGATCCACAGACGCGTAACAGACGATATGGATTTGGAAATCAAGTGGTAAAACATTTTTAGTTTAGTTTAATTTTTATGCGTTTTATTTTTATCTAGAAAGCTTAAGCCTAAGTTCTTTAATTTTGTGATAAATATATCTTTCATGATACCAATGTTGCGTGCATTCAATGTTATCATTTGAGAGATCAATAATTATTGCTCTAAATTAACTCGATGAAGTGCATAGTTTACGGTATTAAATTATGCCATTTAAAGTATATCAAATTTCTTTAACATGTGATATCACACCTGTCATTGGTTGTTGTTATAATTTAAAGCATATCAAATTTCTTTAACATTTGATACCAACAAGTAAGCATTAACTATGTTATTGTAATTTATATAACGTTTTATAATCAGTGTTATAGAAACTGGTAGAAGTGCACTCGCGAACCTCGTTCATCCCCTTCGTTTTCTCGTGGCTTGGAATAGGTTCATTTATGGTCTTATTTACCATAATAGTTAAAAGAGGATATATAATGTAATGATATAGTCGATAACCTTTTTATGTCAACGAAGATTATAATGTATTACTCCCAACTCTTTAATTACATATTTTTACGCCGTGCAGATTATTAAAATAATTGTAAATGATTAAAAGAATTTTAAATAATTGTTACAGTCCACCAGTCAGCAGGCACGGGCCAGACATGCTAGAGAAGCTATGGACGCCGCAAAGATCGAGGACTTGAGAGCTAGGGTGGCACAGCTTGAGGAACAGAATCGCCGCCAAGCCATTGAGATGACTCAGATAGTGGATCGACGCATAGCAGAGTTCGAGCGGCAGTATGGACGCTTTCCCTCATCAGCTGGCTCTGCAGAGGAGGGCGACCAGTGATGTTGCTTGTTAGGTATGTTTTTTTAGTTTGACATATGTACATATATGACTAGAGATGCGCTATATATATATGGGGGTGTATGACTGAACATTGGTTGACATTTCGTATGTATTTTGATGGTAGACAAGATGTGGTGGATTGATGTAGTAAATGTGATGTATTATATAGTGTGCAATCGTAGAAGTGTTATGTTTTATATGTTTTTTTATCGTTTTTATGAATTTTTGGTTGAATTGGTTTGGTTTTGATGATTTTTTGGTTGAAATGGTGTGGTTTTGATGGTTTGTGTATGAAATGTTGTGATGGAGTTAAAGACCGATGGTCTGAATTAATGAATTGAGTGGAATGTGGGTTTGATGGTTAAATAGCAGCTGTAATATAAAAAAAAAGTAGCAGTATTTCCGACGGCTTCCGACGGCTTACAGGTTCAAAAGTCTATAACGGTTTCCGACGGCTTGCGACGGCTTCCAGGCAAACGTCTCTAACGGTTTCCGACGGCCGTCGAAAGCCGTCGAAAATTGACGAAAACCGTAGGAAAAATATTCGACAACAGCCGTCGGAAACACTGTGTGCCGACGCCTTTAATTGCGACGGGGATTTCCGACGGCTTCCGACCATTTCCGACGGCCGCCGACGGTTTTCAGCCGTCGGAAATCCGTATTATTCTTGTAGTGATAAGATATATATTTGACACATAATATAACGATTGCAAAAAATATCAGCCCATGTCACTACAAGGGAGATTTTTGATAAAATTTCTCCTTTCTCATTGGTTTGATAAGAAGGACAGTGAAATTAATGACAAGAAGATTTGAATCACTTATAATGGCGATTTTATTTGCTTTACATATATAAACTGTTTTGAAAGCAAAGTAAAATTAGTAGATGGTTTCCTTTTCACTTTTATACTCTTTCCCTACTTTACACGAACTCAATATCCTATAAAATTATGTTCCCTCCACGTTATAACTAGCGCAGAACAAAGGAGTAGTAGTTTTACTGTGATAATTTTACAAATTTGATGTGTTGGAATATTTTAGCATTTGGGTTAGATAAGTAAAATAAAATATATTATGTTATTACGATGTAGAACCTAATTAAGGTGATCTAATTTTATACTAACGCTAGCAGGGTTAAAGATCTAATTATCACGACCTAAATGTGGAGCAATAGGGCATTTTAATTTGTTGAAGTACCAAATCATAAAATATCAACATTATAAATAAGGGATTATAATCATTATAATACATAAGCTTTGGTAACTCTCCAATCCTCTTTTATGAAGAGCTAAATTCAGATTTAGGATTAGTGTCGACTTTAAAGATATTGTAATTTCTATTGGATGTTCTTAATGAGTCTGATATTATTGCTATTTTTAATATGTACGATTTGGCTTGAGGCTAATATGAATTTAATAACCTTTAAATAATAAATCAACATATATAAGCAATAAATTGAAGATAATTAACGATAAACTAAAAATCACAAATAATTAGTTGCTACCGGGTTGCAAATAAAAATATCCTATTAATAACTTATACCAAATTGTCTTGCAAAAAAAAAAAAAAAAAAACTTATCCAAAATTCTTAGGGTAGGCAATTAGAACCAAGAATCGAAAACCCGAACCGAACCTACCCAAAAAGACCCGAACCCGATGGGTCTTGGGCCGGGTCCGGGTGATGAAAAATACAATAAAGACCCGATAAAACCCGACCGAACCCGAAAGACCCGACCAAAAAACATTGAAATATATCTAATTTTAATGTTATTTCCCACCCGGACCCAAACCGGCCCGACCCGGAACGAAGCTCGGGTCGGGTCGGGTCCAGATTTTGGAAACACATAGTTTAGACCCGACAAAACCCGACCCGCCTAGACCCGAGACCCGTCGGGTCGGGTCCGGGTCTATTGGGTCGGGTCTAACTGCCATCCCTAAAAATTCTATTGTTAGCTTGAAATCATAACATTACTTAATAAAAGAAACCAAACCTGATATTTATTCATTGTATGTATATTTATGAAGCTACTTTTCACAAAATGCACAGAAAATTAGGAACCGATATGATGGGCATCCACCTTCATATATATATATATATATATATATATATATATATATATATATTTAAAAACCGCCTGATGAAATCGAAGGCGGCTAGGGAACTCATATGTCCACAACAGTGGTTCCACCTTCATATTTTAATTAATCATAAAAATTAATCCTAAAATATGTCTATGCCATATTGCAATAATTATAGGTGTATTCACTTCTAACTTTCATAGCATTTCATATAGATGATTCATATAACTTTTGAACCATAAGCCATTAGATGATAATTTTACATTTATCAAATTTGGAGACTTCTTTTTTGCTCTTGGAAGTTGGTCACGAAAATTTTAGTCCTTAGAGTAAATTTCATAACTTTATCCATTTATACGCATTGGCTTACCATGTTAGTCATGTTTTCAAGATTGTCATTTTAAGTTGACTTATGTAAGTAAATAATTTAGTCATCTCAAAAGTTCGTTTCTTGATTTTCATATTTGAAATGCCTAGAAAACTTTATCGCGTAGTTATGAGTTAAGAAATAATTTAAAAAACTATTTCTCTATATGGGCAACATGTATATTTGAACAACCTCTTGTTTTAGTTTCTAAATTATATTTAAACAACCTCTTGATTTTGTAATTACTTTGTAAATAGTAGGCACCCATTTAGTTTGAACATTTTTAATCTTAACCACTGCGATTTGCGATTTTGTAAAAATACAAAAAAAAGGTTACATGTTGCCAACAAGGCATGATGAGTAAGGGAATTGTTATTGACACTCCAACTATTGTTAAGGGGGGTCATTTTTTAAAACCACTCCATTGTTTTTAAAAGTGTTAAGGGGGGTACAGACTTATTATTTTACATTCTTTTGTCTTTCAATATTAACTCGTCCCAATTAACAAATACGCAAAACCATAAATCAATTAAAAAACCAAATTCGGTGCTAACACTTCGAGCAAACTCAACTTCGCACGCGATTACATTTCTTTATCACGAACAAGAGAGAATTAATGGCCAAAACGAAGAACAAGAAACGCTCCTCACAACCAGATCCTAAATTAGAGGAGAAGGTGTTGCAAAGATACACCAAAACCATATTAGAGTTAATCATTTGATTGAATTAGGGTTACAAATGTATTCGAAAATGGCTTGTGTGTTTTGGGTGTATTTGTTCGGTCCGCTATAGTCAAGCTTTTGGCAAATGATTTAATTGACACGACGGAGTATCTTTGCCGAATTAAATTTATGTTTTCGACGTGATTAATCGTATTTTTAAATTTTGTTCAATGTCGGTTTGCCGAATTATGTAAAGGAGGGTGAAATGTTAGTTTTAGAGGTGGACGACCAAAATTCTTGTTTTTATTCGGTAGAGTATTGTCGTACTGTAAATTTTCGTTCGGTTTTATTTAACAAAACAAAGAAATTAAGCTTAAAAGGGTATTACGGTAAAATTAATTTTATTTGTTAAGGGTAGCTCTCTTCATTGATACTTCCCTCAACAATTAATAACTTTTCAAAAAAAGACCCCCCTTAACAATAATTGGAGTGTCAATAACAATCTCATAAGTAATAACTCTGGGCTCTTTTTATCCATTGTGATTTTCGATTTGACAAAAAGAGTTGGGACAAGGCAAACGACAGTATGAATACTAACATATGTGCATTTTAGAACTTTTAAAAGCTTTAATGCCTACAATGTTGCATTACTGCTCAACGTTCACTATTCACTACAAGAAAGGCCTCAAATTGCGACGGCTTATTGCGACGGCCAAAAAAGCGGCCGTCGCTAGCCGTCGCTTTACCTGAAGCTTTATTTCCACCGTGGCCTTTCTTCCCCGATTCAGTTAAACAAAACAAAAAAAAACCCAAAACCCTACCCGTCGCCCCAATTTCTAGCAGCCGATTTCGTCAACCAAAACTCGATTTTATCTTCTCAAATTGCTCCGGTATGACTTCTAATCCTTATTATATGTTTAATTAGGGTTATTTAGGCTTATTTAGGGTTATTTAGGATTGTTTTGTATATTTATATGGGGTTTGAAATTGGTTGTTTATGAGTATGAAATTTGTTGTGTTGTGAGATGCATATGATATCGATAATGTTATACATTGATTTGGGAATTAGTGGAGTTGATTAGGTGGTTGAAATCGTTGATTAATCACATATGTGCTTGATTTAGGAGCATGACAACGACGATTATCATGTATATAATTGGGTTTTCGTTGATTGTGTGTTTAGGTTAATTGTGTTGTAGTATCTTTTGAGGAAAAAAAATTATAACTTTATAATTTATAACTTTAAACTAAAATTACGCAAAAGTAACGCAAACTAATTTATACTTCACAATTTTCATTGTCATGTTATTTTATAAATTGAAAGTACAAATTGAAAGTAAATCAAAATGAAAGTACATGTAGACGGAAAAAGGCACAAGGCGCAACTAGGGAGTTTTTTTGAAGTTTAAGACGCACCTATTAGTGAAGCGCAAAAAACGCACTGTTTACATTTGTGTTGTTTTTTGGTTTAAACTTAGATTGAATGTTTTTTGACTACTTATGTGAACCCTTAGAAAAATTTGGCCCCGTCCGACAAGTGTTGTATATGATCGTTATATGGGTATTCATTTTTACACAAAACGGAAATTTATATTCATCTGATACAATATTCGTTGGATTTGTCCTAGTATATTGGACAAGTTACAAATATAATAACGTAAGCATATTTTATAAATCATTTCAGTTTAAACGGTTAACAAAGTTTCGATGGCACTTCCTATTTGTTCCCTGTGTACACACATCTGTGTATGATACAGGGACCAAAGGGAAGTGCTGCCGAAATTTTGTTGAACCGTTTAAACTGAAATGATTTATAAAATATGCTTACGTTATTATATTTGTAATGGGAAGTAAGTAGACCGGCCGTCAAAGTAAAAAAGAAATAAACAAAATATTCGAAAACATGCAATAGTTATAGATGAAATTTTACAAGATTTAAAATAGTATAAAGTGTTACGTTCGATCGAACTTTCTAACATATTTGTTGCAAATCAGGAAAATGTTCGATTATTTTCGTGATCGCAGTTGGATGTATCAACCCCGAACCGGTAAGAAAGGGTCGATAAAGGAACATTTTTGTAATGGAGTCCAAGAATTTATTAGATTCGCTAAATCTAACAATCGGAGTAACGTAGACATTCGTTGTCCATGTAGTAAGTGCAAACATCTGAAGCATTGGAAGCCAGATGTAGTAGAAGTGCATCTGTATAAATTTGGTTTTGTGTCGAATTATCACTTATGGGATCGTCATGGAGAACTTGTTCAACCTAGGTCTAACCCTGTAGAGGTAGAGGACGATAGTACAATGATGAACGATAATACAGTGACGAATCCGATAGAAAATATGGTGCAAGATGCTGCACGATCAATGTTTCCTAACATTGAGCAAAGCGACGATGAGACTGGAAATGTTGAAGAGCCAACGGCGGAAGCAAAAAAAATTTATGAGTTATTAAATTATGCTAAGAGGCCGTTGTGGGAAGGGTGTACAAGCGGAACCGAGTTGTCTGTAACCGCCGAATTTATCACTTTGAAATCAAAATTCAATCTTACAGAAGCTGCATTTACAGCAGTTGTACAAACTGCAAAACGACATATGCCGCCCAATAATTTGATGTGCGATAGTCATTATAAAGTGAAAAAACTTATGTCCTCCTTTGGATTACCATATCATAAGATAAATACATGTGTTAAAGGTTGCATGTTGTATTGGAAAGAAGACGCTCACCGTAGAAAATGCAAATTTTGCAACGAAGATAGATACAAACCAAGGAAAAAGAAAGGAAAAGAAGTTCCATATAAAAGAATGCATTATCTACCCATAACCCCCAGACTTCAACGGCTATATGCATCTTCCGCTACAGCGTGTCATATGCGATGGCATAGCGTGAGAACATCAGAAGAAGGAACTATGATACATCCATCTGATGGTGAAGCATGGAAACACTTTGATAGGACTTATCCTGAATTTGCTGCCGAGAGCCGTAATGTTAGACTCGGTTTATGCACGGATGGATTTTCGCCATTTTCTCAATTTGGTAGTAAATATTCATCATGGCCTATCATTGTTACTCCTTATAACTTACCCCCATGGATGTGTATGAAAAATCCGTATATGTTTTTAACGGTTGTCGTCCCCGGTCCCGATGATCCGACACAAGGAATTGATGTTTATCTACAACCGTTGATTGAAGAGTTGAAAACACTGTGGCATGAAGGAGTCGAAACATACGACATTTCGAGAAAAAGAAATTTTCGTATGTTTGCTTCTGTATTATGGACTATTAGTGATTTTCCCGCGTATGGCATGCTTTCAGGTTGGAGCACTGCCGGACGTCTAGCTTGTCCTCATTGTATGGAGGAGACACGAGCATTTTCATTAAAGTATGGAAAAAAAATCTCTTGGTTTGACTGTCATCGTTGTTTTCTCCATATTAATCATAAATTTAGAACGGATAAAAAGAACTTTAAAGCCAACAGAGTAGAGACTATGCTACCGCCTAAAGTTTGGACAAGTGAAGAGATATATGAGGTTGTAAGTGAGTACCCAAAGATACATGAAATTGGAGAGCAGGTTGAAATTCCAGGTAAATCGGACATTCATAATTGGTGCAAACAAAGTACATTTTGGGAATTACCTTACTGGAAAAATCTAAAACTTAGGCATAATATTGACGTGATGCATAATGAAAAAAACGTTTTTGATAACGTTTTTAATACAGTTTTGAATGTAAAGGGTAAAACCAAAGACGATACGAATTCGAGACGCGATATATTACACTTTTGTAAACGGCCGGAGCTGCACTTGTATGATGAAAATAAAAAACCTAAAGCATGCTATGAGCTAGACAACAGGCAAGTAAAACTCGTGCTAAAGTGGGTGGAAGGATTACGATGTCCTGATGGGATTTCTTCAAACCTCCGTAGATGTGTGGACTTTAAAAACAATAAATTGAGTGGAATGAAAAGCCATGATTGCCATATCATGATGGAATACTTTTTACCTGTGGTTTTCAAGGAGTTGTTGCCTACAAAAATCTGGAGTGTTATAACAGAACTAAGTTTGTTTTATAAACAACTTTGTTCAATGACATTAAAGGTAGACCGTCTACGTAAGCTTGAACTAGAAATCCCTATACTAATCTGCAAACTTGAGAAAATATTTCCACCTGGTTTTTTTAATGTAATGGAGCATTTACCTATCCATCTTCCATCCGAAGCACTTCTTCAAGGTCCAGTCCAGTATGGATGGATGTATCCGTTTGAGAGGTAATTTTGTGTATAATTTAAATAATCGTGACAGATTATAACTCAGATAGTTTATTGTACCAACATATAAATTAAATTAATCTTATTATAGGTACTTGAATCATTTGAAGAAAAAAATTAGGCAAAAAGCTCGAGTAGAAGGTTCGATTTGCAAATCGTATCTTGAAGAAGAAGCCTCATTTTTTTTCTCTCATTACTTTAGTGAAGATGTGAACTTGTCTTTTGTAACTGTTCCCCGTAATGAACAAGTTGTTGAGCAGGAGTCTTCTCAAACAATGTTATCTATTTTTAGACAACACGGAAGACCTGCAGGAAAATGTGTGGAAATATGGTTAAGCGGTAATGACTACAATGTGGCACACACATATGTTCTGTTAAATTGTGCGGAAGTTGCACCATTTGTCAGGTAATACTAAATTCATGTACAATTCAATTACATGTACATATACATTTATTTATTTCTATTAATAAAAATTGAACATAACACATACATGCAGTATCTACGAATCACAACATCCATCTGGTGATCTCAGTACAGAATTCACTCGATGGTTTTCAGACTATGTTCACGATCCAAAAAACTGTGTTGTTAACGAGGGATTACGACATCTTGCTATCGGACCAAAAAGAAATGTCAAAACTTATCCAATATACTTTGTCAATGGATTTAAATTCAACACCAATGATTACGGAGCCGAAAAATTAACGTATAACAGCGGTGTATTTGTCAAAGGTAGTGATGATCTAGAGGAGCATATAAAAGATTTTTACGGCGTCTTAACGCAAGTTGTAGAGTTGACATATTATGTTCAACCCATAGAGAAAATTTATCTATTCAAATGCAACTGGTTTAGCAATGTTCCTGGTTCTGGAATCAACGTGCACAAAGATTATAAGCTAATCGAAATAAGGCATACGTCGCATTACTACAAGTATGATCCTTTTGTGTTAGCTAAGCAAGCATTACAAGTCTATTTTGCTCCATACCCATCCTTAAAAAAAGATAAAGCAGATTGGTGGGCTGTTTTTAAAACAAAGGCAGGATTTACATTTGATGGGAATAATATTCCAGACGAAGCAGCGTATCAAGCGGATTTTGAGCCAAATACTGAAATAATAATAGCTGATGACATTGATGTTGGGTCGTTGAATGATGAAGCGAATGTATTAGTAGATGCATTTGTAAGTACTGATGAAAACGATATAGAGTATGAGACCGAGTCTGGATCCGAAGATGATGAAGAATGATGTTATGTTTATGTTATTTATGTACTACTATGAGCTATGTAATAATAATGATGTTGATTGTTCTTAGATATGAATTTACTTACGTTCTGTACTAGTATGATTTATGTAATGATAATGTTGCCTATTTACGTTATGCAGTATTGTTCTTCTCATTCTTGATTTATGTTATGATAATGATGACTAATGCTAATAATTCAAGTTATTTTGTATGCATATTATATGATTGTGACAGATATGTCTGGCGATAGACGACGATCGAGGAGTACATCTCAGCCTACTCCTTCACCATCTCCTGGAGCAGGAGCAGGATTTGGTCCGAGCGGTTCAGGGGCAGATCTTCGCCGACCTGTGGAGATTGTTCCGAAGAGTGGCGGGTAAATGTTCAAATTTATTTCAATGTACATTATTTAAAATATTATGAAATGTTTATATTAACATCTACACAGTGGATTTGAGATTGAGCCAGCGGAGTTCATTTTAGAAGTATCAAGGCAATCTTACACAAGTAGAATGCAGGGCGCTTGGCCGCATTGGGATAGTATCCCAGCACATCTCAAGAATGTCATTTTAGCCGATTTATTGGTAAGTATTTTTTATAATAACATTAAAAATTAATATACTGGGAATAATTACAAATAAATGTAATATGCAGGCTGCCGTACGTGTTGAGGAGGAGGATATGCCCTCATTTTTGACATATTGGAATCAGAAGATGCGAACGAACTATCGACAGATGCTTTCAAGAGCCAAGAAAAGCAGAAAAAAGCCTCAGTTTATGAGTGATGATGTTTGGGCAGACTTTCAAGCTTACTGGGAGACAGAAGATGCTAAAGTAAGCTTTAATGATAATATTCACATTTATAATATTGATTGCATTATTTTACATCATCGTGTATCAAATTTAATAGAAAGTAGCAGCTAGAAACAAAGCTAATAGAGAAAAGAATCCTGCTCTACACCGAGGCGGCTCAAAATCATTTCAACAGCACAGAAGGGATTTGGTATAAATTTTAAATATTTGCAGTATATGTTCAGATAAAAATTTAGTGTCTATAATCATGTCTTATCTTTAATGATTTCAGTTTAAAAAGCACGGACAAGAGCCTTCGTTGGCAGACGTATTTAGGCACACACATGCGGTGGAGCACACCGATGAAGAAGGAAATGTGACGTATAAGTGGTCGGACCCGAAGAGTGCACGTATAATGGTAAATTTGTTTATCCGTATAAATTAACATGTTACATACTCGTTCATATCACAGTACATTAGTAAAATTTATAACACTTTTCTTAAAATTATATTGCTATTGCAGGGGGAGTACGAGGAAGAGGCTGCCAAAGCGATGGAGGCTAGTGGAAAGGAGCTTACAGTTGCAGATTCTGATGCCATATGGCAGTCTATCACTGATCCGCCTACTCGAGGAAGGCGATACGGTTTTGGCAATCAGGAGGTAAGACTTTTTTTAGACGTAAATTACTACAATCACGATGCTTTTAAATATGTAAACCAAGAATACGAGTTAATGGAAAAACCTCATGTTTAACACTAGGTAGTAAAAATTTGTTTATAAATCTTTAATGTGAAATTATTTATTTTACAGGCCGTTCAGCGTGCTTATAAGCGGTCGATGGAGGAGGCGACTATAGCGCGGATGCAAGAGCAGGTGAACGAGTTGATGGACTGGCGAAAAGACCAGATGCAACAGGAAATCGACGAGCGCATCGCGATTTACGTTCAGGAGCATGGCTTTATGCCTGGGGAGGGAGTAGAGGGAGATGATTCCGCTGTATATCGAGAGGAGGACGTGAACGAGGAATCAGAAGAAGACGAGAACGAGGATCAGGGAGGCGAGAATTAGTTCGTAGTGTAGGTGCTTATGTTTACTTGACTCTGGTATGTTCTTATACTCGGTTTTTTTATGTTAAATGCACGTACGATATTAGATGGTGTGTTTGGACATGTGTATGACGGTTTGTGGACGGTTTTATATAGTGTTTGGACATGTGCATGACTTATATGATGTGTTTGAACGGTTTTATGTTATGATGGGTTTTTTGTTTTTGTTTTTTTTATGTATTTGATGATTGTATGGTTATGATGGTTTGGTTGTTGATGAGTATCGATGAAATAGTGAGATAATAGTGGTGTGGTATTGGTTTTTGGATTGAATGGTTGTGGATTGGATTGTAGGAAAGGAAATGCTGTGCATTGCAGTTTTCTGGTTTCAGATTTAGCAACGGCTATCGACGGCAATTTGGTAATTATATAGCGACGGCTAGCGACGGCAAGCGACGGCTAGAGACGGCTTCCCGGTCAAACAAACTAACTGGCACGTCAGATGACACGTGTCACTGGCCGTCGCTAGCCGTCGCTAATTTAGCGACGAAGCCGTCGCTCTCGCCGTTGCTAATACTGTTGGCGACGAGAGTTTTAGCGACGACATATAGCGACGGCTAGCGACGGCCTGCGTCGGCTAGCGACGGCTAAATGCCATCGCTAATTAGTGTGTGTCTTGTAGTGATTGAGAAATGATAAATTAGTTTTAAAAAGCATTTCTAGCTATTTCAAAATTTTATTTTATGCAATTAATTTTGCTAGCCCTGTGCGAAGCACGGGTTCGTACTTGTTTAAATAGAAAGCAACAAAGACATAACTAATTAGCAACGATTAGTGAAAAAAATTCATAACTACTCAAACTAATATCTAACCAATAGAAAATAACCATAGGTAAATCACAAGTGACAAAAAGCATAATTTTCGTATAGGTTTCAAAGAAACTACAACAGGTTTTTTAGATTTAGACCAAATAATGTTTTCCGTCCACTTGGTTTACTGTAGAAATTTGTAAAGCCACCTTTAGTATGTATCAAAACATGCAAATAGGAATATGATAAAAAGTTATTCATATCAAAAGGGAAAACTTATGAAAGCCAAATTCAGTTATATCATGTAATTATTCAAGCGCAATTTGCAGCACGTAATGCATGTAATTTTTTTGGAAATATCATAAAAAAAGATTGGGTATTGTGCAAACATCTTTAAGGAGAAGTAGGATAACTGAGGTTGCTCCATATAGTCCATTATGCAACTAATAGAAAAACAAAAAGAATAGATCAATGAACATGCTAACAACAGTGTAATAGAATGAAATGAAGAAAAAAAATCTGATAGAAATCAGCACGTAACAAATAACAATAGAATACAGCAATCTGTATGAAAATTTAGGAAAAAAATCATCCAAATTATTACTAAACTGATGGAAAACAAATTAGTAATTGGAAAGCAAATGTAGCAAAATAAGAAACTATACATCAATCCTATGTAGTAAGATATACGTTAATGTAAGACCTAACAAGTTCAAATAAGAAAAAAGAATATTTCTTGATTGATTTATATAAAATATACAGGGAGAAAATAAATATATTTGACTATGCTATTACAACTATATCATGTTATTGACTCCTGGTTTTTTAGTTAATTATAATCTTGTTTCCAACTATTTTAATATAAAGAAACAAATCGCATATTCAAAACTTTTGTGCATAACTTTTTAAAATGTATGCATCCTATCATATTCGGTAGATATTCTCCTATCACTCCGAAAGCACATCAAACAGACTATTTGTAAAGACTAAACTATCACATTATGAAAGCAACTCTTCTAAATTATAGGAGAAACTTCTTTTATAATGGGACGACCAATCAAAGATAAGATTAGATAGAAATCTGGATAGAAAAGACCTGCACCAGTGAATATTTTTGTCCATATATGACTGTTGGAAATCAAGGAGCAATCCAAAGATAAAGATCCATTATGCTATCAACAATGTTTATATTTTGTATCTAAATAGAAATTTTCCTTTTGAAACATATTAACACTGACAACTTATGTTGAGTGGTTATAGAAATGTGAGGTCGAAAATTTTATAATCCATTAGCTTATGCAGATAGTTATCATACCCATTAAAAAAAATAGAAATGTATATATATCATGCAAATGCTAGTACAAAGAGAAAACGAATGAGAATACAAAAAATCAAAATTTTGCATCTTTGAACTTTTGGTGAATTTAAAATTTGTAGAAGGCAACCGCAACTTTGGACATTTCGCTTTGCTACTTCATAATTACATATTATATGATTTACCCAGACCAGCGGTAGAAATCATCACCAAAAAAAAAAAATCCGGTCTGCCAAAAAGTCAAATTATGTTTGTCTTGAAAAATACCTAAAATCGTAGGAAGCATAGGTGTCGAGGCAGCAAGTCTAGAAGGCCCGAAGCAGAAGTCAAGGAATCAGCCCGAAATCAACACAGCCGCAAATCAATACATGTGCCCTTGAAATTCACCCTTGGATCCATTTTCGCGCACAATCCGTGCGCATAATTTCCGGGTCTCGTAGCACAGTTCGTGTCGAGGAAGTAAAAATATGTTAATATTTGGGAAAATTTTGAGCTTTCCAAGTCGCTTCGAACTTTATGGTTTCCAACATTCCAGCACTGGTGAATAGCAATAGCGTTGATGTCTACTATTGAAAATAGGTTAATGGTAAAGACATATATTTTATGTATCAGAGGATCGTTAAATAATTCTATTTAATTCTCTAGTGGTTGTATCATTCTCATGTTTTGATTATGGTTCATGGAGATGCGATACATGTTCATGATTTTTATTGAATCTTTTTATGAACATTTTACTCCTTTGATTTACTGTTTTAGCCATAACTTTTACTAAAAGACCGAATTAGTTATTCTAACTGGTCTTATTTGATCAGGATGATGGCTAGCCATTCCGTAAAGTGGTCATCTTAAGGATTTAACTTGGTGGTTTGGAAGAAATTGTTGTTTTAAGTTTACATTTCTGCATGATAGACTAATCAACAACTAATGGCTGAATAGTGAGTTTAATAAACTAATGATCTATAGTTACAAATAGAGGGCGTGAGAAGAGAATTATAGCTTTTCTCCTTGTTTCAAACATTAGGTTGGGCGTATGTGGTCGTTCATTCAACCTAATCCCAAAACCCTATCTCTTTCTTCATCAAATCATCATACATAGCATCTAGGGACAAGATCTACATCAAAGAGAATTGGATCTCATCATATAGCATCATATATATGGAATTTCTTCACTGTCCATATTTGATTTCATCATATTTGCATTGGATATATGTTTTGGTGAATGATAAAGATCACACACGTAGCTATTATGGATCATATGTTTTAAACTGAATCATTTTACACCTTATGTGTTAATTCCACGCTAAAATCGGGTCATGCATGTTAAATCCAAATCTAGACATCTTATGATAACCTAATTTGACAATTATCATATAATTTAGATCCATCATTTTTCATTTGAAATTAGACGTAAAATGTTGTAGATTTATGTTTTTTTGATAAGATTCATGTTTGCACATGTCTATATGATTGCATATGTCCGAAATTGGATGAATTACTATTTACATGGTTGAATTATAGGGTATGCTTGATTTATTAATTCAAAAATCGGAGGTTCAGATGATCAGATTCAAACGAAACTTGGCGGAGGAGCTCTGAAGGACGCTGGGAGGATACTCAAAAAATTTCGTGCGAATATAATCTATGTACATAGACCAGTACTCGTCCGTAGCGATCGGTGTTGATCCATCAATTTAACCTGAATTGGGTCGAAACTTAGTGCGTGTCATCCTAAGGCTTCGGGGGAGGCTACGGGTGAAATTTGGTTGTAAGTGGATAGGTCGAAGAACATATGCTTGGGTATCCATTAATGGATCAGTAGGAGAAGCTTTGAGAATGGTTTGGACTTGTGAATGGCTCAAGAGGGATGTACTCGAGGACTGGAAAGGGAATGTTCGGATACTTAGTCGGAACAACTAAGTATATGGACTGGTACTGATCCATAGGGGATGGACTGGTTTTGGTCCATCGATTCTTCAAGATGGGGCCAAGGGTCTTGGCTATGATAAGTTAGGGTCTTCGAATGTCGTTGGAGCTCGATTTGGTGATCTCTTTTTTGGATTGAGAGTGTGAACTGGAGGAGTATATAATCTTCGATTGTGAAGTTAAGTGGAGTGGTCGAAGGCGAATGCAATAGGCAACTCAAATTTGGGGTGAGGCTACAAGACAATGGACTGAATCAAGTGGGACTAGGGCTAAATGTTGGAGTTTTCGATGGCTCATATGATCGAAAGTTTTAAGGAATAGTTGATACTTCGAAGGATTCTAGTAGACATAAAGTAGGGGTATCATGGGGATGCCTTTTGGGATCAGATGGATCGGGCACCCTATGTAGCTCCATGTAGTACCTAGTTCCTGTACACTTGGGTCCTGAAGGAAAATGTATTGAACCATGGGTTCCTCAAACACGAAAGTATGACTTGATTTGGGGATTCCGTTATCCTTGATGTATGGCAATGGTCAGTTATTCAGATATTAATGCATTCAAGGCTTTACTCCATGTTGTTAGGGAATTGTTTGTTATGGATGTTATGGATGCTATGGTTGCTTATATGTTCTTTTCCATTGTATTTGAGTAGGCTATCACTGTAGGATACCAAAGTGAAGTGGGGATATGGAATCTTGTTTAGACTAGTGACTATTCTCGTGTTGTTTAAGTAGCATATTTTATGTGACTATTATGAGCAACATTTTGATTGCGGGGATAGGTCAGGTGAGACTTGAACTATCTAATGATATATTTTCCTATATAGTTGTTGATAGTTATTTATCGCTCACATCATACTGTCGTCTGACTCGAGGTTTTATATCTCCTCTTATTCCCTTCGGGTCATCAACAATGATGTTGTTGAGTAGACTGAGTAGCAGGTGACAAGTTTAGTGATGATATTGCTATGAGATGACGAGCTGAGGGCTAGCGCATTATTATTCTTTTATAATATATTATTTACTAATCTTCCTTTATATAGCTATTTTGTTGTTTTTTTTTTATTGTTTTTCAGTTATACTCTGATGAGCAATGTAGTGAGGCTTGATGTATTCAGATATTGAGATGTGCTATACACGATTTCTGAGATTTTTATGGAGATGAGGTTTTCGGCTTTACCATGCTTCACTACTATATCATGTTCCGTATTTTATTATTATATGTCGTCCATGGGCTGTGAGGTATACAACAGATTCTATTTTGGTTTATCTTCCTTGGTGATCATCCCATATCGACCTAACATGTTTTATAGCCCACTTTTTCTAGAGCTTGGTTGCAGGAGGTATGAAGTAGTCATCACACTTGGTATCAGAGCTTTGGTTTATTGATTTTACCCAAAGTTCAAGAGCGTAAAAGCATATGAGAAACATACTTGTAACTTGATCTGGATGATAACTATATTATATGATATATATATTATAGTAGATTGGTAAGCACGTGAGCACCATTTTGGCTTTCTAATGATACAGACTGATCATTCTTGTTTCAGATAAAGAATAAGTCTTTGAAATACGAGTATCACTACTAGAAATGAGCTTGCTTCTAAAGGGGTAGATGGAGATGGTCAGTCAGGAGCTGCTACATCCGATTTTCCACCTATGTTTGAAGCCATGATAACATCAATCATGAGAGGAATACCCACTCCATATATGAAAGTAGATGGTGGTACTCTAGTGCAGGCACCTAGCGTTGTTAATTTTCTCAAGGTATGAAAGGATTATACTTCTCTCGATGGCAAGTCATGTGTTGGAATAGAATATTCGATCGAAGTTCAGAATTGATTGGATACTTGTGTTCTCATCTTTGCTGATTTAGGAATCGATGATTTGATAAAGAGGAAGCTCGCGTCGAGGTATTTTTAAGGCCGAGCTATGGATTGGTGGAATTCTATTACTCTTGAGACCCCGAAGAACCAGACACTTGAAAATAATTTAGGACTAAGTTTGAGAAGAAGTTCATTTTTATGGTTTAGAAGTCAATTCTCTTCATGAGATTTATTGAGTTGAAGCAAAGTGGAAGACCTAAGGCTGAGTATGTACTAGAATTTGAGGCTATGTCTAAGTATGCCTATTCTTTTATTGAGACTCCGTATCGTAAGATTGAGAATTTTATCTTGGAGTTGGATGAGTATCTTGGAGAGAAACTTTTGAATCACATTGAAGATCCATTTGAGAAGTTGGTCAAGAAATATTTGAGACATTTCCAAAAGAAGGGTGAAGATGTTATCGAGAGTAAGGAGGAGTCGAAGCCACAACAAGGAAATGGGAATAAGAAAGGGGGAATGGAAAGAGAAACCAACAAGCAAAGAATGGCTAAAAGAAATCCAATGGGGAAGTTAGTTATTTTAGATGTCATAAGTAAAGGCCATTACAAGGCTCCAAAAGCAGAGAAGAACTGCTACAATTGTGATAAAATCGGGCATTTGAAGAAGAATTGCCTAGTGCAGCCAAAGGACAAGCAGGTTGTGAAGGTATATGCATTGGATGTTATGTTGTCTTCTTTGGAAGCTCCTGCTACCAAAGAGAAGGGAAAGAATGTTATTGCGCAAGGTATGTTTTTTGTTAGAAGTGTTTTAGTTCAAATTTTGTTATACTGGAACATCGCATTCTTTTATTTGTAATGATCTTGTGTGCAAGTTATGTTTAGAACCTGAGATTGTTGATAGACCGTTGGCTGTGACTATCTTAATATGGGGTCTTGTAGTCCTTTATATTCTTTACATGGTATAATCTTATTGAGTCAGGGTTGCTCTTTTGTTTGTGGTTGCTTTGTCTTGAACTTCGCTTGGTTTGGGATTATTTTGGGTATGGACTGACTCAAGAGTTGTGCGGCTATAGAGAATTGCAAGAAGCTCAAGGCGACAATTGGATACATGGAATAACGAATGGTTGTGATATGCTTCCTACTAGAGAACGCGGTCCTAGTTTTCTTTTTATATTAGCTTACGATTACACGGGAAGGGTTGTCATCGGTGTCGATCGTTAGAGAGTTTTATGATGTCTTTAACAAGGTCAAGGGATTGACGTCGCAAAGGAAAATTGAGCTTCAGATTGATATAGTGGATGGAGCCAGACTTATTTTTATGCCTCTCAGGATAATGGCGCATAAGGAACAATGAAAGTAGGAGGTGCAAGTGAACAATCTTTGTAGTAAGGGATTCATTCAGGGAAGCATATCCGAGTAGGATGCACCAATTGTATTTCAACCAAGGATGATGGATCTTTGAGATTGTGGATCATTTAGATTGCGTGTGGATTATCATGATATGAATAAGGTGATCAAGAATAACAAGTATCCATTTCCAATTATCGCTGACTTGTTTGATCAGCTTCACGCCAAGTGTTTTCCCAAATGGATTAGGCGATGAGATTTCACCAACTGAGAGTGGCTAGGGAAAGTTTGTCGAAGACAACTTTTATGATGCCATCCAGATTTTATGAGTGGTTGATGATGCTGTTTGGATTGACTAATGCACTGGCATATTTTGTGGACCTTACATATCACATTTGTAGAGATCAACTGTATAATTCCGCGCTTATGTTCGTGGATGACATATTGGTTTACTCCAGGATTGGGGAGGAACACGATGCACTTGAGGACTGTTTTGGAAATCTTGAGAAAGAATAAGCTAAGAGATAAGTTTTCTAAGTGTCACTTGTGGAAGGAAGAATGAGATTCTTAGGTCACGTTATATGGGAATAGGGTATAGTAGTAGATCCTGCTAAGGTGGAAACAATCCAGGATTGGGATCAAACTAAGAACATTGTAGATGTTAGAAGTTTCCTTGGTTTAGCTAGATAAGAGGAGAAGACATGGGAATTTGGGAGCCATATTTATTGAATGTAAGCACCTAGAGAATTTAGCTAGGTTTGATTTTAGGTCTTAATTTGAGTTAGATCTGAGATATTGGTGAGCTTATCTGTTAGACCTACTCTCATCGAAAGGATTGGTGAAATAAAAAACCGAGATACATAGGTTAGAGATGAGTGTCAAGTCCGAAAGAAGAAATTAAGAGCTATAAAGTAGATCGAGACGGTTGGCTTCACAGGGATGAAAGATTGGTTGTTTCTGATATAGATGGATTGAGAGATTAGATTCTGAGAGAATGTCATCATTCTAAATTGATTATTCATCCTAGCAATAATAAGATGCACGACGTATGAAAAGAGTTGACTAGGTATAAAATGAGATGTTGGAAGGTTCATCTCGAAATGCATGAATTATCAACTAGTTAAAGCTAAGAAGAAGAAGCCGAGTGGATTATTACAGCATTGGAGGTTCCTAAATGAAAGTGTTGACGTCAAAAGTTGGTCACTAGTGACAATCAACCCCCAATCGTGTGATCTACACACGAATAAAGATAAAATATGCAATAAAAAGTGAAAGAACGGGGAGCACACGCAGAATTTTTATAGTGGTTCGGCAAAGACAATGCCTACGTCCACTTTATATATTATTTCTCTCCTTTTTTTATTACAAATACAATGCTTTTTCTGTTTGAAGAAAGGAAAGAAAATGACTATTTTCCTTTCTTCCTTTTTAGAGATTAAGATTCTGGGGGAGAGTAGAGATGAAAAGTTTGAAGGAAGCCCTCTGGCCAAGAGAAGTTGTTCTTTTCCTCTTTAAGCTTGGAGGTATTTATAGATGGAAAATGCTGCTTGGGCTATTGCGAAATGGTCCGGCCATTTCGGGAAGGTCCAGATACGTGGAATCCATCCATTGGCTCGAATTGCGGCTGGAAGACTGATTCCACTGCTCATAAATAGTATCCTCGGAAGTTGTGGCCGACGTGGTGTAACACCCCACGTCCATTAATGTCACTCACAAAGGGAATGCATTAACTTCCATGGAGCATTTTAAGTAAGTATAGAACAGAAAATCACAACAAGACAGATATAATGCAGTACTTGAAAATTAAAACTTTATTTCATTGCAGCGGATAAACCCATATGTTTGATTACATCATCATAACTATAAACCAAAGTCAAGTACATCATATCCATCTTGATAAAACAAAGTACATAAACTGAAAGACATAATCCCCAACATTAAAATAGCCATAAATAAAGAGAAGCTGAACTTTACTTTAGCGGTCCAAGAAATCTTCTAAAAGCAGTCCAAGATCAAGCTCCACTGGTGCTAGTTCCAACCTGAGCACCTGGAAGGGGGGGGGGAAGGAAAGAGATGGAAAAGGGGGGTCAGACATAAAGTCTGGCGAGTACGATAATTCTAACAATATAATTAACAAAGTAACTAGGCTAAGGCATAAGTTGGAAAATAGGGAAATGACCATGAACCATTGAGTATGACAGAGTAAACAAGGAAACAAGATGAATTATGATATCGTTAAAGCGCACCTAAACTACTATAGGATAATTACTGAACTACACCAACACTATAGGATAATTCCTGAACTGCACCGCCACTAGTATACTGCACCACTACTAGTCACCCTAAGGTTGATCCCGCCTACAGACTTAATAATGATATTGGTAGTTTCGTGCACCCCTAGCTGCCTTCATAGGTGTCGTCTGCCCCTATCTCCACTAGGTGTACCCACTACCCCCAAGCGATCGGCTCCCTAACTCGTAGATACCCGTGCTGGCCCCACAGTGGGGTGAACCACTCCCCAAAGTGGCAACCGATACAACAAAGAATGCACGGCTTATACCTACACGATGCAACAACGTCTTACCTACCAGCCCGGGTCCACACACGCATATGAACCCGTTGGACTTGCGTTGCCACCGCTAACCCGGTTTGGCCTCTTACAGTCAAGCCCAGTATGCGTGTCCCGTCCTCGACTTGGGTCGAGCCCACAAAGATACGTATGGGTTACTGGTTGAAACGGGCCCCACATTACTCGACACAAGCTATCCACCTAAGCTTGGTCCCCTCTAGTACATCCCACTTAACCCACTTCTTGTTCATGTTTCAATTACATGTTCCATATTTTGGTTAGGTGTTTCTAATCGTATTTCCAAATGCCACCCAAGGCACCCACTAGATTCCACATGCCACCCAAGGCACCCACTAGATTCCACATGCCACCCAAGGCACCCACTTAACCCCCTCCTGTCCCACTACATGCTTATCTGGTTAAGTGTTTCTTAATTCATTAAGACCGTAACCTCATAAAGACCTCTCACATTAGACTGACATTTATGGCAGCTGGATTTGCCGGGCGGGTCCGGGCAGTCTTACACCACAAAAGAGCCTAACCTCGTGTCTTTACAATTGTTACGTATTTAGTTTGTGCCTAAGACCTCTCACATTAGACTGGAATTTGTGGCAGCTGGATTTGCCGGGCGGGTCCGGGCAGTCTTACACCACAAAAGAGTCTAACCTCTTGTCTTAGACGATTAATTACTCCTAATTAATCACCCCCAATTTGAATTACTTTCCCTATTCAAATTATCAATCAATTCCAAATTTAGCGATGTCCATAATTGACTCAATTATGTCCATCCATTTATGGTATGTAAAATCATACCAATTTCACCACAATTTTATTTTATGCCTTTTAAGGCAATTATGCCAATTAAATATTTTTAATATTATTCCCTTTTTCCCCACGTAGTACGTTTGTTCGTTTAACGTAAAAATATACGTTAGACTCGAATAGTCTAACTCATGAAATAAAAGAAAGCATCACATATATACATAATTAAAGCATAGATCTAACATAGGGGTGAACTTGCATATGTGAATGATGTTCTACATCTAAAACTTGCATAGGCCAAGATTACAACTTGCATAACAACATATGTCATGGTTCCAAATTTTAAAGGTGTGAACTTGATGAAATAATGGCCACAAACTTGCATAAACATCATGTATAACATAGACCCAAATCTAAAGGTGTGAACTTGATGAAATAATGGCCACAAATTTGCATAGACATCATATGTCATGAACCTATATCTAAAGGGATTAAACTTGCATAGGTAATAACATAACATGATTCATGTCCAACTCATAAATTCACATATGTGATTTATACATCGCAACAATGGTGTGAACTAACATGTAAAGTATCATGACATAGCCTAATCTTTCAATTTAATTCTCACATAAACTAGGTGCCATAATCATGTAAGGTCACATGTAATTCTACCCAACATGTATATGATTCGTGTTTGAACCCAAAATCTAAACTTGCCTAATAATGATTTAGCATATGAATCAATATCGCAAACTAGCATAAGAAACATGACGATTTGATTGTATATAAAATTACAACATGGATGATAGCAACATAACTTTGCATGATAGCATCACATCATAACATCATAGATATTCAATCATAATCCTACAACATGCAATCAATACTTCATATCACATCCATACAATCCGCGTTATAACTTAATCTAATTAAATTACTAATTGTTTTGCTAAAACTATCGAACTCACAACTCAAAAGCAGTCTTGAGTTCTGAATTCTGATTTCTGGAGTTGAATTAGCGCTCCTTTGATGAAGAATCGCTGTTAGGGTTGAGTGTTTCTGATTTGGTTGTTGTTCTTTCTCTTTGATTTGGTGGCGGCTGCTCTAGGCTCAAGACAACAGCATGACGCCCATAGTTTTAGTTTTAATTCTGATTTAGGGTTTGTCTCTATGGGTCTTTTTATAGAGTTATGAATTAATTTAAGCCGTCGGATGTTCTTAGGGTTAATCAAAACCATTCAATTATGATAGGGTGATGAGTCAGCCCTAATGACTCAGCAAGGAGTCAGAATGGACTCAACAACACGAGTCAGCCTGAACCAGAAAGCTGTGTAGGCTCCAGCCTCGGCCTGGGCGCAATTGGCAGGTGCGCCAGTGTTAATATGTACTGGCGCACTTCCCAAGTGCGCCAGTGCATTTTTTTTCTTTACTTTGCCACCAAACTTCGTTCGTCCATAACTCTTTCATCCGGTACTCGTTTCCCGCAAACTCGGACTCTATCTCCACTAGAATTCCGAGACGAACACAATGGAGCAACCCAATCCCCATAATTCTCAAGTCTGAGATTTATTATTCTTTATTTTAGTTAATTTGATTATTCAAAAATCCGGGGTGTTACATTCTCCCCTCCTTAAAGGATTTCGTCCCCGAAATCTCCAAGTTAAGGAGAATGTATATCCTACCATCCAAACAACCATCTACTCAACCATCAAACACGGGCATCCATTGTCCTTATAAAATTTCTAATGCTGTATGAACATATGCAAGAAGTGTGTGTATATGTTCCTTATCTAGTGCAAAATCAGGCGGTCTACTGATTCAGTTGACCTCCTTAATGCAAACCATGATAGTGCCATGCGTCCATTATGTATGCGAAAGAACCCTATCGATACATATCATTTCTACATGTGTGCACAACCATTCATCAAAATGCAACATCCATATGATGGTACAACCATTATACATCCATTACTTACATATGAACACACATTTATATGCAATATGAAGTGACTGAGCCGATCTAGTGCCTAAAGTGTGTGTATATGCATCCACGAGCAACCACTAGCAAACACTTGCATCCACTTGCATCCATCATACATAACATGTCTCAAACACATGTTTCAACCATAGGACTATCCTATCTAAAGGTCAAAGATACTAGCGAGAGGACATACTAAAGATAAGATAAGTACAAGGTAAGCGATAAAGGAGAAATCAAAAGACATACCCTCGAAAAGAAAAGGGTACAATGAACGCATCTTCGCTTCTGTCTCCCAAGTAGCGTTACTCTCATCATCTCCCCATTGCACTTTGACTAGTTTGACCTCTCGATTCCTCAACTTCTTAATCTCCGATCGAAGAATGCGCGTAGGAGCTCGTCGAATCGTCGCATCACGCTCGATCTCCACTTCTCTAAGCAAGCTCGGCTCTACCACCTCTGCGGTCTCGTGCAAGCACTTCCTCAAATGTGATACATGGAATACGTCGTGTACACCACTAAGTCTCTCGGGCAACTCCACTCTATACGCCATCTGCCCAATCCTTTCCTTAATAGGAAACGACCCTACGAACCTTGGTGCTAACTTCCCAACGGACCCAAAGCGAACGACGTTCCGTAATGGAGACACCTTGACAAAGACCATGTCCCCAACATCAAACTCAAGATCTGACCTCCTCTTGTCCGCATAAGATTTCTGCCTATCTTGCGCCGTTTTCATCCTTCTTCGGATCAAATCAATCTTTTCTGAAGTCTCTCTAATCATATCGGGCCCAAGCAAGATCTTATCTGTAGCTTCCCACCAACATGTAGGCGAACGACACAGTCGTTCATAAAGAGCTTCGAATGGTGCCATGCCAATGCTAGACTGAAAGCTGTTATTATATGCGAATTCTACCAACGGAAGATGTTCCTCCCATGTACCTCCGAAATCTAAGACACATAACCTCAACAAGTCCTCTAGAATACGATTCACCCACTCGGTCTGGCCGTCCGTCTGAGGATGATATGTGGTGCTCAAACATAACTGAGTCTCTACCGCCTCTTGCAAGCTTCTCCAAAATTCGCTAGTGAAAATAGGATCGCGGTCGCTCACTATGCTAGAAGGAACACCGTGCAAACGAACTATCTCTCGAATGTATACGGAGGCTAACCATGGAGCAGTCCTCTTACTCTTCACGGGAATGAAATGGGCGCTCTTCGTAAGTCTGTCTACCATGACCCAAATACCCGTATTACCCTTCCTCGATCTCGGTAATCCGTCAATAAAGTCCATCGAGACGATTTCCCACTTCCATTGTGGGACCTCCAATGGATGAAGCAATCCACCGGGCTTCTTTTGCTCCGCTTTTACTGTTGGCACACCAAGCATCTAGCGACATACTCAGCCACATCTTTCTTCATGCCAGCCCAAAAGTAAACTCGTCTCATGTCCATGTACATCTTGTCCCCGCCGGGATGGATGGTCATCTTCGAACGATGTGCATCATCAAGAATGGTCTTCCTTAGGTCATCGTCTTTTGGTATACAAAGTCTATCGTCCCTACGTAACCAACCCTTATCATCTAGGGTATACCTACGGAGATGGCTCGATGACTCCCCTCCTTTGAGCTTTTCTACTAACTCAACCAACTGTGGGTCATCTCGCTGTGCCTCGCCAATCCGTCCCAAAAGCGTAGGTCTGACCTCTAAGGATGCTAGCAAACCAGGTACGAAGTCAATGGAAGGTGTAAAGTCAAACGTAGAGATGAACTCTAAACTTCGCCGCTCAACAAACAACGGACTTAAGGATAATCTTTTTCTACTTAAGGCATCTGCCACTACGTTACCCTTGCTAGGGGTATATGCTATCTCGAAGTCGTAGGATGCTAAGAACTCCATCCACCTTTGCTGCCTTAAGTTCAAGTCCTTCTGAGAGAATAAGTATTTTAGCGATTTGTGATCAGTGAACAATTCGAATTTCTCACCAAGAAGACAATGACGCCAAGACTTAAGCGCGAAAACAATTGCGGCCAACTCTAGGTCATGTGTAGGGTAATTTCTTTCGTGCACTCTCAACTGCCTTCCACCATAGGCTATTACCCTTCCCTCTTGCATTAGGACTGCGCCTAGTCCTGTCCCACAAGCGTCAGTATAAACGGTAAATGGCTTACTCCCATCTGGCAATACTAAGACTGGGGTTGTGGTCAAAGCTCTCTTTAAACGTTGGAACGCATCATCACAATCTACGTCCCACGTGAAGACTAAGTTCTTCTTCGTCAAGCGTGTTAATGGAGCTGATATTTTTGCGAAGTCTTTGATAAACTTCCTATAGTAGCCAGCCAACCCTAAGAAACTTCTCACATCGGTAGCATTTTTAGGGACCTTCCAATCTTGGATGGCCACTATCTTCGCGGGATCCACGGCTATCCCTTCTTTGGAAACCACGTGCCCTAAGAATCGCACTTCTTTCCTCCAAAAGTGACATTTGGAAAATTTAGCTTTAAGGCTATGCGCTCGAAGAGTCTCCAACACTTCCCTAAGATGTAGGGCATGCTCTTCCTCGCTCTTAGAAAAGATCAAGATGTCATCTATAAAGATTACCACGAATTTATTAAGGTACTCCCTAAACACCCTACTCATCAAATCAACAAAGTATGCGGGGGCATTTGTCAAACCGAAGGGCATCGCCAGCCACTCGAAGAAACCGTCTGGAGTCCTAAAGGCAATCTTGTCTATGCTATCCTCAGCCACTCTCAACTGATGGAAACCCGTGGCTAAGTCCAACTGCGAAAACACTGAGGCGCCAACTAACTGATCGAAAAGATCGTCAATCCTCGGCAGTGGGTGTCTATTCTTCTTAGTAAGTTTATTAAGTTCTCTATAGTCCACACAAAGTCTGAGGGACCCATCCGCCTTCGTGGCAAATACTACTGGAGCACCCCACTCCGATATACTACGTCTGATGAACCCCTTCTAAAGCAATTCTTTCACTTGCTTACTGAGTTCTCTTCTCTCTCTTGGAGCCATGTGGCGCACTGGCAATGCAACTGGCTTTGCATTGTCCACTAGATATATTTGAAAGTCGATTTCACGTTTTGGGGGTAAACCCCTCACCTCATCGAAAACATCAGCATATTCACGGACTATGGGAACAGAATGTAAATCATCATCGGATGCGTCAAGGGATTCTAGGTAACTAAGCATTACTGGACCTCTAGGGTCACAAGAAATATCAAGGGTCTTTCCCGAACAAGTCAATAATCTAACTACCCTTCTTTCGCAATCTAGGATGGCCCCATATCTAGTTAGCCAATCCATACCTAGAATTAAACCGTAGCCCATAAACCCAAGAACAAAAGCGTTGCACTCAAACTCAACGCCCAAGATAAACACTCTCAAATCCCGACAAATCATAGAAAGATGAGCCGAACCACCAATAGGATTTGAGACTACTAAGGGATCAGTAACAAGACTAGTATCTAGGTGCTGTGTTTCAACTAATGATGTAGAGATAAATGAATGCGATGCGCCAGAATCGAATAAAGTACGGACAGGATGATCAAACAGAAAAACTAAACTTTCAACGGAAATTGATCTACCTCGTTCTTGCAGCGGTGGGACCACGAGGGCCTGAACTTGTCCCCTTGTATGCCATTTTCCCTTTCTTTGGGCAGTCCTTAATAAGATGTCCCGCTTCGCCACAGTGGAAACAACCGGTCTTCTTCTTCTTCCTACAATCTTTGCTTAGATGGCCGGGTGTCCCACAATTAAAGCATTTCTTCTTCCCCTTAGCATGGTTGCCTTTGCCACCTTTCTTGTTCTGTTGTTGCTGTTGCGGCTTCTTTTTATCCCCTTTCTTCTCGGGTGCCTTATTAGCATTGGCGCCCTTCTCCTCTTCATGCATGAGTGCCATGTCAACTAACCTCTCAAAGGTAGCCCCCATGGGAATGTGGGTCATAGCTAACCCATGAAGCAGCTCGTTTAAACCCTTAACAAATCTTAGAGCCTTCTTTTCTGGAGTGTTCACCAAGTCTAAGCCAAACCTTGCCAATTGGTTGAATTTGTTAACGTACTCTTTCACCGATAAATTCCCTTGCTTCAGTGACAAGAATCTTTCCATGTATAGATTCTCTTCAGCCCGTGAGAGAAACTTTGCCTCAAACCTCTACCTAAAATCTTGCCATGTATCGACTGGACGACCCCCATTAGTGACCTCCCACCAAAACGAGGCCTCATCCTTCATCAGCCACGCAGCTAGTTGGACTTTCCTTCCATCATCCACTTCAAAAATTCCAAATAATTCTTCCACCTCCTTTAGCCAGTTACGAGCTTCAACAAATGTCTCCGTTCCATGAAAAGGTTTCCCACCCATTGCTCTAAAGTTCTTGCATATCTTTGCGAAATTATCGACACGAGGAGGAGGAGGAGGATTTGTTGGACCTGCGGCGGTGGCCCTAGCCTCAAGATATTGACGGAACCAACCGGACACATGAACGCCCTCTGGTATCTCAGATGCTTCAGACATGCTGAAAAGAAAAAGGAAAGATTCAATACAAAAAGGACTGAAGGAAAGATATATGGATCTTGGGGTTATGCTTTCCAAAATATACTTTTCTCTTGAAAATACTTTCATTAAATCATACTTTTGAAAGTACTTCTTTGTAATAAAAATTGTTTGAAAAATTGTTTTTCAAAAATTCATATCTGTTCTGGTAACCTTCAGCTCTGATACCACTGTAACAGCCCGCACCTCCGTTCACGCAAGATATTGTCCCCAACTTAGCCACCGTATAGGTGTGGGGTTTTGTTCCTCAAAAGGCCTCGGCGTTAGTAAGAGATGGGATCTACTATATAAGTACCCACTTCACACAGGCTTCCACGATGTGGGACTTAGGGGTGTTACATTCTCCCCTCCTACAGAGCCCAACGTCCCCGTTGGCTCACAAACACCTCACCCAGGCGCTGCAATTCCGGCTAGGTATTGGCTCTGATACCACTTGTAACACCCCACGTCCATTAATGTCACTCACAAAGGGAATGCATTAACTTCCATAGAGCATTTTAAGTAAGTATAGAACAGAAAATCACAACTAGACAGATATAAAGCAGTACTTGAAAATTAAAACTTTATTTCATTGCGGCGGATAAACCCATATGTTTGATTACATCATCAAAACTATAAACCAAAGTCAAGTACATCATATCCATCTTGATAAAACAAAGTACATAAACTGAAAGACATAATCCCCAACATTAAAATAGCCATAAATAAAGAGAAGCTGAACTTTACTTCAGCGGTCCAAGAAATCTTCTAAAAGCAGTCCAAGATCAAGCTCCACTGGTGCTAGTTCCAACCTGAGCACCTGGAGGGGGGGGGGGGGGGGGGGAAGGAAAGAGATGGAAAAGGGGGGTCAGACATAAAGTCTGGCGAGTGCGATAATTCTAACAATATAATTAACAAAGTAACTAGGCTAAGGCATAAGTTGGAAAATAGGGAAATGACCATGAACCATTGAGTATGACAGAGTAAACAAGGAAACAAGATGAATTACGATGTCGTTAAAGCGCACCTAAACTACTATAGGATAATTACTGAACTACACCAACACTATGGGATAATTCCTGAACTGCACCGCCACTAGTATACTGCACCACTACTAGTCACCCTAAGGTTGATCCCGCCTACAGACTTAATAATGATATTGGTAGTTTCGTGCACCCCTAGCTGCCTTCATAGGTGCCGTCTGCCCCTATCTCCACTAGGTGTACCCACTACCCCCAAGCGATCGGCTCCCTAACTCGTAGATACCCGTGCTGGCCCCATAGTGGGGTGTATCACTCCCCAAAGTGGCAACCCGATACAACAAAGAATGCACGGCTTATACCTACACGATGCAACAAAGTCTTACCTACCAGCCCGGGTCCACACACGCATATGAACCCGTTGGACTTGCGTTGCCACCGCTAACCCGGTTTGGCCTCTTACAGTCAAGCCCAGTATGCGTGTCCCGTCCTCGACTTGGGTCGAGCCCACAAAGATACGTATGGGTTACTGGTTGAAACGGGCCCCCCATTATTTGACACAAGCTATCCACCTAAGCTTGGTCCCCTCTAGTACATCCCACTTAACCCACTTCTTGTTCATGTTTCAATTACATGTTCCATATTTTGGTTAAGTGTTTCTAATCGTATTTCCAAATGCCACCCAAGGCACCCACTAGATTCCACATGCCACCCAAGGCACCCACTTAACCCCCTCCTGTCCCACTACATGCTTATCTGTTTAAGTGTTTCTTAATTCATTAAGACCGTAACCTCATAAAGACCTCTCACATTAGACTGGCATTTGTGGCAGCTGGATTTGCCGGGCGGGTCCGGGCAGTCTTACACCACAAAAGAGCCTAATCTCGTGTCTTTACAATTGTTACGTATTTAGTTTGTGCCTAAGACCTCTCACATTAGACTGGCATTTGTGGCAGCTGGATTTGCCGGGCGGGTCCGAGCAGTCTTACACCACAAAAGAGTTTAACCTCGTGTCTTAGACGATTAATTACTCCTAATTAATCACCCCCAATTTGAATTACTTTCCCTATTCAAATTATCAATCAATTCCAAATTTAGCGATGTCCATAATTGACTCAATTATGTCCATCCATTTATGGTATGTAAAATCATACCAATTTCACCACAATTTTATTTTATGCCTTTTAAGGCAATTATGCCAATTAAATATTTTTAATATTATTCCCTTTTCCCCCACGTAGTACGTTTGTTCGTTTAACGTAAAAATATACGTTAGACTCGAATAGTCTAACTCATGAAATAAAAGAAAGCATCACATATATAGATAATTAAAGCATAGATCTAACATAGGGGTGAACTTGCATATGTGAATGATGTTCTACATCTAAAACTTGCATAGGCCAAGATTACAACTTGCATAACAACATAGGTCATGGTTCCAAATTTTAAAGGTGTGAACTTGATGAAATAATGGCCACAAACTTGCATAAACATCATGTATAACATAGACCCAAATCTAAAGGTGTGAACTTGATGAAATAATGGCCACAAATTTGCATAGACATCATATGTCATGAACCTATATCTAAAGGAATTAAACTTGCATAGGTAATAACATAACATGATTCATGTCCAACTCATAAATTCACATATGTGATTTATACATCGCAACAATGGTGTGAACTAACATGTAAAGTATCATGACATAGCCTAATCTTTTAATTTAATTCTCACATAAACTAGGTGCCATAATCATGTTAGGTCACATGTAATTCTACCCAACATGTATATGATTCGTGTTTGAACCCAAAATCTAAACTTGCCTAATAATGATTTAGCATATGAATCAATATCGCAAACTAGCATAAGAAACATGACGATTTGATTGTATATAAAATTACAACATGGATGATAGCAACATAACTTTGCATGATAGCATCACATCATAACATCATAGATATTCAATCATAATCCTACAACATGCAATCAATACTTCATATCACATCCATACAATCCGCGTTATAACTTAATCTAATTAAATTACTAATTGTTTTGCTAAAATAATCGAACTCACAACTCAAAAGCAGTCTTGAGTTCTGAATTCTGATTTCTGGAGTTGAATTAGCGCTCCTTTGATGAAGAATCGCTGTTAGGGTTGAGTGGTTCTGATTTGGTTGCTGTTCTTTCTCTTTGATTTGGTGGTGGCTGCTCTAGGGCTCAAGACAACAGCATGACGGCCATAGTTTTAGTTTTAATACTGATTTAGGGTTTGTCTCTATGGGTCTTTTTATACAGTTATGAATTAATTTAAGCCGTCGGATGTTCTTAGGGTTAATCAAAACCATTCAATTATGATAGGGTGATGAGTCAGCCCTAATGACCCAGCAAGGAGTCAGAATGGACTCAACAACACGAGTCAGCCTGAACCAGAAAGCTGTGCAGGCTCCAGCCTCGGCCTGGGCGCACTTGGCAGGTGCGCCAGTGTTAATATGTACTGGCGCACTTCCCAAGTGCGCCAGTGCATTTTTTTCTTTACTTTGCCATCAAACTTCGTTCGTCCATAACTCTTTCATCCGGTACTCGTTTCCCGCAAACTCGGACTCTATCTCCACTAGAATTCCGAGACGAACACAATGGCGCCACCCAATCCCCATAATTCTCACGTTTGATATTTAGTATTCTTTATTTTAGTTAATTTGATTATTCAAAAATCCGGGGTGTTACACGTGGCATCCGTGGAGAGGTATATCAAAAGCAGAGCTTTTCCCGCATATGGTTGACCGCCTTTATCTCCTTGGAAGTCGGGATATTAAGTGGACTGGCTCTGTAGAAATTCTCCACGCTGGTCCGAGATAATCGGTCGACGAGTTCCTTCTGAAAGCGAGAAACTCGGTCGCCCTGATGAACGATTTTTCAGGAAATGCGCAGTCAATCTGACTGAGTTGGATTTTGGCCGATATGCCATTGCTTGATGTAGCGTCCCTGATGGGCCTCTTGGAGCGCAACTTGTATTTGGTTGTGCGTTTGGGCTTTGGCCCGATAAGATTAGTGCCAAAAAGAGGGCTAACACTTTGCCCCTCAGAATATATCTTCATCGACAAAGGGAGGTGTATTCTGAAATCTGAACTGAAGCACAAACGCTCGATCTGCTATGGTCGCGCCGGACCATATCAAGGCCAGAAAACCGACAGTCCGATGTTGTATTAAGACCAGAAATCCAACGACCATGCCAGGTCGTATTAAGGCCAGAAAACCAACAACTATCGGAAACCGTATTAAGGCCGAGGTGATGATCGCCACTGGTACAAAAGTTGGTTCCTGCAAATACAAAACAAACCATGGGTCGAGCATTTTATTCCACTTGGCTTTAGAAGGTCATAAACCATACTCGGCTTAGTGGCGAGTATAAACCATACTCAGCTTAGTGGCGAGTATAAACCATACTCGGCTTAGTGGCGAGTATAAACCACACTCGGCTTAGTGCAAGTGTTTCTCATGCTCAACTCATGTTGGGTTAGTTAGTTTAACGAGCTATGCACGCTCATGGTGTAAAGAAAGAGAGTGTAATCCACACTCGTGCTTAAGAAAAAGCGACCTTTCTCACTTGAAAGCGTAGGTGTTTGAAGTAGTGGTGTGCTTTCGCGCTAACCACATAGAACAGGGTGGGCGAGCATTAACCATGCTCGGCTTAATGGCGAACACTAATCTGGTTCGGCTTAGAAATTTTACAATAGTCGATCTACTTTTGCAAAAAGTAAAGTTCATAACGGCTAAACATCTATTACAAAGAAAATCTACGAGGACAGTGATTGATTACATAGCATCAAAGCGTCCCTATTATTGAAAGAAATACATCGAGAGAAAAGATAAAAAATATAATTAATGATAATGCCGCGAGTGCTAGTCTCAGGGTCCTTTCCATTTCTAGGAGCTTGCGGACCAGCCTGAGGAGCTTGGGCAAAAGGTCGCGGCGGCATGGCCGGGGAGCGATTTTTGACATACTCAGCGAGTTCCCCTTTTCTGACTCGCCCTTCGATGATATCGCGCAGATGTCGGCAATCATTTGTATTATGTCCAGCTACGTTGTGGAATATACAATGCTTGCCAGAGTCAAGTTCCATCTGGGTCGGTTCTCGTTGAGGTGGCCTTGGAGTGGGGAAGAACTCGCGTATATCGAGATAGATATCGAGCAAAGAGGAATTGAGCTCGGTGTACTGATTATATTTGTTTTCATTTCGAGGTCGTACATTGCTTTTATCCTTTTCCGGGACCGTTCCTCTTCCTTTATTCTGGCCATTGCCGTTGAGTGGACCTTGTTGTTTGGCTACTAAAACTTCAAGGCTCTCCATCTCAAGGCTGGCATCCTCTTATCGGAGGAATCTTTCGGCCTCAGAATAGAAATCATCTATATCTTTGGGAGGATCCCTAGTTAAGGAGTTTGAGAATTCTGATCTCTTCTGAACTCCCGCGATGGCTGCCATCAACACCATCGATGGCTCGGGCCGATCGACAGATGCTACGGCTGCGTTGAACCTTTCAAGGAAGGATCTTAGCGTCTCTCCGGATCGCTGTTTGATGGTAGATAGAAACATGACACTTTTCGGTCGAGAGATATGCACTCGAAATTGCTCGATGAAGCGGGTGACCAGAGTATTCCAACTACCGATCGACTCCGTTGTTAGCTGCCGAAACCACATACCGGCTATATCTGTGAGAAAGAGTGGAAAGCACTTAGCCATGAAGCTGGTCGATGCACCAAGTACTTCCATATGTCGCATGTATCGCATAAGATGAATGGTCGGGTCAGTGCGACCGTTGTATG
Source organism: Allium sativum (assembly GCA_030737875.1). Taxonomy (NCBI): domain Eukaryota; kingdom Viridiplantae; phylum Streptophyta; class Magnoliopsida; order Asparagales; family Amaryllidaceae; genus Allium; species Allium sativum. The sequence continues at coordinate 370,231,381 of CM060920.1, forward strand.
GTTCGATGGCAGAGAACCTGAAGTCCGGAGGGTTTCGAGAATTTCAGATTTCTCTAGTGAAGGGGCTGCGATTGACATTGTCTATGTCTTGCTGCGAAGAATTGCCCCGAGTGAAACGTCGGATGATGCTTGCAAGCTGACTCCCATCTCCGAGGAGTCATTGCCATGAACTCAACTCTGCATCCTAAGGGGGTTCTGTACGAGGATCCGGCAAAAGCATGCTCGGAAGGGTGGTCATTGGCTGGGCTCGACCTCCGAGAGTTGAGTGAAGGTGTGAGGGAAGGTGAGATCTGGCGGGTTGTTCTGGATAGAATGGCCCCTTTGGAACCTGATGAGTTGTGGATCGAGCCATATTTGTAGCTAAAGGTCTAGGCTGATCCAGCATAGCATGTGATGTTCGGGGGCCAGGGTTGCCCCCGTTTGAAGCGAGGTTAAGAGGGTCTACGGTAGCGTTTTCTTCCGCTACGGTGAGGACCGGCATGGTAGGGTGGCTCCCCTCGTTCGAAGGAAAGGCTACTCCAATTCTTCGTTGAAGAGGAAGAGTGGTTAGACTGGTCTGCGGCAAGATCCCGGGTTGTAATGGGAATGGCGTTGATCCCGGGGGTAGCTTGACTGATTCGATAGGTCGAGATGTTCCAAAGAGTGGAGGCATATTTGTCAGACGACCTAGATCTTGGTCGCCTGCATCCTGAGGTTCTGTTGTTGCAGCCGCGCCGGTCGCTAGAAGCGATATTCTCGGCTGGGATCGATCGGTTGGTGGAACCAAACCAGGATGAAATAAAGGTGTAGCCTGATCAGTGGCCTGATTTCGTGCAGACCGAAGATCGGTTATTGCCCCAGCTTCGGTCGATGGAGGAATTGATGTTGAAGCATTCAACCCTATTTCCAGTCGACCGAGAAGGTGATCCATCAACTGCTGTTGTCGTTCGAGGACTTTACCCTGAGATGTCATATGGTTTCTGAGTTCGACCATGATTTTATCCATGTCGTCCCGGGTAAGGAATTGGGACATGTTGTCATGAGAGGAAACTTCGTGGCTTGCTTCTGTAGCATCGGCATCAGTTGCATCGGCGTTTGCGGGACGAGAGGATGTTGCATCTTTCTTTCGTTTGTTCGCCATGACCTGGGATAAGCAGGAGCTCGATGGCGGTGTCGGTGCGCTTCCCTTACCTGGCGCGCCAAAGCGTTAACGTCAAAAGTTGATCACTAGTGACAATCAACCCCCAATCGTGTGATCTACACACGAATAAAGATAAAATATGCAATAAAAAGTGAAAGAACGGGGATCACACACAGAATTTTTATAGTGGTTCGGCAAAGACAATGCCTACGTCCACTTTATATATTATTTCTCTCCTTTTTTGATTACAAATACAATGCTTTTTCTGTTTGAAGAAAGGAAAGAAAATGACTATTTTCCTTTCTTCCTTTTTAGAGATTAAGATTCTGGGGGAGAGTAGAGATGAAAAGTTTGAAGGAAGCCCTCTGGCCAAGAGAAGTTGTTCTTTTTCTCTTTAAGCTTGGAGGTATTTATAGATGGAAAATGCTGCTTGGGCTGTTGCGAAATGGTCCGGCCATTTCGGGAAGGTCCAGATATGTGGAATCCATCCATTGGCTCGAATTGCGGATGGAAGACTGATTCCACTGCTCATAAATAGTATCCTCGGAAGTTGTGGCCGATGTGACATCCGTGGAGAGGTATATCAAAAGCAGAGCTTTGCCCGCATATGGTTGACCGCCTTTATCTCCTTAGAAGTCGGGATATTAAGTGGACTGGCTCTGTAGAAATTCTCCACGCTGGTCCAAGATAATCGGTCGACGAGTTCCTTCTGAAAGTGAGAAACTCGGTCGCCTTGGTGAACGATTTTCAGGTAATGCGCAGTCAATCTGACTGAGTTGGATTTGGGCCAATATGCCATTGCTTGATGTAGCTTCCCTGATGGGCCTCTTGGAGCGCAACTTGTATTTGGTTGTGCGTTTGGGCTTTGGTTTTGGCCCGATAAGATTAGTGCCAAAAAGAGGGCTAACAGAAAGTGGGAGCAAGTGTCGATGAATTTTATTGATCGATTGCCGAGGACTATGATAATATATAATGGTATATTGGTTATTATGGATCGCTTGACGTAAAGTGCATGGTTTATTCCTCAAATCTACTGGAATGACATCTAAGCTAGTTGAGTTGTATATTAAATGGATAGTACCCAAGAGTATAGTGAGTGATCAAGATCCTTTATTTACCATTGGATTTTGGAAGAGTTTGCAAGAGGCATTGGAAACTAAGCTACACATGAGTATGGGTTATAATCTCCAAATGGATGGTTAGACAGAGAGAGTCAACCAAGTATTGGAAGATCTTCTAAGAGCTTGTGTATTGGATTTTGGAGGATCATGGGAAAACTATTTTTATCTAGTTAAGTTTTCCTACAATAATAGCTACGGTCGAGTATTGGTATGGCACCAAATAAGGCATTGTACAGTAGATCATTTAATTCGCCCTCTTGCTGGTTAGAGACTGGAGAAAAGTTAGTACTTAGGCCAGAGATGATAATGGAAATGACGGATAAGTGAGATATTCGACAACAAATGAAGGCAGTCCAAGATCACTAGAAGAGTTATGCTAATAAGAGGAGAAATAATTTGGAATTATCTATAGGAGATTTGGTATTTGTTAAGTGTAACAACCCGCCTAAAATGGGCCTAAATTCCAATCTAGAAAAGTCCCATCGAACATAGAGCCATTCTAAATAGATCGTTGGTTCTTATAAGGAATTACTTAAAATAGAAATAATAGAGCAGACTAAGAAAAATTGAAATCTCACATGGTGGAAGGGAAGAAATTTAATATTAAAAAATAGATGTACCATTAAAAGAATGCACCATAATGTAGTTTACATGAATATCTCAATAGTTAACAAAAGGTATATCACAATGATACTGATAAATATCCCATAAATATTGCCAACATAAAATAATAACAATGACAACAACAACAACAATAATAATAATGGGTCCTCCATCGTCAGGCTCCATGACTCCATCGATTAAGCAAATAATCCCACCTTCTAACCTATTAACATGTTAAGAGGAGGGAGGTCAGAACATAAAGTTTTGGTGAATGAAAATCACCTAAGTTTTAAGGAATAACTATTATATGTGGAAGTACATTTTCTTCACATTATGTCTATGCGATTCAACACACAATCAATCATATTTATTTATGAGGTAGACTACCCTGTAGTTACTTAAGCCGACGCTGCTTATTTAAGGGTGGATTATCTATGATCACTTAGTACCCTTCGAGGCGGACTACCATTGACTACTTAAGGTCATCATTTTATATTTATTCTTGGGCGGATTCCCACTATCACTTAATACCCTACGTCGGACCCTAGTCACTTAAGTCCCCATCATATAATCGTCAACGTTATTAAATATTCTCTGCATTGTAATACTAGAAATAATATTCTACCACTTAATATCGGGCTAAGTAGACACTCAACATCATTTAAGACCCCTCCGGTGGACCCATGTGTTACTATTTAACTGGTATTATGGGTAAACTCCTAGCAACTTAATACATCCCTTAGGCATGCAGTCCCTCGTACATGATTGGTGGAACTCTTAGTGGCCAATTCGTAGATCATCCCTCACTTAGCCCATAGATAAGAAGCGTACACTTCCGAAGAAATACCCTACTCATATGTCATCACTTTACCAGGACCATTTAATACCATATAATATAAAGGCGGACCCAATGACCATTTAAGACCTAATAAGGCCAGGCTCCACGACCTTGGTCCAAAACCAAGGAGTGAACTTCGGAAACGGACCTAGTCCTACCCACTCAGTACCCAACTAGGTAGGTCAGCCACTTAATACCTTCTAAAGGAAAGCCCACTGTAACAACCTAGATTTTTGGGTACCCCGGTTAAATGGACCATTGTGTGTTTTCCATAATTTTAATCTAGAAAGAATAAAATATTAGTTTGGAAGTCCAACTCATATGGTATTTTCTAAACAAAAAATAAGGGATTTGTGGTTTAATTGTGTGTCTGGAACAAATTGAATATCCTTAATATAGTAATTATTTAATTCCAATATGTGTTTATAAATCATAACTTATTGATTAAAGTGAATAGTGAAAATATATAACATTGATTAGAAGTCAATATTTAAGATGAAAAATATATTTTCAATAATAATGATAAATTGTTGGTTGGGATAAGTGTTAAACTGCTAGTTTGTGTTTTTAATTGGAAGATGTATTTCTTGGCAAAGTAATTTAAGATTGAGTTTTAAACCATGTTTAGAAGTGATTATTAAATTTAAAGAATTATATATTGTGTATTTGTCAAGATGTGAAAATAGAATTTGGAAGATTGTTGCCAAAAGTGTGTTGATAATATAAAAAACAGTAATTAGTAAATTAAATGGATCTTTGCCAAAATGAAATTTAAATATTGATGGAGAATAAATATTTGAAGGTTGTAAATATTTTGTTTTATTTAATAGATTTACTTCGTTAAATCAACGAAGAACGTAAACATTGTTGTATAAACGTAAATATGTTTCAAGGGTAATTGATTATTTGACAAACATATTTATATTAGACAGTTGTGTCAAAATTGATATTTAAAACATGGTTTAGAGTGTTTTGAAGTTAATTGTAGTGTGTATTTGTGTTTATAAATTACACACAATGTTTTGTGTGTGAGTTGTAATTTAGTTGAACTTAAATGGCATAATTAAGTTGTTAACATATGTTTTAATACTGAACATAGTGCATTTGGGTCTATTTTGCATATTTAAGTTATCTTGGTCTTGGTTAATTGGTTGGCCCATTTCTTTTTTTTATTGGCTTCTGGAGAATGAATTGAGGAATACACCACTTTTATTTTATGTCTTCCTTCACCTACCTGAAGCTTTCACCAGTGAGAAACAATGGCCTTTCTCCTCTTTTACTCCCAAAACCACTTTCCCCTACCTAAATTAAATTAAGAAGAGAGACAAAGCTTCTCCTTTTCAAGCCATGAAGTAATCTTAGTTAAGTTTTGGACAATCATATCTGAAAATCAATAGTTGTTAGGGACTGAGATGATGATGGTTTTGATGACGGTTTTGATGACAACAACCTTGTTTTTACTATTATTGTCATAAAATATTCACTAACACCATTGTATAGAAATATATATTAGTGTATATGCAAGGATTATATATAGGTACTGATTTGAAGACCGTATAATTTTAAATATTTAAGATTTCAAAGAAGAAGAGTTCAAGATTGAATACTCATGAGTAACAAGAGTTTAAGAGACAGAATAAGTTATAGAGTCTAGAATTTTTGTTAAAACTTCGTAATGGCACTGAATTTCTATTTTCAGATCTCCGATCATTTTAAACCTTTATCTCTTATTTTCAAACTGATTTCAATATTACTTCCTATTTAAAATATGTATATATATTTTTAATTTTATTGGATTTTAAATATAACTCCTAATTTGAATATTCTAGATTTGATTACTAATATTTTATTTTTAAATAATTTAAATATTTACTTACTTATATTTTAGTTTTAATATATATTACTTAAGTTTCAATATCCTTACATTCATAGTTATAATTTTATATATCTTTAGTTTTAAAATATTTCTTATCATATTTATATTTATAGGTCTATATAAGTTTCAAATAACTATATTATATATTATAAATATATGTTTTGAAATTATATTTATATTCTATTATACTATTTTATTATAAAGAAAAATAGTATGTTTAAACTCCAGAATTACCTTGGTTTATTTGAACATCATTCACATTGTTTTTTAAATATCAAATTTCAAAATTTCTTTAAGGCATGTCGACATGTACTTCCCCCATGTCGACATGGTGATCGTCAATTTTTAAATTCAAAATTTGAAAGTTGTATTTATTGGTTTAAATCCTTTCTTAAAGGATATGACTGTTGAACCACTATAAATTGGCTTCTAAATTTATAACTAACTTAATTTATCTTCTTCTCTCTTTTTTGCTCTCCACTTTTACCCTTAATTTTCAAGTTTTTATAACCAAACTATACCGAATTTCAAAGAGAATTAAACCAATTCAATTCTAGTTTAATTCTCTATCATCCTCTCTCAAGGATTCAAGTGCTATTCAGAGTCATAGGAGTTTCTGTAATCAAATATCACAAGATCAAAGTTCTGTCGAGTCTTCCTTTCAAAACTGATACCGAAAAGGTGTGCTTGTAGCATATACAAATCCACTGGGTTTGTAGCCTGTAAATAAATTGAGTCTCACTATACTCCGGGAACACGTGGGGTGTACCTCATAACCTGTGAAATCGAGGATTATAATTTGAAGATTATATTGAAAAGAAATCTGCATCAACCCAAAGTTATGTGGGACTAGTGAGTATAAAAATCCTGGTGTGCTCTTTCCTTTACTTCTTTTACGTTTTATTCTGCATCTGTGTTTGATTCTGTGATTGTTACATATCTGTGATTTGCATATATTTTTGTTTTATTCAAAAAGATTTCATAAAAATTATAAAATTCCACTAAACGCTATTAACCCCCACCCCTCAAGTGTCAAGTGTTAAGTTCGCCTTAAAATTCCACTAAATCGAGTCTTCCTTCCAAAACGGATACTGAAAAGGTATGGTTGTTGTTGACCAACTTTTTCGCAAAAGCCGTCACAATTCAAGATCGAAGCTCGCTACTAAATATCACTTCGATTCTATGTTTCTAGGGTTGACTTTCATTATAGGTCGACCGTTCATAATTCAACACCGAATCAGCTCCGCAGCAAATAAAGGCCTTTCTCCCTTTGAGTTGGCATTTTTCCGAAGTCCAAACTGATCGATCGGGATGTTCCTAAAGAATCGGGTCAATCCTAGAATATCGGCACAGTAAATCAGAATTATTTACTACAAGACGAAGTCCTACTCCCAAGGCTATAGAACCGATCAGCTTCAACCAGCACTATCAAGCTCCATGCATGCTACAATTTTTGAGAAGAGCTATTCATCAGCAGTAGACTGGGTCCCACCGCCTACAACTACTTTACGAGATCGAGTAACATGTGTCCAAGCCTTAAAAAGATATGCGCCACGCTGTGTACCAACTCGTCCCACCTTCTTACCTATAAATACAACCGTTTCCAGAAATGGAAAGGCATATTGAATCCGCTACTCGAAATCTTCTATTCAGCATCCCAAAAATAGCATGCCATATATTCTATATACAACACAAGAATTTTGTATAAAGATATCTTCTTTCTTCCACTGAAAAACAACTGTAACTTGTAATCGACAATATAAACAAAGATGATAAGGTGGACGCAGGCTTAGTTTAAGCCGAATCACTATAAAAATATTGCGTCTTCTGTGTTCATTTACTTTTTTTCTCGCATTTTGTGAATATTATCGTGTGTGGTTAGCATACGTTGAGGGTTGATCATCATTAGACCAAATTTTGATGTCAACACTTTGGCCCGCCAGGTAGGGAAGCATGGATATACCCTATGAACTTCGGCAACTCCTAAAGAAACAAAGGCAAAACGGAAGAAGGACTCCGCACCTTCTCACGCTCAATCTCGACCTACAGGTGCAGTAGAAACAGCAGCAACGCGGGCAAGCCAGGAGGCTTCCTCCTATGAAGAACCATCCCAATACCTAACTAGGGACGAGATAGATAAAGTTTTGGTCGAGCTCAGAGCTTAAGTAGCACATTACTACAGAATTCTTGCAAAGCAGCAGGAAATGATGAAGAATTTCCTCACTCGGATGGAAGGAGGACCGAGCAACCAAGCATCACTTCCTATATGAAATGAGGCTAGGGCAATAATCAATTTGCGATCCGGAGAAATCCAATCCCCAGATCGTTCTATAGTTCCTTCTGGCTGAACTTCACTTCCCGATCGACCAGATCTAATGTCGTCACTTCCTGCAACTATTGGAGCTGAGGTAGCTGTTGATTCTCAAGTCGTCCATGGCCAAGTTATGGATCGGCCGATCATTTTGCCTTCAGTCTAGGGTTCGACTCAACTCCCTGGACAAATAGCTCGTGAACCAACACAACTTCTGGGCCGACCAGAACATGGATCGACGCAACTTCCGGTCCAAACCAGCATCTTACCGCAAACCTGTCTTATGCAACCTCCCCCATAGCCATCCCATCTTGCTGATCCAAGAAGGGCTAGGGGCAATGACCCTCTATGTCACCAAGACCACTCTACCATATGGTGCCTAATGCTACGGAGGGAAACGCTACGGTAAATCACTTTGATGTTTCCACGGGCGGGAGCAATTCCGAGCCCCAAACAGGAAATGATATCCCAAGCCAGTCCGATTTTCTCAGGGCTGCCATGGTTTAGTCTAACACTCAATTTAACCAAGCAACTAATGTCAACCCTGAACAAATGTCTGAGGGTGCGGACCACTTTCACTCAACTCTCGTGGGCCGAACTGACCTGACCCCAAGAACTCGAGGCATGCTTCCAGCCAGTCCTAGTACTGGGATTCTTACCAATATCCCAAATGCAGAATTGGACTCATTGCAACAAATCCTAGGGTTGCAAGTATCACGAAATGCTTCACCAGAGGCACCTCTTCTCAACAGGATGTGGATAACATACATCGTAGTCCATTCATACGGGAAATCAGAAACTCCCGAAATCCACTAGACTTCAAGCTTCCGGTCCTGTATCCCTACAATGACAGGACCGACCCGACCATACATCTCATGAGATACATGCGTCACATGGAAATGCTTTCTGCATCGACCAACGTCATGGCCAAGTGCTTCCCTTTATTTCTCACCGACATAGCCAACATGTGGTTTCGGCAACTAACAACTGAATCGATCAACAGCTGGAAGATGTTGGTCACTCGCTTCATCAAGCAGTTTAGAGTTCACATCTCTTGACCGAAGAGCATCATGTTCCTCATGTCCATCAAGCAACGATCCGGCGAGACCCTATGCTCCTTCTTAGAAAGATTCAATGCGGCCATACCATCGATCGATCGACCTGAGCCATCGATGGTGGTTATAGCTGCTATAGCTAGTGTTAAGAGCCAAACTGATTTCAAGATCTCCTTAACTAGATATCCCCCAAGGATATTAAAGATTTCTGTGCCGAAGCAGATAGATTCCTCCAGCAAGAGGATGCTAGCATCGAGATGGAAAATATCGAAGTACTTGCTACCAAGGATGGAGGTCCATCCAATACCACTGGCCAGAGCAAAGGAAAAGCCTTGGAAAAGAACGATCAGAATGTGCGGCTCCGGAGAGAAAACAAGTATGATCAATACACTGAGCTCAACTCCTCTATGTTGGACATCTACCTCGACGTATGAGGATCTCTACCTTTTCCAAAGCCTTCCAGGAGGGAGCCGACCCAATGAGATCTTGAATCATGAAAGCACTGCATGTATCATAATATGGCAGGTCACGACACCAATGAATGCAGGCATTTGCGCGATCTCATTGAGGAAAGGGTTAGATATGGAGAGATACCTGAGTATGTTAAAAAATCTGCATCAGCCGCACCGCCACAACTACCTTTTCAGGCTCCTTAGGTCGGTCCCTGAGCTTCTCGAAACGAGAAAGACCCCAATCCTAGCAACCACGACATCATCATTAACTGATCTGGTTTATATTTCTATGGATACACCTCATTTCTTAGGATATAAGAAATGTACTTTTATTGTTTTTTAATAATATGGTTATGTTGAAGTACACACGTATGGGGTTAGGATTTAATCCCTAGGCGTACTCTAGATTCAACCATAAACCCATTAGGGTTTGTTTTAATTCCTGCAATAACTCCTCAGCAGCAATAAACTTTCTTTCTCAAACATGGATTATGTTTGGACGATTCAAACATCTTATCGAGATTCGGCAATTGCTGCAAAGCCGAGTTGGTTAATGCTCGCCAATCTAGTTAAGGTGAGTATGGTTGATGCTCGCCCACATAAAAAAACCGAGCATGGTTTATGCTCATCCCCCAAGTATGGTTTATACCCCTTCTAAAAAAATTGCTTGTCAGGATATGACAAACTTAACTTCTTCTCAATAAGAGTACGGGTTATACTCAACCCTGTCAGATCACACCCCGAGCATGGCCGATGCTCAATCCTAAACTCGGGTATGGTAATGCCTGACCTATGAGTATAGTTTATACTCGTCAAACTATTAAGGGTATTGTTTATACCCCACTCTACAAAACCGTGTATGGTTTATGCTCGTCCCTTGGGTATGGATTATACCCTTTCACTAAAACCGAGCATGGTTTATGCTCGTCCTTCTTAAACTCTGGGTATGACCGACACCCGGTATGGCTGACACCCCATTTCAGACTTTTAGGCACGGTTTATGCCCTCATTGGATCCCAGGTATGGATTATACTTGACAATCCGAACGACATCGTCGGGATCTGGCATGTCTACCTTAAAACCCTTTACAGGAACTACTTTACTCGGCAAGGTCCCGATTCTACTGCACTTCTCTAAGTCAACTTGGTATGGTCGATTAATTCTATGGCACTCTCAAAGGCCTGGCCTTAATACGATTAGTGGTGATTATCAGTTTTTCGGCCTTAATACAATCCCCAGCGGTCATCGGTTTTCGGCCTTAATACAATCATTAGGGATCGTTTGTTTTCTGGCCTTTCTCAGAATATGGTTCGGTGTAACCATGGTTCCTCGAATCACAATACAAAGGAATTCTATTCAATATTCTCTAAAAGTTCTTGAACACATATTTCTTTACCAAAAATATGTTCTGGGGCCAAAGTGTAGGCTAGCTTTTTGGCAAAAGCCATCACAAATCAAGTTCGAAGCTCTCTACTAGATATTAGTCCGGTTCTATGTTTCCAGGGTCGACTTTCATTGTAGGTCGACCGATCATAATTCAACACCGAATCAGCTCCACAACAAATAAAGCCTTTCTCCCTTAGAGTTGGCATTTTTCCGAAGTCAAAACCAAACCGATCGATTGGGTCATCAGTCGATCGATCGGGCTGTGCCTAAAGAATCGGGTCAGCCCTATAATATCGGGACACTAAATCAGAATTATTTACTACAAGACGTAGTCCCACTCCCAAGGCTACAGAACCGGTCATCTTTAACCAGCACTACTTTTTATATGTCAAGTTTCAAGCTCCACGCGTGCCACGATTTCCGAGAAGAGCTATTCATCAGCAGTAGACTGGGTCCCTCCGCCTATACTACTTTACGCGATCGAGTTACACGTGTCCAAGCCCTAAAAAGATATGTGCCACACTGCATACCAACTCGGCCCACTTTCCCGTCTATAAATACATCCGTTTCTAGAAATGGTAAGGTATTTTGAATCCGCTACTCGAAATCTTCTATTTGGCATCCTAAAAATAGCATGCCATATATTGTAAGTACAACACAAGAATTTTGTGTAAAGATCTCTTCTTTCTATACATTCTTCCACTGAAAAACAACTGTAACCTATAATTGGCAGTATAAACAAAGATTATAAAGTGGGCGTAAGCTTGGTTTAAGACGAACCACTATAAAAATATTGTGTCTTCTGTGTTCATTTACTTTTTTCTTGCAATTTGTGAATTTTATCGTGTTTGCTTCACATATATTGGGGGTTGATCGTCATTAGACTAACTTTTGACGTCAACAGGTGTAGACCATACAAACCAACTGGGTGTGATTATAACCTGTAAATCAATTTAGTCTCACTATACTCTGGAAATGGGTGGGGTGTACCTTATGGCCTGTGAGATCTAGAATTCTAATTTCAAGATTATATTGAAAAGAGATCCGCATCAACCCAGAGTTGTGTAAGACTGGATGTAGGGTAACTCCAAACAGTATAATAATCCTATTGTATTCTTTCCTTTACTGCTTTTACTTTTTATTAAACATTTGTGTTTGGTTCTATGATTGTTACATATATGTGATTTGCATATATTTCTGTTTAATTCAAAAGGATTGCATAAAATTAAAAAAAATCCACTAAACGCTATTCACTCCCCTCTATTTTGTTTGCCTTAAGATTCTTAATCCGCATTTCCCAACAATAGTGCAGGTTATAGTCATCTCTTGAAGCTTGCATGTTCCTGTTATGTTCTTGCTTGGGGCTTCTAAGGCTTGAAACCATGGTTTGGCAAGCTATAATGCTAGAATTTCTTCAAATTCAGTAAATAATCCGATCCAGGTGAGTTGCATGACTCACTCTTTCTAGTTTACGATATTTTTATTTATCTGGGTAGAATTTGTTGAAATACGTGAGTTTCGGTCTCTATTTGTTGTGAATTGTTATTCTTGTGTCATTTTAGTTTAATGCCTACTTCAAAAAAGAATATCTTCCCTAATTCTTAGTGAACTGATGTCAAACTTGTTTCGTATTTTTGTTCGGACTTTTGTATTTATGCACGTAAAATTTCATGTATTCCTGATGTTGTTCACACCACGAAACAAGTCATGGAAGTGAAATACGAACCTTCTTTGCATCTTGTAGCTTTCCTATATACTTGTTGCACAAAATTCCCTAGAGGGGGCGACCTAGGTGTCAACCCCTATGCATGAGCGGTTGACCTAAGGGTCGACCGCCTTCTTAGAGGGGTCGACCCTAGGGTCTACCCCTTGGGATGTTGAATGTGGTTTTTTTGGATTAAGGTAGCATTGCCTTGTTTATTTGTTTCAGCTCTGATTTTCTGAGGTTTGGTGAATTATTTTAGTCATTATGTTGATTTTAATGCATACTTTTGAAATGGCAATCAACTCAAATATAGAGTGCCAATATTAACTTCGATTCAGGTATCGAAATGAAGTTGTCTTGGATGGATTTCCGCTGTATAATTATGTTGTTTTCTATTGTTTAAACATACATTACACAACCCATTTTCCGTTAAACGTATTCAACTGATTTCCTAACTTAATAACTTTTTATCATATACTTTTTAAAGTATTTTATAATTATAAAACATATATTATACCTGCTATAAAGGGAGGATTTTTAATGGGAATGTTTTCAAATATTTTCGAAAACAATTTTAAAACCTGTTTTGTAAATCAAGTATTTTCCTTGTATAAATACACAATATTGCACCCTTTGAAGGACGTGACTGTGATTAAACGATATTGTAAACTCGTAGTATGTGATATGACTGGATATTTTATCGATTAATCACTGAACCATTTAATTGAAGCAGACGATTCATTATTTTTGACGTTTTGATGTGTTTGGTGGTTGATGTTTTTGCTATTTGTTGTTATGATGTTTTTCACTGTGGAGTTGATGAGCGAATAGTAAACTAGTAGTGAGAACTTATGGTATGGGATGCATAATTACCACCACTAGGTTACAATCCGTAAGTCTGTAACACATCCTATAATGAGCTAGTACCAAGGGTTACGGCCTTGTACATGTGAAATGCGAACAAAATTGAGTGTTAGGTGTTGTTGCCCCATACATGTAAAAATGCATACAAAGTTGATCGTGTTAGGGACTGCGATCCCGTGCGTATGTAAAAGTACGTACAAAGTTGTTTTTTGTTTTATGAGGCAAAATTTTCTTAGTTAAGACTAACATGTTAAATTGGTATTGGCAAGGTGTGCGCACATGCATTATTTGATGCTTCCGGATCTGAATTATTATTATTATTATTATGTATAAACTTGCTGTTTTGAAGCAACGTTGATTTCTATGTAGATCGAAATATAGATGTTATGATGATAATGACCTTATGATCATATTTTACTTGTTGAATTGGTGATTTGGATCCATTTTCTATTATCTTTTTGTTTGGTGACTGATGGTGTTTTGGATCCTATTCTATGATTATGTGTTGATTCTCGAAGCCTTGGGGCTATTTTGGTGTTGTTTAAAATGAGGATTTCGTTTGAGTAACTTAAACTCATATATGAGTTTAAGCGTTGTCTTTGGAGTTTTCCTAATTATTGTTGTATCCTTGTGCTTAGCTCATTGCATAACACCTTGTTATTGGAAATAACCCATTTTTGTAGTTAATTATGTTTTCCTTGAGATTTTAGAGGTTGCTTAGCCTCTAGTATCTCATGAGATGGTTGTTACCTTATGTTATCTAAACCCTTTCGTGTCAAAAGGAAATTTCTTATTCATATGGTCCTATATCCATTGTCAATTTATAACTGATTTGTTAGCTAGACTGATCCGTGTATGTAATACTCGGGTCATACCGAGTTGTTTTAGGTTTAGTCTATTGTTGATTCATGTTTTGTTGTTATAGCTTGAACTATCCTTTGAAGCCTTCTTCTAGTTGTTTATTTGAGTATTCGTATTGTTGTGTATTTGTTCCATTGGACACTTTTGTATTCGTTGTTGTATATTATTTAAGATGTCTCACATGTACATGTTGTACTCAGTCATTCTATCTATATGTACTGTTCTGTGATCTGTTGACTGTGCTATGTTTTATATTATTTTGAAATAATCCTTAGCCATCGTGGTTTCTTATGAGAAGTATTAAGTATGTTGATCCATTTAAGAAAAGAAATTTTTATACACCCAATCGACATATTCAATACTCGTCCAAATACGAAATAACGGATAGTTACCCCTGACCTGCCCTATTCTCCGCTCCAATAGATGGTTGTACCTGATAATTATTTTTATTTGGGTAGGTCTCGGGGTGGGGTGTTGTAGTCGATTTCAGAGCGAAGATTCAGAACAAAATACAATAAACACATAACAGAAACAAAAGAGTACATGTGTTACAACGCAGAAGGATAACACATGTGACTACTCTATCATTTCCATCATTATCCCTATCCCGTGTTTCTTATCAGTCGTGATGTATGAAGTCCAAACATTTGGGATACATTTAGGAATATATTTTATTCCGTAGTATTCCATCTGTGGTGTTCTATCTGTGGAAGCATGTCTTGATAGAAATTTTCCTCCCTTGTCCTTTTTGGTACTTTAACCTTGGGTTTAAAATTTTAGGGGAAAAATTGAATTCACCCTTTTGGTGTTTGTGTTTGGTGTTATATTAAATAAATAAATGGAGATGGGTTAGCGAAACTAAATCCAAAGAAATTTTAGAGTAAAAGATTTATGTTGAGATAATATAGTGTTACCTTTAAACAGATCAGAGTTGGGCGGCAAAAGTAGGTGAATTGTTTTGGCTGTGCAGAGTTTAATAAATCAATAATTGGAATTAAGAGATATCAGACATTGGTGATTAATTATTGTTAAGAGTTAATCACTTTATACATATAAATTAAGTGAATTGTTGTGAAACGTAGTGTTGGGTTATTCTTGTTTTAAAAATAATTGTTGTGGTGAATAATTGAACAACCATTGCTTTAATTGGTAGTGTGATAATTACATCTGGTGTCGGATTGTCCACGGGTAGTTTAGGGGGTTACGACAGGTACGTCTGATCAACAATATCGATAAGGATTTCTTATACACCTAGATGAGATGATCGAACGCAGTAACTTATGTTGGGGAACTGGGGTGTATATAACCCAATGTTAATGGATCATAAGGCTATTCAAAAACTAGAGGAATGAAGTGTATTTACTATATCTATTCAAATTCAAACGGAAAGAAATAAGTAATAACAATAAAATGCAGTAAAGTAAATAACACCAGGATTTTTATACTGGTTCGGATTAACCAATCCTACATCTACTCCTGCACTTCACCGTGTAAAATTTCATCGAAAGCATCAAACAATCACTGGGCCTCTTAATTAATATTTCATTAATTAAATAACATCTCCATTTCCTTATCAATATTTATTAACCAATATTTTCAACAATCATCTTGGCCTCTTACACTATCTGGAAAACATTTTCATATATCACCTTCTTTTATTTTCTATACTTAGAAAATATCTTCTATTTATAATTGGAAACATTCCGGTTACTTATCTCTTTTCCGAACTCATTTATTTCTATACATAGGAAATATTTATTATTATATTTCCGAATTTCCACTTACTTGGGTTAAAACGAATGTATTAATCTTCGAGACTGAATCTTTCTATTTATCGGTTAATAATGAAATCAATCAAGTTGGGGTATAACTACCTCTCAGACCTTGACTGAATAACATTCTTAACTTCAAAACGGACAAGACTACTTATCTCTAATAATCAACATCATAAAAAACCAATTATCCATTTTTTTAAACGTGTATACGCTTCTCTTTCTGTTCTTACCAGATTTAAATTTATAGATTTCCTTTTTGTTTATAATGTTCTATTTAAAGTTCATTTCCTTATCGGATTCTATATATAATGATATATTGATTTCTAGTCATCAAAATTTCTTAAAAATATTCTAACTTCTTAAATATTTGGAAAATTTCGCCAGCATCTCCTTTGTACAGCTCAGTTGGTACAACTATAACTCGCCTCTCTAGGCCTTTTCCATTCAAAAAGAAAATAATAAAACCAAGCGGCTTGCCCAATTGGCTCACAAAATCTCATATGGAATTTAACAGTGTACCTTTTTATCGGGCACTCAAATTTTAATCGTCATTCTCTTTATATACTTCATTCCAAACCTGCTTAACATATACCTAACCATTCCCAATTTATTCCAACCCATTCAACATTTTTATTTAACCCCATTCAATTTGCTAATTTATACTTTAATTGGCTCATTTTCCCATTTCACTTTTAATTGGATTAAACCGTGTTTAAATACATTGTTATTGACTATTAAACAAGTCGAATTCACTTTCCATATTCGATTCCAAATTTAATTCAAGTTTCCATATTCAATTCCTAATTTTTAATTCACCAAACCAATTTACTTAACCAAAATTAAATTCGACCTAACTCCATTAATTAATTAATTTTCTAATTAGTTAATTTCATTTCATAATTTAAAATTTGATTTTTGTTTCAAAAATCAATTAATTACTCCATTTTAGTTCAGATATATTCTATAACTCAAGTCTGGAATTTTCCAATGTAAATCTAAGTTTTATTTGCTTTAAATCCTTATATTAATTTAAATAAACTGTTATGGTTTTATAATGATTATAGCGTTGTCTTTCTGGAAATTTGATTTTGATATAACTCAAATTCTATAAGACAAAATCCATATTTTCTCTTCCATTAGAAAACTATTATTCAATCGGTCCCGTCGATTCTTGTTTCAAAGAATTCCGACGTAAATTGAGTTTTGTATACTCAATTGAAGCTCGAAACATCAACTACGAACTACCATGCCGCGACAAGCTCATTTTAATTTAATTTAAATATAGACGTTTAAACTTCGTTTATTAATAAATTTCGACTTCATTCTTATATATTTTAACATATATTAAACCAATTTCCCAATCCAACTTAATATTTATGATTATCCCTAATTGTTGACTATTTCATAACTCAGTTATAAATTTATTTACAATTCCAACTTCTATATTGAATTCTAAATCCTCTGGAAATAAATTATTTTATAAAATTCGATGTAATCGAATTCAAATTTTTACTTACTTGGATTTAACTCAATTAAGTTTATATTCCGAATTCCGGAATAAAATCCGCCGTTCCCTTTCTGAATCGATTTCCAATTCCTTTTAAATTCATGCTTGAATTTATATTTTAAATTATCCCATGATAATTATCCCACTTTATAAATTTACTTCCATGATTTATACATTAAAACAAATTCCATTTCAAAAATCTATTTGAAACCCAATTCTTATTTTGGAATATTTTATTATTATAACTTATATATATAATTGTAGATTCTATTTTCATATTAAATTTTAGTTTCTATCTAATACAATTTAAATATCCTTTCTGGAAATAAGTAGTTTTATAAATTCAACATAGTCGAATTCCAATCATAAATCTGTATGGAATTATTTTAATTCAATTTACATTCCGAACATTGGAATAGATTTCATCATTTTTTTAAACTAATTTCAATTTCCCTTTTTTAAATTCACATTTGAATTTACATTTCCCTAAATTATCCATTGATAATTTATTACACTTCATCTACAAACATCAATTATAAATGAACTGCTTGTTTTTATTATTCAAAACAAGTAAATACTTCCTAGCCCATTCGACTTCAAATTCTATTTTAGAAAAATAGATTTTCCCTTTTAAATCCCAAAATTCCCTTTTCATGATATTTTTATATATCAACATTTAGGTCCAGTGATATTCAGACATCCAAAAACACACAATATCAATCACAGGTTTTCTAACACATCATATATGATAATATATATGATAATATATATGAAAAAAACAATAATAAATGTGAGGAATCCAGTTGGATCCCTCCAACCTGTTTTTCTTGCATCCACAGATGTTAGACAACTTGAATAATACCCATCCTACTTCAAGGCAAGATATCGCGGTATAGATGGTCATCCACTATATAAATATATATATATATATATATTGTAGGGTGCATAGGGTCATCCGCTAATAATTAAGTTGTGTCAGAATTGATATTACACATAGGGCGTATAAAAGGTCATCCACTATGTACATATTTATTTTACACAGTTGTGTCAGAATTGATATTTAAAACATGGTTTAGATTTTTTTGAAGTTAATTATGGCGTGTATTTGTGTTTTAAAATTAAACATTATGTGTTTTGCGTGTGTTGTAATTTAATTGAACTTGATTGGCATAATTAAGTTGTTAATTCTTAACATAGTGCATTTAGGTCTATTTTTCATATTTAAGTTATCTTGGGTTTTACTAAATGGTTGGCCCATTTCCACTTTTTATTGGCTTCTGGAGAATGGATTAGGAGTATGAAACTTTGATTTTATGTCTTCCCTCACCCACCTGAAGCTTTCACTAGTGAGAAACACTGGCCATTCTCCTCTTTTTACTCCATAAACCACTTTCTCCTACCTAAATTAAATGAAAAAGAGAGAAAAAGCTTCTCCTTTTCAAGCCATGAAGTAATCTCGGCCAAGTTTTGGATAATCATATCTGGAAATCAGTAGTAGCATGTTACAGTAATCTCTGGAAGCTTGCATGTTCCTATTGTTTTCTTTCATGGGATTTCTAAGGCTAAGAATCATGGTTTGGCAAGCTATAATGCTAGAACCTCTTCAAATTCAGTTAATGATCCAATCCCAGGTGAGTTGTGCGACTCAGAATTTCTAGTTTATGATACTTTCTAATTATCTAGGTAGAATCTGGATAAATTTGAAAAGAACTCAACATGCTAGTTACGGAACTTTGTAGTAAAAAAGTCATCAAACAATAACCACGCCACATAAGCGAAGGTGTAAATTTACGTGCAGAACATAAGGTTAATTAATAATACCCAGTCTGAAGTTTATGTGAACATCAGCATACATGAATTAGAAGTGAAAGCGACTTGCTTATGATTTCCAATTCCTCTTTTTGTCGATGGGATGAAAATGTACGTGCATGCGTTAATGTATCGACCCAAGGAAGGGACTGGAAGAAAAGCACACACGATATTCAGCGTCAGGTCTGATTTGCGGCCAACAGAGTCGAATAGTCACCGATAAATATAATGATACAGAATTAAGAAAATATTGCAGTTATTGAAACAACGAAGTGTATTAGGTTATCAACAATTTGGCTACGAAGAAGGAGCGGGCATGTTTGAATTTACAGAGCTGAAATTAATGAGATAAGCTTATGTGAGTAGGAGGCTAGGGATTCAAAATAATTGGGAAAAGTAAATATGGATGTGGTTGAGCAAGCCCTAGGTCTTTTGCTGCATGTAAGATGAAAAATAAAAATGGAATATGCACATATCGCGTTATTTTGAAATCCTTGCATGAAAACTTAAAACTGTCCACATCAGCAATGTTGTGCTCCTGTTTTCTTGTTTTACCGATTTACTAGTGTATAACCCGTGAGTTGCACACGACACTATTGTTAACAATAGTAATTATTGTTAGGGATGAGAATCACAGATCTTAAGGAAAAACTAACACCACGGGGGTGCAGAGTTTTAAGAAATTATAGAAAACTTAACCAATTAACAATTACGTACTCAAACAACTATATGAATCACATAATGAATATCACAACAGAAACAATCACATATGAAAATATAAACAGAAATAAAATGCAGGAAAGGAAAGAACACAGCGGAATTTATACTAGTTCATATTACTCCTACGTCCAGTCCCACACAATGCTGGACTGCGCGGTGTTTTATTAATATCAGTATCCAATTACAACCCCCCTTGATTTCACGGTTACAAGGTTAACACCAATTCAATACCCTTGATTTCACGGACAAAAGGTTAATACCGATTCAACACCCTTGGTTTCACGGCTACAAGATTAACACCGCTTCTTTTCCTTGGTTTATGGGTTAAAAGGAACACACCCATTCCTTAACAATTAAAATTCCCCCAGAACTCTTGAATAGCACTTCCAAAATGAGAGTATTTGATAGAGTTTGAGAGTAGAAAGAGAATGATATAATTTGTATTGAAATCAACAGAGTAAAAGTGTAGGAACTTGAAATTTAAAGTAGAATAATAGTGGAATATGAAGTAGGGAATAAGGAGATGATATTTTATGAAAAAAAATCGAAATTTGACCCATTATATAGTGTTCCAAGGGACAACCATTCCTAGAACGTTTTAAATATGAAAAGACACATCTATTTTAATTTAAAAATTGTGGCAGTTACATGTCGACATGTATAAAAGTGTTTTTCGACATATGTATTGTAATTTGAATTTTAAACCATTTTCCCAAGTATTTAGATCAATAATATGCATATTCTGGAAATTACTGAAATAGTACTAGTTGTTTTAAATATATATAATTTCTCAAGTATAAAAAGATATAAAATATTACTTAACCATATGATATAAAAACTATATGTATATAATTGATATAAAATTATATAATATAATTATAAATATATATATATAATATAAACTATATAAGAAACTTATATTTATTTGAAATCATAAGTAAAAAATATTTGGATGATTCAAAAACATTTTGAATGGAGTTTGAAATAATTTGAAAATAATTTTAAAAAGAATAATTTGAGTGTGTAATCAGAAGTTTAACATACTAATTAGACTCTGTTACTTTGATAATCTTGAACTGTTGATATCTTGATACTCATGAGTCTTGAATCCCCTTTGAAATCTTGAATCTCTTAAATTGCACAGTCTTCAAGATCTATTTCCTACATATAAATCCTGCATATATATATATATATATATATTCTAAATAAAGGTGTCGGTATATACTTTATAATCAATAATGATTGAAACTAGGTTGTTGTCATCAAAATTCCATTCTCCAACAATCTCCCCCTTTTTGACGATGACAACCTTGGTTTACAAAATATATTCAAACCAAATATTACTTGTCGGTCTGATTCTTCGATTACTCCCCCTTTCACCATGAATCCTTTATAACTCCCCCTTAAACTATACCTATTCTTTCTATACCTATTTTATAATTTCTTTCCTTTTGTCATCAACAAAAAGTATATCTAATTATACTCCCCCTAAATTTATACCAATAATGATCCTAGTACTAATTTAAAGTATAATCCTTTCTAAATTTGTAACTCTAAATCTACAAATTTAGAATTCTTCCTAATCTAAAGACTATACTAGTGTAATCCTACTAAGTATTTTAAATCAAACATTATATTATTTAAATGATCAAACAATATTTACAATCACTACAAGAAAATCAATTAAAACAATCAATTCAAACAATCGTAATACATACATCATGAAAAAAAATATGAAATTCTTAAACGTTCAGTGTTTCTTAACAATCCAGGATTTGTGAATTGGGCAATGAGGATAATGAAGACAGAATTCCCCACTTTGCTCTATCACATTCCCTTCTTTGTCAAAGCACACTTCGCCTATGAAAATTACTTGTTCGTCTTCTTCCATGTTTTCGTTTGGCGTCTCTTCTTCCTCCTCCTCCTCCTCCTCCTCCTCTTCTTCTTTTGTTTCTTCTTCCTCTTCTTCTTCCATGTGTGTTTCTTGATTATCATCCTCGATGATAATTAGATTGGTTTGATTATCCATTACAAACCGATTTGTATTTCTTATTATCTTCCCTTGCTTCTCTATTCATTCTTATTTAAAGAAGATGAATTTCATTAACCATTTGCAGCGTATCCTTCATAGATTCCACTAATTTTATGACTCCTGCCAGCGTAGTATGTTGAAATGGACCAGGGGAAGATCCAGGGAAAGAAATAGCGTTGTTTTGGTTTGAATTATTAGAGTAGGCCATTGTTTATTTTATTTCAGAGTTTATTCAGAGAAGAAATGACGAGAAGAAGAAAGAATTTCGGAATAATGAGTTTAAATAATGATTGTAATTAACTACTTTTTGGTGGGAATTAATTTTAAAAATATAGCAGTTATATGTCGACATACATGTTTATACATGTCGACATATATGCATTTTTTTATTTTTGTTATATTTTATACTATATGTATATATTCAGTTACTCTATTTCACTTAAAGAACAAATGCCTAATTCTCTTCTAAATTTAGTAAATGTTGCTTCATTTAAAGGTTTGGTTAACATATCAGCTATTTCTTTTTCTGTTTCTATGAAATCTAGTGAAATTTTCTCTTTACTTACGTTATCCCTAAGGAAACGATGTCTTATATGTATACATTTAGTTCTCGAATGACATTTTGGATTTTTTGATATATTTATAGGGATTGCATTATCACAGTATACTAGTGATTTATTTATATTTAATCCAAAATATTTTAGAGTTTGTTGCATATATATTACTTGTGAACAAGCCAAAACAGCAGATATATATTCTGCTTCAGTTGTTGACAAGGATACTATATTTTGCTTCTTCCTAAACCAAGAGACTAGAGAATGTCCCGAGAAGTGATACATTCCACTAGTGCTTTTATGATCTGATTTACATCCCGCGTAATCAACATCACAATAGGATATTAAATCAAATGAGTCATTTTTAAGATAAAATAATCCAAAATTTAATGCATATTTTACATAACGTAGAATATGTTTTACGACTTTCAAGTGATTTTCTTTAGATTGAGATTGATATCTTGCACAGAGACATACACTATGCATTCGATCTTGTCAACTAGCGGTTATATACAATAAGAATCCTATCATTCCTCTATATAATTTTTTATCGACGTCTTTTGACGTATAGTCCTTACTTAGGGTTATATTAGTTGCCATAGGTGTATGTCTTCCATTGGTTGTAGTTAAATTATATTTATTAATTAAATCTCTAGCGTATTTTATTAATTAACAAATACTCCATTCTTTAATTGTTTTAATTGTAAGTCCAAGAAAAATGTAAGTTCACCCATATGACACATCTCAAGGTCATAATATCTGAGAATTCTTTATTCATTTGATTATTTGTTGATCCAAAAGTTATATCATCAACATAAATTTGTACTAATTGAATATCATTTTTATCTCTTTTTATAAAAAGTGTATTATCTACTTTACCAATTTTGAAGTTATATTGTAATAAATATGTTCTTAATCTATCATACCATGCTTTAGAAGCTTGTTTTAATCCATATAATGCTTTCTTTAATTTATATACGTGGTTTGGGAGTTTTTCGTCTTCAAAAAGAGGAGGTTGCTCTACATATACGTCTTCTTTAACGTATCCATTTAAAAAGGCACTTTTAACATCCATTTAAAATCATTTGAAGTTATTATATGTAACGAACTGGTAATTTCGATATTTTAAAATATAAATTAAATTTAGAATTAATTGATGAAATAAATAATTATATTTGGATAGCCACATAGAAATTTGGATTGAACCAAGTTTGAATTTATTTTAAGCAGAATTCCTTTCGTAAATTTATATTCAAAGGAATGTTTTTGTTAAATGAATATTTTATAATAAATTTGGATTTATTTAGAACAATGAAATATTGACTTGATTTTAATGTTGTAATCTAAGTAACAATTTAGTTCAGGTAAAATTTATTTCAAAATGTAAGATCGAAAGTTGTTTACAATTAAAGAGCTGAATTATTTTATTATAGTTTTGATATCAAATTGGTAAATGTAAATTTAAATTTCAATATATGTTAGGCTTGATAAATTATTTCAATGTTGATAAAATTTGAAATTTATAAAGTACTTAAACAAGTAACAACATTGTCTAAATCAGCCGCGGTCTGTTCACTAGTGACGACTTCGCAGATTTGATAAATAAGAAATGAATTTCTAAACAAAATTTATTTTAATTTAATTTCTAAAAATTTAACGTTTGGGAAAAAATATTCAATGACTTTGTTTATTTAATTCTCAGTGTTACCTAACCGTAGCACACGTGAAAGCAAATAGCGTTGTCGGTACGTTCGTTGTGCCAACCATTGGGTGCTTATAAGGTAAATACAATTTACTAAACATGTTAACAAAAATAAAGGAAGAAGACTAACGGTGAATGTAAAAATTTGAAATTAAGCTATGCCACAACGATAGACAATGTTCAGCCAATTTAACACTTGTCTCTATGCTGAACAAATTTGACAAATGTCCTTCATCCCTCTGAAATATTTTACCACATTGCTTCCTCTTCTTATGTTCTACACAGCTCCTTCTACAGTGAACCAAGATTTCAAAATCTAGTTCTGACAGTAATACAAAGATTTCGACACTGTAGAAGATTTCGAAATCTCTTTCTGTCTATAATTCCAACGTTATAAATTAGTGCCTTTCTTTCTCTCCGTTCAACACAAATCACTTCCTTTTCCTCATTGTGTTAGTCAAACATCAGTTGAAGGAAAGGCATCCTCTCTTTAATTACTTCTGTTTCCTCAGTAAACAAATCAAAGAACGAAGTCCCGAAATCTCTGAACTCAAAATTGTGATTTCTTCCTAACATCACATCAATGGGCCACCTTAGGTCGCGCCTCCTTTATCTGCACCACCAACTGCTTCACCAAAGTTGGTCAAGCCTCCCATATGCGGCAGCACTCCAGTGGCGACGTCACCTTTAGGGCAGGCCACTTCGAATCCAGGCGCTACCCTCTTCACGAAGAACCGCGACTTGAAATCCACGCAACCCGAGACCGTCACCACTTGTCAACGCTCCTCCATTAGTCATAACCCACCACGAGTCAACCACGACTAGGCCACCGCCACTGAAGGCACACCATCGTTCACTTCTCAACCTTCGAGTTCTCGGCCTCCTCCTTGCTGTATAACTGAAGCCATAGTTTGAGAAAAAACAACGGTTTCTCCAAAGTCCCGACCTCCCCTTCAATCATGAGTCTTCCGATGTTAGCACACGACCGACCAAACCTAAGCAACTCCAGTCATCGGACCTTCCAAACCAGTAGAAAATGTGCTGAATCAGTTATAATAGCAAGCCAAGTGATTGTATAAATGCCATAGAGGCTGCTGTGCTGGTTGGGGCTCACTATTTTGGTATGTAAGGTAGTGGTTCGGTTCTGAGTTTGGGTTTACTGCTGATTGGCTCATCTATCCGATCCGATATGAGTTTTAATTTGATTTTCGAAGTATTCCTTTGCATGTCATCATCCCTTTTCAAAACTCCGTTTTGATTCTGCTCTGTTAACTATTTTGAAAGGATTTGGGTTCACCTGTCAAATTTATCAAGAATCAAGTTGGAATGGGGTTTGGGTTCCTCCAATATCACATTTGGGTACATATATATAGGGTGCTACTATTCACACCACGGTTTGTACTTCCGGTCACCTTTATAAATTTAATACAGATGAATATTTTTTATATTCTTCTGGCCACCATATATTATTCCTTCACTCGGTTATTCACCATCGTACTTCTCCTAAAAAACACATACTTTTTATACAATTTCAAACCCTAAACCCTTACAAAAACATTTTTTTTTTGCTTAATAGAGATGGAAGATGAAGATTAAAAAAAAGTTAGAATTGCTTGTTTTTTATTGTTTCTATTATGATATAGAACACGTTGTTAGAGTTTTTTTAATGGTTAGGGTTTTCCATTACGTTTTAGGATATTTTTTCCGCTCCGTTGGAAATTTCAAGCTTGAAGGACATTAAATTTGACGATGTTGTAATAGAGGATGACAATGTAAGTTTTGACTTGTAGGGTTTTTATTCGTATAAATTACGTATCTTCTTTTACAAACTAATACATGAATTATTATTGTTATTAATGTCGTTTGATAGTTGGAGTATTTGAATAATGATAAATTGGACAATAAACATGATGGTTCTGATAATGTGATGCAAGATGCTCGATCAAATGACTCAAAAGACATAAATGTTGATTTAACGAATCATTTCACAACCGACGAAGTAAGTACTTACTTATCAAAATTAAAATTGCTAATATGGTTATGAAAATGGATTATTAAATTAAATCATTTCACAACCGAAGAATTAAGGGAGGATTGGAGGAAGGAAGCGCTCGTGTAGAGGAAGGAGCTGCTAGCCTCTGCATTTTTTGGTTATTAATTTAGACGGTAGCCAGAAGAGGAAATTTCAAATATTTGGGGTGCTTTTAGTTTTGGTGGCCAGAAGTGTTAATAGGGGTGTGAATAGTAGCACCATATATATATATATACACACACACATATGTGGATGTGTATACAATATTCATTGGATATATGGTTGTCGTTTGGCTTTGAATTTTTATCCCCACTTTCGAGTCAAATTTCATGTTCGTCTCCTGCACCTCGAAGGTGAGTTTCCCTCACTCACAGACTAATTTTTTTATTAAGTGAATTAAAGATTTAAGATGTTGAGTGAAATGTTAGGGTGCTCTGGATTTGTTTGCTTTGTAATTGTGCACGTGCGGCACACACGGTTATATCATATGACACAATACAGATGTATGTGTGATAATGCAAGTTCCCTTTAGATTAGAAAACCATTACGGATTGAAATGATATATACCCGAACCCCTTGCATATTCGAATCGATTTGGGATGCGGGTTGAAATGATACATACCCGAAATTCGAATATTTTGAAGAGCGGAAAGAAATGATAAATATCTATATCACTTGACCATAGGATAGAAAATTATATACGGACACCATGGTCAATAAAATAAAAATATTTTATTGGTTTTGTAAGTATATATTTTAATGAAATTTTCCATATAGCATAAAGAAATGTTTAAAAGAAATTTTGTTTAAATTTTTATGAGAAATTCAATATGTATGTAAATAAGTTTTAAAGAAGTAATCATACAAGTTAAAGTTTAAATTTAGATTTAGTAAATAATTTTTTTGTATACTTTGTGTTTTATATAATAAATTTAACAACATGAAAATCTACGTTTGGCAATTCAATATATAAAGTTTCAAAGACTTGTTAAATGTTTAGAAACTTATTTTGGTATACAATTTGGTAAATGATTTTCCTACCATTTTAATGTAAGAAGTATTTGTGGCAAAAACGTAAGTTTGTTGGATTTAAATATAAGAGAAACATGCTTCAATATGGGTTTTATTAAGCAGTTGGAACTTAACAAATCACATTTTTGATCAACAACTAATGGTAAAAGTTGTTTTGGGGTTTATTATATGAAATGGTATGTGAAATCAAAGATAGATAATGATTTTGAGAATTATTTAATCATGAAGCATTGAATTGAACCAATAAATGGGAGTTTGATTTAATTGTGAAATCTTGATGGGAAAAGAAATTGTGAGCAT
This sequence comes from Allium sativum, assembly GCA_030737875.1. Lineage (NCBI taxonomy): Eukaryota > Viridiplantae > Streptophyta > Magnoliopsida > Asparagales > Amaryllidaceae > Allium > Allium sativum. The sequence continues at coordinate 370,259,036 of CM060920.1, forward strand.
GGATTTAGATTGGATTTGGATCAATAGTAATTTGAATAAAACTATAATAACATAAAAACAATTTTGCTGCATTACTTGGTTTTGCACATATTCTTTTATAATTATATAAATTTCATAATAGTTTTCCAACTATATATATACATATGTATATACATTATTTTTCAAACTTATATACCTATACTACATTTTCAAACTTAACCTTTCTAAATATATTTTTATAATCTGAATAAAGCCTATGTCCAATCCAGTCTAGTGTATCTAAAGGGTGAAAAAGGGGATTTCGAGAACTAACGATATTACGGGGAAATTGGAACTTTTAAACCAAATGTTTGACAAAGGATAATGGTGAATATTGGTTTCATATTCTAAATCGAACCAATGATAAATGATTTGAGTAATGGATTTTTGGGCAATACTTGAAATAAATCGATTTGTGATACTTGGAATAGGATGTCACTTCTAATGGCCACGATGTGAAAAATGTAAGTGTTCGGTTGTTAAAAAGACTGGAGTCGGTAAGTGGTATACTCTCTGTCAGTGCTGATACCACTTTAACGACTATGTACGTGGAGGAGTATCCGGAACGAAGCAGGATGACTTGGAGGCGACTACTGGATTGAAGATGGTGAACGATGACGAAATGGCCTTGACCTTCGGGTCATAATTAAAATGACTAAAACAAGAGCTATACCGTGATTATTTGAGGTTGCACCTCAAATCGGAAACGCTTCTTCGATACCATCTCTATTACTGTTGTGATTGATTTGGGTGCACCCTTTTGATTATGGGAGTGGGTCCCGGAGTGCAATTGGTAGAATCCTACCCCAGGTATTGCCTCGAGTGCCTTATCATATTTATCCATGTCAAGCCCCCTATGATTCTAATTTGACATTGTTTTTGTAATAACCCGGAAAACCCGAGCCAATTTAAAATTTTTATTTTGGCGAATTTAACGAATTTTGATTATTTAAAATGAATTATTTTAAATAATAGCGACGATAAATTTATTTTGAATAGAATAGAACGTATATATTTATATAGATCGTCGTTAGAATATAAAATTTTATTTTAATTATAAAAGGAATTGAAAATGGCGCGGTAGTTTGAAAATTCGATTTCAAACTTCAAATGAATGTACCGGGTGCAAAATAAACCGGATTTTAGCGAAACCAAAAATATTAGAATCTAATTGAGAATATCTTTCCAACGAATCCGAAAAATTTAAATTTCATAGCGGGAATCAAAATTGAAAATTTAGAATAGTCGCTATGGAATATCGGCCTTTAAAAATAGCCATTTGGCAAATGACCTCGGATTTCGACGAAACCACTTTTGTTGGATCCGTGATGTCAAATTATTGTTAGGTTTCAAAATTCGTAATTTTTCGAATCAATATGTGAGTGTGGAAAAGGAAAACGTGTTTTGACAGTTTCAGTTGATTTTAATCAACTGGAAAATGGCCATTTTTCAAACGGTCTCAGAATTCGATGAAATTAGTTTTGTTAGGACCGTATCGTCAATACGAAGCTAGGAAATATTTTTCAAGAATTTTTCTAGTTAGTATGTGGCCCCGGTAAATTGAAATGCGCGTTCAAATTCAGTATATAGAATTATATTTTGATTTTGACGAAAACTGATCGAAACGGCCGAACTGGCTTACAATACATATCCCGTTGTGTTCGGAATGGGGGTAATTAGGTATGGGCGACAGGCGGTGGGTCCCGTTTCGAATTCGAAATAAAAGTTTGCTTTATAGAATAAATAAATAAAATAATATAAAAAAATTCAATAACCCCCCTTCTTTTCTCTTTCCTCATTCACGTTCAGAAGAAAAAAAACCAAAAGAGGGGAATCGCGCCAGGCGATCGTCGCCCCCCCCTTCTGAGTGCGCCGCCGCGCCTCCTGGTGGCGCGCCCCACCGCCAACCACCGCCCTCCTCCGCTTCCTCCTCCCTTCATCTTCTTTGACCGCGAGACCCACTCCAGCACCCCACAGACCACCGCGCAGCCTCCCACCTCGAGCCCGAAGTCCCCCAAGCCCCCAGCGCCTCGCGCGAGCAAACTCCAACTCCCCGACCAACCGAAGGCCACCCACCACCTCCTCAGCGACGCAACGCCCCAAACCCCTTTCTCCCCCTTCGATTTGAGAAACCACAGCCCTTTTAAACCCCCTCCACCCATCGCAGACGTAGCTCAGCCCCTCCCCAGCCACCAAAGATCGCCATGAACCCTCTTCGAATAGCAAAGTAAGTTTTTAAATTTATGTATGTAATAAAAATTCAATTTTTTTTATTATATGTATTAGTTATATAGAAAATGAAGTTAGAAAAGAAAATAGGATTTTTATTTGTTTGAAATTATAAAGTTATGTTTTTTTTAAATAAAAAGATTGGATTTTCCTAAACACTAAAGGTTAGATTTTTGAAATAGAAGAAATGGAGAAGGGTTTGATTTTATTTTTAAAGGAAACTTCAATTTGTATCATATGTGAAGTAAGAAAAAGGTCAGATTTTTATAGTGTAAAAGGACGGATTTTTATAATATGAAAAGAGGAATAATAAAAATAGGATTTCTATATTATAGAGATAATAAAGATATGATTTTTATATTAAAAAGTATAAGAATATGATTTTTATCATATGTGAAATATAAAAATATAAATTTTTATAGAGTAGAGATAATAAAAATCTGATTTTTATTATATATATGTTGAAATAAAAATGGGATTTTTATAGTGGTGATATAAAAATTCGATCTTTATATGTAAAGTAGAAATATAAAAATATAATTTAATATAGAAAGTATCATCGTAAAATATATATGAAGTAGAAATAAAAATAGAATTTTTATTTATTGAATGAAGCAATAAAAATATAATTTTTATTATGAACAGCGGGACAAGGATTGCATTGGAATTTCAATTAAATTCAGACGGTTCAGCAGCTCAAAAGCAAAGCACAGCGGAGTGGAACCCTCTGTGAGAACTTCTCACTTTAAATCTTCTTTTCTAGTTAAAATATATACTAGGATGCAGACGGTGTTTAGTAGCACCCGACACCCGTCGTCCACAGACCATGGACGGCTTGTATGCTTGTTTGTTTGATTTTGATGTGTAGTTGATTGTGTGATGTGATGTGAAATGAAATAAAATATCTATATAGTTAAAAATATTTTATAGTTGAAAATAGGAGTTTTAACGTGTATTTAAAATGAAATAAATATAAACAAATCGGACGATTTGTTTATATACACTGATTTGACTGATATTGATTGGGACGATAAATTTTACACATCGCTCAACTGCACAAATAAAATCTATGTTTGTTGTTTGAAACCCCACACGGGTATTGGGATGATATTTGGCGTACACTAATCCCAATTATTTAGTTGTGTGTCGATCGATTGGTCGACAGACTGTGTGAGCGTTAATTATTCATATCTGATGCTTATGCAGTTGTGTAGTGCACTTTGGATGATGGTTGATTATTTATCGTTGCTATTATATACATGTGTTGTATGGAATCCATATAATTAACATTATATGGTAATTGATTGGGCCTCATTCCAATTGGGAAAATAAAGAATATTATAAAATATAGATTCATGTGTTGACAGTACTCATTCGTTGAGATTAGTCATGTGTTGAACGAAATATTTTAACAATAAAATTTACATCTTTATCATATATAAAATTAGAAACTAACTGGAAAATAGATAAGATGAGTGGTCTCCTGGGTATTGATCTGATGTTGGTTTCGGCCTTCGGGGTTAATGCTTAGGGGATCGTTCTCTTACTAATTTACGGTTGGAGTCTAATTAAAAATTTAACGATAGAAATCAAAATTTTATAAAATATATTTAAATAACAAAAATAGTCACGTGTTGATAGTACTCACTTGTTGAGACTAGTCATGTGTTGAAAAATATAGATTCATTTGTTGAATAGAATAAATATTCATTTGTTGAATAAAATAACAAGGTTATTGAAAAATATAAAGCCGTGTTGATTAGAGATGCGCTATTTTGACGCGAACGATATTTATATCGATTATATTCGTTTTTATAATGAATATCGAAAAGAGATTTAAAAATCGAATATTTAGAAAATAAATTCGAATTGAATTGAATAGAAAACAAATTCGAATTGAATTGAATAGAAAATGAATTCGAATTGAATTGAATAGAAAATGAATTCGAATTGAATTGAATATAAAACGAATTCGAATTGAATTGAATTGAATATAAAACGAATTCGAATTGAATTGAATAGAAAATGAATTCGAATTGAATTGAATAGAAAACGAATTCGAATTGAAATGAATATAAAACGAATTCGAATTGAATTGAATAGAAAATGAATTTGAATTGAATTGAATAGAAAACGAATTCGAATTGAATTGAATATAAAATGAATTCGAATTGAATTGAATTCAAAACGAATTGTAATCGAATTGAAAACAATTGAAAACGAATTGAAATAGAATAAAAAAATCAATTTGAAATGAATTCAAAATTGAATCGATTTGAATTGAAAACGAACTGAGATTGAATTAAAAATCGATTTGAATTAAAATCAATTTGAAACGAATTTATAAGGAAAAATTCAATTTTGATTTGAATTTGAAATGGAAGTTAAAATTGTTTTGAAACGAATTTAAAACGATTTATAAATTTCGTTTTAAAAAGGAAATCGATGAAATATATATAATATATATATATATTATATATATAATGGCCTGAATAGAACGCGCCGCGCCGCGGCAGTTCGTGAATTTCGACCATTGATTTCGAACGGACATTACGGGAGATCTTACCGTCGGATTCTCCTAAAACCGGAACCGTTGGGTTCGTATCGAAAAGAGCTTTCTAACGAATATTAGAAATTTGAAATCTAACGGTTGGATTTGGAGATATGTCCAAATCAATTTCAGAAAAGGTCGCTGTAAGTGCAGTTCGATGGCCGTTGTCGGAAATCGACTGTACGGCCCTTGATAAAATTATCAAAAATATCAATAATTTGTGTAAAATCATCAGAAATGATTTGAGAAGAACTGGGATGAAAAATCCCACATTTGTAAAGATAAAAATAGTTTTTTATCGAAATGAACTAGTTTTGAACTAAATTTAAAACCCAATTATTTTTAAATAAATAAATTGGATTTGAAAGGGGTTTTAAATAATCAGAATTTCTAATATATTTGATTGGAGTTGAATTAGAATTGATTTGTGGGTTTATCATGAACGGTATTTTAAATAACACTTGTTCTTTAACCCGTCAATAAGTAGAATGTGATTTGGGTTTATCGTGAACTGTGTTTTAAATGACATTAGTTCTTTAACCCAGTAAAAGGAGTTTTAATGAATCTGCAATTAGATTGAAATGTGAATTGATAATTTAAATTATCAAATTTGGAAAATGAGCGAGAATGGAGTATCGCCAGTTTTGCTCCAAAGCGATAGCTAAATCTTTAATTAGATTTGAACGTGAAATGGTAATTAATTTTACTGATAACACCGTGATATTAGATATGGAGTATTACCAGTTTTGCTCCATGGGATGAATAGGTTGGGATTGGGGAATAAAATAAATAATTACTTCGATATGGTTCGCTAATCCCGGCTAGTTTCGAAAACCATAATATGGTTTGAATTGACATCCAAAGGAAGATTAAAGAATAAATTTCAAGGAATTTATCTTTGATAAAATTAATGGGAACCTTTCCCTAAGAATGTGAAATTTAGAAACTAACTGTAGGTTAGCCAAGAAGGATGGTTTCCTGGGTATTGATTTGATGTTGGTTTCGGCCTTCGGGGTTAATATTTGGGAAATTGTTCTCTTGCTAATTTACGATTAGTGACTGCTGAATTGGAATGAGGCGTATGTTGTGTTTGTGTAACATTTATTTATTATATACGCGGGTTATTCGGAGAGGCCGGGTTTATACCAATTCTGAATAATCGATTCGACGATATGTCGAAGATGAAGACGGTGGTTGAAGACCAGAAGTCTTCACATCGTTTGGGTGATTACTGATGATCTTGATTGGGCTGTACACCCAAGACGAGGGAATCAGTTGGTGATCGTCCAGACGTACTTGGAGATCGATGGATATGCGAGGAAAGTGCCTCCGGTTTCGTTCAGACCCAGAACGAACTTTTAAATGGACTGTGTGTCTGACATTGGATTTTATTCTGTGTTGATTGATCTCTATTAAATATACATCTGTTTGGCGGCGGAGAATTTATTCTCTTGCTTAACGCCCTTCTCTGAGACATACGAGCTCAGAGGTTGTATATCGATGGACCTCAGTCGCATGGCATGAATTGCCTGTGTGGCACGCCTGAGTGGCAATTGATCAAGGCTTCTGTTGAAAAGCAAAGTCTTGTGGTTGATGATCAAAGCACGGCCTACGTGGCATAGCTTTGTGTATAGCGTGAATTCGCGAGCCTCACACCTCGGTATGAGTCAAAAACGGGATAGTGACTGCAGGGAGAGCACGACGTTTCTTTCTAGCTAATGGTGGTGTCAGTGCTTAAACTGGCTGACATTTATATACTTTTCACCTATGTGGTTGTTGGATGAGGCACCTCGATTTTAGGTCTGTTAGGACCGGGAAACGTGTGTTCAGAACGTAAGGGAGGACCGGCCCTGAAGATCCAGGGGTTACCCAGAGTGTGTAGTCCCGAGGCATTTGCTAGAGTGTTTCGAATCGGACAGGAGCTTGCCCCTTGCCTCGACTCATGACGGAAATCCAATTTCCAATACGAGATATTTCGGTTTTAATTGTAGAACCTAGTATGGCGACATAGTGGTATGGGACATTCGTGCCGCCTATGATTGATATTTATGATTGAAATTGTTTTTGACACTATGCACTTATAATAGTATCAAGTGATCTGTTTTAAACGTACCAAGCATGTTTGGCTATTATGAGGTAAAAACCCTATCCTCCGGTTTGCGTTGCATTGTGTGATGGGACCTGGGTCTTATAATAGCTTCATTTTTCGAAAAAGCATTGCGTTGTTTATTCTAAGCACTGATATTCTTGGGAGGAAACCCGTTCCGTGTTATACGGCGTGGTCCCTTGAATTACTTTCTTTTAAATTAAAGATTAATAACTGTTTTAGTTCTCACACCAGTCACATGACTGACCTGGAGTTTATTGTTTTAACCTAAACTCTGGGTGCCCCTATTTTCCACACGGGCAGCTAGTAGTTTTGGTTTTGCAGCTTTATATTCACAGGATCCTGATTTACAGCTGGAACGATGCTCGGAAAGCTCTGTATCCGTGTATTACTTTCAGTTGTGTTTTATATTGTTTTTCCGCTGCTATGTAATTTATTGTAATCTCTGATATTTGTCAAATATGTAATATTTATTCATACTCTGTATATTCTTGTATTCTGATGGAATTGTTGTAATGAGCAATGAAACGTTCTTCTGTTTGTGTTCTGATTTGTCTTGTCCTCAACTCAATCCGTGCTTTCCTTCACGGGGAAGTTCGGGTCATTTCATTTGGTATCAGATCTTTGGTTTACAGACCTCGAGAACAAGACACATTAGAACCATACGAAAGAATTCATCAGATATTGGATTAGTAATATCCAATTAGAATGACTCGTTAGAGATAGGATCAGTAATATCCAAGAACGAGTGTGAAGAGTATGTTTTTCAAATGAAAACAAATTTTGTTTTGAAAATTTAAATCGTTTTATACGTATTTGAATATTTTATTTATATTCAATTTGGACAATCTAGTATATAAAGGTTTTGTATATACGCGTCATGAACGTATATTCGAAGTTTTAATATATTGGATAGATATAGAATCACACTCTAGTCGCCCGGAGAAGATGTTGATAATGACCATGGCATCATCAATATTTATGTTCGGGTTTCGAAAGTGGGATTTCTATATGATTCCAATAGACTGGTGTGAGAACCAAAACTAGATAGATTTATTGTTGTGATTTGGCATCAAAAACATGATTTTCTGTATATATATAAAATTTATGAATTTGAAACGCTAATTCACTAATTGATTGATGGTTGTGTTGTTTGTTTATTTGTTTGAAATTTTGAACCGTTTAGTCTAATGGAATCAAATGTTGGACTATATTGAAAATGATAGCATTTGCTTGCATATACATATATAATGTGTGAACAGGTCATAGCAAGGAGGCTAGAGCAGAAGAATAAAATTGTTTGCCCGACAAATAGGTACATGTTTACCATAATTTACTGTTTTGTTTGGGTGATGATGATTTTATGAGCTGCTTGGCTTTTTCTTTTTCTTTTGGATTGAAGAAGGCCATGGGAGGCTATATGAAATATCCCTAAGTCCCCGGTGCAGGGGAGGTTGTGGCGAAATTTTTCGGAAATTTAGGGTGTTAGCCAAATTTTTGAAAATTTTGAAAAGTTCTTAGAAACTGAAAAGTTGAAGAACTTAAGCCGTAATGAAAATAATGGAAGTTGAGTTGATTAATTAAACAACTTTCAGCTTCGTTCCTTTTCGGGGACGAAAAGTTTTAAAGTGGGGGAGATTGTAATAACCTGGAAAATCCAAGCCAATTTAAAATTTTTATTTTGGCGAATTTAACGAATTTTGATTATTTAAAATGAATTATTTTAAATAATAGCGACGAGAAATTTATTTTGAATAGAATAGAACGTATATATTTATATAGATCGTCGTTAGAATATAAAATTTTATTTTAATTATAAAAGGAATTGAAAATGGCGCGGTAGTTTGAAAATTCGATTTCAAACTTCAAATGAATGTACCGGGTGAAAAATAAACCGGATTTTAGCGAAACCAAAAATATTAGAATCTAATTGAGAATATCTTTCCAACGAATCCGAAAAATTGAAATTTCATAGCGGGAATCAAAGTTGAAAATTTAGAATAGTCGCTATGGAATTTCGGCCTTTAAAAATAGCCATTTTGCAAACGACCTCGGATTTTGACGAAACCACTTTTGTTGGATCCGTGATGTCAAATTATTTCTAGGTTTCAAAATTTGTAATTTTTTGAATCAATATGTGAGCGTGGCAAAGGAAAACGTGTTTTGACAGTTTCAGTTGATTTTAATCAACTGGAAAATGGCCATTTTTCAAACGGTCTCAGAATTCGATGAAATTAGTTTTGTTAGGACCGTATCGTCAATACGAAGCTAGGAAATATTTTTCAGGAATTTTTCTAGTTAGTATGTGGCCCCGGTAAATTGAAATGCGCGTTCAAATTCAATATATAGAATTATATTTTGATTTTGACGAAAACTGATCGAAACGGTTGAACTGGCCTACGATACATATCCCGTTGTGTTCGGAATGGGGGTAATTAGCTATTGGAGACAGGCGGTGGGTCTCGTTTCGAATTCAAAATAAAAGTTTGCTTCATAGAATAAATAAAAAAAATAATATAAAAAATTTCAATAACCGCCCCTTCTTTTCTCTTTCCTCATTCACGTTCAAAAGAAAAAAAAACCCCAAAAGGGGGGAATCGCGCAAGGCGATCGTCGCCCCCCTTCTGAGTGCGCCGCCGCGCCTCCTGGTGGCGCGCCCCACCGCCAACCACCGCCCTCCTCCGCTACCTCCTCACCTTCTTCTTCTTTGACCGCGAGACCCACTCCAGCACCCCACAGACCACCGCGCAGCCTCCCACCTCGAGCCCGAAGCCCCCCAGGCCCCCAGCGCCTCGCGCGAGCAAACTCTACCCCCGACTAACCGAAGGCCACCCACCACCTCCTCAGCGACGCAACGCCCCAAACCCCTTTCTCCCCCTTCGATTTGAGAAACCACAGCCCTTTTAAACCCCCTCCACCCATCGCAGCTCAGCCCCTCCTCAGCCACCAAAGATCGCCATGAACCCTCTTTGAATAGCAAAGTAAGTTTTTAAATTTATGTATGTAATAAAAATTCAATTTTTTTTATTATATGTACTAGTTATATGGAAAATGAAGTTAGAAAAGAAAATAGGATTTTTATTTGTTCGAAATTATAAAGTTATGTTTTTTTTAAATAAAAAGATTGGATTTTCCTAAACACTAAAGGTTAGATTTTTGAAATAGAAGAAATGGAGAAGGGTTTGATTTTATTTTTAAAGGAAACTTCAATTTGTATCATATGTGAAGTAAGAAAAAGGTCGGATTTCTGTAGTGTAAAAGGACGGATTTTTATAATATGAAAAGCGGAATAATAAAAATAGGATTTCTATATTATAGAGATAATAAAGATATGATTTTTATATTATAAAAAGTATAAGAATATGATTTTTATCATATGTGAAATATAAAAATGTAATTTTTTATAGAGTAGAGATAATAAAAATCTGATTTTTATTATATATATATGTTGAAATAAAAATGGGATTTTTATAGTTGTGATATAAAAATTGGATCTTTATATATAAAGTAGAAATATAAAAATATAATTTTTATATAGAAAGTAGCGTCGTAAAATATATATGAAGTAGAAATAAAAATAGAATTTTTATTTATTGAATGAAGCAATAAAAATATAATTTTTATTATGAACAGCGGGACAAGGACTGCATTGGAATTTCAATTAAATCCAGACGGTTCAGCAGCTCAAAAGCAAAGCACGGCGGAGTGGAACCCTCAGTGGGAACTTCTCACTTTAAATCTTCTTTTCTAGTTAAAATATATACTAGGATGCAGACGGTGTTTAGTAGCGCCCGACACCCGTCGTCCACAGACCATGGACGGCTTGTATGCTTGTTTGTTTGATTTTGATGTGTAGTTGATTGTGTGATGTGATGTGAAATGAAATAAAATATTTATATAGTTAAAAATATTTTATAGTTGAAAATAGGAATTTTAACATGTATTTAAAATGAAATAAATATAAACAAATCGGACGATTTTTTTATATACACTGATTTGACTGATATTGATTGGGACGATAAATTTTACACATCGCCCAACTGCACAAATAAAATCTATGTTTGATTGTTTGAAACCCCACACGGGTATTGGGATGATATTTGGCGTACACTAATCCCAATTATTTAGTTGTATGTCGATCGATTGGTCGACAGACTGTGTGAGCGTTAATTCTTCATATCTAATGCTTATGCAGTTGTGTAGTGCACTTTGGATGATGGTTGATTATTTATCGTTGCTATTATATACATGTGTTGTATGGAATCCATATAATTAACATTATATGGTAATTGATTGGGCCTCATTCCAATTGGGAAAATAAAGAATATTATAAAATATAGATTCATGTGTTGACAGTACTCATTCGTTGAGATTAGTCATGTGTTGAACGAAATATTTTAACAATAAAATTTACATCTTTATCATATATAAAATTAGAAACTAACTGGAAAATAGATAAGATGAGTGGTCTCCTGGGTATTGATCTGATGTTGGTTTCGGCCTTCGGGGTTAATGCTTAGGGGATCGTTCTCTTACTAATTTACGGTTGGAGTCTAATTAAAAATTTAACGATAGAAATCAAAATTTTATAAAATATATTTAAATAACAAAAATAGTCACGTGTTGACAGTACTCACTTTTTGAGATTAGTCATGTGTTGAAAAATATAGATTCATTTGTTGAATAGAATAAATATTCATTTGTTGAATAAAATAACAAGGTTATTGAAAAATATAAAGCCGTGTTGATTAGAGATGCGCTATTTTGACGCGAACGATATTTATATCGATTATATTCGTTTTTATAATGAATATTGAAAAGAGTTTTAAAAATTGAATATTTAGAAAATAAATTCGAATTGAATTGAATAGAAAACGAATTCGAATTGAATTGAATAGAAAATGAATTCGAATTGAATTGAATAGAAAATGAATTCGAATTTTCGAATTGAATTGAATAGAAAACGAATTCGAATTGAATTGAATAGAAAACGAATTCGAATTGAATTGAATATAAAACGAATTCGAATTGAATTGAATTCAAAACGAACTGTAATCGAATTGAAATCAATTGAAAACGAATTGAAATAGAATAAAAAAAATCAATTTGAAATGAATTCAAAATTGAATCGATTTGAATTGAAAATGAACTGAGATTGAATTAAAAATCGATTTGAATTAAAATCAATTTGAAACGAATTTATAAGGAAAAATTCAATTTTGATTTGAATTTGAAATGGAAGTTGAAATTGTTTTGAAATGAATTTAAAACAATTTATAAAATTCGTTTTAAAAAGGAAATCGACGAAATATATATAATAAATATATATTATATATATAATGGCCTGAATAGAACGCGCCGCGCCGCGGCAGTTCGTGAATTTCGACCATTGATTTCGAACGGACATTACGGGAGATCTGACCATCGGATTCTCCTAAAACTGGAACCGTTGGGTTCATATCGAAAAGAGATTTCTAACGAATATTAGAAATTTGAAATCTAACGGCTGGATTTGGAGATATGTCCAAATAAATTTCAGAAAAGGTCGCTGTAAGTGCAGTTCGATGGCCGTTGTTGGAAATCGACTGTACGGCCCTTGATAAAATTATCAAAAATATCAATAATTTGTGTAAAATCATAAGAAATGATTTGAGAAGAACTTGGATGAAAAATCCCACATTTGTAAAGATAAAAATAGTTTTTTATCAAAATGAACTAGTTTTGAACTAAATTTAAAACCCAATTATTTTTAAATAAATAAATTGGATTTGAAAGGGGTTTTAAATAATCAGAATTTCTAATATATTTGTTTGGAGTTGAATTAGAATTGATTTATGGGTTTATCGTGAACGGTATTTTAAATAACACTTGTTCTTTAACCCGTCAATAAGTAGAATGTGATTTGGGTTTATCGTGAACTGTGTTTTAAATGACATTAGTTCTTTAACCCAGTAAAAGGAGTTTTAATGAATCTGCAATTAGATTGAAATGTGAATTGATAATTTAAATTATCAAATTTGGAAAATGAGCGAAAATGGAGTATCGCCAGTTTTGCTCCAAAGCGATAGCTAAATCTTTAATTAGATTTGAACGTGAAATGGTAATTAATTTTACTGATAACACCATGGTATTAGATATGGAGTATTACCAGTTTTGCTCCATGGGATGAATAGGTTGGGATTGGGGAATAAAATAAATAATTACTTCGGTATGGTTCGCTAATCCCGGCTAGTTTGGAAAACCATAATATGGTTTGAATTGACATCCAAAGGAAGATTAAAGAATAAATTTCAAGGAATTTATCTTTGATAAAATTAATGGGAACCTTTCCCTAAGAATGTGAAATTTAGAAACTAACTGCAGGTTAGCCAAGAAGGATGGTTTCCTGGGTATTGATCTGATGTTGGTTTCGGCCTTCGGGGTTAATATTTGGGAAATTGTTCTCTTACTAATTTACGATTAGCGACGGCTGAATTGGAATGAGGCGTATGTTGTGTTTGTGTAACATTTATTTATTATATACGCAGATTATTCGGAAAGGCCGGGTTTATACCCATTCTGAATAACCGATTCGACGATATGTCGAAGATGAAGACGGTGGTTGAAGACCAGAAGTCTTCACATTGTTTGGGTGATTACTGATGATCTTGATTGGGCTGTACACCCAAGATGAGGGAATCTGTTGGTGATCGTCCAGACATACTTGGAGATCGATGGATATGCGAGGAAAGTGCCTCCGGTTTCGTTCAGACCCAGAACGAACTTGTAAATGGACTGTGTGTCTGACATTGGATTTTATTCTGTGTTGACTGATCTCTATTAAATATACATCTGTTTGGTGGCGGAGAATTTATTCTCTTGCTTAACGCCCTTCTCTAAGACATGCGGCTCATAGGTTGTATATCGATGGACCTCAATCGCATGGCATGAATTGCCTGTGTGGCACGCCTAAGTGGCAATTGATCAAGGCTTCTGGTGAAAAGCAAAGTCTTGTGGTTGATGATCAAAGCACGACCTACGTGGCATAGCTTTGTGTATAGCGTGAATTCGCGAGCCTCACACCTCGGTATGAGTCAAAAATGGGATAGTGACTGCAGGGAGAGCACGATGTTTCTTTCTAGCTAATGGTGGTGTCAGTGCTTAAACTGGCTGACATTTATATACTTTTCACCTATGTGGTTGTTGGATGAGGCGCCTCGATTTTAGGTATGTTAGAACCGGGAAACGTGAGTTCAGGAATAATTAATCCTCAAACGTAAGGGAGGACCGACCCTGAAGATCCAGGGGTTACCCAGAGTGTGTAGTCCCGAGGCATTTGCGAGAGAGTCTCGAATCGGAGAGGAGCTTGCCCCTTGCCTCGACTCATGACGGAAATCCAATTTCCAATACGAGATATTTCGGTTTTAATTGTAGAACCTAGTATGGCGACATAGTGGTATGGGACATTAATGCCGCCTATGATTGATATTTATGATTGAAATTGTTTTTGACACTATGCACTTATAATAGTATCAAATGATCTGTTTCAAACGTACCAAGCATGTTTGGCTATTATAAGGTTAAAACCCTATCCCCTGGTTTGCGTTGCATTGTGTGATGGGACCTGGGTCTTATAATAGCTTCATTTTTCGAAAAAGCATTGCGTTGTTTATTCTAAGCACTGGTATTCTTGGGAGGAAACCCGTTCCGTGTTATACGGCGTGGTCCCTTGAATTACTTTCTTTTAAATTAAAGATTAATAACTGTTTTAGTTCTCACACCAGTCACATGACTGACTTGGAGTTTATTATTTTAACCTAAACTCTGGGTGCCCCTATTTTCCACACGGGCAGCTAGTAGTTTTGGTTTTGCAGATTTATATTCACAGGATCATGATTTACAGCTGGAACGATGCTCGAAAAGTTCTGTATCCCTGTATTACTTTCAGTTGTGTTTTATATTGTTTTTCCGCTGCTATGTAATTTATTGTAATCTCTGATATTTGTCAAATATGTAATATTTATTCATACTCTGTATATTCTTGTATTCTGATGGAATTGTTGTAATGAGCAATGAAACGTTCTTCTGTTTGTGTTCTGATTTGTCTTGTCCTCAACTCAATCCGTGCTTTCCTTCACGGGGAAGTTCGGGCCATTTCAGTTTTCTATGGAGTGCCCTCTTATAGCGCCAGTGCGGTGAATTTACGATACTATATAGTCTACAAGGCTTATAAACGGTGTAAGGGTAATATGGTAATCCCACTTACACTATTTTGATACATTTACTTTACTGAATAGACACTATTGTAATAGCGTATTATAATATATATATATATATATATTAGTTTCACGAATCCTTAGGGGATGGTAATCCCAACCATCCTTTAAGTTACTGTTGCATTCCATTTAAACATGTCACTTGAGTTAATTTACTTTTATAAGAATGTTAGTCCTGACTCTAGTATTTTATTTGTTTTATTCCTTGCAAAATGCCCGGGTCAGACCGAGTATTTCAGCTTGGAGATATATCTGTTAGAGCTTGATATTCGTTGGAGATCCAGCCATTCATCTACCATGTCATATGTGGTTGTGCCCATCGCTTCTTATTACCGGATATTAGTATGATTCTATATTCATTCCTCCGCTGTATCTATATTTATTTTTGTACTCTGATATCATGTAAAATAGTGATTTTGTAAAATTTTATAAATTTTACTTCCGTTGTGAGATATTCTGCGTTCTGTATCTATGATTCTGTGATGATTTGTATTTCAACTTCATAAGCAATAACAATCTGTCATTTTGAATGGTTTGAGTTGGTTTAGTTACTGACTTGAGGCGGTCGAAAAAGCCAGGTCATTACAGTGTGGTATCAGAGCTTTGGCTAAACAAAGCTTAGCTTATGGGGTGAAAGCACTCATTAGAGATAGGGTAGAAATACTCTATAATGACTGAAATTATTGTAGAATTATACCCGAGAGAGTGCATTTTGAAAAATAAAAAAAAATTAAAAGTTTTAAGGAATTTTAAAGGATTTTCTATATGTAAATAATTTGGAGTTTTCTCCTTGTTTTATAAAAATTTCCTTGTTTAAATCTCGTTCCTTTGAACTGGTCCCTTGGCTCGATCTTTCCTAAGTCAAGATTTTCCAAAGCTGAGACTCGATCGTGCTTGGTCATGACTTAGGAAATTTGAAATTGTCACTCAGACCCTAAATCTCCTTCGATTCGCTTAATTTTCTTTAGACCTTGATAAATTCTCCTAATTTGATTCGGTCAGTATTCCAGCTTGTAGCCTATATTCGGACTTAGCTCGAATTGGATTAATGTAAGCTCGAATAAACAACTAAGTGTTGAGTACTTAAGTGTATTGATAAATTGAAGAGAAAATCCAATTGAAACGAGTTAAATATATATAAATTGAAATCCTATATTAAGGAAAGTTCCATTGACTAAAATATGTGTGAACTCATATAATATACTTTAGTAAAGTGTATAGAACTTGTAAATTTCGTTGGAAATAAATGATTTGATTCCTGACGATCGTAAAGGATGATAGAACTTCACGAATGAGTGTAGTATGAGTATTCTTTGAACTAAAATATTCTTTTCTGAAGATGGAATGTATGGTATTGATGTGGATAAATATTTCTATATTTAAATTTTATAAGCAGGCAAACACTAAATTTAAGGTTTTGGGAAAAATATGTGTTTGGAAAATATAAGGAAAGGTCCAATAAAATATGTCGACAATAACACCTTGTATGATTCGCATTGTAAGTTTTAAGATGATATAAATAATATGTGTTAAAACCTAAAGATGTTGAAAGAAATCTTGTATGATATGAGAAAAATGATGTAAATCAAAATATGTTATTTTTACCTAAATTTAGAAAATTTACATATAGAATCTTGGACTATCGAATACGTGAAGGGTTTTGGACATACGCCTAGCTAACGTATGTACCGAATTCTATATGCACTAGATAGCTATAGAATCACTATAGTCGCTTGGAAATAAATTTGGCTATGACTGCAGCATCACCAAAATTTATTTTTGAGCTTCGAAAGTGAGATAAATATATAACTCCAATGAAGACGTCAAATTAATACTTAAACCTTAATTGTCAATATAAGAAAAGAATGAGAAAATTCGATTTTGAATTTGGAATATTGGTTTTAAGTCAATAAAGTGAAATACTAATAGAACTATAAATTTTCTTATATAAATACAAAATCTAGACTAGTGTGTGCAATAAATTTTTTATGGACTTTTAGTTAAGAGGAAGGAAGAGAAGGTTAAATTGGAAATTTTGGATTGAATTCAAGTGGAAGAATGTGTTGTTTAAAGGAAGCTCGATGTTAGTTTTGAAAAAAATAGCAAGAGTCGAATGTAATAAAGTGGTGATTTAAGTGATGACATGAAAATTAATCGGCAAAGCTATTTTGAACCCAATGTTTTGAAATAAATTTTAACTTAAGAAAGATGAAATAAATCTTAACAATAAAATTAAACTTGTGAAGAAAATTTATATGAACCTAACCTATTTAAGTTGTATTAGATATATAAAAGTTGATTTATTTATTTAGTGGAAATGTAATAATTAAAACCCTATTAGGGGATAAGACTTGAGTGCATATTTAAAAAGAAATGAAAAGTTAAGCTCGCTGCATTTACCCGAGCTTAATATATATATATATATATATATATATATGTATGTATGTATGCATGTATCCGTTTTCCCATTTAATTACTTTCGAATATACTTAGTATGATTTTTGGATTTAATCAAACAACAGAAAATGAAACGTTAAAAAAAGAAGAAAAAATCTTTTAGAGAATATGTTTGCTAAAAATCCATTTTTTTTCTAGAAAATGTACATACTATTGAAGAAAAATCTATTTAATGTAGAAGAGGAGAAGAAAAGAAGAAGAAAAATCAAAACTTTACAAAGTTGAACCCCTGGAAAGAGTAAAAAGCAACCTTTATATATATATTATATCTTGTAGAACCTGAATTATGTGATTTGCTGAAATATCCTTGTTAAGTTTACAAATGAATGCAAGTAAGTATAGCCTCACATTCATACGAAGTATGGCTAAGTTTATAGAAAGTTTTATCAATTGGAAGTTCATAAGGGTAGGTTTTAAAGAGCATAATTTGAAAGTAAATTTGAAAATACATTTATGATCATTTGAAGTCAATTCTAATTGTTTTGAAGAAAGATATTTAACTTAATAAAGTTATATGGACAACAAGCCAAAACATGTGATAGTTAAAATTTATAGTTATGTGAATCTAACCAATTTTAGTTGAAGCGACATACAAATTTAAATAGCATAATGATCTGTATTTCAGTGGAAACTTAATATTATAACTTTTTAAGAAAATAAGTCTTGAGTGCCTATAAGCCTTGAAATAATTGAATGGGTTGAATCCAGAATCTGGGAATAGCAGCTTAAAACTAAAAGTGTAGGTGGGAGGAAATATAAGCCTTGCTGCAATTAGATTTTCATTTACCAGAAAACAAACTTGGTAAATAAACAGTCATTTTCTCACTAAGTATTCATGACGTGGTTAGTATGACTTTTGGATTAAATCAAAATATGTAAAAACGTTTATAACAACAACAGTCATTTTCGTATATAGTTTGTAAGTAAAGGGTTGCCGCTAGTAGCAGCAACACGACTACGGCCAGTAACTGCAGCAGCAGCTACGGTACCCCAGCAGCAGCGGCCGCTGGTGCAGCAGCAGAGAAAAAAAGAAAAGAAAAAGAATAAAAAAAGAGAGAGAGAGAGGAGAGCAGCAGTAAAAACTGCTGCTATTGAAGGGCTGATGCCATGAGGCAACAACACACTTAACATAATGGGTTGGACAAATAATTTAGTATCCCTTCTAGTTTGAATGTCTAAAAGAAACATGTACTATTTAGAAGTATATATATTGTTGAAGGATGCGAGTACATATGGTTATTGTTTTGCTGCTCTCACTCCTTTTCAAATGAGATCGACGGTTTGAAGATAAACAAATTCCATGAAACCACGAGGCAAGATAGTAGAAAACAAAATAAGTACTGTCATGAATGGAAAAAAAGTATAAACATATGATTTTGTACATTGTTAGTGCATTCACATATTCGTAAAAATGCTACTTTTATTTTATGTCATGGTTGCATATTGTTATACATATGAAGTTTTACCATATATGTGTTGATTCTCATGTATTTTGAGTATCTTAGTAGGTAGCAATGGCGCGCTTTGCCTATGGAGCTCGCTTTTGTGCCAAATTGCAAATAAAAATAAGTAAATGCGCTTTAAAACGCTAAATAAGATACGTATCTCGGTTTACATATCACATTTGGATTGATTTTGTTTTGTTTCCCCTATATTGGGATGCCTCATCGTTTGGATGTGATGTATATTGTATTTGTAAAAAAATCCGAGCAAGTCGTACAAAGGAGATGCTATCGAAATTTTCGGTAAATTTCGGGTGTTAGAAAAATTTTGAGTTTTAAAAATCTATAAATTATTTTTCTTTTTAACAAAGTTTAAAACAAGTATTTGAAATGTTATATATATGTTGACTTAAATTCATATGACGTTTTCTTTTCGAGGACGAAAAGCGCTAAGTGGGGGAGAATGTAATGAACCGGTAATTTCGACATTTTAAAATACAAATTAAATTTAGAATTAATCGACAAAATAAATAATTATATTTGGATTGCGGCATAGAAATTTGGATTGAATCAAGTTTGAATTTATTTTAAGCAGAATTCCTTTCAAAAATTTATATTCAAAGGAAAGTTTTTGTTAAACGAATATTTTATAATAAATTTGGATTTATTTAGAACAATGAAATATGACTTGAAAGTAAAATTAAACGTTGTAATCTAATTTAAGTTACAATTTAGTTCAAGTAAAATTTGTTTCAAAATGTAAGATTGAAAGCTATTTACAATTAAAGCGATGAATTATTTTAATATAGTTTTGATATCAAATTTGTAAATGTAAATTTAAATTTCAATATATGTTAGGTTTGATAAATTATTTCATAGTTGATAAAATTTGAAATTTATAACGTACTTAAACAAGTAACAACATTGTCTAATACAGCCGTGGTCCGTTCGCTAGTAGCGACTTCGCAGATTTGATAAATTAGAAATGAGTTTCTTAACAAAATTTAATTTAATTTCTTAAAATTTAACGTCCGGGAAAAAATATTCAACGACTTTGTTTCTTTAATTCTCAGTGTTGCCTAACCGTAGCGCACATGAAAACAAGTAGCATTGTCAGTACATCGTTGTGCCAACCTTTGGGTCCTTATAAGATAAATACAATTTAATAAACACGTTAACAAAAATAAAGGAAGAAGATTAACAATGAACACAAAAATTTGAATTTAACCTATGCCACAACGATAAACAATGTTCAGCTAATTTAACACTTGTCTCAACACTGATAAAATTTGACAAATGTCCTTCCTCCCTCTGAAATATTTTACCACGTTGCTTCCTCTTCCTGTGCTATACACAGCTCCTTCTATAGTGAACCAAGATTTCAAAATCTAGTTCTGACAGTAATACAAAGAATTCGACAACGTAGAAGATTTCAAAATCTCTTTCTGTCTGTAATTCCAACGTTATAAAATTCGTGGCTTTCTTTCTCTCCGTTTAACACAAATCACTTTCTTTTCCTCACTATGTCGGCCAAACATCAGTTGAAGGAAAGGCTTCCTCTCCTTAATTACTTCTGTTTCCCCAGTAAACAAATCAAAGAACGAAGTCCCAAAATCTCCGAATCCAAAATTGCGATTTCTTCCTAACATCACATCTATTGGCCACCTTCGCTCTCGCCTCCTTCGTCTTCGCCACAAACTGCTTCACCAGATTTGGTCAAGCCTCCCAGATGTGGTAGCTCTCCAGTGGCGATGTCACCTTTAGGGCAGGCCACTTCGAATCCAGGCGTTGCCATCTTCACGAAGAACCGCGACTTGAAATCCACGCAACCCGAGACCGTCACCACCTGTCAACGCTCCTCCATCAGTCATAACCCACCATGAGTCAACCACAACTAGGTCACCGCCGCTGAAGGCACACCATCGTTCACTTCTCAACTTTTGAGTTCTCGGCCTCCTCTTTGCTGTATAACTGAAGCCATAGTTTGAGAAAAACCAACGGTTTCTCCATGGTCCCAACCTCCCCTTCAACCGTGAGTCTTCCGATGCCAGCATACGACCGACCAAACCTAACCAACTCCAGTCATCGGACCTTCTAAACCAGTAGAAAATGTGCTGAATCAGTTGCAATAGCACGCCAAGGGCTTGTATAAATGCCATAGAAGCTGCTATGCTTGTTGGGGCTCACTATTTGGGTATGTAAGGTAGTGGTTCAGTTCTGAGCTTGGGTTTATCGCTGCTTGGCTCATCTACCCGATCCGGTATGAGTTTTAATTTGAAATTCGAAGTATTCCTTTGCATGTCATCATTCCTTTTCAAAACTCCGTTTTGATTCCACTCTGTTAACTATTTTGAAAGGATTTGGGTTCACCTGTCAAATTTATCAAGAATCAAGCTGGAATGGGGTTTGGGTTCCTCCAATATCACATTTGGGTACATATATACATACATAAGTATATATACACACACACACACAACTTTCATTGGATATATGGTTGTCGTTTGGCTATGAAGTTTTATCCCCACTTTCAAGTCAAATTTCATGTTCGTCTTCTTCACCTCGAAGGTGGGTTTCCCTAACTCACATACATTTTTTTTATAAAGTGAATTAAAGATTTGAGATGTTGAATGAAATGTTAGGGTGCTCTAGATTTGTTTGTTTTGTGATTGTGCATGTGTGGCACACACAGTTATATAATATGACACAATATGGATGTATGTGTGATATGCTATGTTTATTTTCTCACCATGCAAGTTCCCTTTAGATTAGAAAACCATTACGGGTTGAAATGATATATACCCGAACCCCTTGCATATTCGAATTGATTTGGGATGCTACTTGAAATGATACATACTGGGGATTCGAATATTTTGAAGAACGGATTGAAATGACAAATATCCGTATCACCTGACCATAGGATAGAAAGTTATATACGGACACCGTGGTCAATAAAATAAAAATATTTTAATGGTTTTGCAAGTAGAAATTTTAATGAAATTTTCCATATAGCATGAAGAAATGTTCAAAAGAAATTTTGTTTAAATTTTACTTGAATTTTTATAAGAAATTCAATTTGTATGTAAATAAGTTTTTAAGAAGTAATCATATAAATTTAAATTTAGTTTTAGTTAATAAATTTTTCCTATACTTTGTGTTTTATATAATAAATTTAACAACATGAAAATCTAAGTTTGGTGACTCAATATAAAAAGTTTCAAAGACTTGTTAAATGTTTAGAAACCTTATTTTGGTATACGATTTGGTAAATGATTTTCCCACCATTTTAATGTATGGAAGATTTGTGGAAAAAATGTAAATTTGTTGGATTTCAAATATAAGAGAAACATGCTTCAATACGGGTTTTATTAAGGAGTTCGAACTTAAAAAATCACATTTTTTATCAACAACTAACGGTAAAAGTTGTTTTAGGCTTTATTATATTAAATGGTATGTGAAATCAAAGATAGATAATGATTTTGAGAATCGTTTAATCATGAAGCATTGAATTGAACCAACAAATGGGAGTTTGATTTAATTGTGAAATTTTGATGGGAAAAGAAATTGTGAGCATGGATTTAGATTGGATTTGGATTAATAGTATTTGAATAAAACTATAATTACATTAAAAAAAATTCCGCATTACTTGGTTTTGCACATGTTCTTTATAAAATAATTTGATCACTTTAATTATATAAATTTCATAATAGTTTTCCAAATATATATATATATATATATGTATGTACATTATTTTTCAAACTTATATACCTATAATATATTTTCAAACTTAACCTTTCTAAATATATTTTTATAATTCGAATAAAGTCTATGTCCAATCCAGTCTAATGTATCCAAAGGGTGAAAAATGGGTTTTTGAGCACTAACGATATTTCGGGGAAATTGGAACTTTAAAACCAAATGTTTGACAAAGGATAATAGTGAATATTGGTTTCATAATCTAAATTGAACCAATGATAAATTATTTGAGTAATTGATTTTGGGGTAATACTTGAAATAAATCGATTTGTGATACTTGGAATAGGATTTCAAATCTAATGGCCACAGTGTGAAAAATGTAAGCGTTTGGTTGTTAAAGAGACCGGAGTCGGTAAGTGGCATACTCTCTGTCAGTGCCGATACCACTTTAACAACTGTGTACGTGGAGGGGTATCCGGAACGAAGAAGGATGACTTGGAGGCGACTACTGGATTGAAGATGGCGAACGGCGACGAAATGGCCTTGACCTTCGGGTCATAATTAAAATGACCAAAATAGGAGCTATCCGTGACTAATTGAGGTCGCACCTCATATCGGACACGCTTCTTCGATACCAACTCTGTTACTGTTGTGATTGATTTGGGTGCACCCTTTTGATTATAGGAGCGTGTTCCGAGGTGGGTGATAGTTGCTGCTACGCGTTACCACCGGTCCAGGAGTGCAACCGGTAGAATCCTACCCTGTGTATTTCCTCGAGTGTCTTGTCATATTTATCCTTATCGAGCCCACTACAATTTTGGTTTGGCGTTGTTTTCTATGGAGTGCCCTCTGATAGCACCAGTGCTATGAATTTACGGTACTGTATAGACTACAAGGCTTATCATTTTAATTTTTAAACATAGTAAATTTTGAATTCTTTTAGCAAAGGTTTTTAATTGATCAAAAGCATCACTTTTATTTTTAAGAAAAAATGTCCAAGTGAATGTAGAGAAATCATCAATTATTACATAAACATATCTATTATGATTTATTGATTGAGTTTGGGATGGACCTAATAGATCCATGTGAATTAATTCTAATGGTTTTGAGGTTGTAATTTCTTCTTTTGATTTAAATGAACTTCTTTTCAATTTTCTGAATTGACAAGCATCGCATAAATTATTTACTTTAAACTTCATTTTAGGTAAACCTCAAATTGAATCTAATTTTGAAATTCTAGAAATATATTTGAAATTTATATGACCGAATCTCTTATGCCAGATCTAAGATAACTTGTATTGGCCATTAGACATAAATTATTGTTAGAAACTTTCATACTTAGTACATAGATATTTTTCTTTCTATCTCCTTCGAATATTATTTTTGAATTTTTATCTTCTAAAAAGCATTTATCTTTTTCAAAATTCATTTATAGCCTTTATCGCATTGTTGACTTATACTTAATAAATTATGTTTTAAATTCCTAACAATAAAACATTAGAAGTAGTAGGAGTTTCAGAATTACCGACATTGCCGATGCCAACCACATATCCTTTAGAATTATCACCAAAATTGACCATTCCTCCATCTTCATATACTAGATTATTCAGTAATTCTGGATTTCCCATCTGTGTCTTGAACAAACACTATTCAATATGCATTTGTCCTTTTTGATTTCCATCATTTGACTATCAAGATTTGAATTTTCAACTGCCATGTAACACACCTTTTCCCTAGTAGAATAATAATTCAGCAAATAACATTATTTTTCAACAGAATATAATGCAGACTCATCTAATACTGAAGCAATGCATGAATTTAAACTCGTATTATAAATCATGTCAAAATTTGCCATTTAATATTTCCAAAATTCAGATGATGAAATTTTGAAAAACTATGCTCTAATACCAATTGTTAGGGATGAGAATCACATATCTTAAGGCAAAACTAACACTAGAGGGAGGTGAATAGTGTTTTAAAGAAATTATAAAAAAACTTAACCAATTACTTAAATAACTATATGAATCACAGAATGAATATCACAACAAAAACAATCACAGATGTAAACATATACAGAAATGAAATTTAGAAAAGGAAAGAACACACCGGATTACTCCTACGTCCAGTCCTACACAATGCTGGATTGCGCAAAGTTTTATTAATATCAATATCCAATTACAACCCCCTTGATTTCACGGCTACAAGGTTAACACTGATTCAACACCCTTGATTTCATGTCTACAAGGTTAACACCGATTCAATACCCTTGATTTCACGGCTACAAGGTTAACACCGATTCAACACCCTTGATTTCACGGCTACAAGGTAAATACCACTCCCTTTCCTTGATTTACGGGCTACAAGGAACATACCCTTTCCTTAACAATTACAATTCCCCTAGAACTCCATAATAACACTTCTAAACAGAGAGTATTTGATAGAGACTAAGAATAAAAAAGAGAATGATATATTTTGTACTGAAATCAGCAGAGTATAAGTGTAGAAACTTGAAATTTAAAGTAGAATAATGGTGGAATATGAAGTATGGAAGAAAGAGATGATATCTTATGAAAAAAACGAAATCAGACCCTTTATATAGTATTCAAAGGGACACAACCATTCCCGGAACGTTTTAAATATGAAAAGACACATCTATTTGAATTTAAAATTTGTGACACTTATATGTCGACATGTATAAAAGTGTATGTCGGCATATGTATTGTAATTTGAATTTTAAACCATTTTTTCAAGTATTTAAATCAATATGTGTATTCTGGAAATTCCTGAAATAAAACTAGTTGTTTAAAATATAATTTCTCATGTATAAAAACATATAAAATATTATTTAACCATATGATATAAAAACTATATATTTAAATGATATAAAACTATATAATATATATACTATATGAGAAACTTATATATATTTGAAATCATAAGTAAAAAAAATCTTTGGATGATTTAAAAACATTTTGAAAGGAGTTTGAAATAATTCGAAAACAATTTTAAAAAGAATAATTTGAAAATAGAATTTGAGAGTGATAATCAGAGTTTTAACATACTAACTAGACTCTATTACTCTTATAATCTTGTACTCTTGAAATTTTGATATCTTGATGCATATGAGTCTTGATTCTCCTTTGAAATCTTGAATCTCTTAAACTGTACAGTCTTTAATATCTATTTCCTGCATATAAATCCTGCATATATATATATATATATATATATCCTAGATAAAGGTGTTAGTATATATGTTATGATCAATAATGATTGAAACAAGGTTGTTGTCATCAAAATTCCATTCTCCAACAATTATATTTTATTTATTATTAAAATAGTATGTTGTATATAGATTTTTCAAATTTAACTGTGATTTATCAACTACAAATTAAAAAGATACTCAATTATCGCTATCTATATATATGTCTAGCTATTAATGTCTTAACCGGAAAAAAAACTAAATTTCTTAATAATATAAATGTGAATCATTTATGTTATGTGAGATATAATTATTGTATATATAAGTGAATAAATAACTTTATCATTATTATTGTATAGTAATTTGTTGATGTATTCAACTCTCATTTTTGAAAAGATATATAAACGAAGGAATGAATGTTAAATAATTTAGGTTATTTATATATTTAATAATCAACGCAACTAATTCAATTAAAGAGTTGAATGTAAAAGAGTTGAAAAAAAACAAAAAAAAGCTTTGTACGTTGCTGTAACTGAAAGGAGATTTTATTCATTACTTAGTTTTAGTTTTTAAACAATTTTATCTTTGTAGTCAACCATATATTTCATGTTATTGTAAGGATCATACGTACAATTGTGATAATTGCGAAAGAATATTATGTAGTGTCAAGGTGAATTGTGATTTGGGTATGGTTTGTTATGTATTGAAAGTGGGAATGTTAATTTCTTTTCAATTAATTTGTGCGTTCACATTTTAATGTTGTAAAATATAAGTTTGTCTTTAAAAGTTTCTAAAAGTGAAATTACGTTACGTAATAAACAACAATTTTTTTTGGAGTAAATGAACTGAGAATTAAAAGAGATACTAGAATATACATTTATGATACTTCATTTGACTAAAGAAATTATTTTATTATTATTTTTAATTGTATAGGAATATTGCATATATTGAAGTTATCGTATTTTTAGGATTAATGAATGATCGTTAATCAAATATTTAAACTTAGATTTAAGATTTGCACAATTAATTAAATATATGGACTTGAGCATACAATATTAAGAGGTAACTGAGAAGAGTTTTTTAGTAGTTATATAAAAAAACAGACGTTGAAGTAAACGAAATTCTGCATCTTAATGCTTGATAAGTCTGTGGATGAATTATTATAACATAATTTTGTTATTATCGTTAATGCATATAATTTGTGTTATGCAATTTATATATTTTTGTATTTAAATGTTTTTTTACCAATTTGTTGACGTATATGTAGCATGTACATTAAAATTTTGGGTCAGTTAATTAATTTAAATATGTGGGTCTCAATGTAAAATGTTGGGAGAAAATCAGGAAAAATTTGAAAATAATTATAGAATTTTTTAAAGTAGAAGTTTAAACGTAAATTAATGTAAGATATTAGTAAATAATTGTACAATGACAGATATTAAAAATTTAAAAATAAAATATCTAAAATCAGAGAGAATTAAGGAGAATGGAGATAACTCCTAAAATTAATGTGATGGCTTAAAATTATTCTGTTTTGCTATTATTTAATAGATTACTTTCTCGTTTGTATTATATCTGTGATTGTTATTATTATATTTTATCTGAGGTGCTATATATAATATAAGATAATTTCCGTGATTCTGTAATCTTGTTATGTTCCTTCATTTCTTTTCTTTTCTTTTCTCTTTACCATTTCAATTCTTTCCTCTTATTTCTTTCTACTGACAACCGTTATACATCGACCGGGTGCTTGTTCAACACAATATTTGGTTATATGAGCACCAATGATGTATAGCGAGTCGTCTAATTTAGTATCAGAGTGTAGGCTGAATTACCTAACCTAAGCAGTATCAGATTTGAGTGTTAATATATACGAAAGAGTACATATTTGTATATATTTTAATTTTTAAATCTTTATATTAGTAATATGTATAGTGTAGGTTGTTTTCTACATGAGTACCATCAAAATAGTTTTTCTCTATTAGAGATCGATCGCTCTTAACGCTTACTCAAACGATCTGGAAAACAAGAAATACTACTAATTACTCCGTCTTTGGACTGGAAATCGGAAATAATCAAGAACTACCGGCCTCAATTTACAGGTTATGTTCCCAACAATGATATGAACCATTATCTGCCATGCCTTAATATCCCTAATTAGTTATGGCGCTGAAGTGCAGTAAGTCGAGTATGTCATGCTGTGCGAATACTTACGTGTCTATGTGGCAGACTGTTCCTTTAAACAGAGTCGACTGTTGTGGTGCGAGAGTTGTTTAGGTTCTCCAACGGAATTCGTCGATGACTTAGGGTTTGATGTTGAATAAAGTAAAAGTTAACTTCTGCAAATCTCCAAGGTTGAACCTGAATTGGTAGAGAATCCTTATCGGTTCGAGTTCCCGGAATCGATTCGCTTAAGACCGGTTAACGATTTCCTTCGACGAGGATTGAATCAACTTCTTAGATGTTGGTGAGGAGTTCGCCGATTTTGGCGATATATCTGTGCTTGAATGTGTGACCGAATTTAATGTGATATCAAAATAAGTTTTATTCTACCTATTGTCACTCCATAGTCTGGAGTTTGTGGGAAGGTTGAGTGATCGACCCAAAAGGTGGTTGATTTCATTCGACAATTGAATGATGGCTTGGAGGAGTCGATCAAAGAAGTTCACGGTGTTTGAGCTTGTACCCAATATCAAGTTTATCCCACCTTATTAGGACAAATCACGGAGACATACGTATTGATCATTGTTCTCATTTTGTGAGTGCTCCCACGATGAGAGAGAAGGGAAACGATCTCACCACTCGATATGTGTTTCCATTAATGACATTTCCATACGTATTTTAGTTTGACATCGATGTTTCACCATTCCATCTGATCTTATGGTTCGATGAATGGAACGAAATTGGAACCTATGGTGGGCTGAGACTTAGATCTTCAGTAGGCGAGTCACTTATGATCGAACGATAGATAGCTTACATAGTTCTTAAATAGTGAGTCATCATTTGTGTTGGAGATGCAGATTAAGGATCTTAAGACAATCTAAACACTAGAGGTGGAGGTGAATAGTGTTTTATGGAATTTATTAATTTCTTAAAATCTTTTTCGATTAAACAAAATAGTATACAGATCACAGATATTAACACACATGGAATCAATCACAGAATGCAGGAAAAAAAGTAAAAGCTGTAAAAGGAAAGCACACATCGAGATTTTATACTGGTTTGGGACACCTCTACATCCAGTCTCATACAATGCTGGGTTGATGTGGATTTTTATTCAACAAATTCAATTACAATCCTTGATTTCTGAGCTACAAAGGTACACCCCAACTGATTCCAAATACAGTGAAACTTAGTTGATTTATGGACCATAACTTTACACCTAATCGATTTTCGGGACAAAATTGCATCCAGTCACTTTAAATCGGACATAACTACACCCATCACTTATCAGTTTTTGTAGTATTGACTCGATATGACTTGATCTCAAGATCTTTTATTACAAACAGCCTAT
The DNA here is from genome assembly GCA_030737875.1 of Allium sativum. Lineage (NCBI taxonomy): Eukaryota > Viridiplantae > Streptophyta > Magnoliopsida > Asparagales > Amaryllidaceae > Allium > Allium sativum. The sequence continues at coordinate 370,288,501 of CM060920.1, forward strand.
AACACTTGAGTAACACTTGAATTCAGAGAGATTTTGATTTAGAATTGAAAGTAAAGAAGAATGGTATGATTTCTATCGAAATCGGCAAGTACAAGTGCATAAAGTAAAGAAATTAAGAATATTAATGGTGGAATGTTTTGAGAGAAAGAGGAAAACGAAAAGTAATAAAAAAAATTCAAATTAGCATTTATAGGTTTCCAACAGTCACAATCTTTCAGAATTGGTTTGAATTCAAAAGGCACTTCTCTTCAAAATTTAAAAAACCAACTAACGGCTAGTATGTCGAAATAGCGCTTTTCATATGTCGACGTATGCTAGTACAAAATTAAAAAATGAATTTTAAAATAAAGTAAATAAATTATGGTGAATCCAGAGTTAAAACAAACTGTATTCCTTTATATTAAAACATTCCATTCAAAGTAAAATATATTTTAAAAACTCATATGAAGATGTAATAAAAATGTTTAAGAAATTAAATATAAAATTATATAAAAGCATAAATATAAAACTACAAATATATTAAAACTTAATATAAACAAGGAATTTGAAAAAATAAGTAATTATAATAAAATTAGTAAAAAAAATTGCAAGTAAAACTTTAGTTAAGAATCTATTAAACATAAAGTTTGAAAATAGAATTATAAATAAATTTCAAGAGTTAAAATATTTCTTTAAAATAAAGAAGTACATATTTATAAATAAGGAGGTAATTTTGAAATCATTTGAAAACTAGTTTTAAAATCAAGTAAATAATTTTGAAATTATCTTCAATGGAAGTTTGAAATCAGTATTAAATTTAAAATTAGAATTTAAATTTGAAATCAGAATCAAGTGCTAACCAGAGTTTTAACAAAATATCTAGACACATTTAGTCTATAATTCTTGGAATCTTGATACTCGTCAGTTTTGAAACTTGAACTCTTCTGTTTGAAATCTTGATTCTTTAAACTGTACAGTCTTCAATAATAAATACATGCATAGATTTCCTGTACACACACACATACACATACATACATACATATTTATATATATATGCTAGAAAATAGTATTAGTATATATTTTATAACAATAATAATTGAAACAAAGTTGAAACAAGGTTGTTGTCATCATCAACATCTCAGTCTCTAATAATCTCCCTTTTTTTGATGATGACAACCTTGGTTTATAAAATATTCATACCTGATGTTTTAATTCTTTAGTTACTCCTCCATACTTTATTAACTCCCCATAAAATTACTAGCTCTCCTTTAATCTAACCCTATTTTATAATTCTCCCCTTTGTCATCAACAAAAAACTAAAGTTCTGACTAAACTACAATACTCCCCATAAAACTAAGGCATAATCCTAACATCTGAAAGTATTATTCTAACTAATATACTAACTAAACTAAATGACGATAATATTCTAACTATTATAACTTGAATGATTATAAACTACATTACAAATTACACCAAGCCAATATATATATATATATATATATATATATATATATGTGTGTGTGTGTGTGTGTGTGTGTGTGTGTGTGTCCAATATACATCAATACATTTAATCAATCAGACCGAACCACACCATACCTAAAGTTGTTTATATACAAGTTTTAAAATTTGGAAATAATTCAAACAAACTACTCAATTTCAAACAAATTCATACATTTCAAGGAACTTCAACCCAGTCTTCGTTGTCTTTGGTGAGAGGTGATCCATTGATGTTGTTGTCTTCATCTTTTGAAAGAGAAGCAATCATCCATCAAATTGCTTCAAAATGTTTCTCTTGTTGTTTGATCATCTGTATTTGACTTAATTCTTAGTGACACTGATTTTAAAGAATGAATGAGAGAATATTCTTGAAAGAATTAAGAATTTCTTCAAAATTCTCGCTTAGATTATAGATTTGAGTAGCCATAGTTTTGAATTTATTAAGAAATAGTGAAAGGAAATATATGAGGAATAAATGAATAAGTTTTTCAAGCAGAGAAGGGTATAAATAGGCTCTAAAATTCTTTTGAGTTGAATAAACATGATTTAGTTATAGCAGTTTCCAATTCAAATAATTCTGGAAATTATATAGTTATATGTCGACATGCATAAACCTATATGCCAACATATGCATGTATAATTTCAATTTTTGAAGAATTTTGTTATTTTATGATAAGTTTCGACTTATATAAACGTAATTTTATTTTTTTAATAGCTATTCCAGAGATTTTTAAACAAGAATAGGTAGAAATAAAGAACTTCATTTCAAACTAATGATAATGATACTTGAAACAAGTACATAACTTAAGATAGAAATGCAGAAATTGAAATACAGCTAAATACAATGCGATATTAAACTTAGAATTCAGCGGAGGAGCAGGATGATGATAAGCCAAGTTTTCTACCAACTTTGCCAAAGAACTTACTGACTATAGTAGAATTCTGTTCGAATTTCTGACTAAACGATCTCTTAAGTGTCTTTTGGTTCTTGGCTAAAATCATTTGATTTTTTAGAATGGTTTTCTTGGAGGGGTTGGTAGGAAATTCAATGCTTTCTAAAGAGGTGTCTTCTTCCTCTTCTTCAATTTCCATTTGATCGGTATCTTCTTCTTCAATATCCAAAACATTTGTACGATGACACGTGTCCCTTCTCAAATTCACGCTTTCTATGCCTCTTCTTCTCTCGAACTGCTAAACCATCCGCTTCCACTTTTCTCTCCCATGCAAATCCCTTTCTCCCATTTCACTTCAAACCCTCTTATCTATCATTTTTCGATTTCAGTTTCTCTTTCCTCCTCATTCCATTTTTTCTCCATATCGTTCTAACATTTATGGGTTTAGCTCCCTTTCTTCCCCAAATTTGCCTGACACCGTAATTCTTATATGTCATTAAACTGGACTAAACGTGTAAAAGAATTTAGGGAATTTTATGGAGAGGGTGGTGGCAATTGTTTCAATCGGCGCGCTCCTTCTTCTCCGTTGATCTTTCGTGCTCTTTCTCCACTGATGGCTTCCGTGCTCCTTCTTCGCTGCTAACTGTTTCGTGCCTTTTCTACCAGCAACATAAAATTGAACTCCCCTTTTTCAAAGGTAACTTTTTTCATTTTGTATATTATTTTATATGGATTAGGAATTGTTTTCCCATTTTTGTATAAACATTCTCTATCATGGTCAGAACTGATCAAGCGAAGGTGAACCGTTAGCTTAAAAAAAAATTACTAAACATATATCTGATAGCCATAAAATTAAGCAATATCTCATATTATTATTTGTTTTTGTTATAATATATATAAGTGAATATGCTCTTGTCATATTCTATTTTAGTCCCACATCATGGGAATAAGTCTAACATCAGCTCCAAAGCCTATATATAAAGGAGCCAATGTACCTCCAATATGTGAATTGGTCTTATAAAATGGTTAAAAATAGGCGTATGAATTTCCAAAAAGGAAAATATTATAAAAGTCAAGCATGTGAATTTCCTTTTACAATGTTCTTAGTAAAATATTAAAACTAATGGGTTTACAAAACACCTCATGATTTATTTGTTATCAAGCTGCATATAGCTATGCTAATATGGTGTTCATTTTTTTTCTTTCTTCTGCTTGTTTGTTTCATTTTTAAATTTGCTTAGAAAAAACACGTAATTAACATTAGCGCTCGCTGTAAGTAATGCAATAACATGTTAGCATACTTCATGCAATGGTAGCATGCACCTATGGTAGAAATATAAAGTTTATACTTGCTTAGGAAGTAAAACTAGTGCAACTTAAACCAGTGCATGTTGATTCCTTTCCAATCTGTACATGCAGTTTTAAACATTCATTTTCCCATGACATTTACATCTGTACATTGCTTGGAACTGTTGGTTTTTGATGTAAGTAACTAATTATTCCTTTTATTTTATAAATGCAACATGTTACGGATCCCACTTGTAATATTCGAATTAAATTGTGTAAATAATGGTATAATCATGTTATCTTGTTTTACTTTATATGGAATAGTCCTCTACTTTATGTGATACTCTTAATGTTGCATGATGCATGCCATGATATAATTATATATTGCACTTAACATTGTCTGAACTATGGCTTCAATAGCATATTAAAACTTTGGCATAATAATGTATGGTTTGCTCATCATATACATGTGCGTAATGCTATGGAGGATCCGTTATATTATTGTATTCCTTGATTTGAGCTAGTATGTTTATAGATATTATGATTAGACAATGCTATGGATTTGATTTCAACATGCCATATTACTACTATATTTTTTTTTCAGTGTTACTTCATTCAGATGTTCATAAATCACAATATGCCTATTTGAATTTTTGTATGCATATGTATTTTTATTCGATGTATTTAGCAAGTAATATCTAATCAATGGAAGAAATAAAACAGTTAGAACCACAACCTGAAGTTGTGCAAAGAAAATTTTAAACTAGAAGTTGTATAACTCAAAGTCTGAGACCTGAAGTCTTGAATTATGAAAAAGAACATTTTGATAAAGTTTACAAGTTTGAAATCTTGACAATACACAAGAATTTAAAAGCTTTATGTTAAAAGATTTAGAACCAGAAGTTCCTCAATCAATGAACTTGAAATACCTCATAATTTAAAAGCCTAAAGCTTTATTGAAACTGTGTACTTCTTAAAAAAAAAGCTACATCATATGGGGCAATGATGATGCATCCAAAGATATCATAATTTTCAAGATGAGTTGTATCTTGCTTATATACTTACATTTGCATATTGTATTGAAGAATAAATTTTAACAACTTGAAGTTGTTTATAAATTTTTATTTGAACCAGAAGTTCAATACAGTTAACAACTTGAAGTTGTTTATATATTTTATTTGAAACAGAAGTTCAATATAGATTAACAACTCGAAGTTAATTATATATTTTATTTGAACCAGAAGTTCAATACAGTTCCAAATCAGATGTTTTGGATATTATGATACGATCTTTAAGATTCGCATTGACATTGCTTGATAAACAAAAATTAATGATTGGAACCTTATAAACAGTTTGTTCTAAAATCGATTACTCGAATGAGAAGGAATATGCAAATCAATTACATATGTAATACGTGGACGCACGTATATACATATATAAGCGAATATTTATTTAACAACCTGAAGTTGTTATGAGCTCATATTATAAATTAAGCATACATTATTTAGTAATTCAAAAAGTCGATTGACATCAATATTAAATGATCTGAAGTCATGTGCATATTCAAATGGTAGAAAATTCCTCCGAGTTACCAGATCAATGAAAGGGAATAAACAATACAATGAATGCATCTTATCAACCAATAAGAGCATTATCCTCCTACAATTGAAATACATCTAATGTATTTGCTAGCTATAATGCGATATTGGGTCAAAAATGAAAATCTTGAAATAATTCATGATAAGTAGATCACTTCCTGCTTTCAAGAATTGTTGTAATAAAACTTTTAATATCCATTGAAGTGGTAGTTGCGATATGCAATGATTATTATAATATATAAGTTCCTGAAGAACATAAATAACATTTGTTATTATAAAGAATACCAAGAACATGGATGATAGATTACAACATTCTTCTAAGTATTGTTGTAATGAAAACCTTAATATACTTCAAGGTGAGTAGATTACTTCCTTCTTAGTGTTGTTGTAATAAAAATCTTGTGATACTTCATTCTTCTAAGTATTGTTGTAATGAAAATCTTGATATACTTCAAGATGAGTAGATTACTTCCTGCTTAGTAATGAAAGTTGTCTTATTCATCAAATATGTATTACAACATGCAAGTCCGATTGAAATAGAAAATATTAAGCACCTGAAGTGTATTCATAAATGAATATTAGTAACATACAAATCACAAAAGGAAGGCGTTTTAAATAAGAAAACATGCCTGAAGCATGGAAATGCACATGTAGTTTTAAAAGAAAAACTTCATTAAGAAGTATTTGTAAGCAATTTGAGTTATTGAAAGAAGAATATGAATTCAGAGGAAATTATTAAATCAGGGGGAGCATCCATAAGTATTATATAATGCACTCTTTTTCCTTAACTAAGTTTTTCCCCACTGGGTTTTCTTAGTAAGGTTTTAATGAGGTATGGGTCATAATCCAGAAGTATCAGCCCAAAAGTAACATACAAAAATAAGTTATAATGTATTCTTTTTCCTTATTTGAGATTTTTCCCACTGGGTTTTTCTTATTAAGGTTTTAACGAGGCATTACATTGATCCAGAAGTATCATACTACTTTTGACGTAGTAAATATGATATTGTACATTGTACTCTTTTTCCTTCACTAAGATTTTTCCCATCGAGTTTTTCTTAGTAAGGTTTTGACAAGGCAACATTTTGATCCAGAAGTATCAAACATCTTTTGATGCAGTAATCTATTATTTATGAAGAAGACAAGGCAGTTTGCATAGCTCAGATTCAAGTGAATTATATCAAGGGTGATAGGATGGAGCACATTTCTTCTAAATTTCTCTTCACACATGAATGAAAGGACAACAAGAAAGAGGAGAAACAAATTCAGTTCAAGAAAAGTGGGTAGATCTATTCTCAAAGGAAATTTCCAAATCAACATTCCAGAAGATGATATACAAAATTGGCATGCGTCGACTACATCAATAGACTAATTGAATAATGAGTTATAAATAAGGGGGAGCATATAAAAATATGCTATAATGTACTCTTTTCCTTCACTAATATTTTTCCCATTGGGTTTTGTTAGTAAGGTTTTTAATGAGGCATTATCTTGATCCTGAAGTATCAACCCTTACGGCAATATTGTAAAACATGTTACCTAAAGATTAAATAAATTTGCACTCTTTTCCTTATTTATGATTTTTCCCATAGGGCTTTTCATAAAAAAGTTTTTAATGAGGCATTGTTTTGATCCTGAAGCGTCAAACTATTTTAAGGAATATCATTTTTATATGATATTCATAATGTCAAACGTTGTACTCATTTTCTCATTCAAGGTTTTTCGCATTGGGTTTTCCAAATAGAGTTTTGAAGGCAATAGACAATAGTTGTATCGACTGAATGGATATATGCAAGCAAGATAATTATAAGGGGGAGCAATCATCATACATATTTAAAAGGGACAACTTCAAGTTAGCAGAACATTCAAGATTTTGAAGACGCATATTCAAGGGGGAGTGTTATAATATATATAAGTGAATATGCTCTTGTCATATTCTATTTTAGTCCCACATCATGGGATTTCGCTCATTATTATCACGTACACATGTCTAATGCCTTCAAATAAAAAGAGAAGGATACGAAGGTAGAAACATTGCCTTACGAACATGTGCATTAGGATTCCTTTACTGCACGAGATCATCATGTACGGTTTACAATGGCGAATGTCTAATGGTGAATATTCATTTCGATGAAGATTTCCATATATTCTATGTATATCAAACTGAAACCGCATGACTTATTTTTTTTAACCTACTGGATATCACTTTCTTATTTTGTAGGATTCAGATTTGAGAAAATATTTAAGATTGGAATCAACTCTGTTCGCTTAATGATTTTGATGTAGTGTGGACTAGATAAATTTGCATCGATCATTCAAGTAGGTTTTATTTTCCAAGATTGAATCCTCCACGACATAAATTTTTTATGTAATATTTACTTAAGGTCATTGACTCTAATTCATTTGTTTGAAACATTTTATATGCATATAGATAAACTACAACTACAATTGATTGTTAAGGTATGTTTTTTTTCTAAGGTTGAATTTTCTGCAACACTAAATTTTTCTATAACATTTACATCACAGGATTGTTGACTCTAATTCACATTCCAATTTGTTTTTAATTGTGTGAAACGTTTTTTTTGCATATAGATGGACTACAACTATAATGTCCAGTTGGTAGATTTCCGCTTAAAGTAGGTTGGTTGTAACAAAATTATATGCTTAATAATATTTGTTCTTATAATTGATATCATTTTTGCATGAGTTATCAACAATTCTGCTATGTTTTAGGCCTAATTGGTTACTTCTCACTGCTTATGTTTGTTCATGAAACAATGGCGCTTTCATTATCTTTTTCCTTTTTCCTTTTTAATTTTTACCTTTGCCAGTGGAAGGTTCAAGTGAGTGTTTCATGGATAGAAGTGGAATTACCTATAAATGTACTTGCCATTTTCAGTCTAGTAGGTGGAATGTCGCAAACAGTGGATTTCACATTATTAGGAAAGGAATTCATTCAAAAAAGTAAGAAGAGGTTTTTTTTTTTGCACAATGATCATATGTTCATCAACTTCTTTTGTGCTCATCTTGCCTTTAAAGACAGCAGATGCAGTTAGATAGCGGCCATGGCGTGGATTAGCAGTATACATCATGTTTTTAACATCCCTTGTTTGTTAGGTGAGTTCAGGTACAGTAAGGGAACGATATAGATGGGATCCATGTGAGGTCTGAGGCGCAAAACCAACCATGAAAAAGTAGAGGCGGGGGAAGGGGATCAGGTTGACTACAATTTTTCGGAAGTCAGAGTTGAGCTATTCAGGAAATTGAAGACAACATGTTACTCCATACATTGTGGCAGAGATCAGATGGTTCAATTCATCGAAACTTCAATTGGTAAACTTGAGTGTTCTGAAGCAATTGTCATAAAGAGCTTCATTGTCAAGTACCATGCACTCATTCTCTTTGTCCACTAATTTATATACAGACAAGGGTGCATTGCAAGGCTCAACAACAGTGTCGGATACTTTTGGAAATGGGAAGACTGAGAAAGTAAGCATTATGCAATCAGGATACTCCTTTCTGATCTTTGAAATAAGCAAGGTGCCCATTCCATGACCAGTGCCTCCTCCAAGAGAGTGGCACACTTGAAATCCTTTCAAGCAGTCACAGTTTTCAACGTCCTTCCTAAAGACATCCAAAACCGAATCATTCAACTCTGCACCTTCAGTGTCATGTCCTTTTGCCCAGTTATTCCCTACCCTACTTTGGCCAAAAACATAATTATCAGGTCTAGATACCTGATTATATTGACCAGACCTAATGGAATTCTCCAGATTCATGGAAAATCAAATCAATTACTAGCATTGGGCACCACGTATTGCTTTCAAGTTTTCAGTTCTATACAATGAATGATTGTTATGTTCGTTTGATATTGATAGAAATCTTCCATGTTCTTAAGCAACAAGACCAAATTATAACATTATCTAGCAGGAAATATAGTCATTTTTACGGCATTCATATTAGCGAGTAGGACTTTGTTTTTCCTCACAGTTATCATCTTTACTATATTGCAAATAATGGATAAATTTACTGTACACAAATAGCACTTTCAACAATGAATCCAGTCGTTAGATATTTGTTACTGACTGCTGATTTTATTTAGCTTCTTTAAACCATTATAGGTTTTATTTTTGTATGTTGTGCTCTTACATAACTACCAGGGGCGTAGCCAGGAATTAAACACTAGGGGTGCCAAAAAAATTTAAACAAACGAAAAAATAATCATTCATCTTGTTAGTAGTCTTGTTTTGACAATTTTCAATGTTGAAAATGCTCGTTCTGTTATTGTTGTAAACACTGGAAGCGTTAAAATGAGACGTGACGTATCAATCTATCAACAAATAATATATCTGTGATATTTTTGTCTCAGCTAATCCTCTACATAATTCAAAAAGTGTAGAAATATTCTTCAAGTGTTACTGTTACTTTCTAGAAGATTTAAGATATTCTAGCGTACAACAATTTAAGGAAATATCATACTAAAGATAGTATTGTCTTCGGATAAAATGTACCATTTGTGCTATAAACATTCTTATTCTCCAATATCCTTTTGAAATCAATGGTTTTGATTGTGCAATGATATGCAGATATGCATATATTAGTTGTTAATTCAGCTTCTAATGGGAAAGCTAGCAATGGAAGATACCTTGGAAAATCTAGGAATGAACATGAAAAGAAAAATGGTATGGGAAGAAACAATCGCATGGGTGCGAGAGTTGGTATTTCAAAAAGATTTGCACCAGATAGTTTTGATAGAATTTTACTTGATGCTCCTTGTTCTGCTGTAGGTTTGCAACCTCAATTATTTGATGGTGAGGTAAACTTTAATGGTTATACTGTACTAATTACATTTTAGGCATATTACAATGCAGTTTTTTCTGGTTTCTGTATGGCAACGTAATAGAAAATGGAATGTTATTTCACCAACAAGAATTTCTAATTGTATTTGATTTTTATCTTGGGGGGGCCATGGCCCCCACTAGTCCCCAAAGGGCTACGCCCCTGATTAACTACTTACTAAAATATTTACTTACTAGGAGTTAAAGAGCAAGCTCATATTCTATTGCCCAAATATCTCATTCGTCGCTCCTTGACTTAAAAAATATGTAATATGAGCTTATAACATGTTAGAGGATTTTGACACATCTTTATAAGTACACTCAAATAAGGATACCTTTGTACATTCTATTTTACTTACCATGCATGTTAGAGGATGATCAAAAGGGGCACATTGATATTGAAATCTGATGTACAAAAAATTGAAAAGATGTTAACAAAAGCTTATTAGCAAAATCATATATGCCAACATATTTGGACTCTTTAAAAATATATAAATACATCAAAATTGCAAATTAGTACTAATCTTAAAATGTGTTTATTTTACTCCTAATATGATTTATAATATTAATGGTAGTGTTCTGAGAAATTGTGAGCACATTCTGTTTTTTTGGAGATGAATAAAGAAACTAAAATGAAAGCTGTCCAACTGGGTTAGTATGGGCTTTAAAGATTATTATTGCTGGAAACATTATTTGGGCATAGACTTAAAGATCTAGGGACATGGACATAAAGATCTGGGTTATTGATTAGGATTGAACATGTAACTTGATATGTGAATTACATGATATTTTTCCAGAATAGGAAATTACACCTAAATAATTGTTGTGAAAATCATTAGTTAACAATGCTTACGTATTATTTTAATATTTTTTGTAATGTTTGACTATGGAAGTTATTTATATACGAGTCAGGTGGTGTATTACTGTAATGTAGTATATTTTGAAAATCTATAAAGTTAAATCAAATTTAAAAATAAAAAGTAAAGTTATTAGTAGAAGCTCCATTTGGTACACTAAGTCCCAGTTGATCTCATTACCAATAAAATATGAAAATCTCTCCCCAGAGAGTCCCTGCTGAGTTGGAGAGAGGCATAATGGAGACTGATCTATACTATACTACTATTATTACCGAGTTAAGTATAGGCAATTCCTGAATATGCCATGTCACTCTGAAGTCTAAACACCGAATCGTCGCCTTATAGTTTAATTTTAATAGACATTGTCACAAGCTTGAACTATGACTTATTGTGGATAAAGTAAACTGTAGATTGATTAGAGAATACATTCAAGCTCAAAGGCTGTTGCAGCATCCTTATATAAAATAACCGTCAATGTATCTTACTATACGTACATGCTGCTGTTCATTGCTCAATGATACCTAATATATATTTGCTATTGGTTAATTATCAGCTCTCTCTAATTTTGTTCGGTTAATGGTTTTTATATAAACAAAATGCTATCATCTTCTTCTTCCTCCCGCATTATATTGTTATGATTTGATTAGATTTTAATTCATTTGTTTTTGGTAGGTTTCTGCATATACGCTATTGGGTTTAGGTAAGGTTACTTTGGGATTTTGTGACGAGTAAATTATCCTCTCTCCTACCTGTTTGAATGTATTTAAATGTTATGAACATGTTTTCGTCCAACGTTATTAATTCAGACAACTATATATATACAAACCATCATTAGTTTATGCTTTTGTGTTCAACTAATACCGAAGTATCAGTAGCAGACAATCTGATATAGTAGCAACAATGTTTATTGATTCACTATTGACTACTAGCTATTATTGGTGCCTTAATAACAAGCAAAGTATATCAGCAAACAAGCAAGCTAATACATTGACCTTCACTGTTATTTTCTACAAAAAATAAATGATAATTTGATGCCACTTACTCTTTATTTCAATTATCCAGTAGTTCGTTTACAGTCTATAGCACTGCAAAGGCCCACTCGACTTTCCATGAATAAATGAACTAAAAAAAGAGTAATCATGATTTGGTAAAGGAACCAACATAAAAACTAAGCACTACGTTCATGCACGTTTATGCCCTTTACTAAATGATACTCCGGTATCATCTATTCTAAACCCTATATGTCAAACACTTATCCTGAAATCCGTAATCTTATTTAGTTAATTGACATATGCATAACATTATGCATGAATAAGTGAGACTAAGACCCTTTCAAAAATAAGATTGAGCACGGGAGTCAATTGCTGATTGGCTGTAAAACCAAATCTTCAAAACTATAAATTCCTAGGGGTACAAATTAGGCATCATTTACTAATTCATTTGATTCCTTCAATTGTAGCTTGGTTTGGATGCCCAACTGAAAATTTATAAGAAACGCTTAAAATTAAGAAGTTTCTCTCTTCTCTAGGTTAATTTTTTTTAGGGTTGTTTTTTGTGTTATACCTGGTCATATTCACTGTCCACTCACTTTTGCATAAGATTCGATTTTGGTTTGTGCATTATAAAAGTCCTTATATCTTTCGAAAAAAATCGAATAACTGATTTATTTGATATCTCTAGCTAGGAGATCGGAAAGTTTTGGCCATTCATCTTAACTGATTTTCATACTTGCTACTGACGTTGAGGTTTGGTTGGAAGATTAAATAGTGATTTGCCTTGCCTTACCAAACTTTTCATTCTTTTGAGGTATAAATCCTAAGTTTTTTTGGAGTTGTCTACCATTTTGTTTTTCATTTAGTTTTCTAGAATTTCTTAATTAAATTGACTATATATTGTTTAGTGGATCTTTTGGCATTCAACAGTAGGGGCTGAATTTTATTTCTTTTCAAGATAAAATATTCTATTTAATCACTGTCATTAGAAAAAAGGACTTTTCTTAGTTCAGCATACCTTAAACTTCTTGACTTAATTACGACACCAAAAAGATAAACAAGTCACATGAAAGTGCTTGATATTCGGGTTTATAAATATCTCAATATCATGAAACTTGTGATTATGAGATTGATATGATTTTTTTACTTCTGAAATTCATTTATTTCTCATGTTATATTTGTTCTAAATAATAATGTGCATAGTTCATCTTAATTTATACTCGACAATGAGATTAATGATCACAAAATCATGGACTTAAGTTCAACCTCTATTAACTGGTCTAACGTGATTCTCAAAGTTAATTTGTTTAATCATTATTACCTCTAACGTGATGCCCTTAATTTGTCAAAATTATCAACATGATAAAAAACATGAACTTTCTAGCTTTTTAATTCTAATCATCAAATTTTGAAATAAGCAAAGACATTTGACTTGCCTTTCTAAACTCATACCAATACATGCAAGTTTCAGTTGAAGAGTCTTTCCCCCTATTTTGGACTGATTAGTATCGTGTTTACTTAACAAATAAAGTATAATAATCAATGAAATAAAAATATTTTCATCTTTTGATCCCATTGATATCTGTTTTTTATTTTTCTCCTTCAAACTTCATATGAGATTAGATGATCTTTGAAAATAAATTCAAGATCTCTTGCTATTTTTATAACACTACAAGAAAAATACCCTATCGCAACAGGCAAAATCTGTTGCAGTAGGCCTATTGCAACAGGCTAGCGCCTGTTGGTATAGCCGAAGTTGCCAAAGGTCTGCAACAGTTTTTGTCCGTTGCAATAAGATGTTGCGGTATATCTTTTTGCAACGGACTTTTGTTGTTGCAATATCTCCTTTTGCAACAACAAATGACCGTTGTATAGTCCATATTAAGTATCAACAAACAAGATACCACAACTATTTTTGACAGTTGCAGTAAGTCAAATTACAACAGTTATTAACCGTTGCAATAGGTAATTTTAATTTTTAGCAGATAGTGATACCACAACTGTTTTTGACCGTTGCAATAGGTAATTTTAATTTTTAGCAGATAGTGATACCACAACTGTTTTTGACCGTTGCAATAAGTTCAAATACAACTGCTACTTACTGTTGCTAATGACTCAACTGCAACTGACATTTGCAGATGCTACATTCAATTCATTAATATCTAAATTCGATAATTTACTGTAGTAACGATAAGACATTACAAATAAATACACGTGCATTCGAAAAGACATTGACAAAACAATAGATTCAATAACTTTAGAACATTCCAAAACATTAGTTGAAGTTACATTTCAAAATTAGCATAGTAACAAACGTGATCCATACATAATATAAATGCATACCGTTACACCGTACCAACAATTCCAAAATATAGCATAACATAACATCTAAAAGCTAAGCAGCACATATTACTCTAGTGAAATGAAGTCTTTGTGCCACGCAACGGTTGTTCCAACCGCCTCTTTAATGGTGTTTATCTCCGAATTAGGCCTAAGTAGAGAAGCTTCAGGATCCACGGCTACGTTAACCCATACCTTCCAAAAGAAATACAATACACATTAAAATTCTAATTTTAACGCAAATAGTGAAAACAAAGACCAACATACTGAAAAAAAAGTGGATTAGAAAGATAGCAGCTCTGAAAGTTGCTTTGTGTCTCGCATCTTCTTATTTATAATTTAAGTTGAGCAATACAAGAAAAATATCACAAAAGAAACCTGAAAACCATAAATAGTTTAACTAGCAAAAACAATACAGCTTGCACAAAATTTGTAGAGGATAAACATATAATATTGCTGCATATATACTTGCTTATAGCGTTTCAGACGATTAATTAATATTAATCGATAATCATGCTATAGTTATGAAGGTATTGGATCATCTCTGCTCTGATAATGAAGTATATATGCACACAGATTTGTTAGTGCAGTTGTGCCACATCAAATAGAAAAATGCTTCGGTTCTCCTCCATATGTGACATGTTCAAATGTTTGTAAAGATTTTTTTTTTTCGACTTGCAGTTGAATTTTATGTACATGTTCTGTCAACTAATGATAATATAATAAACAAACTGTAAGCTATATTAACATGACAAGCTTTTAACTTGCAAGCATAAAAAACCGGAACACTTATTTGACGAGTTTATATCTTACGGTATGAGTAACTGTACAAATTCCAATTTTTCTTAATAAAACCACTTACTACCCAGAACACTAAGATCAAGGTGATATCACATTATTAACCCATACCTTCCAGAAGTCGTGCCCAAGTTTCATAAAGTGTACCGTAGCATTCGGATCGGTGCTTGCAATCGTTCCTTCTGCAACTATGTTCTTGCTCAAACACAATAGCTTGCACTTCCTTTTAAGCAAACTTTCGGGACTTTTGCTATTTTGACGATCTTCAATTTGCACATTATTACTTTCACGGTGCGACTACAAAAAAAAGAAGAAGGCTGAAACAGAAACAGAGTTGAAACAGAGCTGAAACAATTGGGTGGATGCTTGGGTACACTAATTTGCTTTCTCCTGGTAAAACAAACATTCAAGTAGCATTTATACCTAATTTGTGTTTCCTACAACCAAATCCTATTTGCTGCCATGCCTTTGGAAGAATAGAATCCACATAATAGACACAAATAATGATAAGCATTTGATTATTCAGAAAACTAATAATAATCTGTACTGCAAATAATGATAAGAATAGGATCACTGTCATAATTAACATCTGGTCCCTTATTGTTTTGCCTACCCACTTTTGACTTCATCATTTTGTAATGTAACAGTGCCTGCACTATGCTGTAATGCACTGCATATGGCCAAGACATCAACAATTATGTCAGAAACCAAGAAATCAACAATGTTTATTTTTGTTTATGGCGTTAACTGTGAACTTGAAGCCATAAACTTGAAGTTTATGACTTTGTAATGTAACAGCCCCTTATTGTTTATTTTTGTAATGTAACATTAAGGCCAAAGTCTATTTTAGTGAGGAAAGCAAGATAAACTATGCATGAACTTGCTGTTTATCCATAAAACAATGGAAACTATGAATTGGCTTCTATGTATATTCTATGTACTTGCTAATATTAGAACCATGATGCTGCATATCCAAGTACAGCCCTCCTTTCCTTCTAGTGCAGGTTTTATTTTATCTTCTTTTTTCTCTCTAAATTGTTGTTGTCTTCGTGGCAGTAGACTTGTAGCAGCAGCGACCATGCTATTGCGCTATTCTTCCCCTTTTTTTTTTTTTTTTCAGTTTTCACTTTTATATATATACATTGTTTTCGTTGTTTTGGTAGTAGACGCTGCTGTAGTTGTTGCGGCAGCCTTACCTAATGTAGTCGTCGGTCAATCATGATCGTACAACATGGGGCAGCATAAGGGCAAAGCGAGTTTTCCGAGGAACGCCATTTACTGACTCAGTTTGGATTTGCATATCGATAAAACGATGATCGATTGACAATTGACGGATTCCTCTAATGTTACTTCTTGGAGTAGTTTATGTATGCCTTATCATTTTCAATTATAATCACTACAACTTAATATCATTATCTGGTATATTCAGTATTTGTCCAAGTAAGATTTATTTCTCTGAGAATTCATTTCACTATTAATGCAAGCGACAATTTTTGTTAAATTATAGCGAATTCACATTCAATTTCTTCTATACAGTTCCAAAAGAAAAAAAAATAGTCTTCTCACCACTTGACTTTATTTGGGATTGCAAATCTAAACGTATATAAATCAAAAATGTAAGAATATGGACTGTTACACATGATTACTTAGCAAATCAGCTTTCCATCCATGTCTGGAGTTCTCAATTCGCTTAAATTTCATAAGTTGCATGTAAAATCTTCATATAACAATATCCTAACCCCCTTTTCCCATACACATAAATTGAACTGACAGAAAACTTTTATTGATAAAGTTTTTACATAGTTTGATTAAATCCAAAGTCATACTAATCATATCAAGAAGTAAATTAGTGAAAAAATGGGTATGTACAAAGCTTAAGTTCTGGAAATGAGGATCTATTTGCAGCAAGGCTTTTATTTCTACTATTCTCAAATTCCTGAATCACCCCTTTCAATTACTCAAAGCTTACATCTTCATTTCATTTTAGTATGCATCCAAGGCTCATTCTCATAAAAGTTTTAATAACCAGTTCCTCCTGAAATACAGATCACCATGCTATTTAGACTTTGTGTATCCATTTCAACTAAGATTGGTTGGATTCACCTACTTATTATTTTAATTATCACAGGTTTAACTTGCCGTTAATATAACTTCTCAAGTTAAATATTTTCTTCAAAACACTTTGGATTGAGCTCTAATGAACATAAATAAAATTTTCAAATCGTAATGTTATTGACTAAAAAGATAAGTGTTTATTCAAAAGTCGTCGATCGAATATTCAATAAACCAAGGATGTGAAGCATTTCATTTTTTTGGCTGTTTGTTTTATAATATGCTTGATTACATATATCCAGACACTTTTTTGTAAATGGTTCTACAATTAGTGTATTCATCTCTTAACCTATAAAGATGAAGTTGATGATATTTATGGTTTTCAAATCATATGTTCATCGTTTATTTATACTACAATTGATTTCTTGGAACTTCTAAATTCAAAAATAGATGATCAAATATTCAAATAAACCAAGGGTGTTAAGAGCATTGTTTTTTGCCCCAAAATGAAATGTTAATTTTTTTTTGTGCATCATGCGACTTTTTTTTTTTACTCTAATGTAATTTTATTTTTGCTCTCACCTGAAAAAATATTTATATTGTTTTGATGCTTCTCATTTGAAAGAAAAGAAGTATTTGCCTTATATATTTTGCCAAATCATTTTGGGGTGCTAATCTCATTTTTCATGCTATGAACATACATGAAACGGGCATCTTCTGTCATATGCAAATGCCTACATTTGTACTGAGATGATTTGGCCAAAGTTACGCTATTTTATATCAAAATTCTTAAAAAATATATCCAAAATCTGCTGTCTTATAAATTTTTGTTTCATTTTATTTGTTTTTTTAGTTAACTTTGAACTCAATGTTTGTTCTCATAACTTTTAAGCACGAGTCTACCGATTTCTTCAACACTGATTTTATGACTGACTCATCTATTATTGAAAATGATGAAAATCATATATTGGAATCAATGGTTATGGATACGGTTGAAGCCACTATCTATTGGTTTCTATGTTTATGGAAAGATACAGAAAAAAAAACTTAAAGAAATTTAATGTTTTATTGCAGTAGCATGCACAGTTTGCTCTTATGTGCTAAAGTGACTTGATTCTGGCCCTTATGTGCTAAAGCAGCAGTTTGCTCTATATAAGGTGACTTGATTCTATCCCTTATGTGCTAAAGTAGCAGTTTTGAATCAATAATCATTACTATAATTAATCATCAATTATAATTTAATATGTAGCATATATTGATTTGTTAGATGCCGTTTTTAAAGGAAATCCATTCATATCAATGTCAAGCCAACAATGTTTCTGCATGAACTTTTTTTAAAAAGAAAACAAAACCTTTGTTTTTATAGTAGTCAAACTTTGATCTTTTCAACCCTACCATTTTCTAATAATCTGCCATTTTCATCAATACGTTCTTATAATGAACTTGGATGAATTTTTAACATTGGTATTGTCAATGTCATTCATGATCTAAGACAACAATTTTCTCTTCTCTCCATATAATGTTTCCGAATAAATTCTAAAGTAGACAACTCTAGATCTGCCATTTTCATCAATAAGTTCTTACAATGAACTTGGATAAATTTTTAACATTGATACTGTCAATGTCATTCAGGATCTATATGATACCAATTTTCTCTTTACTCCATGATAATGTTTCTGAATAAATACTAAAGTAGACAACTCTAAAATTTTGGGAACGGTTTTGGTTTCAATGCATTGCTACATGTTATTTATATGGTATCTTATATTTGCATGCAACTATATTGTTGAGTCGTCAACTTTAAGGACAAAAAAAGGACAAAAATTTATGGTGTTGTAGCCAGTCTAAACGCAAATTAGCTTAGTCATCAACTAATTTGTAAAATGTAAATAACGCATATGATGCATCATAGGTTACCTAATCCAAAGCCAGTCTAAACGCAAATTAGCTTAGTCATCAACAACACGTGACTGAAGGCTCTAAACGGCTGTTTTGATGGTCTTATCCCATAACCAAGCCAAACATCATTAGAATAGAACCATCAAAATATTTTTCGAAATTAAATCATATATTACCTGTGTCGTATGAGCACGAGGAGTCTCTGAATGTGGTACATTATCGATCCTCTTTCCATTCGTGTTCTGTAAAATGTATAATGTTAAAGACTATAACTTACTGTAACATATCATATATTCATAAATATGGCTAACTATCTATAACTTACTATAATGACCAATTTAGTTAACTCTTCTACTTTAGCCGTCAAGCTAGCAACTTGGTTTTCCAATATAGACACCTTTTTTGAATTGCTTGCACGAATACCAATTCGAGATGGTACAATGCCAAAGCCTAGTCCTCTCACTCTTCCCTTATGCTCGGTGCCAAAAACCTTCGACACTCCATCTTCACCTATCGATGACACTCCCTGAGAGCTATGAGTGCTACTCTTATGCTCTTCTATCTTAGCCTGCAGATTTTTGTAAAAAAAAAAACATTAAAAAATGAAATATGTACTGCTGCTAACTATCTAGATTGGCATGTAATCCAGTAAACTAATGTGTCCACTATAACAGAGACTATATTGTTAGAATTGCAGAAAATCCTTTGACACTCTTATTCATATGATCATAAAGTATTTCCAACTAATAAAAACTAATTAGGGTATCAGTTATTCACCTCCAGAATCATCATCTTCATCACAAAAAGAGAAAACGGAAGCATGTATGTAACAAAGTTACAATATTAATATAAATAAATTCTTACAATGCAGTTAGCCACAACAGAAGTCGGTGGCTGTCCATTTTTTTTGATGTGGGCTTTGCACCATAGATCGTCTCGGCTAACATCCGATGTTCCACTTTCCATTTTCTACCCAAAAAAAGAGTAAGAAACGAGGAATATATATATATATATATAATGGATGTAAACATAACCCAAACATGCATTTTCTTACCATTTCTTCTGCTAACCTTGCGTAGCCCTTTCTACCCATTGTGTGTGGAGTTTTGTTCTTTTCTCTAATTGCTTTGAATTTATTGCTGGTTTGCTACACAAGACAATTTCGTTAGTAAAATGTAATTTACATTTGAATTTATAACCGATAAATCTTATTACCTCAAAGTTTTCTAATAGTTTTTCCTTTACAAAGTCATTCCACTCTTCATCACTCTTTATGTTAACTGGTTTTAGCATGGCTAACCTAGAAGAAGAGTCGGGAGAAGCAGACGCCAATTTAATAGCAAAAACCAATCTCGATTTTGACTCTTTCCATCGTGCTCCCATCATCTGAAACAGCAAGTCCTTGTAAACTGCATCTACCTTGAATCTCGTCTGCACAGCAGAAACAGCAATAAAAACGCATCATATTATTGAAAGACTTCATGATGTATTCATAGTTGCCTTTAGAAAAAAAATGTATAACTAACGAATTGCTTTGCATGTTCGTTAGATTTAATCTTCTAATGCCATTGATAACAAATGCGTAGATACACCGCCTACACAAAGGGAAACAACATGCCAGTAAAAAATAAAAAATTGATCGACTATATGCAAACTAAATACGCAAAAGGCTAAGCCAACTATATGCAATACATATTATCCATCCAAGGCATTCTCTAAATACAGGTGTGGTTTCTTTGAAGGAGAAAGTTTTAGATATATATAAAGATTTGGATAAAAACAAAAGTACTTTGACCGAAATAAACAAAATTACACTGAAACATGTTCAATAAGATTGACAATCATAATAAATAACATATTAGAAAAAAACAGAAAGTAGAAAAGGGGAAAAAAGAAAAGAAATTGAAAAGACAGCTCCCTAATGATTGTACATGGGTGAAATAACTAACAAGCGAGATCAGTAGATCTTCATATATATATAGCGTACAGAATTGATACCAAGCAAAGCGGCATTTTGAACCAGTTTATAGTTTATTATCCAAGTAGATATAAGAAACAAATTGATTATGTATCGGATCGTTGATCAAAGGATCAAGGTTTGAATTTAATCCATGTTTTGGTATATTACTATTTAATCCTGCACATCAAGCTGAAATAAAATTGGCCTAGTTGCATATAAGAGTTAGTTTTTTTTCTTTTTCCATTTCATTGCTATTGTGTAAATCAAAAGGACAATATCTAATTGTACTTTCATGCACTGCTGCAGATTCTATCATAAGCCAAATTAAAATGATAGATGCATGATATGTGAAAATTCTATTAGCTTAAGCTTGAATGAAGAATTTTCACCCACTCGATATCACACAAAAACTTGAAATTACGAAATATGCATGTATTAAAATTGTAGTCGTCTTTATGGTAACTATAAATTAAGAAAGGAAGATGGAACTTTTTACCCGCTAAGCTATTTGGATTGTCTCCCAACCACTAAATAACCAAACAATTGCTATTAATAATACATATTAAAATAACAATGATTTAATTTATTCATCCGCAAGTGGTAGCCAAATGATTTATGCAGGTTTCACAGGGGTAGATACCTATATATATGTGCATTCCTTGAATTGTGAGGTAAGCAAACACTTCACTTATTCAAATACATTTAGTATACCATACCCTTTCAATAAACTGATAAACATACATTTAGAATCAAATATATCATAATCTTTTAATGTCTTTGAGGACAGTACTCTTGCTTTGCACAAGGGGGAGTTAGTGGCACAAAGTGTGGAATATTAAAGCAGACTTTTTATGTGAAGCGGTTCATACGAAAATCATGTAGTTATCAAGGAAGTATGTATCATATTAGAATAAGTGGAATCCTATAGAATAGTAATCCCCCAGCCATTTAAATGACATATGCAAGGGTGAAATTTAAAAAATGAAACACTAGGTTTGTTCCATAGACAATGCTGATATGATGAACGAATGCGAAATTAGAATAGCACAGCTAACGTATCAAGTGGTTAATGTCTTATATATGAAAGAGCACATTTTAGAATTAGACAGCATAGAGATACAATGACAAATAGAAGAACAAAATGAGTATCAAAGTTGGAACTAAGTATTGAAAACAAACTGAAAATAAACAGAAACAAATAAAAATATAAAAACAGAAGTCACAATGGTCATACCTGTATACAAGTCCATAAATCATCCTTTAGGTGCTTGTCGACTTTTTTCCACTCACTAATGGTCATAGGAACCATTTCCCTTACTAATATACCGATGTAAGATGACAAGTGACGAGAATTGACACCTACCGGTTGACCTAAATCATTGAATTCTACTTCAGGCTTGTCGTCAGGAATCAAGGAAAATTTCTTCATCGTCGTCCTTCCTCTTTTTTTCTTGGCCGGCTCTAGTCGACAATCTTCATTGCAAACATCGGGGTCCATGGCAATAGGCGTGTCAGCTGAGTTTGGAGTAATATTCGGAGAAGGGTTTGAATTAGGGCCAGGAGAAATAGAAAAAGGCTGAATTTCCTCGGGTTCATGCTGAATTTCCTCGGGTTGAGGCTGAACAGGACGCTTGCGAGGAGACCTTCTAACATTAGTGTTTAAAATCTGAGCAGCTTCAACTTCAAGATCACAAGGCTGAAAAGGACGCTTGCGAGGAGATCTTCTAACATTAGTGTTTAAAATCTGAGCAGCTTCAACTTCAACATCACCCTTTTCTTTTATTTTTACACCACTGTTCTTAACTTTATTATCGTCGAATGCACGCGAAGCTATAAGTGCAGCTAAACTCTGCCTTTTTGATCGTCTTAGTGCTGCAATTGAGCTATGAAATTAGCATACAACAAACGAGGTTAGCTAAAAGGAATATGGTTAGCTGATGCAACAAAAAGAATTAATAAATAAGCTTCAACTTTATAATTTTGGGATCGTATAAATACTAAGCTGTAGCATAAATTCTAAGCTCTCCCGGAAAGTATTAGATTGCTAATTCCGAATAAGTTTATCAAGAGCTATCTTCATTTTAGCAACGTCTATTTCAGCAAACACGTGCGCACATAACATGCCAGCATAACAAAACCATACATGTATATGCTTCAACTTGTTCACAATTATAAAATGATTATGTATATTATGCGAATTTGTCACAAACATCTTTTATTTATAAGCAGTTGATCTCTGCATGTTACGATGATGATGATACATTATTGGAATTAACAGGCAAGAGCACGCATATCATCACTTGCGCTTAGGAATAAATAAAAGACAATTACAAACATATACAATTGTCAAACTAGAAGCAACTGCGTAGCAATAACATACACAACATCAGGTTAGATGTTAGTGCAAAATAAACCTAACTATATGTAAAACAGTTTACCCTTTTTCTGTTTTTTTTCAATCCAAGCAAGGTCTACCAACAGTTCAATACCCTGGTCAGATATAGAAAAAAAAAGTACTATAGCTCTTGGGTGTGCAGACAGGCATACATATACATATACATATACGTATATATGTACACACATATACACACATATATGTAGCAGCTGCAAATATTATTTTAGCTTCTTTGAGGTATTTGAGGTACTGGACAATGCAATCTAATTTTCACGCAACGTATACCGAGCAAAAGATGTTTTACGGTGTGCATGGTCGAAAAGATGTTAAGTTCAATATCATTTTCATGCAACGTTTTATCACTAATTTTGGCAAACCAGTTTACATTTAGTTTACATTCATGACGACATTCCAAATTTGTGCTTCATTTGCTTTGGACAGTGCAATCTAAGCAGCCTCATCTAGTAAGTTTTTGTCAATATTTTAAAAGTTGAAGCTAATTTTGTTTGTATGCACACTGTATCACGCAGTAAAAGACATAAATGATAAAGAGAAAAAGTGCACATAACATGTTTTGACAGGAATTCCTACATAAAAATTGATTACTTGCATGTTTCTAAATATCTTACCTCTGTTAAGTCTTGGTCCTTTTTCCCCATTGATACTTCTTGTTCAGTTATCTTCCACCTAAAAAAAAGGAAAAGAAAAATCAGTATACAAAGTGTTAGAAATAGCATATTACCAGTACGGAAGAATTTATCTGAAATACACAAACGGTTTAATAAACAACAATAAAAAATACCAGTATACATATTGCCACAAATAACAATAAAAGGAGAAATCGTGTAAGTTCAATCCCAAATTTTGAATCTTATATATAAAAATCATATATAATGGTAATTATTGAAAATAATAAACAGAAATACTTTTCTAGAATTGAAATTGGTTATATGACAAAAAGCAATAAAAGATGTTTATTTCATACCAAAATGCCATCACAATCCTTTCTTATGTAACTTTCGTCTCCATTGTCTACATCTCTATCAACAATTTGTGACTCATCTACAGGGTTACTAGTTGATCCTTCATCCTCATCATAGTTTTCTAACTCATGAAAACCTCGAGGTGGTGCTTTCAATACAACATACCAATTTGATGAGTTGCTTTCTTTACAAAAAAATACTTGTGTAGCTTGCGTAGCTAAAATGAAAGGGTCACTTGCAAATTGATTTTGGAACTGGTGTAAATTGACTAATGTGAATCCATCTTCATCCTTCACTCCACGATTAATATTTTCCCAGTCACACTTAAACAGGACAAGTTGAAATCGGCGGTAGTCTAGTAATAAAATCTCACGTAGAACCCCATAGTAAATTATTTTCTCAATGGACCCATCTTCATGAATAGTACTTGCCTCGATCGAAACACCACTATTTTGTGTAGACTTCTCATACTCTTTTGTATGAAAACGTCGACCGTTAATAACATAGCCGGTATAAGATATTATTTGATGGCGAGGTCCATAAGAAAGCCAATGTACTATTTCGCTAACATTCGATGTTTGTCTATCATCTTTAACCTGAAAAAAACATAATAGTATATAAAAAATACTTCTACCTCAAAGTTATTTGTCTCAAACAAAATTTATAACACTTTCAACCTTTCTTTCAAACCAATCGCTAAATGTCTTTGAATGCAACTTTGAAAGTTCTACATCATCTCGTGAAAGCCGAGGATGCAAACATTTTAGTTCTTCTTTGTGCATTCTGTACACGAAAATGCATGAATCAAAAATTAAGTTGTTTCAAATATAATAGTTGTATTAACTTTATACTTACTCTATATACGGCTCCACTTCTTCGGTATTGAACAACACATACCGATGAGCAGCATTAATCACGTCCTTGGTGACTACCATAGGTTTTCCTTTGGAGATAGGGCGTCCCTCAAGTATGGAATCACTTTGTTGCACTTCATTTCTATTTCTTTTTTTCCCAATTTCTAACCCATCTTTAATATATTCAGCACAATATTTCATGCATTCTTCGGAAGAATAGCGCTCAGCTATGCACCCTTCGGCCCGAGCTTGATTTTTAACATATGCTTTCAATGTTTTCATATACCTATAATCAAGATGCATACATAAAATGCCCTCATAAATACATACACCATTAACTACTTTATATACTCATGTTAAAAACTCACCTCTCAAACGGATACATCCATCGATATTGTACTGGACCACAAATTCTTGCTTCTCTCCCTAAATGTACCGTCAAGTGAACCATGATATCAAAAAAGGAAGGAGGGAAGAATCTCTCAAGATCGCATAGTGTTACAGCAACCTGATTCTCGGCGAATTCTAATTTATCTCTATCAATCACTCTTTGACAAATGTCGTTATAAAAAGAACATAATCGAAGTATTGCATTCCTTGTTGCTTTGGGTAGAAGTCCTCGCAGTGATACAGATAATAGTTGTTGCATCAAAACATGATAATCATGAGACTTCAAATTTGAAATTTTATCTTGTTTTGCAAAGCAATTTCCAATATTGGAGCTATATCCATCAGGTACTTTTAAATTACTCATTCTGTAGTAAAATATCTCTTTTTCTTGGTCAGTTAAAGTGCATGGTGCAGCTGGAAGTAACACTTTGCTTCCTATATCTATGGGATGCAACTTTTTTCTAATACCCATTACTTCTAGATCTCTACGTGCATTGATGTCATCTTTTGTTTTCCCTTTAATATCAAGTAACGTGCTAAGAATGCTCTCACCAATATTTTTTTCAACATGCATTACATCTAGATTGTGACGCAAAGGAAGTGCCTGAAAAAATAAAAATAATTTCATGTAAATACCTAACGAAAAAGTACTAGATACTTTGATAGATAAAAAATTTAAACTAAAGTTTACCTCCCAATAAGGCAAATCAAAAAATATCGACTTCTTCTTCCATATTTGACTTCGGTTTTTCTTCCCATCTCCCCTTTTCCTTTTCTTTATTTCTTTCCCTTTCTTTTCCTCCTTTGGCTTTTTTCCCCATTCATTACAAATATCTTTAATACAATCGAAGATTTGAGTACCGGTTTGTACTGGAGGCTTTTGTCTATTCTCTACAGTTCCATCAAACAAGTTTTTCCGTTGACGATACTCATGATTAGGGTCAAGGAATCTCCTATGACCTAAGTAAGCACACTTCCTACTAAAAGGCAACCATGTCGAGCAAGTATTGACGCCACAAACAGGACATGCTTTCTTACCCTTTACTGTGCAACCTGCTAGATTTCCATAAGCTGGAAAATCACTTATTGTCCACATTAAAATGGCTTTTAATTTGAATTCACTACGACTATACGCATCATAAGTCTTTACCCCTTTGTCCCATAATTTTTTTAGATCATCAATAAGTGGTTGCAGATACACATCGATGTCATTTCCTGGTTGTCGTGGCCCAGGAATTAATAAAGATAACATCATATTGTCTTTGTGCATACAAAGCCATGGAGGAAAGTTGTACGCAACAAGAAACACAGGCCAACAACTATATTTACTGTTCCAATTTCCAAAGGGATTAAAGCCGTCACTTGCAAGACCAAGCCTTAAATTTCGTGAATCAGATGCAAAAGATGGATACATCCTATCAATTGTAGCCCACTGAGAAGAATCCACTGGATGGCGTAATTTATCATCTTCACTCTTATGGTTGCTATGCCATCTCAATTGCTCTGATGTTTCTAAGGACGTGAACATTCTTTTCAATCTAGGTATTATTGGAAAGTATCTCAAAATCTTCATAGGTATTTTGGCATCCTTTTCGTCTGTCTTTGTCTTGCTTTTTTTCCAACGAGACTTACCACATTTAGGACAAAAATCACTATGTGCAAGCTCTTTTCGAAATAGACAACAATCATTCACACATGCATGTATTTTCTTATAGCCTAAACCAAATGATTTAAGCAGCTTCTTTGTTTCATACGTGGAATCAGGAAGCGTGTTTTCTACAGGCAACATATCTTTCAAAAGTTTAAGAAGTTCCGTAAATGCTGTGTCAGTTAAACCATTTCGAGCTTTGTGTTTATAAAGAAGTATTGTAGCTGATAGCTTTGTGTAGCTTGCACACCCGGGATACAAAGGAATTTCAACATTCTTCAGGATCTCATTAATCCCTTCTCCATGTCTTACATTAGCATGACCTTCCATCTCCTCATTACATATTTGTGTATCCAAGTACATTCTATATGCATCTGACACTTCATTACCTTGATTACCATCATTTTGTGAAGGACGTTCTTCCCCGTGAAAAATCCAAACATCATATGTTGGGTCAAATCCATAACAAATCAAGTGTGACACAACATTCCTTGGCGATTCCCTGTTAAGATTCCGACATTCTAAGCAAGGACAAATAATTTTCTCCGGATTTCCCTCCCTTTCTGCATGCCCATATACAAAATTCCAAACAGCTTGCTTATATTCTTCTGTCATTCTATAAAACATGAAGATATTGGTAATCAATCTTAAATAATTGCAACTACGAAATTAATAACCAAAACTAACTAAACCTTGGTAGATAGATCCATGTTTTGTCCATCTTGACGATCCTCTAATATCTTAGCCTTTCCTAAAAACCTGAAATTCCCAAAATCGATCAATGGTGTGAGTGATAAGTGGGTAGTCGGAACCTAAAACCCTTTCAACCCCTAAAACGAGCCATGTTTTGCCTGTAGCCTAGAATGTTTATATTTTGTACTTGAAAGCTAATCCGACTAAATTTAAAAAAAAAACTAATTCTTGGTTTCTAACTAAAGAATATCAAACTTTGGTTTATTTGATTATGCACGTAAGCAAACTACCTACAATTTTTTTTTTCCATCTTTAAGGAAAACCTCCTATGCTAGTTAAATTCACTCCAAGTCATAGCCTCTTGGAATACTACTGATATTAGGGAGACCAGTAGAACTTGCGCATTACGTATTTATGTTGAATTCTGGTGCATAAACCATGATGCACACACATAATCTCTTTGTTGTTATCCATTTGATGTTCAAGCGGGATTGAAATAAAGATTGGAAAAGTATAAGTAATAATTTATACCATGATCACATAATTAATTTTTCATTTTTACCTGGGTTAGGTCAATGCTTAGATATATAGTTTCACCTCTCCTTGTATAACACTTTTTTCATTTTAATTTATAAATTAATAGTTGAATAATATACACTCACCCACATTAGCAACTGAAGATACAAGCAGACATGTTTGATGCAGCTGTGATAATCTTTAAAAAATGTAGCAAAATTAAAGATGTGTTGTGAACAGAAGAGTGGTTCAAATTGATAGTTAAATGTGCACTGAATATATTCAAGTCATAGTTGATATAAGATGTATCAAGCTCATGTGTTCTAACAGATCTGGCAATAGTTTATCCAGTTGATTGTGCAAGTTTGCAAAATATAGTTAAGAACATATGAATTATGACTATCTACATGGATGAACGTGTTTGTTAAATAAAAGATTAAGATGGTAACAATTTGTTTTAAGCTACATAAGATAGAACAATGGAGAAAGATACACGTAAAACTCAAATTTACATGCACGGATGCTATTTTTAATTTTAGAATGTGATTTTAAATTTACATAATTTTATAGTCGTTAAAGCATATTTACAACTATTAACTAAAATGTCTCAAAAAATGAAATAAAATCAAGGTGGATATCATATATTAGAGTGTGTTGTGATAATAGTGTATTATTGGAAAGAAAAATGGTTACAGTGTTTTATTTGATCCTAGGAAGACGAGTCTAAGTAAATATATTAGTAGTACAATGACCAGCTAGCAATATTTCAGTTTGCATTTTGGCATGCCTGCATTTCAGTGAAATTAGTTTCTCATACAGACTAATTGTCATGCCTCCCAAAGATTATCTTGTTGAACATTGCACACAATAGGAACACGGAACTTCCTACTACTCTTAAGTGGAAGCAAAACTCCATTCCATATCAGGAATCAAGATGCTTATAGTGTGCAAGGTGATATCACATTATACTAACGAATTGCTTTGCATGTTCGTTAGATTTAATCTTCTAATTCCATTGGTAACAAATGCGTAGATACACCGCCTACACAAAGGGAAACAACATGCCAGTAAAAAAAAAAATGATCGACTATATGCAAAATAAATACGCAAAAGGCCAAGCCAACTATATGCAATACATATTATCCATCCAAGGCATTCTCTAAATACAGGTGGGGTTTCTTTGAAGGAGAAATTTTTAGATATATATAAAGATTTGGATAAAAACAAAAGTACTTTGACCGAAATAAACAAAATTACACTGAAACATGTTCAATAAGATTGACAATCATAATAAATAATATATTAGAAAAAACCGAAAGTAGAAAAAGGGAAAAAAGAAAAGAAATTGAAAAGACAGCTCCCTAATGATTGTACATGGGTGAAATAAATGACAAGCGAGATCAGTAGATCTTCATATACATATAGCGTACAGAATTGATACCAAGCAAAGCGGCATTTAGAACCAGTTTATAGTTTATTATCCAAGTAGATATAAGAAACAAATTGATTATGTATCGGATCGTTGATCGAAGGATCAAGGTTTGAATTTAATCCATGTTTTGGTATATTACTATTTAATCCTGCACATCAAGCTGAAATAAAATTGGCCTAGTTGCATATAAGAGTTATTTTTTTTTTCCATTTCATTGCTATTGTGTAAATCAAAAGGACAACATCTAATTGTACTTTCATGTGCTGCTGCAGATTCTATCATAAGCCAAATTAAAATGATAGATGCATGATATGTGAAAATTCTATTAGCTTAAGCTTGAATGAAGAATTTTCACCCACTCGATATCACACAAAAACTTGAAATTACGAAATATGCATGTATTAAAATTGTATTCGTCTTTATGTTAACCATAGTAGTTAAGGCGCTAAGGTGCAAAAAGGCGCACGGCTTGAGCCTTGGGCTTTTTTGTGGGACTTTTAAAAAAAGGCGCACTTCATATATTTAAAAAAAATAAAAATCCTGCAGCATATATATATTTTTAAAACATAAAAAACTGCTGCAAAATAAAAAAAACTGTTGCAAAAAAAAATTTGCTGCATATATATATATATATATATAACACTGCTGCATATATTTTAAAAATAAAAAAATGCTGCAAAACCAAAATAACCTGCTGCATATATTTAAAAAAAAAACTCTGCTGCATATTTAAGGAAAAAAAACTGCTGTAAAACAAAAACCAAAAACTGCAGAAAAATGATCAATCGAACAAAATGGTTGAAACCCTAAGTCGAATTGGATGTCGACCTTGCTCAAATTCAATGTCGAGTTCGAATTTGCAAACCCTAAAGCGAAACCTAAAGCAGCGACACTTTTTTTTCCTTTTTTCGATGTCGACCTGGTTGAAAACCCTAAATCAATTTGAGGCGCGCCTTTCTGCGCCCCGGAGCCTCAGAAAAAGGCTCCAAAGGCGCGCCTTTCGTGCACCTCCGTTAGAGGAGGCGCCTCAGCCACCAGGAAGGCGCAGGACCTGCGCCTTAGGCACGCCTAGGCGCGCGCCTTAACTACTATGATGGTAACTTAAATTAAGAAAGGAAGATGGAACTTTTTACCCGCTAAGCTATTTGGATTGTCTCCCAACCACTAAATAACCAAACAATTGTTATTAATAATACATATTAAAATAACAATGATTTAATTTATTCATCCGCAAGTGGTAGCCAAATGATTTATGCAGGTTTCACTGGGGTAGATACCTATATATATGTGCATTCCTTGAATTGTGAGGTAAGCAAACACTTCACTTATTCAAATACATTTAGTATACCATACCCTTTCAATAAACTGATAAACATACATTTAGAATCAAATATATCATAATCTTTTAATGTCTTTGAGGACAGTACTCTTGCTACGGATTTGACCCAACATGCTAACATGCTAACAGTAAAGAGTATTTAACTTCATTAGCTCAAGAGTACTCTTT
Source organism: Allium sativum (assembly GCA_030737875.1). NCBI lineage: Eukaryota > Viridiplantae > Streptophyta > Magnoliopsida > Asparagales > Amaryllidaceae > Allium > Allium sativum. Next base: position 370,319,909 of record CM060920.1, read on the forward strand.
CCTTTCAAGTTATATCTAGCAAAAGGTTAATAAAATTCTCATAGAGACCAATCTCTGCTGATATGGTCCCAAAAAACATGTGAAACAGTAAGGGTCTCCGATTAATTTCCAAAAAGGCTTGCATTTATATTTGAACTAATAATATAGGCCTTAGTTTTGAATCTTCTGATGATTTTAGTTTATGAATATATGCAAAGCTAATTACAAATTCCATGAAATGTCCGTGCTCTAGTTCATCCACTGCCATAGTAATTTATTTGACCGACATTAAAATAGCTTCTACATTAAAACAAAATTGAGAACATCTTCTACATTAAAACAAAACAGTTTCATAAATAATAGTTTCATACTGATTTGAGAACAGCTTCTACAGTAAAACAAAATTGAATCTTAAATTCATTTCATCACAGATTTAAACAGGATGGGGATTAATCGAAATCGAGCAAACAATTACAACGAAGGAAACGTAGGGTTTTGAATTTTACCTGATACCAGAACGCCGACACGAAGTGGATCGATTTTGAGACTGGAGATTGAACGTTGGCACGAACTGAGAGCTCCTGGACGGATCGATTGAATGAGATGTCGAATGGCGGCGGATCGATTGAAGACGGAGGAAACGTGGGATCGCAAATTAGGGTTACGAAGTGAAAAGCTTTTAGGATTACAGATAGATTGATAAAGTTTCACGAAACAGAAGGGTTAAAAACTTAAACCCGTTATTACTTAGTGGAGTGCTCCTGGACGGCGTATATACTTTTGAAATTCAATAATACGTTAAGTATACTTTTGAAATTGAGTTGCTGTAGTGCTCCTGGACGGCGTGACTAATTGCATAGGAATGGAATCATTTAATTTACTAATTTTTATTACTTAGTGGAACTAAATTATGATTATCAAATATCATACATTAATAAATATTATGCTAATTACTTAGTAAAATATAACTCATTATTTACTAATTTTTATTGATTACTTGTTATTTCGGAACTATTATGTTAATCATATAATTTTCAAATAATTTTCAAATATTATAACTCATATAATATAACTCATAAATATAACTCATAAATATTATGTTAATCATATAATTTTCAAATATACACACACATATATATATATATATATAAACTATTATGCTTATACTTCTTATATTACAACCGAATATTACTTGGAGAAAAAATAATTTTCAAAAGTACGTTATTCGCAACAGGCTTTACCACTTGCAAAAAAATTACAGTTGTCGCAACTGGTAAAGACAGTTGCTAAATATATATTTCTTGCAACTAGTTTGAAAGTGTAGTTGCAAATAATATTCCTATTGCAACAGGAATGGAATTCCAGTTGCTAAAAGTATGTTTTTGCAACAGGCACGAAATCGCTGTTGCGAAAAATATGCTTTTCGCAACAGGAAGAATAAGCCTGTTGTTAAATCTTATCTATTGCAACAGCAATAAAAGACCTGTTGCTAAATATCATTTACTGCAACTGTCATTTGAAGCCTGTTGCAAATAGCTAGTTGCAATAGGGTATTTTTCTTGTAGTGTAATAAATATATCTAGGTGATTGATGCCTACTTGGAGCTTTGCAATATTTGTCAATTTTAATAAAAGATGGTTGCACTGTGCTTCGATAGAAAGATTCAAATAAACGGTGATTTTTTTTATAAAAAATTGTCTTCTTGCTATATTTCTTTATAGGGAAAAAAATTTACAAGGACAAATTAATTAAAAAAATTATCCAAAAGGACAAGCCATTAATAATTTATCCATAAGGACAGTAAATAGGCCAACCCAACATAATCCCTCTTTTATTATGTTATTTTTATCGTTTCCATCTTCTCACTGAAAACCCTAGTCGCTGACCGCCTCTTCCATCAAACCCTAGTCAACTTCGACGATCAACTTCCACCACGTCATTGGACGCCTCTTCCATCAAACCTTAATCGCCTCCGACAAACAACTTCCGTGTCTTCCATCAAATTTCTCGATCTCCTCACTGATTTCCAACGCGATTTCTTCCTCAACAATCTGACTCGCGCAAATTTCTCGATCTCCTCACCGATTTCATCATTTTTTATTTTGTGAATTCGTCGTAGAAAATCAAACGAGAGAGATGAACGAGAAAAAAATCGCCGGGAAATACTTTTTTTTTATGGACAATTTAGTAATAGTTTTTAGGTATCAGATTGCTATTTTTTTAGGTATCAGTTTTCGTGTTTTAACAGATATTGCACCAAAATTATGAACACAAAAGCATAACACTATTAAAACACGAAAACTGTACCTAAAAAAATAGCAAATTGATACCTAAAAACTGCTGCTAAATTGTCCATTAAAAAAAGTATTTCCCGGCGATTTTTTTCTCGTTCATCTCTCTCGTTTGATTTTCTACGACAAATTCACGAAATCAAAAATGATGAAATCGGTGAGGAGATCGAGAAATTTGCACGAGTCGGATTGTTGAGGAAGAAATCGCGTTGGAAATCAGTCAGGAGATCGAGAAATTTGATGGAAGATGCGGAAGTTGTTTGTCGGAGGCGATTAGGGTTTGATGGAAGAGGCGGCCAATGACGTGGTGGAAGTTGATCATCGGAGTTAACTAGGGTTTGATGGAAGAGGCGGTCAGCGACTAGGGTTTTCAGTGAGAAGATGGAAACTATAAAAAGAACATAATAAAAGAGGGATTATGTTGGGCTGACCTATTTACTGTCCTTATGGATAAATTATTAGTGGCTTGTCCTTTTGGATAATTTTTTTAATTAATTTGTCCTTATAATTTTTTCCCTATTTTCTATTGGTTAGATATTAGTTTGAGTAGTTATGAATTTTTTTCACTAATCGTTGCAAATTAATTATGTCTTTGTGCTTTCTATTTAAACAAGTACGAATCCATGCTTCGCACAAGGCTAGCAAAATTAATTGCATAAAATAAAATTTTGAAATAGCTAGAAAATGTTTTTTAAAACTAATTTATCATTACTCAATAGTGAACGTTGAGCAGTAATGCAACATTGTAGGTATTAAAGCTTTTAAAAGTTCTAAAATGCACATATGTTATTATTCATACTGTTGTTTGCCTTTCTGAGACGACCCGAAATCCCGTTCAGACGGAAACAAGGGTTATCTTTGGAATATAACACAGAAACAGATAATAGCAGAACAAAAATTAAATAATTACACCAGATAATGAACAATAGAATATACTGGATAAAAGTAATCATCAGAGTTACACAGTATACAGGATCTTACTTAGTACAAATACAGTTCAGCTATACATAAATGTCTACAGCGGAAAACAAACAAAATATGTACAATAGGAGCTGAACAGCATAAAAAGAAATAAATGATAGAATCCATCTTCAGCTCCAGCTATCCAGAAAAAGAACCAGCTAAACCTGAATACAAGGCTGCCCGTGTAGAAAAAAGGGCACCCGAGTTTGAGAGTGAAACAAACTACGAGTCAGTCATGGGACTGGTATGAGAAATCTATTCAACACATATATAATATGGCGAATCACAGGACCACGCCACTTTCGTGGAACGGGTTTACTCCATTGGATTGCCAGTGCTTTAAAACAAATCTTTCTTTTAAAACAACGCAATGCATTTTATAAAAATGAAGCCATTATAAGACTCAGTTCCCATCACACAATGCAACGCAAACCGGAGGATAGAGTTTTACCTTATAATGGCCAAAATGTGATTGATACGAATAAAACAAAAGCATTTGATATTATGACTAGTGTTTATATGTTTCAAAACAATTTCAATCATAACTATCAATCATAGACGGCATGGGTACCATATATCATGTCGCCACATATATATACAATCAAAACCGCACGATGTCGTATTTGGGAATTGGATTTTCGTCATGAACCAAGGCAAAAGATAGTCCTTACCGAATTCGAGACTGCCTAGCCCGAGTCTCAGGATCAGAACGCACCGACCCTTGGAGCGACAGGGCCGGTCCACACGGAGTGGATTAAAAATGCCTGAGCACTACGTTTCGCCGCCCTTTGGGGCGTAAGCGAGCCAACAAGTGACTCCATCGGACCCGGATCGTCCGATCTAACCGAGGCGCCTCGCAACAACAACAACCACATAGGTGAAAAGTATATAAATGTCAGGGCTGGTAGGTCACTGACACCACCCTAGCTAGGAGGAAACGCAGGCCCTCCCTGAGGTCCTTTCTCCCGTTTCTGGTTCATACCGGGGTGTGAGGCTCGCGAATTTACGTTATACACAAAGCTACGCCACACAGACGGTGCTTTGATCATCACCATAAGACTTTGCTTTTCAACAGAAGCCCTGATCACTGCATCTTAGCATGCCACACAGAATAAAATCCAATGTCAGACACACAGTACATTTACAAGTCCGTTCTGGGTCTGAACGAAACCGGAGGCACTAAATACCTCGCAAACCCATCGATCACCACGTACGTCTGGACGATCACCACTCATTATCCATATTTCGGGATGCCTCCCAATCAGGACCTCGGTTACCATCCAAACGAGGTGAAGATCTCCGGTCTTCGACCATCGTCTTCATCTTCGACTTTCAATCGTCGGTCAATTATTTGAAATGAGAATTAACTCGGCCTTCTCAAATAATTCACGTATATTTAGAATTTCAAATCAATTTACTTCAATGGTTAAATTATTTGACAACACCAATATTGTTTTTTAATGTAAATTTCACACCAAACACATTCAACCATCAAAAGCCACATAAATCGAGCAAATTCAGTTTATTTCCATTCCATATCGCTTATGATATTTTATAACTATTTATCGCTATTTTTATTTATTTTAAAATAGCTAATTTATTCAAAACGACGCTTCGGGCCATAAAGCGGCCGTGGCGCTGTTTTTCTTCAGATTTGATTTACACATATCTGAAAATCTAACGGTTGGATCTTCACAAAATTTACATCATTAGAAAGGTCTTTTCAAAACGAATCCAACGGTTCCAGTTTCGGGAAAATCCGACGGTCGGATCTCCCGGTACAATCATTTGAAATTTCGATTTCAAAATACGAACTGCAGCGTCGTTATTCGATTAAATATATAATTATATTTATATATATATAAATATAATCGCTTCTGGCGCTGTTTTTCTTCAGATTTGAATTAAACATTCCAGACAATCCAACCGTTGGATTTTTGCAAGGTTGGTGCCGTTGGGAAGATATTTCCAAGGCGAACCCGACGGTTGAGATTTCGGGAAAATCCAACGGTCGGATTTCCCGCACTAGTTGTTTGAAAACACGGTTTCAAAATACGAACTGCACGGCCTCGTTTCGTTTTAATTTTATTTGTATTTATATATTTATATAAATATAGTTCATTCAATGATTTCAATATCGTTTTCACTTCAAATATTTCACTAACGCCTTAAAATTTTGGAAAATTTCGCCATAACCTCCCCTGCACCGGGAGCATCGGGAAATCGCAAATAGCTTTCCCGGTCCTTCTAATCTCAAAAAGAAAAAGAAAAAGCCAAGCGGCTAGCCAACAGGCTCATAAAATCATCACCCAAACAAAACAGTAAATGTGTACCTATTTGTCGGGCACAAAATTTTATTCCTCTTCTCTAGCCCCTTTGCTATAACCTGTTCAATGAATATGCATGTACATATATATACAGTTCTTATCATTTATCGTTTTCTATCCAACTTCATATTTGATTTCTATTTGGTTTAAAAACACCATTCATTCTAATGTTACATACATAGGTGCAAATCATTTCATTAGCTAATTAATGAATATTTCAACTCATATATGTTTATTTTGAACAAGTGGCTATTTTTAACACTTCACATTTCAACGATTCATGCATACAATAAAAATGTGATTTTTATTGTAAAACAATTCATTTCAAAACACTATTTTTCTATATAGTTCATATAGGTAACAAAAATAGGATTTTTATCATAAAACAATTTCTTTTAAAACGAGATTATTTTACACAGTTCATATAGTCGATAAAAGGTGATTTTTATATTTAAAACGCTAATACCATTCAACACATGAATTTCTAATCAACGAATGAATATCAATTCAACACATGAATGTTTTCTATTGTTTGTATATATATATATATATATAAAGGTGATTTTATATTTAAAACGCGAATACCATTCAACACATGAATTTCTAATCAACGAATGAATATCAATTCAACACATGAATGTTTTCTATTGTTTGTATATATATATATAAAGGTGATTTTATATTTAAAACGCGAATACCATTCAACACATGAATTTCTAATCAACGAATGAATATCAATTCAACACATGAATGTTTTCTATTGTTTGTATATATATATATATATAAAAGGTGATTTTATATTTAAAACGCGAATACCATTCAACACATGAATTTCTAATCAACGAATGAATATCAATTCAACACATGAATGTTTTCTATTCAATGAGTAAATATAGTTTAAGCAAATGAAAATAATTCAAATACATGAATATTATTCAAAATTTCGGCAGCATAACGGCAGGGTAGTTAAAACCGGGACCGTCCCTAGTACGGCTCCTCGCTCTACCTTAAAACCTCGCGGTTTTTGACAATGGGGATCATGCATCTAGTTCGCACGCAGGCGGCATGTATATATATTTATTTCATTTCCACAAACTAATCCTATGTGGTTTCAATCAAATATTTCTCAATCACAAATGGGTATTTTTCAACCACAATCAACCAATATCAACCACAAACAATCCCAAACAATCATTCGCTATCAATCAATTTTCACAACAATTTCAATCAATAAATATCGTCCATGGTTTGTGGACGAGGGGCGTATATATATATATATAGCAATTCACTTTTATTTCCACACATATATATATGGCTAGAAAAAGAAATTGAAGAGTGAGAAATTCTCACCGAATAGCTAATTCAATACCACGACTCTTCTTTTATAGAAATCTTCGCCAATCTCGCCTTTCGTCGCTTTCGTTTCCCGTATTCTCTACATATGTAAAAATCGAATTTTTACTATGTTATTCAATATATAAAAATCGAATTTTTATCATGCTATTCAATATATAAAAATCGAATTTTTACTTCGATGTTCAATATATAAAAATCGAATTTTTATCATGCTATTCAATATATAAAAATCGAATCTTTACTTCGATGTTCAATATATAAAAATCGAATTTTTATCATGCTATTCAATATATAAAAATCGAATTTTTACTTCGATGTTCAATATATAAAAATCGAATTTTTATCATGCTATTCAATATATAAAAATCGAATTTTTACTTCGATGTTCAATATATAAAAATCGAATTTTTATCATGCTATTCAATATATAAAAATCGAATTTTTACTTCGATGTTCAATATATAAAAATCGAATTTTTATCATGCTATTCAATATATAAAAATCGAATTTTTACTTCGATGTTCAATATATAAAAATCGATTTTTTATCATGCAATTCAATATATAAAAATCTCGTCTTTAACACTATAAAAATCTCGTCTTTAACACTATAAAAATCTCGTCTTTAACACTATAAAAATCTCGTCTTTATACTATAAAAATCTCGTCTTTTTCCTTCGTTAAAAATCATTACTCCTTTTTGTTTTCAAATAGCACTTCTTTTACTGCAAAATCTCGCCTTTTACATTTTCAAAATCAATTCTTTTATATAACTAAAACCGCAATCAAACAATGTAATTTAAACAAAATAAAAACTGAATTTAAGGTAAAACAAGAAGGGAGAAGCTCACCGATGTAATTGACGCAAGGGGATGGCGGAGGAGGGTTGCTGGCAGAGGTCGCAGGGAGGCGCGGATCGCTGCAGGTGGTGGGGGAGCTTCGGCCTTGGGCGGTGGTGGTTGGGGTATGGGTCGGCGGTGACGTTTTGAGAGGAGAAGGGGGTTTTGGGGGGGTTCCGCGGTCGCCGTTAGGAGGGGAGCGAGAGCAAGGAAGAGGGGGGGGGGGCGGTTGGCACGGGGGAGAGGGCGCCTGCCCTAGGCGGCGGCGTCGAGGTCGACAAAGGGGGGGGCGTCGATCCTTTTTTTTTCTTTTTTTTATTCGTCTGAGCGAAAATAAGGAGAGAAAAGGGGGGTGAGGGTTTTAAAAAGAAAATATATATATTATTTTATTTATTAAATTAATTCTAAAAAGCAACTTTTATTTTCGACCTCGAAACGAAACCCACCGCTTGTCGTCTATAGCGTATTACCCCCATTCCGAACACAATGGGATATGTATCGTAAGCTGATTTGACTGTTTCGATCAGTTTCCGTTGAAATCAACATATAACTCTATATATTGAATTTGAACGCGTTTTTCAATTTACCGGGGTCACATACTAACTAGAAAAATTCTCGAAAAATATTTTCTAGCTTCGTATTGACGATACGGTCCTAACAAAATTAGTTTCGTCGAATTCTGAGACCGTTGGAAAAATGGCCAATTTCCAGTCGATTAAAATCAACTGAAACTGGTCAAACGCGTTTTCTTTTGCCACGCTCACATATTGATTCGAAAAATTATGAAATTTGAAACCTAGCAATAACTTGACACTGCGGATCTAACAAAAGTGGTTTCATCGAAATCCGAGGTCATTTGCAAAATGTCCATTTTTAAGGGCCTGAATTCCATAGCGACTATTCAGAATTTTCAACTGGACATATCTTTTGATTCCCGTTATCAAATTTCGATTTTCCAGATTCGCTAGAAAGGTATTCACTAACAGATTTAAATATTTTTGGTTTCACTAAAATCCGGATTGCTTTGCACCTGGTACAGTCCGACAAAGTTTGAATTCAATTTTTGAAACTTTGGCGCCATTTCAGGCCTTGTTTATAATGATAATTAATTATATTCGTTTTCAATTGTCGATTCAAACTCAGTTTTCATCGCCATTATTTAAAATATTTATTTTAAATATTTAAAATCCATTATTTTAGCCAATTTAAAATTTTTAAATTGGTTCAGATTTTCTGGATCGTTACAATCTCCCCCACTTAAAACTTTTCGTCCCCGAAAAGGAACAAAGTCGAAAGTGGTTTGATAAATCTACAATCACACAACACAACAACCAATCCAATTGTTTTAACCTTCAAAAATATACTAATCAAATCCTATACCCCTTAAAAATCATTCAGACCATATAATTAAAAGTGCACATCTTATGAAAAGAAAATAACAATAGAGTAGAGAATTGAATGGTAGTGCAAAGTAGGGTAAATGTACCTTGCACCAGAGTCACTCAGAGATATCCACTCGGCATCTAGGATAAGCTTTCTGAATGCTCTCCTCAGTTTCCCAAGTACAATCTCGTGGATCTCCACTCCATTGCACTTTGACTAAGTGAACTTTCTTGTTCCTCAGCTCTTTGGTTTCTTTGCCTATTATCTTTAGCGGCTCTCTTCTCACAGCTAGTTCTGGGGTTATTTCAATGTCATGTTGAGCTGCTTCTTCCACGATCAAGTCTGGATCATGAACGTGCTTTCGAAGTTGAGATATGTGAAATACATCATGAATTTCAGGCAACCAATTAGGCAGTTTGACCCTATAAGCGAGAGTTCCGATCCGTTCCAGAATAGGAAACGGACCTATGAATTTGGGCGCCAGCTTTCCAGTTTTTCCGAACCGGATAACTCCTCTCATCGGCGATACTTTCAAATATACATAGTCGCCAACTTCAAAGGATATATCTCTTCTTCTTCTATCGGCATAGCTCTTTTGTCGGCTTTGAGCGGCGAGTAATCGCTTCTTAATAAAATCGACTTTGTCGGCAGCTTCGCGAATCATATCAGGCCCTAACACAAGTCTATTTCCAGGCTCGACCCAACAAGCAGGAGATCGGCACGGTCTACCATATAATGCTTTGAATGGCGACATTGTCAGACTCGCCTGGTAGCTGTTGTTATAAGAGAATTCAGCCAAATGCAGATGGTCTTCCCATGATCCACCGAAATCTAGAACACAAGCCCGCAATAGATCTTCTAAAATGCGATTCACCCTCTCTGTCTGACCGTCTGTCTGAGGATGATAAGCGGTGCTTAAGTTCAACTTCATTCCCAGCTTGACTTGAAATGCTTCCCAGAATTTGCTAGTGAATATTGTATCTCTATCACTTACTATACTGAGTGGCACTCCATGTAGTCTAACTATTTCCCTGAAGTATATCTGCGCCAGACTCTGAGCAGTTCTGTTTGATCTGACAGGTATGAAATGGGCGGTCTTCGTGAAACGATCTACGATCACCCAAATACTGTCATTTCCTTTTCTGGTTCTGGGCAGACCATCAATGAAATCCATAGAAATATGTTCCCACTTCCAACCAGGAACTTCTAGCGGTTGTAATAATCCAGCCAATTTCTGTTGGTCACTCTTGACTAGCTGGCATGTAGGGCATCGGCTAACATATAAGGAAATGTCCCTTTTCATCGACTTCCACCAGAAAGTGCGTTTGATGTCATTATACATTTTGCTTACTCCCGGATGGATACTGAGTTTTAACTTGTGGCATTCATCCAGAACTTCTTTTCGAAGCTCAGGAATGTTAGGGACACAAATTCGACCTTTGAGCCTTAAAATCCCATCATTGTCTACTTGAAAACTCGAGGGTTCGCCTTGTTGAATTATCCCTCTGATCTTCTGAATGAAGTGATCATCCTCCTGAAGAGCAGATATCTTATCTAGCAATGAAGTCGTGATAATAAAACTGGCAATCATTTCATTCTTTCTGCTTAACGCATCAGCCACGACATTGGCTTTTCCTGGAGTATATATAATTTCAAAGTCATATGCTGCAAGAAACTCCAGCCAACGTTGCTGCCTCAAGTTCAAGTCCTTCTGAGTGAACAGATACTTTAACGACTGGTGATCTGTAAACAGTTCAAATCTCTCGCCCAGAAGATAGTGTCTCCAGATTTTCAAAGCGAACACAATAGCTAATAACTCAAGATCATGAGTCACGTAGTTCTTCTCGTGCGGCTTAAGTTGACGGCTAGCATAAGCAATCACTTGGCCTCTTTGCATTAACACTGCCCCAAGGCCTTCTCTAGAAGCATCAGTCCATACTTTTAAATCTTGGTTGCCATCGATGATGGTTAACACTGGAGCTGTTGTTAGTCTTAACTTTAGCTCTTCAAAAGCCTCCTCACTTTCTGGAGTCCATTTGAATTTAGAATGCTTCTTTGTACGCTTCGTTAAGTGACCAGATATCTTCGAAAAGTCTTTAACGAACTTCCGATAATAGCTAGCCAATCCGAGAAAACTGCGGACTTCAGTGGGGGTGCTGGGCTGTTTCCAATTTTGAATAGCCGTGATTTTGCTTGGATCCACAGCAATTCCTTCTTTCGATACAACATGGCCCAGAAATTTTACTTCATCTTGCCAGAAGATACATTTGGAAAATTTGGCTTTTAATACATTCCGCCTCAGAATTTCTAGAACCTGTTCAAGATGCTTTTCATGTTCGGTCTTTGATTTAGAGAAGATTAGAATATCGTCAATGAAAACCAAGACAAATTTATTCAAAACCCCTCTGAACACTCTATTCATCAGATCGACGAAGTAAGCTGGAGCGTTACATAAACCGAACGACATTACTAACCACTCGTAGAATAAGTCGGGGCCCCTGAACGCTGTCATTGGAACACATTCTTCGGCAATTCGAAGTTGAAGGAAGCCTGTAGCAAGGTCCATTCTTGAAAATACTTGTGCTCCATTTAATCGATCCAATAAATCATCTATTCGAGGCAATGGATATTTATTCTTTATGGTCTGCTTGTTCAAATCACGATAATCCACACATAGACGTAGAGTACCGTCAGATTTTGGGACAAACACTGCTGCTGCTCCCCAATCAGAGAAACTAGGCCTGATTAGACCCTTCCATGCTAGCTGTCGTGTTTGATTGTCTAATTCTTCCTTCTCTTTCAAGGACATTCTTCGAATAGCGTGAACTACCGGCCTTGCATTGGGAATTAAAGCAATTTTAAAATCTATTTCTCTCTGCGGAGGTAAGCGAATAACTTCTTCGAACACATCCGCATAGTTCTTGATGACAGGAATATCTTTGATGAGGTCAGGAATATTCTCTGTGACCTCAGGGATATTTTCTATTTGAGCTGGAGAAACATCGAGAGCTGACCAGAAATCTTTTCTATTTGAAGTCGGGCCTTCACATGGTATGGTAATATAATTCCCCGATTGGGCCTTTGCTTTAACCACTCTCTCGGCGCATTTAACTTCAGCTTCATATCTAGTTAGCCAATCCAATCCCAGAATAAGATCGAATTCATTAAAATTCATGACGATAGAGATAATAGGGAATTTATAGCAAGAAAAAGAGACAGGTACTGCACAAATCCAACTGAGATTGATGGAACCTCCAACTGGATTTTGGACAGTCATTGGCTCTTTGAGCTTCTTCAAATTCAAATCCAGTTTCTTGACTGCACCCTTTGCAATAAAGCTTCGCGACGCGCCTGTGTCAAATAGTACTTTAACTAGAATGTTTTTGACACTGAGCGTGCCTTCTAAAACATCAGACCTTTCCTGAGCAGACGAAGATGCAGGTACTTCTACCACTTCATTTACTTGCGCTGCTTTGGACTTCTTAAATTGCTTGCAGTCCTTTTCAAGATGGCCAGTCCGTCGGCATTGAACGCACTTTCTATTCTCTCGAAACTGGTTATCGGTTTTAGACCTCTTCTTTCGTTTCTTCGAGGTTTTACACTTCCTGGTCAGATGCCCCTGTTTATTGCAGTTAGAACATGTGGCAGTCGTTGCCGATTCCTTTTTAGATTTAGCCCTTTTTCTCTTGGCACTGGGCATCTTACTGACATCAGACTTTGTACTTGCCTCAGGATGATCAGTTTCAGACTCAATTTTATTACTAGAGCTGATTTCTTCCTCGTCGCGCAACATGCCTTTCTTATGGAGATCTTCATACTGATAAGCCATATAAATCATTTCTGAAAAAGGGAGCTTCACATGCCCCATTACTTTATTTTGATATTTCCTTTGAAGCCCGTAAATAAATCTCAAATTCTTTCTCCTCATATTCTGGATTAGATGGGGAGCAAAGTGAGAAAGTTTATTGAATTTCTTATGATATTCGGGAATTGTCATGTCTCCTTGTATCAGATAAGAAAATTCATCGCATAATCGCTCAGTTGCTTCGGGAGGAGTAAATCTTTCTAAGAAAATCACTTTGAATCTGTCCCAGGTGATATCACCTTCTGGATTATCCTTAACAACAGAATCCCACCAGAAAAAAGCTTCATCTTTGAGTGCCCAGGAGGCCAGTAATCTTTTCTGGTCATCCCTAAGCTTTAAACCATCAAAGATCTTTTCAGCCGAACGAATCCAAGCCTGTGTCTTCATAATAGATTCTTCACCAGAGAACGGTATTCCACCCATATTTCGATATTTGATTAATAGGGCCTCAATATCCGGTTCTGAATTCCTTCTGTTTCTGACACTCATTTTCTAGTACTTCTGCAAACCGCAGATCAAGTGTCAGATCACATAAAAGGTAGTTTAAATATAGAAACACATACTTCAAATGTAAATGTGTCTATCAAGGTGTAATTTCATTCTGCTTTACTCATACTAGGATATTACTGATCCTATCTGTATTGAGTTGCCCGTCCTAGAACACTACTGGTTCTATTTCTGACGAGTTCGTTCGAATGTTATATTCCAGAACTAAGCTTAACCAAAGCGCCGATACCACGTTGAGACGACCCGAAATCCCGTTCAGACGGAAACAAGGGTTATCTTTGGAATATAACACAGAAACAGATAATAGCAGAACAAAAATTAAATAATTACACCAGATAATGAACAATAGAATATACTGGATAAAAGTAATCATCAGAGTTACACAGTATACAGGATCTTACTTAGTACAAATACAGTTCAGCTATACATAAATGTCTACAACGGAAAACAAACAAAATTGTACAATAGGAGCTGAACAGCATAAAAAGAAATAAATGATAGAATCCATCTTCAGCTCCAGCTATCCAGAAAAAGAACCAGCTAAACCTGAATACAAGGCTGCCCGTGTAGAAAAAGGGGCACCCGAGTTTGAGAGTGAAACAAACTACGAGTCAGTCATGGGACTGGTATGAGAAATCTATTCAACACATATATAATATGGCGAATCCCAAGACCACGCCACTTTCGTGGAACGGGTTTACTCCATTGGATTGCCAGTGCTTTAAAACAAATCTTTCTTTTAAAACAACGCAATGCATTTTATAAAAATGAAGCCATTATAAGACTCAGTTCCCATCACACAGTGCAACGCAAACCGGAGGATAGAGTTTTACCTTATAATGGCCAAAATGTGATTGATACGAATAAAACAAAAGCATTTGATATTATGACTAGTGTTTATATGTTTAAAAACAATTTCAATCATAACTATCAATCATAGACGTCATGGGTACCATATATCATGTCGCCACATATATATACAATCAAAACCGCACGATGTCGTATTTGGAAATTGGATTTCCGTCATGAACCAAGGCAAAAGATAGTCCTTACCGAATTCGAGACTGCCTAGCCCGGGTCTCAGGATCAGAACGCATCGACCCTTGGAGCGGCAGGGCCGGTCCACACGGAGTGGATTAAAAATGCCTGAGCACTACGTTTCGCCGCCCTTTGGGGCGTAAGCGAGCCAACAAGTGACTCCATCGGACCCGGATCGTCCGATCTAACCGAGGCGCCTCGCAACAGCAACAACCACATAGGTGAAAAGTATATAAATGTCAGGGCTGGTAGGTCACTGACATCACCCTAGCTAGGAGGATACGCAGGCCCTCCCTGAGGTCCTTTCTCCCGTTTCTGGTTCATACCGGGGTGTGAGGCTCGCGAATTTACGTTATACACAAAGCTACGCCACACAGACGGTGCTTTGATCATCACCACAAGACTTTGCTTTTCAACAGAAGCCCTGATCACTGCATCTTAGCATGCCACACAGAATAAAATCCAATGTCAGACACACAGTCCATTTACAAGTCCGTTCTGGGTCTGAACGAAACCGGAGGCACTAAATACCTCGCAAACCCATCGATCACCACGTACGTCTGGACGATCACCACTCATTACCCATATTTCGGGATGCCTCCCAATCAGGACCTCGGTTACCATCCAAACGAGGTGAAGATCTCCGGTCTTCGACCATCGTCTTCATCTTCGACTTTCAATCGTCGGTCAATTATTTGAAATGAGAATTAACTCGGCCTTCTCAAATAATTCACGTATATTTAGAATTTCAAATCAATTTACTTCAATGGTTAAATTATTTGACAACACCAATATTGTTTTTTAATGTAAATTTCACACCAAACACATTCAACCATCAAAAGCCACATAAATCGAGCAAATTCAGTTTATTTCCATTCCATATCGCTTATGATATTTTATAACTATTTATTGCTATTTTTATTTATTTTAAAATAGCTAATTTATTCAAAACGACGCTTCGGGCCATAAAGCGGCCGTGGCGCTGTTTTTCTTCAGATTTGATTTACACATATCTGAAAATCTAACGGTTGGATCTTCACAAAATTTACATCATTAGAAAGGTCTTTTCAAAACGAATCCAACGGTTCCAGTTTCGGGAAAATCCGACGGTCGGATCTCCCGGTACAATCGTTTGAAATTTCGATTTCAAAATACGAACTACAGCGTCGTTATTCAATTAAATATATAATTATATTTATATATATATATAAATATAATCGCTTCTGGCGCTGTTTTTCTTCAGATTTGAATTAAACATTCTAGACAATCCAACCGTTGGATTTTTGCAAGGTTGGTGCCGTTGGGAAGATATTTCCAAGGCGAACCCGATGGTTGAGATTTCGGGAAAATCCAACGGTCGGATTTCCCGCACTAGTTGTTTGAAAACACGGTTTCAAAATATGAACTGCACGGCCTCGTTTCGTTTTAATTTTATTTATATTTATATATTTATATAAATATAGTTCATTCAATGATTTCAATATCGTTTTCACTTCAAATATTTCACTAACGCCTTAAAATTTTGGAAAATTTCGCCATAACTTTCCCTGCACCGGGAGCATCGGGAAATCGCAAATAGCTTTCCCGGTCCTTCTAATCTCAAAAAGAAAAAGAAAAAGCCAAGCGGCTAGCCAACAGGCTCATAAAATCATCACCCAAACAAAACAGTAAATGTGTACCTATTTGTCGGGCACAAAATTTTATTCCTCTTCTCTAGCCCCTTTGCTATAACCTGTTCAATGAATATGCATGTACATATGTATACAGTTCTTATCATTTATCGTTTTCTATCCAACTTCATATTTGATTTCTATTTGGTTTAAAAACACCATTCATTCTAATGTTACATACATAGGTGCAAATCATTTCATTAGCTAATTAATGAATATTTCAACTCATATATGTTTATTTTGAACAAGTGGCTATTTTTAACACTTCACATTTCAACGATTCATGCATACAATAAAAATGTGATTTTTATTGTAAAAACAATTCATTTCAAAACACTATTTTTCTATATAGTTCATATAGGTAACAAAAATAGGATTTTTATCATAAAAAAATTTCTTTTAAAACGAGATTATTTTACACAGTTCATATAGTCGATAAAAGGTGATTTTTATATTTAAAACGCGAATACCATTCAACACATGAATTTCTAATCAACGAATGAATATCAATTCTACACATGAATGTTTTCTATTGTTTGTATATATATATATATAAAAAGGTGATTTTATATTTAAAACGCGAATACCATTCAACACATGAATTTCTAATCAACGAATGAATATCAATTCAACACATGAATGTTTTCTATTGTTTGTATATATATATAAAAAGGTGATTTTATATTTAAAACGCGAATACCATTCAACACATGAATTTCTAATCAACGAATGAATATCAATTCAACACATGAATGTTTTCTATTGTTTGTATATATATATATATATATATATAAAAGGTGATTTTATATTTAAAACGCGAATACCATTCAACACATGAATTTCTAATCAACGAATGAATATCAATTCAACACATGAATGTTTTCTATTCAATGAGTAAATATAGTTTAAGCAAATGAAAATAATTCAAATACATGAATATTATTCAAAATTTCGGCAGCATAACGGCAGGGTAGTTAAAACCGGGACCGTCCCTAGTACGGCTCCTCGCTCTACCTTAAAACCTCGCGGTTTTTGACAATGGGGATCATGCATCTAGTTCGCACGCAGGCGGCATGTATATATATTTATTTCATTTCCACAAACTAATCCTATGTGGTTTCAATCAAATATTTCTCAATCACAAATGGGTATTTTTCAATCACAATCAACCAATATCAACCACAAACAATCCCAAACAATCATTCACTATCAATCAATTTTCACAACAATTTCAATCAATAAATATCGTCCATGGTTTGTGGACGAGGGGCGTATATATATATATAGCAATTCACTTTTATTTCCACACATATATATATGGCTAGAAAAAGAAATTGAAGAGTGAGAAATTCTCACCGAATAGCTAATTCAATACCACGACTCTTCTTTTATAGAAATCTTCGCCAATCTCACCTTTCGTCGCTTTCGTTGCCCGTATTCTCTACATATGTAAAAATTGAATTTTTACTATGTTATTCAATATATAAAAATCGAATTTTTATCATGCTATTCAATATATAAAAATCGAATTTTTACTTCGATGTTCAATATATAAAAATCGAATTTTTATCATGCTATTCAATATATAAAAATCGAATCTTTACTTCGATGTTCAATATATAAAAATCGAATTTTTACTTCGATGTTCAATATATAAAAATCGAATTTTTATCATGCTATTCAATATATAAAAATCGAATTTTTACTTCGATGTTCAATATATAAAAATCGAATTTTTATCATGCTATTCAATATATAAAAATCGAATTTTTACTTCGATGTTCAATATATAAAAATCGAATTTTTATCATGTTATTCAATATATAAAAATCTCGTCTTTAACACTATAAAAATCTCGTCTTAAACACTATAAAAATCTCGTCTTTATACTATAAAAATCTCGTCTTTTTCCTTCGTTAAAAATTACTCCTTTTTGTTTTCAAATAGCACTTCTTTTACTGCAAAATCTCGCCTTTTACATTTTCAAAATCAATTCTTTTATATAACTAAAACCGCAATCAAACAATGTAATTTAAACAAAATAAAAACTGAATTTAAGGTAAAACAAGAAGGGAGAAGCTCACCAATGTAATTGACGCAAGGGGATGGCGGAGGAGGGTTGCTGGCGGAGGTCGCAGGGAGGCGCGGATCGCTGCAGGTGGTGGGGGAGCTTCGGCCTTGGGCGGTGGTGGTTGGGGTATGGGTCGTCG
Source organism: Allium sativum (assembly GCA_030737875.1). Taxonomy (NCBI): domain Eukaryota; kingdom Viridiplantae; phylum Streptophyta; class Magnoliopsida; order Asparagales; family Amaryllidaceae; genus Allium; species Allium sativum. The sequence goes on from CM060920.1 coordinate 370,338,336, forward strand.
GTGACGTTTTGAGAGGGGAAGGGGGTTTTGGGGGGGGGGGGTCCGCGGTCGCCGTTAGGAGGGGAGCGAGAGCAAGGAAGAGGGGGGGGGTTGGCACGGGGGAGAGGGCGCTTGCCCTAGGCGGCGGCGTCGAGGTCGACAAAGGGGGGGCGTCGATCCTTTTTCTTTTTTTCTTTTTTTTATTCGTCTGAGCGAAAATAAGGAGAGAAAGGGGGGTGAGGGTTTTAAAAAGAAAAAATATATATTATTTTATTTATTAAATTAATTCTAAAAAGCAACTTTTATTTTCGACCTCGAAACGAAACCCACCGCCTGTCGTCTATAGCGTATTACCCCCATTCCGAACACAATGGGATATGTATCGTAAGCTGATTTGACTGTTTCGATCAGTTTCCGTTGAAATCAACATATAACTCTATATATTGAATTTGAACGCGTTTTTCAATTTACCGGGGTCACATACTAACTAGAAAAATTCTCGAAAAATATTTTCTAGCTTCGTATTGACGATACGGTCCTAACAAAACTAGTTTCGTCGAATTCTGAGACCGTTGGAAAAATGGCCAATTTCCAGTCGATTAAAATCAACTGAAACTGGTCAAACGCGTTTCCTTTTGCCACGCTCACATATTGATTCGAAAAATTATGAAATTTGAAACCTAGCAATAACTTGACACTGCGGATCTAACAAAAGTGGTTTCATCGAAATCCAAGGTCATTTGCAAAATGTCCATTTTTAAGGGCCTGAATTCCATAGCGACTATTCAGAATTTTCAACTGGACATATCTTTTGATTCCCTTTATCAAATTTCGATTTTCCAGATTCGTTAGAAAGGTATTCACTAACAGATTTAAATATTTTTGGTTTCACTAAAATCCGGATTGCTTTGCACCTGGTACAGTCCGACAAAGTTTGAATTCAATTTTTGAAACTTTGGCGCCATTTCAGGCCTTTCTTATAATTATAATTAATTATATTCGTTTTCAATTGTCGATTCAAACTCAGTTTTCATCGCCATTATTTAAAATATTTATTTTAAATATTTAAAATCCATTATTTTAGCCAATTTAAAATTTTTAAATTGGTTCAGATTTTCTGGGTCGTTACACTTTCTTAATTCTTTTTGTCAAATCAAAAATCACAATGGATAAAAAGAGCCCAGAGTTATTACTCATGGGGATTGTTATTGACACTCCAATTATTGTTAAGGGGTTCGTTTTTTTTAAAAAGTTATTAATTGTTGAGGGAAGTACCAATGAAGAGAGCAACCCTTAACAAATAAAATTAATTTTACCGTAATACCCTTTTAAGCTTAATTTCTTTGTTTTGTTAAATGAAACCGAATGAAAATTTACAGTACGACAATACTCTACCGAACAAAAACAAGAATTTTGGCCGCCCACCTCTAAAACTAACATTTCACCCTCCTTTACATAATTCGACAAACCAACATCGAACAAAATTTAAAAATATGATCAATCACGTCGAAAGCGTAAATTTAATTCGGCAAGGATACTCGATCGTGTCAATTAAATAATTTGCCAAAAGCTCGACGATAGAGGACCGAACAAATACACCCAAAACACACAGGCCATTTTCGAATACATCTGTAACCCTAATTCAATCAAACGATTAACTCTAAAATTGTTTTGGCATATCTTTGCAACACCTTCTCCTCTAATTTAGGATTTGGTTGTGAGGAGCGTTTCTCGTTCTTCGTTCTGGCCATTAATTCTCTCCTGTTCGTGATGAAGAAATGTAATCTTGTGCGTAGTTGAGTTTTCTCGAAGTGTTAGCACCGAATTTGGTTTTTTTAATTGATTTAGGGTTTTGCGTATTTGTTAATTGGGACGAGTTAATATTGAAAGACAGAAGAATGTAAAATAATACGTCTGTATCCCCCTTAACACTTTTATAAACAATGGAGTGATTTTAAAAAATGACCCCCCTTAACAATAGTTGGAGTGTCAATAACAATCCCCTTACTCATCATGCCTTGTTGGCAACACGTAACCTTTTTTTGTATCCTTATAAAATTGCAAATCGCAGTGGTTAAGATTTAAAATGTTCAAACTAAATGGGTGCTTACTATTTACAAAATAATTACAAAATCAAGAGGTTGTTTAAATATAATTTAGAAACTAAATCAAGAGGTTGTTCAAATATACATGTTGCCCATATAGAGAAATAGTTATTTAAATTATTTCTTAACTCAGAGCTACGCGATAAAGTTTTATAGGCATTTCAAATATGAAAATCAAGAAACGAATTTTTGAGATGACTAAATTATTTACTTACATAAGTCAACTTAAAATGACAATCTTGAAAACATGACTAATATGGTAAGCCAATGCATATAAATGGATAATGTTATGAAATTTACTCTAAGGACTAAAATTTTCGTGACCAACCTCCAAGAGCAAAAAAGAAGTCTCCAAATTTGATAAATGTAAAATTATCATCTAATGGCTTATGGTTCAAAAGTTATATGAATCATCTATATGAAATGCTATGGAAGTTAGAAGTGAATATACCTATAATTATTGCAACATGGCACAGAAAGATTTTAGGATTAATTTTTATGATTAATTAAAATATGAAGGTGGAACCACTGTGGTGGACATATGAGTTCCCTAGCTGCCTTCGATTTCATCAGGCGTTTTTTTTTAAAATATGAAGGTGGATGCCCATCATATAGGTTCCTAATTTTCCGTGCATTTTGTGAAAAGTAGCTTCATAATATACGTTCAATGAATAATTTTTAGGTTCGGTTTCTTTAATTAAGTAATGTTATGATTTTAAGCTAACAATAGAATTTTTAGGGGCGGCAATTAGACCCGACCCGATAGACCAGGACCTGACCCGATGGGTCTCGGGTCTAGGCGGGTCGGGTTTTGTCGGGTCTAAACTATGTATTTCCAAAATCTGGACCCGATCCGACCCGAGCTTCGTTTCGGGTCGGGCCGGTTCGGGTCCGGGTGGGAAATAACATTAAAATTACATATATTTCAATGTTTTTTGGTCGGGTCTTTCAGGTCGGGTCGGGTTTTATCAGGTCTTTATTGTATTTTTCATCACCCAGACCCGACGTGAGACCCATCGGGTTTGGTTTGGGTTCGGGTCTTTTTGGGTAGGTTCGGGTCGGTTCGGCTCGTGTTTTCGATTTTCGGTTCTAATTGCCAGCCCTAAGAATTTTGTATAAGTTTTTTTTTTTGGCAAGGCAATTTGGTATAAGTTATTAATAGGATATCTTTATTTGCAACCCGGTAGCAACTAATTGTTTGTGATTTTTAGTTTATCGTTAATTATCTTCAATTTATTGCTTATATACGTTGATTTATTGTTTAAATGTTATTAAATTCATGTTAGCCTCAAGCAAAATCGTACATATTAAAAATAGCAATAATATCAGATTCATTAAGAACATCCAATAGAAATTACAATATCTTCCAAATTGACACTAATCCTAAATCTGAATTTAGCTCACCAAAGATTATGTATTATAAAGATTATAATCCCTTATTTATAATGTTGATATTTTATGATTTGGTACTTCAACAAATTAAAATGCCCCATTGCTACACATTTAGATCGTGATAATTAGATCTTTAACCCTGCCAGCGTTATGTAAAATTAGATCACCTTAATTAGGTTCTACATCGTAATAACATAATATATTTTTTTACTTATCTGGCCCAAATGCTGAAATATTCCAACACTTCAAACTTGTAAAATTATCACATTAATACTACGACTCCTTTGTTCTACGCTAGTTATAACATAAAGGGAACATAATTTTACAGGATATTGAGTTCGTTTGAAGTAGGGAAAGAGTATCAAAGCGAAAAGGAACCCATCTACTAATTTTACTTTGCTTTCAAAACAGTTTATACATGTAAAGCAAATAAAATCGCCATTATAAGTGATTCAAATCTTCTTGTCATTAATTTCACTGTCCTTCTTATCAAACCAATGAGAAAGAAGAAATTTTATCAAAAATCTCCCTTGTAGTGACATGGGCTGATATTTTTTGCAATCGTTATATTATGTGTCAAATATATATCTTATTGGTGAGGTTAAAAAGTAATGATTTCTAAATTTATAAGTTTACTCCTAATATCACAACTTCAATTTCAAATTGGATTAAGGTGTCAATAATTCTACATATTATTTATATCAAATATTATTGTTTATCATAAATTATTTATCTAAATTGATGTTAACTGAATGCAAGAACTACCAACAAAAACCGAAAACATTGCATTATGTTTTTTCAACATTAACTATAAAATAGGAATATAAGATAATATTGAAAATTAATTAGCCTATTACTCGGAGTTTAGAATAGTATCACATACTATTAGCCTGCCTAGTAGCAACGCCGTCCAAAAATCGAGTGATCACAGTCACAAGCCACAGATATAAAATCATACCAAGCCAAGTTCTTAAGGTTGGGTCGAGTCGAAGGCAAGCCATATGGCTTTTCATCTTCCGGACCGAGTACAGGAAAAGGTGGTCGGGTCGATAGCCTCTGGGTCGATGGTCTCCTAGTCGATGGTCTTTAGGTAGATGGTCACCGGGTCGATGGTCTCCGAGTAGATGGTCTCCGGGTCGATTATTCGATCTGATCGAAATTCTTGATCCATGAGACGACCCCAAATCCCGTACTGACGGAGACAAGGGTTATCTTTGGAATATAACACAGAAACAGATAATAGCAGAACAGAATTAAATAAATACACTAGATAATGAACCATAGAATATACTGGATAAAAGTAATCATCAGAGTTACACAGTATACAGGATCTTACTTAGTAAAAATACAGTTCAGCTACACATAAATGTCTACAGCGGAAAACAAACAAATATGTACAATAGGAGCTGAACAGCCTAAAATGAGAAATAATAGAATCCAACTTCAGCTCCAGCTATCCAGAAAGAACCAGCTAAACTTGAATACAAGGCTGCCCGTGTAGAAAAAGGGGCACCCAAGTTTGAGAGTGAAACAAACTACGAGTCAGTCATGGGACTGGTATGAGAAATCTACTCAACACATATATAATTTGGCTAATCACAGGACCATGCCACTTTCGTGGAACGGGTTTACTCCATTGGATTGCCAGTGCTTTAAAACAAATCTTTCTTTTAAACATCGCTATGCTTTTTATAAAAATGAAGCCATTATAAGACTCAGTTCCCATCACACAATGCAACGCAAACCAGAGGATAGAGTTTTACCTTATAACGACCAAAGTATGTTTGATACGAATAAAACAAAGGCATTTGATATTATTGCTAGTGTTCATATGTTTTGAAAACAATTTCCAATCATAACTATCAATCATAGACGGCATTAATGCCCCATACCACTATGTCGCCATATATAGGTATACAATCAAAACCGCACAGTCACGTATTTGGAAATTGGATTTCCGTCATGAACCAAGGCAAAAGATAGTCCTTACCGAATTCGAGACAATCTAGCCCATGTCTCAGGATCAGAGCTCGAGTGACCCGTGGATCGTCAGGGCTGGTCCACCGATGTGGATTAAAATGCCTGAACAATACGTTTCCCCGCCCTTTGGGGCGTAAACGATCCAACGAATGACTCCATCGGACCCGGAATGTCCGATCTAACCGAGGCGCCTCGCAACAGCAACAACCACACAGGTGAAAAGTATATAAATGTCAGGGCTGGTAGGTCACTGACACGACCCTAGCTAGAAGGAAACGCATGCCCTCCCTGAGGTCCTGCTCCCGTTTCTGGTTCATACCGGGGTGTGAGGCTCGCGAATTTACGTTATACACAAAGCTACGCCACACAGGCGGTGCTTTGATCATCACCACAAGACTTTGCTTTTCAACAGAAGCCCTGATCACTGCATCTTAGCATGCCACACAGGCAATTCATGTCATGCGAATGATGTCCATCGATATACAACCTCTGAGCTCGTGCGTCTCAGAGAGGGGCGTTAAGCAAAAGAATTAATTCTCCGCCGCCAAACAAATGTATATTTGACAGAGATCAATCAACACAGAATAAAATCCAATGTCAGACACACAGTCCATCTACAAGTCCGTTCTGGGTCTAAACGAATCCGGAGGCACTAAATACCTCGCAAACCCATCGATCACCACGTACGTCTGGACGATCACCACTCATAAATATCGTCCATGGTTTGTGGACGAGGGGCGTATATATATATATATATATATTTGTATATAGCAATTCACTTTTATTTCAACACATATATAATCTTTACAACGCATATATAACTTATACATCGAACGTACAACTTATACAACGCTTATACAAGAGGTGTACAACGCTTATATAACTCATACATCGACTATATAATTTATACAACGTCGTTTTCCATATTGTTTTTAAATTAGAAATCTCACATTGGGTTCCACTCCACCAAAAATAGAAGAAGGCTCAGAAAAATACGCGGTCTCTTCTAAAATGTAGAAGGCGTCCACACAGTCACGATGTTTCCTGTTTCATCGAATTTCATTAACATAGCAAAAAGATATGATTTTTCAGAGTTTGCAATGGTTTTAAACTGTTAAAAATCAATTTTTAATTAAACAGCCGATACCTGCTTGATTTCTTCAAAACTAGGTTTTGATCTTTCAGGCAATCCGTTGATTGTTGCTTCTATCGGCCAGCGCCACCTTGTCGGGATAGGAGAGGCGCACGTGCGCCAGGGAGGAGGTCGAGCTCGGTGGTCCCCAGGCGGCGGAATCGGGGTGCGAACGGCCGAACTTCTCGAGGGTGGTTCTCCCTCTACAGGCCACGAAAAAATCCAATACTTATATGGATTTGAAGATCACGAGAAGTACTACAAAAACCTCAACTATGGCATTGGATTTCATTGAGCGGATCAGAAGAAAAAGAGGAGAGAAGGGAGCGGCCAATTTCCGCCGTTGCTCAAGTCGGGGAGAGAGAAAATCGGGGGGGGGGGGGTGCGTTCTGACGTGGCCCAATCATTTTTTTTATTTATAAAGTTTTAAAAATCCGAAAATACCCCTTGCCTCTCGCGGACCCCAATCCAAACCCAACGACTGTCGTCCCTAGCGTTTTACCCCCATTCCAAACACAATGGGATATGTTTCGTAGGCCCATTCGACTGTTTCAGTCAGTTTCCATTCAAATCAAAATATAAAACATTCAATATTTAATTTGAACGTACATTTCAATTTCCCTGGGCCACAAACTGATTCGAAAAATTCCGGAAAAATAAAACTGGCTATGTTTTGACGATACGGTCCCAACAAAACTAGTTTCGTCGAATTCTGAGACCGTTTGCAAAAAGGCCCATTTTTGGTCGATCCAATTTAATTGTAATTGACCAAAACACATTTTCTTTTGCCACGCCCACATACTAGCTTCAAAAATTATGAAATTTGAAACATAGTAATAACTTCACATCCCGGATCCAACAAAAGTGGTTTCGTCGAATTCTGAGACCGGTTGCAAAATGGCCAATTTAACGGGCTATATAAATTCCATAGCGACCGTCCTGAAAATTCATTCGGCCATAACTTTTGCTTTCCGCTATGAAAATTCGATTTTTCAGATTCGTTAGAAAGGTATTTACTAACAGATTTAAATATTTTTGGTTTCACTAAAATCCGGATTGTTTTGCACCCGGTACAGTCCGACAAAGTTTGAATTCAATTTTTTGAAACTGCAGCCCCTTTTCAGGCCTTGTTTATAATTATAATTAATTATATTCGTTTTCAATTGTCGATTCAAACTCAGTTTTCATCGCCATTATTTAAAATATTTATTTTAAATATTTAAAATCCATTATTTTAGCCAAATTAAAAAATTTAAATTGGTTCAGATTTTCTGGGTCGTTACAATCCATCCCTCTATCCATGAATCGAACCACGTTTTCTGGGTGACTACCCCCCACTCACCGCCTATAAATCCGGACCGAATGCCATGTAGATGAAACTATTCCCACTCATTTCCTAGGGTCGAACCTGTATATACTTGACCCGAAGACATGGAGAAGGACTTTTGGCCACTTGAAATATTAAAGCTCCATATACCATCCGCCATTACTACTCGACCCGAGATCTGTTTTTTCGATTCTTTGGTGATTTTCTACATTTTCAAGAGAATTTCGATTGTATCTTGAGAGTTACAAAACTTGTAATTGTAATTTCTTGCTGAATAGAGAAATTATAAAGTGGACGTAGGCTCGTTAATACCGAATCACTGTAAATCTTGTGTGTTTGCTATTTTCTTCACTTTAATTTTACTTTTTCTTCACCTTCTCTCCACAAATCTGAATCTTTGGGCATTAGAGCCATTTTTGGTCTGACGCATGCATTAAAAGACAAATTAATTTTGTCTAAATTTTATGTTAACTGAATGCAGAAAGTACTACCACAAACTGAGCACACATTGCATTAATGTGTTTCCAACATTGGTTATCATAGTTTAGATCCTTAAATTCCATTAAATTTGAGTATAAAATAATATTGGAAATTAGTTAGCCTATTAGTAGTAGTTTAGAACGGTACAACATACATCAAAAGATATAAATCAATTAAGACGTTCCCATTAAATGAGGCTTTGACTCAATCCCAATGATGCAATCTGTCTTTGACTCCTTGCCTGGACCATATAGTCAATGTGGAACACACCCTCTAGCTCTAGTTTATCATATTTATAAGGGAAAGTTTGTATCCTCTATGCACCTGTACAATAGTCCAAGCACAGAAGAACTGTTACCAAGTTTTATGTCCTATATGTAAATTTTGAGTATAAACAATTTTCCATACAAAAGCATGCTTAGAATTGTAAAATGGATGGTAGTCATGTTTCTAATGTGCACCTCAAAAAAAATGATGAAGAATGACACAGAATATCGTGTTTTGATGGTGGTTCACAATCGCAGCCCAAAAAATGAAATGGAAACTGTACTAAAGATTAAGAAAATGAACCTGTAATCACAGTTGATGCTTTGAAACTGAAAATAAAAATTGTATAGTGTTCAGCCCTTGTTGACAGAATAACCCGAGACTAATTTGGCAGTGCTACATCATTGAACTGGGAAGATTATATTTAATGTATATAACATTGGAAATTGCGCATGCAACCACTATTATTTTCAAAAAAAGCAAGTTTGCAGCACTTTTACCAAAAATTGTTGAGACACCATCGTAGAATCCTCAGTTTCTAAATTTCGAATTTTCCACATAGCTAAAAGACTTATATCTACGAAAAAAGCTAGGAAACAAAGGATAAATGTCCTACCATAGTACTAACAAAGGATAAATCGTCCATTTAAGCTACACAGAAACAAGAAACGTGTTACTACACAAAGAAGTACTTAAACAACAGGAAAAAATATGGCAGGATTATTATTTTCTCACCTTAATGTCGGGGTTGATCTAGAACTCGCAAATTTAATCTATGGTTGGGGGACGATGTATAAACTATTTAAACAAGGGGATTGTCTTTTGGTAAAGCTCTGTCATCATTAGTTGAGCAGTAGGATAGAGACATATGACAAAATTACCCTCTGTCCTCAACGGTTGAGTTGCTATAGCTCTGCCTTAGATCAGTTGATGTTACTACACGCTGCAACACCCGGGTAACGTGCTATAGGTTGTCCAACTAGTAGAAACAACATGACTTGACAACTCATACTGATTAAAGATGACTTGACCATTACTTTAATAAAGCAAAGCAAGAAATCAGGCGACCTGTCGACTAAATCTCAGCCCTCTTCCTTTAAATGCCGCACTTTCGAAGGCTTAGGCATGTCAAATTATTTATTTGATCTACCTACCACTTTTCAAGTAGTTCAACATGTCTTTGTGGGATTACGATGATGAAACAATGGTCAAAATATACAATCATTATGAAATAAATAAGCAACCAGTCGAGTTTGTGCCCGAAACGTAATTGTATGATCTAGTGGAAGCTGGAGAAGTGGAGTGTGACGGCCCGCCCCGCACCAACTGACATTTACTCCAAAAATTGCGCTGTACACATGTCCAGTTAGCATGGAATGGTCGTCAGAAGGAAAGAAAGAAGACGAAGAATCAACAAAGAACCTGTAGAATGTCTCACAGCGCATGGAAAAATATATAATAACAACATACTTGACATAAAACAGGTGAGACAGTGCATAAGCTGAAAACAAACTATCATAGCAGCGGAAAATCCAGATACATCTTATATTCCACAACATCATTATTACAGCTTTTAAAACTGTCTCTAAAAGCAAGATAAAGAAGGTACACTACTAATGCCCAAGTAGTGACCACCAACGACACAGGGAGAATATCTATATATATCATACGTGGAAGCCTCCTGCTCGCCTACGAATCAGCTACTCGTGCATCACCAGCTAACCTGTCTCTAGTTTACTCGTTTAGGAGCACCCAGAGTAATAAGAAGAGAAATAAAACTCTGGGTCAGACAAAAGTCTGGTATGAGTGATAAGCAGCTAAACAGAATAATAACAGGTATACTAAACCATACCTGAACCTGGACCTGCAACCAAAGAGTTAGCACTACATACTGTACAACACTCTAAGGTGCCATTAACATATGGTGTACAAGCATACGGGGGTGGGGGTGTGCATGTCATAGTGATGGCAAACAATCAAGCATAACAACCATCCTCACATCTCTCACTCAGTGTGTAAAGCATACGATATCCACCACTTTGATCATCCAATACTTTGTTATGATCACTCTGCCCCATGAAGTCACAACGGCTTCATTGCACTGATCCATAGCCACTAATCCTTCGCTATGTCCACTTTGCCCCATGGAGTCGTACACACCCCACTGCACCGGCTCATAGCCTTACTAATCCTTTACTATGTTCACTCTGCCTCATGGAGTCACAATGGCTCCACTGCACTGGCTCATAGTCTTACTACGATCACTTTGCCCCTTGAGTCATGGTGACTCTACTGCACTGATACGTAGCCCATCATTCCTTTTCAGTGGTGAATCGAAGTTATGAACGTCGACAACTCCTTAGCACACGTCCCGCAGCAAAGCCCAATCATGAAGTAAACTCATTGGTTCCCAACTGGATCCTGAGCTCTAACTTCCATTTGGACTACCTTTGCATCTCGGGTTATTGGTCATCACCGGATCGGTTTGGATCTCCTCACAACCATCAGTTCAGTTTGGCCTTCAGTATCCCCCACTGGATCGGTTCGTGCCAAGCTTCTTCGGATCGGATCGGAGGGTGCCATCAGGTTCGGGTCGTGCTCCATGTTCCAGCTCGTGGTGGTTCGGATCGGCCTCCTTCCAAGCACGCTGGGTCGGGTCGTAGTCTCTAAGTCAAATCGTCATCGCTGGTTCAGGTCGGGGTACTCTGGCGGATCGGGTCGGAGAACTCCAAGCGGATCGGTCCGATCGTGACCTCCTCCAAGTTTCTAGTCAGCTCGTGGCATGTAGGCTCGGTTCAGATGCAAGGGGGAGGATCGTGGATGTGCCACACGAACGGTTCGGTTCGGACCTCCCCATCCGATCCAGTCCGGTCCCTGTCCATTTCCTGCATTTTGTCCAGCGAGTTGTTTACGCCATTTGACGGCGTTTTTGACCACTTTAACTATTCTAATCAATCACAAAGCATACCACAAAGTCATAGCAACAAATAGAAGTGACCTCAAACACCAAAACATCAATATGATAGGTTAAAATGGATCAAACATAGCCAAAACCTCATATTTTCCCTTAAGCATGTTCAAGCATAATTAATGATAGGATTAGCAAAACTTAACCAAATCAAACCTAATTTATAACAAAGGTCTAAAACATTATTTAAGAATTTATAAATATTTATCCAGAATTTATTAATGCATAAATTCACTAATCTTCACTAATTACCCTTAATTGACCATAATTAGTGAGGAACTATGCGAATCACTCACCTTAGCCACAAATAAACCTTAGATCTGAAATAAATCTCTGATATGGCGCGAATACCAATGCTAAACAGTAGCTCTAATCTTGATTTGGTGAAGATCTCCCTTGATTTGATGTTGCTAAGCTTAATCCTTGATTAGAAAGTGATTTGGAGGTGATTTAGAGGTTGGAGGCCATTTTTAGAGGTAAGTGGAGGCTAGAAAACTGAAATGGAATGAAACCCTAACTCTTTTCAGCCTCCCCACAACCCTAATCCCGAAATGGGTTATGGGCCTATTCACTAATCACCCTATTTGGCCCGGTTAAGCAGTTTTCACCTTCCAAACCTTATTTCAGCCATTTCTCCCAAACGGTAAGTCCATTTTCCACATGTGACCACTCTACGGAAAGGTAAACCATCATCCGAAGCCAATGGAAGTTGTTTCAGGTCAAAACTCCTTTCCAATCAAAAGTTATGGTCGAAACAAGATCAGCTAGGGGCAAAACGGTCATTTAAAAATCGGCAAAAATCATGAACATGAGAAATGACCTCAATAGTCGTTTCCCAACTCTACATGACCATACGACCTCATATAAGAAAGAAATAAATATTCTACGATCCTCCGATGCGTAGAATGCGGGTTGTTACATTCTCCCCCCTCCCCCCGTTAAGAAATTTCGCCCCCGAATTCCCTAACCAAAACACACAAAGGGTCCCGCATGCCTATCAGCCATAAAACAACAATCAAACATGCAAAACAAGTCTATCCTAGCATGCAGAATAACTAAATTGCAAAGTAAATCTTACCAGGCAAAGAGTTCTGGATACGTCTTCCTAATGCTCTCCTCTGTCTCCCAAGTACAGTCATTCTCGTTCTCGCCCCACTGAACCTTGATAGCTTCACCGCCTTCCTTCGAAGTTGCTTCGTATCGTGCTCAACAATACGAATCGGCTTGCGGTTCCCAACCGCCTCGGGTTCCACTTCGAAGTCCTCTAACTGATCAGGTGAAATAGTCATATCTGGGTCGTGCACGAACTTCCTTAGCTGGGAAACATGAAATACGTTGTGAACTCCCGCCATCTTCTCGGGTAAGTCAACTCTATACTCCAAATTCCCAACTTGTTCGAGAACTGGGAATGGGCCGACAAATCTTGGTGCTAACTTGCCTCTCCTGCCAAATCGTATCACGCTCTTCAACGGAGAAATCTTGACAAACACCAAGTCACCAACGGAGAATTTTAAGTCTCTTCTCCTCTTATCAGCATAACTCTTCTGCCTATCCTGGGCAGCCTTCATCCGTTGTTGAATGATCTTAATCTTATCTGAAATTTCCCTTACCACATCTGGTCCAAGCACAAACTTCTCACCGGTCTCTATCCAACATGATGGTGAGTTGCACGGTCTTCCGTACAAAGCTTCATATGGACCCATACCGGTACTGGATTGGTAGCTATTATTATATGCAAACTCTAATAAATGCAAATGGTCATCCCATGATCCACCAAAATCCAATATACAAGCTCTCAAGAGATCTTCCAATATACGATTCACCCTCTCTGTCTGACCGTCGGTTTGAGGATGATACGCGGTACTGAGATATAATTCCGACCCTAGAGACTCTTGTAATATCTTCCAAAACCCACTAGTAAACAATGGGTCTCGGTCACTCACAATGCTTTTAGGTACTCCATGAAATCTCACTACCCACTTCATATACAGTTCTGCTAACTTAGCTGCCGTTCTGGTCGATTTGACTGGTATAAATCTTGCACTCTTGGTCAATCGATCCACAATTACCCAAATGCTATCATGTCCCGATTTAGTCCTTGGTAAACCATCAATGAAATCCATCGAGACTTGCTCCCATTTCCATTCGGGAATTTCTAATGGTTGCAACAAACCGCTAGGCTTCTTTTGCTCGGCTTTAACTAGCTGGCAATTCATGCACTTGGATATAAACTTCCCAACGTCTCTTTTCATCCCTTCCCAGTAGTAAGTCTGCTTCATGTCTCGATACATCTTATCACCACTGGGGTGTATAGTCATTTTTGAGTGCCGACATTCCCTAAGCACATCATCTCTCAAACCATTCACGTTGGGTACAACTAGTCTTCCATTCTTTCGAAGCCATCTTTCTCGATCAATCCCATACAAATTCATCTCCTCACCATCGATATTCATCTCTAACTTGGAGATGATTTCCAATAGATTAGGATCGTCCCTCTGACTGGAACCAATCCGCTCAATCAAAGTGGGTCTGATCGTTAAACTAGCTAACATCTCTGGATCCAATTCGCACTTTGGTCTGAAATCATACCCTGCGATATACTCCAGTTGCTTCCATTCAAGAAACATAGCCCCTAAACTGGCATGTCTCCTACTCAAGGCACCGGCTACCGCATTGCCTTCCTCAGGTGTATATGCGATATCAAAATCATACGATGCCAAGAACTCTAACCATCTCTGCTGACGAAGATTCAGATCCTTCCGAGAGAAGAGATACTTTAACGATTTATGATCGGTAAACAACTCAAATCTCTCTCCCAAGAGATAATGTCTCCACATTTTCAACGCGAACACGATCGCTGCCAGTTCTAAATCATGGGTAGGATACCTTTTCTCATGCGGCTTTAGTTGCCGACTAGCATAAGCTACAACCCTACCTCCTTGCATCAATACAACACCTAGTCCGGTACCACAAGCATCCGTGTATACCGTCATCTCTTCATTCCCTTTAGGAATGACTAACACTGGCGCACGCGTCAACTTTTCTTTTAGACTCTTGAATGCATTCTCACACACTCCGTCCCAGATGAAGGCTTGATTCTTCTTAATCAACTGAGTCAACGGTGCTGCTATCTTTGAGAAGTCCTAGATAAACTTACGATAATATCCAGCTAACCCCAAGAAGCTTCTTACGTCTGTTGCATTCTTGGGCGTAGAACAATCCTGTACCGTAGCCACCTTCGCAGGGTCCACGGTAATACTATTCTCTGAAACAACATGGCCCAAGAATCTCACTTCCCTCCTCCAGAAGTGACACTTAGAAAATTTCGCTTTCAATTGGTGTTTTCTCAACACCTCCATCACTATCCTCAAATGTCCCTTGTGTTCTTCCTCTGTCCTCGAGTAAACAAGGATGTCATCTACGAACATAAGAACAAACTTATTCAGCTGATCTCTGAATACCCGATTCATAAGATCCACGAAATATGCTGGTGCATTGGTCAACCCAAATGGCATGACCAACCACTCATAGAATCTAGACGGCGTCCTAAATGTCGTTTTCGGAACACTCTCAGCCGCTACTCGGAGCTGATGAAATCCTGTCGCGAGGTCCAACTGGGAGAACACTCTTGCTCCTTCCAGTTGATCAAACAAATCATCTATCCGCGGTAGAGGATACTTATTCTTCCTCGTCACCTTATTCAACTCGCGATAGTCCACACACAAACGAAGGGAACCATCTGCCTTAGTGGCAAACACAACTGGTGCTCCCCACTCGGAGACACTTCTTCTAATAAACCCTTTCTTCAAAAGATCGCTTACTTGCACCCTGAGCTCTCGCTGCTCCCTTGGAGCCATGCGACGAAGTGGCATCACTATAGGTCTGGCATCTTTCACTAAATCAATACGGAACTCAATCTCTCGGTGTGGTGGAAGTCCGGTCACTTCCTCGAAGACGTCCGGATACTGTCCAACCACGGGCACATCTGACAACTCATCATGCGGGATGTCGAGGGAATTTATAAAACTATCCATTACCCCATCACTAGGTAGACTACCAAACACTACCCTCCGCCCATCATCCTCCCTAACTGTCACCAAAAAGCCCTCACAGTCTACCACCACCCCGTATCTTTGGAGCCAATCGACCCCCAATATAATGCCATACCCAGTAAAGCCCAAAACAAAGCAATCACAAACAAACATACATCCATGACTCGATAAGACCAAATTTCGGCAAATCATACTAAGGTTAGTCGAACCACCAATCGGGTTCGTCACAACCAACGGTCTATCGACTATCTCGGGTTCCAGTCCCAACCTATCTACCAGGTCACTAGATAT
Organism: Allium sativum; assembly: GCA_030737875.1. Taxonomy (NCBI): domain Eukaryota; kingdom Viridiplantae; phylum Streptophyta; class Magnoliopsida; order Asparagales; family Amaryllidaceae; genus Allium; species Allium sativum. The sequence continues at coordinate 370,354,309 of CM060920.1, forward strand.
GAAGGAACGGGAAGCCCCAGTATCAAACAAAACTCGAACAGGTACATCAAGAATAGAAAGCATACCTTGAATGACGACATTCTTTCCTTTCTCCGCCGCAGTTGGGGCATTCGACGAAGAAGGAATAGCACTGATAGCATATGCTTTCACAATCTGCTTCTCCTTAAGAGGTTGTGGACGTTTATCCTTATGATGTCCCACTTGGCCATAGTTGTAGCACTTCCTATACGCGGGCTTGGTCCGACATTCTTTGGCATAATGGCCCTTCTTACCACAGCTGAAGCACTCAACATATTTCTTGCTCTTTTTCTAGCCATCCTTAGTTTGGTTCTGCTTCCTCTTGTTCTGAGAGTTACCCTTGCCTCCACCGCCTGCTTGCGGCTTCAGCCCTTCTGCAGATGCAACCTCAGTCTTCGACTTAGGGTAAAGACTCTCTGATCTCAAAGCTTTCCCAACAATCGATTCAAAAGTCTCATCGATGTGGTTGATAAGCCTTTCCCCTAAGTATCCATCCAAACCAGTAATGAACTTCTCATTCTTCTTCTCAGGAGTATCGATAAGGGATAATCCATACTTCAACAAAGTGTCGAACTCAGCAATATAGTCCGAGACTGCCCTACCATTCTGCTTAAGCTCCAAGAACTTCCTAAACAATTCCGACTTCTGAGCAGCTGGGATAAACTTGTCGCTAAAGCGAGCCTTAAACTGATCCCAAGTAACTTGTTCCTCTGGAGTGGTTGTCCTAATAGCATTCCACCAATTCATCGCTCTCCCTTGCAGCTGACGAGACGCTAGCCGTCTCTTCATCGCATCCTCGATACCCAAGTCGTCGAAGATACGATCACAACTATCCAACCAATCCTGAACATCCATGGCCGACTCTGTTCCGTGGAACGGCTTCCCACCAAGGTTAGTGTAATCCTTGCACAGCTTGGCGAAATCGGCCCTACGCGCCTGCACTACTGGACCACCACCATTACCGGCAATGGGAACTGCTCCCTGAACATCCCTAAGCATCTCTCTCATGAAGTCAGTGAACATCGTCCTCATGTCAGGAGCATTCCCATTATTGGCCCCTCTACCAGCACCCCTCGTGTCTCGACTCATCGTTCAATCTGTAAAGAGAAAACGATTAACTATCTCCATAGCGGTGCAGTACGACTTCATCCTTATACTACTAATAGTATATATATATAGCTTTTGAAAACCAAAGTAATCACAAATACGCACTCTCATATACGTACTATCTCTCCCTAGTGTCTTTTCCTAGGTTAACTACGCAACCTAGAGCTCTGATACCAAATGTGACGGCTTGCCCCCCATCAACCGACATTTACTCCAAAAATTGCGCTGTACACATGTCCAGTTAGCACGGAACGGTCGTCAGAAGGAAAGAAAGAAGACGAAGAATCAACAAAGAACCTGTAGAATGTCTCACACCGCATGGAACAAAATATAATAACAACATACTTGACATAAAACAGGTGAGACAGTGCATAAGCTGAAAACAAACTATCATAGCAGCGGAAAATCCAGATATAGCTTATGTTCCACAACATCATTATTACAGCTTTTAAAACTGTCTCTAAAAGCAAGATAAAGAAGGTACACTACTAATGCCCAAGTAGTGACCACCAACGACACAGGGAGAATATATATATATATATATATATATCATACGTGGAAGCCTCCTGGTCGACTCCGAATCAGCTACTCATGCATCACCAGCTAACCTGTCTCTAGTCTGCTCGTTTAGGAGCACCCAGAGTAATAAGAAGAGACATAAAACTCTGGGTCAGACAAAAGTCTGGTATGAGCGATAAGCAGCTAAACAGAACAATAACGGGTATACTAAACCATACCTAAACCTGGACCTGCAACCAAAGAGTTAGCACTACATACTGTACAACACTCTAAGGTGCCATTAACATATGGTGTACAAGCATACGGGGGTGGGGGTGTGCATGTCATAGTGATGGAAAACAATCAAGCATAGCAACCATCCTCACATCTCTCACTTAGTGCATAAAGCATACGATATCCACCACTTCAATCACACAATACTTTGCTATGATCACTCTGCCCCATGAAGTCACAACGGCTTCATTGCACTGATCCATAGCCACTAATCCTTCGCTATGTCCACTTTTCCCCATGGGGTCGTACACACCCCACTGCACCGGCTCATAGCCTTACTAATCCTTTACTATGCCCACTCTGCCCCATGGAGTCACAATGGCTCCACTGCACTGGCTCATAGTCTTACTACGATCACTTTGCCCCTCGAGTCACGGTGACTCTACTGCACTGATACGTAGCCCATCATTCCTTTTCAGTGGTGAATCGAAGTTATGAACATCGACAACTCCTTAGCACACGTCCCGCAGAAAGCCCAATCATGAAGTGAACTCATTGGTTCCCAACTGGATCCTGAGCTCTAACTTCCATTTGGACTACCTTTGCATCTCGGGTTATTGGTCCACACCGGATCGGTTTGGATCTCCTCACAGCCATCGGTTCGGTTCGACCTTCAGTATCCCCCACTGGATCCGTTCGTGCCAAGCTTCTTCGGATCGGATCGGAGGGTGCCATCGAGTTCGAGTCGTGCTCCATGTTCCAGCTCGTGGTGGTTCGGATCGGCCTCCTTCCAAGCACGCCGGGTCGGGTCGTAGTCTCTAAGTCAAATCGTCATCGCTGGTTCGGGTCGGGGTACTCTGGCGGATCGGGTCGGAGAACTCCAGGCGGATCGGTCCGGTCGTGACCTCCTCCAAGTTTCCAGTCAGCTCGTGGCATGCAGGCTCGGTTCAGATGCAAGGGGCGGATCGTGGATGGGTCACACCAACGGTTTGATTCGGACCACCCGATCCGATCCGGGCCGGTCCCTGTCCATTTTCTGCATTTTGTCCAGCGAGTTGTTTACGCCATTCGACGGCGTTTTCGACCACTCTAACTATTTTAATCAATCATAAAGCATACCACAAAGTCATAGCAACAAATAGAAGTGACCTCAAACACCAAAACATCAATATGATAGGTTAATATGGATCAAACATAGCCAAAACCCCATATTTTCCCTTAAGCATGTTCAAGCATAATTAATGATAGGATTAGCAACACTTAACCAAATCAAACCCAATTTCTAACAGAGGTCTAAAACATTATTTAAGAATTTATAAATATTTTTCCAGAATTTATTAATGCATAAATTCGCTAATCTTCACTAATTACCCTTAATTGACCATAATTAGTGAGGAACTATGCGAATCACTCACCTTAGCCACAAATAAACCTTAGATCTGAAATAAATCTCTGATATGGCGCGAATACCAATGCTAAACAGCCGCTCTAATCTTGATTTAGTGAAGATCTCCCTTGATTTGATGTTGCTAAGCTTAATCCTTGATTAGAAAGTGATTTGGAGGTGATTTAGAGGTTGGAGGCCATTTTTAGGGTTTCTAAGAGGTAAGTGAGGCTAGAAAACTGAAACGGAATGAAACCCTAACTCTTTTCAGCCTCCCCATAACCCTAATCCCGAAATGGGTTATGGGCCCATTTACTAATCACCCTATTTGGCCCGGTTAAGCAGTTTTTCACCTTCCAAACCTTATTTCAGCCATTTCTCCCAAACGGTAAGTCCATTTTCCACATGTGACCACTCTGCGGAAAGGTAAACCATCATCCGAAGCCAATGGAAGTGGTTTCAGGTCAAAACTCCATTCCAATCAAAAGTTATGGCCGAAACAAGATCAGCTAGGGGCAAAACGGTCATTTAAAAATCGGCAAAAATCATGAACATGAGAAATGACCTCAATAGTTGTTTCCCAACTCTACATGACCATACGACCTCATATAAGAAAGAAATAATTATTCTACGATCCTCCGATGCGTATAATGCGGGTTGTTACATGGAGTCTGAGATGTCCAGTGTCACGCAACCAAACATAGCCGTCCCACGTATTGGGCCTCTTCAAAAACCCCACAATGCTTGATTAAGGGAAGTAATTACTCGGGAGAACCCAAATAGGTCAAGCTCTAGCATGACGAATCGTTCATTACTTTGCTACTGCGGAGTGGAATGTAATGTGGGAGTTTCTAAAAGCAAGAGCAACGCAGGTCATCGATTTTATGGGTGCAAAGCGTACATTATTGCACTCAACCAATAGGGGTTGGAACGTTGTAATTTTTCTCATGGATCGACCCGCCGCTAACAGAGAGGGGTGTCACATACGCTCTAGAGATGCAAGCGGAGGTAAGTTGCTTGGAAAGGGTCATTGTTGCAGCAAAGGCTGAAATGTTGTTTGGGTTCAACGGTTTGGCCTGAAACTAGGATCTTAGTTATATGGTATTATGTCTTAATTATATGTATTGTAATCCACGTTAAGTCGTGCTTTATCGTAGTTGTATGGTGGGTCGAACATGCACTGTATCATGTATCTTCTATTTTGTTATATTGAATGAGGTTTGTACACATGTTAATAGGTATTGTTTATATTTATGAATGCAAATAAGTCAAAAACTAGGGTAGTCCCTGTGTAAATTAAGCATTTCAATACACAAAGGAGTTAGAAAATAGGGTCATACTCATCCACTTGAGCATTATTGCTAACAAATGCTTTGCAAATTGCATCACGTAAAGCAAAGTGGAATCAATGGCCTTTCACATCTTGGCAGTACAAAAAGCAGATTCCCTACACTTTTACGTCAGACGAAACAGTGTTGGGCAGGACGTAAAGCACAATCGTAACAGTGACCGGTTACATCTTTGTTTCTTTTATTTATTTGTACTACACAGTTATAAATTTCTGTCAAATTACTAACAAATTTCCTCTCTCAAACAATTTTGTTTCCATTCTTGTACTTCCTCCTCCTTTTATCACTCATTCAAAATGCCTTCTTGGCCATCAGACACTAACTCTGATGAACAGGCGTACGAACAGATGAAACTTCAGCAGCTCGAAGATGAATTCTAGTTTCTAAACCAAATAAGACCCCGGGATGAAGTATCGCATGAACATGGGAACATAAATCCTACACATGAAGCTCAAGTACCACATGTTCAACAATCGTATGAAGAGGAGGTAGCTCAACCACAACAAGAAGTAGAGTTATATCGAGTACCACCGTATAAACAGGGAGTTGATTCTTATCCAGTACGTTGCTACTACGGTTATGCGGTTGAAGTTGTTGTTCGAGCAGAGGGCAACAATATAGGTCGACGCATGCATAAATGTCCATCCTACCCAAACGAATGTAATTACACGGAATAGATAGACGAACCCTTGTGCCTAGGGAAATAGCATACGCAAACTAACTCGAACGAGAGAATAGACGTCTCCAAAATGATAATGAACAGTTGCGATTGAACATTATGAGGCTCCCTTAAGATTGAACGCATAACATGTAGTTGGCATCTACGCTTGCTTTAGTGTTTTAGTTGGCATCTACTATCATTAGTTGTTGTACCTTAAATGACTGGTTGTATCTGTATGTTTTATTGTTTATGTGATCGTTATGCAAAATATTAGTTGAATCATTTTGATCATAACAACTTGTTTTCATGCGTTCAGACATTGTGTATCAACCTTAAAAGTATGCATGTACGAATATTATCATTTCTGATAGGCAGTCGAGAACAGTCCAATTATCATTGCTGATAATGTCATTAAGTTGAATATGTGTCCCATCCCATACGCCCCCACAATCGACTTACCATGAATGTCAATTGCTTGTTTAGTCATTATTCTTTGCAACACTGAAAGTCGTTTAATTTGTATTCAACTATGTAATGCTGTATGGAAGATTTTTGAACTTGGATAAATGGAATTGTAAAGGAATTTTGTTTTCTTAGTCTACGAGCCGAATTAATCGGCTAGTGAGTTCGCGAGCCGATTTTATCGGCGCGCCATGATAAAATGAGGGCACGCCGATAAAATCGGCGCGCGACTGTTGGGAGATATCTATGATATCTCCTAACATGTTACGGGTCGTAATATTACGACCCGTAACCCTGTTGGAGTTGCTCTAAGAATAGAAAAATGATTACAATCATGATATTATATTGTTAGTTCATTTCAACGTGCTTTCAGTGGCTATTATCATGAATGAATGCAACAAAATTTGGCAAATTTAACTTTCGGTGAAAGCTTAATTACAATTTATTGATAGCAACAGCACACCTTTGGGAATTACTCCTATTTTAAATTTATTCCATGATGAGAAGAACGAAGAGTACCAACCGACAATTGCTATTTTGGCCATGGCCTTGCCTGCCCTTTTGGCTTTGTTGAAATCTGACGGGATTCTTAAAGCAGCTATTATGCGAACCAGAACAGAAGAATTGTAAATTTGAATGGATAATAGAGTTACTGCCATTCATTGGAGTTGCCACTGTTATTTTTCTGGTCGTCGTTCTATTCTAGGGTTGCGCCATTTTTGTGTTTTTTTAATTTTCTTGCCTAATTGGATAACTGGTGAATGGTGCCATAATTTCGACGAGGCCTAAAGCGGACGCCTTATCTGCTTCACCAAAAGGTTGGCCATGATTAAGAGAAACAAATCAATACCTAAAAAGCCACAAAAAACTCAAAAATTTAACACTCTGTGCTCAGCACGCTGATAAATCGATCTATAGCTAGAATCTAAACTTGCAAATACAGCCTGCCAATGGAGCGAAACTGCACAAATCAGAACAAGTGGGGAGTTGAGAGGGACACGATCAAATAACTTGGAGGAGTCGCGAGGGTTTTAAGACAAACGGTCTTGAGATTTTTGAAATTTTCGATGGAAACAACCATTAAAAGCAATTAACCATTCAATTAAAGATTAACCTAGCAAGGTGAAATAAATTGGGGGAGAATGACTTCAGATTTTGGAGAACAGGAAAGCGCGGTCCACCAAAAAAATTACTTGCCGCTTTTTCCCTTCTAAATTTGGAACATGGTTACTTTTGTTTTAATTACTACTGATGAGTCATGACCGTTAATGTTTCAATGGTTTTTTATACTGTAGACAATATTAACTATTTGATTGATTAACCACTCTTAACAATTAAATCAATTCTACAGTTAAGCCACTCAAATATTTCACTTCGACTTTGATGTTCATTCATTCTAAAAAATAGAGAGAGTTTAACGTTAAATTTTTGCAAAAGAGGGAATTAACAAGTTCTCTAAAATTTTAATTATTTTATAAATTTCTAAATTTACTTTAAAAAAATATTTTTTTCTTTTAAGAATTTGTGAAAATTTCAAGATTTTATAAATATTTTAAAATAAAATTCAGATATTTCCAAAAAATTAAACTTTATGGAATATTAATTATAATTATTAGCAACATTAAAATACTAATGATAAATGTTAACTTTATATTACTAAAGATCACTTAAGTGGTAAATATTAAATGTTGGTCATACTTGTTAATTTTACTTCTTAATTATTAATATTAATTATTAATATTAATTTTTAATTATTAACAATAAGTTATAATTATTAAATAATTATTATTATATTTATTTTTTAAATATATAATAATAATGATTTAATAAATTATTTAGTATTAATTATTTTTCATATTTTTACTAGTAATTCTTCTAAATTATTAAATATTAAATATTACTTTTTAACTATTAATATTAATTATTACTTCTTGATTGATTATTAATAGAAAATATTATTTGTTAATTTTAAATAATCAATTTAGATCATTAATTATTAATTATTTTTATTAAATTGATAATTACTTAAATTTCTTATTAATCCTTTATTACAACTGCTAAAATTGAAAAGTTGTAGTAGACATCTTTTACAAAAGTTAAAGTTAAAGAGTTGTTAAAAATAAGTGTATTACAACTTTTTGGGAAAAAAGTTGTAAAAGAACTTCATTACAACTGGCGCTTAGTAACAGTTGTAAATATAAAGTTGTAATATGATGTTTTTGCTGTAGTGATCGGGTCGGGTCAAATTGCCACCCTTGAGGGAAAGGAAGGGGAAAACAATAGTAAGCAGTTAATGTGCAACAAGTAAGGATCGAACACATGACTTCAACAAGAAAGGGAGACAACATACCACATTGCAAACCACCACTTGTTAATATTTGCCTTTTCAAGTTCAATAAACAAGGCATTTAAAAAAAAATCAAAATTGGATTCCCCCTCCCTAATAGGCCGCCCTAGGCGACCGTCTTGGCTGCCTTTCCCTAGGACCAGACCTGATTGGAGGTAAAGCCAGTACTGAACTTTGGAAGCTTTTTATGGTAATTTATAGGAGGCATAACATAAAAAAATCTATAGTTTATGATATTATTATATAAAATTTTGACCTAGTGCAACATTTCCCTATGGTAAAGCAATAACCTTACATCTTATTGGTCCCGGATTGATGCTTCTTTCTCTATTCTTAAAATTGTTTTATAATTATTCCATAGGTGCATGAGGACTGATTACCTTTTCCGCAACATGAAAAAAATTGTTCTTGGGCCCTTAAGTGGTCCGGGTCTGGCTTATTCCTACCTTCATGCTAATTGCCGCATATAATTGATACCACTATGGTTTATAGTATAAGTTCTAAACATCTCATAACTAATGTTTTATGAATTAGAGCGACAATTTGGACACCAAAATCAGACATAAATTTGGATACACAAAATCTCAGCCATTAGATTAATTTATACTTATATGAGAAGTGGAAACCAAGAAGCAATCCAACGATTAAGATTTTATATCCTCCAATGTTTGTCGAATTTTTGTGTCTAAATAGACTTTCATTTTATGAATGATCAACTTCTTAAAGTACAAGTAATCTTTATCACGACATATGAAAACTTTAACAGTTATTTGCCTATTAAAGTTTTGGATTAGTTTTGTATTCCTAGTTTATTACATGTTTTGGTGGTGTGTAAAATATTTGATATTACCAATCTGCCTAATGCTTTTTTTTGCTACTTTACTTTGTATATTTTATATTTTTGCAGTATTTGAATCAATATAGTAAAGGCATTATACCCTCTCAGGTTATAAGTAGGTACCGACATAATAAGTTTATGGCAGACTTTTGGTTATAAAATAATGGGAAGGATTTGGGGTTTTGAGAAAACCTCCACTTGAGACGATGAAGTCTCAAGGCTACGCAAGATCGGTTAGCTACGGTCACATGTACCATAAAAACATGTTATGAACCACATGTACTTCCAATTTAGTATAGATTAGATGACTTAGTTGGAATACAAACATTTACTATAATTGATTTACTAATGCAACATCGTTGTTTGCTCATTTTTATAATAAATTTCTTCATAATATTCAAATACTTTTGACTGTATACACAATTAAATTTTACTTACTACATGTAATCATAAGGATTGAATTTAATATTAAATGCTTTCAGTGATGTTCAGCATTTTTCGTTACTAACTACCATCACTTCCCCATGTGCAAAGAATAGGCCTCATCCTAGTACCTCTATGAACCAAATAATCAGAGTACTTAGGCTCATATAGTTATATAGAACAATAATGGAGTCTATACAAGTGATTAATAAACTCGAACTAATAATTTGTTTCTAAAATAAATACATATCATTGTCCAAGCTACATGGTGTCATGCAATAAAATAAATAATAATAATATAAATATAAAAGATGTCACCTCTTGCTAATTCACGTGCATACTCTGATAAGACTCATATATGTCAGCTGGTCGTCACATCAGCATGTTTGATGAGCAACCAAGGTAATAAGTGAGAAATAAAATCTTAGGTCAGACAATAGTCTTGTAACGACCCGAACTTCCCCAGTCTCCGAAGAGAAGAGAAAGAACGGATTGCTTTGAGGACAAGACGAATCAGAACACAAACAGAAGAACATTTCATTGCTTATTACAACAATTTACATCAGAGTACAAGAATATAACAGGGTATGAATAAGTATTACACATTTGACTAATATCAGAGATTAAATTTCATTAGCATCGGAAAATAAAACATATCACAACTGAAAGAAATAAACAGATACAGAGCTTTCTGAATATCGTTCCAGCTGTAAACTAGGATCCTGTGAATATAAATCTGCAAAACCAAAACTACTAGCTGCCTGTGTGGAAAATAGGGGCAACCAGAGTTTGGTTAAAATAGTAAACTCCAGGTCAGTCATGTGACTGGTGTGAGAACTAAAACAGTTATTAATTTGATCTTAAAGTTCGATAAATCAAAGGACCACGCCGTATAACACGGAACGGGTTTCCTCCTAAGGATACCAGTGCATAAACAGTTATAAACAACACAATGTTTTTTGGAAAAATTAAGCTATTATAAGACCCATGTCCCATCACACAATGCAACGCAAGCCGGAGGATAGGGTTTTACCTTATAATAACCAAATAATGCTTGGTACATTTAAAACAAAACATTTTGATACTATTATAGTGTAAAGTGTATTAAAACAACTTCAAATATAAATGTATCAATCGTAGGCGGTATGGGTACCATCTATCATCTCGCCAATACTAGGCTCTACAATCAAAACCGAAATGTCATGTATTGGAAATTGGATTTCCGTCATGAGTCGAGGCAAGGGATCATCCTCGCCGGCTTCGAGACACTCTAGCAAATGCCTCAGGGTTCGGACGCTGGCGAACCCTTGGATCTTCAGGGCCGGTCCACACATAGCGGATTAGTTATACCTAAACACACGTTTCCCAGTCCTATAGGACCTATCGATCGGCTCCGTAGAGACCAATATATCTGAGGCGCCTCGCATTCCAACAACCACACAGGTAAAAAAATAAAATAAATACCAGGGCGTGTAAAATGCTTACACTACCCATAGCCAGAAAGAAACATCGTACACTCCCTGCAGGCATGATCCCGTTTTTGACTCATACCGAGGTGTGAGGCTCGCGAATTAACGCTATACAAAAAGCTATGCCGCACAGGCCGTGCTTTGATCATCAACCACAAGACTCTGCTTTTAAACAGGAGCCCTGATCATTTGCATCTCAGCATGCCACATAGGCAATTCACGCCATGCGACTGATGTCTATCGATATATAACCTCTGAGCTCGTACATCTCAGAGAAGGGCGTTAAGCAAGAGAATAAATTCTCCGCCCTTAGACAGATATATATTTAATAGAGATCAATCAACACAGAAAAAAATCCAATGTCAGACACACAGTCCATTTACAAGTTCATTCTGGGTCTGAACGAAACCGGAGGCACCATATTCCTCGTCCCATATGTCCAATACAGGAGAGAGGTCCTCGCATATCCGTCGATCTCCAAGTACGTCTGGATGATCACCACTTATTACCTCATCTTGGGTGTACAGCCCAATCAAGACATCAGTAATCATCTAAACGATGTGAAGACATCCGGTCTTCAACCACCGTCTTCATCTTCGACTTATTGTCGAATCAGTTATTCAAAATGGGTATAAACCCGGCCTTTCTGAATAACTCGCGTATTTGATAAACAAGTATTATAAAAACACAACATACGCCTCATTCCAATTCTGAATATTCTTTTGTTTAAATATTCATATCCTTTGGGAAAGGTTCCCATTAATTTTATCAAAGATAAATTCTTTAAATTTATTCTTTAATCTTCCTTTGGATATCAGTTCAAACCATATTAAGGTTTATCCAAACTACTCGGGATTAGCGCACCTTACCGAAGTAATCATTTATTTAATTTCCCAATCCCAACCTATTCATCCCATGGAGCAAAACTGGTAATGCTCCATATCTAACACCACGGTTGAGACAATAAGGAATTTCGCGCGATCCGAATCGATCGCTAAACCAACCAAGACCGTTCGAAACCCCTGATTGTTTTGAGGACAAGACGAATCGGAACACAAACAGAAGAACATTTCATTGTTAATTACAATAATTCCATCAGAATACAAGAATATACAGAGTATGAATAAATATTATACATCAGAAAAATATCAGAGATTTAAATACATTACTGCAGCGGAAAATAATACAATACATAACTGGAAGTAATGCACGGATACAGAGCTTTCCGAATATCGCTTCAGCTGTAAATCAAGATCCTGTGAATATAAATCTGCAAAACCAAAACTACTAGCTGCCCGTGCGGAAAATAGAGGCACCCAGAGTTTAGGTTAAAACAATAAACTCCAGGTCAGTCATGTGACTGGTGTGAGAACTAAAACAGTTATTTAAAACTTTACTTTAAATCAGATATATCAAGCGACCACGCCGTATAACACGGAACGGGTTTCCTCCCAAGAATACCAGTGCGTATAACAAAACAGCGCAATGCTTTTTGGAAAAATGAAGCTATTATAAGACCCAGGTCCCATCACACAATGCAACACAAGCCGGAGGATAGGGTTTTCCCTTATAATAGCCAAACATGCTTGGTACGTTAAAAACAAATCATTTGATACTATTATAAGTGCATAGTGTATAAAACAACTTCAAATATAAATGTATCAATCCTAGACGGCATGGGTACCATATATCATGTCGCCATACTAGGCTCTACAATCACAACTGCAAAGTCACGTATTGGAAGCTGGATTTCCGTCTGTGAACCGAGGCAAGGGATTGTCCTCACCGATTCGAGACTGTCTAGCCCGAGCTTCAGGAACAGCCGCAACTGCCCCATGGATCGTCAGGGTCGGTCCACCGATGTGGATTATTATGCCTGAATACTGCGTTTCCCCACCCTTTGGGGCGTAAATGACCAAAATGACTCCATCGGCTCCACACAGTCACTGATATATCCGAGGCGCCTCGCGATCCAATAACCACACAGGTGAAAATAATATAAATGTCAGCACTGGTAGGTCACTGACACCACCCTAGCTAGAAAGAAACGCATGCCCTCCCTGATGTCCTCTCCTGTTTCAGGTTCACAGCCGGGGTGTGGGGCTCGCGAATTAACTTTACACAAAGCTATGCCACACAGGCCGTGCTTTGATCATCAACCACAAGACTCTGCTTTTCAACAAAAGCCTTGATCATTTTCCACTTAGGCAAGCCACACAGGCAATTCACTCCATGCGATTGATATCCATCAATATATAACCTCTGAGCTCGTAAGTCTCAGAGAAGGGCGTTAAGCAAGAGAATAAATTCTCCGCCGCCAAACAGATATATATTTAATAGAAATCAATCACACAGAATAAAATCTAATGTTAGACACACAGTCCATTTACAAGTTCGTTCTGGGTCTGAACGAAACCGGAGGTACCTCGTACCTTGCATATCCATCGATCTCCAAGTACGTCTGGACGATCACCAATTGATTCCCTCCTCTTGGGTGTACAGCCCAATCAAGATCATCAGTAATTATCCAAACGATGTGAAGACCTCCGGTCTTCGACCACTGTCTTCATCCTCGACACATCGTCGAATCAGTTATTCAGAATGGGATAAACCCGGTCTTTCTGAATAACTCGCGTATATAATAAACAAGTGTTACACAAACACAACATACGCCTCATTCCAATTCAGAATATTCTTTTATTCAAATATTCTTATACTTTGGGAAAGGTTCCCATTAATTTTATCAAAGATAAATTCTTTAAATTTATTCTTTAATCTTCTTTTGAATATCAATTCAAACCAAATTATGGTTTATCCAAACTAGTCGGGATTAACGAACCTTACCGAAGTAATCATTTATTTTAATTTCCCAATCCCAACCAATTCATCCCATGAAGTAAAACTGGTAATACTTCATATCTAATACCACGGTGTTATCGGTAAATTCAATTACCATTTCACGTTCAAATCTAATTAAAGATTTAACTATCGCCTGGAGAAAAACTGGTGATACTCAATTCTCGATCATTTCAATCTAATTAAAGATTCATTAAAACTCCACTTGGTTTTAATCTTCCCAATAATCACTATTAATGATTATTTAACTTGGGAAAAACATATCCTGTCTTTAACTGGGTTAAAGAACCAATGTCATTTAAAACAAGGTTCACGATAAACCCAAGATCACATTCTATTCCATCAGCCTTTAACCGTAAATTAGCAAGTGAACAATTCCCTAAGTAATAACCCCGAAGGCCGAAACCAACATCTGATCAATACCCAAGAAACCATTCAACTTAACTAATCTCCAGTTAGTTTCTGATTTTCTTAACTCCGTTGGGTCTAAGAACAGTATTATTAAAGATACCATTCACGACAACCCAAAATCACATTCCATTTACAATGGAATCTTCATGGAAAACAAATCGATATATATAATCGATATAAACTTCTATATCCGACTAATAATATAAATGGAATAACGGCAAAGCCTTTTAAATTCCAGATATATTAGTTGTCTTCCTCCACAGAAATTCACTTCGATTATTACCAAATCGAATTCCATTGCATTCCAATTTATTTTATTAAATTGGAAAATTTTACTTTGGAAAATGTCCTTTAAATCTTATCAAAAAGATTTATAAATTCCAAATCCCATTTCATTGTAAATCGAGTTAAAGAACGAGTGTTATTTAAAACACCATTCACGATAAACCCTCAAAATCAATTCAAATTCAATTATTGGAAATTCTTGTTACTTTTAAAACTCTTTCAAATCCAATTTATTTATTTCAAAAATAAATGGATTATAATTCTAGTTCAAAACTAGTTCATTTCGATAAAAATCTATTTTTATCTTTTCAAATATGGAGTTTTTCATCCCAATCCTTTCCAAATCATTTCTTATGATTTTACACAAATTATTACTATTTTTAATGATTTTATCAAGGCCCGTACAGTCGATTTCCATCAACGGCCATCGAACTGCACTTACAACGACCTTTTCCAAATTTGATTTGGTCATAATTCCAAATCCAAACGTTATATTTCAAATTTGTAATATTCGTTAGAAAGCTCTTTTTGATACGAACCCAACGGTTCTTGTTTTAGGAGAATCTGACGGTCGGATATCCCGTAACGTCCATTCGAAGTCAGTGATCGAAATTCGCGAACTACCGCAGCGCGACACATTCTATTCAAACCATTATATATATATATATATATAATATATTATATATATTTCATCGATTTCCTTTTATAACGTATTTTATAAATCATTTTAAATTCGTTTTCAAAACAATTTCAACTTCATATTCAATTTCAAATCAAAATTGAATATTCCATATCATTGATATATAAATGATAGTATTTTCAAAATGTTATATTTTGAAATCAATTCCTTTTCGATATTAATTACAAAAATGAATAAAATCGATATAAATACCGTTCGCGTCAAAATGGCGCATATCCAATCAACACGGCTTTATATATTTCTATTTCAAATATTTCTTTTCCAATATTTCTATTTCAAATATTTCCTTTTCAAATATTTTTATTTCAAATATTTCTTTTTCAAATATTTCTTTTTCAAATATTTCTTTTTCAAATATTTCTATTTCAAATATTTCTTTTTCAAATATTTCTATTTCAAATATTTCTATTCAAAACTGGAATGAGGCCCAATCAATTACCATAGATTTTATTTCTATGGATTTCCATACAACACATGTATATATCAATAGTGATAAACAATCATCCATCATCCAGAGTGCACTACTCAACTACATGAGCATTGAATATAAATCATCAACGCTTACAACAGTCTGTCAACCAATCGATCGACATACAACTAACAATTGGGATAAGTGTACGTCAGTATCATCCCAACACCCATGTGGGGTTTCAATCAATCAAACACATATTATATTTGTGCAGTTGGGCGATGTGTAAAATTTATCGTCCCAGTCAATATCAGTCAAATCGGTGTACATAAACAAATCGTTCGATTTGTAAATGAATATTTATTTTACTTCAACACATGAATATATATTTTATTTCAACACATGAATATATATTTTATTTCAACACATGAATATATATTTTATTTCAACACATGAATATGTATTTTACACATCACAATCAACAGTCAAATTTCACAACACAAACAATCACACAAGTCGTCCATGGTCTGTGGACGACGGGGAGCAGTTTATATATGTAGTTATAAAATAAATAACTGTACAAAAAGAATTATAGTGAGAGAATTCTCACTTTGGTTTTCCACTCCGTCGGTGTTAATTTCCGAATTTCTGAACTGTTTGAATTTGAATTCTCCAAAAATTCTGATTTGCTCTGTTTTGGTTCTGGTCAGTTCCACTGTGTAGATATCGTCATCATGATTCCAACGCTTTGAAAATCGTTCGATTTCGATAAGATCTGAATAAGATATGACCCTTTAAAGATTTGATTACATTAATTATTTCTAACTAATTTTATTAAGGAATTAATTAACCTTCTCAACATTAATTAAACGTTGCCACTGCCTCCTTCTTCTATCGTTACTCTTCAGCCCGTTGAATAAAAGAACCCATCATTTGAAAATTAGGGTTCGTCGTTGCTCCCTACTCCGACGATCGAAGATCGATCCAACCCTTCCCCTCCGCGCACCATGGTCCACCCCACCACAGGCTAGAGCCCGCTTCAGACTCGGTGGGCCCAGCGCCTTGATTTCCGCACCCGAAGTCCATGGTTTTACGCCCTAAATTCGAGTGTTTTACCTTACCAGAACCGATCACTATCGTATGAAAATAAAGATCACCACTAGCGCTTCCATTTCGATTTGAATTCACATTGGAATTTGTGGTATTTCATGCGTGATTTGAGGAACAAAATGGGACGGTTTCATCCGTTGGTTTGAGAAGCCGGCGGCTAGGGTTCTGGGAAAGAGGGAGGGGGATTTCATAGGTGTTTATTTTATTTTTATTATTATTTAAATTCTTTCAATTCAAAAATACATGTATACCGATACGAACTTCAAATCAAACTCAACGACTGTCGCCCCTAGCTAATTACCGTCATTCCGAACACAATGGGATATGTTTTGTAAGCCAATTCGACTGTTTGAATCAGTTTTTATCAAAATTAAAATATAAATCAATATATATTGAATTTAAACGGACATTTTAATTTACCGGAGCAGCATACTAACTCTAAAAATTCCCGAAAAATTATTTCTAGCTTCGTATTAATGATACGGTCCTATCAAAACTAATTTCGTCAAATTCTGAGACCGTTTGAAAAATGGCCATTTTCTGCTTGATCGAAATTGACTTAAACTGTCAAAACACGTTTTACTTCGCCACACTCACATATTCATTCAGAAAATTATGAATTTTGAAACCTAGCAATAACATGACATCATGGATCCAACAAAAGTGGTTTTGTCGAATACGAAGGTCATTTGCAAAATTTCCATTTTTAAGGGCCATATTCCATAGCGACTATTCTGAAATTTCAATTCGACATAACTTTTTATCCCCGCTATGATATTTCAATTTTTCGGATTCGTTGGAAAGATATTCTCAAATGGATTCAAATATTTTTGGTTTCGCTAAAATCTGGTTTATTTTGAATCCTGTACATTCATTTGAAATTTGAAATCGAATTTTCAAACTACCGCGCCATTTTCAATTCCTTTTATAATTAAAATAAGATATTTATATTCTAACGACGATTCAAATAAATATATCCGTTCTAATCTTATTCAAAATAAATTTATCGTCGTTATTATTTAAAATAATTCATTTTAAATATTCAAAATTCACTAAAATTGCCAAAATAAAAATTTTAAATTGGCTCGGATTTCCGGGTTATTACAATCTCCCCCACTTAAAACTTTTCGTCCCTGAAAAGGAACGAAGCTGAAAGTTGTTTTACAAACCAACCCAACTTTCATTATTTTCATTACAACTTAAGTTCTTCAACTTTTCAGTTTCTAAGAACTTTTCAAATTTTTCAAAAATTTGGCTAACACCCTAAATTTTCGAAAAAATTCGCCATAACCTCCCCTGCACGGGAGCACCGGGAAAATGCCGAAATTACCATACAGGCCTTTCCAATCCAAAATGAAAAAGAAACAGCCAAGCGGCTCATAAAATCATCCAAAACCCAAGAAATTAGTAAACATGTACCTATTTGTCGGGCAAACAATTTTATTCCTCTTCTCTAGCCTCCTTGCTATGACCTGTTCAATGTATATACGTGTACATGTATGCAAATTCTAACAATTTTCAATACAATTCAATATTTGATACAATTTGGTTATATGTACCGTTCTTTCACATGATGGTTTAAAGGAATAATCATACAACACAACCATCAATCAATTAGTTGATTATCATTTCAAACACATAATTTTGATATATAGCCAAAAATCATGTTTTTGATGCCAAATCACAGCAATAAGCCCTATCTAGTTTTGGTTCTCACACCAGTCTAATGGAAATATATAAATATCACACCTTCGAAACTCGAACACAAACACTGATGATGAGATCTCAATCATTAGTATCTTCTTCGGGCGATACAGTGTGATTCTATATCTATCCAGTATATTAAAACTTCAAATACACGCGGATCAGACGTGTACGCAAAATCTTTATATACTTGATTGTCCAAATCAATTTAAAATAAATATTCAAATACGAATAATTGTTTAAATTTTCAATATAAAAATTGTTTTCAATTTTATTTTCAAAATATCACTCTTCACACTCATTCTAGGATACTACTGATCCTATCTCTAACGAGTCATTCCCATTGGATATTACTAATCCAATCTCTGATGAATTCTTTCGTTTGGTTCTAACGTGTCTTGTTCTCGAGCTCTGTAAACCAGAGCTCTGATACCAAATGAGACGATAAGGAATTTCGCTCAATCCGAATCGATCGCTAAATCGACCAAGACCGTTCGAAACCCCTGATTGTTTTGAGGACAAGACGAATCGGAACACAAGCAGAAGAACAATTCATTGTTAATTACAATAATTCCATCAAAATACAAGAATATACAGAGTATGAATAAATATTATACATCAGAAAAATATCAGAGATTTAAATACATTACTGCAGCGGAAAATAATACAATACATAACTGGAAGTAATACACGGATACAGAGCTTTCCGAATATCGCTTCAGCTGTAAATCAGGATCCTGTGAATATAAATCTACAAAACCAAAACTACTAGCTGCCCACGCGGAAAATAGGGGCACCCAAAGTTTAGGTTAAAACAATAAACTCCCGGTCAGTTATGTGACTGGTGTGAGAACTAAAACAGTTATTTAAAACTTTACTTTAAATCAGATATATCAAGCGACCACGCCGTATAACACGGAACGGGTTTCCTCCCAAGAATACCAGTGCATATAACAAAACAGCGCAATGCTTTTTGGAAAAATGAAGCTATTATAAGACCCAGGTCCCATCACATAATGCAACACAAGCCGGAGGATAGGGTTTTCCCTTATAATAGCCAAACATGCTTGGTACGTTAAAAACAAATCATTTGATACTATTATAAGTGCATAGTGTATAAAACAACTTCAAATATAAATATATCAATCCTAGATGGCATGGGTACCATATATCATGTCGCCATACTAGGCTCTACAATCAAAACCGCAAAGTCACGTATTGAAAGCTGGATTTCCGTCTGTGAACCGAGGCAGGGGATCATCCTCACCGATTAGAGACTGTCTAGCCCGAGCCTCAGGAACAGCCGCAACTTCCCCATGGATCGTCAGGGCCGGTCCACCGATGTGGATTATTATGCCTGAACACTGCGTTTCCCCACCCTTTGGGGCGTAAATGAGCCAAATGACTCCATCGGCTCCACACAGTCACCGATATATCTGAGGTGCCTCCCAATCCAACAACCACACAGGTGAAAATAATATAAATGTCAGGGCTGGTAGGTCACTTACACCACCCTAGCTAGAAAGAAACGCATGCCCTCCCGGATGTCCTCTCCCGTTTCTGATTCACAACCGAGGTGTCAGGCTCGCGAATTAACGTTACACAAAGTTATGCCACACATGCCGTGCTTTGATCATCAACCACAAGACTCTGCTTTTCAATAAAAGCCTTGATCATTTGCCACTTAGGCATGCCACACAGGCAATTCACTCCATGCGATTGATATCCATCAATATATAACCTCTGAGCTCGTACGTCTCAGAGAAGGGCGTTAAGCAAGAGAATAAATTCTCTGCCGCCAAACAGATATATATTTAATAGAAATCAATCACACAGAATAAAATCCAATGTTAGACACACAGTCCATTTACAAGTTCGTTCTGGGTCTGAACGAAACTGGAGGTACCTCGTACCTCGCATATCCATCGATCTCCAAGTACGTCTGGACGATCACCAGGTGATTCCCTCCTCTTGGGTGTACAACCCAATCAAGATCATCAGTAATTATCCAAACGATGTGAAGACCTCCGGTCTTCGACCACCGTCTTCATCCTCGACACATCGTCGAATCAGTTATTCAGAATGGGATAAACCCGGTCTTTCTGAATAACTCGCGTATATAATAAACAAGTATTACACAAACA
Organism: Allium sativum; assembly: GCA_030737875.1. NCBI lineage: Eukaryota > Viridiplantae > Streptophyta > Magnoliopsida > Asparagales > Amaryllidaceae > Allium > Allium sativum. Next base: position 370,374,718 of record CM060920.1, read on the forward strand.
CAACATACGCCTCATTCCAATTCAGAATATTCTTTTATTCAAATATTCTTATACTTTGGGATAGGTTCCCATTAATTTTATCAAAGATAAATTCTTTAAATTTATTCTTTAATCTTCTTTTGAATATCAATTCAAACCAAATTATGGTTTATCCAAACTAGTCGGGATTAACGAACCTTACCGAAGTAATCATTTGTTTTAATTTCCCGTTCCCAACCTATTCATCTCGTGAAATAAAACTGGTAATACTTCATATCTAACACCATGGTGTTATCGGTAAATTCAATTACCATTTCACGTTCAAATCTAATTAAAGATTTAACTATCGCCTGGAGAAAAACTGGTGATACTCCATTCTCGATCATTTCAATCTAATTAAAGATTCATTAAAACTCCACTTGGTTTTAATCTTCCCAATAATCACTATTAATGATTATTTAACTTGGGAAAAACATATCCTGTCTTTAACTGGGTTAAAGAACCAATGTCATTTAAAACACGGTTCACGATAAACCCAAAATCACATTCTATTCCATCAGCCTTTAACCGTAAATTAGCAAGTGAACAATTCCCTAAGTAATAACCCCGAAGGCCGAAACCAACATCAGATCAATACCCAAGAAACCATTCAACTTAACTAATCTCCAGTTAGTTTCTAATTTTCTTAACTCCGTTGGGTCTAAGAACAGTATTATTAAAGATACCATTCACGACAACCCAAAATCACATTCCATTTACAATGGAATCTTCATGGAAAACAAATCGATATATATATATATATATAATCGATATAAACTTCCATATCTGACTAATAATATAAATGGAATAACGGCAAAGCCTTTTAAATTCCAGATATATTAGTTGTCTTCCTCCACATAAATTCACTTCGATTATTACCAAATCGAATTCCATTGCATTCCAATTTATTTTATTAAATTGGAAAACTTTACTTTGGAAAATCTCCTTTAAATCTTATCAAAAAGATTTATAAATTCCAAATCCCATTTCACTATAAATCGGGTTAAAGAACGAGTGTTATTTAAAACACCATTCAAGATAAACCCTCAAAATCAATTCAAATTCAATTATTGGAAATTCTGGTTACTTTTAAAACTCTTTCAAATCCAATTTATTTATTTCAAAAATAAATGGATTATAATTCTAGTTCAAAACTAGTTCATTTCGATAAAAATCTATTTTTATCTTTTCAAATATGGATTTTTTCATCCCAATCCTTTCCAAATCATTTCTTATGATTTTACACAAATTATTACAAATTTTAATAATTTTATCAAGGCCCGTACAGTCGATTTCCATCAACGGCCATCGAACTGCACTTACAGCGATCTTTTCCAAATTTGATTTGGACATAATTCCAAATCCAACCATTATATTTCAAATATCCAATATTCGTTAGAAAGCTCTTTTCGATACGAACCCAACGGTTCCGGTTTTAGGAGAATCCGATGGTTGGATCTCCCGTAACATCCATTCGAAGTCAATGGTCGAAATTCGTGAACTACCGCAGCGTGGTGAGTTCTATTCAGGCCATTATATATAATATATATTATATATATTTCATCGATTTCCTTTTAAAATGTATTTTATAAATCGTTTTAAATTTGTTTTCAAAACGATTTCAACTTCATATTCAATTTCAAATCAAAATTGAATATTCCATATCATCGATATATAAATGATAGTATTTTCAAAATGTTATATTTTGATATCAATTCCTTTTCAATATTCATTACAAAAATGAATAAAATCGATATAAATACCGTTTGCATCAAAATGGTGCATATCCAATCAACATGGCTTTATATATTTCTATTTCAAATATTTCTTTTCAAATATTTCTATTTCGAATATTTCTTTTTCAAATATTTCTATTTCAAATATTTCTTTTTCAAATATTTCTTTTTCGAATATTTCTTTTTCAAATATTTCTATTTCAAATATTTCTTTTTCAAATATTTCTATTCAAAACTGGAATGAGGCCCAATCAATTACCATAGATTTTATTTCTATGGATTTCCATACAACACATGAATATATCGATAGTGATAAACAATCATCCATCATCCAGAGTGCACTACTCAACTGCATGAGCATTGAATATAAATAATCAATGCTTACAACAGCCTGTCAACCAATCGATCGACATACAACAAAACAATTGGGATTAGTGTACGTCAGTATCATCCCAACACCCGTGTGGGGTTTCAATCAATCAAACACATATTTTATTTGTGCAGTTGGGCGATGTGTAAAATTTATCGTCCCAATCAGTATCAGTCAAATCGGTGTACATAAACAAATCGTTTGATTTGTAAATGAATATTTATTTTACTTCAACACATGAATATATATTTTATTTCAACACATGAATATATATTTTATTTCAACACCTGAATATATATTTTATTTCAACACATGAATATATATTTTACACATCACAATCAACAGTCAAATTTCACAACACAAACAATCACACAAGTCTTCCATGGTCTGTGGATGACGGAGAGCAGTTTATATATGCAGTTATAAAATAAATAACTGTACAAAAAGAATTATAGTGAGAGAATTCTCACTTTGGTTTTCCACTCCGTCGGTGTTAATTTCTGAACTGTTTGAATTTGAATTCTCCTTAAATTCTGATTTGCTCTGTTTTGTTTCTGGTCGGTTCCACTGTGTAGATATCGTCATCATGATTCCAACGCTTCGAAAATCATTCGATTTCGATAAGATCTGAATAAGATATGACCCTTTAAAGATTTGATTACATTAATTATTTCTAACTTATTTTATTAAGGAATTAATTAACCTTCTCAACATTAATTAAACGTTGCCACTGCCTCCTCCTTCTATCGTTACTCTTCAGCCCTTCGAATAAAAGAATCGATCATTTGAAAATTAGGGTTCGTCGTTGCTCCCTGCTCCGACGATCGGAGATCGATCCAACCCCTCCCCTCCGTGCACCATGGTCCACCCCACCACCGGCCAGAGCTGCTTCAGACTCGGTGGGACCAGTGCCTTGATTTCCGCACCCGAAGTCCATGGTTTTACGCCCTAAATTCGAGCATTTTACCTTACCAGAACCGATCACTATCGTATGAAAATAAAGATCACCACTAGCGCTTCTATTTCGATTTGAATTCACGTTGGAATTTGTGGTATTTCATGTGTGATTTGAGGAACAAAATGGGACGGTTTCATCCGTTGGTTTGAGAGGCCGGCGGCTAGGGTTCTGGGAAAGAGGGAGGGGGATTTTATAGGAGTTTATTTTATTATTATTATTATTTAAATTCTTTCAATTCAAAAATAGATGTATACCGATACGAACTTCAAATCAAACTCAACGACTGTCGCCCCTAGCTAATTACCGCCATTCCGAACACAATGGGATATGTTTTGTAAGCTAATTCGACTGTTTGAATCAGTTTTTATCAAAATTAAAATATAAATCAATATATATTGAATTTAAACGGACATTTTAATTTAACGGAGCCACATACTAACTCTAAAAATTCCTGAAAAATTATTTCTAGCTTCGTACTAATGATACTGTCCTATCAAAACTAATTTCGTCAAATTCTGAGACCGTTTGAAAAATGGCCATTTTCTGCTCGATCGAAATTGACTTAAACTATCAAAACACGTTTTACTTCGCCGCGCTCACATATTGATTCAGAAAATTGTGAATTTTGAAACCTAGCAATAACTTGACATCACGGATCCAACAAAAGTGGTTTCGTCGAAAACGAAGGTCGTTTGCAAAATTACCATTTTTAAGGGCCAAAATTCCATAGCGACTATTCTGAAATTTCAATTGGACATAACTTTTTATTCCCGCTATGAAATTTCAATTTTTCGGATTTGTTGGAAAGATATTCTCAAATAGATTCAAATATTTTTGGTTTCGCTAAAATCCAATTTATTTTGAATCCTGTACATTCATTTGAAATTTGAAATCGAAATTTCGAACTACCGCGCCATTTTCAAATCCTTTTATAATTAAAATAAAATATATTTATTCTAACGACGATTCAAATAAATATACCCGTTCTAATATTACTCAAAATAAATTTCTCGTCAATATTATTTAAAATAATTCATTTTAAATATTCAAAATTCACTAAAATTGCCAAAATAAATTTTTTAAATTGGCTCGGATTTCCGGGTTATTACAACGGTGTTATCGGTAAAATTAATTATCATTTCATGTTCAAATCTAATTAAAGATTTGACTATTGCTAGGAGCAAAACTGGCGACACTCCGTTTTTGATCATTTCCCAAATTTGATAATTCAAATTATCACATTCCCTTTTTCAATCTATTTAAAGATCCATTAAAACTCCACTTAGTTTTAATCTTCCCAAAAATCAATATTAATGATTATTTAACTTTGGAAACACAAACATGTCGCATCGACAATCTACACCGTACTATTGATTTCTGCCGATATATAACCTCTAAGCTCGTACATCTCAGAGAAGGGTGTTAAGCAAGAGAATAAATTCTCCGCCACCAAACAGATATATATTTAGCAAAGATCAACCATACAGTTCGAAATACACAGACATGTAATCCTGCCTTTAACTGGGTTGAAGAACTATTGTCATTTAAAACACAGTCATGATAAACCCAAATCACATTCCATTAATTTTGGAATCTTCACGGAAAAACAAATCAATATATAATCGATATCAATTTCCGTATCCGACTAATAATATGAATGGAATAACGACAAAGCCTTTTAAATCCCATATGTATTAACAGTCTTCCTCCATAGAAGTTCACTTCGATTATTATCAATTGAATTCCACTCAATTCCAATTTAATATATTAAATCGGAAAACGTTACTTTGGAAAATTCCCGTTAAATCTTAATAAAAAGGTTTATAAATTCCAAATCACATTTCACTGTAAATCGGGTTAAAGAACGAATGTCGTTAAAAACACAGTTCATAACAAACCTAAGATCCCATCAATCTCTAACCGTAAATTAGTAAGGGAACAATTCCTTAAGTATTAATCCCGAAGGCCGAAACCAACATCAGATCAATACCCAGGAAACCATTCAACTTAGCTAATCTCCAGTTAGTTTCTAATTTTCTTAACTCCATTGGGTTTAAGAACAGCATTTTTAAAGATACCATTCACGACAAACCCAAAATCCAATTTGATTTTAAATACAAGGCTCTAAATAGAAAATATATCGGCTTATATTCAATATCGAATTCTGAAACCAACAAATATCGTATTCTAATAATGATATATATATCTTCCAAATTCCTCCACAATATCCGTATAATCACGAAATCCAATATCGAAATATTTCGAAGATAATTTTGATTCCGATCCATTCCAATTCATATATTGGAAATTCTGGTTATTTTTAACACCATTTCAAATCCGATTTATTTATTTAAAAATATTGGATTATAATTCTAGTTCATAACTAGTTCATTTCGATAAAATATATATTTATCTTTTCAAATATGGAATTTTTTAACCCAATTCTTTCCAAATCATTTATTATGATTTTACAAAAATTATTGATATTTTTAATAATTTAATCAAGGCCCGTACAGTTGATTTCCATAAACGGTCATCGAACTGCACTTACAGCGACATTTTCCAAATTTGATTTGGACATAATTCCAAATCCAACTGTTAGATTTCAAATTCAAATTCCTTATATTCGTTGGAAATCCCTTTTCGATACGAACCCAACGGTTCTGGTTTTAGGAGAATCCGACGGTCTGATCTCCCGTAACGTCAATTCGAAGTCAATGATCGATATTCACGAACTGCCGTGGTGCGACGAGTTCTATTTTGGCTATTAAATATTATATATATATATTATATTTCGTCGATTACAATTTAAAAACGTATTTTATAAATCATTTTAATTTCGTTTTCAAAATGATTCAACTTCATATTCAATTTTAGATCAAAATTGAATATTCCATATCATCGATATATGTAAATGATAATATTTTCAAATATTATATTTTGAAATCATTTCCATTTCGATATTCATTATAAAAATGAAAAAAATTGGTAGAAATATTGTTCGCGTCAAAATGGCACATATCTAATCAACACGGCTTTTATTCAGCACATGAATATTTTTAACAGTTTATACATTCAATAAAAATGATATTTTTATTGTTTGAATATTTTATTCAACACATGAATATTTATTTTATTCAACACATGAATATTTTTAACGGTTTATACATTCAATAAAAATGATATTTTTATTTAAATATTTTATTCAACACATGAATATTCTTTTCAACACATGAATATTTATTTTATTCAACACATGAATATTTTTAACGGTTTATACATTCAATAAAAATGATATTTTTATTATTTAAATATTTCATTCAACACATGAATATTCTTTTCAACACATGAATATTTATTTTATTCAACACATGAATATTTTTAATCCTTTTCTGAATATTATTTTAAAATATTCTTTATTTTCCAAATTGGAATGAGACTCAATCAATTACCATATAATGTTAATTATGTGGATTCCATACAACACATGTATATAATAACAATGATAAACAATCAACCATCATCCAAAGTGCACTACACAACTGCATAAGCATTAATTTAAATAATTAATGCTTACAACAGTCTGTCAACCCATCGACTGACATACATCTAAACAATTGGGGTTAGTGTACGTTAATTATCATCCCAATACCCGTGTGGGGTTTTCAATCAACAAACACATATTTTATTTGTGCAGTTGAGCGATGTGTAAAATTTATCGTCCCAATTCATATCAGTAAAATGAGTGTACATAAACAAATCGTCCGATTTGTAAATGAATATTTATTTTATTCATATACACGTTAAAAATTATATTTTTAACGATAAAATATTTTATTTCCAAAAATCTAATCTTTATATTTTTAAAACTCATATCTTTACATGTTTTAAAAATCAAACCTTTTTAAACAATAAAAATCAAATCTTTTTAAACAATCAAAATCAAATCTTTTTCCTAATAAAAAATGACAACATTAACCTAATAAAAAATTATAACTATATATATATATAAAATCATATTTTAATAAAATAGAAATCATAAAAAAAAACTTACTACATTCAATCGGAGGATGGGATGGAGATCGCTGTGGTGCGGCGGCGGTCAGGCAGGGGTGGCGCAGGCGAGGTGGAGGTGGCTCTGGCGGTGCTAGGGTTGCGGATCTCGCTGGTGGGTTTGGGGGGGAAGGGCTGCGCGGTTTCGAGCTCGCGGCTTCTGGCGTCGAGGAGTGGAGGAGGGACGGAAATGGGTGGTTGCGGAATGGGACCAGCGGTGGGCGGCGCTCCGTGATGGGGTGGAGGGGCGACATTAATCACCTGTGCGATTTGGGGGAGGGAGGGTCAACGGGGGTGTTTTAATTGTGAGGGAGAGAGAAACGAGGGAGGGGGTTTATATAATTATATATATAATTTTAATATTATATATTTTTCTTCAAAAAGTTAGATTTTAATTCGAACTCAAAATCAAACCCACCGACTGTCGTCCATAACTAATTACCCCCATTCCGAACAGAATAGGATATGTTTCATAAGCCAATTCTAATGTTTCGATCAATTTTCGTTTAAATTAATATTTAAATCATTATATTGAATTTTAAACGTACATTCCAATTTACTGGGGTCACATACAAACCCCAAAAATTCCAGAAAAAATTATTTCTAGCTTCGTATTGACGATACGGTCCTAATAAAACTAATTTCGTCAAATTTGAAGACCCTTTGAAAAATGGTCATTTTCTGGTCGATCCAAATTGACTGAAACTGACAAAACACGTTTTCTTTTCCCACGCTCACATATTGATCCCAAAAATTATGAATTTTGGAATCTAGTAATAACTTGATATCGCGGATCCAAAAAAAGTGGTTTCGTCTAAAACGGAGGTCGTTTGCAAAATTTCCCTTTTAAGGGCTATATTTTCCATAGCGACTATTCCGAATTTTCAATTGGACATAACCTTTTATTCCCGCTATGAAATTTCAATTTTTCGGATTTGTTGGAAAGATATTTTCAAACAAATTCTAATATTTCTAGTTTCACTAAAATCCGGTTTATTTTGAACCCTGTGCATTCAATTGAAATTTGAAATCGCATTTTCAAACTACCGCGCCATTCTCAATTCCTTTTATAATTAAAATAAATATTTATATTCTAACGTCGATTCAAATAAATATATACATTCTAATTCTTTTCAAAATAAATTTCTCGTCGATATTATTTAAAATAAATCATTTTAAATATTCAAAATTCATTAAAATAGCCAAAATAAAAAATTTAAATTGGTTATGATTTTCCGGGTTGTTACAAGTCTGGTGTGAGAGATAAAAAAATCTCGTAATATTTTAAAATCGTAATAGTATTTATAAGGCCAGAGGGTATGAAGAATTATATCTGTCCTGCCTCGATATCCACAGACTTAGCACATACGAAATACATACTACTTTATGATAATCAAAATAGGTTTACCCTACATCAGAATACAAAGGATGTCAGGATGTCAGTATCGATGATACCTATATCATATGACGTTATTAAATTGAAAAATGATTAATCATGTAACATCTCGTAAAATGTACCATATACAGACATAGATAGTTAAATTAAGAATAAACAATAACTATTAACAAAATATTAATTGGCTAAAAATATGAATATTGGATAATTGAGAATTAGGCCATAAAAATGCTACCATTGTATTTATGATGAGATTCTAGCCTATTTTCATATTTTATTTATCGAAAACTGAGTTCATATGAAAAAGTTATGAATAAAGCAAGTTATGCAAAAATTGTATACACACAGCATTTGAAATTCAAACTGTAAGAGTATAAATCCAAATACTTTTGGCATAATGTGATATTTGAATTCAAAATTGAGTGTGTGTGTATATATATATATATTATGTAAGGTGGGAACAAGAATTATAATAAATGAAAAGTATCAGTGCAATTAAGTAACGTATTAATTAAAATATAACGACAAGGGAAACAAATCTTTCCACGCCCAATAAAGGAGAGGGGTTAACCACTCTCCCTTAAGTGGGGTTGACCGCGCTTGTGGGTAGAAGGTCGACCTTCCTCTCGATCGAGTGGAGGGAAGAGGTTCATTTTATAAAGGTGTTTTATTATATTTTGCGTAAATAGATTATTGAGATTTTGTATGACTAATCCTATGGTCCATAGACACTCTAGGAAATATAAATAAACCCTTAGCCTCTCCCTAAACCCAACATTCTATTCTCCTATATGCCTCCACTCTGCTTCTCTGCCATTTTTCTAAATTCCAGTAAATAGACAGGTTAGGATTCTTCTTCTTCTTAAACCTATTCTCTGCCTTTTATAATCTAGTTTTATTAGTTAAATCTGGAATTGGGAATTTTATGTATATAAGACTCTAATTAGATTCTTATATATATATATATAGGTTTAGGAGGAAATTTAGGAAAACAGTAATTGCGAGGATACAATTCAAAAACTAATTCTACACGGCCTCTTCATCCTTCTCCTTGTTTTATAGTGAGTGGAAAGATTATAAATTTACTATTTTCTATATCTTGATAGTGTAGATTTGGATTATTACGCCTAAAGGGGTTTGGATTTGCATGAAAACAAAATATAAACAAATCCTCCAAATCCCTTATAAATTGCGGAATTGGTCAATCATTTTATATATATTGGGTTTTGATTATGAATGTAATAAAAGTTGGATTTTTGGGTGTTGTATAGTTTTGACAATGGTCCGATTTACTTTCTGGTAAATCTCAAATATACGCAAATGCATAAGATTTGGGCGTTGTAATTTAATAGTTTTATTTCAAAATATTTAGCTTGAACGTAAACAAGTCACTAAAGTCTTATTTTCATACAAAATCATATGAAAAGTGAAGCAATACCGAAAAAGGATTATTCATATATTTGGCATATTACACCTTATCATCCTTTTATTATTTGAAGTAATTTTTTAAATCTAGGTTACAAGTGATTCCATGTATTTTTTTTATTCCCCTATGTTTGATTTGAATGTGAATATGAACATTTTATGCTATGTTGATGAAGTTAGGCAAATAAACTTGTAAAACTTAGTCTTGTGGTTAGAATTGACATTTCTATATTTTAGGATGTTTCTTTACATGCGCCCAATTTACGTTTTATTTATTACTATTTATTGCATAATTAACGTATTATATATGCGTATTAAATACGCTAAATTTGGAAACTAGAACTTTGATGTCCCCATAGGAAATTTTCATGTGTATGAGAATTAATGGCTATTAATAAATATTAATGACATATAGACACGAGATTAACCCCTACTTGTTTTTGAAGCCTGCTCCAACCGGCATATCCAGCATCTACAAAAGTTGGGTTAATGTGAGAGGTCCAGCATCATGGGTCACTAAAATAAATATACAAAGACACGAGGTTAATCCCACTTGAAGAAGAAGTCTACTCGGAACCTACCGGTAAATCCAGCAGTTACAAGTAGTCGGCTTAATATGGGGGCGTCTAATGTAATATATATATATATATATTTGTGTAACGTAGGCATGCCTCAAGAAGGTATTTGTTTGCAAACGGATTTTCTATCGAATTAGAAAACTGTCAACAAAATATTTTAATAATAAACCGCAAGCGCACGGCGTACAATTGTTAGTACATGGCGAATACGAGTCGATCTGCAAGGAAAGAAGTAATTTCAATCTTATTCAGTCAAATTAAACAAAAATTTGGATTGTGATTAAGTACTAGAAAAAAAAGTAAACTAAAATGTAGATTAAAACTATGAGATTAAACCCAATTTAGGGGCAACTTCACTTTTCTCTCTTTCAACATTGTTCAACATAAACTAGCACAATGATCTCTCAAATAACTTAAGTAAGATTAATTATGTAATTATCATAAGCATAACTTATTTGTGCTAATAATTAACACAAAATACGCCATCAAACAATAATACACAATTACTCCAACATTTTAACTATTATGAAATAGGCCATCGAAATGAAACTAAAATCTAATTTAAGTATGATATATTTACTATTGGTTAGTAATATAGATCATCAAATTTCAACTCAAAAATCATTTCATTGCCCTAATCACAATTTTAGATGAAGAGGCAATTTGTTGTATATGTCCTAACTAAACATAGCCTCAATGTTATGAAATGAACAAAAGAGGCTATTAAATTCAATATGAAACACAAATACACCAAAAACATCCATTGCCATTAAACCCAAAGAGATCACTCATACAAATTTATGTTGAATCTACATTAATTGAGAGGAAAAGCTTCATCACCCCTAAATTGTAGGGGTTTAGCTCCTCATTTGTGTGATTAATTCAACACAATTAGATTTCAACATTGTTGAACAACAAAAATAAAGAGTAAATAATGAAGAAAAGATACTAACTACTAACTAATTGCATAAAATAAAATTACACTACTTGCAGAAAAGGAAATCTAAACTACTAACATAAAGTAGAGCATAGAAATTAAAAGAGATATGAGAGAGACATAAAAGAAATTGGCTTGGAAACCATTTTTCTTTATTTGATCAGTTATACTTTTATTTGCTAAAAAGAAGATCTGAAATACATGAAACAAAGGGGTATATATACATGATCAAAAAACCCTAAAACCCTAATCACTTTCCTTGGGAAATCCCCAAAATGCCCATTCATGTAGCTTCTAATTGCCATTAGCCACTAATGAGTCATGTATAATGCATGAGGCCTTTTTGTCTCAGTCTTTAATATGAAGCTTAAGAGAAAATGGGTTAATTGAAAGGTGTGGGCCTCCTCTATCCATAAAATGAATTAATTCTTTGCCTCCTTTTGTAAAAATGCATGCTTTCCCTCATCTCTTCATGTGTATATATCCTTTTAGCTCCATAATTCCTACAAGAGTTAAACACAAGGAACAAGTAAAAGATTTCACAAATTAAAACATGCACAAGTGACCACTTTTTCCCAAAATGAGTGATTATTTTGAAAATATTTAAAATATGGTTTGATCGTATAAAATACCCAAAAATGTTTATTTATTTAATTAAACAAGAATAAATATGTGAATATAAATGTGCATTTTTACGTGCACATCAAATACCCTCACACTTATCTTTTTATTCGTCCTCGAATAAAGGGAAAAAAAACTAAGATAAATCCATTTTCGTAGGGAGCACGATTGCATTGAGCGTATGCAACAAGTCGTTAAACCTTTGGGTGTCCCCAGTAGGACGAGTATTGTCTCATGAGGGTTTTCAGCTGATACTACCCAAAAAATCCAAATGTTAAATGCAAAAATATTTACAAAATGCAAGATTAGAAAATATTTACAAGACGAATGCAAGCTTTTAAAGTAATATTACAAATGGATAATTTACTTTTAAATATTACACGAATGAGTTAACACAAATTTGGATCGTCACTATGAAATTTGAGTCCGTTACTAATCAAAACTTCAAACAAAATTCATATTATCATCACAAACTCCTCCAGCTTGGCCAGTTGTTTTGGTAGAAACATAGTGCAAATATGAAATGAATTCTATAATCGATATCAACAATCGCAAAATGGCATCTCAACTTCCATTTTGTTAACAAGTTAGGTCGAAAAAAGTGAAGAGTGTGCTTGGATTTTAAGTGCTAACTCTCTCTTTATTTTGAAAATTATTTACATTATTATTATTATTATTTACAAACACCTAACTGAAAAGACCAAGGTATACCACCCATGCACTCGCAGACTGACGTGAGAGTTTGGGACAGAGCTTGGCGGATTGTGCAGACCAACGCTGACTTTTTCAACAAGATGTTGGTAATTCTTAGGTGTCCAACTCATAAAATGAGACCAAGATATACTGACACTGACTTTGTCAACAAGGTGTTGGAAAGAGCTTGGCGGGTTTGCACACCAACGCCAGATGTACCAGCAATGTTGGATACCCTTGGATAATTATATATATATACTTCTTTTTTTTTTTACATAAGAGAGAGAGTTAAGCGAGAATATCTTTGCACAACTTCACTTAAACGATCTAAAATGTTATCGCAAGTAGTCTAATTCAACCATTCATTTAATCGGATTACAATTCAGAAAACATTTCATACTCATCACCCACGAATCTCCCAATATACCAATTACACCAAATTTGTTCATAATTCAAACTTTCCATTCGTTATCCGCTAAGAGAAGTAATTCTCCATATTTTAATCGAACGACCAAAATTCTATGCTAACTCCATCATGTCTTATTTGAAAGTAAATAGAAATACGAAATTCTTTTTTTTTTTTTGATTGATTTTTTTTAATGACAAAAAAAGGAAAATTCTATGCAAAACCAAAATAAATATGAAACTCCCCCCACACTTGATTTGGACTGTGTCCCCATAGTCAATGCATGACACAATGAGTGAGCGGAAGAGAAATATTTACATATTTACAAAGGAGGGTTAAACTTAACTTTCTTACTTCCATGGCTCATGAAGAGTCATGAGCTCCTCCTCTTGATCAGTGGGCAATTCCAAGAATGGTTTTAGATGTTGACCATTGACTTTGAATATGGATCCATCCCTCGGGTTTTCTATTTCAATAGCACCATGTGGAAAAACAGTTCGAACAACATATGGTCCAGTCCATCTCGATTTTAACTTCCTAGGGAATAAATGAAGTCGTGAGTCATACAGCTGAACTTTTTGGTTTGGGAAAAATGTTTTTCTTAGGATTGACTTATCATGAAAAACTTTGGTTTTTTCCTTGTAAATTTTCGCATTTTCGTATGCGTCATTCCTAATTTCTTCTAGCTCGTTGAGTTGCAATTTTCGGTTTTCGCCAGCTTGTTCAAGATCAAAGTTTAAGTTCTTTATTGCCCAAAGCGCTTTATGTTCAAGTTCAACTGGTAAATGACAGGCTTTACCGTAAACCAATCTTAAAGGGGACATTCCAATATTAGTTTTAAAAGCAATACGGTAAGCCCAAAGCGCGTCAATCAATTTTTGTGACCAATCTTTTCAGTTTTTGTTCACAGTTTTCTCTTAAATCTGTTTCATTTGACGATTCGATACTTCGACTTGACCACAAGTTTGCGGATGATAAGGAATGGATAACTTGTGGGTTATTGAGTATTTCTTCATTAAGGACTCAAAATATCGATTACAGAAATGCGTTCCATTGTCGCTTATTATTGTGCGAGGTATGCCGAACCTCGAAAAGATGTTCTCTTTTAGAAATTTCACAACAATTTTATGATCATTTGTTTTAGATGGAACAACTTCGACCCATTTCGAAACGTAATCGACCGCGAGAAGAATATACAAGTTTCCAAAGGAGTTTGGGAAAGGTCCCATAAAGTCAATACCCCATACATAAAAGAGCTCGATCGAGGATGGGGTTCAAAGGCATCATATTCCGTCAAGAAATCTTTCCTATCATTTGGCAACGATTGCAAGTTTTACAGAATTCGAACGAGTCCTTAAAGAGAGTAGGCCAATAAAAACCACATTGAAGCACCTTTTCAGCGGTTTTCCTAGGACCAAAATGTCCACCGCACGCATGATCATGGCAGAATGAGAGAAAACTCCTAATTTCACTATCAGGAATGCATCGACGAATGATTTAGTCCGGACAATACTTAAACAAGTATGGGTCGTCCCAACAGAAGTATTTCACTTGGGAAAGAAATTTGTATTTATCATGTTTGGACCAAAATGAGGAGGTTTCCTTAGTGACTAGATAGTTCACTATGTCGGCGAACCAAGGATCGATTGAAATAGAAAGAAGTTGTTCGTTAGGAAAGTTTTCATTGATTGGAAACGAAGATGGAGCGTTAGGAAGACGAGATAAGTGATCGGCTATGACGTTATCGGATCCTTTTTTGTCTGTGATTGTAAGATCAAATTCTTGAAACAAAAGGATCCATCGAATTAAGCGTGACTGTAACGACCCAAGGTTTTCGGCCCCGAAAATCGACATAAATACCCTTACCGTATATTATACCGATCCTCCAAGCACCGAAAACACTGGATAGTTTAGAAAGAATTTAGAGGGTGAGATAATAAAGAAAGAAATATTAGAATAGAAGAAAGAAGAAGAACACCACATCAGAATCTCACAGCGGAACAGATAAAATATAATATCAAATATCTTTATACAAAAGAACTGTATAGATACATACCAATCATCAGAGCATAAAATATAACTGCACAGCGGAAATAACTTTATATAACTAGTGGTGAAGCCTCCTTCTTCTAGCTCCTGAAACCCCAAGTGGAAACCTAACCTGTAAATATGCTTGGTCTGACCCGAGCACATTTGATTTAAAACAAAATACACCGGGTCAGTCTGGAATACTATCTGTAACACCCCACGCCCGCTATGGTCACTCTCTAAGGGAATGCCATAACATCGGTGGAGTATTTTGAGTGAATATAGAACAGAGTAATTACATCAAGACAGATATAAGTAATACTTGAAAATTTAAAACATCATTTCAATTGCAGCGGAAAATAAAACATGTCTGGTTACATCACAAATCCATAATAGAAGTCAAGTACAAATATCCATCCTGCTAAATAAAAATACATAATCCCAATACATGAACTGATAGCCATAAAAGAAAAGGGTAAGCCGAGCTCTACATCTAGGGTCCAAGCTCCAAGAGAGTAATAAAAGCAGCCTGATCAAAGCCCACTCGTGCTGGGCCCACTCTGAGAACCTGAGGGTTGGGAAAAAGATAAAAACAACGGGGTCAGACATAAGTCTGAGCGAGTCCTATAACTTTAACAATACAATCATTAAAGTAACCAGAGAAGACATAAACTTGACATACGGTAATGTCTGGGAATGAATGGCTACACTAAGCAGCTTGGTAGACTTAGGATAAACTAAGATAACTGTAAAGACGCATTTACCCACCCAAGGATAATTACTACACTGCACCACACCAGTCATTCCTACTTAAAGGTTGATCCCTCCCAAGGACTTAGAAAATTTACCCAGTAGTTTCGTGTACCCCTAGCTGACTACATAGGTGCCGTCTGCCCCTATCTCCACTAGGTGTACCCACCACTCCCAAGCGATCGGCTCCCTATCGTAGATACCCGTGCCGGCCCCACAGTGGGGTGTTTCACTCCCAAAAGTGGCAACCCGAAATAATTAACGGTGCACGGCTTATATCTACACGATGAAACAACGTCTTACCTACCAGCCCGGGTCCACACACGCATATGAAACTTGTTGGACTTGCGTTGCCACCGCTAACCCGTTTTGGCCTCTTATAGTCAAGCCCAGTACGCGTGTCCCGTCCTCGACATGGGTCGAGCCCAATAAGATACATATGGGTTACTGGTTGAAATGGGCCCCCACAAGCTACCCACCCAAGCTTGTCCCTTTTTCTAGTGCATCCCACTTAACCCTTTAATCATGTTTAATTACATGTTTCCACTTTGGTTAAGTATTCTAATCGTATTTTCTATTGCCACCCAAGGCGACCACTAGATTTCCACATGCCACCCAAGGCACCCACTTAACCCCTCATGTCCCACTACATGCTAATATGGTTAAGTGTTTCTTAATTAATTAATTAAGATCATGACCTCATAAAGACCTCCCACATTAGATCGTCTTTTATGACTGCTGGATATGCCGGTTGGTTCCGGGCAGACTTCTGTCATCAAAAGGGTCTAACCTCGTGTCTTTACTTTAATCACGTATTTAATTTATGACTAAGACCTCTCACATTGGGCCAATCATTTGTAGCCGCTGGATGGCCGGTCGGTTCCGGGCAGACTTCCGCTACAAAAGGGTCCAACCTCGTGTCTTAGTTGATTAATTACACCTAATTAATCACCCCCATAATTAATTATCCCTAATTAATTACACATTTTTCATAACATGGGTAGACCTAACTCAATAGGTAAATTCCCATGGGGTAGACCTAACTCAATAGGTAAATTCCCACTTATGTTAATTTATGGTATGCTTAATCATACCCAATCATACTTTTATTAACATATTTATTAACCCCATCGTTCCCCACGTAAATCGTTCTCCTTTCATGACATAATAAGGAAAGATCCATCACAAATATCATGGGTTTAACCAAATCTTAGCATATAACTTTGTCATGGGTTAAGAGGATGTCAACTTGCATATATGAGCATATATTAACCCAACTACATTTAACCCAAACTTGCATATTATCATACACATGACTTGCATAACATGTTGAACTTGCATATAAGCATTCTCATAACTTGCATAACATGTTAAACATGCATTTAAGCATACACATAACTTGCATAAGCATTCTCATAACTTGCATAACATGTTAAACATGCATTTAAGCATACACATAACTTGCATAAGCATTCTCATACTTGCATAAGCATGCATAACTTACATATCATGTTAAACTTGCATTTAAGCATACACATAACTTGCATATGAACTTGCATAACAACCTACACATAACTTACATAACATCATACACATAACTTGCATATGAACTTGCATAACTCACTTGTTAAACATGCATAAACCCACTTATTAAATATGCATAAACCCACTTATTAAACATGCATAAACCCACTTGTTAAACATGCATAAACCAACTTATTAAACATGCATAAACCCACTTATTAAATATGCATAAACATAGGAAAACATAGAGTAGCATAGCATTACAAATGATTCAAACTCACTAATCCGCATTCAAGACCATAAGTCTCATTACACCCAATCTACTTACTTTAGCAATTGATGTTAAAGTGATAGAAACTCACCAAAACCAAGATTAGCAAACTTATGAAGTAGAACTAGTTGCTAAATATGAAGAAGATGATGATTAGAGGTTGATTAGCTTGCAACTTCCTTCATAAACTAGTGGAGGCTCCTCTTAAGTTTGATTTTGGCGGCATGAGGCCATCATTTCTATTTTTAGTATGGATTAGGCTTGCATTAGGGTGTATTTATAGGATTAGGGTGTGTTTTAGACCATAGGATTAACCCTAGGTTAGATTAGGTCCGTCAGATCTAGGAAATCTCTAGAACCCAGCCCAGCCCTAGCCAGAAAACCAGACCTGGTGCACCCAGGCCCTCTGGCTCGACACGCCGTGTCGACAGGCAATTCGACAGGGCAGTCGACTCCCCTGTCGACAGGCCTGTCGACAGCCCTATCGACATGGGTAGGGCGGGAAGTTTCCCGCCTGGCCCCCGCTGGCTCCAATTTCAAAATCTGGTTTTGCATTTTTAAATCTGTTTTTAACTTGATTTTTCTGCCAACTTCATTGGGCCATAACTGGGCCATACGGACTCCGATTTACAAAATTTCGGACTCTATTTCGCGTATTTTTCCGAGACGAACGCAATGACGCAGCCCGTTTCCCCCAATTCCCACATCTGAGATTATTTATTCTGTAATTAGTGAATTTTAGCATTAACCGAAATTCGGGGTGTTACATTCTCCCCTCCTTAAAGGATTTCGTCCCCGAAATCTCTAAGCTAAGGAGAATGCATATCCTACCATCCAAACAACCATCTACTCAATCCATCAAACACGGGCATCCATTGTCCTTAAAACAATTTCTAATGATGTATGAGCATATGCAAAGAGTGTGTGTATATGTTCCCTATCTAATGTATGAACATATGCAAACCATGATAGTGCCATGCATCCATTATGTATGCGAGAGAACCCTATCGACACATACAATATCTACATGAGTGCACAATCATTCACTAAAATGCATCATCCATATGATAACACAATCATTATACATCCATAAATATAGTTTCCTACACACCATTTTATGCAATATGCAATATGAAGTGATTGAGCCGATCTAGTGCCTAGAGTGTGTGTGTATGCATCCATGAGCAACCACTAGCAAACACTTGCATCCACTTGCATCCATCAACCATAACATGTCTCAAACACATGTTTCAACCATAGGTTTACCCTATCTAAAGGTCAAACAGTACTAACGAGAGGACATACTAAAGATAAGATAAGTACTAGACAACGATAGAGGAGAAAGTAAAGACATACCCTCAAAAAGAAATGGGTACAATGAACGCATCTTCGCTTCCGTCTCCCAAGTTGCGTCGCTCTCATCTTCTCCCCATTGCACTTTGACTAGTTGAACCTCTCTGTTTCTCAACTTCCTAGTCTCTGACCCAAGGATGCGAGTAGGAGCTCGTCGAATCGTTGCATCACGTTCTACTTCCACTTCTCTAAGCAAGCTTGGCTCTACCACCTCTGAAGTTTCATGTAAGCACTTCCTCAAATGGGACACATGGAATACATTATGTACACCACTAAGTCTGTCGGGCAACTCCACTCTATATGCCATCCGTCCAATCCTTTCCTTAATAGGAAATGGCCCCACGAACCTTGGTGCTAACTTCCCAACAGATCCAAAGCGAACCACATTTCGTAACGGAGACACTTTGACAAAGACCATGTCCCCAACTTCAAACTCAAGATCCGTCCTTCTCTTGTCCGCATAAGATTTTTGCCTATCCTGCGCTGCTTTCATCCTTCTTCGAATCAAGTCAATCTTCTCAGAAGTCTCCCTAATCATATCAGGCCCAAGCAAGATCTTATCCGTAGATTCCCACCAACATGTAGGTGATCGACAAGGCCTTCCATAGAGAGCTTCGAAAGGAGCCATACCAATACTGGACTGAAAACTGTTATTATATGCGAACTCCACCAATGGAAGGTGCTCTTCCCATGTACCTCCAAAATCTAAGATACAAAGCCTCAAAAGATCTTCTAGAACACGATTCACCCTCTCAGTCTGGCCGTCCGTCTGAGGATGATATGCGGTGCTCAGACACAATTGAGTCCCCACTGCTTCTTGCAAACTTCTCCAGAACTCGCTAGTGAAGATAGGATCTCGATCACTCACTATGCTAGAGGGTACCCCATGCAATCGAACTATCTCTCGAAGATATACTGAAGCTAGCCATGGAGCAGTCCTCTTGCTCTTCACAGGTATGAAATGGGCGCTCTTAGTAAGTCTGTCTACCACCACCCAAATTCCCGTATTACCCTTTCTTGATCTGGGTAACCCGTCAATAAAATCCATCGAGACGCTATCCCACTTCCATTGCGGAACTTCCAATGGGTGAAGCAACCCACCAGGTTTCTTTTGCTCCGCCTTCACTTGTTGGCACACCAAGCATCGAGCGACATATTCGGCCACATCTTTCTTCATACCGGCCCAGAAGAAAACCCTCTTCATGTCTTGGTACATCTTGTCCCCACCGGGATGAATGGTCATCCTAGAACGGTGTGCATCATCAAGAATAACCTTCCTCAAACCCTCGTCTTGCGGTACACAAAGTCTACCGTCTCTAAGCAAGCACCCCCTATCGTCTAGGGTGTACCTACTCAAATGGCTGGACGACTCCCCCCTTATGAGCTTCTCCACCAACTCAACCAACTGTGGGTCGTCCCTCTGTGCTTCTCCAATCCGCCCCAAAAGAGTAGGTCTAACCTCCAAGGAAGCTAGCCAACCGGGTACATAATCAATGGAAGGTCTGAAATCAAACATCGAGATAAATTCCAAGCTTCGTTGTTCCACGAACAATGGACTCAAGGACAACCTTTTTCTGCTCAAGGCGTCCGCCACCACGTTACCCTTGCCAGGGGTATACGCTATCTCGAAATCATAGGATGCTAAAAACTCCATCCACCTTTGCTGTCTCAAATTCAAATCCTTCTGAGAAAACAAGTACTTCAATGATTTGTGGTCAGTGAACAATTCGAACCTCTCACCAAGAAGATAATGGCGCCAAATCTTAAGCGCAAAAACAATAGCGGCCAACTCTAAATCATGGGTAGGGTAATTTTTCTCATACACTCTCAACTGCCTTCCACCATAGGCTATTACCCTTCCCTCTTGCATTAAGACTGCGCCAAGTCCTGTCCCACAAGCGTCAGTATAGACAACAAATGGCTTGCTCCCATCTGGCAACACTAAAACTGGAGCAGTGGTTAAAGCTCTCTTTAACCGTCGGAACGCATCATCACAATCTACGTCCCATGTGAAAATAAGATTCTTCTTCGTTAAGCGGGTTAATGGGGCTGATATCTTCGCGAAGTCTTTAATAAACTTCCTATAATAACCCGCCAACCCCAAGAAACTTCTTACTTCGGTAGCATTCTTCGGAACCTTCCAATCCTGAATTGATACTACCTTCGCGGGATCCACAGCTATCCATTCCTTGGAGACCACGTGCCCCAAGAACCAAACTTCCTTCCTCCAGAAGTGACATTTAGAGAATTTAGCCCTAAGGCTATGTGCTCGAAGAGTCTTCAATACCTCCCCAAGATATAGGGCATGCTCTTCTTCACTCTTAGAAAATACTAAGATATCATCCACAAAGACCACCACGAACTTATTAAGGAACTCCCTGAACACCCTACTCATCAAATCAACAAAATATGCAGGGGCGTTCGTCAACCCAAATGGCATCACCAGCCACTCATAGAAACCATCCGGAGTCCTAAAGGCAGTCTATGCTATCCTCAGCCACCCTCAACTGATGAAACCCCGTGGCTAAGTCCAACTGAGAAAATACTGAAGCGCCAACCAACTGATCGAAAAGATCATCAATCCTCGGCAATGGGTGTCTATTCTTCTTTGTGAGCTTGTTGAGTTCTCTATAGTCTACACAAAGTCTGAGGGACCCATCCGCCTTCGTAGCAAAATCTACTGGAGCACCCCACTCCGATATACTTCGTCTTATGAACCCCTTCTCAAGC
This sequence comes from Allium sativum, assembly GCA_030737875.1. Classification (NCBI taxonomy): domain Eukaryota; kingdom Viridiplantae; phylum Streptophyta; class Magnoliopsida; order Asparagales; family Amaryllidaceae; genus Allium; species Allium sativum. The sequence continues at coordinate 370,396,565 of CM060920.1, forward strand.
AACTCCCCTACTTGCTTATGGAGTTCCCTCCTCTCACGAGGAGCCATGTGGCGCACTGGTAAAGATACAGGTTTAGCATTATCCACCAGATATATTCGGAAGTCAATCTCCCGCTTCGGAGGTAAGCCCTTCACTTCCTCAAACACATCCGAGTATTCCCGGACCACTCTAACAGATTGCAAACTCTCGACCGAAGCGTCAAGCGATTCAAGATAACTTAGCATAACAGGATCCATGGGATTACAAGAAATCTCGAGAGTGTTACCCAAGCGGGTCATGAGCCTAACAACTCTCCTTTCGCAATCAAGAACGGCACCATTACTGGATAACCAGTCCATGCCCAAAATCAACCCATAGCCCGTGAAGCCCAAAACAAAAGCATCACATCTAAACTCAATGCTAAGTATAGAAATCTTCAAACCCAAACATATCATGGACAAATAAGTGGAGCCCCCAATTGGGTTTGAAACAACCAAGGGATCATCTACCAGACTGGTGTCTAAGTGCAGTGACTCAACTAATGATGATGAGATAAACGAATGCGATGCGCCAGAATCAAACAATGTACGGACAGGATTATCAAATAGAAAAACCAGACTTTCAACGGAAATAGTTCTACCTCTTTCCTGAATCGGTGGAACCGCGAGAGCCTGTACTTTCCCCCTAGCCTGACCCGGTGCCATAAGAGCTTGCACCTGTCCTCCTGAGGTAGACCCCGTCCTTTGCCCCTTCTTAGGACAGTCTTTCACTAGATGCCCTGCTTCGCCACAGTGGAAGCAGCCAGTCTTCTTCTTCTTGCGACAATCCTTGCTTAGGTGGCCAGGTGTCCCACAATTGAAACACTTCTTCTTCCCCTTGCCACCGTTGCCTTTCCCACCTTTGTTTTGCTGTTGTTGTTGAGGTCTCTTTTGATCTCCCTTCTTCTCGGGTGCCTTATTAGCATTGGGACCCTTCTCTTCTTCATGCATGAGTGCCATGTCAACTAGCTTCTCGAAGGTGGCCCCCATAGGGATATGAGTCATAGCCAACCCATGCATCGGTTCATTCAAGCCTTTCACGAACCTCAAAGCCTTCTTCTCCGGTGTATTCACCATGTCTAGGCCAAACCTTGCCAATTGATTAAACTTGTTGACATATTCCTTCACTGAGAGATTTCCTTGCTTTAGGGTCAAGAATCTTTCCATATACAAGTTTTCCTCCGCCCTTGAGAGAAACTTTGCCACAAATCTTTGCCTAAAATCCGCCCAAGAGTCAACGGGGCGTTCTCCATTAGTGACCTCCCACCAGAATGAGGCCTCTCCTTTCATTAACCAAGCAGCTAACTTGACTTTCTTTCCTTCTTACATCTCAAAGATATCTATCAACTCTTCCACCTCCTTAAGCCAATCTCTAGCCTCCACAAAAGTTTCAGATCCTTGAAAAGGTTTTCCTCCCATAGCTTTAAATTCCTTGCAAGTCTTAGCAAAAGTATCCGTGCGAGGAGGAGGGGGAGGAGGAAGATCGGGTGCTACGGTTGGTGGAGGAACATTTGCTGGACCCGCAGTGGTGGCCCTAGCCTCCATCAATCTCCTATACCATACTGGTATCGTCACACCCTCCGGAAAGTTAAGATCCTCAGCCATGCTGAAACGAAAAAGGAAAGATTCAAAACGGAGAATTCGAAGGATAAAGATATGGCTATTGGGGATTATGCTTTTCTTTCAAAAACTTTTCTCTTAAAAGACATGTTTTTGAAAATATCTCTTCCAAAAATGTTTTTAGAAAAATAGTTTTCTAAAAATTTTATCTGTTCCGGTAACCTTTGCTCTGATACCACGTGTAACACCCCACGCCCGCTATGGTCACTCTCTAAGGGAATGCCATAACATCGGTGGAGTATTTTGAGTGAATATAGAACAGAGTAATTACAGCAAGACAGATATAAGTAATACTTGAAAATTTAAAACATCATTTCAATTGCAGCGGAAAATAAAACATGTCTGGTTACATCACAAATCCATAATAGAAGTCAAGTACAAATATCCATCCTGCTAAATAAAAATACATAATCCCAATACATGAACTGATAGCCATAAAAGAAAAGGGTAAGCTGAGCTCTACATCTAGGGTCCAAGCTCCAAGAGAGTAATAAAAGCAGCCTGATCAAAGCCCACTCGTGCTGGGCCCACTCTGAGAACCTGAGGGTTGGGAAAAAGATAAAACAACGGGGTCAGACATAAGTCTGAGCGAGTCCTATAACTTTAACAATACAATCATTAAAGTAACCAGAGAAGACATAAACTTGACATACGGTAATGTCTGGGAATGAATGGCTACACTAAGCAGCTTGGTAGACTTAGGATAAACTAAGATAACTGTAAAGACGCATTTACCCACCCAAGGATAATTACTACACTGCACCACACCAGTCATTCCTACTTAAAGGTTGATCCCTCCCAAGGACTTAGAAAATTTACCCAGTAGTTTCGTGTACCCCTAGCTGACTACATAGGTGCCGTCTGCCCCTATCTCCACTAGGTGTACCCACCACTCCCAAGCGATCGGCTCCCTATCGTAGATACCCGTGCCGGCCCCACAGTGGGGTGTATCACTCCCCAAAGTGGAAACCCGATATAATTAATGGTGCACGGCTTATATCTACACGATGCAACAACGTCTTACCTACCAGCCCGGGTCCACACACGCATATGAAACCCGTTGGACTTGCGTTGCCACCGCTAACCCGTTTTGGCCTCTTATAGTCAAGCCCAGTACGCGTGTCCCGTCCTCGACATGGGTCGAGCCCAATAAGATACATATGGGTTACTGGTTGAAATGGGCCCCCACAAGCTACCCACCCAAGCTTGTCCCTTTTTCTAGTGCATCCCACTTAACCCTTTAATCATGTTTAATTACATGTTTCCACTTTGGTTAAGTATTCTAATCGTATTTTCTATTGCCACCCAAGGCGACCACTAGATTTCCACATGCCACCCAAGGCACCCACTTAACCCCTCATGTCCCACTACATGCTAATATGGTTAAGTGTTTCTTAATTAATTAATTAAGATCATGACCTCATAAAGACCTCCCACATTAGATCGTCTTTTATGACTGCTGGATATGCCGGTTGGTTCCGGGCAGACTTCTGTCATCAAAAGGGTCTAACCTCGTGTCTTTACTTTAATCACGTATTTAATTTATGACTAAGACCTCTCACATTGGGCCAATCATTTGTAGCCGCTGGATGGCCGGTCGGTTCCGGGCAGACTTCCGCTACAAAAGGGTCCAACCTCGTGTCTTAGTTGATTAATTACACCTAATTAATCACCCCCATAATTAATTATCCCTAATTAATTACACATTTTTCATAACATGGGTAGACCTAACTCAATAGGTAAATTCCCATGGGGTAGACCTAACTCAATAGGTAAATTCCCACTTATGTTAATTTATGGTATGCTTAATCATACCCAATCATACTTTTATTAACATATTTATTAACCCCATCGTTCCCCACGTAAATCGTTCTCCTTTCATGACATAATAAGGAAAGATCCATCACAAATATCATGGGTTTAACCAAATCTTAGCATATAACTTTGTCATGGGTTAAGAGGATGTCAACTTGCATATATGAGCATATATTAACCCAACTACATTTAACCCAAACTTGCATATTATCATACACATGACTTGCATAACATGTTGAACTTGCATATAAGCATTCTCATAACTTGCATAACATGTTAAACATGCATTTAAGCATACACATAACTTGCATAAGCATTCTCATAACTTGCATAACATGTTAAACATGCATTTAAGCATACACATAACTTGCATAAGCATTCTCATACTTGCATAAGCATGCATAACTTACATATCATGTTAAACTTGCATTTAAGCATACACATAACTTGCATATGAACTTGCATAACAACCTACACATAACTTACATAACATCATACACATAACTTGCATATGAACTTGCATAACTCACTTGTTAAACATGCATAAACCCACTTATTAAATATGCATAAACCCACTTATTAAACATGCATAAACCCACTTGTTAAACATGCATAAACCAACTTATTAAACATGCATAAACCCACTTATTAAATATGCATAAACATAGGAAAACATAGAGTAGCATAGCATTACAAATGATTCAAACTCACTAATCCGCATTCAAGACCATAAGTCTCATTACACCCAATCTACTTACTTTAGCAATTGATGTTAAAGTGATAGAAACTCACCAAAACCAAGATTAGCAAACTTATGTAGAACTAGTTGCTAAATATGAAGAAGATGATGATTAGAGGTTGATTAGCTTGCAACTTCCTTCATAAACTAGTGGAGGCTCCTCTTAAGTTTGATTTTGGCGGCATGAGGCCATCATTTCTATTTTTAGTATGGATTAGGCTTGCATTAGGGTGTATTTATAGGATTAGGGTGTGTTTTAGACCATAGGATTAACCCTAGGTTAGATTAGGTCCGTCAGATCTAGGAAATCTCTAGAACCCAGCCCAGCCCTAGCCAGAAAACCAGACCTGGTGCACCCAGGCCCTCTGGCTCGACACGCCGTGTCGACAGGCAAGTCGACAGGGAAGTCGACTCCCCTGTCGACAGGCCTGTCGACAGCCCTGTCGACATGGGTAGGGCGGGAAGTTTCCCGCCTGGCCCCCGCTGGCTCCAATTTCAAAATCTGGTTTTGCATTTTTAAATCTGTTTTTAACTTGATTTTTCTGCCAACTTCATTGGGCCATAACTGGGCCATACGGACTCCGATTTACAAAATTTCGGACTCTATTTTGCGTATTTTTTCGAGACGAACGCAATGACGCAGCCCGTTTCCCCCAATTCCCACATCTGAGATTATTTATTCTGTAATTAGTGAATTTTAGCATTAACCGAAATTCGGGGTGTTACACTATCAGTGATAAATTCACAGAAACACACATTGGTTTAACATTGGAAATCCTTTTTGAAAACAAAGGATAATAGTAAGACCAGTCCACACATAAACACGGACGGTTTTTACCTTACTATAACCCAAAACAGTTTTTGAAATCATGGCTTGATCCAATATTATCATAATGTCTATATACAAATAAATATCAATCTAGAGGAACGCTTGCATATCACGCTCCCCATATATAGTATACAAACCAAAATCGCGGGAACTTATTGGATATTGGATTCCAACATGACAAGGTATGGGACCACCTTCCGCACGTGTATCTCTAGAGGCGAATACACTGGGTTCAACAAGAACGTCTTGAAACCCGGCCCTCACATGACCGACCACTCAATTCGCTTGAGTGTATCGAATGTATATCACCGACGGTTGGGATCAGCAACCGCCTGCCCTAAAAGGGACAGCATCGAACATAGATTAAGAAGAAAATGGACTTTCTCTAGATAGGTGATCATACATCCTAATGGGAGCGACCCACATAGCCATGCTGCCTGCCCGATTTTTGTCATTTCCTGGTTGATGAGGCTTGAGGCTAGAACACATCTGATCACCATACACTTTGGATGCCACATTGTCAGATCCGCCAGATCACACTTGATTGACGTCCACAAACATACTCTAGCTATCAGGCTAGAGAATAACCATTTCTCCGCCATCAACTATGGTACGTTTGGAGAAATCAACGCGTGTAATTCCTTTTGGAAATACTCTGTCAGACATCTGTCCATACAAGTCATCCAGGAACAGGATGAACCGAAGGTACTCTCCTACTGCATCTCATATAGGAATCACCCCATGGATCAGTAGCGAGAAGTCCTAGCAATCCACCGCTTCAACCATGACAGAACCCCAGTATATCTCTACGTCGACTCAGAGATTGTTAGTGATTCTTCCACTTATAAAGATCTATGGTCTTCAACACTCCATCACGATCCTCTTCCGATATCTTCACGTATTGTTGGTCGGAATGGTTTTCGAATAAGAATTCGATCCCGGTCTTTCCATACCAACAAGCGTATTGGTCAACTTCGATAGTCGGTGATTTAACAATCGAATAACAATAGTGTGAATACAATGGTTTTGCTGATTCAGCCTAGACACAACTCGACCTCTAAAATATATTTAACCAAATCGTTAACCAATTCTAATATTCGACTTAACTCTAACTCGACTAACTTGACTAACTCTGACTGATTTACTTTGATCGATTAACTCTGCTTGACTAACTCGTCTTGTTGAACTCACAGGACTAACTTGACTTGATTACTCCTATCGCTTAATTGATATTTTACTTAAATCCATTCGCTTGACTCTAGATCGCAGCGATCACAATGGTTACGCCTGATTCCCTCGGGAAACATCCGACCGCCGTAGGCTATTTGCAGCCCTGCGAATTACGCTAGCAGTCGTACGCAATGGCAATTCTTTCCCTGAATAACTAAGTTTGACTAACTCTACCTCAAAACTATTTTCGATCAATTCTAATTGAATAACGAAAATTTTAAAACACTATTCTTATTTCTTTTGAAACTAACACCGCAATATTTAGTATTTCCCAAAACCTTGTATTTGAGTTTGATATTCCTTGTACAAGATAAATCCAATTTCAACACCTTCACTCACTCCAAACTAATACCATTCCTCGATAATAGTGAAGCCAACCAAGTTGGGGTATTTTAGTTACCTCTCAGACCTTGATCGACCCGTTCTTATCTCAAAATAATATCAGTTTGACCACTACATCAAAATCCCATTTCCCCTCGAATTTCAAATTTGGGTTTTAAAAACCCCGTTTCTCTTATTTGAAATCCTCATTCAAAATTCTTTTACTTAACTCCTTGAATTAAGTAAATATTCACTAACATAACCCTTACTCAAAACATTATTCACTTATTTCAATATTTAAGAAAAACTTTCTTTAAAATTGCTACATGCACTCACTAATTCCATTTACCAAATCACTTTGAACTTAAATCATAATCTCTTTATAACACTTACCGCCCTTCGATCGAACTTTCTTTTCAATTAATCACTTGTTACTTAAATGCATGTTTATCCAATCTTGTTGGAAACTTGAATCTTTAAATCCCTATAATGGAACTCCTATTTGGTTTTGATCGAACTTAGCGACATTTTATCCCTTCTTAATTAAATACAAATTCAAAAGTCATCGCTTAAACCATTATTTGTTACAATACAATAATAGCTTACTTTAATATTTACGATATTAAAATAGTTAATCTCGCTAGAATAATCATTGCTTTTAAAAGTTACCAATCAACAGTTGATTTCATTTACACTAAACACTTAAAAACTTCCTTAATTTAAAGTTAATCGAGGACTAACTAATATTTAACCCTCAATCTTTATAGTTAATCATGGATTAACTAATACTTACCACTAAACACTCTTGATGATCACTATGGATTTTAGTTAATCAAAGATTTACTACCAACTCACACTCTTCGTTAAATTTAACGAATATTTTGAAATTTAAATCAATTTAAATCCCGTTATCCATTCAAATTACAACGGTTGATTATATCAGCTAACTATCAACTAATATTCATTTGTCATTTCCCTTTACTTCATTAAATAACTTAATTCATTTAAAATCTCTATTCAAACAATTATCCCATTTTAACAACCCATAGGTAAATCCTTGGGTTTAGCTCTGCTTTCAACTGGTATAATCCTTTTAAGAAAAATCCCTTTAAAAAATCGATTAAATTATATATATATAAATTTCTATTTAAATTCCTTATAATTTAATTTAAAACTTAAATCCAGTTATAAAATAATTTATAACTTTAGAACTGCGTCAATTCATCGAATGGTCAACTGACGTTAGAAACAACACCTTTGGACCATTCACTGCCAATTACCAAATCAACGCTGTCGGTTGATTTTAAACACAACACAGGTGAATATATATTCAACCATCAACATACAAATAGGGTTTGTGTCAGTCAGGGTAAACAGTTCATATATATGCACAACAACCAAAAATATACAGTTTATTTGAGGAATCCGGTCGGATCCCTCCAACCTGTCCTTCTCTGCATCACAGATATCAGTCGATAACAATATATGAATTAAATAATTGGCAGAATATAAATAACTGCAACCATCAAACAATTTGCATCCATCGCTTCCAATCAGCCAATTTAAAATGTTACTGTAAAATATATTTAACTGTGAATGTACCACATCTCAGGATTCCAGAAGGTGTGAGAATTAACTCACCGGGTTATTCGGTTGATGATTGACGCGTTTGTTGCTTTTAATTTGGGATGACCATTCAAAATTGGCTGAATTTTCAACTGCGTCAGATTGACTCCTAGTCAGTGCCATCGGATAGGTCTCGTCCCTGCGATCCCAATGGATCCAATTTCGTTAAATTTCATTAGCGTATGAAGAAGATACGTTCGTTTAAAGTTTATATAAACTAAACGATAATTAAATAAACTATTAATTAATTAATTAGTTCTTACCGTTAATTACCTCGTTTAAGCCACGTCATCCTAGGACCAAACAAAACACGCGATTTCTTCTTTGTAAAATTCTAAAACCCGTAACTTTCTTCCCCTTCTCCTTCTTGAAAAGCACGGACTCCACAACCACCCATCCACCGCCGATATACACCACCTGGACGCCGCCCCGACTCACTGCCATAACCGCCAGACCACCACGCCCCTTCGCCAGTAACACCGGTAACCACATCCCCTCCGACCGCCGTGAAAACCCATCTCCCCCAATCCCGTTCAAACTCGAATTCCCGCTGCCACACGTCGATAGGAACCACCAGACCGCCACCTACAGCCTCGCCTCGCATACCAGCTCCGATTCCCCCTGGCCTGCGACACCACCAGTGGACCACGGCACCGGAAAATCAAAGAATCAGTTCGCCACTTTTTGAAATCAACCCAAAAACGTTGTCCACGTTCATCTCCGTCCTCCGACCACCACACACCACCAGAGGACGCGAGACCACAGCCAAATGAAAGCCTATCCTCTCCTCTACCAAAGCCCTAAGGTCTCGTCCCTTCAAATCAACCACAACTCCTTAATTTCAGAGAAAAACGAAAATCAATTTCTGTGGTTTAACCCCGATTCTGGCCACCACACTCGACGAAACTACCCCAACTTTTGATAGTAGGTAGATCCCGTCCCGATCTACACCTTTACTTCAGGGTACCTTAGCGAATTCATGACAGATTGTGAGATATAATTGTTTTTGTGTTGAGGGGCTTTATTGCAAATTTGTTTTTCTTTGGTTTGGGGGAGATGATTAAGGCTGAATTCTAGGGGTTTATATAAGTGAAATAATAATATAATTTAAGTCGATGTGACGAGCGATGCTGACTAACGATTTTTATTTCATACCTATCGCTATTTCGAACCTCGTTTATTCGCTGCTGCGCTCACATACAAACCTCGTTCGAGACGCGACTGGACGGCAAAGTATATTTTAACGATACGGTCCTAATGAAACTTGTTTCGTCGAATTCCGAGTCTGTTTTCTCAAATAGCGTTTGTACATGTCCAAATAGATCAATTTATTTTACATTTTATTTTGCCATGCTCACAGAATAACACCGATTGACGCGCCGTCTGAAAATCTAGCAATAATTTACTGTTACGGTCCCAACAAAATTTGTTTTGTCAAAAACAGAGGTCATTTGAAAAATGTCCCTTTTGAACTGGCCAAATTGAATTAAAATAAATCAAATTTTAAAATACTTCAATATAATATAAATAAAATACAGTAGTTGGTCATACACGACCAGAATATCATATATTATCAAGGAAAAATAACCCGGGTTGAATTTCACGCCAAATCGATATTTAAAATATTTTAAAACCCTTATTTTATATAAACGTAGCGCTATATATATAAAGGGAATTCTGGCGCTGTTTTTCTAAGAATTTGATTTGGACATAAAACAAAATCTACACGACGAAAAACTGGATTTTTCTCTGCCATTGGAAAGATATCGTCAAGCCGGTCCCGATGTTTCTTGTTTCGAGGAAATTCGACTTATTTTGAACCCGGTACGACCCCTTGAAGTTCAAAACGCCAAAACGCGAACTGTCGCGCCGCTACAGCTCGTAATTTAATTAAATTATAAACTATATATATTTCGTCATCGTTTTAGAATTGAAATCGTCGATATACTTCAATATATCCAATAACGAACTATTCCAAACTGCCCGCTCACCCTATATTGCCGACACAACATTTTCTGACCGGTTTGGAATTAAATTATTATTTTATTATTTATTTAAATAATATATTCCAAATAAAATCGGTTTAATTCGATTATTTAAATTCCAACCAATATTTTAAATAAATAAAATATTTAAAATGCCCAAATAAATAGGCAGAAAATACGGGTCGTTACAGTGACTTAGCATCCTTTTTAGCAAAAAGGTGCCGAAGAGCAGAATGGTCTGTGTAGACCGTGACATAGGAACCAATCAAGTAAGATCGAAACTTATCAAGTGCAAAAACGATAGCTAAAAGTTCTTTTTCGGTGGTTGTATAATTCAGTTGAGCGTCGTTTAAGGTCATACTCGCATAGTAAATGATGTGAAGGATTTTGTTGATGCGTTGTCCTAATACAGCACCAACCGCGAAGTTAGAAGCATCACACATGATTTCAAAAGGAAGGTTCCAGTTAGGCGAACAGATTATTGAAGCTGAAATGAGTTCTTTTTTAAGACGTTCAAAAAAAGCGACACATTCAGAGTTAAATTCGAATGGGATGTCCTTTCCTAGCAGAGTAGTCAAGGGTCGAGCAATTTTGCTAAAATCTTTCACAAAGCGTCGGTAAAAACCAGCATGCCCAAGAAATGAACGGATGTCCTTAACGCATTTTGGAATGGGTAGTTTTAAACTAACGTCAATTTTCGCTTTATCTACCTCAATTCCATTATTTGAAATTACACGTCCAAGGACAATGCCATGTTTGACCATAAAGTGGCATTTTTCCCAATTTAACGTTAAGTGTTTTTCTTTACATCGATTTAAAACAAGTTCAAGATGATGTAAGCAAGAGGAAAAAGAATCACCAAAGATCGAAAAATCATCCATAAAGACTTCAAGAAAGCGTTTGATCATATCAGAAAAAATTCCAACCATACATCGTTGGAAAGTTGCAGGAGCATTCCAAAGACTGAAAGGCATACGTCGATAAGCAAAGGTACCGAATGGACATGTGAAAGTCGTTTTCTCTTGATCTTCGGGAGCTATTGGAATTTGGTTATAACCGGAATAACCATCAAGAAAGCAGTAGAATTCGTGACCAGCTAAACGTTCGAGCATTTGATCGATGAAGGGAAGAGGAAAGTGGTCTTTACGCGTTGCAGCATTCAATTTTCGATAATCGATGCAAACACGCGAACCCATTTGAGTACGAGTTGGAAGAAGTTTGTTTTGGTCATTTGCAACAACGGTGAGTCCGGACTTTTTAGGAACAACGTGAATGGGGCTAACCCATAAGCTATCAGAAATGGGGTAAATGATACTGTTGTCGAGAAGTTTTAGAATTTCTTCGCGAACTACCTCTTTCATCTTAGGATTAAGCCTACATTGTGCTTCACGAGTTGGTTTGGCCTCATCAGTTAAGTGAATATGATGTTGAACGATTGCAGGACTAATTCCCTTGATGTCAGAAATGGACCAACCGATTGCATCTTTATTTTTAGAGAGTATCAAGAGAAGAGAAATTTCTTGATTACGAGTTAAAGTTAAAGAAATTATGATAGGACAAGTTTCGTTATCACCTAAGTAAACATACTAAAGGTGATCGGGAAGAGGTTTAAGCTCCAACTTTGGTGATTTCTCGATCAAAGAACATGGTTGAGATTTGGACTCAACTGAAAGCGATTCAAATGGAAGCGTGTGTTCGACTTCGTTAGGACCGTCTTGGAGCAATTTTTCGTACTCGGCCTCATGCTCATCATTAAGTTCAATGGATTCGCTTTCAGAGTTTTCGAGGATGGCATTAACTTCTAAGGTTAGGTTACATGATTCATTCGAATGACTTTAAAGATTGAAAATGTTGAGATCTAGAGTCATGTTTCCAAAAGAGATTTTCATTGAACCATTGCGACAATTTATTAAAGCATTTGAAGTAGCCAAAAAGAGTCGACCTAAAATCAATGGAATTTGACTCATTGGATTATTGACAGGTTGAGTTTCCAAAACAATGAAATTGTAACACCCCGTATTTCTGTCAACACTATAGTAACAAATTAAAGAATAACTAATCTCAGATGTGAGAATTAAGGAAAACGGGCTGCGCCATTGTGTTCGTCTCGGAATTCTGGCTGAGATAGAGTCCGAGTTTGCGTGAATTGGACTTCGTATGAAGAAGTTATGGCCATCGGAAGTTTCAGAAAAATTTAAACAGATTTCGAAAATTCAAATTTCAGAGTCAGAATGGGCTAGGCGGTAAATTTCCCGCCAGGGCTAGGTCGGCCATAGGGTTGATCTGGGGGTCGACCTAGCCTGACCAGGTCGACCATAGGGTCGACCTGGGGGTCGACCTGCCCCCCCCCCCCCCCCCCCCGGGGCAGATTTTCTTGATGACCTGTTTATGATTGTACGCTGACTCATTAGGGTTTCTGATCTTCTATGATTGGCTGGGATTAATTCTGGGTTGATCGGACGGCTTAAATTAATCCTAAACTCTATAAAAAGACATGTAGACTCAAACCCTAAAATCAAATTAAAATTAGATTCATGACCTCCATGCCGTCACCTAGCAACCTAGAATAGCCGTCGCCAATTAGAGTGGAAGAAAGCTAATCAAATTCAATTCTATTCAACTCTAACAACGAATCTACTTCAAAGGAAAGCTAATTCAATTTCAGAACTAAGATTTCAGAACGCAAGACCATCTTTTTTGTGAGTTCGATTTCTTAAATAAAACAATTAACAATTTAATTGGATTGAGATATGATGTGGATTATATGGTTATGTTGTGAATTATTGACCGCATGTTATCATCTATGTTGTAAAATTGTGATGTTATCATTTATGTTGTAAATTCTATGATGTTATCATCTATGTTGTAAAGTTGTGATGTTATCATCCATGTTGTAATTCTATGATTATGTATAATCAATTCATTATGATGTTTCATATGCTAGTTTGGTTATGCTGTTGGAACTAATTCATATGATAAATCACATTAATGTATGCAAGTTAGGATGTTAATTGAGACATAGATCATATGCAAGTTAGTGAAAATTTTATGCATAACCTTACATGTTTCATGACATCTATTTTAGATCTAAAGTTAGACTATGACATGTGTGAGTTATATGCTAAATTTTACATGCTATTTTATATGTTTAAATGTAAGTTTACACCATCGTTATGTTGCATAAATCACATATGCAAGTTTATTTAAATATATGTGTTTGGAGTATGAATCATGTTATGTAAGTTTGTGGTTATTGCATATGCAAGTTTTCACCTTTAGATGTAGATCTACGACATACATGATTTATGCAAGTTTACGACTATTGCCTAAACAAGTTCACACCTTTAGATTTGGACCTATGAAATATGTAGTTTTATGCAAGTTTGTGACTTTGTCCTATGCAAGTTTTAGATGTAGAACTTCATTCACACATGCAAGTTCACCCCTTATGTTTAAATCTAGTTTTATCTGTATGTATGTTGTGATGTTTTCTCTTTATTCCATGAGTTAGACTATTCGAGTCTAACGTATATTTTACGTTAAACGAACAAATGTACAATGTGGGTTAATGGGATAATATTAAAAGATTTAATATTGAGAATTTGGCATAAATGCCTTAAATGGTATAAAATAAATATGTGAAGATAATTGGTATGATTTTGCATACCATAAATAGATGGACATAATTGAGTCAATTATGGCCATAGTTAAATTTGGAATTGATTGATAATTTGAATAGGGAAATTAATTCAAATTGGGGGGTAATTAATCGTCTAAGACACGAGGTTAGGCTCTTTTGTGGTGTAAGACTGCCCGGACCCGCCCGGCAAATCCAGCTGCCACAAATGCCAGTCTATTGTGGGAGGTCTTAGGCACAAATTAAATGCGTAACAGTTGTAAAGACATGAGGTTAGGCTAGTTTGTGGTGTAAGACTGCCCGGACCCGCCCGGCAAATCCAGCTGCCACAAATGCCAGTCTAATGTGGGAGGTCTTTATAAGGTTACAGTCTTAATAAATTAAGAAACACTTAACCAGATAAACATGTAGTGGGACATGAGGGTGTTAAGTGGGTGCCTTGGGTGGCATGTGGAATTAAGTTGGTGCCTTGGGTGGCATTTGAAATACGATTAGAAACACTTAACCAAAATTAAAACATGTAAGTGAACATGACTAAGAAGAGGGTTAAGTGGGATGTACTAGAGGGGACCAAGCTTAGGTGGATAGCTTGTGTCAAGTAATGGGGGCACGTTTCAACCAGTAACCCATAAGTATCTTTGTGGGCTCGACCCAAGTCGAGGACGGGACACGCGTACTGGGCATGACTGTGAGAGGCCAAAACGGGTTAGCGGTGGCAACGCAAGTCCAACGGGTTCATGTGCGTGTGTGGGCCCGGGCTGGTAGGTAAGACGTTGTTGCATCGTGTAGGTATAAGCCATGCATTATTGGTGGTATCGGGTTGCCACTTTGGAGAGTGATACACCCCACTGTGGGGCCAACACGGGTATCTATGAGTTAGGGTGCTGATCGCATGGTGGTAGTGGGTACACATGTGGAGATAGGGGTAGGCGGCACCTATGAAGGTAGCTAGGGGTGCACGAAACTACCATTATCATTATTTAGTTCTGTAGGCGGGATCGACCTTAAGGTGACTAGTGGTGGTGCAGTATAGTAGTGGTGGTGCAGTATAGTAATTATTTATATTGGTTTAGGTGCACCTTTAACGTTATCTTTGTTCATCTTATTTCCTTGTTTACTCTGCCATACTCAATTGTTCACATTCATTTCCTTATTTTCCAACTTATGCCTTAGCCTAGTTATTTTGGTAATTATATTGTTAAAGTTATCGCACTCGCCAGACTTTATGTCTGACCCCTTTTGTTTCCTCCTCTTTTCTTCCTTCCCCCCCCCCCCCCCCCCCCCCAGGTGCTCAGGGTGGAACTAGCACCAGTGAAGCTTGATTTTGGATAGCTGTATCTCTTGCTTTGAGATGTTGCTTGGATCGCTGAATTAAAAGTTCAGCCTATCTTATTTATGTCTATTTTGTATTGGGGTTATGTCTTTCAATTTATGTACTTTGATTTAGTCAAGATGGATATTATGTACTTTGACTCTGGTATTTGATGATGTAATCAAACTTATGTGTTTACCGCTGCAATGAATAAAGTTTTAAATTTTTAAGTACTGTTTATATTTGTCTTGTTGTTAAGTTTCTGTTCTATACTCACTCAAAACGCTCCATAGAAGTTAATGCATTCCCTTTGTGAGTGACATTAATGGACGTGGGGTGTTACACGTGGTATCAGAGCTGAAGGTTACCAGAACAGATATGAATTTTGAAAAACTGTTTTTCAAAAACACTTTTATAAAGAAGTACCTTCAAAAGTATGTTTTAAGGAAAAGTATTTTCAAGAGAAAAGCTTATTTTAGAAAGCATAACCCCAAGAGCCATATATCCTTCCTTCAGTTCTTTTGTATTGAATCTTTCCTTTTTCGTTTCCGCATGTATGGAATTCCCGAGATACCCGAGGGGATACCGATACCAGGATGGTTTAGGAGGTATTTGGAGACTAGGGCCACCACCGCAGGTCCAGCAAATGCTCCTACTCCTCCTCCTCGTGTTGATACTTTTGCTAAGATATGTAAGGACTTTCGAGCAATGGGTGGAAAACCTTTTCACGGGACGGAGACATTTGTTGAAGCACGAAATTGGCTAAAGGAGGTGGAAGAATTGTTTGGGATCTTTGAAGTGGAAGATGGAAGAAAGGTCCAGTTAGCTGCCTGGCTAATGAAGGATGAGGCCTCGTTTTGGTGGGAGGTCACTAATGGAGAACGTCCAGTCGATACATGGCCAGATTTTAGGCGGAGGTTTGAAGCGAAGTTTCTCTCACGGGCTGAAGAGAATCTATACATGGAAAGGTTTCTAGCATTGAAGCAAGGGAATCTATCAGTGAAAGAATACGTCAACAAGTTCAATCAGTTAGCGAGATTTGGCTTAGACTTGGTGAATACACCAGAAAAGAAGTCCCTGAGATTTGTTAAGAGTTTGAATGAGCCGCTTCATGGGTTAGCTATGACCCACATCCCTATGGGGGCTACCATTGAGAGACTAGTTGACATGGCGCTTATGCATGAAGAGGAGAAGGGCGCCAATGCTAATAAGGCACCCGAAAAGAAAGGGGATCAAAAGAAGCCGCAACAGCAACAACAGAACAAGAAAGGTGGTAAAGGCAACAATGGTAAGGGAAAGAAAAGATGTTTTAACTGTGGGACACCAGGCCATCTAAGAAAAGATTGTAGGAAGAAAAAGAAGACTGGTTGTTTCCACTGTGGCGAAGCGGGACATCTGATTAAGGACTGCTCAAGGAAAGGGCAGAGGGCAGGGTCTACCTCGGGAGGACAGGTGCAGGCTCTTATGGCACCAGGGCAGGCAAGGGGGCAAGTACAGGCTCTCGTGGTCCCATCGCTGCAAGAACGAGGTAGAGCAATTTCCGTTGAAAGTTTAGTTTTTCTGTTTGATCATCATATCCGTACTTTTTTCGATTCTGGCGCATCACATTCGTTTATCTCTACATCATTAGTTGGAACACTGCACCTAGATACTAGTTTAGTTACAGATCCCTTAGTAGTCTCAAATCCTATTGGTGGTTCGGCTCATCTTTCTATGATTTGTTGGGATTTGAGAGTGTTTATCTTGGGCGTTGGGTTTGAGTGCAACGCCTTTGTTCTTGGTTTCATGGGCTACGGCTTGATTCTAGGTATGGATTGGCTAACTAGATAAGGGGCCATCCTAGATTGTGAAAGAAGGGTAGTTAGATTGTTGACTCGTTATGAAAGGACACTTGATATTTCTTGTGACCCTAGAGGTCCAGTAATGCTTAGCTACCTAGAATCCCTTGACGCATCCGATGATGATTTACATTCTGTTTGTATAGTCCGTGAATATGTTGATGTCTTTGATGAGGTGAGGGGTTTACCCCCAAAACGTGAGATAGACTTTCGAATATATTTAGTAGATAATGCAAAGCCAGTTGCATTGCAGTGCGCCACATGGCTCCAAGAGAGAGAAGAGAACTCAGTAAGCAAGTGAAAGAATTGCTTGAGAAGGGGTTCATAAGACGTAGTATATCGGAGTGGGGTGCTCCAGTAGTATTTGCCACGAAGGTAGATGGGTCCCTTAGACTTTGTGTGGACTATAGAGAATTTAATAAGCTTACTAAGAAGAATAGGCACCCATTGCCGAGGATTGACGATCTCTTCGATCTGTTAGTTGGCGCCTCAGTGTTTTCGCAGTTGGACTTAGCCACTGGTTTCCATCAGTTGAGAGTGGCTGAGGATAGCATAGACAAGACTGCCTTTAGGACTCCAGATGGTTTCTTCGAGTGGCTTGTGATGCCCTTCGGTTTGAAAAATGCCCCCGCATACTTTATTGACTTGATGAGTAGGGTGTTTAGGGAGTACCTTAATAAATTCGTGGTAGTCTTTATGGACGACATCTTGATCTTTTCTAAAAACGAGGAAGAGCATGCCCTACATCTTAGGGAAGTGTTGGAGACCCTTCGAGCGCATAGCCTTAAAGCTAAATTTTCTAAATGTCACTTTTGGAGGAAGGAAGTGCGATTCTTAGGGCACGTGGTTTCCAAAGAAGGGATAGCTGTGGATCCCGCGAAGGTAGTGGCCCTCCAAGATTAGAAGGTCCCTAAAAATGCTACCGAGGTGAGGAGTTTCTTAGGGTTGGCTGGCTACTATAGGAAGTTTATCAAGGACTTCGCATAGATATTAGCCCCATTAACACGCTTGACAAAGAAGAACTTAGTGTTCACGTGGGACGTAGATTGTGATGATGCGTTCCAATGTTTAAAGAGAGCTTTAACCACAGCCCCAGTCTTAGTGTTGCCAGATGGGAGTAAGCCATTTACCGTTTATACCGATGCTTGTGGGACAGGACTAGGCGCAGTCTTAATGCAAGAGGGAAGGGTAATAGCCTATGGTGGAAGGCAGTTGAGAGTGCATGAGAAAAATTACCCTATGCATGACCTAGAGTTGGCCGCTATTGTTTTCGCGCTTAAGTCTTGGCGCCATTATCTTCTTGGCGAAAAATTCGAATTGTTCACTGACCACAAATCGCTAAAATACTTGTTCTCTCAGAAGGACTTGAACTTAAGGCAGTAAAGGTGGATGGAATTCTTAGCATCCTACGACTTCGAGATAGCATATACCCCTGGCAAGGGTAATGTGGTGGCAGACGCCTTAAGTAGGAAAAGGTTAACCTTGAGTCCGTTGTTTGTTGAGCGGCGAAGCTTAGAGTTCATCTCTACGTTTGACTTTAGACCATCCATTGACTTTGTACCCGGTTTGCTAGCATCCTTAGAGGTCAGACCAACGCTTTTGGGACGAATTGGTGAGGCACAGCGAGATGACCCATAGTTGGTTGAGTTAGTAGAAAAGCTCAAAAGGGGTGAGTCATCGAGCCATCTCAGTAGGTATACCCAAGATGATAAGGGTTGGCTACGTAGGGACGGTAGATTTTGTGTACCACGGGACGAGAATTTGAGGAAGACCATTCTTGATGATGCACATCGTTCGAAGATGACCATCCATCCCGGCAGGGACAAGATGTACATGGACATGAGACGAGTTTACTTTTGGGCCGGCATGAAGAGGGATGTGGCCGAGTTTTTCGCTAGATGCTTGGTATTCCAACAAGTAAAAGCAGAGCAAAAGAAGCCCGGTGGATTGCTTCACCCATTGGAGGTCCCACAATGGAAGTGGGAAAGTGTCTCAATGGACTTTATTGATGGGTTACCAAGATCGAGGAAGGGTAATACGGGGATTTGGGTCGTGGTAGACAGACTTACTAAGAGCGCCCATTTCATTCCCATAAAGAGTAAGAGGACTGCTCCATGGTTAGCCTTCGTATACATTCGAGAGATAATTCGTTTGCACGGTGTTCCTTCTAGCATAGTGAGCGACCGCGATCCTATCTTTACTAGCGAGTTTTGGAAGAGCTTGCAAGCGGCGATAGGGACTCAGTTATGTTTGAGCACCGTATATCATCCTCAGACGGACGGCCAGACCGAGAAGGTGAATCGTATTCTAGAGGACTTATTGAGGTTGTGTGTCTTAGACTTCGGAGGTACATGGGAGGAACATCTTCCGTTGGTGGAGTTCGCATATAATAATAGCTTTCAGTCTAGCATTGGCATGGCACCGTTCGAGGCTCTTTATGGACGACCATGTCGTTCGCCTACATGTTGGTGGGAATCTACAGATAAGATCTTGCTTGGGCCCGATATGATTAGAGAGACTTCGGAAAAGATCGATTTGATTCGAAGGAGGATGAAGACGGCGCAAGATAGGCAGAAATCTTATGCTGACAAGAGGAGGACAGATCTTGAGTTTGATATTGGGGACATGGTCTTTGTCAAGGTGTCTCCATTACGGAATGTGGTTCGCTTTGGGTCCTTTGGGAAGTTAGCACCAAGGTTCGTAGGGTCGTTTCCTATTAAGGAGAGGATTGGACGGATGGCGTATAGAGTGAAGTTACCCGAGAGACTTAGTGGTGTACATGATGTATTCCATGTATCACATTTGAGAAAGTTCTTGCATGAGACCGTGGAAGTGGTGGAGTCGAGCTTGCTTAGAGAGGTGGAGATCGAGCGTGATGCGACGATTCGACGAGCTCGTACGTGCATTCTTGGATCGGAGATTAAGAAGATGAGGAATCGAGAGGTCAGGCTAGTCAAAGTGCAATGGGGAGATGATGAGAGCAACGCTACTTGGGAGATGGAAGAGAAGATGTGTTCATTGTACCCTTTTCTTTTCGAGGGTATGTCTTTTAATTTCTCCTTTATCGCTTAGCATGTACTTGTTTTATCTTTAGTGTGTCCTCTCGCTGGTATCTTTGACCTTTAGATAGGGTAATCCTATGGTTGAAACATGTGTTTGAGACATGTTATGTATGATGGGTGCACGAGGATGCAAGTGGTTGCTCGTGGATACATATACACACACTTTAGGCACTAGATCGGCTCAGTCGCTTTCATACTGCATATTGCATATAAATAGATGTATTTAGTAGAATGAATGTACATTAAATGTGTGTATCATATGAATGTTGCATTTGAATGAATGGTTGTGCACACATGTAGTAATGACATGTATAGGGTTCCTTGCATACATGATGGATACATGGCACTATCATTATTTGCATTAAGGAGGTCAACTGAATCAGTAAACCGCCTGATTTTGCATTAGATAAAGAACTTATACACACACTTCTTGCATATGTTCATACAACATTAGGAATTTTATAAGGACAATGGATGCCTGTGTTTGATGGTTGAGTAGATAGTTGTTTAGATGTTAGGATATGCATTCTCCTTAACTTGGAGATTTCAGGGGCGAAATCCTTTAAGGAGGGGAGAATGTAACACCCCGTATTTCTGTCAACACTATAGTAACAAATTAAAGAATAACTAATCTCAAATGAGAGAATTAAGGGAAATGGGTTGCGCCATTGTGTTCGTCTCGGAATTCTGGTTGAGATAGAGTCCGAGTTTGCGTGAATTGGACTTCGTATGAAGAAGTTATGGCCATCGGAAGTTTCAGAAAAAATTTAAACAGATTTCGAAAATTCAAATTTCAGAGTCAGAATGGGCTAGGCAGGAAATTTCCCGCCAGGGCCAGGTCGACCATAGGGTCGACCTACCCTGACCAGGTCAACCATAGGGTTGACCTAGGGGTCGACCTCCCCCCCCCCCCCCCTCCCGCAGATTTGTTTGATGACCTGTTTATGACTGTATGCTGACTCATTAGGGTTTCTGATCTGCTCTGATTGGCTGGGATTAATTCTGGGTTGATCGGACGGCTTAAATTAATCCTAAACTCTATAAAAAGACATGTAGACTCAAACCCTAAAATCAAATAAAAATTAGATTCATGGCCTCCATGCCGTCACCTAGCAACCTAGAATAGCCGCCGCCAATTAGAGAGGAAGAAAGCTAATCAAATTCAATTCTATTCAACTCTAATAACGAATCTACTTCAAAGGAAAGCTAATTCAATTTCAGAACTAAGATTTCAGAACACAAGACCATTTTTTTGTGAGTTCGATTTCTTTAATAAAATAATTAACAATTTAATTGGATTGAGATATGATGTGGATTATATGGTTATGTTGTGAATTATTGACCGCATGTTATCATCTATGTTGTAAAATTGTGATGTTATCATTTATGTTGTAAATACTATGATGTTATCATCTATGTTGTAAAGTTGTGATGTTATCATCCATGTTGTAATTCTATGATTATGTATAATCAATTCATTATGATGTTTCATATGCTAGTTTGGTTATGCTGTTGGAACTAATTCATATGATAAATCACATGTATGTATGCAAGTTAGGATGTTAATTGAGACATAGATCATATGCAAGTTAGTGAAAATTTTATGCATAACCTTACATGTTCCATGACATCTATTTTAGATCTAAAGTTAGGCTATGACATGTGTGAGTTATATGCTAAATTTTACATGCTAGTTTATATGTTTAGATGTAAGTTTACACCATCGTTATGTTGCATAAATCACATATGCAAGTTTATTTAAATATATATGTTTGGAGTATGAATCATGTTATGTAAGTTTGTGGTTATTGCCTATGCAAGTTTACACCTTTAGATGTAGATCTAAGATATACATGATTTATGCAAGTTTATGACTATTGCCTAAACAAGTTCACACCTTTAGATTTGGACCTATGACATATGTAGTTTTATGCAAGTTTGTGACTTTGTCCTATGCAAGTTTTAGATGTAGAACCTCATTCACACATGCAAGTTCACCCCTTATGTTTAGATCTAGTTTTATCTGTATGTATGTTGTGATGTTTTCTCTTTATTCCATGAGTTAGACTATTCGAGTCTAACGTATATTTTACGTTAAACGAACAAACGTACAACGTGGGGTAATGGGATAATATTAAAAGATTTAATATTGAGAATTTTGCATAAATGCCTTAAATGGTATAAAATAAATATGTGAAGATAATTGGTATGATTTTGCATACCATAAATAGATGGACATAATTGAGTCAATTATGGCCATAGTTAAATTTGGAATTGATTGATAATTTGAATAGGGAAATTAATTCAAATTGGGGGATAATTAATTTTGTGTAATGAATCATCTAAGACACGAGGTTAGGCTCTTTTGTGGTGTAAGACTGCCTGGACCCGCCCGGCAAATCCAGCTGCCACAAATACCAGTCTAATGTGGGAGGTCTTAGGCATAAATTAAATGTGTAACAGTTGTAAAGACACGAGGTTAGGCTCGTTTGTGGTGTAAGACTGCCCGGACCCGCCCGGCAAATCCAGCTGCCACAAATGCCAGTCTAATGTGTGAGGTCTTTGTAAGGTTGCGGTCTTAATAAATTAAGAACCACTTAACCAGATAAACATGTAGTGGGACATGAGAGGGTTAAGTGGGTGCCTTGGGTGGCATTTGAAATACGATTAGAAACACTTAACCAAAATTGAAACATGTAAGTGAACATGACTAAGAAGAGGGTTAAGTGGGATGTACTAGAGGGGACCAAGCTTAGGTGGATAGCTTGTGTCAAGTAATGGGGCCCGTTTCAACCAGTAACCCATAAGTATCTTTGTGGGCTCGACCCAAGTCGAGGACGGGACACGCGTACTGGGCTTGATTGTGAGAGGCCAAAACGGGTTAGCGGTGGCAACGCAAGTCCAACGGGTTCATGTGCGTGTGTGGGCCCGGGCTGGTAGGTAAGACGTTGTTGCATCGTGTAGGTATAAGCCGTGCATTATTGGTGGTATCGGGTTGCCACTTTGGGGAGTGATACACCCCACTGTGGGGCCAGCACGGGTATCTACGAGTTAGGGAGCCGATCGCATGGGGGTAGTGGGTACACCTAGTAGAGATAGGGGCAGGCGGCACCTATGAAGGAAGCTAGGGGTGCACGAAACTACCATTATCATTATTAAGTTCTGTAGGCGGGATCAACCTCAGGGTGACTAGTGGTGGTGCAGTATAGTAGTGGTGGTGCAGTATAGTAATTATCTTATAGTGGTTTAGGTGCGCCTTTAACGTTATCTTTGTTCATCTTATTTCCTTGTTTACTCTGCCATACTCAATTGTTCACAGTCATTTCCTTATTTTCCAACTTATGCCTTAGCCTAGTTATTTTGGTAATTATATTGTTAAAGTTATCGCACTCGCCAGACTTTATGTCTGACCCCCTATGTTTCCTCCTCTTTTCTTCCTCCCCCCCCCAGGTGCTCAGGGTGGAACTAGCACCAGTGAAGCTTGATTTTGGACACCTGTATCTCTTGCTTTTAGAAGTTGCTTGGATCGCCGAAGTAAAAGTTCAGCCTATCTTATTTATGGCTATTTTGTATTGGGGTTACGTCTTTCAATTTATGTAGTTTGATTTAGTTAAGATGGATATCATGTACTTTGACTCTGGTATTTGATGATGTAATCAAACTTATGTGTTTACCGCTGCAATGAATAAAGTTTTAAATTTTTAAGTACTGTTTATATTTGTCTTGTTGTTAAGTTTCTGTTCTATACTCACTCAAAACGCTCCATAGAAGTTAATGCATTCCTTTGTGAGTGACATTAATGGACGTGGGGTGTTATAGAAATCGACAGGGTAGATGAATTGACCAACTTTGATGAGTACGTCCTCAATTTCACCAACGGGTTTCTTAATTGAACGATAGCGAATTGAAGAGTTAGTTTCGTTGGTTTAAGTTCACCCAAACCAAGTTGTTGGTAAACGGAATACGGAATTAAATTGATACTCGCACCCAAATCAACTAAGCATTTGTTAATTGTTTTATCTCCTATCGTGCATGAGATTGTAGGGAATCCATGATCTTTGTATTTGATCGGGATCGATTGGGTCAAGACTTCGCTAAGTCCAGCAGCTAAGAAGACTTTCTTGGGTACATGGGTGTGTCGTTTTTGGGTGCACGAGTCTTTGAGAAATTTAGCGTAGGTGGGGACTTGTTGAATGATATCTAGAAGAGGGATGTTAATTAACTTTCACTTGTTTCAAAATTTCCAACATCTTTTCCATTTGGTCGGAATGTTTCTTTGGTCGAAGACGATGAGGAATTGGAATGCGAAACTAAGTAGGTCGGTCTACTTGAGTTGGAGCAGAACTAGACTCAGAATTTGGATCGAGATCATTTGTTGTTTTAGAAGAGTCGAGAGGAACACTTGGTAAGTTATTTGGATTTTCAACTTGATTATCGATTTTATTACCGGATCATAAAGTTGTGATAACATTCAACTGAGTTTGATTGCTATCCTAGATGACATGAGCTTGGTTTGGATTACGATTTTGCCTCCTAGGATTTGGAATGCGTTGACTCGGTAAAGTGCCTCTTTCCCGTTCACTTACAGAAGTAGCCAACTGACTCATTTGCATTTCAAGTTTAGCGATAGATTGACTCGTGCTTTGCATGTGTGAAGTCAATAAATTTTGAAGATTGGTATTTGATTGGAGATTTTGAGTCGTTGCTTTACCCAATTCTTCGAGAGTTTTTTCAAGTGATGTCAATCGTTTATCGTCTTGTGGAACAAAAGATTGTTGCACTTGATTTTGAGAAGTTGGCGCAAAATTCTGGAATTAATTTTGTTGAAAGGGAGGATTTGAAGGATTATTCGAAAATGGTTAAAAAGGAGGTCGAACCAAATTCGAAGTTGCATTGTTTTGGGCCCAAGAGAAGTTAGGATGGTTTCTCCAACCCGGATTGTATGTTGGGGAGAATGGATCGTTTCTAACTTTGTTAAATGCGTTGAGTTGTTCTAACGAATGTGGGCATCGGTCAGCAATGTGGTTAGGATCGTTACATTTGTAACATGAAGGTTGATACGCTTGAGCTTGGTTTGCTTGAGTTGATGAAAGGACATTATCAAATTTGGTTAACATTGCGTCTATTTTCGCTTCTAAGCCGTTGAGGATCCTACCGGATGAGCATTTGATCGGGAATAAATCGATTTCTCGTTAGATCTTTCCAATTGAGCTGATTTTTCGGCCAAATTTTCAAGAAATTGCCAAGCGGCATCGTGATGTTAGGCTAGAAAGTTTCCTTGGCACATCAATTCTAGCATGGTTCGAGAGTTATTTTCAAGTCCATCGTATAAAATTTGACAAAGCGTCCATTTTTCGAAATTGTGATGTGGACATTTGACTAGAAGTTCTTTAAATCTCTCGAAATATTTTGCAAAGGATTCATCCCCAAATTGATGAAAATTAACGATTTCATTCCTAATTTTAGATGTTTTTTCAAAGGGGTAAAACTTTTTTAGAAAGAAATTCACAAATTCGTCCCAAGTTCCAATCGTATTTGAAGGCAAGCTATACAACCATTTTTCGGCGTAATCGGTAAGTACAAATGGAATTATCCTAAGTTTGATTTCATCGTCACTTAGTTGTTGAAATTTCATGGTTGCACAAACTTGTTCAAATTTGGTTAAGAAAATGTAAGGATCATCACGTTCAAGATTGCTGAATTTTGGAAGATTATTTATGTGATTCGAATGAATTTCAAAGTGGTTACCCGTTGGGGCGGGCAATATAATGCAAGAAGGAATAGACACTCGATAGGGGAAGTATCTATCCATAAGAGTTCGAGGGGGATTTTCTTCGGCCATGGTTGAAAGAATGTTTGTTCGAACTAAACGATTAGTAGAAGGATCACGGGTCCAACTACGCATGCACTAGTGCAAAGAAGAGAAAGAACAAATCTGAGAAGAGAGTAGAAGCGAATTATATATATATATATTGAGTTTCTTTTTTTTTTTTATTGTATGTATGAACCTAATGCAACTAAATGAATGCAAGGATTAACCACAAATTTTCTGTCCTTAGTGGCACCTAACCCAAAATTATATAGTGACATGTTTGATTACTTAAAACAAAAGATTTCTTGGCCAGTTAACGAACATGAGTTATCGGTGCACCAGGAATCACCCTAGCAATGCAACCGAAGGTTGAAGTAGCTTCAAAGTAACAACCGATATAATATTTACGAATCACCATAATATTTATAAGCGGTTATTTCTCTGCCGTAGTCTAGACACCAAGAAATAATTCGTTCCAAAGAAATCAACTATCAAAATACAATTAAGCCCTATATGAGCCCGCGACTCCCTTAAGTCCAACGTCTAACCGTTATTATTATTATTCAAATTCTACAATGAAATGCAATTTTGTGAGCTAAGGAAAGGGTGATGAAATCCCTCACCTTATGTGAATTGGGGTGCTGCCCTTAAGAAAAGAAAATAAGATGAGATGAATGCAAAACAGAAATTAAACGTGATATTAACAATGCAACTATGAATGACTTTTTATTTGTTTTTGGATTTTTTTTAATGCAAATGCATGCAAACAACAATGCAATTAAATAAAAACAAGAGAGAAGAGAATGATACCAGAGGGTTTGAATTTATATGCAAATATATATTTTTCGCGGCAAATTTTTTTAAAGCAAGCAAGCAAAGTAGAGCGCAACGCAAAACAATTCCTAGCAAACAAGCTAGGCGATGCAAAGGCAAGCAATTCCCTTCTTCTTTTGCAACCTGAAAAATAAGAATGATGTATATACAAGAGAAAGACAAATGTTTTTTTTTTTGATTTGAGGACCTGAGGTGTTAATGAAGTGTCTGGATGTTGTGATTTGGGATGGAGCACGGTTTGAAGGCGCGGTGAAGCGATGAAGTATAGATGGAGTTTAAAATGGAAAAAATGATAGTGAATTAGGAAGAATAGACTAATATGTATACGGCAAGTCGAAGGTTGATGACGATGGTCAGATGGTTTGAATTGTTGTATGAGGATGAAAGGTATTGTGATGGTAGGCAGGGGATGTAGTGATGATAGTGGTGAATGATGGAAGGAGGTTTTGCAGTGGAAGAATTTGATGTGGGTTGATTGGAATTTTGTATGAAGTGGTAATGGAAGATGGATTTGGAGAATTGGTTGTGAATGAGATTTGTTTTGATGTATGTTTTAGAAAATGGTGTAAGAAATGGTAGAGAGATAGAATGTTAAGAGGAGGTTGGTTTATAAAGGATTGTGAATAGAATAAGGCAGAGAAGGGAAGAAGATTATAGAGGGAGGACAAGAAAAAGGAAAAAGATAAATGAGAGAAGGAGAAAGGGAAAGAAGTAAAAGAGAAAAAGAAAGAAAGATATATTAATTAATTACTGGAAAAAAGGAAGGCAGTCAAGAAATAAATGAAAGAAGGAAAAGGAAATTAAAAAGGGAGTAAAAGGAAAGCAATGATTTTTTTTATTTATTAAATTTGTAAGAATTGTACAAAGCAAAGGGATAAATATTTACTGAAAATAAGGAGGAAAAGGATTTTTTTTTTGTAAAAATAAGAAAGGAATTAATTGTATTGGAATCAGGAGAATAATGAATTGAAAGAAATAGTTAAGAAAAGGGAAATAAAATCAGGAGAATTTGGCAAGATTTTTCTTTTTATTGGAAATAAATTGTAGACACAAGGAAGGAAAGAGAGATTGTAGAAATAATTAGAAAAAGAAATAAATGGAAGGAAGGGAAAACAGGAAAGAAAAACAAAAAGGCAAGTTTTTTTTAAGAAACAATGAACAAAAAAGGACAATTAAATTTGACAAAACACACAAATGCACAAGAAGCAAGATCAAACAAAACAAGCAAACTTTTTTTTTTTTTTGAAATTAGAAACTAAAGAGAAGAAAAATGCATAGGAAAGATGAGAGAAGAAACAGAAACTTGCAATTGAAAACAATGAACACCACATTTTTTATGAACAAATTTTTTTTTCCGATATGGATTGAAGGGTAGTTTCAGATCTGAAGGTGGACGTTGATGCTTTTTTATGACCGTGACAGTTGTTGTGGTGAAGAAGTGGGAATGTTGAGTTATTAATGATGAAAGGAGTAGTTTGGTTGTGTGTAGAAGCTTTGGTGTAAATGGTGAGCGTAAGAAGAAGATGGAAAAAGATTTTGGAAGATTGGTAGAGAAGAAGGTGTGGAAGTGGATGATATGGAATCTAAGTGATGGAAATTATGATGTATAAATAAGGCAGAGGTAGAGAAAGGAAAGTAAATTAAAGAGGGATGACAAGAAATAGAAAAGCAATAAATTGGTGTTTTTTTTAATTATTTGTAAGAATTGTAAAAGGGGAGAAATAAATGAAAGAGAGATAAAGGGAAAGAAATAAAGAAAATTGAAAACACAAAAAAAATGGGAAAAAGGCTGAACAAAAGGCAAGTGTTTATTTTTACTTATTTTCATTTTTTTAAGAGAGAGGAACTAAACATGATAAAAACAACCACAAACACAAAATCAAAAACAGACAAACGAAAAGAAACAAACACACAAACAAAAGTAAAACAAAACAGAAAAACTATGAACAACACACAATTTTTTTTTTTAGGAAAACAAACAAGAAAATTAAGTCGAGGAATAAAATTAAAATTAAATTCTTTCCCCGACAACGACGCCAAAAACTTGTTTGCAAACGGATTTCTATCGAATTAGAAAACTGTCAACAAAATATTTTAATAATAAACCGCACGCGCACGGCGTACAATTGTTAGTACGTGGCGAATACGAGTCGATTCGCAGGGAAAGAAGTAATTTCAATCTTATTTAGTCAAATTAAACCAAAATTTGGATTGTGATTAAGTACTAGAAAAAAAGTAAACAAAAATGTAGATTAAAACTATGAGATTAAAACAAATTTAGGGGCAACTTCACTTTTCTCTCTTTCAACATTGTTCAACATAAAATAACACAAAGATCTCTCAAATAACTTAAGTAAGATTAATTATGTAATTATCATAAGCATAACTTATTTGTGCTAATAATTAACACAAAATACGCCATCAAACAATAATACATAATTAATCCAACTTTTTAACTATTATGAAACATGCCATCGAAATGAAACTAAAATCTAATTTAAGTATGATCTATTTACTATTGGTTGGTAATATAGATCATCAAATTTCAACTCAAAAATCATTTCATTGCCATAATCACAATTTTAGATGAAGAGGCAATTTGTTGTATATGTCCTAAACATAGCCTCAATGTTATGAAATAAACAAAAGAGGCTATTAAATTCAATATGAAACACAAATACACCAAAAACATCCATTGCCATTAAACCCAAAGAGATCTCTTATACAAATTTATGTTGAATCTACATTAATTAAGAGGAAAAGCTTCATCACCCCTAAATTGTAGGGGTTTAGCTCCTCATTTGTGTGATTAATTCAACACAATTAGATTTCAACATTGGCAAACAACAAAAATAAAGAGTAAATAATGAAGAAAAGATACTAACTACTAACTAATTGCATAAAATAAAATTACACTACTTGCAGAAAAGAAAATCTAAACTACTAACATAAAGTAGAGCATAGAAATTAAAAGAGATATGAGAGAGACATAAAAGAAATTGGCTTGGAAGCCAATTTTCTTTATTTGATCAATTACACTTTTATTTGCTAAAAAGAAGATCTGAAATACATGAAACAAAGGGGTATATATACATGATCAAAAAACCCTAAAACCCTAATCACTTTCCTTGGGAAATCCCTAAAATGCCCATTCATGTAGCTTCTAATTGCCATTAGCCACTAATGAGTCATGTAGAATGCATGAGGCCTTTTTGTCTCAGTCTTTAATATGAAGCTTAATAGCAAATGGGTTAATTGAAAGGTGTGGGCCTCCTCTATCCATAAAATGAATTAATTCTTTGCCTCCTTTTGTAAAAATGCATGCTTTCCCTCATCTCTTCATGTGTATATATCCTTTTAGCTCCAAAATTCCTACAAGAGTTAAACACAAGGAACAAGTAAAAGATTTCACAAATTAAAACATGCACAAGTGACCATTTTTTCCCAAAATGAGTGATTATTTTGAAAATATTTAAAATATGGTTTGATCGTATAAAATACCCAAAAATGTTTATTTATTTAATTAAACAAGAATAAATATGTGAATATAAATGTGCATTTTTACGTGCACATCAGTATTAAGTTGTTGACCTAACTTATTTGGGTATTAAGTGGTTATCACATTAGGCATCTTCTAATGTTTATTCTTTAAAAGGGCTAAACTAATTGGACCCGCCCTTATTTGGTCTTAAGCAGTCATTGGTTTCGCCTTTCTCTTTTAAGCTTATTAGGTATTAAGTGGTATTAATAAAATGATAAACGTGTGAGTGGGGTAGTTCTCCAAAAGTTGTCTGCTTCTTATCTAGGGGTTATGCGACGGCATACCTAGTGATAGGCTAGAAAGAATTCTAAAGAGAATGTAAAGGGACTACATGTCTAAACGAAGTATTAATTGACTAGGAGTTCACCCGTAGTGCCAGTTAAATAGTAACGCATGGGTCAGCTGTAGGGGTTTTAAATGGACATGAGTGTCTACCCTCACTCAGTATTTAGTAGTAGATTACTATTTCCAGCATTACAATTAAGAGAATATTTGATAACGTTAAACGAGGTATTAAGTGACTAGGTACAATCTTAGGGTCTTAAGTGATCGAACAGATTCGCCTATAAGGTATTAAATGATTGTAGGTATCCGCCTACAAATACATATATAAGATGGCCTTAAGTGACTGGATGAGAGTCGCCTCGTAGGGTTTTAAGTGATCATAGGGATCCACCCTCAGGGTATTAAGTGATACTAGAAATCTGCCCTTACATATACAGGTCAGGCTTTAAGTGACTTTAGGATAATCCGCCTAAATAATGCTATATTGAATTGTGTATTTATTTCGGCTAGACATAACCTGATGAATTTATACTGCCAAGCATAGGAAATAGATTCCCTTAAACTTGGGTGATTTTCATTCACCAAAACTTGTTGTTCTGACCTTCCTCTTATTAACAAATAAACATGTTAGTATTTGGGAATGCTTGATTGATGAAGTTATGGAGACAGGAGCCCGACAAAGTAGATTTTATAGCTTATTATTTTATTATCATATTCAGTAGTTTATTTTATTCGTGGGATATTATTATTTGTGTACCATGTATGATAGTTGAAACTTGATGTAATCAACATCATTGTGGTTTTATTTAATGGTACATTTATTTTCAGTTAAAATATTTTATCCCTTCCGCTATGTGATTCTGATTTCGTTTTTAGTTTGGTTATATTTATGTAATTCTTATAGGAACCAATGATCCATTTAGAATAGATTTAGGTTCCAATGGGTCTTTTCTAGATCGGAATTTAGGCCCATTCTGGGAGGGTTGTTACATGTGGTATCAAAGCTTGGTTACCCGATTGTAGGGAGTCTATATGTATGAGAGACGTACTTGTTACTTTAAGAAAGAATTTTCCAAAAATATTACTATATACAAGTATATTTATTTATCTAAAGTACACATATCTCTATAAAATAGTATATGTAGGTCCTTTTGGGAAAGGACTGACCTTAATTTATAGAAATACCCTAGAAACCATACAGTGATTTAGCAACTTCCTTATCGACTTAGAAATCTGTAAGCACATAATGGCTGTAAAGAAAACGAGGTTGAAAAGGTGGAAAGGATTTCAACTCCCTATTTAATAGACAGTAAATGAAAGTCAAATTAGTGACTAAGTTATCAACTCCCTATTTAATAGACAGTAAATGGAAATCAAATTAGTGACTAAGTTATCACTTATAGGGAAGATAAGGGAGAAATAAATAGAAAGAATTTGGAATTGGTGTGTTAGGATAACTCGTAATAAGGAAAATTTATGTCAATTACATGAGAATATCTATAGTTTTAAGGAAAGACAGAAGTACAACTTTTGTTAGATGGTATAAATTTCCATAATAATAAATACGGAAATTCGAAATTTGAAAGTGCACTGAATGGTCAATAAGTGAAAGAATATTGAATATGGAAAATTTTAGTGAAGTAAATATGATCATCTATGCGAAGATATGAATATTTGACTTTGAATTAGATAATAAATGTCCATAAGAACGAGCATTACTTAAAAGGTTTAAATTAGATATAAAGGACATTTCTAAGGCAATTATTAGGACTTCCATTAAGAGACGTAATAATAGGAATACAGAAGAAAGGAGTTAAGATAAGAAACATACTTCGGTAAAAAAAAGTGGACGTTAATCTTTGTTGAAAAGATAGTAGGTAGAAAAGGAAAGTTTGAAGAAAAATAATAAATATGTTTTCTCCGAACTGGCAAAAAGCTTAGCTAGAAAACCTACAAAAATATACTTTTGACATACCACTAAATTATTTTGTAAAACATAATGTTGAACTGACCATGGAACATTTCATTGATAGGCTTAAGTTATGTAATTGTTCCATTCAAAAAGAAATTAGAAATATGATTTTTGCAAACATAAATGTTTTTTGGAGAAATTTTAAAAGTATACTATCTTAGAAAAAAATATGAATTCATTAAAAGAATAAAAGGTTAATAGTAAAACACTAATTGCAAAAGTTTACATTTTTTGAGCTTAAATAGAAAGAAATGTAAGTTCTGTAAAATGCGATAATATATGAAAAAATTAAAGGTAAATTTGTAATTGTTACAGTTTCCATGTAATAGCTTCTAATTTTTTACAACAGTTTTGGTTTTCTTGTTTTACTCATATTTTATATGTTAAGTTTTTCATAAAATAAATAAATTTTTAGTGGTGACCACCTAGGTAGTGTGAAGGCGTTGAAAAATCGGGGTATATCACTACCCATCGGGTTTACTAAGACCGACAAGAAATGGCTTGAGTGAAGTTTTAGGTTCCACATGTAAATAAAAAAATTATATATTCTTTCCTTCAAGACTTTATAGTGGTTGTGATTAAGAATGTGAGACTTATTTGAGAATTAATTGGGAAGAAGAGGAAATATAGGATTTATAGGATAAATATGCGAATTTGAAAAGGTAGGGAGGAATCACTAGAATAAGGGAAATAATGGAATAAACAACATTTTCTCTGTAATAATGAGCATTCTATGAAGAGTAATAAGAAAAGGGATAGAAATTACCATCAATTACTCTAAATAAATAAATCGGTAATTTATGATTATAAAAAGCATCTTTAGAGATGCAAATAAATTAGAATGAATGGGTTTTAAAAGAAATGTTCGTGGATAATAAAAAGTTTCAAAATTCAAAACATAGATTGATGTGAGATTTAGAATACACATGGCAATAAAAGCTCTAATACATATATCTTTTTTTGATTTTGTTTAGAGGAAAACCGATCGGAGCCGTAAACCCCCTAGTGCACCTAGCTTGGTCTGCCGGTACCACATAAGTGACTGATATTAGCGTACGCACATGATAAATCCTTATCATGTCATTCTAGGTTTCGAACTTGCATGTTGTTTTCTCGACACATGTCTTATCCATTGGGCTAATACTACGGATATAATATTTACATGAAGATATAATTAAGTTTTATTGCAAAAGATATATAAACCTTGAATAATGTTTCAATTTTTTTAAAGTAACAACATATTTTGAAATTTATAGCAATAAATGTCATTAGACATTCTAGAAAACTTAATTGTTGCCTAATCTGATTAAGCTTCTATTTTTAAAAATAGAATTAGCATTTGTTTTACTAGTCATTCATTTTTTTATGTAAAACCTTATAACATTTATCGTTCTTAAAAAGTGTTAGTGGTTGACATCAAAATGTTAATAAATATAAATAATGAGTCCCAGTTCTTGCCGGTATTGTTTGGGATTTAAAACCCCTTATCAAAATTTTAAGTTATATAGGTAAGAAAGGACTTCATGGGAATACTCAACTAAGCGATTTAACATATATGGAACTTAGAAATTAATGGTAGAATTAGACTTGCAGCCTACAAGGTGTAAGTGTATTGGTCTCGTAATTTTTGGAATACCGAGCGAAGAAGAAGTTTAGCTTTAAAAAATGACATCCTAAAGAATAAGATTTAAAGCATGAGATTAAGCCATAGGCTAAAATATTGAATTTGCATAAATTAGCCTTTTTACTTGAATATGACTATGTTTTGGTTTTCTTAGGGATATTTGGTTAATTTTTATAAATTACCCCTTTTGTCATCCTTCACAAAAAGGCTATATTTGAAATTATAAGGAATACACATAATATATAAAGGGTGTGATGTGTAATTTTACGTGCTTGTACGTAGATTATACTATCCATTCATAGCAAAACAGTACCCATTCCTTACAATTTTAAATATATCAATATCATCATTTGAGCAAATTTATGGAAATTATAGCAAAGACCTTATTGGAATTTAAATTCTATAAAATTGAGGCAGAGAAAAATATTCTATTTATTAGTATAGACTAGGACATAAGTTAGTTAGAATTAGAAATTTGGGTTCAGGAAACTTTTGAATTTTCGTGCCACACCTCGTTTGAAGATTAAAACTGAGGAGATATCCAAATCTTTGAGGAGGAAAGGAAAAGTTTGCATCCTGAATTTTTTAGACAATAGGAATTATATTTATCTTCAAGATTAGCATGGTTACTTTTAATAATCGGGGTAGCTCCCTTAAAGTATTTCAAGGAGGCTTTGCGAATCAATAAAGTTTTGGCGGGAAAACCATCAATAAATTTTACTCGAAACAAAATTGTGATTAGACTTTGGAAAAAAGATCTAATTTGATTAGGTTGGTTGTGAAGGTAGAAAGCCGACATCATTTTTGGGCTTTCCCGATATTAAAGAAATAAATGATGTTGGTGATGATAGGAACCCATGACGTTTTTGTACTTCTATATTTGATAAAATAGCTTCACGCTATGGCAAATTTTGGTAGAGCCAAATCATGAAATGGGGACAAAGACAAAACCCTTGGCGTCTCGTGCCACCAAAGGTATTGTGGAGCATGAGATTTCAAGGCTCCACAATATTTAATTAGACTGTTTTGAGTACATTTGAGGAAAAATCGATAGAAGGCATGAAAATTTTATTTTTTGTAGCCTTTCTCGGAAATTTTAGGATTCTATGGTTGGATTGTGGTTGCTAGATTGGATGATAGGAATTGTTTACAACCCCAATGCATCAAGAACTCATATAGAAATTATATGCATATTAGGGTGTTTTGCATACATATGGCACCACATATTACACTTTCACGTTAGAACTGGGCTTAATTAGCAAATTTACAATGCATAATCACATTGCGTATGGTTGTTTTATGGATGTTGAATAAATAACATGGATGTATAACATGTTTTTTAAAGCGAGTTGTGTTTTCCTCCCCTTTAGAAAGATTTCGGGATGAAAATCTATTTTAAGGAAAGAATGCTGTAACACCCCGTAAAATATACTCTAAATAGACATAGAAAGTTAAATTAAGAAATAAAAATAATTATTAACAAAATATTGATTGGTTGAAAAAGAGAATATTGAATAACTGAAAATTAGGCCACAAAAATATTACCATTGTATTCATGACAAGATTCTAACCCGTTTTCATATTTTATTATTGAAAACGAAGTTCGTATGGAAAAGCTATAATAAAACAAGTTATGCGGAAAACTATATACACACAGCATTTGAATTTCAAATAGTAAGAATATAAATCTGAAACTAAATAATATACTTTTGGCATAACAGAATATTGCTTAGGAATTCAAAGTTATATGTAAGTATGTAAGATGAAGATTTTCACTTAAAGGGCTTATTTGTACAAGGTAATAAGTTTTACGGACAGTACTTCTAAAAAATTATTTTTAAGGACAATTCTGCACAAAAAAGATAAAAGCGGTTATCTTTTTACATTATACAGAAATAAAGATAACCACTTTTATCTTTTTTCTGTATAACTTAAAAGATAACCGCTTTTATCTTTTTTGTGCAGGATTGTCCTTAAAACTAATTATTAAGAAGTGTTATCATTAAAACTTATTATCCTACAAAAGGAAGCCCTTATCATAAATTTCCACTTATTATATTTTTCCTAAACGGGTCGTTCACATACACTCTAGCAACTATAATAAACTCTTGGCCTCTCCCCTAAACCCTACATTCTATTCTCTTCTACGCCTCCACTCTGCTTCTCCACCATTATTCTAAATTCCAGTAAATAGACAGGTTAACATTCTTCTTCTTCTCTAACCTACTCTATACTTTTGTAATATAGTTTTTCTAGTTGAATCAAAATTGAGAATTTTGTGTATATAAGACTCTAAATGGATTTTAATATATATATATATAACTTTAGGAGGAAGTTTGAAAAGGGGCAATTACGAGGATACAATCCAAAAACTAATTCTGCATAGCCTCTTCATCCTTCTCCTTGTACTGTTGTGAGTGGAAATCTTATAAGCTTACACTTTTCTATATCCTGATAGTGTAGATTTGGATTGTTATGCCTAAAGTGGTTTGGATTTGCATGAAAACAAAATACAAACAAATCCTCCAAATCCCTTATAAATTGTGGAAATAGTCAATCATTTTATATATATTGGGTTTTGATTATGAATGAAATAAAAGTTGAATTTTTGGGTGTTGTATAGCCTTGATAACGATCTGATTAATTTTCTTGTAAATCTAATATATACGCAAAATCATAAGACTTCGGTATTGTAGTTTAATAGGATTAAACATCTATTTTTAAAATAGATAGTTTGAACGTATTATAACATAAGTCACAAAAGTCTTTTTTTTATAAAACCGTATGAAAAGTGAAGTAGTACCCAAAAAGGGTTATATATATTTGACATATTACACCTTGTCATCTTTTCTATTATTGAAGTAATCTTTTAAGCATAGGTTACAAGTTATTATGTGTATGTTGTTATTTCTGTATGTTTGATTTGAACCTGAACATAATTTTTTTATATTATGTTGATGAAGTTAGGAAAACGAACTTGTAAACCTTAATCTTGTGGTTAGGATAAGCATTTCTACGTTTTAGGATGTTTATTTACGTATGCTCAATTTACGTTTTATTATTAAATTTATAGCACAATTAATGTATTATAAATGCATACAAAATACGTTAAATTTGGAAATTAGAATTTTTAATGTCCCCATAAGAAACTTGCATGCCTATAAGAAATAATGTTTGTTAATAAATATTAGTGACATATAGACACGAGGTTAACCCCTACTTGTTGTAGAAGCCTGTGACGACCCCAAAACCCCGTACGACGGTGTTAAGGGTAATCTTTAGAATATAACACATAAACAGATAATAGCAGAACAGAATTAAATAAATACACCAGATAATGTACAAATAATACACTGGATAAACATAATCATCAGAGTTACACAGTATACAGGATCATACTTAGTACAAATACAGTTCCGCTATACATAAATGTCTACAGCGGAAAAGAAAACATAATATGTACAACAGGAGCTGAACAGCATAAAAAGAGGTAAATGATAGAACCCATCTTCAGCTCCAGCTATCCAGAAAGAGCCTGCTAAAACCTGAATACAAGGCTGCCCGTGTAGAAAAAGGGGCACTCGAGTTTGCAAGTGAAACAAACTACGAGTCAGTCATGGGACTGGTATGAGAAATCTACTTAACACATTTTATAATATGGCTAATCACAGGACCACGCCACTTTCGCGGAACGGGTTTACTCAATTGGATTGCCAGTGCTTTTAAAACAAGTAAATCTTTTAAACATCGCAATGCTTTTTATAAAAATGAAGCCATTATAAGACTCGGTTCCCATCACACAATGCAACGCAAACCGGAGGATAGAGTTTTTACCTTATAATGGCCAAAATATGCTTGATACGAATAAAACAAAAGCAGTTGATATTACTACTAGTGTTTATATGTTTCAAAAATAATTTCAAATCATAAGTATCAATCATAGACGACATTAATGCCCCATACCACTATGTCGCCATATATAGGTATACAATCAAAACCGCACGGTATCGTATTTGGAAATTGGATTTCCGTCATGAACCAAGGCTAGGGATCGTCCTCACCGAATTCGAGACGCTCTAGCCCGTGTCTCAGGACCCAGACTCAGGTGGGCCCTTGGAGCGACAGGGCCGGTCCACCGATGTGGATTAAAATGCCTGAACACTACGTTTCCCCGCCCTTTGGGGCGTCAATGAGCCAAATGACTCCATCGGCTTCACATAGTCACCGATACATCCGAGGTGCCTCGCAACAGCAACAACCACACAGATGAAAATAATATATATGTCAGCCAGTTTAAGCACTGACACCACCACTAGCTAGAAAGAAATGCATGTCCTCCCAGAGGTCCTCTCCCGTTTCTGGTTCATACCGGGGTGTGAGGCTCGCGAATTCACGTTATACACAAAGCTATGCCACATAGGCCGTGCTTTGATCATCAACCACAAGACTTTGCTTTTCAATAGAAGCCTTGATCATTTGCCACTCAGGCATGCCACATAGGCAGTTCACTCCATGCGACCGATTTCTATCGATATATAACCTCTGAGCTCGTACGTCTCAGAGAAGGGCGTTAAGTAAGAGAATAAATTCTCCTCCGCCAAACAGATATGTATTTAATAGAGACCAATCAGCACAGAACAAAATCCAATGTCAGACACACAGTCCATTTACAAGTTCGTTCTGGGTCTGAACGAAACCGGAGGCACTATATACCTCGCATACCCATCAATCTCCACGCACGTCTGGACGATCACCACTTAATATCTATATTTCGGGATGCCTCCCAATCAGGACATCAGTTATCATCCAATCGAGGTGAAGATCTCCGGTCTTCAACCACCGTCTTCATCATTGACTTCTTATCGCCGATCAATTATTTGAAATGAGATTTAACTCGGCCTTTTCAAATAATTCACGTATATTTAGAATTTAAATCAATTCATTTCAATGGTTAAATTATTCGACAACAATTCACGCCAAATACATTCAACCATCAAATATCACATAAACCGAGCAAATACAGTTTATTTCCATTCCATATCATTTATAATATTTTATCACGATTTATTGCTATTTATATTTATTTTAAAAATAGCCATTTCATTCAAACGACGCTTCAGGCCATAACGCGGCCGTGGCGCTGTTTTTCTTCAGATTTGATTTACACATATCTGAAAATCTAACCGTTGGATCTTCACAAATTTTATATCATTAGAAAGATCTTTTCAAAACGAATCCAACGATTCCAGTTTTGGGAAAATCCGACGGTCGGATCTCCCAGTACACTCGTTTGAAGTTTCGATTTCAAAATACGAACTACAGCGTCGTTATTCGATTTATTTTAATTATATATATATATATATATATATATATACACAATCGATTCTGGCGCTGTTTTTCTTCAGAGTTGAAATAAACATTCCAGACAATCCAACCGTTGGATCTTCACAAAGTGGGTGTTGTTGGAAAGATATTTCCAAGGCGAACCCAACGGTTTCTGTTTCGGGAAAATCCGACGGTCGGATCTCCCGCACTAATCGTTTGAAATCACAGTTTCAAAACACGAACTACAGCTTCGTTATTCGATATATTTTAATTATATATATATATATATATATATAATCGATTCTTCGATTTCAAAACCATTTTCACTTCACATATTTGATAAAAACGATATTTTTATCATCAAAAATATTTATTCAACACATGAATATTTTTAGCACTTCATACTCACAATAAAAATGTAGATTTTATTGTTCAATCTATTTATTCAACACATGAATGTTTTCGACTTCACACATGCGATAAAAATTTGATTTTTATTGTTCTAGTTCTTTACTCAACACATGAATATTTCCTATAGTTGATATATATAACAAAAATGTTATTTTTATCTTTCAAACAAATTTACTCAACACATGAGCTTCATTCAACACATGAATTTCTTTTCAACACATGAATATTTTCTATAGTTTATATTTATAATAAAAATGTGATTTTTATTGTAAAACAATTTATTTCAAAACACGATTATTTTATATAGTTTATATATAAGGTAAAAATGTTATTTTTGGTGTTAAAACAATTTATTTAAAACACTAGTATTTTATATAATATATATATATGATAAAAATGTTTTTTTAATCTTTCAAAGAATTTATTCAATACACGAACTCCATTCAACACATGAATTTAATTCAACACATGAATTTCTATTCAACACATGAATTTTATTTCAACATTCAACACATGAATTTAATTCAACACATGAATTTTATTTCAACATTCAACACATGAATTTTATTTCAACATTCAACACGTGAATTTTATTTCAACATTTAACACATGAATTTTATTTCAACATTTAACACATGAATTTTATTTCAACCTTCAACACATGAATTTTATTTCAATATTCAACACATGAATTTTATTTCAACATTCAACACATGAATTTTATTTCAACATTCAACACATGAATTTTATTTCAACATTCAACACATGAATTTTATTTCAACATTCAACACATGAATTTTATTTCAACCTTCAACACATGAATTTTATTTCAACATTCAACACACGAATTTTATTTCAACATTCAACACACGAATTTTATTTCAACATTCAACACGTGAATTTTATTTCAACATTCAACACATGAATTTTATTTCAACATTCAACACATGAATTTTATTTCAACCTTCAACACATGAATTTTATTTCAACATTCAACACATGAATTTACATCAAACACATAACTATTTCAGAAAATTTCGGCAGCATAACGACGGGGTAGTTAAAACCGGGACCGTCCCTAGTACGGCTCCTCGCTCTACCTTAAAGCCTCACAGCTTTTGACAATGGGGATTTCATGCATCTAATTCGTACGCAAACGAGCATGTTTATTTTTCTTTTCCACAAACTAATCTTATGTGGTTTTATCCAAAATAATTTTCAACCACAAACAGGTATTTTTCAACCACAACCAATCATTCATGATTTTCACCAAATTTCACATCAACCAATAATCCAAACAATATCACAACTAATAAATATCGTCCATGGTCTGTGGACGAGGGGAGTATATATATATATATTCATATATAAATATATTTCAATTCACTTCAATATCATTTCAATTTATTTCAACGCATATATAACTTTTACAACACATATATAACTTATACATCGAACGTACAACTTATACAACGCTTATACTTGAGGTGTACAACGCTTATATAACTCATACATTGACTATATAATTTATACATCATCGTTTTCCATATCGTTTATAATTTATAAATCTCACATTGGGTTCCACTCCATCAAAAATAGCAGAGGGCTCAAAAAAATATCCGGTCTCTTCTAGAATGTAGAAGACGTCCACACGGTCCCGGTGTCTCTTGTTTCACTGAATTTCGATCACACATGAAAACGATATGATTTTTACAAGTTTGCAACGGTTTTAAAGTGTGAAAATGAGTTTAAATAAAATAAACTGTATATCTTTCTGAACTGTTCAAACAAGGGTTTGAATTTTTCGATCAATTCATGAGGCTTTGCGTCGATCAGGTGGTACAGCGTCGAAGGGCTTGGAAGGGGCTTGCCGCGCCTGGTGGTGGCGAACTGATCGATGCACGGAGGAAGGGGTGGCGGAGCTCCAAACGCGGCGACTTCCTGTCGTCGATTCTCACTAAATACAGACCGATGGCGAGTGAAGGTTATATGGATTTGAAGAGGACGAAGAGAGCTTCAAAAATTGGTAAGGGGCGCTCGATTTCATTAAGGGATGGAGGAGAAATCAAGCCGGGAAGGTCTCGATGTGTTTCCACCGTTCGACGGTGAGAGGGAGCGGGGTCAACGCGATAGTGAAGAAGGATTCTGATTGGGCCAAGTTTTATATTTAATTTATTTTAAATCCAAAAATACCCCTTGCCACATACGAACTCCAATCCAAACCCAACGACTGTCGCCCCTAGCTAAATACCCCTATTCCGAACACAATGGGATATGTTTCGTAAGCCATTTCGACTGTTACAGTCAGTTTTTCTTCAAATTAAAATATAAAACATTCAATATTTGATTTGAATGTACATTTCAATTTGACGGGGCCACATACTGATCCCAAAAATTCCAGAAAAATAAATCTAGCTATGTTTTGATGATACGGTCCCAACAAAACTAGTTTCGTCGAATTCTGAGACCGTTTGAAAAATGGCCCTTTTTTGGTCGATCCAATTTAACAGAAATCGACCAAACACATTTTCCTTTGCCATGCTCACATACTAACTTCAAAAATTATAAAATTTGAAACCTAGCAATAATTTGACATCCCGGATCCAACAAAAGTTGTTTCATCGAATTCTGAGGTCGTTTGCAAAATGGCTATATTCACGGGCTATATAAACTCTATAACGACCTTTCTGAAAATTCATTTGGCCATAACTTTTGCTTCCCGCTATGAAACTTCGATTTTTCAGATTCGTTAGAAAGATATTCATTAGCAGATTTACATATTTTTGGTTTCACTAAAATCTGTTTCATTTTGCACCCGGTACAGTCAGTCAAAGTTTGAATTCAAATTTTGAAACTACCACGCCATTTCAGGCCTTGTTTATAATTTAAAATAATTATATTTATTTTCAAACATCGATTCAAACTTACTTTTCGTCGTTATTATTTAAAATATTTATTTAAAATATCTAAAATCCACAAAATTAGCCAATTTAAATTTTTTAAATTGGTTTAGATTTTCCGGGTTGTTACAAAGCCTGCCTGGAACCGTCCGACATATCCAACATCTACAAGAAGTCAGGTTAATGTGATAGGTCTAGTATCATGAAACATTAAAATAAATACACAAAGACGCTAGGTTAAGCCCATTTTTAGCAGAAGTTTGCCCTGAACTAACTGGCAAATATAGCAACTACAAGTAGTCAGCTAAATGTGGGACATTTAGTGTAATATATTTGTGTGAAATAGCCTACCTCAAGAAGGACTTAAGTGGCCGACCTACCTTATTTGGGTATTATGTGGTTAGGACATTAAGCCTCTTCTAATGTTTATTCTTTAGAAGCGATGAAGTCATCGGACCTTCCCTTATTATGTCCTAAATGGTCATTGGGCCGACCTTTCTCTTTTAAGCTTATGAAGTATTAAATGGTGTAACGACCCGCATTCTATGCATCAGAGGGTCGTAGAATATTTATTTCTTTTTCATACAAGTCGTATGGTCGTGTAACTTTGGGAAATGACTATTCAGGTCATTTCCCATGTTCACGATTTTTACCGAATTTTAAATGACCGTTTTTCCCCTGGTGAATCTTGTTTCACCTATAACTTTTGACTAGAAAGGAGTTTTGACCAGAAACCACTTCCATTGGATTCGAATGATGGTTTAACTTTCCGTAGAGTGGTCACATCGATCAAACAGACTTACCGTTTGGGAGAAATGGCTGAAACAGTGTCTGGAAGGTGAAAAGCAGCTTAATTGGGCAATTAGCAGCTAGGCCCGTTGGGGATTTCGGGATTAAGATTATATAAGGGCTGAATAGGGTTAGAGAAACCTTTCTTTGTCATTTCTACATCCGCCACTTACCTCTCTTCAACCCTAGCAATGGCCTCCACCTTCTAAACCACCTCTAATCACTTTCTAATCAAGGATTAAGCTAATCAACATCAAATCAAGTCAAAATAGTATCAAATCAGAGTTGGAGCTTCTGTGTTGCATAGGAATTCGACCCAAATCAGT
Source organism: Allium sativum (assembly GCA_030737875.1). NCBI lineage: Eukaryota > Viridiplantae > Streptophyta > Magnoliopsida > Asparagales > Amaryllidaceae > Allium > Allium sativum. The sequence continues at coordinate 370,440,415 of CM060920.1, forward strand.
GGAGACTTCAGATCTATAAATTATTTTGTGGCTAAGGTGAGGGATTTGCATTGTTTTTAACTAATTACGGCTAATTAGGGGTGATTAGTGATAATTAGCGAAATTATGGCTCAGAAAAATCTAGAAAAATTTGTAAAATTCTAAAATATTATTTCATGCCTAGAAATTTCGATTAATTTGGACATGTTTTGCTAATCGTATTGTTAAATCATGATTAAGGGGATAAAGGGGAAAACATGGGTTTTGGGTATGTTTGCTCCATATTAACATGTTAAATTGTTGTTTTGGTGTTTATGGTCGATTATACATGTTGCTATTACTGTTTGGTATGATTTGTGACGGTATAGAACTATTAGAATGGTCGAAAATGCTGTCGTGTGGCGTAAATAGCTCGTTGGAAGAGTTGCAGGAAATAATGCAGAACCCCATTCGTGAAGCACATGCCACGACCCGACCCGATCGTGGAGCACACCCCCATCACGAACAGGATTACCCCTTACGAACTGCCTGTGCCACGAGCTGGTGCAACACCCACGAGCCAACCTAGAGAATCGTGAACTGAACTATAGGCACAAGCGGACCCAGGCACCACTAACCGCCACTGCAACTCACGAACTGCCTTCACGAACTAGAGGGAGGACTACGAACTGATCACGAAGGTCATGAACCGGAGTCTGGAATCACGATGTCACGAGTCGCGAGTCAAAGGGGGATCACGAGCCAATGGCCACGAGAAAGAGTCATGAGCCGATGTCAGGAGGGCAGACCGTGAAACGAAGCATGGACATGAATGGAAGCTTGGAGCTACGAACTGAAGAAACACGAACGGGAAGAGACTAAAACCCGAGATGCAAAGGTAGTTCAAATGAGAAGTTAGAACTTAGGATCCATATGGGAACCAACGATTTAAATTCATGATTGGACTTTGCTGCAGGACGTGTGCAAAGGGGTTATCGATACCTATAACTTTGTTTCACCACTAAAAGACGGATCGTGGGATTATAGTGATAGTTGTACGGGGTTGGACTCTGTTATGGCCCAAAGATTAGGTGACCAAAGTAGTGGATATCATATGCTTTATGCACTGAGTTAGAGATGTGAGGATGATTGCTATGTTTGATGATTGTTATCACCATGACCCCCACCCCCATTTACACTTTATGTTAATGTTACCTTAGAGTACTGTACATCTTGTTGTGCTAACTCTTTGGCTGTAGGAACAGGTTCAGGTATGATTGGATTATACCTGTTATTGTTTTGTTTTGTTGCTTATCGCTCATACCAGACTTTTGTCTGACCCAGAGTTTTATGTCTCTTCTTATTACTCTGGGTGCTCCTAAACAAGCAGACCAGAGACAGGTCAAATGGATATGCACGAGTAGATGTCCGGAGACGAGCAAGAGGCTTACACGTACTATTTACACATATATTCTCCCTGTATTGTTGTTGGTTACTACTTTGGGCATTAGTAGTGCACCTTTTCTATTTTATTTGGAGACAGTATTTTGAAGTTATAATAATGATGTGGATCATAAGCTGTATTTTGGATTTCCGCTGCTATGATGATTTAGTTTTCAGCTTATGCACTGTCTCGCCTGTTTATTGTCAAGTTATGTTATTATTATAATTTATTCCATGCGCTGTGAGATTACTATAGGTTCTTTATTATTCTTAATTCCAACCCTTTCTTTCTTTCTTTGACGACCGTCCCGTGCTAGTTGGACATCGGTACAGCGCATTTCGAGGGAAATGTTGGCTGGTGCGGGGCGTGCCGTCACACTTGGTATCAGATCCAGGTTGCGTAGTTTACCTAGGGGAAGACACCAGGGAGAGATAGTATACATATATGAGAGCGTGTATTTGTGATATTTTGGTTTTCAAAAACTATTTATATATATACTATTAGTATATCTAAGGATGAAGTCGCACTGCATTAGCACCACAAGGGAGATGGTTAATCATTTTCTCCTTACAGATTGAACGATGAGCCGATATACGAGGAATACTGGTTCAGAAGCCAATAATAGGAATGCTCCTGATATGAGGACGATGTTCGCTGACTTCATGAGAGAGATGGTTAGGGATGTTCAGAGGGTAGCTCTTAATGCTGCAAACGGTGGTGGTGCAGCGGTGCGGGCGCCTAGGGCCGATTTCGCCAAGCTCTGTAAGGACTACACTAGTCTTCGTGGGAAGCCGTTCTACGGAACGGAATCGGCTACAGAAGTTCAGGATTTTCTTGATAGTTGTGAGCGCATCTTTGAGGATTTAGGAATCGAAGATGCAATGAAGAGGAAGTTAGCATCGCGTCAGCTTCAAGGACGAGCAATGAATTGGTGGGATGCTATTAAAGCAGCTACTCGTGAGGATCAAGTTACGTGGAATCAGTTTAGGATTCGCTTCTGTGATAAGTTTATTCCAGCTGCTCAGAAATCAGTAATGTTTAAAAGATTTTTAGAGATTAAACAGAATAATAGGGCAGTCTCGGTATATATTGCTGAGTTCAATGCTTTATCGAAGTATGGATTATCCCTTATTGGCACTCCCGAGAAAAAGAAAAAGAAGTTCATAACAGGGTTAGATCAGTACTTGATGGAAAGGCTTATAAACCATATTGATGAGACTTTTGAATCGATTGTTGGAAAAGCATTGAGATCAGAGAGCCTTTATCCTAAGCCCAAGGCTGAAGTCATTGTTGCATTTGTAGAGGAGCCAAAGCCACAGACAAGATGTGAAGGCAAGAATAATTCCCAGAATAAGAGGAAACAGAATCAGACCAAGGATGGTCAGAAAAAGAAGAATAAGAAAGATGTTGAGTGCTTTAGCTGTGGCAAGAAGGGCCACTATGCCAGAGATTGTCTGGAAAAGCCTGGGGAAAGGAAGTGCTTCAATTGCAGCCAAGCGGGACATCATAAGGATAAATGTCTGCAACCCCCTAAAGAGAAGCAGATCGTGAAAGCATATGCTATCAACTTTGAACCTTCTTCGTAGAATGTTCCAACAGCGGCGTAGAAGGGAAAATGTGTCATTATTCAAGGTATGCTTTCCATTTATGAAGTTTTTGTTCGAGTTTTGTTGATAGCAGGGCATCCCATTCCTTCATATCTAGTGACCTGGTGGATAGGTTGGGATTGGAACCCGAGATTGTCGATGGACCTTTGGTTGTGACGAACCCGATTGGTGGTTCAACTAGCCTTTGCACGATTTTTCGTAATTTGGTCTTATCGAGTCATGGATGTATGTTTGCTTGTGATTGCTTTGTTTTGAGCTTTACTGGGTTTGGCGTCATTTTGGTAGTCGATTGGCTCCAAAGGTATAGGGTGGTACTGGGTACCTACCTAGTGATGGTGATAATAACTGGAGTTAAGGAAGCTGAGAGATTATCGTTGTCGTAAGTTCTAGTTGTCTCTGGGAGGCAAATGTACGTTGGACGTGCAGTAGTCTGGTTAGAACTAGGGTTGCCATTTACGCTTGACATATGGCATGGGCTGTCATGAGATCAACGATAGTTTCGAAGCAGGATTGGCAAGGATAGCCAGAGTTAATTATGAGTGCTCGAGTGTTTGGTTGTTTTGTTCATATCACCTCACGTAGATTGTCTGAATTCGGAGGAGATGTTCCTTGAGTGCTTATCTGATATTGGTTTAGGCCTTTGGGGCTTATGCTTGGGGAATGTCGAGTTCGACTAGGATGGTTTGCGTGAGATATAAGTAGTTGTTTTGATTTCCATTGAATGATATCTCGGCTTACTCGAGGAGTGATGTGCAGCCGTGACATGATAAGACTGTTCAATGGTATGGAATGCCCCGAGTTGGATTCGATAGGGCTATGAGATGACTCGAGTGGGACTCGAGGAAGCTGCAAAGTAATGGATTGTTTAGGACCCTATGTTGAGGTTCTCTTTGGTTCAAGAATGGTAGAACTTCGAAGGGATAAGGTGTGTTCATTGATCGTGGAGATGCAACGAAGATTAGGACGATTCAAGTTGGACTTGAACTCGTAAAAGAAAAATGGTTGTTCGTTGAACTTGGAGATGCAACGAATAGGAAGACGACTCATGTTGGACTCGAGTTTGTCGGTAATGGATACTCGAGACTGGGTCTGAGCATGTGGGTAGCTCTTCTGATGAGAGTACCAAGAAATCGTCGATAGTTGGAGTGTTCTAGGCGAACTCGAAGCAGGGGTATCTGGGGATGCCCGTTACCTTGGATCCATTGGACGTGATCTAGTTATCCTTAGGGGATAAACGTGCGTTGGACGTACGGTAGTCCATTTAGAGTCGGGGCTTCCATTGGCCCTTGGGATTGGTTGGACCAGTCATGTAAGTATCGACGTATGTATGGCTTTAGCAGGTGATAGATAGGACATGTTTGATGGATGCTATGGTTGCTATGTTTGTTCCTATTTATATTCCCTTGAATAGACTATCACCTGTAGCATTACGGTAATAGAGAACGAAGAGATTACGGTATACACTGATGCATGTGGTACTAGACTAGGTGTTGTACTGATGCATTGAGTAGGAGACATGCCAGTTTAGATGCTATGTTTTTTGAAAGGAAGTAACTGGAGTATATCGCGGGATATGATTTCAGACCTGAGTTTGGATTGGATCCATAAATGTTAGCGAGTTTGACGATCAGACTGACTTTGATTGAGCGGATTAGTTCCAGTCAGAGGGACGATCCTAACCTGACAGAAATCATCTCCAAGGAAGAGATGAATATCAATGGTGAGAAAATGGACAAGTATGGACTTGATAAAGAAGGATGGCTTCGAAAGGGTGATATACTGGTTGTACCCAATGTCAATGGATTGAAAGGAGAAGTGCTTAGAGAATGTCATCACTCAAAGCTGACTATACATCCCGGTGGTAACAAAATGTATCAAGACCTGAAACAGACATACTACTGGGAAGGGATGAAAAGGAGACGTTGGGAAGTTTATATCCAAGTGCATGAATTGCCAGCTAGTTAAAGCTGAGCCAAATAAGCCAAGTGGTTTGTTACAACCGTTGGAGATTCCTGAATGGAAATGGAAAGAAATCTCAATGGAGTTCATTGATGGTTTACCAAGGATTGGATCGAGTTATGATGGTATTTGGGTGAATTGTGCATTATAGGATCCTTGAGAGCTTGTATATTGAATTTTGGAGGGTCATGGGATGACCATTTGCATCTGGTTGAGTTCGCATATAGTAACAGTTATACCTTTGTTAGTAAACCGCATGCAAGGATAGGCTTGTTAAGTTATTGTGTATGTTTGATTGTTTGTAAATGGCTGGTAGGCATGCGGGATACCTTTATTTGTTTTAGTTAAGGAATTTCGGGGGCGAAATTTCTTAAGGAGGGGGGGGGGTAAGAATGTAACGACCTGCATTCTACGCATCGGAGGATCGTAGAATATATATTTTTTGTACGAAGTCGTATGGTCATGTAACTTTGGGAAACGACTATTGGGGTCATTTCCCATGTTCATGATTTTTGCCAAATTTTAAATGATTGTTTTACCCCTGGTGGATCTTGTTTCACCTATAACTTTTGACTGGAAAGGAGTTTTGACCCGAAACCACTTCCATTGGATTTGAATGATGGTTTACCTTTCCGTAGAGTGTCTGCATTAATCAAACGGACTTACCGTTTGGGAGAAATGGCTGAAACAAGGTTTGGAAGGTGAAAAACAGCTTAATCGGGCTTAATTGGGTAATTAGCAGCTAGGGCTGTTGGGAATTTCGAGATTAGGAATATAGAAGGGCTGAATAGGGTTAGAGAAACCTTTCTTTGTCATTTCTACAGCCGCCACTTACTTCTCTTCAACCCTAGCAATGGCCTCCACCTTCTAAACCACCTCTAATCACTTTCTAATCAAGGATTAAGCTAATCAACATCAAATCAAGTCAAAATAGCATCAAATCAGAGTTGAAGCTGCTGTGTTGCATAGGAATTCGACCCAAATCAGTGGAGACTTCAGATCCATAAATTATTTTGTGGCTAAGGTGAGTGATTTACATTATTTTTCACTAATTACGACTATTTAGGGGTGATTAGTGATAATTAGCGAAATTATGGCTCAAAAAAATATGGAAAAATTTGTAAAATTCTAAAATATTATTTTATGCCTCTATTAGAAATTTGGGTTAATTTGGACATGTTTTGCTAATCGTATGGTTAAATCATGATTAACGTGACTAAGGGAAAAATATGGGTTTTGGGTATGTTTGATCCATATTAACATGTTAAATTGTTGTTTTAGTGTTTATGGTCGATTATACATATTGCTATTACTGTTTGGTATGATTTGTGATTGTATAGAACTGCTAGAATGGTCGAAAATGCCGTCGTATGACGTAAATAGCTCGCTAGAAGAGTTGCAGGAAATAATGCAGAACCCCGTTCGTGAAGCACATGCCACGACCCGACCCGATCATGGAGCACATCCCCATCACGAACTGGATTACCCCTCACGAACCGCTGGTGCCATGAGCTGGTGCAAGACCCACGAACCAACCTAGAGCATCGCGAACTGAACTATGGGCACGAGCGGACCCAGGCACCACGAACCGCCACTGCAACTCACGAACTGCCTTCACGAACTAGAGGGAGGACTGCGAACTGATCACGAAGGTCACGAACCGGAGTCTGGAGTCACAATGTCATGAGCCGCGAGTCGAAGGGGGATCACGAACCGATGGCCACGAGCAGGAGTCACGAGTCGATCTCAGGATGGCGGACCGCGAACTGAAGCATGGACATGAATGGAAGCTTGGAGCTACGAACTGAAGAAACACGAACGGAAAGAGACTAAAACCCGAGATGCAAAGGTAGTTCAAATGAGAAGTTAGAACTCAGGATCCATATGGGAACCAATGATTTAACTTCATGATTGGACTTTGCTGCGGGACGTGTGCAAAGGGGTTATCGATACCTATAACTTTGGTTCACCACTGAGAGACGGACTGTGGGCTTGTAGTGATAGTTGTACGGGATTAGACTCCGTTACGGCCAAAAGATTAGGTGACCAAAGTAGTGGATATTGTATGCTTTACGCACTTAGTGAGAGATGTGAGGATGATTGCTGTGTTTGATGTTTACTGTCACCATGACTCCCACCCCCATTTACACTTTATGTTAGTGTTACCTTAGAGTATTGTACATCTTGTTGTGCTAAATATTTGGTTGCAGGAGCAGGTTCAGGTATGATTTGATTATACCTGTTATTATTTTATTTTGTTGCTTATCGCTCATACCAGACTTTTGTCTAACCCAGATTTTTATGTCTCTTCTTATTACTCTGGGTGCTCCAAAACGTGCAAACTAGAGACAAGTCAGGTGGATATGCACGAGTAGATGTCCGGAGATGAGCTGGAGGCTTACACATACTATTTACACATATATTCTCCCTGTGTTGTTGTTGGTCACTACTTTGGGCACTAGTAGTGCACCTTTTCTATTTTCTTTAGAGACAGTATTTTGAAGTTGTAATAATGATGTGGATCATAAGCTGTATTTTGGATTTTCGCAGCTATGATGATTTAGTTTTCAGCTAATGAACTATCTCGCCTATTTTATGTCAAGTTATGTTATTATTATATTTTATTCCATGCGTTGTGAGATATACTACAGGTTCTTTGTGATTCTTAGTTCCAACCCTTTCTTTCTTTCTTTGACGACTGTCCCGTGCTAGTTGGACATCGGTACAACGCAGTTCGAGGGAAATGTCGGCTGGTGCGGGGCGGGGCGGGCCATCACAAATGGACTTAATAAAAGGATCGACAAATGAGTGAGGTAGTTCTTCAAATGTTGTCCGCTTCTTATCTAAGGGATCTGTGAGGGCATACCTATAGATTGGCTAATAAGAGCATGTAAAAGGACTGATTGTCTAAAGGAAGTATTAAGTGACTAGGAGTTTACATGTAATGACAATTAAATAGTAACACATGGGTCTGCGGGAGGAAGGGGATCTTAAAGGGTGATGAGTGTTTATCCTCACCCGGTATTAAGTGGAATATTATTATGTCTTGCATTACAATTGAGAGAACATTTTATAAACATTAAATGAGTTATTAAGTGACTAAGGTTAGTCATAGTTTCTTAAGTGATAAAAAGGATCCACCCATAAGGTATTAAGTGATTTTATGTATCCGTCCACAAATAAATATGTTAGATGGCCGTAAGTAACCGGATGAGAGTCCGGCTCATAGGATCTTAATTGATTATATGAATCCACCCTTTATGGTATTAAGTGATAGTATAAATCCTCCCTTACATATATCGGTTAGGCCTTAAGTGACTTTAGGACAGTCCGCCTAATTAACGTTGTATTGAATTATGTGTTAAATTCGCCTAGACATGGCATGAAAAGTTTATACTGCTAAGCATAGGAAATAGGTTCCTTTAAACTTACGTGATTTTCATTCACTAGAACTTGTTGTTCTGACCTTCCTCTTAACAAATAAACAGCTTAGTAGGTAGGAATGCTTTATTGATGAGGTTATGGAGGCTGGAGCCTGACGAAGGAGATTCTATAGCTTATTATTTTTATTATCGTGTTTGGCAGTTTATTGTATTCATGGAATTTTATAATTGATTTACCTAGTATGACATTTGAAACTTTATGTAATCAACATTACTGTGGTTTTATTTTATGTACACTTATTATCAGTTATTATATTTTATCCCTTTTGCTGCGAGATTCTGATTTTGTTTTTAGTTTGGTTCTGCTTATGTAATCCTAATAGGAACCAATGATCTGTTTAGAATGGATCTAAGTTTTGACGGGCCTTTTCTAGGTTATGATTTAGGCCCATTACCAGCAGGTTGTACAAATCAAGCATAGCATACATCCTTGCATTCACTTACTCAGTGTGTTGGACATACAAGAACACTCGGTTTTCATAATACTCGAAACTTGGCCACTCGTCTGCCTAGATTCTAGGTTGTTCCAACTTGCACGCCCTAAGATAAGGATGCAACTTGGTCTAGGTGAATGCTATAAATCTTCCAATCTGAAGATAAGTGTCCCAGCATGGTACCGAATGGACATCACAACCACTACCTCATCTTTATGAGTAACAGCATAAACCGTGCATATTGATAATCCCTTTGTACATGTCCTTCGAAGTAGAGTCTGTTCTTGTAACTACTCTTATAATCCCAACTTGGAGCCTTCGTGGTTGGGACTAAATATAGACGACCTACTTATTATCAAGCTTAATCGACTGTCCCCAATCCTTTCTAGTTGCTTCCACTCGACCATCGTCATTACTCTATATTTCAAAACATCACCATCCATTTTTGAAGTCAATGCTTCTCATCACAGATTCACTATCGTCCACATCAAATTAACCAAAGAGGCCAAGAATAATAGTAATCGATATCGATCACTCCATAGTAATCGAAAACGTCTATTTGATCATGTATTTAATCAAAATTGGTTAAATATACATCCAAGATAAACTTTCGGTATTCGTTATGATATCCAATTCATCGCCAAGTCCATCCTCCATCTTCAAATCGACTACTAAACTCCATTGTTGCTCCATTTTCAAATATGTCATCAAATCTTAATACCGCTCTGTCATTGAAACCATCCATGCGCTTTAAAGATCATTGGAAAAAATATTTCATCAGTTCGAGTCCCCCATCCTTGTGTACTCAATCAATATGTCACTATTTACCGAAAAATACCAAACTCTTACGAATGAGATTTTTCCAAATACTAGACCGCCTACGGACAATGTTTTAAACTAAACTATACAAACTATTCAACCATGCAATCAACAGTCATATAAATTCCTAAACTAGCATAAAATCATTCTAAATAGTAGTAATAAATTAAATAAAACTCACCTACAACAATCAAAGTGAAATAAATGTCCAAATAGTCAACATCTTGCAGCATGGTCAAAATAGTGCGTAATATCACGTAAATGGTAGGATTGTCAATGGGTCGTGTTGGGTCGAATCAAGTCGGGTTCGGGTTGATATATAAATGGGTCGGGTTGATCCGACCCAACCCGTGTAACCCGTTCAACTAAACGGGTCATGTTGGGTTTACCCATTTGACTGATTAGAAAATATTGCCCACTAATATATACAACAAAAGAAAAAATTACTAATAGAAAGCACTATTATATAATCATTAGCAGGCAGCAAGTTACAAAATCACCAACAAACAACAAGTTACAAAATCACTAATAGGCGACACATATTTAAAGCACGAAATCACCATATCTAAAAATTATTCTCTATACATAAGAATATATGAGCATACTACATACATAAAACACCAACAATATGAAAAAATATAGTTGTTATAAGTTGAATATAACTAACGACATACAAAAATAAATTATTAAAATATAACAGCTCACATAAGAATATATGAACATATTGATTACTGCATAAATAAAAGACTAACACTAACAGCATACGCAAAAGACTAGTAGTTTGCAAGAGAGACAACATATAATCAAGTTTGGCGGGTCAAAATCAGGTTAGCAGGTCAACCTTAAACCTGCCTTAGTAGATGGGCAAATAACGCGAAATAACATGCAAATAGGTAAAAATGTGGCATCTAAGTTAAAACTACACAAATCACTTTTTAATCATTTCATTATTATTCACTAGGTTCGACTATCCTAAAAGTAATATTTTATAATTAGAAAGCAATTTAAATCATCAGATTAACATGATATAAACAAATACAGTTTAATGAAAGGCAATATCACTCACCTCAATCAAATCAGTCCAAATTAGCTTTAAAATGTAGAGCTTGCGAATACGAGTCCAGCAAAAGAAACGACGTCCCAATCTGATATCGTATACACAGTATGAATTATTGAATCGAATAAGTAATTAAATATATAATTAACTAAATTATCCCTTATTAAATTAATTACCTGGGCTAACCTCTTTCTTATCCAATATTAAATTAATAACCCATTCTTTTTTTAGGCAAAGCCGACCAGTCTCATAATGCTCCATAAAACATATTGTTATAAGAAATAATAATTACAAAGAAATACAGGAGACTGGCCGAGCTCCATTCTACTATAGATAGTTTTTAACGTGGACCGACCACTACAACTATACACGCTTACAAAGCAAGAGCTAAAAAAATTCTAGACTACAAACTTGCATATTCCACGCCTGGAGTAACCTCACTCAACGAACTCCATGCAAGGAGTCATTACAATTTCATGGCAAATAACTTAAAGTATAGGCAAGTACATGACAACCTATACAAATATCACATGGCTACACAAAAAACAGCTACGTAGACCCAAACACTAGGGCATTCCCAACCTTGTGTTGGGCCAAGTGTCAAATCGGGGTTGGTTGACCCCCAACCAACTCCAACGCGGAAATTAAAAAAAAAAAGAAAAAATTATTCCTTAGCCGGCTTTCTTTTAGCCGACTAAGGAATTTTATTAATTTTTTGAATAAAAAAGTGGTCCCAACAGCCTACTTTTTAGGGACAATGATTTTATGTAAAATATGGTAGCCGGCATTTAGAAAACCGGCTAACAATGGTTGTTTGATCACAATCGAGGTTGCTTTGGCAACCTCCAAGGTTGCCATGGCAATCCGCTGGAGGGCAACCGACCAGGGTCGGTTGCTTCCCAACCCAACCTTGGGTTGGGAATGATCTTACAAGCATGTACCACCACAAGCATAGGTCATTTCAAAACACAAATACATAACACTGCAGGAAAGGCCAGTACAACCTACAACCCATCCTGTACAAGTCTTCACTGCAAAAGGTATCACTAGTAAAGGACTGACAAGCAGAGTAATCAGCCTTAGTAAGACTTTGACATGGATGTTCTCTTCCCAAAGCACTAAGCCAACTTGCATATCAAACGTGACATGAAAAAAATAACATAGCTCGACAGCAGAAAGGCAAACCAAGGAATAAGCATTGTAAAAAAAACTTCACTAGTGAAGAACTAAAAACAATGAATAATTAAAACAGCAGGGTACCACCACAAGATCGATCAATTCAAAATGAAACATTGCATAAGCCAATAACACAGGCAGAAGGAAGATGGCAAAAAAGAGGAATCTGCCACCACCAGCACAACAAAGGCCGGAGCATAGCTTCCCATATATTGTTGAGAGTAGAGAAGGAAGGCGATAACACACTAGACCATCCAACTTCAAAAAATTTCCATGTCCAAAAACCACTCAAACCAAATAAAAAATGGCAGATCTGTCAAAAGAACAAAAGTCAACACCCAAAAAACGAAGACGCAAACAACAAAACCAAGCAAATCACAGACAACACAGAAGTAATGCCAGAAAATCCAACACCAAATTTTTACCTAACCTTCGTCTGTTGTAACCAGTCATATATGAGAGCGATAGAGCATTCAATTGGCCAAGAGGATTCCATAAAAATATGGGACACCGCACAAGCACTTAGGATGTAGATCATCAACCGAAATCAGAAAAGAGGAGGAAGAAAATCAAAAAGAATCTAAGAAATACGGGAGCTGGATTGAGTGGAGAGCTTCAAATGAATAGCAAGCAAGACAAAAGTGTAACAACCCGAAAATCTGGGCCAGTTTAAAATTTTTATTTTGGCAATTTTAGCGAATTTTGATTATTTAAAATGAATTATTTTAAATAATATCGACGAGAAATTTATTTAGAATTGAATTCGTCGTATATATTATATACGTCGTCGTTAGAATATAAATAATTATTTTAAATTATAAAAGGAATTGAAAATGGCGCGGTAGTTCGATAATTCGATTTCAAACTTCAATTGAATGTACCGGGTGCAAAACAATCCGGATTTTAGTGAAACCAAAAACATTAGGAACTAATTGATGATATCTTTCCAACGAATCCGAAAAATCAAGATTTCATAGCGGGAATCAAAAGATATGTCCAGTTGAAAATTCTGAATAGTCGCTATGGAATTCGGGCCCTTAAAAATGGGAATTTTGCAAACGACCTCGGATTTTGACGAAACCAGTTTTGTTGGATCCGTGATGTCAAATTATTGCTAGATTCCAAATTTCATAATTTTTCGAATTAATATGTGAGCGTGGCAAAGGAAAATTCGTTTGACCAGTTTCAGTTGATTTTAATCGACTGGAAAATGGCCATTTTTCAAACGGTCTCAGAATTCGACGAAACTAGTTTTGTTAGGACCGTATCGTCAATACGAAGCTAGAAAATATTTTTCTGGAATTTTTAAAGTTCGTATGTGACCCCGGTAAATTGAAATACGCGTTCAAATTCAATATATAGAGTTATATGTTGATTTCAACGGAAACTGATCGAAACAGTCAAATCAGCTTACGATACATATCCCATTGTGTTCGGAATGGGGGTAATACGCTATGGACGGCAGGCGGTGGGCCTCGTTTTGAGGTCAAAAGTAAAAGTCAACTTTTTGAATTAAAAAATTAAAATAATTAAAATATATTTATATGTAAGGTCAAAGCCTAGGTCAAACCCTCATAACTCCTCTCCACGGTCAAACCAATTAGAAGCCGCCGCTATCAGCTTTTCAACAGCCCAAAACGCTCGATTTTCTTCCAACCAATTCTTCTAATCCATCTCGAAATAAAACAAACCCCAAAACAAAAATCAAAGACCGTTGTCTGCTCTTTCAGATGATATCAGTTTGAGGAATTTCCATCTCGTGTGAAGCTCGAATTCGTGTCGGAAACTCACGCCGTTCGTGGCCAACGCCCGACCACTGGAGGCGATCGAACTCCTTCAGATCGTGGGCGCAGGGAGGGGAGCCAGCGGCGCTCCAAGTGGCACTACCCGATCATCGGTCGACGCTGTGATTGGAGCGCGGAATCCAACCCTTGTTTGAAGCAGCTATTCGACGTGGTCTGGTATGATTTACGGAAGAAGATTTTGTTCTTTTTATTTATTCAGTTATTAAAGATTGTTTTGAAAAATCAGCTTAAAGATTGTTTTGAAAAATCAGCTTAAAGATTGTTTTGAAAAATCAGCTTAAAAATTGTTTTGAAAAATCAGTTTAAAAATTGTTTTGAAAATCAGTTTAAATATTTATTTGAAAATATATATCGCCTTGTTTAGAAAAATATACATGTGATTTTTATATATTGAACATCGAAGTAAAAATGTGATTTTTATATATTGAACATCGAAGTAAAAAATGTGATTTTTATATATTGAACATCGAAGTAAAAATATGATTTTTATATATTGAACATCGAAGTAAAAATATGATTTTTATATATTGAACATCGAAGTAAAAAATGTGATTTTTATATATTGAACATCGAAGTAAAAAAGGTGATTTTTATATATTGAACATCGAAGTAAAAATATGATTTTTATATATTGAACATCGAAGTAAAAATGTGATTTTTATATATTGAACATCGAAGTAAAAATTCGATTTTTATATATGTAGTGGCTACGGGTGAAGAAAGTAATAAGAGACGAGAACGGTGAAGATTTCCTGCATTAGAAGTGTCGTGAAGTTGGGATAGCTATCTGTGAGAACTTCTCACCTTTCAATTTAATTATTCTAGTTATAAATATATACTAGGATGCAGACGGTGTTTAGTAGCACCCGACACCCGTCATCCACAGACCATGGATGGCTTGTTTGTTTAATTGTTTGGTTGTGTAGTTGGTTAGATTATTTGGTTTGAATTGAATTGTTTGGTGAAATGAAATTGATTTGATTGATGTGTGAATGGCGTGGGCCTTCACTAGACCGGGGATAAGGCTAGGCCTCGTCCCGTTTCTAGTATCGTGCCGTTATGCCGCCGAAATTTTCTAAAATATGTTAGAAAAATAAAAATATCATTTTATTGAATAAATGAACCGAATAGAATATTCATAGGTTGAATAAAATGTTTTATCGTTAAAAATATATTTTTTAACGTGAATGTGAATAAATAAATATTCATTTACAAACCGGACGGTTTGTTTATGTACACCTATTTGAAGGACATTGATTGGGACGATAAATTTTACACATCGCCCAACTGCACAAATAAAATATGTGTTTGATTGTTTGAAACCCCACACGGGTGTTAGGATGAAATTTGAAGTTCACTCATCCTGATTGATTAAATATGTCGATCGATCGATTGACAGGCTGTTATAAGCGTTAGATATCTATATTTGATGCTTATATAGTGTAGTGCACTTTGGTTGATGGTTGATTATTTTTCAATGCTATTATATACATGTGTTGTATGAAATCCATATAATTAACTTTATATGGTAATTGATTGGGCCTCATTCCAATTTGAAAAATAAAGAATATTATAAAATAAAAGTTCATGTGTTGACAGTACTCATCCATTGAGATTGGTCATGTGTTGAACGAAATATTTTAGTAATAAAATTTACATCTTTATAATATAAAATGAAGGTTCATGTGTTGACAGTACTCATCCATTGAGATTGGTCATGTGTTGAACGAAATATTTTGATAATAACAACTATTTTGAAAAAGAAATATTTGAAATAGAATATTTGAAAATAGAAATTTATGAAGCCGTGTTGATTAGATTGACGCCATTTTGACGTGAACGATATTTATATCGATTTTAACGATTTCGAAATGAAATGAATTGAAAACGATTTCGAAATGAAATGAATTGAAAACGATTTCGAAATGAAATGAATTGAAAACGATTTCGAAATGAAATGAATTGAAAACGATTTCGAAATGAAATGAATTGAAAACGATTTCGAAATGAAATGAATTGAAAACGATTTCGAAATGAAATGAATTGAAAACGATTTCGAAATGAAATGAATTGAAAACGATTTCGAAATGAAATGAATTGAAAACGATTTCGAAATGAATTGAATATAAAACGAATTCAAATTGAATTGAAAGCAAATTGAAATGAATTCAAATTGAATTGAAATTTGAATTGAATAGAAATGAATTTTAAAACGAATTTATAAAGAAGGATTCAATTTTGATTTGAATTGAAATGGAAGTTGAAATTGCTTTTGAAACGAAATTAAAACTATTTATATAATTCGTTTTAAATAGAAATCGACGAAATATATATTATATATATTATATATATAATATAATGGCCTGAATAGAACGCGCCGCGCCACGGCAGTTCGTGAATTTCGACCATTTATTTCAAACGGACCTTACGGGAGATCCGACCGTCGGATTCTCCTGAAACCGGAACCGTTGGGTTCGTATCGAAAAGAGCTTTCTAAAGAATATTAGAAATTAGAAATCTAACGGTTGGATTTGGAGTTACGTCCAAATCAAAATGTAAAAAGGTCGCTGTAAGTGCAGTTCGATGACCGTTGATGGAAATCGACTGTACGGGCCTTGATAAAATTATTAAAAATAGTAATAATTTGTGTAAAATCATAAGAAATGATTTAGAAAGAATTGGGATGAAAAACTCCATATTTGAAAAGATAAAAATAGATTTTTATCGAAATGAACTAGTTTTGAACTAGAATTATAATTCTATTTATTTTTAAATAAATAAATAGAATTTGAAAAGGGTTTTAAAAATAACCAGAATTTCCAATGATTGCATTGGAGTGGATTTGAATCGAAATTGTCTTCGGAATATTTCGATGTTGGAATTCGTGATTATGCAGATGTTGTTATGGAAATTTGAAAGATATATATTTATATCGTTATTTCCAATACGACATTTGTTAATCGTAGAATTTGATATTGAATATAAGCCGATATATTTTCTATTCAGAGCCTTGTATTGAATATCAAATGTGATTTGGGTTTGTCGTGAATGGTGTCTTCACTAACACTGTTCTTGAACCCAGTTGAGAAAAGATTAAATCTTTTTATTTAGATTTAATGAAGTGTACCAATTAAATAATATTTAATTGGAATTGAATTGATATTGATTTTTGGGTTTATCGTGGACAGTGTTTTAAATAACACTCGTTCTTTAACCCGATAATTAATGGAATGTGATTTTGGGTTTATCGTGAACTGTGTTTTAAATGACACTGATTCTTTAACCCAGTTAAAGATTAAAACTAAGTGGAGTTTTAATGAATCTTTAAATAGATTGAAAAGATCGAGAATGGAGTATCACCAGTTTTACTCCAAGCGATAGTTAAATCTTTAATTAGATTTGAACGTGAAATGGTAATTGAATTACCGATAACACTGTGGTGTTAGATATGAAGTACTACCAGTTTTACTTCATGGGATGAATAGGTTGGGATTGGGAAATTAAAACAAATGATTACTTCGGTAAAGTTCGTTAATCCCGACTAGCTTGAATTTAAATTCAAAAGATGATTAAAGAATAAATTCAAGGAATTTATCTTGGATAAAATTAATGGGAACTTTTCCCTATGAATGTGAAATTTAGAAACTAACTGTCGGTTAGCTAAGCAGAATGATTTCTGGATATTGATCTGATGTTGGTTTCGGCCTTCGGGGTTAATATTTGGGGAATTATTCTCTTGATTAATTTACGGTTAGTGACTGATGAATTGGAATGAGGCGTATGTTGTGTTTGTGTAACACTTATTTAAAATATACGCGAGTTATTCGGAAAGACCGGGTTTATCCCATTCTGAATAACTGATACGACGATAAGTCGAAGATGAAGACGATGGTCGAAGACCGGAGGTCTTCACGTCGTTTGGGTGATAACTGATGATCTTGATTGGGCTGTACACCCGAGAAGATGGAAACAGTTGGTGATCGTCCAGACGTGCTTGGAGATCGATGGATATGCGGGGTACTAGGTGCCTCTGGTTTCGTTCAGACCCAGAACGGACTTGTAAATGGACTGTGTGTCTGACATTGGATTTTAGTCCATGTGGTTGATCTCTATTAAATATATATCTGTTTGGCGGCGGAGAATTTATTCTCTTGCTTAACGCCCTTCTCTGAGACGTACGAGCTCAGGGGTTATATATTGATGGATATCAAACGCATGGAGTGAATTGCCTGTGTGGCATGCCTAAGTGGCAATTGATCGAGGCTTCTGTTGAAAAGCAAAGTCTTGTGGTGATGATCAAAGCACGGCCTTTGTGGCGTAGCTTTGTGTAACGTTTGCTTCGCGAGTTTCACACCCGGTATGAACCAAAAACGGGAGACGGACCTCAGGGAGGGCATGCGTTTCTTTCTAGTTAGAAGTGGCGTCAGTGGTTTTACACGCCCTGACGAGTTTGACTTATGTGGTTGTTGCTGTTGCGAGGCGCCTCGGTTAGATCGGACGATCCGGGTCCGATGGAGCCATTCGTTGGCTCATTTACGCCCCCAAAGGGCGGGGAAACGCAGTGTTCAGGCATTTTAATCCACATCGGTGGACCGGCCCTGACGATCCAAGGGCCCACCTGTGTCTGGGTCCTGAGACACGGGCTAGAGCGTCTCGAATCGGTTGAGGACTATCTTTTGCCTCGGTTCATAGATGGAAACCCAATTTCCAAATACGTGACATTTGCGATTTTATTTGTAGAGCCTAGTATGGCGACATGATATATGGTACCCATGCCGCCTATGATTGATACTTATGATTTGAAGTTGTTTTATACACTATGCACTTATAATAGTATCAAACAATTTGTTTTAAACGTATCAAGCATCATTTGGCTGTTATAAGGGAAAACCCTATCCTCGGCTGCGTTGCATTGTGTGATGGGACCTGGGTCTTATAACGGCTTCATTTTTCTTTATTTAGCATTGCGCTGTTTGTTCTATGCACTGGTATTCTTGGGAGGAAACCCGTTCCGTGTTATACGGCGTGGTCCCTTGATTTACCTAACTTTAAAAATAAAGATTAATAACTGTTTTAGTTCTCACACCAGTCACATGACTGACCTGGAGTTTATTGTTTTAACCTAAACTCTGGGTGCCCTTATTTTGACACGGGCAGCTAGTAGTTTTGGTTTTGCAGATTTATATTCACAGGATCCTGGTTTACAGCTGGAACGATATCCGGAAAGCTTTGTATCCGTATATCTCTTTCTAGTTGTGTATTGTATTATTTTCCGCTGCGATGTATTTAAATGTAATTTAAATCTCTGATATTTCTGTGTAATATTCATTTGTACTCTGTATATT
The DNA here is from genome assembly GCA_030737875.1 of Allium sativum. NCBI lineage: Eukaryota > Viridiplantae > Streptophyta > Magnoliopsida > Asparagales > Amaryllidaceae > Allium > Allium sativum. Next base: position 370,459,462 of record CM060920.1, read on the forward strand.
CTTGTATTCTGATGCATTGTTGTAATATACAATGAAATGTTCTTCTGTATGCGTTTTGTTGTGGCTTGTTCTCGAACTATCCGACGCTTTCCTTTACGGGGAAGTTACGGGTTTTCACAGTTGGTATCAGAGCTTTGGTTTACAAAGCAGAGAACAAGGCACATTAGAACCATACGGAAGAATTCATCAGATATTGGATTAGTAATATCCAACGGGAATGACTCGTTAGAGATGAGATCAGTAGTATCCTAGAACGAGTGTGAAGAGTATATTTTTAAAGTAAAAACAAATTTAGTTTTGAAAATATAAATCCATTATTCGTATTTGGTTATTTATTTATATTGATGTGGACAATCCAATATATATAGATTTTGCGTATACGTCTGATCCGCGTGTATTCGAAATTTTAATATACTGGATAGATATAGAATTACACTCTAATCGCCCGGAGATAATTTTGATGATGGAGATCCATCATTAGAATTTATGTTCGAGTGACGAAAGTGGGCTTTCTATATATTTCCTATTGACTGGTGTGAGAACCAAAATTAGATAGGACCTATTGTTGTGATTTGGCATCGAAAATCATGATTTTAGTATATATATCAAATTATGAATTTGAGACTCTAATTCACTAATTGATTGATGTTTGTGTTGTTTGTTTATTTGGTTGATAATTTTGAACCATTTAGCCTAATTGAACCAAATATTGAATTATATTGAAAATTGGTTGCGTTTGCTTGCATATGCTTGTACTTACCTTGAACAGGTCATAGCAAGGAGGCTAGAGCAGAGAATAAAATTTGTTTGCCCGACAAATTGGTACATGTTTACTACATAATTTACTGTTTTGTTTGGGTGATGATGATTTTATGAGCCTATTGGCTAGCCGCTTGGCTTTTTCTTTTTCTTTTTGAGATTAGAAGGACCGGGGAAGCTATTTGAAATTCCCCGATGCTCCCGGTGCAGGGGAGGTTATGGCGAAATTTTTCGAAAATTTAGGGTGTTAGCCAAATTTTTGAAATTTTAGAAAATTCTCAGAAACTGAAAAGTCGGAGAATGGAAGCCAGATCGAATGTAGAGTTGATTAGTCAAACCACTTTCGACTTTGTTCCTTTTCGGGGACGAAAAGTTTTAAGTAGGGGAGATTGTAACAACCCGAAAATCTGGGCCAGTTTAAAATTTTTATTTTGGCAATTTTAGCGAATTTTGATTATTTAAAATGAATTATTTTAAATAATATCGACGAGAAATTTATTTAGAATTGAATTCGTCGTATATATTATATACGTCGTCGTTAGAATATAAATAATTATTTTAAATTATAAAAGGAATTGAAAATGGCGCGGTAGTTCGATAATTCGATTTCAAACTTCAATTGAATGTACCGGGTGCAAAACAATCCGGATTTTAGTGAAACCAAAAACATTAGGAACTAATTGATGATATCTTTCCAACGAATCCGAAAAATCAAGATTTCATAGCGGGAATCAAAAGATATGTCCAGTTGAAAATTCTGAATAGTCGCTATGGAATTCGGGCCCTTAAAAATGGGAATTTTGCAAACGACCTCGGATTTTGACGAAACCAGTTTTGTTGGATCCGTGATGTCAAATTATTGCTAGATTCCAAATTTCATAATTTTTCGAATTAATATGTGAGCGTGGCAAAGGAAAATGCGTTTGACCAGTTTCAGTTGATTTTAATCGACTGGAAAATGGCCATTTTTCAAACGGTCTCAGAATTCGACGAAACTAGTTTTGTTAGGACCGTATCGTCAATACGAAGCTAGAAAATATTTTTCTGGAATTTTTAAAGTTCGTATGTGACCCCGGTAAATTGAAATACGCGTTCAAATTCAATATATAGAGTTATATGTTGATTTCAACGGAAACTGATCGAAACAGTCAAATCAGCTTACGATACATATCCCATTGTGTTCGGAATGGGGGTAATACGCTATGGACGGCAGGCGGTGGGCCTCGTTTTGAGGTCAAAAGTAAAAGTCAACTTTTTGAATTAAAAAATTAAAATAATTAAAATATATTTATATGTAAGGTCAAAGCCTAGGTCAAACCCTCATAACTCCTCTCCACGGTCAAACCAATTAGAAGCCGCCGCTATCAGCTTTTCAACAGCCCAAAACGCTCGATTTTCTTCCAACCAATTCTTCTAATCCATCTCGAAATAAAACAAACCCCAAAACAAAAATCAAAGACCGTTGTCTGCTCTTTCAGATGATATCAGTTTGAGGAATTTCCATCTCGTGTGAAGCTCGAATTCGTGTCGGAAACTCACGCCGTTCGTGGCCAACGCCCGACCACTGGAGGCGATCGAACTCCTTCAGATCGTGGGCGCAGGGAGGGGAGCCAGCGGCGCTCCAAGTGGCACTACCCGATCATCGGTCGACGCTGTGATTGGAGCGCGGAATCCAACCCTTGTTTGAAGCAGCTATTCGACGTGGTCTGGTATGATTTACGGAAGAAGATTTTGTTCTTTTTATTTATTCAGTTATTAAAGATTGTTTTGAAAAATCAGCTTAAAGATTGTTTTGAAAAATCAGCTTAAAGATTGTTTTGAAAAATCAGCTTAAAAATTGTTTTGAAAAATCAGTTTAAAAATTGTTTTGAAAATCAGTTTAAATATTTATTTGAAAATATATATCGCCTTGTTTAGAAAAATATACATGTGATTTTTATATATTGAACATCGAAGTAAAAATGTGATTTTTATATATTGAACATCGAAGTAAAAAATGTGATTTTTATATATTGAACATCGAAGTAAAAATATGATTTTTATATATTGAACATCGAAGTAAAAATATGATTTTTATATATTGAACATCGAAGTAAAAAATGTGATTTTTATATATTGAACATCGAAGTAAAAAAGGTGATTTTTATATATTGAACATCGAAGTAAAAATATGATTTTTATATATTGAACATCGAAGTAAAAATGTGATTTTTATATACTGAACATCGAAGTAAAAATTCGATTTTTATATATGTAGTGGCTACGGGCGAAGAAAGTAATAAGAGACGAGAACGGTGAAGATTTCCTGCATTAGAAGTGTCGTGAAGTTGGGATAGCTATCTGTGAGAACTTCTCACCTTTCAATTTAATTATTCTAGTTATAAATATATACTAGGATGCAGACGGTGTTTAGTAGCACCCGACACCCGTCATCCACAGACCATGGATGGCTTGTTTGTTTAATTGTTTGGTTGTGTAGTTGGTTAGATTATTTGGTTTGAATTGAATTGTTTGGTGAAATGAAATTGATTTGATTGATGTGTGAATGGCGTGGGCCTTCACTAGACCGGGGATAAGGCTAGGCCTCGTCCCGTTTCTAGTATCGTGCCGTTATGCCGCCGAAATTTTCTAAAATATGTTAGAAAAATAAAAATATCATTTTATTGAATAAATGAACCGAATAGAATATTCATAGGTTGAATAAAATGTTTTATCGTTAAAAATATATTTTTTAACGTGAATGTGAATAAATAAATATTCATTTACAAACCGGACGGTTTGTTTATGTACACCTATTTGAAGGACATTGATTGGGACGATAAATTTTACACATCGCCCAACTGCACAAATAAAATATGTGTTTGATTGTTTGAAACCCCACACGGGTGTTAGGATGAAATTTGAAGTTCACTCATCCTGATTGATTAAATATGTCGATCGATCGATTGACAGGCTGTTATAAGCGTTAGATATCTATATTTGATGCTTATATAGTGTAGTGCACTTTGGTTGATGGTTGATTATTTTTCAATGCTATTATATACATGTGTTGTATGAAATCCATATAATTAACTTTATATGGTAATTGATTGGGCCTCATTCCAATTTGAAAAATAAAGAATATTATAAAATAAAAGTTCATGTGTTGACAGTACTCATCCATTGAGATTGGTCATGTGTTGAACGAAATATTTTAGTAATAAAATTTACATCTTTATAATATAAAATGAAGGTTCATGTGTTGACAGTACTCATCCATTGAGATTGGTCATGTGTTGAACGAAATATTTTGATAATAACAACTATTTTGAAAAAGAAATATTTGAAATAGAATATTTGAAAATAGAAATTTATGAAGCCGTGTTGATTAGATTGACGCCATTTTGACGTGAACGATATTTATATCGATTTTAACGATTTCGAAATGAAATGAATTGAAAACGATTTCGAAATGAAATGAATTGAAAACGATTTCGAAATGAAATGAATTGAAAACGATTTCGAAATGAAATGAATTGAAAACGATTTCGAAATGAAATGAATTGAAAACGATTTCGAAATGAAATGAATTGAAAACGATTTCGAAATGAAATGAATTGAAAACGATTTCGAAATGAATTGAATATAAAACGAATTCAAATTGAATTGAAAGCAAATTGAAATGAATTCAAATTGAATTGAAATTTGAATTGAATAGAAATGAATTTTAAAACGAATTTATAAAGAAGGATTCAATTTTGATTTGAATTGAAATGGAAGTTGAAATTGCTTTTGAAACGAAATTAAAACTATTTATATAATTCGTTTTAAATAGAAATCGACGAAATATATATTATATATATTATATATATAATATAATGGCCTGAATAGAACGCGCCGCGCCACGGCAGTTCGTGAATTTCGACCATTTATTTCAAACGGACCTTACGGGAGATCCGACCGTCGGATTCTCCTGAAACCGGAACCGTTGGGTTTGTATCGAAAAGAGCTTACTAAAGAATATTAGAAATTAGAAATCTAACGGTTGGATTTGGAGTTACGTCCAAATCAAAATTGAAAAAGGTCGCTGTAAGTGCAGTTCGATGACCGTTGATGGAAATCGACTGTACGGGCCTTGATAAAATTATTAAAAATAGTAATAATTTGTGTAAAATCATAAGAAATGATTTAGAAAGAATTGGGATGAAAAACTCCATATTTGAAAAGATAAAAATAGATTTTTATCGAAATGAACTAGTTTTGAACTAGAATTATAATTCTATTTATTTTTAAATAAATAAATAGAATTTGAAAAGGGTTTTAAAAATAACCAGAATTTCCAATGATTGCATTGGAGTGGATTTGAATCGAAATTGTCTTCGGAATATTTCGATGTTGGAATTCGTGATTATGCAGATGTTGTTATGGAAATTTGAAAGATATATATTTATATCGTTATTTCCAATACGACATTTGTTAATCGTAGAATTTGATATTGAATATAAGCCGATATATTTTCTATTCAGAGCCTTGTATTGAATATCAAATGTGATTTGGGTTTGTCGTGAATGGTGTCTTCACTAACACTGTTCTTGAACCCAGTTGAGAAAAGATTAAATCTTTTTATTTAGATTTAATGAAGTGTACCAATTAAATAATATTTAATTGGAATTGAATTGATATTGATTTTTGGGTTTATCGTGGACAGTGTTTTAAATAACACTCGTTCTTTAACCCGATAATTAATGGAATGTGATTTTGGGTTTATCGTGAACTGTGTTTTAAATGACACTGATTCTTTAACCCAGTTAAAGATTAAAACTAAGTGGAGTTTTAATGAATCTTTAAATAGATTGAAAAGATCGAGAATGGAGTATCACCAGTTTTACTCCAAGCGATAGTTAAATCTTTAATTAGATTTGAACGTGAAATGGTAATTGAATTACCGATAACACTGTGGTGTTAGATATGAAGTACTACCAGTTTTACTTCATGGGATGAATAGGTTGGGATTGGGAAATTAAAACAAATGATTACTTCGGTAAAGTTCGTTAATCCCGACTAGCTTGAATTTAAATTCAAAAGATGATTAAAGAATAAATTCAAGGAATTTATCTTGGATAAAATTAATGGGAACTTTTCCCTATGAATGTGAAATTTAGAAACTAACTGTCGGTTAGCTAAGCAGAATGATTTTCTGGATATTGATCTGATGTTGGTTTCGGCCTTCGGGGTTAATATTTGGGGAATTATTCTCTTGATTAATTTACGGTTAGTGACTGATGAATTGGAATGAGGCGTATGTTGTGTTTGTGTAACACTTATTTAAAATATACGCGAGTTATTCGGAAAGACCGGGTTTATCCCATTCTGAATAACTGATACGACGATAAGTCGAAGATGAAGACGATGGTCGAAGACCGGAGGTCTTCACGTCGTTTGGGTGATAACTGATGATCTTGATTGGGCTGTACACCCGAGAAGATGGAAACAGTTGGTGATCGTCCAGACGTGCTTGGAGATCGATGGATATGCGGGGTACTAGGTGCCTCCGGTTTCGTTCAGACCCAGAACGGACTTGTAAATGGACTGTGTGTCTGACATTGGATTTTAGTCCATGTGGTTGATCTCTATTAAATATATATCTGTTTGGCGGTGGAGAATTTATTCTCTTGCTTAACGCCCTTCTCTGAGACGTACGAGCTCAGGGGTTATATATTGATGGATATCAAACGCATGGAGTGAATTGCCTGTGTGGCATGCCTAAGTGGCAATTGATCGAGGCTTCTGTTGAAAAGCAAAGTCTTGTGGTGATGATCAAAGCACGGCCTTTGTGGCGTAGCTTTGTGTAACGTTTGCTTCGCGAGTTTCACACCCGGTATGAACCAAAAACGGGAGACGGACCTCAGGGAGGGCATGCGTTTCTTTCTAGTTAGAAGTGGCGTCAGTGGTTTTACACGCCCTGACGAGTTTGACTTATGTGGTTGTTGTTGTTGCGAGGCGCCTCGGTTAGATCGGACGATCCGGGTCCGATGGAGCCATTCATTGGCTCATTTACGCCCCAAAGGGCGGGGAAACGCAGTGTTCAGGCATTTTAATCCACATCGGTGGACCGGCCCTGACGATCCAAGGGCCCACCTGTGTCTGGGTCCTGAGACACGGGCTAGAGCGTCTCGAATCGGTTGAGGACTATCTTTTGCCTCGGTTCATAGATGGAAACCCAATTTCCAAATACGTGACATTTGCGATTTTATTTGTAGAGCCTAGTATGGCGACATGATATATGGTACCCATGCCGCCTATGATTGATACTTATGATTTGAAGTTGTTTTATACACTATGCACTTATAATAGTATCAAACAATTTGTTTTAAACGTATCAAGCATCATTTGGCTGTTATAAGGGAAAACCCTATCCTCGGCTGCGTTGCATTGTGTGATGGGACCTGGGTCTTATAACGGCTTCATTTTTCTTTATTTAGCATTGCGCTGTTTGTTCTATGCACTGGTATTCTTGGGAGGAAACCCGTTCCGTGTTATACGGCGTGGTCCCTTGATTTACCTAACTTTAAAAATAAAGATTAATAACTGTTTTAGTTCTCACACCAGTCACATGACTGACCTGGAGTTTATTGTTTTAACCTAAACTCTGGGTGCCCTTATTTTGACACGGGCAGCTAGTAGTTTTGGTTTTGCAGATTTATATTCACAGGATCCTGGTTTACAGCTGGAACGATATCCGGAAAGCTTTGTATCCGTATATCTCTTTCTAGTTGTGTATTGTATTATTTTCCGCTGCGATGTATTTAAATGTAATTTAAATCTCTGATATTTCTGTGTAATATTCATTTGTACTCTGTATATTCTTGTATTCTGATGCATTGTTGTAATATACAATGAAATGTTCTTCTGTATGCGTTTTGTTGTGGCTTGTTCTCGAACTATCCGACGCTTTCCTTTACGGGGAAGTTACGGGTTTTCACAAAAAGCAAGAGTAGTGAAAGAAGGAGACAAAAGTTGAAAAGAAGTGGAATCGAAGAGAGACATATATAAGAAACTCTTATCGCCATTTCCACTTCTATCAGAAGCTTAATTATTATATTAAACTCATTGCAAACCTATTTTTTGTCGTGCACTAACTCCAGTGATATAAAGCTTTGCTTCACCAAAAAAACTTCCATCTTCGCTATTAGAATTCTCTCCTTACACTCGACTTGCCGGCATGTGTACAAAGACCTCAGACCCATCATGTCAAAAAGCGACATGTAGACCTGCTCACGGCTTACCAAAAGATGGAAGAAGTTAGGGAGGGGCGAATAAGCTAAAAGTTTGATTCGTGTATAGTCGATCATAGATTCGACAAGACCGAAAACTAGTCCGCTAAGACCCATACGCCCATCTTCTGAGGTGAAATCGCAACTTGTAATATTGGAATGAGCAAGTAGAGGTCTCCGATAGGAATATAACGATGGTGGAATCATGATTTTTAGTGGAAGAGATTGGCATATTTAACTTTTAAAATAACCATATGGAGATAGCCACGAAGTAATTCCACATAATGAACAATAAAACTAACAGTCATTTAGAATTTGGAAAAACAAAGCTTGCAGGACATTAATTAATATTATATTCATATGTGGTTTTAATTTCTTAACTAAAAATCAATGCATGTTTATAGCTCGCTCGACCAAATGACACGCTCGAACACCGCAAAACTTGACAGCATGAATCATCTTAACAATACGATTCCGATGGAACAAGTTTAGTCGTGATCCGACATTGTGCTCCCAAAGCAACAATTTATGCATATTTCAAGAAAATTTTGACCATCAAATAGTCCGAACTTGAAATATAGAGGTCTATACTTTATCTACATAACGAACAATCCTAACTCAACGGAACTAGTCTTGAGTCCTGATTCGATTATATTCAAAATGTCATCTTCGAAATAGACACTCAATTAATTAACGATTGATATTTAAATACTTTATTTAAATATATGATCGCTAAAACAAGTATCATTACATTCTCCTCTCCTTAAAGGATTTCTTCCTCAAAAGCCTAGAGGATTGAGCAACTAACATAACTTAGCATTATCGAATAAGTGAAGACACAAGAGAAATTTTTAATTAACGCTCTCAAGAACAACCATTGAATGCGATCATAAAAAAGGAAATAGACGTAGAATTTGGTCTGGAGCAAATATTCTCATCCTTAAGTACAACGAAAATCAAATTCGGGATCGATGCAATTAAGCTAAACATCTATGTTGTACAATTATTTTCCAAACAAATGGATAATGGAAAATAAGAGTGACAACTCACTAGTTGGAAGACAATTCAATTTAGCATCGCATATTGAATTCCCCTCCAAATTTGGCAAAAGTTACTATTTTTTTTGATAGAACCTCCTTTGTGTAGCTTGATTCAAAAAACTATAACCCGCCAAATATGGCTCATCCCGACAAAAGCCCAAAAGTGGCTATCCATATTTGGACATAAAATATTAAAAAATGCACCAATGTCAAAAAAGCAACTTTACATCTACCAAATCATCTTTTTAAGAAAGCATAGAATTCAGATGCAAATAAAGGTGAATTAGCATCCAAGCAATCAAATCTTGCTTCTGCGTACCTGGGCATGTACTGAACATATTAGACTAGATACAATAGTAGAAATAGCAACATGAGAAATAAACATGTTATATAAACTGAATTTATCTAATACGAGCATGTAAAGCCATGTATGGAATTTATCTCAAACAAATGGATTATATAACCTTACAACTATCATGCATGCCTAGCAACCATATGAGCATAAAAAGTCATGTTAAACATCAGTAATAAAGCATGCATGGAAAAATAATAGCAATCATCAGAAATAACATCCATGTGTATCCTAACATGCAGGATACTAATTTAACTAATATGAGACATCAAATGTTAAATTCAATCCATTATGACTCGACAACTTGGTTGCCATTTCAAAATGAGAAATATTAATCTAGCATCTTTCGTCAACGAATCATGTATGATTCGAGTTATATCATACTATCCTCAATACCATGGCAACCTATCGATGGAAACTTTTGACAAGTATTTCCGCATTCATTTAGGAATATTGTATATTTATAGAAAAATATTTGATTCATCGCATTTAGCTATAGCTAGCTGATGTCGCATTCAAAATGACATAAACGTTCAACAAACACCTTCTAATGATGTCGGGAATGAACAACACCTCTTCCACACTGAACCGACCACCTCGGTTGGGTCTGCTTTACTTCATGTCAAGTTATACGGTCATGACCCGTAACAAGCACAAGCAACACCCACGAGTGAGACGTCGCTTCTCGACTGATACATCCCCAACTCAACACATAACAATTGGAACCTCCCACACGTACATATAGGAAACATAAAGTTGTGGAGGGCTTGGCATTCAAACCGTTGCTACTAGCGAAAGTCAAATTCTCTCATGGAGAACAGAAACACCAATGATATGACATCACAAAACAACTTTAACTCTTTTATTTAATAAATAGTGCCATCATCTCTCCATTGCAAAATACCCTGCACCAAACAAAGCAACATAGCTAAGTGTGTCCGATCAGCTCGTCGTTCCTTCTCGGAACAAGTAACCGATACACCCATGGGTTAAATTCGAATTCCAAAGCATCAGAACTCTCGTAGGACTTATAGCAACATCCTATTTGAGACGAAGTGACCCAAGCATCTCACTTTCCTTATCGAAAAGTGAAACTCCAACAAGCAACCAATAAGTAGTGTTTTCTTAACAACAACACAAATACCAGTTGCACCTTGTGCTCTCTTTTCATCTATGGGAATATGAAAACGCAATCGAGTAGCACAAGCATAACTCATTCAAGAGATATCTTGAAACATGGTCCAAAAAATCAACAAAATATGTCAACTCATTGGGTATCATGAACGGCACAACCAACCAATCAAAATCGAAGCAGTGTGTGAAACATTGTCATCGGCATACACTAGCCAACTAAATAGCCACTCGTTCATTTCCTTCTTCCAAGCTTTATGTTCCCTAGAGGCACAACTACTGGTTAAATATTATAACCAGATCAATATGGAACTCGACTCAAATATGGGGGCAACCTGGTCACCTTATCGAATATATGTACAAATGTAACAACCCGAAAATCTGGGCCAGTTTAAAAATTTTATTTTGGCAATTTTAGCGAATTTTGATTATTTAAAATGAATTATTTTAAATAAAATCAACGAGAAATTTATTTTGAATAGAATTCGATCGTATATATTATATACGTCGTCGTTTGAATATAAATAATTATATATAATTATAAATAGAATTGAAAATGGCGCGGTAGTTCGATAATTCGATTTTTATATATTGAATAGCATAATAAAAATTCGATTTTTATATATTGAATAGCATAATAAAAATTCGATTTTTATATATTGAATAGCATAGTAAAAAATCGATTTTTATATATTGAATAGCGAAGTAAAAATGTGGTTTTTATACATATAGTGGTCATGGGCAACGAAGGTGACAAAAAGGCGAAACGACGAAGACTTCTGCAAATGAAGAGCCGAGGAGCTAGGATAGCTATTAGTGAGAACTTCTCACCTTTCAATTTAAATTTTCTAGTTATATATACTAGGATGCAGACGGTGTTTAGTAGCACCCGACACAATCGTCCACAGACCATGGACTTGTTTGTTTGATTGCAAAAATTAGTTAGATTATTGGATTGAAATTGAATTGTTGGGTGAAATGAATGAAATTGATTTGATAGATGTGTGAATGGCGTGGGCCTTCACTAGACCGGGGATAAGGCTAGGCCTTGTCCCGTCTCTAGTATCGTGCCGTTATGCCGCCGAAATTTTCTAAAAAAAGTTAGAAAATAAAAATATCATTTTTTTTAAAGAATGAACTGAATAGAAATTCATATATTGGAATAAAATGTTTTATCGTTAAAAATATAATTTTTAACGTGAATGTGATTAAATAAATATTCATTTACAAACCAGACGGTTTGTTTATGTACACCTATTTGAAGGACATTGATTGGGTCGATAAATTTTACACATCGCCCAACTGCACAAATAAAATCTGTGTTTGATTGTTTGAAACCCCACACGGGTGTTGGGATGAAATTTGAAGTTCACTCATCCTGATTGATTAAATATGTCGATCGATTGATTGACAGGCTGTTATAAGCGTTAGATATCTATATTTGATGCTTATACAGTGTAGTGCACTTTGGTTGATGGTTGATTATTTTGCAATGCTATTATATGTGTGTAATGTATGAAAATCCATATAATTAACTTTATATGGTAATTGATTGGGCCTTATTCCAATTTGAAAAATAAAGAATATTATAAAATAAAAGTTCATGTGTTGACAGTACTCATCCATTGAGATTGGTCATGTGTTGAACGAAATATTTTAGTAATAAAATTTACATCTTTATCGATATAAAATAAAAGTTCATGTGTTGACAGTACTCATCCATTGAGATTGGTCATGTGTTGAACGAAATATTTTAGTAATAAAATTTACATCTTTATCGATATAAAATAAAAGTTCATGTGTTGACAGTACTCATCCATTGAGATTGGTCATGTGTTGAACGAAATATTTTGATAATAACAACTATTTTGAAAAAGAAATATTTGAAATAGAATATTTGAAAATGGAAATTTATGAAGCCGTGTTGATTAGATTGACGCCATTTTGACGTGAACGATATTTATATCGATTTTATTCATTTCGAAATAAATTGAATTAAAAACGATTTCGAAATGAATTGAATTAAAAACGATTTCGAAATGAATTGAATTAAAAACGATTTCGAAATGAATTGTATTGAAAACGATTTCGAAATGAATTGAATTAAAAACGATTTCGAAATGAATTGAATTGAAAACGATTTCGAAATAAATTGAATTAAAAACGATTTCGAAATGAATTGAATTAAAAACGATTTCGAAATAAATTGAATTAAAAACGATTTCGAAATGAATTGAATTAAAAACGATTTCGAAATAAATTGAATTGAAAACGATTTCGAAATGAATTGAATTGAAAACGATTTCAAATTGAATTGAAAGCGAATTGAAATGAATTCAAATTGAATCGAAATTTAAATTGAATAGAAATGAATTTTAAAACGAATTTATAAAGAAGAATTCAATTTTGATTTGAATTGAAATGGAAGTTGAAATTGCTTTTGAAACGAATTTTAAAACTATTTATATAATTCGTTTTAAATATAAATCGACGAAATATATATTATATATATAATATAATGGCCTGAATAGAACGCGCCGCGCCGCGGCAGTTCGTGAATTTCGACCATTTATTTCAAACGGACATTACGGGAGATCCTACCGTCGGATTCTCTTAAAACCAGAACCGTTGGGTTCGTATCGAAAAGAGCTTTCTAACGAATATTAGAAATTTGAAATCTAACGGTTGGATTTGGAGTTACGTCCAAATCAAATTTGAAAAAGGTCGCTGTAAGTGCAGTTCGATGGCCATTGATGGAAATCGACTGTACGGGCCTTGATAAAATTATTAAAAATAGCAATAATTTGCGTAAAATCATAAGAAATGATTTAGAAAGAATTGGGAGGAAAAACTCCATATTTGAAAAGATAAAATAGATTTTTATCGAAATGAACTAGTTTTGAACTAGAATTATAATTCTATTTATTTTTAAATAAATAAATTGAATTCGAAAGGGTTTTAAAAATAACCAGAATTTCCAATGATTGCATTGGAGTGGAATTGAATCGAAATTGTCTTCGGAATATTTCGATGTTGGAATTCGCGATTATACGGATGGTGTGATGGAAATTTGAAAGATATGTATTTATATCGTTATTTCCAATACGACATTTGTTAATCGTAGAATTTGATATTGAATATAAGCCGATATATTTTCTATTCAGAGCCTTATATTGAATATCAAATGTGATTTGGGTTTGTCGTGGATGGTGTCTTCACTAACACTGTTCTTGAACCCAGTTGAGAGAAGATTAAATCTTTTTATTTAGATTTAATGAAGTGTACCAATTAAATAATATTTAATTGAAATTGAATCAATATTGATTTTTGGGTTTATCGTGAACAGTGTTTTAAATAACACTTGTTCTTTAACCCGATAATTAATGAATGTGATTTTGGGTTTATCGTGAACTGTGTTTTAAATGACACTGATTCTTTAACCCAGTTAAAGATTAAAACTAAGTGGAGTTTTAATGAATCTTTAATTAGATTGAAAAGATCGAAAATGGAGTACCACCAGTTTTGCTCCAGGCGATAGTTAAATCTATAATTAGATTTGAACGTGAAATGGTAATTGAATTTACCGATAACACCGTGGTGTTAGATATGAAGTATTACCAGTTTTACTTCATGGGATGAATAGGTTGGGATTGGGAAATTAAAACAAATGATTACTTCGGTAAGGTTCGCTAATCCCGACTAGTTTGAATTAATATTCAAAAATAGATTAAAGAATAAATTCAAGAAATTTATCTTGGATAAAATTAATGGGAACTTTTCCCTCTGAATGTGAAATTTAGAAACTAACTGTCGGTTAGCTAAGCAGAATGGTTTTCTGGATATTGATCTGATGTTGGTTTCGGCCTTCGGGGTTAATATTTGGGGAATTATTCTCTTGATTAATTTACGGTTAGTGACTAATGGATTGGAATGAGGCGTATGTTGTGTTTGTGTAACACTTATTTAAAATATACGCGAGTTATTCGGAAAGACAGGGTTTATCCCATTCTGAATAATTGATACTACGATAAGTCGAAGACGAAGACGATGGTCGAAGACCGGAGGTCTTCACGTCGTTTGGGTAATTACTGATGATCTTGATTGGGCTGTACACCCAAGAAGATGGAAACAGTTAGTGATCGTCCAGACGTACTTGGAGATCGATGGATATGCGGGGTACTAGGTGCCTCCGGTTTCGTTCAGACCCAGAACGAACTTGTAAATGGACTGTGTGTCTGACATTGGATTTTAGTCCGTGTGATTGATCTCTATTAAATATATATATCTGTTTGGCGGCGGAGAATTTATTCTCTTGCTTAACGCCCTTCTCTGAGACGTACGAGCTCAGGGGTTATATATTGATGGATATCAATCGCATGGAGTGAATTGCCTGTGTGGCATGCTTAAGTGGCAAATGATCAAGGCTTCTATTGAAAAGCAAAGTCTTGTGGTTGATGATCGAAGCAAGGCCTTTGTGGCGTAGCTTTGTGTAACGTTTACTTCGCGAGTTTCACACCCGGTATGAACCAAAAATGGGAGACGGACCTCAAGGGGGACATGCGTTTTCTTTCTAGCTAGGAGTGGCGTCAGTGCTTGAACTGGCTGACGAGTTTGACTCATGTGGATGTTACTTATTATTACTTGCTGAAAAGCGAGGCGCCTCGTGATATCGGTTTCGGCCGATGCTTCTGGTCGGCTGACGGGCCAGGCTTACGCCCCAAAGGGCGGAGAAACGTATTGTTCAGGCATTATAATCCACATCGGTGGACCGGCCCTGACGATCCAAGGGGCAGTTGCGGCTGTTCCTAGACATGGTCTAGATTGTCTAAAATCGGTAGAGGATCTTGCCCCTAGCCTCGGTTCATACCATAAATGTTAACCCAACTTCCAATACGACGTCTTGCAATTTTGATTGTAAACTTATATATGGCGACATAGTGTTATGGGGCATTCATGCCGTCTATGATTGATACTTATGATTTGAAGTGGTTTTATACACTATGCCCTTATAATAGTATCAAACGATTTGTTTTAAACGTATCAAGCATTCTTTGGCTGTTATAAGGGAAAACCCTATCCTCGGATGCGTTGCATTGTGTGATGGGACCTGGGTCTTATAACAGCTTCATTTTTCTTTATTTAGCATTGCGCTGTTGTTTTATGCACTGGTAATCGATGGGAGGAAAACCCGTTCCGTGTTATACGGTGTGGTCCCTTGATTTGCCTAACTTTAAACTAAAGATTAATAACTGTTTTAGTTCTCACACCAGTCCCATGATTGACCTGGAGTTTATTGTTTTAACCTAAACTCTGGGTGCCCCTATTTTTGACACGGGCAGCTAGTAGTTTTGGTTTTGCAGATTTATATTCACAGGATCCTGGTTTGCAGCTGGAACGATATCCGGAAAGCTTTGTATCCGTATATCTCTTCTAGTTGTGTATTGTATTATTTTCCGCTGCGATGTATTTAAATGTAATTTAAATCTCTGATATTTCTGTGTAATATTCTTTTATACTCTGTATATTCTTGTAATCTGATGCATTGTTGTAATATACAATGAAATGTTCTTCTGTATGTGTTCTTTTGTGGCTTGTTCTCGAACTATCCGACGCTTTCCTTTACGGGGAAGTTACGGGTTTTCACAGTTGGTATCAGAGCTTTGGTTTACAAAGCTAGAGAACAAGGCACATTAGAACCATACGAAAGGATTCATCAGATATTGTATTAGTAATATCCAATGGAATGACTCGTTGGAGATGGGATCAGTAGTATCCTAGAACGAGCGTGAAGAGTATATTTTTAAAATGAAAACAAATCTTGTTTTGAAATATAAATCAATTATTCGTATTTGGTTATTTATTTATATTGATGTGGACAATCCAGTATATATAGATTTTGCGTATACGTCTGATCCGCGTGTATTCAAAGTTTTAATATATTGGATAGATATAGCATCACACTCTAGTCGCCCGAAGATGATATTGATGATAGCGATCGCATCATCAACATTTATGTTCGAGTTTCGAAGGTGTGATTTTCTATATATTTCCATTAGACTGGTGTGAGAACCAAAACTAATATAGCTAGAATACATTGTTGTGATTTGGCATCAAAACATGATTTTCTTTATATATATCAAAATTATCAATTTGAAACGTTAAATTCACTAATTGATTGATGTTTGTGTTGTTTGTTTATTTGTTTGATAATTTTGAACCGTTATGCCTAATTGAACCTAATATTGAATTGTATTGAAATTTGGTCGCATTTGCTTGCATATACATATATTTACATTGAACAGGTCATAGCAAGGAGGCTAAAGCAGAGAATAAAATTTGTTTGCCCGACAAATAGGTACATGTTTACTACATAATTTACTGTTTTGTTTGGGTGATGATGATTTTATGAGCCTATTGGCTAGCCGCTTGGCTAGCCGCTTGGCTTTTTCTTTTTCTTTTTGAGATCTGAAGGACCGGGGAAGCTATTTGAAATTCCCCGATGCTCCCGGTGCAGGGGAGGTTATGACGAAATTTTTCGAAAATTTAGGGTGTTAGCCAAATTTTTGAAATTTTTGAAAATTCTCAGAAACTGAAAAGTTAGAGAATGCAAGCCAGATCGAATGTAGAGCTGATTAATCAAACCACTTTCGACTTTGTTCCTTTTCGGGGACGAAAAGTTTTAAGTGGGGGAGATTGTAACAACCCGAAAATCTGGGCCAGTTTAAAATTTTTATTTTGGCAATTTTAGCGAATTTTGATTATTTAAAATGAATTATTTTAAATAAAATCAACGAGAAATTTATTTTGAATAGAATTCGATTGTATATATTATATACGTCGTCGTTTGAATATAAATAATTATATATAATTATAAATAGAATTGAAAATGGCGCGGTAGTTCGATAATTCGATTTCAAACTTCAATTGAATGTACCGGGTGCAAAACAATCCGGATTTTAGTGAAACCAAAAACATTAGGATCTAATTGATAATATCTTTCCAACGAATCCGAACAATCGAAATTTCATAGCGGGAATCAAAAGATATGTCCAGTTGAAAATTCTGAATAGTCGCTATGGAATTCAGGCCCTTAAAAATGGAAATTTTGCAAACGACCTCGGATTTCGACGAAACCACTTTTGTTGGGTCTGCAGTGTCAAGTTATTGCTAGATTCCAAATTTCATAATTTTTCGAATCAATATGTGAGCGTGGCAAAGGAAAACGCGTTTGACCAGTTTCAGTTGATTTTAATCGACTGGAAATTGGCCATTTTTCAAACGGTCTCAGAATTCGACGAAACTAGTTTTGTTAGGACCGTATCGTCAATACGAAGCTAGAAAATATTTATCAGGAATTTTTAGAGTTAGTATGTGACCCCGGTAATTTGAAATGTACGTTTAAAATTCAATATAATGATTTAAATGTAAATTCAACGGAAACTGATTGCAACTATCGAATCAACCTACGATACATATCCCATTGTGTTCGGAATGGGGGTAATTAGCTAGGGGCGACAGTCGTTGGGCCTCGATAGGTGTTCGAATTAAAAGTCAACATTTAGGGTTTTGAAAAATAAAATAAAAAAAATATATAATAAAATACCCCCTCCTTAACTACCCAGGCCCCCCCTTCTTCAAACCAACCCGATTCAGAATAATTAAAGAAAAAAAAACGTCGAGATTAAAAAACCCGCCGCCGCCCTTCTCCGATCAGCCCACCGTCGACGCACCTTCCCTCCGCCTGAGCCGCGACCCTCCTCTCGCCTCCTTCCCAGTTCGAGCGCTCCCCGATGTCCCCCAAACCCTAAACCGAGCCCCAATCCCACGACAACCGACGTCGAGCCATCCTCCTCCACCAGCACCCAGCGCCGACGCCGTCTATACCCTCCGACGAACCATGAACCCCCCCTTTCTGCACGCAAAAGAAAAACTGTAAGTTAATTTTATTTTTTTATTTCTTTATTAAAATTTATATTGTTTTAAAACTGAATTTTTTATTGTTTAAAAACTGAAAATAACATTGTTTAATTAAAATCAGTTTTATAAAAAAAAATGGTTTATTATAAAAATGTAATTTTTATAATAGGAAAGGCGGGATTTTTATAGTAGAAAAAGGTTAGATTTGCTTATTAAAAAGATTAGATTTTTGAATCAAGAAAGATTTGATTTTTTGGTATAGGGAAGACGAAATTTTTATCGGTAGAAAGGCGGGATCTTTATCCAATCAAAATTCGATTTTTATATATTGAATAGCATAATAAAAATTCGATTTTTATATATTGAATAGCATAATAAAAATTCGATTTTTATATATTGAATAGCATAATAAAAATTCGATTTTTATATATTGAATAGCATAATAAAAATTTGATTTTTATATATTGAATAGCATAGTAAAAATTCGAATTTTATATATTGAATAGCGAAGTAAAAATGTGGTTTTTATACATATAGTGGCCATGGGCAACGAAGGTGACAAAAAGGCGAAACGACGAAGACTTCTGCAAATGAAGAGCCGTGGAGCTAGGATAGCTATTAGTGAGAACTTCTCACCTTTCAATTTAAATTTTCTAGTTATATATATACTAGGATGCAGACGGTGTTTAGTAGCACCCGACACAATCGTCCACAGACCATGGACTTGTTTGTTTGATTGCAAAAATTAGTTAGATTATTGGATTGAAATTGAATTGTTGGGTGAAATGAATGAAATTGATTTGATAGATGTGTGAATGGCGTGGGCCTTCACTAGACCGGGGATAAGGCTAGGCCTTGTCCCGTCTCTAGTATCGTGCCGTTATGCCGCCGAAATTTTCTAAAAAAAATTAGAAAATAAAAATATCATTTTTTTTAAAGAATGAACTGAATAGAAATTCATATATTGGAATAAAATGTTTTATCGTTAAAAATATAATTTTTAACGTGAATGTGATTAAATAAATATTCATTTACAAACCAGACGGTTTGTTTATGTACACCTATTTGAAGGACATTGATTGGGTCGATAAATTTTACACATCGCCCAACTACACAAATAAAATCTGTGTTTGATTGTTTGAAACCCCACACGGGTGTTGGGATGAAATTTGAAGTTCACTCATCCTGATTGATTAAATATGTCGATCGATTGATTGACAGGCTGTTATAAGCGTTAGATATCTATATTTGATGCTTATACAGTGTAGTGCACTTTGGTTGATGGTTGATTATTTTGCAATGCTATTATATGTGTGTAATGTATGAAAATCCATATAATTAACTTTATATGGTAATTGATTGGGCCTCATTCCAATTTGAAAAATAAAGAATATTATAAAATAAAAGTTCATGTGTTGACAGTACTCATCCATTGAGATTGGTCATGTGTTGAACGAAATATTTTAGTAATAAAATTTACATCTTTATCGATATAAAATAAATGTTCATGTGTTGACAGTACTCATCCATTGAGATTGGTCATGTGTTGAACGAAATATTTTAGTAATAAAATTTACATCTTTATCGATATAAAATAAAAGTTCATGTGTTGACAGTACTCATCCATTGAGATTGGTCATGTGTTGAACGAAATATTTTGATAATAACAACTATTTTGAAAAAGAAATATTTGAAATAGAATATTTGAAAATGGAAATTTATGAAGCCGTGTTGATTAGATTGACGCCATTTTGACGTGAACGATGTTTATATCGATTTTATTCATTTCGAAATAAATTGAATTAAAAACGATTTCGAAATGAATTGAATTAAAAACGATTTCGAAATGAATTGAATTAAAAACGATTTCGAAATGAATTGAATTGAAAACGATTTCGAAATGAATTGAATTAAAAACGATTTCGAAATGAATTGAATTGAAAACGATTTCGAAATAAATTGAATTAAAAACGATTTCGAAATGAATTGAATTAAAAACGATTTCGAAATAAATTGAATTAAAAACGATTTCGAAATGAATTGAATTAAAAACGATTTCGAAACAAATTGAATTGAAAACGATTTCGAAATGAATTGAATTGAAAACGATTTCAAATTGAATTGAAAGCGAATTGAAATGAATTCAAATTGAATCGAAATTTGAATTGAATAGAAATGAATTTTAAAATGAATTTATAAAGAAGAATTCAATTTTGATTTGAATTGAAATGGAAGTTGAAATTGCTTTTGAAACGAATTTTAAAACTATTTATATAATTCGTTTTAAATATAAATCGACGAAATATATATTATATATATATTATATATATAATATAATGGCCTGAATAGAACGCGCCGCGCCGCGGCAGTTCGTGAATTTCGACCATTTATTTCAAACGGACATTACGGGAGATCCGACCGTCGGATTCTCCTAAAACCGGAACCGTTGGGTTCGTATCGAAAAGAGCTTTCTAACGAATATTAGAAATTTGAAATCTAACGGTTGGATTTGGAGTTACGTCCAAATCAAATTTGAAAAAGGTCGTTGTAAGTGCAGTTCGATGGCCATTGATGGAAATCGACTGTACGGGCCTTGATAAAATTATTAAAAATAGCAATAATTTGTGTAAAATCATAAGAAATGATTTAGAAAGAATTGGGAGGAAAAACTCCATATTTGAAAAGATAAAATAGATTTTTATCGAAATGAACTAGTTTTGAACTAGAATTATAATTCTATTTATTTTTAAATAAATAAATTGAATTCGAAAGGGTTTTAAAAATAACCAGAATTTCCAATGATTGCATTGGAGTGGAATTGAATCGAAATTGTCTTCGGAATATTTCGATGTTGGAATTCGCGATTATACGGATGGTGTAATGGAAATTTGAAAGATATGTATTTATATCATTATTTCCAATACGACATTTGTTAATCGTAGAATTTGATATTGAATATAAGCCGATATATTTTCTATTCAGAGCCTTATATTGAATATCAAATGTGATTTGGGTTTGTCGTGGATGGTGTCTTCACTAACACTGTTCTTGAACCCAGTTGAGAGAAGATTAAATCTTTTTATTTAGATTTAATGAAGTGTACCAATTAAATAATATTTAATTGAAATTGAATCGATATTGATTTTTGGGTTTATCGTGAACAGTGTTTTAAATAACACTTGTTCTTTAACCCGATAATTAATGAATGTGATTTTGGGTTTATCGTGAACTGTGTTTTAAATGACACTGATTCTTTAACCCAGTTAAAGATTAAAACTAAGTGGAGTTTTAATGAATCTTTAATTAGATTGAAAAGATCGAAAATGGAGTACCACCAGTTTTGCTCCAGGCGATAGTTAAATCTATAATTAGATTTGAACGTGAAATGGTAATTGAATTTACCGATAACACCGTGGTGTTAGATATGAAGTATTACCAGTTTTACTTCATGGGATGAATAGGTTGGGATTGGGAAATTAAAACAAATGATTACTTCGGTAAGGTTCGCTAATCCCGACTAGTTTGAATTAATATTCAAAAATAGATTAAAGAATAAATTCAAGAAATTTATCTTGGATAAAATTAATGGGAACTTTTCCCTCTGAATGTGAAATTTAGAAACTAACTGTCGGTTAGCTAAGCAGAATGGTTTTCTGGATATTGATCTGATGTTGGTTTCGGCCTTCGGGGTTAATATTTGGGGAATTATTCTCTTGATTAATTTACGGTTAGTGACTAATGGATTGGAATGAGGCGTATGTTGTGTTTGTGTAACACTTATTTAAAATATACGCGAGTTATTCGGAAAGATCGGGTTTATCCCATTCTGAATAACTGATACGACGATAAGTCGAAGACGAAGACGATGGTCGAAGACCGGAGGTCTTCACGTCGTTTGGGTAATTACTGATGATCTTGATTGGGCTGTACACCCAAGAAGATGGAAACAGTTAGTGATCGTCCAGACGTACTTGGAGATCGATGGATATGCGGGGTACTAGGTGCCTCCGGTTTCGTTCAGACCCAGAACGAACTTGTAAATGGACTGTGTGTCTGACATTGGATTTTAGTCCGTGTGATTGATCTCTATTAAATATATATCTGTTTGGCGGCGGAGAATTTATTCTCTTGCTTAACGCCCTTCTCTGAGACGTACGAGCTCAGGGGTTATATATTGATGGATATCAATCGCATGGAGTGAATTGCCTGTGTGGCATGCTTAAGTGGCAAATGATCAAGGCTTCTGTTGAAAAGCAAAGTCTTGTGGTTGATGATCGAAGCAAGGCCTTTGTGGCGTAGCTTTGTGTAACGTTTACTTCGCGAGTTTCACACCCGGTATGAACCAAAAACGGGAGACGGACCTCAGGGGGGACATGCGTTTTCTTTCTAGCTAGGAGCGGCGTCAGTGCTTGAACTGGCTGACGAGTTTGACTCATGTGGATGTTACTTATTATTACTTGCTGAAAAGCGAGGCGCCTCGTGATATCGGTTTCGGCCGATGCTTCTGGTCGGCTGACGGGCCAGGCTTACGCCCCAAAGGGCGGAGAAACGTATTGTTCAGGCATTATAATCCACATCGGTGGACCGGCCCTGACGATCCAAGGGGCAGTTGAGGCTGTTCCTAGACATGGGCTAGATTGTCTAAAATCGGTAGAGGATCTTGCCCCTAGCCTCGGTTCATACCATAAATGATAACCCAACTTCCAATACGACGTCTTGCGGTTTTGATTGTAAACTTATATATGGCGACATAGTGTTATGGGGCATTCATGCCGTCTATGATTGATACTTATGATTTGAAGTGGTTTTATACACTATGCCCTTATAATAGTATCAAACGATTTGTTTTAAACGTATCAAGCATTCTTTGGCTGTTATAAGGGAAAACCCTATCCTCGGCTGCGTTGCATTGTGTGATGGGACCTGGGTCTTATAACAGCTTCATTTTTCTTTATTTAGCATTGCGCTGTTGTTTTATGCACTGGTAATCGATGGGAGGAAAACCCGTTCCGTGTTATACGGCGTGGTCCCTTGATTTGCCTAACTTTAAACTAAAGATTAATAACTGTTTTAGTTCTCACACCAGTCCCATGACTGACCTGGAGTTTATTGTTTTAACCTAAACTCTGGGTGCCCCTATTTTCGACACGGGCAGCTAGTAGTTTTGGTTTTGCAGATTTATATTCACAGGATCCTGGTTTGCAGCTGGAACGATATCCGGAAAGCTTTGTATCCGTATATCTCTTCTAGTTGTGTATTGTATTATTTTCCGCTGCGATGTATTTAAATGTAATTTAAATCTCTGATATTTCTGTGTAATATTCTTTTATACTCTGTATATTCTTGTAATCTGATGCATTGTTGTAATATACAATGAAATGTTCTTCTGTATGTGTTCTTTTGTGGCTTGTTCTCGAACTATCCGACGCTTTCCTTTACGGGGAAGTTACGGGTTTTCACAACAAACACTCTCAAGCTATAAGCTCAGGTGATGACTCGCTGCTAGAGAATGTCTCACCCTGCTATTATTCAATCATAAGTAACTCGCCTACTGACCATCTAAGTCTCAACGGACTGTCACTCAATCGAGGATGACTCACTACTGAAGTGATAAAGGTCCTAGCCCACTATCGTCATCGACAACCTCTCACTACCACCGATATTTTGTATCCTCCTAGTAGGTGAACTAATGGACTCAAATATCATATCCAGTTAAGCTCAACATCCAATAATAAGGAAATAATTGGCAAACAAGCAAACATGAGTGGATGAGATTCAAGTTTTGATGAGCAGTGTATAGTAGAATGTATAAATGATCTATGTCGTAACTCTCCACCACCTAGAGACCCGAAACTAAATGCTCTATGCGTTGTAGTCATCCACAAGATTTAATTTTTGGCGACCAAACACGAGATGTTAAACCTATATATAATAATCGAGCCTTCAACGCGGTAAGTCACAATCAAGAAAAATAAATTAAATATCTTGAGTCTCAATCCTATTCCATCCATTGAACTGTAAGATCAGATGTAAGGTGAAACATTGACTTTAAACTAAAATACATATGAAAATACCATTAGTGGAAACTTATATTGAGTGGTGACATCGCTTCCCTTTTATTTGATCGTTAGAACACTCGATCAAATGGGAAAGACGATTGATGCATATGTTTCGATCTTTCTTAACTAGGTAGGCCAAACTCAATACTATATACAAGCTCAAATATCGCGGGCTTCTTTGATCAATCTCTTCAAGCCATCATTCAGGCATTGAATGAAATCAATCACCTTTTAAGTCAATCACTCAAGTTAGTTATAAACTCTAGACTTTGGAGTGCTGACTAAGAGAATAAAACTTATCTCGATATCACATCAAATTCGTTCATGTACTCTAGCATAAATATATCGCTTAAATCAGTGAACTCCTCACTGACTTATAAGAAGTCGACAAAACCCTCATCGAAGAGAACTATGAGTTGGTCTTGAGTGAATCAATTTTGGGGACTCGAATCGATAAGGATTCTCTACCAATTCATGTTCAACCTTGGAGTCTTGTACAAGTAACTTCTACTTCATTCAATATCTAGCTCCAAGTCATCGACGAATTCCTTGAGAGAACCCAAACAACTCTCGCACTACAACAGTCGATTCCATTCCAAGGAACAGATTGCCACATAAACACGTAAGATTGCATGCAATGTGGAAAGTTGACTATCTGCACTTGAGAAACGTAACTAATTAGAGATACTAGGGCATCTCAGACAATGGTTCATACCATTGCTAGAAATATAAATTGTAAATCAAGGCTTGTAGTTCTTGATTTTGCTCGATTCCAAACTTTAGAGACGAAGTAATTGGTAGTAATTATCATTCTTTAGATCATCCCTACTATGTGGTTAAGACAATCAGTCGCTAATACAGAAAAACTACTCTACTCGTGTGCAAAACAACGTACAATATACATATTACTAACATATAGATTTCAAAACCAAAATATATATAGTTATGTACTTTCTCATATATATTAACTCTGAAATTCGATGCTGCTTAGGTTAAGCAATGCAACCTACATTATAATACTAAATGTGACGATCTATATACACCACCGATGCTTACATAACCAAATGTTGTGATGTATAAGCACCCGATTGATGTATAACGGTTGTCAGGAGAAAGAACTACTAGAAATTGGAAAATAGAAGAGAAGATAAAAGTAGAAACAGAACATGACCACACAATCATAGAACCTGTCTCATATATCGCAACGCATAAGATAACATATAATAATAACAATCACAGATATAAAACATGTAAGATAGTAATAACTATATAAACCACAGAATTAAAGTACATAGGGGTATTCATTATGTAACGACTCGGGGAATTTGCGATCCTGGATATCGGCATACAACACTATGTCGACTATTCAAGCATCAGAAACACCGGATAGTCCGTGAAAGAAATTAGAGGGTGAGAATAGATAAGATAGAAACTTAGAATAGAAGAAGAAGAAGAAGAACATACAACATCAGAGTAAACACGAATCTCGCAGCGGAACGAACAATATACAATAGATACATAACTTTGAAATAAAACCAGTATATGTATACAATAACATTATCAGAGCATAACACTTACAACACAGTGGAAATAACTATAGCTATATAATCCTGAAGTCTCCTGCTCCAAGCTCTCCTGGTATATCTGTAAAATCCTGACTACTTGACTGCCCGTACAAAATTGGGCACCCAAGAGTTTAGGGAAAACAAAACAAACTCTGGGTCAGTCAGGGGACTGGTGTTAGTAAAACAATTTAAAACAGTTTGAGAAATAAAACGATATCTCATAAGACCATGCCGTATAACGGAACGAGTTTTTCCCTTATGAGAA
Organism: Allium sativum; assembly: GCA_030737875.1. Lineage (NCBI taxonomy): Eukaryota > Viridiplantae > Streptophyta > Magnoliopsida > Asparagales > Amaryllidaceae > Allium > Allium sativum. Next base: position 370,485,803 of record CM060920.1, read on the forward strand.
TCCAAATCAATTTGATTTAACTTTCAAATCATTTTGAAAGAAACAATGATCTTTTATATCAAAACTCTTTTAATATTATAATAGCGTCTATTAACCATAATATAATAATCATCTTGCAGAACGCTTTCATCTCACGTTCCACATATATAGTATACAATCAAAAACCGTGAGCACTTATTGGGTAATGGATTTCCAACTATGACAAGGTATGGAACCACCTTCCGATAGTGTACCTCTATAGAGGAATACACTGGGTTCATCAAGAACATCTTGCAACCCGGCCACACATAACCGACCACTCATTTGCTTGAGTGTATCGAATGTATATCACCAACGGTTGGGATCGGCAACCGTTTCCCGAATGGGGCAACATCGACAATAGATTATAGAATGAAATGAATATATCTAGATAGGTGATAATACACCCTAATTGGAAGCCAACCACTTAGCCATGCTGCCTGCCCGATTTTTGTCATTTCCCGGTTATAAGGCTAGAGGCCACGCTTATCTCTAACAGATCACACATTTATTCACTTTGAATGTCACATCGTCATACCCGCCAAATCACAAATTGATTTCCCTAAAAATACAACGGGTATACAACTAAGAGAAACAAATTCCTCCGTCACCAAACGTGTATATACGTTTGAAGAGATCAACTTACGTGATCTATTAAATATACTCTGTCAGACATTCTTCCATACTGGTCGTCCTGGAACTGGACAAACCGAAGGCACTATTCTATAAACAGGACAGCCCTTGCATTACTCCGTCTTCAATTATCTTCATCATATTTGATCGCAACGCTAACGTCCATACCGAGTGGTTTTCAGATAATGAATCTGATCCCGGTCTCTTCGTATTGACGATGGAAATGGTCAAAAGCTTCGATAGTCAATGAGTTAACTATCAAAAAAAAACACGTGTGCAAACAACGATATTATTTCCAAATGGAAATTCTATCGATCAATTATCATTTAATGTTTATCTCTTTAGTTCATAATTTTTTTTATTTCTTGTTTCCATGTATTCAACATTCCTTATTTTTTAAATTTAGAAAATATACATTATTAATCATTGGAAAACATTTCCATCTCTTTTTCACGTATCACTGTCATTCCAGTATTTTTTTACCATCCAACATTTCATTTTCTATGATTAGAAAATATCTCTGATTATATTTGAAAAATGGTTCCAAAACTCATTCCTTGGATTTAAACAGATGTTGAAATAAAACATCGCTATGCCAATTCAAACCATTACCTTCATTAACTATATTCACTTAACCGAATTTTACTATCAAACCTTAACCATTCCTTAGTTACAAACGAAGTCAATCAAGTTGGGGTATAACTACCTCTTAGACCTTAACTGAACAACATTTCTAACTTCGAAATAGACAAAGTTCACCTTCTAAATCTTTAACAAACTTCCTTACGTAACTCTCAGATTCTATTTACGAATCCACTTCTTTATTGAAAAACATTGATTATAACTATAGCGTTATAATCCCTACTTCTGAAATATCTAACTCCAAAATATAACTCGATTAACTCAAATCAATTAACCCTAATTCCATTAACTTTAACTCGGTTAACTTTAATTCATTAACTCTTATCACTTAACTCCTTTCGAATAAACTGTATTCGATTAACTCCTTTCGAATAAACTATATTCGATAACTCCTATAACTCTATTCGAATAAACTATATTCGATTAACTCCTTTAACTTTATTTGAATAAACTCTATTCGATTAACTCTTATACGATTAACTAATATTCGACTGACTCTTATTCGAATAACTAATATTCGATTAATTCCTTTCGAATAAACTATATTCGATTAACTCTCTTTCGAATAAACTATATTCGATTAACTCTCTTTCGAATAACCAATATTCGATTAATTCCTTTCGAATAAACTATATTCGATTAACTCTCTTCGAATAACTTTATATCCGATTATCGCACTTCGAATAACTTATATTCGACTATCTCTCTTTGAATAACTTATATTCGATTATCTCACTTCGAATAACTTATACTTGATTATTCTATTCGAATAAACTATATTCGATTACTCCTTTCGAATAAACTATATTTGATAACTCCTTTTCAATTAACTCTAACTCTAATCAATTAACTCTATCTCTAATTGATTAACTCTAACTCTAATTGATTAACTCTAATTCGATTAACTCTAATTCTAATCAATTAACTCTAACTCTAATTCGATTAACTCTAATTCTAATCAATTAACTCTAACTCTAATCGATTAACTCTAATTCGATTAACTCTAATTCTAATCGATTAACTATAATTCTATTAACTCCTCTAACTCATTATGATTAACACATTTTGATTCTTACTTCCCTATATAAGCCCTGACTTATATATTCCATTTATCCCATGATAAATATTTTATTTAATTTATAAAATATCATTTATGAATTAATCTTCTCCATCTATCAGTTAAAACAGATTCTATTTAAAATCCTTGCTTTAAATCCATATCATGTTATACCCATGTGCGAAGCACGGGTTTAAACTTTCCTGATGTAAAATTCTATTCATTTGCCAAATATTTCCTTATATGGCATTCTTTTCATTTTCCCATAAATTCCTTTTATAACTCTATTTATTTTCTAAATAAATATTTCCTTTTGTCTCATTCTATTTATTTCACAAATATTTTTCTTTTATATTTGTTTCACAAATATTTTCCTTTTATATTTGTTTTACAAATATTTTCCTTTTTAAAAAAATCTTATTTATTATATAAATAATTCCGTTTATAAATTTCTATTCATTTTAAAAATATTTCTTTTTATAAAATCCTTTGATGTTATAAATATCTCATTTTATAAATCCTTTGATTATATATATATATATTTCTTTTTCAATTTAAGATTGAAAATTTCCTTTTTATATTCCAGTATTTCTTTTGGTATTTAAAATACCAATAACAATGATCAATATCATTCTAACACACATCATCAACAACAGATTATATATCACATCATATATCACCATATATGAAAAATAGTAAAATAAATGTTGAGGAATCCAGTTGGATTCCTCCGACCTGTTTCCCTGCATCCATAGATGTTACACAATATACTTCACATCAATTTCATTTTAATATGAAATATTCTGATAAACAGAATCAATAATTGATTAACGATATATGTATATAACTATATCGATATTTTCAACCAATCAATTAGCAGTTCAACCAAACAGTCAATACACAGCAATCAATCATCATTTATCAGTTTTAAAAATACGCTATAAAAATATGAACTGATAGAGTTGGTGAGTTTTACTCACATTGGACGATCATCTTTAATAACGATAACCATCGCTTGATTTAGACGGACAATTTATTTTGCGATAAATTGTAATGGGCTCCAATTCAATCCCAGTCGATTCCATTGCATAGATGTCGTCCATACGATCCCAACGGATATGACTGTTCGCAAAACTGATAACGTATGACAAAGTTATTTAGATTACAAGATTTTAAACAATTTAAACTAAAATAAATCTTAAATCCTTTTTAATTATTTGGGCCTTTACCAAAATATTTAATGGCCCATTATCAATTCTAAAGCCCAAGAAGCAAATATCTTCTTCCCCGTTTACCGTAACAGCTGAATATTGCTCCTTATGAGTTATGGCCATTCTTACTTTCATCCCCTTTCTCTACTTCTTTAAATAGTTTTAAATTATCCAAACATGAATTCATTTAGAAATTGGGCTTTCACCTTACCTCGGCCCAAACTCCAAATCATCCGCATCCCTGTAATCCTTCTTCCTGTGATATTCGATCCTCTTATGGCCACGTTGACCACGTCTTTGACCCCCCTTCCACCATCAAGTCGGCCATCTATGTCTTCCACTACCACCGCTAATCTCTTCTTCTTGCCACCACGCACCAGACCGACCCCCTGAGTTCACCTCCAGCGCATCACCTCCAAAACCGACCTGCTATCGTCGAACCCCTCCTCCCCCTGTCGCATTCCACCTCCGATCATCATAAACCACCAAATGACCACCGTCCTGACCCTCTTGCTACGATGACCTCGCCTACACCCTCAACCTCCCTTCCGGCGACGCAAACCACCGATAGAACCAAACCCTAGCTTTACTGTGTAATTTCGAGCGAACCGGAAATGATACCGAGTTCAGTAAAACCTACACCAGATTGTAGAGGATGCTCTCACGATCCCAAACATATGTGTATATTGATTTTTAATATTTTAAAATTGATTATTTTATTCAATTTTAATCGATCGATGTTTGTCTTTGTCTTCCAAAAATCTGTATGATTACATACGATACCCAAAAATATCGAAAATGGCTATATACCTTCAGTTCAACATTACGGACCCAAAGAAACTGGTTTCGTCGAATTCCGACTCCATTTGCTTACACAGCGTACTTTTAACCGTCAAAATACTGATTGTTTTTCACATTAAAAATCCGTACGGCCACACAGTGACCCCAAAAATAACGAAAATTGAAATCTAGCAATAATTTAATATTGCGAATCCAACAAAATTAGTTTCGTCAAAAACGGAGGTCGTTTGCAAAACTGGCTATTTTTAAAGCTCTAAATAACCCATTTAAATATATAAATGTATTTAAAAATAATTAAATTAAATATTTAAAAATAAATATTATCGTATATATCCACACTAGAATATCATACAACTCCAATTGGATTTATAACTTGGTATTTCAAAATTCCCAGTTATATCGATATTCGATTTATATATAAAATCCATTTATTTATAAATAAATATTTATAAATTTCATAGGAATTCCATAGCGACTTTTCTTAAATTTGATTTGGACATAAATCAAAATCTACACAATGAAATCCCAATTTTTCTCTTCCATTAGAAAAATACACTTCACCAGCTCCGAACGTTTCTTGTTTCACAGAAATCCGATTTAAAACGGATTCTGTATATTCGACTGAAGTTCGAGTCGCCAAATAGCGAATTGCTGCGCCATTACGGGCTCGATTATAATTATATTATAATTATACATCCAAACTTCATTTAAATAATATATTCGTTAATATAATTCAACTCTAAACTGAATTATATATTTTGAATTGTCCAATTCACACAATATTGCCATTTCAGCTAACTCTGATTATTTCAGAATTTATATATATATATATATATTATTCCATTATTTAATTTAATTAAATATTCACTATTATTTAATTCTATGACCATTCAAATCTCTAAATCACTATTTATAAAATTAAATTAATTAATTATTATACCGTAAAAATACGGGACATTACACATTACATTGAATAGTAACAAAGTCTGTTAAAATGATAAATAAACTCAAGCTGATGCTCTAAAAGAAATACAAAACACCATCAAAGCTTCATAATGTCATATAGCACAATAAAAAATGGTAATACAAATATAAATACGAAAGACATCACTTTCTGCTAATCCATCTACATAACTCTGATAAAACTTGTCACATAGTCTGCTCATTAGCATCATCAATGAGAACACAAGGTAATTAGAGAGAAATAAAACTTTGGGTCAAACAATAGTCTTGTATGAGCGATAAACAAATATCAAAGTACTATAAAATTCACAATAGTACACAGAGGGTATAGAGAATGATACATACCCTGCCCTTGCATCCATGGAGTTAGAACATATACAACTCTATAAGAATCATAATTGGTGTATCCTACATCAGAATACAAGGGGTATCCAGATGTTAGTATTATGATACGTACATTACATGATGCCCCTGTAATGAAAAATGATTAATCAAGCTTAAAATCCATTATCCCTCCTTACATTCATTCACTTAGTGCGTTGGATAAATAATAACGCTCGGTTTTCAAGATACTTGAGACTCTACCACTCAGTCAGCCATGCCATAGGTTGTACCAACTTGTACACCCAAAGTAAGGAGCCAACTTGGTCTAGGTGAATGTCATAAATCTTCTAACGTGAAGATAAGGAACCAAACATGGTACCAAATAGACATCACACCCATTACCTCTTCTTTTTGAGAAACTGCTAAAACTGTGTGTATCGATAATCCCTTTGCACACGTCACCCGTAACAGAGTCTGTTTTTGGAACTACTCTTACAATCCTAACTATGAGTCTTCTTGGTTGTGAATAAATATAGACGACCAACTTATCATCAAACTCAATCGATTGTCCTCTACCCACTTTAGTAACTTCCACTCAATCAAGCCATTGCTATACATTCCGAAACATCGCCATTAATCGTCGAAGTCAATGCTTCCTATCATGAAATGACCATCGTCCAGGTCAAATTAGCCAACAAAATAGTAGTCGATATCGACAACTCCATAGTAATCGATGACACTTACTTGGATCATGTAACCATAATTGGTTAAACACATCCAAGAAAAACGTCTGGAATTCATCGTGAATTCTAGCTTGTCGCCAAGTCTATCCTCCATCTTTAGATAGTACCAAATTGTAGTGACGCTACAACTTCAAATTTGTAACAACCCAAATTTCAGCGGGTCTGAAGTATTCACCAAATGCTAAAATCCAAGTTCATTGAAATCCAATTTGGTTTTTCTGTTATCCCGCAAAAAGGCATATCTTATACATAAAGCAAATACTTCCCCTTTTGAAGCCTTTTTCGTACGGTCCAAACTACCCTTTTCTACACCGACAACGACATCTATCAGACCGGTCTATTTTGTCTTTTCGTCCTACCACGTTTACAACCCGCATTCTCCTCTTTTCTATCCCACTTCCACCGACGGTTCTTCCCATCTTCCTCCCACGTCTCCTCATTTCCTCATCTTCATGTTTCAGCATACCAAAATCAGGCGTGAATTTCTTCACAACTTCCATATCTTGATTTCTCACCTTCTGCAATTGCCGACTGTGCCGTAGGCCAAGGTATGAATTTTTTTTTTTTTTTTTTTTTTTTGGGGAACATTTGTTCAATTTATTACCTTCTTTGTTCAACTGCACAGGACCATAACATCAGCTGTAAAACCAACTGAAGATCTAAAACTTGCTTCTCCAAATCGAACCATCCACACGTTTGTACACTCTTTTTTTTCGATCTCAATTCAGTTACCTTTTAATTCCAGTTACGTATGCAACCAAGTGATTTTACATACTGCTCCATCGGAAGGTATGAATTAACATAATTTTTTATTTCCGAGTATTAATTCCTCTTTATTTCGTTTATGTTAACTTCGACATAACTACTCCTTTTCATGCTTCTCCGGGTTCAGGTATTCGTAAGGCATACCAACATAGCAAATGAAAAACGAACTGAAGATCTAAAAGTTGATACAAAAGAAAAATCCACAGGTTTGTAATTTTATTTTGAAGATCTTATTTTTACTCATCTTTTTACAATCATTATTTATGTACTGTAGTTGTGGTAGAAAGTTTTTAGTTTTAGCTGCTTGCATTATTTTATTAATCTGATTTTTACTTCATGGTATTGTTATTGGATTTTTGTTGCCTATTAGGACTAACAATAGTGTTGGCTCTTTAATGCAGATAATTAATGGTTGCTATCATGCATTACAATATTCATATACATAGTTGGTTATAATTGACGAAATACAAATATAGTTATCACCTACGCATCATTAACTAAAAGTTATCACCTAATCACATATTATCTTGCTGATTGTTGATTGTCAACTCTAAAATTGGTTTTGGCTTCCTTGCTATTTACCATGTTTTAATCAAAGAAGAAGGTTGCTCTACTGAAACCTTAGGTCGCAGCATATGTCATATTTTCGCATTAGTTTGTGGAATGGATTACAAGGTACTGTTTTTTTCTCAGAAATTATTTTTATCGTACATTAGTCATGATTTCATTCATATTTTTCCAGTGTTGTTGGTTGAACCTTGCTTACCCTTAAATTGAGTATCTTGCGTTATCTGTATCCCTAAAAATGAAAAGAATCATTGTTAATACCCTGCTCTAATCTTAAGTTTTAGCATTTGAAAACTGAAAGGTAGAACGAACTGAAGAATCATGAAAGCAGAGACATATACAAGTCAACAGATCAAAGCAGAGACATATACTACTTTTCATGATTCCATAATCTGTATTTTGAAGGCATGCAAGAAGATCAATTGGCTGAAATTTGGCTTTTCATTTAAGCTTCCAACAGCTAAGAGTTTTTTCCGCTATTATTTATAATTTTTTGTTCTAAATCATTCTGATCTACTTCCCTTCTCATCAGGTTTATACAGATGAACTCAGATCGCTAAACTACATGCCTAAATCGAAAACTATAAGATAAACAGTCTACAGCTGTATTAAATACACAAAAATTCTGTACCTTTGATTTTTGAATTCAGCAAGATCCAGGTTTAACTTTCTCACTACTGCAAATTTATTGCATTGTGGTTTCTCTTTATTTTATCAGCATAACTCATGTGTTTAGATTATTAGTTTTAAGGCCCCTTTCACATTACAGGCGAGTGTTTGATTTGGTGTAAAGTATTTGGTACATAAACTAACTCGGCATTGATGCAATTTTGTGCCTTATTCTTATACAAAAGATAAATTAACCATATCATGAATGAAAAACAAAGCTTTCCTTTTCCAAGTTGCATTAGGAAGCTTTTCCCAATGGGATTTGCATATTTTTTTATGTATTGAAACGACTGATGTTTGAAGTTCATGTGACTTTAAAATTACTAGCATATAATCAGATCCGCTGTTACATGTTAATATTCTGAAATTTATATGGAATGCAAAAAAGCTGTCCAGACAATGTTTTGAGTTTTCAATTATGATATGGATCTATTAGACATGGATCAAATGTCTTTTTTATTTTGGTTTATTATGCTATTTATTTGGTTTGTTTTAGGAACCTGTGATGATGAAAAGAGGTTGATTTGTTCTACCACTTATGTTTAGACTTTCGGCAACCGAAAATAGGAAGAGGCTGCTGATACGATCCACCGCATCTTTTGGATGATACCGTGAGTAAAAACAAATTTGAACAGAATCTTCAAGACTTTTCATTTAATTTGTCTGCTGTTCGTCTGCACGGAAATTATGAAGGTTGCAAGTACTGAGATTTACAGATTATTTCGAGGAGTTTGTTGCGTCAATACTTCACAGTTTCACAAGCAGTTTAATGTCTTGATCTTTTGGCTGCTGCGGACAAGAGTTCGGTTTGAAGCTTTAATATGGTTTGTGTAAGCGATGCATTCATTGCTATTTAGTATATTTAAGAGTTTATGATATATTCATCTCTAATCTTCAATGCAATTTATTGTTTTTTCAAGTAACTTTGATACGACAACATTGATTTCTTCATCAATTTGCTTTAGGCATGTTTCAACAGCTTACAGTCTCTAATTATATTGTATGCTGTTTTATTCAGCTTCCTCGAGTATTTATCAAAGTTAATTGTTTTTTCACGATAATAGTAATAATATGCACATGCTAGAGAATTTGACGGCTTCGAAGTTTATCTGCTATAAATCAATCAACTTATTGCTTTTGTTGGATGAAAATTGAATGTCACCTATAACCTATTTGTCGATACTTCCTACCATATTTGAATTTGTTGCGCAACCAACCATTATTTTATAAAGTGTATAAACGTAGAAGTTTATGTGCTATTTAGGGACACCTCCGGCAATCATCCCTTTCAGTGACTAAGTTTATGACTCTTTACTTTTTGGCTCTTTCCTGGTACTCAATACTAAGTTGCTTTACATTTCACTTATGACTGTGATTAATTTACTTGGATTCCATAATAATAATAGTTACAACTATACGTGCTCACCCTTGGCATGACTGCATATATAACTATAATTGATGACTAAAACATGGAGCTATTTATGTAAATTATATATGGACGCAGGTAAAAAAGGGTCAATTGCATTTCCAACAAACTGTAATAATATGCTGCTGTTCAATCAATGAAGACGCCAATGGTGAGCTGGAAGGTATAGGCTCTCTCTGCATTAACTTAAGAATTGGAAGGTATGAAATGAAAGGTATAGCTTTTCCAGTTTCAAATACCTGTTTGCTTTTCTACATCTATATTCTCTCTAACCTATTTCGTTTTAATACTGCTGCAAGAACATGCAATTCCACTGTCCAAGCTTGGACTGTTGACTTAAAATAATGTGCATTAGGCATAAGATGGTATTATTGTTGACCATTGTGCTATGTATATTTTGATGCTCACTGCCGTTATATAATCCATAAAAATCCTCCTATTCTTTCACTCTGTATACACTTTTTTATTTCCGTCTCAATTATTTCTTTTGCAGTTTATTATATTTACTGGAATGCGTAAGGGTACATCGTATGTGATACGAGGCATTTTGGTTCAGCATAAAGGTACATATTTAAATTAGTGTGTTGCTAAGGGCACCGCGGTTTCTGCTAGGGGCTACCGTGGTGCCCTTCGGTCGGCGGTTAACCGCCGGCCACACAGGGGTTTGGTGGAGATATATATATGTATAATTGACGAAATACAAATATAGTTGGAATGAGGTCTAACCGATTTGTGCCCTTGATAAACAGTTTCCCTCGATAAACCATAGTATATAATCAAAATTTCACTACATGGTTTTTGTACCATTACGTAATCAAAATCTTTATGGTATTAGTTTTCCCTCGAGAAACAGGTTTAGGCGAGAAACACAATGGAAAATCGGGATGCACCATATTTAATATAATCGTACATAAGTAAGTTGGTTTTGAAGATGATAGCATTTGACTTCATTGGAAACTGTTATTTCCTTATCTAAGAATTACAGTCGTTTACTTCACTGCAATTATAGTCATGTACATCTTACGGCAAGCAAACATGTATTATTTTACTTCAGTGCAATTATACTCATGTACATCTTTAACGTAAATAAACATGTATTTGTTCACTTCACTCTGACTATGCTTCATATCACATAATTTTTTCATAACCAAGTAATATTATTTCAACTTGGTCACCATACATTCGACACTATGTCCTGCATCAATCGTGACTGAGAGTGCTTAGCTCCTTTCAAAATACCCCACCGTATTCATTCACCTGATACTTAGTTGATAGTTTAATTTGAAAATATCTTTAACTATTTATTCTCCAATTAGTTATACTCATTTCTTCTCCATGCAGTATTGAATTTTAGGTTTGCATGAAATATGATACATTTCATTTCACTTCATATATCCACCAACAATTTACAGCTTCTGCACTCGACTTCAGTGGTGGCCTGCTGTAAAACGTATTTGATTTTACGTATCCGTCCATGATTTATTATGTCTACTTATTATTACGAGTATCTATTTATTACTAAAAAGATCGGTTTGTTAGAGGTTGGCTTTCCCTATAAGCTTAATAAACATATGATGCTTTTCCTTTACTATTTTTTTTCATCTGAAATTAGTGCCTTTGTTTTTTAGTCCATTATCAACTATGCGTATAATACAAAATGCAATGTCTGTAATGTATAAATTACATGGTTACGGTAAATGTAAAAATAATTTACATATATGCTCTACAAAGACATATTATTAAGCACAGACCACAACAGTTTTACCAACAATGATGCTAATCCAACAAGAAATAGTATTCTGTGACACGTGCTCCTCTTAGCCACTTTAGAAATGGTCTCTCCATACCAACTTATTAAACATGATCTACATTGCTGATCCAACCTAACAAATTAACCACTTTGTCTATTTCAACTCCTCAAATATTTCCTTCGTATTTGGCAAGTGGGTGACTCATTCTCCTCATTTTTCTCACACGTTACTTTGCCACACAGGTTCCTCTTCCATCTATAAATGCTACACAATTCCACACTACTTCACATACAAATTTTAATACTCTCTCCAGCTACAATGACAAAGGTAATTCTTACTTTTTACCTATTTCATTTTTCTCACAATATAACATACGCTGCATTTATTTCACTGTTCGCTTTTCTTACACAATATAGGACATATGCGTACAGTAAATATGTCGTCTTATTCCGATATAGTAAATATTTCCTACCTTGCAGAACAAAAGCTCAGCAAACGATAAAAAGGCGTTGCTACCTCCTCCGCCAGAGAAGTTCAAACGTAAAAGCACACGTTCAACAAAGCAAACTCAATCAACACCTGAACACTCTGATGCTGTAAATGGTGGTTCACAACTTACTCCTGGGCACATTGAACACGTAGTTCAAAATCCATCATTCCCAACCGAGTCAAGTAGTATGAGCATTACCAATGATCCACAACCGTCCGCATTCCCAACTGAGTCAAGTAGTATGAGCATTACCAATGATCCACAACAGTCCGCATTCGCTGCTGAGTCAAGTAGTATGAGCATTAACAATGATCCACAACAGTCCGTAGACAACGACAATGAAGAGATTGACGACTGGATTGCTTATTTTACTGATGATGTGGTATGCTACAAATTATTTGTTTATACACATAAGTATATTTAAAAGTATATTTATTTTAACCAACTTTTTCTATACTGCAGATTGCAGAGTGCGATAGACAAGCTGCTGAATATCTGGCAAATCATAGACGTTAACTGCAGTTCTAAGCATGAATAATTTGTTTCTGAACTTTCCTTTCGTTCGTTATGTTATCAATCAAAATAAATTTGTATGCTGAACATGTTTTTTCAACTTCTTCAGTCCGTTGTATGAATAAAGCGTTCTATGAATAAAGTTGCAGCATTGAGCCTTTTATGTATATTTTTGTGCTAATTTCTTTGATTTATTATTATGATTGTAATGGAGTATAATGCCGTACGTACATATATATTACTATTATTCTACGCATGAATAACATCCACTTTGCACTTTACACCATTCCACTACTTTCATTTTTATACGTGCACTGTTAGTTCATGCATGCATATTGTCATATGATACTTTAATGTGGGTGGGCAATAATTGTTATGTTATGTCATAAAAGTGTACAAATCGAATTATGAAATTAAGAATCAGATCTTATGCATCTCCATACCAGTTTTAATGGAACACTGATATTATATCATTTTCTTGACACTAAGGAATATAAGATATGGTAAATGGTTACCATCCTCAAATTTCTGGAATATGGACATTCTGCATTTATCTATATATATGTAGCATGTACGGTTCCACCACCAAACATTACTGAAATTAAACATGAATGACTATTGTTTAAACCAAAATATTTTACACATGCGGCAACAATACCAATCTCAGTACCCTATAGTTAACATACTCATATCACGCAAAAAAGGACGGTTGACATAAACAGCATAACTAATATAATTTCACCCATACAAAATGATACTTCAGTTGCCAAAATAAACTAATTATGCCCCCTGTATTCGTTATTACGGGTTTATAATTTACAACCACTTTTATTCCCGTTTTCTCACTAAAGTTTATAACGAAAAAGAAAAAAGGCACGTTACCTTTCTTTGAAACCATCTACTCAAATATCCCTTCATTTTAGGTCCAGAATTCCTTGCACATTTCTAGCAAATGTGAACCAGTCATATACGGCTACCACTACCCATCTTCCACAATACCATGAACACAAAATTATATTTTCTTCCTCCATCAAATTACATGTTTCAACGCCAGCTTCTTCATCAAATTTAACAGTAATGGACGCACAACAAAGAGAAAGACGACGTCGTGCACAACATGCTAGACGTCTCCAAGCAAGAGATACAACAATCGGCAATCGACAACTGGTGACAAACGACCAAACAAACCTACTTCTGCATCCTCCTCAAAGTTTAGGTATATTAAGCATTTATATATTAATTTTATTTATTTATGCAGTACCTCCCATGGTTGCTCATTTCAACATTATCATTACTACTCCATGCAATAACAGATTCAAATATGGACAGGCCATGCATTACGGATTATGAAATTAGATGAAATCGCTATAAGCAAATAATTGTTCATCTGCATGACTGCAATTACCATTGAGACTGTAATATTTATGACATTGCTCCACATTACTTTGATTCGTTTTTAAAGTATAATAGAAGATATATTGGAAGATTATTTACACAAAACAACTTTAGTTATAAAGACGCAAGCACTGTACTTGACTTTTGTTCATGAAGCAACCCGTAAGCAATTATTACTACAGCGGTTACGATATTTTTTATTTTGTCCGTCATAACAACCGCTTCTGTTTGCATACATCATTATAGGTACTGCAACAACAGCGGAGGAACAAAATTTAACACCTCTACCAGCACTGATTACTGGCCATAATCGTGGACGAAATTTTATAGCAAGCACAATTTACCGCAAGCATCAACTACCGCAGCCAACATACTGTGATTCCTGCAACGCAAAAATATTTTTTCATGAAAGCTTACAGAGTTGTTGTTCCAGTGGTTCGATTGATATTCATCGTCCTACGACAATACCACCACAGTTACTCAGCTTATTTTTAGACCAAGGGGAGGTCGGCGATCATTTCCGAACAAACATCCGATCTTATAACAATGCATTTTCCTTCACATCCATGGGTGCGTCAATTGATCAAAACCTAGCCAGCGGTAGAGATGGAGTTTACACATACCGTGCACAAGGAACAATATATCACAGTATCGGCAGCATTCTACCCATGCCTGGAAGCAGACCAAGATATTTGCAGTTATACATATATGACACCGACCATGAGATTGAAAATCGACTTCGAGATAGTGAAGCAATGAGAGCAGAGATCATTTTGACTCTAAAACAAATTCTAGATAATCATAATCCGTATGTTTCTGTATTAAGACAGTTGGGGCAACAAGTCGACGTCCAAAATTGTAGAATCAAGATTAAAGAAATCACCGTAAATCGACATCTTCACGAGTTGCCAACCGCATCGCAAGTAGCAGGCATAATTATTGGAGATGAACCAGATAATTTGCAAGGAAGAGATATCATCGTTGAGACAAGAAGTGGGAGTCTACACAGAATTCCTGATACTACGGGCTTTTATGATCCATTATCCGCTCTTACTTCCATACGGTCAACATGGATGGGACTTGAACATCCACGAGAATGGAAATACATCAATAAGTTGCACATCATACTACTCTCATGTTTTACAGGTACATATGATCTATTTTACATTCTCAATTTTTTTTTCACACACACTCCAAACCATCAACTTTCTTTACTTTATCACGTATACTAATATTAATTCACATGTGACTTCTAGATACGACCGTCAGAAACATCTCTTATATTACTTGGTGGCCGTTTATTTCAACAATATGTCGTTGATATGTATGTAAAAATAGAAGCTATGCGCCTAAGGTTTCTTCGCAATAATCAACATACAATCCGAGCGGAGCTATATCAAGGTTTACAAGATGCGTTGACTGCTGGAGAGACATCCACCAGTTTGTTTCTTTACCTTTTCTACTCAATTTTATTACTATCAATACACAATTCTACACACTTACTAACCACACAATTATGTAATAATTAACTGTACAACTTTTCTATTCCTAGGTAATATTGGTGTTAAAAAAATTCTTCCTTCCTCTCATACCGGTAGTCCTCGAGATATGCATCAACGGTATCAAGATGCAATGGCATTAGTGCGACGGTATGGAAAGCCCGATTTATTTCTTACTATGACATGTAATACTAACTGGGTCGAAATTACACAAGAATTACTTCCTGGTCAACAACCTCAAGATAGGCCAGATTTGACAACTCGAATTTTTCGTGCAAAATTAGAACAACTAAAAATCGATTTGTTTGACACGTTCGTTTTAGGTAAAGTTATTGCTCATGTCCATGTTATTGAATTTCAAAAAAGAGGATTACCGCATTGTCATATGTTGATGATTTTTGATGATAATGATAAGGTCAATAGTCCCGATGATTATGACGGTTTAGTTAGGGCTGAAATTCCATGTAAAGATTTAGAACCCGACCTACATAACATAGTAATTAAGCATATGGTTCATTACCCATGCGGACGTTTTAACCCAAATGCCACGTGTATGAAAAACGACCAATGTAAGAGAGGTTTCCCAAAATCTTTTTCCCCATCAACTTTACAAGGAAATGACTCTTACCCTATTTACAGAAGACGTGACACTGGACAACAATATCAAGTAGGAAGCCAATTAATTGATAACCGTTGGATCGTACCATATAATCCGTATCTCCTTTTGAAATACGACTGTCATATTAATGTGGAGATTTGCTCCAGCATTAAATCTGTTAAATACCTTTACAAATATGTTTACAAAGGTTCCGACCGTGTTTCCGTCGGGTTATCCACTGCACCTGCTGACAACGATGAAATTTCGAACTTTGTTAACGCTAGATGGGTTTGTGCCCCAGAAGCTCTATGGCGAATATACAAATTTTATTTAAGCAGCATATTTCCTTCTGTTACTGGCTTACAAGTCCATTTACCAAATAGACAACAATTGCTTTTTCGTGCAGAGGAGCACTTACAAACTATTTTAGATGATCAACAACGGTCTAAAACAATGCTTACTGAATTTTTCACCAAAAATGTTACTGATGAGCATGCACGTCAATATTTATATCATGAGTTTCCTGAAAAATACTGGTGGGACTCTTCGTCTAAACAATGGAATCGTAGACGAAATAATCGTAGGGCAATAGGTAGACTTTATACCGTATCTCCAACTGAAGGTGAACGTTACTATTTGCGCTTATTATTAACACATGTTAGAGGTCCTACGTCTTTCACTGATTTACTAACAATTACTGGAACACGGTACAATACATTCAAAGATGTAGCACAACATAGAGGTTTACTTGAAAATGATGATAGCTTAAGAGACTGTTTAAGAGATGCTTCAAACACGCATATGCCTGCATCTTTGAGACGACTATTTGTTACCATTTTAGTGTACTGTGAACCGTGTCATGTGCGTGAATTGTGGGAAGAGTTTTCACCATTTTTGATTGAAGATTATCCTTCGTCTTCTACTTCTACTACACACAATTCATTTTTACTGGTCCAATGTCTGTCCGATTTAGACAAACTACTCAAACAATACAACAAATCAGTTATGGATTACGATATTCCACACCATAATTTCAGTTCTTTTGTTCCTATCAGTAATTCCTCTCTTATTTTAGAAGAACAATCTATAGAAATACCCAGTACTGATATTGATTCCATAAATAACTTAAACCAACAACAGCAGGATGCGTTCAACATGATCATGACTTCCGTTACAAATCAAAATACTGCTATCTATTTTATTGACGGCCCAGGAGGTACTGGGAAAACATACTTATACAGAGCAATCTTAGCAAGGTTACGTCTTGAAGGCAATATTGCAATCGCAGTCGCAACTTCTGGAATAGCTTCTCTTGCTCTTCCAGGAGGTCGAACTGCACATTCCCGATTTAAAATACCAATCAATTTAGATTCGTCGTCTACATGCCATATTCCAAAACAATCAGAGCTAGCAAAACTTTTGTCCCTTGCTACCGTATTACTTTGGGATGAGGCTACCATGGCTCATCGTCATGCGTTTGAGGCCCTAGATAGAACATTAAGAGATTTAACAAATTTAGACGAACCTTTCGGCGGGAAGATTGTTATTTTAGGAGGAGATTTCCATCAAGTTTTACCCATTGTTGTAAATGGCACTAGGTGTCAAACAATTGATGCATGCATTGTACGGTCATACTTATGGGATAATGTTCACGTTATACATCTAACACAAAATATGCGTGCACGACATGATATATCATTTTCACAGTTTCTTTTGCGAGTCGGAAATGGAGACGAGGTCTATGTTGAAGATGATATTATACAACTTCCAGAAGATATCGTTCTGCCTTGGACCAATCCTGATTCTATTTTCACTTTGATTCATGAAGTATTTCCCGAACTTAATGATAGAATTTGTGATAATGAATATATCATGAACAGAGCAATATTAGCCCCAACAAATGAAACGGTGGATGACATTAATAATAAAATCATACAAATTTTTCCTGGTGAGGAATACACATACTATTCATTTGACAAAGTTGATGAAGATACAAATAACCTTTATCAGCTAGAATTCTTAAATTCCCTTGCTCCTGGTGGTTTACCGCCACATAAGTTAACACTGAAAATAGGATCTCCAATCATGTTGCTTAGGAATATTGATCCTAGAATTGGGTTATGTAACGGCACTAGGTTAATATGTCGTGTCTTTCACAGAAATCTCATTGATGCTGAAATTACTGTTGGACATTTTCGAGGGACAAGAGTATTTATTCCACGTATACCACTTAAGCCTAACGAGAATGTCAACATGCCTTTCAACCTTACACGCAAACAATTTCCTGTTAAATTAGCATTTTCTTTAACAATTAATAAATCACAAGGACAGACCATCCCTCACGTTGGTATTTATCTTCCGGAGCATGTTTTTAGCCATGGTCAGCTATATGTTGCTTTATCTAGAGGAGTTGCAAAAAAATCAACATCAGTCTTAGTAAAAAATGGGAAAATCCGAAATAGGAAAGGTACATATACTAGAAACGTGGTATATAAGGATGTATTGTTAACATGTAACCATGAACTTGGTTAACTATACCGCAATTTTTTTCATTTCTCCCGCACTTTTTCCATTTTTAAATCTTTTGATCTTCGTTTTTTTTCCGGTACAACTTTAATAATTTGTCAACAACTGCAAACTATTACCGATGTCATACCCCCGAATAATAAGCGATGAAGAACAATTACTGAACTACTCCGATGAAATGCAAATTTATCTATCGCATTTAAAGACAATTTGTAATACCTGCTGGGATTTAACTGCAACAGTTGAAAAGGACACCTTTGAAGGTACGCATACATTTCTACCCTTTCACATACCACTTTTTTTCAAGTACTATGATATTTTCTCAAATTATATACTTATCTTCTTACCAAAAATTGCAGGACTTAAATGGCAAACCCATTTTACTGTCCATATCACAAGCGAAGCCATCAAAGAAATTGTACGACTTAGGTATTTTCATAATACCTTTATTGGGTCTCAACATTTTAACTTTCCACATATTCTGGAATGAGTATCAGTTAACTACACTCTTTAACCAGTTCAACTTTACTGATATTTTCTTCCTTCCAACAACGTAGCTGTTTTACTGTACGTTATAATGGTTACTATTACTACTGTTACTTTGTTGCTTCATTCCTCCTAAGTTCAACTCTGCATTGTTGTAGATACTTTATGATGCACAAACAGAAAGCTGCAAATGTTTCGGATTTCCGGCAATCAATACTTTTGCTGCTGTCAATTCAATTATCGATCCGTTCAATGTGTATGTGAGTGTGTTCTCTTTAATTCTTTTTTTTTCACCACTATAACACGGACTACAAAAGTTTTGGGACCTGTCTATTAATCATTCACAAGCTTCATTTGTCTTACTGTATTCACTACTCATAACAACAAATCAATGTCGTCCAACTCTGTTACTACCCTAACTACCCACTCCATTAGCGGTTTTCCACTTCATGTTTGCTTAGACTGTCATCTATGCACATTACCATATATACCTTTCTCAATTCATTTATTTCTACTACACCCAGTGTGCCTAAACTAATTTACCAGCAAACAAACCTTTCAACATTGCATATAATTGTCTTTCCTTTACACTTGCCTAACATAGCATTAGTGCCATGCCCCATTTGACATATTAAATATATGTTATTTTCAGGTGAAAATAAAACTCTTATCTTCCGGCATTTTTTTACTGGAATGGTCAACTGAGGGGAACACAATATTTGCGGTCAAATACAGATACCGGCAAACGTTGGGAATTCTAATTTTTAACTTACAACATTGCTGCATAGCCTAACACTGCTATTTCTTCTTTCCATGGCTATGACTTGGATGGACGAACCATTCGCGTGTATTTACCTGCACCAAGGCGCCAACTCAACTGAACGCATTACCTATCCACATTGTCCTTTTTTTCTTCCTTCATTTCTACAATTCATTGTCCTTTTATCTTCCAATAATTTCTGATGTATGATGAACGGTTGAATTTGCATAGTTCGTTGGCTAACTGTAACCGTGTTCCAATTTTATTTTTTTTGAAGCCTAAGTATTTCACTTTTTATACCATGATTCACGATTGTGAAACTGATCTACCTATATGCCACTTTCATATGTCTCACTAAACATCCAACAATTCATGTATAATACATTATGCATGAAGAAAAATTTCATTTACTTTCACAACGAAAATGTACTGGGAGCAGCACCACTTGATGGTCTTTTACCTAAGTATTAGCTCAGGCTTAAAAGGCATGTACCTGTTTAATACACATTCCTTATCACTTCATTATGTTGAAATGTCAAGTCATTTGCTACACGACCCAATTATCTAAATTATGACTTACGACTATTGGAAGATACGACCTAAACACTTGGAGGTAGGTACAGACAATAAAATTGTGTTTTTTTTACATTCTACTGTCTGATGTGTTATAACGCTAAACACTGATTTGCATTTAAATCTCATTCATTTATATTTTATCCCCTGTTCGATTGCGTCTTACTACTAAAGTATATTTACGCTACTCTGATTCTACTGCACGTATTTGTTAGTACAACTGAACATACTTGAATGTTATTATGCAATACTAAGATCGCCGACTCATGTAGAATGGCACCACAAGTACGAATGTAAAAACTTCTCACACAACATCCATGTGGACTTTATATACAAATCATGGCATGAACTTTGTTTTTAACATATGACACATGTTTATTTTTGTATTATGCATACGAGTACATATTTCTGTCAATCGGTACACGAACACCTAAAGTAGCAAACTCATCAAAATCCTTCTTCTCTGACTTCAACTATTCTTTTCTGGAGGTTGGCCGAAAATTCAGGTTCCTAATACGTACAAAATTATCCTAATAAACAAAACAAGTGAAGTGTTAATCTTACAGGTAAACCAAGTAGTTTGTAAACTACTTCTACTCAAAATATCATTATACATTTTTTTCCAGATTGAGGATAGAGCTGACACGGGTGCAAACATGTGCACCACTGAAATAACCTTCATTGAGCCAATATGGACAGCCAAAGTTGAGTTTCACGCGCGAAGCGCGTGCCAACACCACGCGCGAAGCGCGTGCCTACAACACGCGCGAAGCGCGTGCCAACACCACGCGCGAAGCGCGTGCCGTTACGCTCGTATATATATATCAGAGATTACAATAAAATATCTCGAAGTGGAATTAATAAAATACAATAGTAATTAAATACTCACCATAATAATGACACTGATTAGCAAATGTCTATAAGATGTAAAATCTCAGCCACCTGTCTAACCTACGGGTTTGTTAGGAGGAGGGGATTAGAACAACAATCCTGGTGAATGAAAAAATTATGCCTTTTAAAGATAACACTACATATACCATTCTATTAGTGATTTATTTTTATTAGGTTATTAGAGTTTATAGTACTCTTGCCTCTATGCGTACATCGTACCCATCTACTTCCCAGTACATTAAACCTAATCACCCATATACATATACATATACATATATATATATATATAGTTATATGCCAAATATTTCTAGGCATTACCTCTAGTACCCTCTTCGGAAGATCTCTATCGTCACGCTACAAGCATACTAAATCTCTATTGTCATGCTATAAAAGCCTACAAGATCACTCTATGAAGGCGCACTAAGTCTCCATCGCCTCGCTACAAAAGAGAACTAGGCCACGTTATGAAAGTATGCTAAGCCTCTATCACTATGCTACGAAATATATAGTGAGAGTTCCGCTATAGAACTTAGTCGAGGGATTTTTACATCTATAAAGGACTGCTTCGTTGGGCCTACAATATAGATATCCATAGATTCGGTCTGTCTCTTTTCTCGGTGGCTATGCATAACAACCTAAATTTTAACGAATACTGTTTAATTAATGTAATAACCCGGAAATCCGAGCCAATTTAAAATTTTTATTTTGGCAATTTAATGAATTTTGATTATTTAAAATGAATTATTTTAAAAAATATCGACGAAAAATTTATTTTGAATATAATTCGAACGTATATATTATATAGATCGTCGTTAGAATATAAATAATTATTTATAATTATAAAAGGAATTGAAAATGGCGCGGTAGTTCGATAATTCAATTTCAAACTTAAAATGAATGTACCGAGTGCAAAATAAATCGGATTTTAGTGAAACCAAAAAAATTAGAATCTAATTGAGAATATCTTTCCAACGAATCCGAAAAATCGTAATTTCATAGCGGGAATCAAAAGATATGTCCAGTTGAAAATTCAGAATAGTCGCTATGGAATTCTGGCCCTTAAAAATAGAAATTTTACAAACGACCTCGGATTTCGACGAAACCACTTTTGTTGGATCCGTGATGTCAAATTATTGCTAGATTCCAAAATTCATAATTTTTCAATTCAATATGTGAGCGTGGCAAAGGAAAACGCGTTTGACCAGTTTCAGTTGATTTTAATCGACTGGAAAATGGCCATTTTAAAACGATCTCGGAATTAGGCGAAATTAGTTTTGTTAGGACCGTATCGTCAATACGAAGCTAGAAAATACTTTTCGGGAATTTTTAGAGTTCGTATGTGGCCCCGGTAAACTGAAATGTACGTTTAAAATTCAATATAATGATTTAAATGTAAATTCGACGAAAACTGATCGAAACAATCGAATTGGCCTACATGGCATATCCCATTGTGTTCAGAATGGGGGTAATTAGCTAGGGGCGATAGTCGTTGGGTCTCGATTGGTGTTAGAAATAAAAGTCAACATTTTGGAGAATAAAATAAATAAAATAATATATAATTTCCCTTAACTCCCTTACCCTCATTCCTCTCTCACTTCCAGATCAGAAAATCGATTAAATAAAAAAACGCTATAGCCCTAAGCCCCGTCTCCCCCCCACACTGGCGCACCACCCGCCGCTCTTCCCCCCCCCCCCCCCCCCTCGACGTCTCCTCCTCCGCCACCCCCTTCTTCCTCTACCTCTCTTCTCCTCCCTGCCTTCCTCCTCCATCCACTTAAACACCCGTAGCCACCATACCCCCCCAAACCGATTTCAAGACCCCATTCGACCCATCCCCCCCTAAAGCCTGGCCGCACCCACCACCTCCGCCCCGGTCCTTCCTGACTCCGGCGAACTAAGCCCCCGCCTCCTCTCGATTTCTACAGTAAGTCCCCCTTTGTATTTTTCTTTTTTCTACTTGTTTGTTTATTTATTTTAAAGTAATTAGTGTTTAAAATTATTAAAAAAAATCAGTTTTTGTTTATAGAAAGGGTAGAAAAAAATTAGATTTTTAGATGTAGAAAGCGAGGATAAAATTCTGATTTTTATATATGTTTGAATAGCGGATAAAGTTATGATTTTTAACATTGCAAAGATATGATTTTTATTTGAAGAAAGATTTGATTTTTATAGCGAAAAGATAACATTATATTTTGAATAGAGAAAAGATCGAATTTTGAAAGTAGAAAAGTTTAGATTTTTGTTAGGGAAAATGATGATTTTTGTTAAGATAAAAATTAGATTTTTATCGTGTGAACGGCTTCATAAAAATGTGATCTTTTTTTATATGTGTAGCTATATAAATATGCGATTTTTAGCATGATAAAAATATGATTTTTATATTATAGAAAGAATAAAAATATGAAATTTATATTATAGAAAGAATAAAAATATGATTTTTATATTATAGAAAGAATAAAAATATGATTTTTAATATATAGAACATCATATTAAAAATGTGGTTTTTAATATGAACAGCGTAAAAAGGATGGCGTAGGAATTTCGGGCTAAGCGAATCGATCAGAAATTCGGCAGAAATGAAATGGAGGAGTGGAATCCTCGGTGAGAACTTCTCACCTTTAGTTTAATTTTTCTAGTTAAAATATATACTAGGATGCAGACGGTGTTTAGTAGCACCCGACACCCGTCGTCCTTGAATGCTTGGTTGTTTGATTTTGATGTGTAGTTGATTGTGTGATGTGATGTGAAATGAAATAAAATAGTTATATAGTTAAAAATATTTTATAGTTGAAAATAGAATTTTTAACGTATATTTAAAATAAATATAAACAAATCGGATGATTTGTTTATACACACACATTTGACTGATATTGATTGGGACGATAAATTTTACACATCGCCCAACTGCACAAATAAAATCTGTGTTTGATTGTTTGAAACCCCACACGGGTACTGGGATGATATTTGGCGTACACTAATCCCAATTATTTAGCTGTATGTCGATCGATTGGTCGACAGACTGTGTAAGCGTTAATTATTTATATTTAATGCTTATGCAGTTGTGTGGTGCACTCTGGATGATGGTTGATTATTTATCATTGTTATTTTATACATGTGTTGTAGAAAATCCATATAATTAACATTATATGGTAATTGATTGGGCCTCATTCCAGTTTTGAAATAGAATATCTGAATAGAAATATTTGAAAAGAGATATTTGAAATAGAATATTGGAAAATAGAAATATATGAAGCCGTGTTGATTAGATTGACGCCATTCTGACATGAACGATATTTACATCGATTTTATTCATTTTTAAATGAATATTGAAAAGTGGTTTCAATAATCGAATATTTTAGAAATTGAATTGAATAGAATTCAAATCGAATTAAAATTGAATTGAATAGAATTCAAATCAAATTGAAATTAAAGTGAAATGAATTAAAATTCGAATTAAATTGAAATTGAATTGAATTTAAAACGAATTTATAAGGAGATATTCAATTTTGATTTGAATTTGAAATGAAGTTGAAATTGTTTTAAAAACGAATTTAAAACGATTTATTAAATACGTTTTAAAAGGAAATCGATGAAGGATATATTATATATATATATATAATATAATGGCCTGAATAGAACGTGCCGCGCTGCGGTAGTTCGTGAATTTCGACCATTGACTTCGAATGGACATTGCGGGAGATCCGACCGTCGGATTCTCCTAAAACCGGAACTGTTGGGTTCATATCGAAAAGAGCTTTCTAACGAATATTAGAAATTTGAAATCTAACAGTTGGATTTGGAATTATGTCCAAATCAAATTTGGAAAAGGTCGTTGTAAGTGCAGTTCGATGGCCGTTGATGGAAATCGACTGTACGGGCATTGATAAAATTATTAAAAATATCAATAATTTGTGTAAAATCATAAGAAATGATTTGTGAAAAATTGGGATGAAAAACTCCATATTTGAAGAGATAAAAATATATTTTTATCGAAATGAGCTAATTTTGAATTAGAATAATAATTTATTTATTTTTAAATAAATAAATTGAATTTGAAAAGGGTTTTAAAAGTAACCAGAATTTCCAATAATTGAATTGGAATGGATTTGAATCGAAATTGTCTTTGGAATATTTCGATGTTGAATTTCGTGATTATACAGATGTTGTTATGGAAATTTGAAAGATATATATATATATACATATCGTTATTTCCAATACGATATTTGTTGGTCGTAGAATTTGATATTGAATATAAGTCGATATATTTTCTATTCAGAGCCTTGTATTTAATATCAAATGTGATTTGGGTTTGTCGTGAATGGTGTCTTCATTAACACTGTTCTTAAGCCCAGTTGAGAAAAAGATTAAATCTTTTTATTTAGATTTAATGAAGTGTAAAAATTAAATAATATTTAATTGGAATTGAATTGGTATTGATTTTTGGGTTTATCTTGAACAGTGTTTTAAATAACACTTGTTCTTTAACCCGATAATTAATGGAATGTGATTTTGGGTTTATGTGAACCGTGTTTTAAATGACACTGATTCTTTAAACCAGTTAAAGATTAAAACTAAGTGGAGTTTTAATGAATCTTTAATTAGATTGAAAAGATCGAGAAGGGAGTATCACCAGGTTTGCTCCAGGCGATAGTTAAATCTTTAATTAGATTTGAACGTGAAATGGTAATTGAACTTATCGATAACACCGTGGTGTTAGATATGAAGTATTACCAGTTTTACTTCATAGGATGAATAGGTTGGGGTTGGGAAATTAAAACAAATGATTACTTCAGTAAGGTTCGTTAATCCCGACTAGTTTGAAGTGATATTCAAAGGAAGATTAAAGAATAAATTTAAAAGAATTTATCTTTGATAAAATTAATGGGAATCTTTCCCAAAGTATAAGAATATTTGAATAAAAGAATATTATGAATTGGAATGAGGCGTATGTTGTGTTTGTGTAACACTTGTTTATTATATACGCGGGTTATTCAGAAAGACCGGGTTTATCCCATTCTGAATAACTGATTCGACGTGGTGTCGAAGATGAAGACGGTGGTTGAAGACCGGAGGTCTTCACGTCGTTTGGGTGGCTACTAATGATCTTGATTGGGCCGTACACCCAAGAGGAGAGAATCAGTTAGTGGTCGTCCAGACGTACTTGGAGATTGATGGATATGCGGGGTACTAGGTGCCTCCGGTTTCATTCAGACCCAGAACGAACTTGTAAGGACTGTGTGCCTGACATTGGATTTCATTCTGTGTGACTGATATCGGTTGCATAGAGTGGTTTGCCTGTGTGGCATGCTAAGATGCAAATGATCAAGGCTTCTGTTGAAAAGCAGAGTCTTGTGGTTGATGATCAAAGCACGGCCTTTGTGGCGTAGCTTTGTGTAGCGATAATTCGCGAGCCTCATACCCCGGTGTGAACCAAAAACGGGAGAAGAACCTCAGGGAGGGCATGCGTTTCTTTCTAGTTCGGAGTGGCGTCAGTGCTTGAACTGGCTGACGAGTTTGACTCATGTGGTTGTTGGAATTGGAGGCACCTCGGTTATATCGGACGATCAGGGTCCGATGGAGTCATTCGTTGGCTCATTTACGCCCCATAGGGCGGGGAAATGCAGTGTTCAGGAATTTTAATCCACATCGGTGGACCGGCCCTGTCGCTCCAAAGGCTTGACTGAGTACTTGCCTGAGACACGGGCTAGAGCGTCTCGAATTCGGTAGAGGACTATCTTTTGCCTCGGTTCACAGATGGAAATCCAACTTCCAATACATGACTTTGCGGTTTTATTTGTAGAGCCTAGTATGGCGACATAGTGGGATGTGGCGCTTATGCCGTCTATGATTGATACTTATGATTTGAAGTTGTTTTATACACTATGCACTTATAATAGTATCAAATGATTTGTTTTAAACGTATCAAGCATTCTTTGGCTGTTATAAGGTAAAACCCTATCCTCCGGCTTGCGTTGCATTGTGTGATGGGACCTGGGTCTTATAATAGCTTCATTATTCTTTATTTAGTATTGCACTGTTGTTTTATGCACTGGTGTTCTTGGGAGGAAACCCGTTCCGTGTTATACGGCGTGGTCCCTTGATTTACCTAACTTTAAAAATAAAAATTAATAACTGTTTTAGTTCTCACACCAGTCACATGACTGACCTGGAGTTTATTGTTTTAACCTAAACTCTGGGTGCCTTATTTTGACATGGGCAGCTAGTAGTTTTGGTCTTGCAGATTTATATTCACAGGATCCTGATTTACAGCTGGAACGATACTCGGAAAGCTTTGTATCCGTGTATTACTTCTAGTTGTGTATTGTATTATTTTCCGCTGCTATGTAATGTATTGTAATCTCAGATATTTTTTGTGTAATATTTATTCATTTATACTCTGTATATTCTTGTAATCTGATGCATTGTTGTAATTAGCAATGAAATGTTCTTCCGTCTGCGCTCTGATGTGGCTTGTTCTCAATTCTATCCGGGCTTTCCTTACCAGGGAAGTTCGGGTCATTTCAATTAACATGTTAACCAATTAAAGAATAAATTGTAAAATAATGGGAACCGGACAATGGTGATTGCGTCATTGAGTCCGTTATGATTCAATGATTCAGATAGACATTAGGTTTGCGTATGACAGACTTAAAATGAAGAAGTTATAGAAGTTTAAAGTTTGAAAAGTAACATGCAAAATAAAACAGTAAATACGAATTAATTTATAGTAGGAGATAAAGTGAATGTCATATTTATAACCATTGTGAAAATATTTCCACAACTATTAGTTTGATATATAATTTAATATATTTGCAGTTATGGTTTAGAAAATATTGACTTTGTAAATTTATAAGAAACACACATAAAAATAATAATTTCCAATGTTCAAATTTTATGAACAAAAATTGTGCTAGGTGGAGTGGTAGAGCATGCGCTTCCTAGACTAGAGATCGAGAGTTTGATTCCTATCAACGACGTATTTTTAAAGTTTAAGAAGACCAATCTAAAAAATGCATGTGTGTATATACATAAATAAAAGGTTACATATGTGTGTGTGCATGTATATATATGTATGTATACATATATATATACATGTTTATATATATATATATATATATGTGTATATATGTATATTTATATACATATGTGTGTGTGAGTGTGTATATATATTTAACAACATTAAATAACATTCTAATTTAAAATGAGTGTGCGAGTATTAATTCTAGAAATGGTACGGGTTTAAAATTAAAATTAAATGCGTGTTGGAAACAAAAAAAAATAATGCGCATGGAATAAAATAGGAAATAAAAATAACGTTAAAATTAACATTTGAAATTTTGTGTAAATATACATAAATAAATTTCAAGGTATATGCACATATTAATTATGCGTTTGACTTTGGAATTTAAAACTCATGACAAAACCAAAAAAAATATATATATATAGAAACAAATAAATACAGCTTTTGAATGTGTGTGTATACCTTGAAATTTATTATACAGATTTTCAATGAATATAGGGTATATGTTGTAATGCAATATGTACATTGTGAATGAATTGTGCATTGATTGCATATGGAAACAAATAAATACAGATTTTCAATTAATATAATAAAAATATAGAGTATACGTTGGAATGCATTAATTATGTACGTAGTGAATTAATTGTGTGTTGATTGCATAAATTATGGATTAATTGCATACTAATTAACATGTTTTTCAAATCATAGATATACATATGCATGTGTGTGTGTGTGTATATATATATATTAATTGTGCTTTTACTATATGCGCTTTGAAAAATAGCAAATTATGTTCAAATTCTATATTTAATATTTCTACTTATAAGGCATTTATGGAAGGTTTCTATTTTAATATAATATATGTGTGTGTGTGTAACGACCCAAACTTCCCCGTAAAGGAAAGTACGGATTGCTTTGAGAACAACACTCATCAAAACACAAATAGAAGAACATTTTCATTTCTATTAAAACAATTACATCAGAGTACAAGAATATAACAGAGTATGAATAAATATTTTACATTTGATAAATACAATATCAAAGATTTAAATTACATTTAAATAGCAGCGGAAAAAAATAATACAAAATACAACTGAAAGAAATACACGGATACAGAGCTTTCTGAATATCGCTTCAGTTGTAAACCAGGATCCGGTGAAAATAAATCTGCAAAACCAAAACTAATAGCTGCCCGTGTGGAAAGTATGGGCACCCAGAATTTAGGTTAAAACAATAAACTTCAGGTCAGTCATGGGACTGGTATGAGAACTCAAAAACAGTTATTAACTTGATTTTAAAGTTTGGTAAATCAAGGGACCTCGCCGTTAACGTGGAACGGGTTTACTCCCAAGAATACCAGTGCATAAAATAAACAGCGCAATGCTCTTTAGAGAAATGAAACCATTATAAGACTCAAGTCCCATGCAACGCAAGCCGAAGGATAGAGTTTTACCTTATAATGGTAAAAAAAATGCTTAATGCGGGAAATTCATCTTTTATACTATAAGTGCACAGTGTAGAAATCAATTTCGAATATAAATGTATCAATCCTAGGCGGCATAATATATCATGTAAGCGGCATAATATATTATGTCACCATATAGGTATGCAACTAAAACCGTAAAACTCGTATTGGAAAATTGGGTTTCCATCATGATGGCTGCAGATTTGAAAGATCTATCGCGAATGTATCTCCACGACTTATGTCTCGATAAGAGAAAACACCGTAATACATATACTACGCACTTTGGATAAGCATCAATATGTTCTATCCCCATGGGATTCAGCTGAAATGACCTATCCCAATCTCCAGGTGTGGAGCGACCACACCCAGGACAACTCGACCAACCAAATCCATATATATATATAAATATAAAGTATATTGGTTGAACCTACTAATCAAACAAATCGTTCACCATCATACCAGGGTGTGAGGCTCGCGAAGTAACATTGTACACAAAGCTACGCTAATTAAAGTTGTGCTTTGATCATCATCCACAAGGCTCTTCTTTTCAACAAAAGCCTTGATCCATGCATCTTAGCATGCCACACTGTCAATCCATGCCATATCATTGATCATCTACCAATATATATAACCTCTGAGCTCATACGTCTCAGAGAAGGGTGTTAAGCAGAGAATAAATTCTCCACCACCAAACAGATATATATATATATATATATGTATAGCAGAGATCAACGAATACAGCATAAAGGAATACAACGTCAGACATACTATACATTTACAAGTCCGTTCTGGGTCTGAACAAAACTGGAGGCACCTTATTTCTCGTCCCATATGTCCAATACAGGGGTGAGGTCCTCGCATATCCGTCGATCTCACGTTTGGAAGATAACCACTTATTAACTTGTCTTGGGTGTACGGCCCAATTAAGACATCAGTAATCACCCAAACAATGTGAAGAACTCCGGTCTTCAACCACCGTCTTCATCTTCGACTCTTGATCATCGTAGAAATTATTCATAATGGGTTAAACCCAGTCTTTCCTAATAATTCGCGTATTTTATAAACAAGTGCTATAAAAACACATCAAACGCCTCATTCCAATTCAGAATATTCTTTTAATAAAATATTCACATTACTAGGGACAGGTTCCCATTAATTTTATCAAAAATAAATTCTTTAAATTTATTATTTGATCTTCCTATGGATCTCATTTCAAAATATTTTATTTTATCTTTATCAATTCTAAACCAAATTGAGGTTTATTAACTAGTCGGGATTAGCGAATCTTACCGAAGTAATCCTTTATTTATCAAACCCAATCCCAACCTATTCATCCCATGGAGAAAAACTGGCAGTACTCCATATCTAACACCCACTGTGTTATCTGTAAATTTAATTACCATTTCACGTTCAAATCTATTTAAAGATTTTACTATCGTCTGGAGTAAAACTGGTGGTACTCCATTCTTGATCATTTCAAGAATTCGATAAATTTAATTATCTCATTCTCATTTCAATCTAATTAAAATTTATAAGAACTCTAATTTGGTTTTAAGATCAAAATCATTGCTTTATGGTTATTCAAATTTAAGAAATTAATCTTATCTTTAACTGGGTTAAAGAACTAATGTCATTTAAAACATTGTTCATGATAAACCCAAAATCCTATTCCGTTCAATTCCAATTTAATATATTAAATTGGAAAACTTCTCTTTAGAAAATTCTATTAAATCTTTATTAAAAGATTAATAAATTACAAACCATAGCTTCACTATTAATCGGGTTTTAAGAACTAATGTCATTTAAAACATTGTTCACAATCAACCCAAAAATCAATTTCCTTTTAATTTCAATTATGTTTGTTAATTGGAAAATTTTCATTTAAATCTTAATTAAAAGATTTATTCTTTTCTCAAATAGGTTTAAGAACAATGTCATTTAAGACACCATTCCATCAATTACATGCAAATTTAGTCCAATCCATATTCATGTTAGAAATTATATTTTTAACATATGATTCTTTTAATTCTAACTAACATGATAAAAGTGACAATTCGATGATAAATCATATTTTAATATCTAATTCTCTTTACTGCAACAAACATACAATGAAAATGTAATTTCCATTGTCAAAACTTTTATTTTAAAACATGTCTCATTTTAATTCAACAAACATACAATGAAAATATGATTTTCATTGTCTAATCTTTTATTTAAAAACATGATTCAATAAAAATGTAATTTTTATCGTCAAATCATTTTAATGAAAACATGATACAATAAAAATGTAATTTTTATTGTCAAATCCTTTTAATGAAACATGATATAATAAAGATGTAATTTTTTTTTAATATCTGATCTTTTTAATGAAACAAAACTACACTAAAGATGTAATCTTTATTTTATAAAGTTACTAATAAAACAGAACAACAATAAAATGAATTTTCTCATCTAATCTTTTTATTGAAACAAAAATGACAATACAAATATGTACTTTTTATTCTAATCTTTTCTTGTAACAAAACGGTAATAAAATGTATTCTTTCTATTCTAATCTTTTATTGTAACAAAATGACAATAAAAAATGTATTCTTTCTATAATCTTTTTATTGTAACAAAATGACAATAAAAAT
Source organism: Allium sativum (assembly GCA_030737875.1). Taxonomy (NCBI): domain Eukaryota; kingdom Viridiplantae; phylum Streptophyta; class Magnoliopsida; order Asparagales; family Amaryllidaceae; genus Allium; species Allium sativum. The sequence continues at coordinate 370,518,223 of CM060920.1, forward strand.
GTATTGTTTCTATTCTAATCTTTTTATTGTAACAAAATGACAATAAAAATGTATTCTTTTTATTTTAATCTTTTTATTGTAACAAAATGACAATAAAAATGTATTGTTTCTATTCTAATCTTTTTATTGTAACAAAATGACAATAAAAATGTATTCTTTCTATCCTAATCTTTTTATTGTAACAAAACGACAATAAAAATGTATTCATTTATTCTAATCTTTTTATTGTAACAAAACGACAATAAAAATGTATTGTTTCTATTGTAATCTTTTTATTGTAACAAAATGACAACAAAAATGTATTCTTTCTATTGAAAACAAACTTCAATAAAAATACACTCTTTTTAATCTAATCTTTTTATTGAAAACAAACTTCAATAAAAATATAATCTTTTAAATAAAAATGTCCTTTTACATTATTTACATTAAAAATGTTCTTTTCATTGTTAATCAAAATATGTTAATATACACGTTCCTAAATGTGAATAAAAGAATAATTTTTATTCTAAAACATATTTTAACGATTCATATGTTCTTACATAAAAATAAAAAGATAATTTTTATTGTAAAACAAATTCTGATAATTTTTACGCTCCTACATACAATAAAAAGAATAACTTTTTATTTTAAAACAGTTGTTTATTTCTGAATTGGAAGGAGACCAATCAATTACAATATAATTTTAGTTATATGGGTTTCATACATCGCATGTATTCTATAATCATGATATATAATCACTAAACATCCAAATAACAAGCAGAGTGCATTCTACAACTAATCACAAGGGAGATGTGTGATCAAAATATCATCCCAAGACCCGCGTGGGGTTTCAACCAACGCATATATAATAAGTTATTTGTGCACTTGGGCGACGTATAAAAATTATCGCCCCAATCACATAAACAAGTCAGATAACTTGTAAATAGAAGTGTAATCATATTTAAATTATTATAAATATAATAACATTATTTTAACATGTTAAAACTCGATCATATCATAACATCACATAACAACTCAACAACTCATCCAAACAAATATTACAATTATAGACAATTCATATACTTTCAGTTATAAAAATAAATAACAGTATAAAAGGGTTAAGTGAGAAAGAGTTCTCACCTTGGTTTTCACCTCGTTGGTCTTTAACTGACGGTTGGGATCTAATTTTGGCCCAAAATCTAACTTTCTCCAAATTTGACAAAATTGGTGTCCACGCGAAGGTCTCGACTCAACGATCGCAGCGAATCCAGTTTCGCGCGATTCTGAGTTCGCAGCAAAAAGTTATTAATTTGCGAAGTTTAAAACAATTTAAATAATTAATTAAATTGTTATTTTTACCTCAAAGTCTAACTTGATCCAAATTGGATAAAATGGGTGCTTATGCGAAGGTCTCGACGCCACGATCGCGGCGGATCCAGTTACATGCAAATTGCAATTCGTGACAAAAAGATATTAATATACGAACATGAAATATAATTTATATAATAAAATCATTCTTCACCTTCTTCTCCAAACGACACCCTCAACTTAACATGCTCGCCACGACCAAACCATAAGTCGAAATTGCACGAAACCAGCGCCATTCTCTCCGGCTTCTCTCCCTCTTTCCACGCCTTGTGGTCCCCCCCGCTAGTTCGCCACATGGGCCCCACGATCTGAAGGTAAATGGAAATCTGCAGTTTCTGTTCATATGGGTCCTGCGGCCGCCTCGGTGCTCCAAATGCCCCTAAATTTTTATAGTAGCTTGGTCTCGACCTCCCGAACAACTTCTCTTTTGGTCACTTCGCCTGAAAATGCACGAATTGGCGAGAAATTGCTCATTTTCATGACTGCCTCATTTTCCAGCACCCCTCCGATGAACTTGACATTCCGGCCAACTCCGGCCACCTGAGATCATGCCACTCCCGCCAAAACCTTCGTATGCTTCCACTCTACCTTCCCTCCAAACGGCTCGACCTAATTCTCGTTCATTTGATCGGAAAACCCATAATTTCGGAATTAGTTTTCTGCCTTAAAAGCTAGATCCGGGCGAATCCGTGCGACGATAGGTCGTGAATATTTTGTGGGAGGTAGAGATGATGAAGATCTACAATACCCAGAAACGGTTTTATCTAATTGTGTACGGATTGAGAGATATAAATTATTTAGTTTCAGGGTCCTTTTTGCAAATATTATTGAAGAGGAAGTGTAACGACCCAGAATTTTGGGGCCAATTTAAAATTTTTAATTTAGAAATTTTAATGGATTTTATATATTTAAAATGATTTATTTTAAATAATATCGACTAAAAATTTATTTTAAAACGAATAAATTTAATTTAAATATAAAAGGAGTTAGAACTAGCCCTGCAGTTTGAAATTTTGAATTTGAACTTTGACTGACTGTACAGGATGCAAAATAAATCAGAATTGAACGAAACCAGAAATATTTAAATCTATTTAATCATATCTTTCTAACGAATCTGAAAAACTGAAATTTCACTTTAGAAATCAAAAGTTATGCCCAGATTAAAATTTAGAAAAGTCGATGTAGAATTTATATATATTTTAATATAATATATTGGCCTTAAAAATAGCCATTTTGCAAAAGATCACGGTTTTTGATGAAACCACTTTTGTTGGAACCAGAATGTCAAATTATTGTTAGATTTCAATTTTCATAATTTTTCGAATTAATATGTGAGCGTGGCAACGGAAAATGTGTTTTGACCATTTTAGTTAGATTTAATCGGCTTGAAAATGGCCATTTTTCAAAAAGTCTCTGAATTCGATGAAATTAGTCTCGTTAGAACCGTATCGTCAAAACATAACTAGAAATAATTTTTCTGTAATTTTTAGAGTCCGTATGTGGCCTCGGTAATTTAAAATGTACGTTTAAATTAAATATAAATTGATTTATATTTTAATTTAAAGAAAAACATATCGTAACAGCCGAATTGGGTTACGAAACATGTTCCATTGTGTCCGGGACGGGGGTTATTAGCTAGGGGCGACATTCGTTGGGTTTGATTTGGAGTTCTATACGATACAGTAGCTATATTGGAATTTAAAGAAATTAAATAATTAAATAAATACAAAATACACAGTATACATACTCTTGGGATATGCTAACCCTAGGACCAAATACAACAGCCGCCGTATACTTGAATTAATGGCCAGAATGCTCCAGACTGCAATCCTTAATTTCTTCCAATCCACTGAGAATTAAACCAAGTACCATATACCAAATCGAAGAGGAGAGGGATTCTATACGGTAATGATCTCACATCTCGACCTCCGGCGATCGGAATTCCTCCTCCAAGGCGGTTCTTTCGCTGCTGATTTGGAGGTGCTGGGGGGCTGCGAGTTTGGAGTAATTCATGGTGGGGGTGGCTCTCGTATTGGCACTTCACGGGGTGGTGATGGATGGTCTCCGGCGGGCTAGGATGTGGTGCGGCGGTGCAAGGGTTTGATTAAGCGATGGGTGTTTTCAGAGCAGGAACGTTACGGATGAAAGTAGAAGGAAGGTTAATAAAGGATTAGTGAATTATTTAAGATAATTAATAATTTAAATTACTCAAATGTTTAAAATAGCCTAACTCCTTTAAATCAAAACGAAATTCAGCAATTTCAGATGCGTTGGGATCGTGATGAAAAGATCTACGCAATGGAACAAACTAGATCGGGAACAGAGCAAATCAAAATTCAGAGAAATTGAGATCTGAACTGTACAGAATTAAACCATCGGTGAGATTTCTTTGTTTCAAAAATAATTAAAATTTAATTATCTTTTATTGTTTCAATTCCATATATGTATGCTAATTGAATTCAATTCTGTGATGTATGATATTGTATTTGTTGTTTGTTGATGATGATGGTTGTTGTAGTATGTGTTAATTAGATTATGTTAAGCAATTTTGTGTTAATTAGATTATGTTAAGCAATTTTGTGTTAATTAGATTACGTTAAACAAATTTAACACTTTTGTCAATCAGATTATGTTAAACAAAAATGGACATTTTTATTTGAAATGTGTTATGAAAGTCAGAATGACATTTTTGATTAGATTTTGTTAAACATTCTTTTTCAATAAAAAGAATAGATTTTTGTAAACATTCTTTTCCAAACAAAGAAATAGATTTTGTTAAAACATTCTTTTGCAAATATAAAGGACAAATTTTTAAGTACCATTCTTTTCAATAAGAAGAAATCATGTTTTATTGTCATATTTGTTTACAATAAGAATTAGAATTAAACAGGATTTTCATTTCTGTTTACATTTAAATAGATTAAACAAAAATTCACATTCTTGTTGAAGAAAATCAACATTTTGTCAAAATTGGATTAGTGAAGAAAATCAACATTTTGCCAAAACATTGATTAGTGAATAAAATCAACATTTTTGCCAAAATATGATTAATGAATAGAAAAACATATTTTCGTCAAAATATGATTAATGGATAGAATAGCATATTTCTGTCAAAATGTGATTAGTGAATAGGATTAACATTTTTGTCAAGATTTGATTAGTAAGTAGAATTAACAATTTTGTTAATTAAATTATGTCAGATCAAAATTGACATTTTTGTCAATTAGATTATGTTAGGTAAAAACAACATTTTATTTGAAATATATTATGCATATAAAGACGACATTTTTGATTTAAATATGTATATAAATAAAAATCACATTTTTATTTGAAATGTGTTTTGTAAACAAAAATATACATTTGTGTCATATTTAAAAGAATAAATAAGAAGGGACATTTTTTTCATATTTGAAAGGATGAATAAGAACAGTCATTTTTGTCAATTTAAAGGAGTGGATTGGAAACATTTATGTTTGTCAATTTAAAGAAATGAACACATTTGTCAAAGAAAGATTAGCGATAAAATAACACTTTTGTCAAAGAAAGATTAGCACATTTTTGTCAAAAGAATGGTTAGTGAATCAAAAATGAATATCTTTGTTCACTAAAAAGGAATTATACAAAAATATTTTTATACATTTAAAGTATAAATTGAAAACGTATATTTTTATACATTAAAAAGGAAGAATTAGAAAAGGACATTTTGTCACATTTTTTTATCAAATGTAAAAGAATGACAAAAATATTCATTTTGCCAAATGTAAGGATGAAATAAAAACATTCTTTTTATCATTTAAAAAAAGTGTAGTAAAAATACTCATTTTGGTTACATTGAAATGAATTAGATTTAAACACAATTTTTGTTAGAAAATAAAAAGTACATCTTGCTAGAAAATGAAAATTTGAGTAAAAAGTACATTTTGCTAGAATATGAAAATTGGAGTAAAAAATACATTTTGTTAGAAAATGTAAATTAAAATAAAAAGGATCATTTTTGTCATATTACAAAGAATGAAATGAAAATGTATATTTTTATACATTAAAAAGTATGAAATGAAAATGTATATAAAAATACATTAAAAAGTTATGAATTGAAAATGTATATTTTTATACATAAAAAAAGAATGAGTTAGAAATAAGCATTAAAAGAATTTAACAAAATAATCATATTTTGTAAATTAAAGAAAGGTTAGACAAAATTATCATATTTTGTTACATTGAAAAGATTAGAAAAAAGTACCATATTTTGTACATAAAAAGGAATTAGACAAAATTATAATTTTTTGTCATTTTAAAATGTAATTAGAATAAAGTATACATTTTAGTTAGAAAATGTAATTAGAATAAAGGATTACACAAAAGATAGGAAGGTTATTATTTTTATTTGTCGATTAGTCACAATAAAAGACCATATGTTAAAAATATGATGTTAATGATGGTTTAGAATATATGTATGTGTTGATGAAGTGTTTGATGTATTTAATATAATGTTAGTGTATTCAAAACTGAATATTACACTTCCATTTACAAGTCAACCGACTTGTTTATGTGATTGGGACGACAATTTTCACACATCGCCCAAGTGCACAAGTAATTTATTATATGTTTGTTGGATGGAACCCCACACGGGTGTTGGGATGATATTTGATCTACACTAGTCCCAATATTTAGTGTAGAATCCACTTTGGTTGATTAATTGGATGTTTGATAATTATTTATCATGCTTGTTGATTTCACGCAATATATGGTTGTTGAGTGAGTCACATGCCAATAAAGAATATACTAGAAAAGGAATATTTTAGAAAATATCTAATACATATATATATATATATCTTAGAAAAGAATATATTTTAGAAAAATATATTTATTTGATATGGACTAGTTATTAACTAGGATAAATCATTAAATTTAGATTTAATGAAGTTTTCCCCATTTGTTAATATTGAATTGAATTTAATTAAATAAATTGGATTTTGGGTTTGTCGTGAGTAGTGTCTTAAATAACACTGTCCTTAAACCCCGTATAAAAAGGATAATCTTTTAATTAAGATTATTAAAAGTTTTCAATTATATCTAGTTATTGAAATAAGATGAAATGTGAGTTGGGTTTATTGTGAACTATGTTTTTAAGTGACGTGTGTTCTTTAACCCAACTGACAGTGAAAATATGATTTGGAATTTATAAATCTTTTATTGAGATTTAAATGGGAATTTTCCAAAAGCCAAGTTTTCCAATTTAATATATTAAATTGGAGTTGAATGGAATTCAAATTAATAATAACCGAGATAAGCTTCTATAAAAGAAAACCGACACTACATGTGGAATTTAAGAGGCTTTGCCGTTATTCCATTTATATTATTGGTTGGATACAGGAATTTATAACGATTATATACATTGATTTGGTTTCTGTGAAGATTCCATATTTTATGGAAGATGATTTCGGGTTTACCGTGAACTTTGTTTTAAAATGACACTAGTTCTTTAACCCAGTTAAAGATAAGATATATTTCTTAAATTTAATTAATCATTGAATAATGATTTGTGATATTTAAAACCAAATTGGATTCTTAATAAATATTTAAAAGTAAGATTTAAAAATAATTTAAAGAGTTTATCTTCGATAAAATAATGCGAATATTTTATTAGAAGAATATTCTAAATCAGAATGTGGCGTTGGATGTGTTTTATAGCACTTGATTTTGATTATAAAAATACACGAGTTATTCGGAAAGACCGGGTTTAACCCATTCTGGATAATCACTACGACGATTAAGAGTCGAAGATGAAGACGGTGGTTGAAGACCGACGATCTTCACATCGAATGGATGTGTTGCTACTGAGACCCTTGATGGGAGTAGCTACCTTGAAGGGGCTTCAGTGGCGGCCGTCCGGACTATTGTTGATTGTTCGGATTTGGTTTTCGCTCAGACCCAGAGCATAAGCTAGTAAATGGATGCGTGTCTGACATTGGATTTCGTTCCATGTGAATTAAATCGATTTCTATTAATGTATGTCTGTTTGATGGTGGAGAATTTATTCTCTACTTAACAACCTGGTATATATTAATAGTGATTGATCGCATGGCGTGAATTGTCAATGTGGCACGCCAAGATGCAAATGATCAAGGCTCTTGTTGAAAAGCAGGGCCTTGTGGGATGATCAAAGTATAGCCTATTACGGCGTAGCTTTGTGTATAGCGTGACTTCACGAGCCTCACACCCCGGTATGAGTCAAAAACGGGATTAGGACTGCATGGAGTGCACAAGTTTCTTTCTAGCTAGGAGTGGTGTTAGTGCTTAAACTGGCTGACATTTTACTTATGTGGATGATGGATTTTGAGGCGCCTCGGATTTTTATAGGCCGTTAGTGGTCACACTATAGGTCCAAAGGGATCGGGAAACGTGTGTTCAGGCATAATTAATCCACTACCCTTAGGTAGGGACCGACTCTGAAGATCCAAGGGTTCACTGCGGGGCATCCTGAGGCATTTGCTAGAGTGTCTCAAATCGGAGAGGAGCTTGCCCATAGCCTCGACTCATGATGGAAATCCAACTTTAGATACGACCTTGCGGTTTTGATTGTAGAACTAGAATGGCGACATGATATATGGTACCCATGCCGTCTATGATTAATACATTATGATTGAAATTGTTTTTAAAAAACATATACTCACTAATATTAAATCCGTTTTATCATATCAAGCATCTCTTAACCATTATAAGGTAAAATCCTATCCTCCGGTTTGCGTTGCATTGTGTGATAGGACTTGGGTCTTATAATGGTTTCATTTTTCTAAAAAAAGCATTGCGTTGTTTAACGATTTACTTTATTTTATGCACTGGCAATCCAATGGAGTAAACCCGTTCTGCGTTAGCGGCGTGGTTCTGTGATTAGCCTTATTATTAGATAAGTTAAGTTAAGATTTCTCATACCAGTCCCACGACTGACCTGTAGTTTGTTTCACTGGCAAACTTGGGTGCCCATATTTTCCACATGGGCAGTCGAGTAGCTTTTGCAGATATATTTACAGGATCCTGGTTTACAGCTGAAGTGGTATTCGGAAAGCTCTGTATCCGTGTGTATTCCTTTCGGTTGTATATTTGAATTATTTTCCGCTGCTATTTAAATGTAATTTAAATCTTTGATATTATTGTATTTCTATTGTGTAATAAGCATTCATACTCTGTTATATTCTTGTACTCTGATGTAATTGTTGTAACCAGCAATAAAATGTTCTTCAGTTTATGTTATGATGTGTGTTGTTCTCAAAGCAATCCAGCCTTTCCTTTACTGGGAAGTTTGGGTCGTTTCAGTTGGTATCAGAGCTTTGGTTTACAGAGCTCGAGAACAAGACACATTAAAACTGGACGAAAGAATTCATCAGAGATTGGATTAGCAATATCCAATGAGAATAACTCGTTAGAGATGGGATCAGTAGTATCCTAGAACGAGTGTGAAGAGTATTATTTTCTTTAAAATAAAAATGAAAACCAATTTAGTTTTGAAAATTTTATCTTAAATTACGTATTTGATTATATTATATTTTAATGTGGACAATCGAGTATATAAATTTTTTGAATATACGAGTAATTAACGGATATTCGAAGTTTTAATATACTGGATAGATATAGAATCACACTCTAGTCGCCCGGAGATGATTATGATGGTTGATGCATCATCATTAGAGTTTATGTTCGAGTCCCGAAAGTGGGATTTCTATATATTTCCATTGACTGGTATGAGAACCAACACTTAGTTAAGACACATTGTTGTGATTTGCACTCAAAATACGATTTTTGACTATATATAAAAGTTATATATTTGAAAAGGTAATCACCTAATTGATTGATGGTTGTGATGTTTGATAATTAGTTTCACAAATTAAAATATTAGAATGATAATTAATTAAACCAATAAATAAAAATTTAAAGTTAAGTTGGTTAATTAAACAACTTTTAGCTTCGTTCCTTTTCGAGGACGAAAAGATTTTAAGTAGGGGCGATTGTAACGACCCGGAATTTTGGGGCCAATTCAAAATTTTTAATTTAGAAATTTTAATGGATTTTATATATTTAAAATGATTTATTTTAAATAATATCGACTAAAAATTTATTTTAAAACGAATAAATTTAATTTAAATATAAAAGGAGTTAGAACTAGCCGTGCAGTTTGAAATTTTGAATTTGAACTTTGACTGACTGTACAGGATGCAAAATAAATCAGAATTGAACGAAACCAGAAATATTTAAATCTGTTTAATCATATCTTTCTAACGAATCTGAAAAACTGAAATTTCACTTTAGAAATCAAAAGTTATGCCCAGATTAAAATTTAGAAAAGTCGCTGTAGAATTTATATATATTTTAATATAATATATTGGCCTTAAAAATAGCCATTTTGCAAATGACCTCGGTTTTCGACGAAACTACTTTTGTTGGAACCAGAATGTCAAATTATTATTAGGTTTCAATTTTCATAATTTTTCGAATTAATATGTGAGCGTGGCAAAGGAAAATGTGTTTTGACCATTTTAGTTAGATTTAATCGGCTTGAAAATGGCCATTTTTCAATGAGTCTCAGAATTCGACGAAATTAGTCTCGCTAGAACCGTATCGTCAAAACATAACTAGAAATAATTTTTCTGTAATTTTTAGAGTACGTATGTAGCCTCGGTAATTTAAAATGTACGTTTAAATTAAATATAAATTGATTTATATTTTAATTTAAAGAAAAACATATCGTAACAGCCGAATTGGGTTACGAAATATGTTCCATTGTGTCCGGGACGGGGGTTATTAGCTAGGGGCGACACTCGTTGGGTTTGATTTGGAGTTCGGTACGATACAGGAGCTATATTGGAATTTAAAGAAATTAAATAATTAAATAAATACAAAATACACAGTATAAATACTCTTGGGATACGCTAACCCTAGGACCAAATACAACAGCCGCCGTATACTTGAATTAATGGCCAGAACGCTCCAGAATGCAATCCTTAATTTCTACCAATCCACTGAGAATTAAACCAAGTAACATATACCAAATCGAAGAGGAGAGGGAGGCCATCGATTCTATACGGTGATGATCTCACATCTCGACCTCCGGCGATCGGAATTCCTCCTCCAAGGCGGTTCGTTCGCTGCTGATTTGGAGGTGCTAGGGGGCTGCGAGTTTGGAGTAATTCATGGTGGGAGTGGCTCTCGTATTGGCGCATCACGGGGTGGTGATGGATGGTCTCCGGCGGGCTAGGATGTGGTGCGGCGGTGCAAGGGTTTGATTAAGCGATGGGTGTTTTCAGAGCAGGAACATTACAGATGAAAATAGAAGGAAGGTTAATAAAGGATTAGTGAATTATTTAAGATAATTAAAAATTTAAATTACTCAAATGTTTAAAATAGCCTAACTCCTTAAAATCAAAACGAAATTGAGCAATTTCAGATGCATTGGGATCGTGATGAAAAGATCTACGCAATGGAACAAACTAGATCAGGAACAGAGCAAATCAAAATTCATAGAAATTCAGATCTGAACTGTACAGAATTAAACCATCGGTGAGATTTCTTTATTTCAAAAATAATTAAAATTTAATAATCTTTTATTGTTTCAATTCCATATATGTATGCTAATTGAATTCAATTCTGTGATGTATGATATTGTATTTGTTGTTTGTTGACGATGATGGTTTTTGTGGTATGTGTTAATTAGATTATGTTAAGCAATTTTGTGTTAATTAGATTACGTTAAACAAATTTAACACTTTTGTCAATCAGATTATGTTAAGCAAAAATGGACATTTTTATTTGAAATGTGTTATGAAAGTCAAAATGACATTTTTGATTAGATTTTGTTAAACATTCTTTTTCAATAAAAAGAATAGATTTCTGTAAACATTCTTTTTCAAACAAAGAAATAGATTTTGTTAAAACGTTCTTTTGCAAATATAAAGGACAGATTTTTAAGTACCATTCTTTTCAATAAGAAGAAATCATGTTTTATTGTCATATTTGTTTACAATAAGAATTAGAATTAAACAGGATTTTCATTTCTATTTACATTTAAATAGATCAGACAAAAATTCACATTCTTGTTGAAGAAACCAACGTTTTGTTAAAATTGGATTAGTGAAGAAAATCAACATTTTGCCAAAACATTGATTAGTGAATAAAATCAACATTTTTGCCAAAATATGATTAATGAATAGAAAAACATATTTTCGTCAAAATATGATTAATGGATAGAATAGCATATTTCTGTCAAAATGTGATTAGTGAATAGGATTAACATTTTTGTCAAGATTTGATTAGTAAGTAGAATTAACAATTTTGTTAATTAAATTATGTCAGATCAAAATTGACATTTTTGTCAATTAGATTATGTTAGGTAAAAACAACATTTTATTTGAAATATATTATGCATATAAAGACAACATTTTTGATTTAAATATGTATATAAATAAAAATCACATTTTTATTTGAAATGTGTTTTGTAAACCAAAATATACATTTGTGTCATATTTAAAAGAATAAATAAGAAGGGACATTTTTGTCATATTTGAAAGGATGAATAAGAACAGTCATTTTTGTCAATTTAAAGGAGTGGATTGGAAACATTTATGTTTGTCAATTTAAAGAAATGAACACTTTTGTCAAAGAAAGATTAGCGATAAAATAACACTTTTGTCAAAGAAAGATTAGCACATTTTTGTCAAAAGAATGGTTAGTGAATCAAAAATGAATATCTTTGTTCACTAAAAAGGAATTATACAAAAATATTTTTATACATTTAAAGTATAAATTGAAAACGTATATTTTTATACATTAAAAAGGAAGAATTAGAAAAGGACATTTTGTCAGATTTTTTTATCAAAGGTAAAAGAATGATAAAAATATTCATTTTGCCAAATGTAAGAATGAAATAAAAACATTCTTTTTATCATTTAAAAAGAGTGTAGTAAAAATACTCATTTTGGTTACATTGAAATGAATTAGATTTAAACACAATTTTTGTTAGAAAATAAAAAGTACATCTTGATAGAAAATGAAAATTTGAGTAAAAAGTACATTTTGCTAGAATATGAAAATTGGAGTAAAAAGTACATTTTGTTAGAAAATGTAAATTAAAATAAAAAGGATCATTTTTGTCATATTACAAAGAATGAAATGAAAATGTATATTTTTATACATTAAAAAGTATGAAATGAAAATGTATATTTTTATACATTAAAAAGTTATGAATTGAAAATGTATATTTTTATACATTAAAAAGAGAATGAGTTAGAAATAAGCATTAAAAGAATTTAACAAAATAATCATATTTTGTACATTAAAGAAAGGTTAGACAAAATTATCATATTTTGTTACATTGAAAAGATTAGACAAAAGTACCATATTTTGTACATAAAAAGGAATTAGACAAAATTATAATTTTTGTCATTTTAAAATGTAATTAGAATAAAGTATACATTTTAGTTAGAAAATGTAATTAGAATAAAGGATTACACAAAAGATAGGAAGGTTATTATTTTTATTTGTCGATTAGTCATAATAAAAGACCATATGTTAAAAATATGATGTTAATGATAGTTTAGAATATATGTATGTGTTGATGAAGTGTTTGATGTATTTAATATAATGTTAGTGTATTCAAAACTGAATATTACACTTCCATTTACAAGTCAACCGACTTGTTTATGTGATTGGGACGATAATTTTCACACATCGCCCAAGTGCACAAGTAATTTATTATATGTTTGTTGGATGGAACCCCACACGGGTGTTGGGATGATATTTGATCTACACTAGTCCCAATATTTAGTGTAGAATCCACTTTGGTTGATTAATTGGATGTTTGGTAATTATTTATCATGCTTGTTGATTTCATGCAATATATGGTTGTTGAGTGAGTCACATGCCAATAAAGAATATTCTAGAAAAAGAATATTTTAGAAAATATCTAATATATATATATATATATCTTAGAAAAAGAATATATTTTAGAAAAATATATTTATTTGATATGGACTAGTTATTAACTAGGATAAATCATTAAATTTAGATTTAATGAAGTTTTCCCCATTTGTTAATATTGAATTGAATTTAATTAAATAAATTGGATTTTGGGTTTGTCGTGAATAGTGTCTTAAATAACACTGTCCTTAAACCCCGTATAAAAAGGATAATCTTTTAATTAAGATTATTAAAAGTTTCAATTATATCTTGTAATTGAAATAAGATGAAATATGAGTTGGGTTTATTGTGAACTATGTTTTTAAGTGACATGTGTTCTTTAACCCAACTGACAGTGAAAATATGATTTGGAATTTATAAATCTTTTATTGAGATTTAAATGGGAATTTTCCAAAAGCCAAGTTTTCCAATTTAATATATTAAATTGGAGTTGAATGGAATTCGAATTAATAATAACCGAGATAAACTTCTGTAAACGAAAACTGACACTACATGTGGAATTTAAGAGGCTTTGCCGTTATTCCATTTATATTATTGGTTGGATACAGGAATTTATAACGATTATATACATTGATTTGGTTTCTGTGAAGATTCCATATTTTATGGAAGATGATTTCGGGTTTACCGTGAACTTTGTTTTAAAATGACACTAGTTCTTTAACCCATTTAAAGATAAGATATATTTCTTAAATTTAATTAATCATTAAATACTGATTTGTGATATTTAAAACCAAATTGGGTTCTTAATAAATCTTTAAAAGTAAGATTTAAAAATAATTTAAAGAGTTTATCTTCGATAAAATAATGCGAATATTTTATTAGAAGAATATTTTAATTGGAATGTGGCGTTGGATGTGTTTTATAGCACTTGATTTTAATTATAAAAATACACGAGTTATTCGGAAAGACCGGGTTTAACCCATTCCGGATAATCACTACTATGACGAAGAGTCGAAGATGAAGACGGTGGTTGAAGACCGACGATCTTCACATCGAATGGATGTGTTTCTACTGAGACCCTTGATGGGAGTAGCTACCTTGAAGGGGCTTCAGTGGCGGCCGTCCGGACTATTGTTGATTGTTCGGATTTGGTTTTCGCTCAGACCCAGAGCATAAGCTAGTAAATGGATGCGTGTCTGACATTGGATTTCGTTCCATGTGAATTAAATCGATTTCTATTAATGTATGTCTGTTTGGTGGTGGAGAATTTATTCTCTACTTTACACCCTGGTATATATTAATAATGATTGATCGCATGGCGTGAATTGTCAATGTGGCACGCCAAGATGCAAATGATCAAGGCTCTTGTTGAAAAGCAGGGCCTTGTGGGATGATCAAAGTATAGCCTATTACGGCATAGCTTTGTGTATAGCATGACTTCACGAGCCTCACACCTCGGAATGAGTCAAAAACGGGATTAGGACTGTAGGGAGTGCACACGTTTCTTTCTAGCTAGGAGTGGTGTCAGTGCTTAAACTGGCTGACATTTTACTTATGTGGATGATGGATTTTGAGGCGCCTCAGATTTTTATAGGCCGTTAGTGGTCATACTACAGGTCCAAAGGGACCGAGAAACGTGTGTTCAGGCATAATTAATCCACTACCCTTAGGTAGGGACCGACCCTGAAGATCCAAGGGTTCACTACGGGGGATCTTGAGGCATTTGCTAGAGTGCCTCAAATCGGAGAGGAGCTTGCCCCTAGCCTCGACTCATGATGGAAATCCAACTTTCGATACGACCTTGCGGTTTTGATTGTAGAACTAGTATGGCGACATGATATATGGTACCCATGCCGTCTACGATTAATACATTATGATTGAAATTGTTTTTAAAAAACATATACTCACTAATATTAAATCCGTTTTATCATATAAAGCATCTCTTGACCACTATAAGGTAAAACCCTATCCTCCAGTTTGCGTTGCATTGTGTGATGGGACTTGGGTCTTATAATGGTTTCATTTTTCTAAAAAAAGCATTGTGTTGTTTAACGATTTACTTTATTTTATGCACTGGCAATCCAATGGAGTAAACTCATTCCGCGTTAGCGGCGTGGTCCTGTGATTAGCCTTATTATTAGATAAGTTAAGTTAAGATTTCTCATACCAGTCCCACGACTGACCTGTAGTTTGTTTCACTGGCAAACTCGGGTGCCCATATTTTCCGCACGGGCAGTAGAGTAGCTTTTGCAGATATATTTACAGGATCCTGGTTTACAACTGAAGCGGTATTCGGAAAGCTCTGTATCCGTGTGTATTCCTTTCGGTTGTATATTTGTATTAGTTTCCGCTGCTATTTAAATGTAATTTAAATCTCTGATATTATTGTATTTCTATTGTGTAATAAGCATTCATACTCTGTTATATTCTTGTACTCTGATGTAATTGTTGTAACCAGCAATAAAATGTTCTTCAGTTTATGTTCTGATGTGTATTGTTCTCAAAGCAATCCAGCCTTTCCTTTACTGGGAAGTTTGGGTCGTTTCAGGAGGAGGAGATTAGGGTTTGTGTTAGGGTTAGGAGAGAGTTTAGGATATTTTATAGTGGGAAGGAATTTTATTAAAACCCCTTGTTTGTTTAATTATGCTTAATTACAATATTTTCCGCTCCTTATGCAAATTAATTTATTCAATTTTGGTCCTTTTCATGGTTTAAAAATCCGCGTGGTCACCTACGGATTCCATTCTCGATGAAAATTGAAACACAACTACTCCTTGACATTACGAATCCAAAGAAACTGGTCTCGTTGAATTCCGAGTCCATATGCACAAATAGTTAATTTTTAAAGTCAGATAATTGACTGTCTTCACAATGTAAAATCAATTACGACCACATACTGACTCCAAAAATTATGAATTTTGGAATCTAGCAATAATTTAATATTCCGGATCCATAGAAAGTGGTTTCGTTGAATTTTGAGGTCATTTGCAAAATTTCACTTTTTAAGGTGTATATATATTATATTAAAAATATATATTTATATAACTAAATTCTGAATCTCGAAATATGTCAGTGTTTATACTGTTCGAATTCAGAAACGTCATTTTGAACTTAATGGAAGTGGTTTCGAGTCCAAATTTATTTGTATGTGAAAAGTAGCTTTTTGGGCCATATATCTAATATATATAAATTCCATAGCGTTTTTCTGAATATATTTTTTGTCATAACTTACAATTTATAAATTGAAATCTCAATTTCTTATATTCATTAGAAAGATATCGTCAATACAATCCTAGCGTTTCTTGTTTCGTCCAATTCTGACTTATAATGAATTTTATATATTTATTCAAAGTTTAAAACTGAAATTTCGAACTACCGCGCCTTTTCAGGCTCGTAATATAAATAATATTAATTTATAAATTCTAACTTCGATTAAAAAAAAAATTCAGCCATTATTATTTAAAATAAATCATTTTAAATATCCAAAGTTATTTAAATTATTCAAAAATAAAATTTTAAATTTGTTCTGAAATTCCGGGTTGTTACAATCTCCCCCACTTAAAATCTTTTCGTCCTCGAAAAGGAACGGAGCTGAAAGTTTTTTAACTAACCTACTTAACTTTCAATTCAAATCAATTTCCAATTCAGTTCGATATTAAATTCGATTTAGCTAAATCTATCATTGTTTCTCATGTTGGTTAAATTAATTATCATTCCAATATTTTAATTAGTTAAACTAGTTATCAAACATCACAACTAGCAATCAATTAGGTGATTAACTTTTCAAATATATATAACTTTTATATATTGTCAAAAATCATACTTTTAGTGCAAATCACAACAATAGACCCTATCTAGTTTTGGTTCTCACACCAGTCAATGGAAATAAATAGATATACCACTTTCAAAACTTGAACATAAATTCAGATGATGTTTCGAACCACCATCAGAACATCTCTGGGCGGCTAAATTGTGATTCTATATCTATCCAGTATATTTAAGACTTCGTACATACGCTAGCTAGGCGTATATGCAAATCTTTATATACTCGATTGTCCAAAATTCAATAAAAAATAAAATAATCAAATACGTATAATAAGATTTAAATTTTCAAAACAAAGTTAGTTTTCATTTTTATTTATTTTAAAAATAACACTCTTAACACTCGCTCTAGGATACTACTGATCCCATCTTTAACGAGTTATTCTTATTGGATATAACTAATCCAATCTCTGATGAATTCTTTTGTTCAGTTCTAATGTGTCTTTTTCTCGAGCTCTGTAAACCAAAGCTCTGATACCAAATGTAATGACCCAAACTTCCCCGTAAAGGAAAGCACGGATTGCTTTGAATACAACATTCATCAGCACGGATTGCTATTACAATAATTACATCATAGTACAAGAATATAACAAAGTATGAATAAATATTTTACATCTGATAAATACAATGTCATATATTTAAATTACATTTAAATAGCAGCGGAAAAAAATAATACAAAATACAATCGAAAGAAATACACGGATACAGAGCTTTCCGAATATCGCTTCAGTTGTAAACCATGATCCTGTGAAAATAAATCTGCAAAAACAAAACTACTAGCTGCCCGTGTGAAAAGTATGGGCACCCAGAGTTTAGGTTAAGACAATAAACTCCAGGTCAATCACGAGACTGGTATGAGAACTCAAAAACAGTTATTAACTTGATTTTAAAGTTAGGTAAATCAAGGGACCTCGCCGCTAATGCGGAACGGGTTTACTCCCAATAATACCGGTGCATAAAATAAACAGCGCAATGCTCTTTCGAAAAATGAAACCATTATAAGACTCAAGTCCCATGCAACGCAAGCCGAACGATAGAGTTTTACCTTATAATGGTCAAAAAAATGCTTAATACGCGAAATTCATCTTTTATACTATAAGTTCATAATGTAGAAATCAATTTCGAATATAAATGTATCAATCCTAGGTAGCATAATATATCATGTAACCGGCATAATATATGTAGTGTCCCGAAATTCCGGTCCAATTTGAGCTGACCAAATAACACAAGTCCAACCCCAATTGCACTAGAAACCAGAAAAACTAATAGAAAGAAAATAGCGGATGAGAATAGATAAGATAGAAACTTAGAATAGAAGAAGAAGAAGAACACAACATCAGAGTAACACGAACCTCACAGCGGAACAAATAACATATAATATATATATATATATATCATAACTTTGAAATATAAATATATACTTGAATATACATATCATTTCCAAAGTACAAAACTTACAACACAGCGGAAATAAACAATAGCTATATGTTCCTGAAGCCTCCTGCTCCAGCTCTTCTAGTATTTGTAAATCCCGACTACTTGACTGCCCGTATAAAATTGGGCACCCAAGAGTTTAGGGAAAACAAAACAAAATAAACTCCGGGTCAGTCATGGGACTGGTATGAGTAAAACAGTTTAAAACAGTTTGAGCCATTAAACGATATCTCATAAGACCACGCCGTATAACAGAACGGGTTTTTCCCTTATGAGAATCCAAATAATCTTTATATCAAAATCCTTGATATTATGATAGTGTCTATCAACCACAATATAATAATCATCTAGCAGAAACGCTTTCATCTCACGTTCTACATATATAGTATACAATCAAAACCGCGAGTGCTTATTGGATAATGGATTTCCAACTATGACAAGGTATGGAACTACCTTTCACTAGTGTACCTCTAGAGAGGAATACACTGGGTTCAACAAGAACATCTTGCAACCCGGCCACACATGACCGACCACTTATTTCGCTTGAGTGTATCGAATGTATATCACCAATGGTTGGGATCAGCAACCGTTTCCTGAATGGGACAACATCGACAATAGATTTTTAGAAGTAAATGAAACTCTAGATCAGGTGATTATACACCCTAATAGGTGCGACCTACATAGCCATGCTGCCTGCCCGACTTTTGTCATTTCTGGATGTGAGGCTAGAGGCCACGCTTGTCTCTGACAGATCACATGTTTATTCACTTTGAATGTCACATCGTCATACCCGCCAAATCACAAATTGATTTCCCCAAAAATACCACGGGTATACAGCTAAGAGAAACGAATTCCTCCGCCACCAAACGTAAATACGTTTGAAGAGATCAACTTACGCGATCTATTAAATATACTATGTCAGACATTCTTCCATATAAGTCATCCTGGGACTGGACAAACCGAAGGCACTATTCAGTACAACCATCTTAGGCAATCTTTACCTAAGATTTATACAACAGCCCTTGCACTTTACTCCGTCTTCAATTATCTTTGGCATATATGATTCGCAACGCTTATGCCAATACGGAGTGGTTCTTCGGATAATAATCCAACCGGTCTCTCCATATAAACAACGTTAAAATGGTCGAAAACTTCGATAGTCGGTGAGTTAACTATCAAAGAAAAACATGTGTGCAAACAACGATATTATTTCCAGATGGAAATTATATCGATCAATCATCATTTAACATTTATCTCTTTAGTTCATTAATTTACTTACCTCATGTTTCCATATATTCTAAATTCTTATTATCAGAAAACATTTCTGATTCTTATTTGGAACACATTTCCAAAACTCCTTCATTTGATTTAAACTAATGTTCAAATAAACATCGCTATGCCAATACAAACCATTATTCTCATTAACTAAATTCACTTAACCATCCTTTACTATCAAACCTTACCATTTCTTAGTTAAGAAGGAAGTCAATCTAGTTGGGGTATAATTACCTCTCAGACCTTAACTGAACAACGTTTTAACTTCGAAATAGTCAAAGTTTATCTTTTAAATCTTTAACAACTTCCTTACGTAACTCTCGGATTCTATTTACGTATCCACTTCTTTATTGAAAACATTGGTTATAACGATAACGTTATAATCCCTACTTTCGAAATATCTAACTTCAATTATAACTTTTATTCTTTAAAGTGAATAATTAACCTACTCTCATTTATTTATAAATAAATAAATTTTGATTTAAAAACCGGAAAGTATACGTACTTTCCCGAATTCGATATAATTGAATTCAACGTATAACTCTCTTTCGAGTAATCTCTATTTGATTAACTCTTCTTCGAATAACCTATATTTGATTATCTCTCTTAGAATAACTTATATTCGATTATCTCTCTTCGAATAACTTATATTCGATCAACTCACTTCGAATAACTTATATTCGGTTAACTCCCTCTTTCGAATAAACTATATTCGATCTCTCCTTCCGATTAAACTAAAATCGATAAATCATTTCGATTAAACTAAAATCGATAACTCCTTTCGATTAAACTATAATCGATAACTCCTTTCGATTAAACTAAAATCGATAACTCCTTTCGATTAAACTATAATCGATAACTCCTTTCGATTAAACTATAATCGATAACTCCTTTCGATTAAACTAAAATCGATAACTCCTTTCGATTAAACTAAAATCGATAACTCCTTTCGATTAAACTATAATCGATAACTCCTTTCGATTAAACTAAAATCGATAAATCCTTTCGATTAAACTATAATCGATAACTCCTTTCGATTAAACTAAAATCGATAACTCCTTTCGATTAACTATAATCGATACCCCTTCCTTTAAATATATTCGAATAAACTATATTCGACTAACTCCTTTAACTCTATTCGAATAAACTATATTCGATACTCCTTTAACTCTATTCGAATAAACTATATTCGATACTCCTTTAACTCTATTCGAATAAACTATATTCTATACTCCTTTAACTCTATTCAAATAAACTATATTCGACTAACTCTCTTGGATTAACTCATTTGGATTAACACGGCTTGATTAACTCATCTTGACTAACTTAACTTAATTAACTCGACTTACTTAACTCAAATTGACTAACCATACTCGACTAACTTGAGTCGACTAGCCATATTCGATTAACTTCTTTTGAATAACTATATTCAATTTACTTACCTTCGAATACCATATTCGATTTACTTAACTTTCGAATACCATATTCGATTTACTTAACCCGATTCACTTAACTCAATTAACTCTAACTCGATTAACTCTAACTCGATTAACTCTAATCGATTAACTCTAATCGATTAACTCTAACTCAAATAATTTATATTCGATTAACACTCTTCAAATAACTAATATTTGATTAACACATTTCGAATAACTAAATTCGACGAATTACTAATATTTGATTAGTTCTCTTTCGAATAACTTATATTCGATTATCTCTCTTTCGAATAACTTATATTCAGTAAACTCACTACGAATAACTATATTCGATAACTTCTTTTGTTTATAAATAATTCCCTTTTTATCTTTATTTATTTTCTAAATAAATAAATTCTTTTTCAATTCTATTTGTAAATGTTTTACAAATATTTCTCTTCTTGAATTCTATTTATTTTCCAAATAAATAAGCCCTTTATACTTTTATTCATTTTCTAAATAAATAATTCATTTTATACATCTATTTATTTTCTAAATAAATAATTCATTTTATACTTCTATTTATTTTCCCAATAAATATTCCTTATATGATTTTATTTATTATCCCAATAAATATTCCTCTTTATAAAATCCTTTGATTTTATAAATAATGGAACAACCCGGAAAATCCGAGCCAATTTAAAAATTTTATTTTGGCAATTTTAATGAATTTTGAATATTTAAAATGAATTATTTTAAATAATGATGACGAGAAATTTATTTTGAATAGAAATAGAACGTATATATTTATTTGAATCATCGTTAGAATATAAATATTTATTTTTAATTATAAAAGGAATTGAAAATGGCGCGGTAGTTCGATAATTCGATTTCAAATTTCAAATTTCAAATGAGTGTACAGGATTCAAAATAAACCGGATTTTAATGAAACAGAAAATATTTGAATCTAATTGAGAATATCTTTCCAACGAATCCCAAAAATTGAAATTTCATAGCGGGGATAAAAAGTTATGTCTAGTTGAAAATTCAGAATAGTCGCGATGGAATTCTAGCCCTTAAAAATGGGAATTTTGCAAACGACCTCGGTTTTCGACGAAACCACTTTTGTTGGATCTATGATGTCAAGATATTTCTAGATTCCAAAATTCATAATTTTCTGAATCAATATGTGAGCGTGGCAAAGGAAAACGCGTTTGACCAGTTTTAGTTGATTTTAATCGACTGGAAAATGGCAATTTTTCAAACGATCTCGGAATTTGACGAAATTGGTTTTGTTAGGACCATATCTTCAATATGAAGCTAAAAAATATTTTTTCGAAATTTTTAGAGTTCATATGTGGTCCCAGTAAATTGAAATGCACGTTCAAATTCAGTATATAGATTTATATTTTTATTTTTACGAAAAATGATTGAAACGATCGAATCAGTCTACGAAACATATCCCATTATGTTCGGAATTGGGGTAATTAGCTATGGTCGACAGGCGGTGGGTCTCGTTTCGTGGTAGAAATAAAGAGTTGCTTTTTGAAATTAATTAAATAAATAAAATAATATATATTATTATATATCCCTCTCTCTCTCTCTTCCTTTACTCTCCCTCCCCATCTTCAATTCACTACAGAATAAAAAAAGAGAAAAGGGCATCGCGCCCTAGACCCATCGCCGCTTCCTCCAGGGTCACCGCCACCGATGGTGGCGCGCCGCCCGCCCTCCACTGCGCTGAAGGCTCGAGCCCCCTCCCCTTCCTCGCGCAGGCGCAACCCTCTTCCCCGTAAACCCAAATCGCCCCCCTCTAAAACCGCCTCCACCGCCACCTCGCACCCCTGCGCGCAACCCCCCTCCAGCCATCTCCTTCTGTCCCCCTCCTGAAACCGCCATCCCAAAGAAAACAGCCCCCTTTCCTCCAAACGAAAGTAAGTATTTATTTTAATGATTTTCTTAGATGTAAAAATATGGTTTTCTTTGATAATAAAGATATGATCCTTTAATATAAAAGTTGGGATTTTTAATGGTATAAAAATAGGATTTTTTTATGTATATGATTCCACGATAAAAATATCATCTTTATGTATATGATTTCAAAATAAAGATACGATTTTTATGTGTATGGTTTCAATATAAAAATTATTATTTTTATAATATGGCTTTGAAATAAAAATGTGATCTTTACTATGAAGTAAACATAATAAAAATGTGATTTTTATTTGAATAGAAATAGGATTTTTGTTTATGTAGAGTAATATAAAAATATATTTTTTATTATATTTATTATATTACTAGCGGTATAAAAATAGAATTTTTTTCTATATAGTAGCGGTATAAAAATAGAATTTTTATCTATATAGTAGCGGTATAAAAATGGAATTTTTATCTATATAGTAGCGGTATAAAAATAGAATTTTTATCTATATAGTAGCGGTGTAAAAATAGAATTTTTATCTATATAGTAGCGGTATGAAAATGTGATTTTTATCCATATAGAGTGATTATAAAAATGTGATTTTTATATACATGGCAACAATATAAAAATGTGATTTTTATATATGTAGTGGCTACGGACATCGAAAGTGCCAAAAGGCGAGCACGATGAAGATTTTCTACATATGAAGAGTCGCGGCGTTTGGTTTAGCTTCTCGGTGAGAACTTCTCACTTTAAATCTTGTTTTCTAGTTAAAATATATACTAGGATGCAGACGGTGCTTAGCAGCACCCGACACCCGTCGTCCACAGACCATGGACGACTTGTATGCTTGTTTGATGTGTTGTGAAGTTTGTTTGTGATGTTGATGTGAAATGGATAATAAAACATTCATGTGTTGAAATAGATTAATTATCGTTAAAAATATAATTTTTAATGTGAATGTGAATAAATAAATATTCATTTACAAACCGGACGGTTTGTTTATGTACACCTATTTGAAGGATATTGATTGGGACGATAAATTTTACACATCACCCAACTGCACAAATAATATTCAGTGTTTGTGGATTGAAACCCCACACGGGTGTTGGGATGATATTTGACGTACACTAATCCCAATTGTTTAGTGGTATGTCGATCGTTTGATTGACAGACTGTATGAGCGTTAATTAGTTATATTTAATGCTTATGCAGTTGTGTGGTGCACTTTGGATGATGGATGATTATTTATCGTTGCTATTATATACATGTGTTGTATGGAATCCATATAATTAACATTATCTGGTAATTGATTGGGCCTCATTCCAATTGGGAAAATAAAGAATATTCATGTGTTGAATAAAATATATATTCATGTCTTAAATAAAATATATACTCATGTGTTGAGAATATTCATGTGTTGAAAGAAATATAGGTTCATGTGTTGAATAGAATAAAATATATATTCATGTGTTGAATAAAATATATATTCATGTGTTGAGTAAAATATTTTAAACAATAAAAATTTACATCTTTGTCATAATTTTATAAAATATATTAAATAACAAAAATAGTCATGTGTTGACGATACTCATGTGCTGAGAATATTTATGTGTAGAAAGAAATATAGATTCATGTGTTGAATAGAATAAACATTCATTTGTTGAATAGAATAACGAAGTTATTGAAATATAAAGCCGTGTTGATTAGAGATGCGCCATTTTGACGCGAACGATATTTATATCGATTATATTCGTTTTTGTAATGAATATAGAAAATAAAGTGATTTCAAAATTTAACGTTTTGAAAATATTATCATTTGTATATCGATGATGTGGAATATTCAATTTTGATTCGAAATTGAATATAAAGTTGAAATCGTTTCGAAAACGAATTTAAAACGATTTATAAAATACGTTTTGAATTGAAATCGACGAAATATTTAATATATATATTATATATATTAATGGCCTGAATAGAACGCGCCGCACCACGGTAGTTCGCGAATTTCGACCATTGACTTCGAATTGACGTTACGGGAGATCCGACCGTCGGATTCTCCTGAAACCGAAACCATTGGGTTCGTATCGAAAAGAGCTTTCCAATGAAAAGTAGAAATTTGAAATCTAACGGTTGGATTTGGAATTATGTCCAAATCAAATTTGGAAAAGGTCGCGGTAAGTGCAGTTCGGTGGCCGTTATTGAAAACCGACTGTACGGGCCTTGATAAAATTATTAAAATTATTAATAATTTGTGTAAAATCATAATATATGAATTGGAAAGAACTGTGATGAAAAATTCCACATTTTAAAGGATAAAAATATATTTTATCGAAATGAACTTGTTTTGAACTAAATTTGAAATGGTTTTGAAAATAATCAGAATTTCCAATACGTGAATTGGAATGGATTTGAATCGAAATTATCTTCGGAATATTTCAATGTTGGATTTCGTGATTATACAAATATTGTTATGGAAATTTGAAAGATATATTTATATCGTTATTTCCAATACGATATTTGTTGGTCGTAGAATTTGATATTGAATATAAGTCGATATATTTTCTATTCAGAGCCTTCTATTTAATATCAAATGTGATTTGGGTTTGTCGTGAATGGTGTCTTCATTAACACTGTTCTTAAGCCCAGTTGAAAAAAGGATTAAATCTTTCTATTTAGATTTAATGAAGTGTATCAATTAAATAATATTTAATTGGGATTGAATTTAAACGTGATTTCAGGTTTATCGTGAGCGGTGTTTTGAATAACACCTGTTCTTTAACCTGATTAACAATGGAATGTGATTTTGGGTTTATCGTGAATTGTGTTTTAGATGATGTTGGTTCTTTAACCTAGTTAAAGACAGGATATTGATTTTTGGGGAGATTAAAACTAAGTGGAGTTTTAATGAATCTTTAATTAGATTAAAGCGATCGAGGATGGAGTATCACCAGTTTTGCTCCAAAGCGATAGTTAAATCTTTAATTAGATTTGAACGTGAAATGGTAATTAATATTTACCGATAACACCGTGGTGTTAAATATGGAGTATTACCAGTTTTGCTCCATGGGATGAATAGGTGGGGATTGGGAAATAAAATAAATAATTACTTTGGTGTGGTTCGCTAATCCCGACTAGTTTGGAAAACCTTAACATGGTTTGAAGTGATATCCAAAAGAAGAATAAAGAATAAATTTAGAAGAATTTATCTTTGATAAAATTAATGGGAACCTTTCCCTTAGAATGTGATTTTTTTTGAATAAAAGAATATTCTGAATTGGAATGAGGCGTATGTTGTGTTTGTGTAGCACTTATTTATTATATACGCGGGTTATTCGAAAAGGCCGGGTTTATACCCATTCTGAATAACCGATTCGACGATAGGTCGAAGATGAAGACGGTGGTTGACGACTGGAAGTCTTCACATCGTTTGGACGATTATTGATGATCTTGATTGGGTTGTACACCCAAGAGGAGGGAATCAGTTGGCGATCGTCCAGATGTACTTGGAGATCGATGGATATGCGAGGAAAGTGCCTCCAGTTTCGTTCAGACCCAGAACGAACTTGTAAATGGACTGTGTGTCTGACATTGGATTTTATTCTGTGTTGATTGATCTCTATTAAATAAACATTTGTTTGGCGGCGGAGAATTTATTCTCTTGCTTAACGCCCTTCTCTGAGACGTACGAGCTCAGAGGTTGTATATCGATGGACATCAGTCGCATGGAGTGAGTTGCCTGTGTGGCATGCCTAAGTGGCAAATGATCAAGGCTTCTGTTGAAAAGAAAAGTCTTGTGGTTGATGATTAAAGCACGGCCTGTATGGCATAGCTTTGTGTATAACGTGAATTCGCGAGCCTCACACCTTGGTATGAGTCAAAAATGGATATAGACCGTTGGGAGAACACGACGTTTCTTTCTAGCTATGGGTGATGTCAGTGACCTACCATCCTTGACATTTATATACTTTTTACCTGTGTGGTTGTTGGAATGCGAGGCGCCTCGAATATATGGTCGATAACTGGCACTATGTGAGCCGACGTACAGACCATTATATAGGTCCTATAGGACCGGGAAACATGTGTTCAGGAATGACTAATCCTCAAAAGTAAGAGAGGACCGGCCCAACCGATTCCAAGGATCGTTGTGTGTGGTCCTGAGACATTTGCTAGAGTGTCTCGAACGGAGAGGAGCTTGCCCCTTGCCTCGACTCATGATGGAATCCAATTTCCAATACGTGATATTTCGGTTTTATTTGTAGAGCCTAGTATTGGCAACATAGTGGTATGGGACACTTATGCCGTCTATGATTGATACTTATGATTGAAATTGTTTTGACACTATACACTTATAGTAATATCAAAATAATCTGTGTTTAAACGTATCAAGCATTCTTTGGCTATTATAAGGTAAAACTCTATCCTCCGGCTTGCGTTGCATTGTGTGATGGGACCTGGGTCTTATAATAGCTTCATTTTTCTTTATTTAGCATTGCGCTGTTTGTTTTATGCACTGGTATTCTTGCGAGGAAACCCGTTCCGTGTTATACGGCATGGTCCCTTGATTTACCTAACTTTAAAAATAAAGATTAAAACTGTTTTAGTTCTCACACCAGTCACATGACTGACCTGGAGTTTATTGTTTTAACCTAAACTCTGGGTGCCCCTATTTTCCACACGGGCAGCTAGTAGTTTTGGTTTTGCAGATTTATATTCACAGGATCCTGGTTTACAGCTGGAACGATACTCGGAAAGCTCTGTATCCGTGTATTTCTTTCAGTTGTGTGTTTTATTATTTTTCCGCTGCTATGTATTTAAATGTATTTAAATCTCTGATATTTATCAAATGTGTAATATATATTCATACTCTGTATATTCTTGTATTCTGATGGAATTGTCGTAATAAACAATGAAATGTTCTTCTGTTTGCGTTCCGATGTGTGTTGTTCTCAAAGCAATCTGGGCTTTCCTTACCGGGGAAGTTACGGGTCGTTACAAATAAATTCCCTTTTTATAAAATCCCTTGATTTTATAAATAATTTCTCTTATTAATAAATTCTAATTCATTTCATAAACAAATATCCCTTTTATAGAATCCTTCGATTTTATAAAAACTTTCCTTTTTATGATATCTTATTCTATCTATTTAACAAATAAATATTTCCTTTATCTTTCTATTTATTTAATAAATAAATATTTCCCTTTCGATTCCATTTGTAAGTGTTTTAAAAATATTCCCTTTTCGATTCTCTTTGATTTTATAATTAATTTCTTTTATAAAATCCTTTTTCCTTTTATATATAAAATCCATTGATTTTATATAAATAATTTATTTTCAAAATATACTTTGAAAATCCCCTTTTTACATCCCCGTATTTTTCACGGTATCTAAAATAACAAATCACAATGATCGATATCATTTAAACACACATAATCATCAACAGATTATATATCACATCATATATTACAATATATGAAAACAGTAAAATAAATGTTGAGGAATCCAGTTGGATTCCTCCAACCTGTTTCCCTGCATCACAGATGTTAAACAATATAATTAACATCAATATCATTTCAGTATGAAATATTCTGATAACCAGAATCAATATTTGATTAACGATATATATATTTATATATCGTTATCTAAAATTTTAACCAATACACAAGCAATTCAACCAAACAGTTAACACACAGCAATCAACAGATAATTATCAGTTCTAAGAATACGTTATAAAAATATAACTTTTCAGAGTTGGTGAGTTTTACTCACTTTGGCAGTTCATCATTAAAGAACGATAAATTGTTGTTTGATTTGAATCAAACAATTTATTTCGCCATAAATTCAAACGAGCTCCAATCCACTCCCAGTCAGTTCCATTGGGCAGTGTCCGTCCATACGATCCTAACGGATCTTGTTTCGCTGAAAACCGATATCGTATGATAAAGTTATTGTCATTGCAAGTTATACAAATAATTTAAAAGAGAATTAAATTAATTAAATTAACCATTTGGACCTCACCCCCATTTTCTCGGCCCAAACCCATTCGTATTGGCCCAAACCCGCCTACCCCTTTCTTTCCCATTGACTTGAACCCGTCGCTCCTCTTACATTAATTCCCATTTCTAGTAAAAACCCAACCTCCTTGATTCCCAATCGCAACTTCATCTTCTCATTAATCCACAAAAAAAATTCACCAAAATATTTCTCATCAAAATCTCTATCGAATCATACCAAAAACATACCCTTTGAACTCGAGCCTCCAGATGCGACTTCAGGTCTCCGACCTGCTGTACAAATCATCGGACGACATAAAAATATGTCGAACTCCCTCAAATTCCAAAACGAGGTGCCAAAAACCCTCAGCAATCCAAAAGCAACATCGAAATGAATCACTTCTTCCTCATTTTGGATCAAATCTGAACCCTACCTTTACAGTATAAACGCAACTTCTACCAAACAGTGATCGAGCCAAAAGAAAACCATACCAGCGGATAGACTTAGTGATGAGGATCTCATATATTTTTATCTCGTGATTTATAGGAATTTACTCCATTTGTTTATTGATTTTTGTTCTCGCGATTTTGGCTGAGGAAATTTGGGAATCTTCTGCGTTTTAAATTTGAAGGAGAGGCTGAAAACAAAAGAAACATGGCCTTGGTTTGACCTAGTAAATGAGTTACCATATTTTTACTTTAGATATTTTTTTTTATATTTGTTTCGCCTTCTAAAAATCCGTGTGATCACACACGATATTCAAAAATCGCGAAAATGGTCATGTAGCTACAGTTCGACATTACGGTCCCAATGAAACTGGTTTCGTCGAATTCCGACTCCGTTTGCTCACACAGCGTATTTTTAAAGGTCAAATTATCGACTGTATTTCACATTAAAATCTCGTACGACCACATACTGACTTCAAAAATCGTGGAAATTGAAATCTAACAATAATTTAACATTATGAATCCAACAAAATTGGTTTCGTCGAATTCTGAGGTCGTTTGCATAACCGCTATTTTTAAAGCTCTAAATAAACCCTTTTAAATATTAAATATATTTAAAAACAATTAAATTAAATATTTATAAATAAATATTATCGTATATGTTCACAACAGAATATCATACAGCTCTAGAATATTCCTATATGAATTTCTACTCGATATTTCAAATCCCGCTTTAAATCGATATTCGATTTATAATGAAATTCCTTTTATAATATAAATAAATCATTATAAATTATAAAGGAATTCCACATCGACTATTCTAAAATTTGATTTGGACATAAATCAAAATCTACCCGATGAAATCCTGATTTTTCTCTTCCATCAGAAAAATATACTTCCGCAGCCCTGAACGTTTCTTGTTTCACAGAAATCCGACATAAAACGGCTTCTGTATATTCGTTTAAAGTTCGAATCGACAAATTACGAACTGCCGCGCCATTTCGAGCACGATTATAATTATATATAATTCTACGTTCAAACTGTCGTTTATATAATATATTCGTTATTCAAATTCAATTCCAAGCTAAATTATATCCTATAAATAATCCCATTCGCACGATAATGTGAATTCCACATTTTTTATTATTCCAGAATTAAATATATTATTTAATTATTATATTAATTAAATATTCAAAGTTATTTAATTAAACGGCCATTTAATTCTCTAAATCACTATATAAATAATTAAATAAATAAATTATTATATCGCTGGAAATACGGGACATTACAATATATTATGTCACCATATAGGTATGCAACTAAAACCGTAAAGCTCGTATTGGAAAATTGGGTTTCCATCATGATGGCTGCTGATTCGAAAGATCTATCGCGAATGTATCTCCACGACTTACGTCTCGGCAAGAGAAAACACTGTAATACATATACTACGCACTTTGGATGAGCATCAATATGTTCTATCCCCATGGGATTCGGCTGAAATGACCTATCCCATTCTCCAGTTGTGGAGCGACCACACCCAGCACAACTCGGCCGACCAAATCCATATATATATGTAAAGTATACTGGTCAAACCTACTAATCAAACAAATCGTTCACCATCATACCGGGGTGTGAGGCTCGCGAAGTAACGTTGTACACAAAGCTATACATACTAAAGTTGTGCTTTGATCATCATCCACAAGGCTCTACTTTTCAACAAAAGCCTTTATCCATGCATCTTAACATGCCACACTGTCAATCCATGACATATCATTGATCATCTACCATTATATATAACCTCTGAGCTCGTACATCTCAGAGGAGGGTGTTAAGCAGAGAATAAATTCTCCACCACCAAACAGATATATATATATATATAGCAGAGATCAACGAATATAGCATAAAGGAATACAACGTCAGACATACCATCCATTTACAAGTCCGTTCTGGGTCTGAACGAATCTGGAGGCACCTTATTCCTCGTCCCATATGTCCAATACAGGGGAGAGGTCCTCGCATATCCGTCGATCTCACATTTGGACGATCACCACTTATTACCTTGTCTTGGGTGTACGGCCCAATCAAGACATCAGTAATCACCCAAACGATGTGAAGAACTCCGGTCTTCAACCACCGTCTTCATCTTAGACTCTTGATCGTTGTAGAAATTATTCAGAATGGATTAAACCTGGTCTTTCCGAATAATTCACGTATTTTATAAACAAGTGCTATAAAAACACATCAAACGCCTCATTCCAATTCAGAATATTCTTTTAATAAAATATTCACATTACTAGGGAAAGGTTCCCATTAATTTTATCAAATATAAATTCTTTAAATTTATTATTTGATCTTCCTATGGATCTCTTTTAAAATGATTTTATTTTATTTTTATCGATTCTAAACCAAATTGAGGTTTATTAACTAGTCGGGATTATCGAATCTTACCGAAGTAATCCTTTATTTATCAAACCCAATCCCAACCTATTCATCCCATGGAGAAAAACTGGCAGTACTCCATATCTAACACCCACTGTGTTATCGGTAAATTTAATTATCATTTCACGTTCAAATATAATTAAAAATTTACTATCGTCTGGAGTAAAACTGGTGGTACTCCATTCTTGATCATTTCAAGAATTCGATAAATTTAATTATCTCATTCATTTCAATCTAATTAAAATTTATAAAAACTCCAATTTGGTTTCAAGATCAAAATCATTGCTTTATGGTTATTCAAATTTAAGAAATTAATCTTATCTTTAACGGGGTTAAAGAACTAATGTCATTTAAAACATTGTTCACGATAAACCCAAAATCCTATTACGTTCAATTCCAATTTAATATATTAAATTGGAAAACTTCTCTTTAGAAAATTCTATTAAATCTTTATTAAAAGATTAATAAATTACAGACCATAACTTCACTATTAATCGGGTTTTAAAAACTAATGTCATTTAAAACATTGTTCACAACCAAACCAAAAATCAATTTTCTTTTAATTTCAATTATGTTTGTTAATTGGAAAATTCCCATTTAAACCTTAATTAAAAGATTTATTCTTTTCTCAAATAGGTTTAAGAACAATGTCATTTAAGACCCCATTCCATCAATTACATGCAAATTTAGTCCAATCCATATTCATGTTAGAAATTATATTTTTAACATATGATTCTTTTAATCCTAACTAACATGATAAAAGTGACAATTCGATGATAAATCATATTTTAATATCTAATTCTCTTTAATGCAACAAACATACAATGAAAATGTAATTTCCATTGTCAAATCTTTTATTTTAAAACATGTCGCATTTTAATGCGACAAACATACAATGAAAATATGATTTTCATTGTCTAATCTTTTATTTAAAAACATGATTCAATATAATTGTAATTTTTATCGTCAAATCTTTTTAATGAAAACATAGTATTTTTATTGTCAAATCCTTTTAATGAAATATGATATAATAAAAATGTATTTTTTTTTAATATCTGATCTTTTTAATGAAACAAAACCACATTAAAGATGTAATCTTTATTTTCTAAAGTTACTAATAAAATAGAACAACAATAAAATGATTTTTCTTATCTAATCTTTTTATTGAAACAAAAATGACAATACAAATTTGTTCTTTTTATTCTAATCTTTTATTGTAACAAAATGACAATAAAATGTAATCTTTCTATTCTAATCTTTTAATGTAACAAAATGACAATAAAAATGTATTCTTTCTATTCTAATCTTTTTAATGTAACAAAATGACAATAAAAATGTATTGTTTTCTATTCTAATCTTTTTATTGTAACAAAATGACATTAAAAATTTATTCTTTCTATTCTGATCTTTTTATTGTAACAAAATGACAATAAAAATGTATTGTTTCTATTCTAATCTTTTTATTGTAACAAAATGACAATAAAAATGTATTCTTTCTATTCTTATCTTTTTATTGTAACAAAATGACAATAAAAATGTATTATTTCTATTCTAATCTTTTTATTGTAACAAAATGACAATAAAAATGTATTCTTTCTATGGAAAACAAACTTCAATAAAAATACAATCTTTTAAATAAAAATGTCCTTTTACATTATTTACATTAAAAATGTTCTTTTATAACAATAAAAAGATTTATTTTATTGTTAATCAAAATATGTTAATTTACACGTTCCTAAATGTAAATAAAAGAATAATTTTTATTCTAAAACATATTTTAATGATTCATATGTTCTTACATAAAAATAAAAAGATAATTGTTATTGTAAAACAAATTCTGATAATTTTTACATTCCTACATACAATAAAAACAATAACTTTTTATTTTAAAACATTCGTTTATTTCTGAATTGGAAGGAGGTCCAATCAATTACCATATAATTTTAGTTATATGGGTTTCATACATTGCATGTATTCTATAATCATGATATATAATCACTAAACATCCAACTAACAACCAGAGTGCATTCTACAACTAATCACAAGGGAGATGTGTGATCAAAATACCGTGCCAAGACCCGTGTGGGGTTTCAACCAACACATATATAATAAATTATTTGTGCACTTGGGCGATGTGTAAAAATTATCGTCCCAATCACATAAACAAGCCGGATAACTTGTAAATGGAAGTGTAATCATATTTAAATTATCATTAATATAATAACATTATTTTAACATGTTAAATATTGCAAAACTCGATCATATCATAACATCACATAACAACACAACAATTCATCCAAACAAATATTACAATTATGGACAATTCATATACTTTCAGTTATAAAAATAAATAATTGTACAAAAGGGTTAAGTGAGAAAGAGTTCTCACCTTGTTTTTCACCCCGTTGGTCTTTATCTGACGGTTCGGATCTAATTTTGGTCCAAAATCTAACTTTCTCCAAATTTGACAAAATTGGTGTCCACGCGAAGCTCTCGACTCAACGATCGCAGCGGATCCAGTTTCACATGATTCTGAGTTCGTAGCAAAAAGTTATTTGTTTGCGAAGTTTAAAACAATTTAAATAATTAATTAAATTGTTATTTTTACCTCAAATTCTAACTTGATCCGAATTGGACAAAATTCGTGCTCATGCGAAGGTCTCGACGCCACAATCGCGGTGGATCCAGTTACATGCAAATTGCAATTCGTGACAAAAAGATATTAATATACGAACATGAAATATTATTTATATAATAAGATCATCATTCACCTTCTTCTCCAAACGACACCCTCAACTTAACATGCTCGCCACGGCCAAACCGTAAGTCGGAATTACACGAAACCAACGCCATTCTCTCCGGCTTCTCTTCCTCTTTCCATGCCTGGTGGCCCCCTCCAGTTCGCCACGTGGGCCCCACGATCTGAAGTTAAACGGAAATCTGCAGTTTTCGTTCATATGGGTGCTGCGGCCGCCTTGGTGCTCCAAATGCCTCCAAATTTTTACAGTAGCTTGGTCTCGACCTCCGGAACAACTTCTCTTTTGATCACTTCACCTGAAAATGCACAGATTGGCGGGAAATTGCTCATTTTCAAGACTTCCTGGTTTTCCAGCACCCCTTCGATGAACTTGACATTCCGGCCAACTCCGGCCACCTGAGATCATTCCACCACCGCCAAAACCTTCGTATGCTTCCACTCTACCTTCCCTCCAAACGGCTTGACCTAATTGTCGTTCGTATGATCGGAAAACCCATAATTTTGAAATTAGTTTTCTGCCTTGAAAGCTAGATCCCGGCGAATCTGTGCGACGATAGGTTGTATAATATTTTTGGGAGGTAGAGATAATGAAGATTTACAATACCCAGAAACGGTTTTGTCTAATTGTGTACGGATTGAGAGATATAAATTATTTAGTTTCAGAGTCTTTTTTGCAAATATTATTGAAGAGGAAGAGAGCTGCCGCCATGGAAAAGGAGGAGGAGATTACAGTTTGTGTTAGGGAGAGAGTTTAGGATATTTTATAGTAGTGAGGAATTTTATTAAAACCCCTTGTATGTTTAATTATGCTTAATTACAATATTTTCCCCTCCTTATGCAAATTAATTTATTCAATTTTGGTCCTTTTCATGGTTTAAAAATCCGCGTGGTCACCTACGGATTCCATTCTCGATAAAAATTGAAACACAACTACTCCTTGACATTACGGATCAAAAGAAACTGGTCTCGTTGAATTCCAAGTCCGTATGCACAAATAGTTAATTTTTAAAGTCGGTTAATTGACTGTCTTCACACTACAAAATCAATTACAACCACATACTGACTCCAAAAATTACGAATTTTGGAATCTAGCAATAATTTAATATTCCGGATTGACAGAAAGTGGTTTCGTTGAATTCGGAGGTCGTTTGCAAAATTTCACTTTTTAAGGCATATATATATTATATTAAAAATATATATTTATATAACTAAATTCTGAATCTCGAAATATATCAGTGTTTATACTTTTCGAATTCAAAAACGTAATTTTGAACTCAATGGAAGTGGTTTCGAGTCCAAATTTATTTGTATGTGAAAAGTAGCTTTTTGGACCGTATATTATATATATAAATTCCATAGCGTTTTTCTGAAATTTTAATTTTGTCATAACTTACAATTTATAAACTGAAATCTCAATTTCTTATATTCATTAGAAAGATATCGTCAATACAATCCTAGCGTTTCTTGTTTCGTCCAATTCTGACTTATAATGAATTTTATATATTTATTCAAAGTTTAAAACTGAAATTTCAAACTACCACGCCATTTCAGGCTCGTAATATAATTAATATTAATTTATAAATTCTAACTTCGATTAAAATAAATTTTCCATCGTTATTACTTAAAATAAATCATTTTAAATATCCAAAATTCATTAAATCGATCAAAAATAAAATTTTAAATTTGTTCTGAAATTCCGGGTTGTTACAGTGTGTGTATTGTAAGGCATATTCTTGTAAATGACTAATATAAATTTGAATTGCTCTAAATATGTTTATATAGAGAAGTTTTTAGGTACATATACCATGGGGAATTAGTTACGTAAGTTAGGAATTAATTGGGCGTTGGTTGACACATAGGTCAATCAATGGGTTTGATAGAGACTAATTTCCTAGAATAATTAATTGCGCTAATTTTGAATTTTTTTTCTAAGTTAGCACATATTTATTGGCCTATTTTTAAGCTTGGATCTTACATAGCCTGGTTGGTTTATATTAAAAACCTAAAAGCTAATGGTTCAGGGTCTTCTACTCCAGCTATAAATAAACCTCCACCCCTTCCCCTTTTATCACCACTCATTCCTTCTTCCCAATGTCTTCTGTATGCTAATTTTCTTTCTGAGAGAAATGGAGTTTTATAATAAAATATTTTATACACATAATTTTGGAAGATTTTTTACATATACTTTTGGAAGATTTTTTACATATAATTTCAGATCTGAATTATTTAAAGTTTATTTTTAGATTCATATTGTTTACCGTTTACTTACTGATCCAGTTTATTCCTATTTCTTTTCTGTAAATATTTATGTCTATTTCTACAATTTCTATTTAGATAACATTCAGATTTCTATAAATCGTTATGTTCAAATTTCTTTTCCTTTTTCTATTTTCTAGTTTTGCGGTTTTTTTGTTATGCCCAAATATGCCTAAAACGAGTACCTATATGATTGAATTAGGCATAGATCTATATGCCTAATAACCTACGACGGATTATTCTTCTTCTTCTTTTATTCTACGCTTGAATTGGGCTAAATCTAATTGATTTGGAATAATTGATTTGGTGCTAAGTTACATATTGAAAACTGTAACTAAAAAAAGAATAGTTAGATTAAATATGACTTAGACTGTATAAATACCTAGGGAATAAGCTACGACAGAAGTTGAACTATAATCAACATTTTCACAAATATGATGATTGGAAAATCATAATAAACTTGTATATTTTGTTTGCAAATTATATGTGACAGGGAATAATTGAAATGTAATTTAGGCTTTAATGTGAACATACTGACTCAAAAGAGTTAAGTTATGAGCATAAGGCTTTAATATGAACACATTGACTTAAAATGGTTAAGTTACAAGCCTAAGGCTTTAATATGGACATACTGACTTAAGTTATAAGCAAGTAGGCTTTAATAATATTGACTTAAGTTATGTGAAAGTAGAATTTAATTTGTACATATTGATTTAGAAAGGGTAAATTACGAACATAAAATTTTATGGTCTATGGGTGGTCAAATCAAGTAGGGATTTGGACCAAACATTATTTATTTGTTTGTTGGTGTAACAACCCAGAAATTTGACTAGTTGAATAATGAATTTTATAAGAATTTGAAAATGAAACAAAGATAACATTTATTTGTAGCATTTTATACAAATTGCTATAGCATAGAAACCATTCCATTTATATAAAATGCTACCAAAACTTCATTCTTAAATGAAAGACAAGTGTATATACACTTGTCCTTATGCATGCATACTTTCCTAATGGGAGGAATAGTGTCCCCTTAGGTGTAAACTCATGAAAACCTATTCCCTCCTTTAAATACACCTCCTCCCTTCACTTTCTCCTTCATCCCACCCTTATGCACTTCTCTTCTCCATTCCTCATTTCCTTTCCCTACTCTTCTCTCTATTCTCCCCTCCCTATTCAATCTTAAGCCACCCTCCACCTCCTCCTTCCCTTCTTCCCTCCTCCGCTCGGCCTTACCAACCACCACACCTTACAACCACCTCCATCTGCCTAACATCCCTTTCCCTCTTCCTTCCCCTAACCATGGTCGATTTCTTCCCTCACACCCCTAAGCCGGACACCACTCCTTATATATATATATATATATATAAAGTTTGAGGAATAAAAATAAAGACTGTGAAAAATTACGCTAGTTCGAATCTGTTTCCTACAGTTATAGTTAGGCGGACTGGAACCCCAAGGTGAGAAACTCTACACTTATGTTGTTTATATGGTTGACTTGTTGGTAGATGTGAAATTATAATCACTTGTTGGTTATAAAATATAAGCGTTAATTATTGTAATGCTTATATGATAAATTATGTGATCTGGATGAATGGTTTTTATGAATGTTATTGCGGTTGTTATTAGTGATATGACATACTTCACATGCTATGCCCAAGTATATGGAATTATATGGGTATTGGTTAAGTCTCATTCCAAATTGAGAATATAAATGAATATTATAATCATTTAAGTGAAGATAAGGCAAGGAAACAAAAGTTGCCATTTTATATCTGAAACTGGATAGTACTGAAATTAAAGTGGTTGTGAAAAAATTTTGGGGAGATGGAAATTTATTTGAACAAGGAATTGATATAAAATGGCATGTTCAATTTCCAAATGAATAGTGAAATCGACTTGAAATAGTAATTTTGAAATTGAATTTGAGTTAACTATGTAAATAATGTTTTAAACCCAAATTCGAAGTTCCAATAAGTTTATTTTATGTTTAACTTGAGATTCAGAAAGTTTGGATATAAAAAAAAGTTAATTTTTAAAAATATTAATAAAAGAATATTACAAGATTCATTTAAAATGAATATTTATTTTTAAAAATTGAAACATTGAAGTTTTGTTTTAAAATGAAGTTATATGTATTTTAAATAAATTAGAAACATATTAGAAGCAAACCGAATCAATTTCATATTGAAGTTGAAATACGATCAGAACAGAGCTAGTCGCACTGCGGTCGTTCGCGAATCTCGACCTATAACTTCAAATGGACCTATAGAATGTAATTTAAATCGAATTTTCCTGAAACAAAAAGCAAATGTTTTCAAATAGAATTAGCTTTCAAATGAAAAAGG
Source organism: Allium sativum (assembly GCA_030737875.1). Lineage (NCBI taxonomy): Eukaryota > Viridiplantae > Streptophyta > Magnoliopsida > Asparagales > Amaryllidaceae > Allium > Allium sativum. The sequence goes on from CM060920.1 coordinate 370,557,586, forward strand.
AAATTTGAGATTTTTAATGTATAGATTTGATTATGTTCAAAGCAAATTTGAATAAAAAGCGTGGTAGTGCAGTTCGATGATTAAATTTGAATGAAATGGCTATTTAAAATCATAAAAATATAGAAAAATTATTATAAATCATAATAAATGTTTTAAAAGTGATTTGGATGAAAAATATGAAATTTTGAATAACAGGAAAGTTAATTAAGTCAAATAAGCTGATTTAAGCTATTTAGCATTGCTTTTTCTACTACATTGAGATTTAAGGTTTTGAGCCAACGATTCTTATCCAAATATTTGGTAAATATTTCCAAATAAATAATGAAGTATTTTAATGAAATTTTGGAAGTTCAAACATTCAAAAGGAAGTTTTAGTTATCAGATAAGATGGAGGACACTTAATTAAAATCCTGTATATCCATATTGTTTTGGAACAACGATGATTATTCGAATAGTTCGGAATTAGATTTCTATCCAAAAACCATTTCGAACAATAATACGATGTAATTGAGCAAATAAAGATACTGAAGACGGTGGTAGAAGATCGGGAATCTTCGCCCTGAAAGAACTGCCTATTGATTTTCTCTTCATTGAGTTGCTTCGATATTGAGATTTTATATAGCAGTAAGTTCAGACATATTTGGAGAATATCCGGACTTGGAAGGGCTTCTCCTCTTTACTGGATGAGAAATAAAGCACCTTCTGTTTCATTCAGTCCCAGATTGAACTTGTATGGATTGTATGTCTGACATTGCAATTTATGACATAGTAATTGATCCTTACTAAATATATATATATATATATGTTTGGTGGTGGAGAAATATTCTCTTAGCTTAACTCCCTTCTTTGAGATGTACGAGCTCAGAGTTTATATACTAGTAAACATCAGTTATGTGTTATGAACTGACAATGTGGCGTGCTAAGTAAAATAAGCTGCAAATGATCGGTGCACGGCTTTAGTATAAGCATAGCTTTGCGTAACATGACTTCATCAAGCCTTACATCTTGGAAATGGACAAAATAGTAAAAGATGCAGCAAGACTCTATGATTCGCTACCACTAGTATGATCACTTCCTTCTAGATAAAAAGTGTACCATGGTATAGAGATCAAATATTTAACTTATGTGTAAAATTCTACCTTATGTGGATGATGGAAAGAGAGATCTTGGTAAAAGGTCGGTTATGACTGGGAAATGACATACTCAAGAGTGCTTTAAGTTATCCAACTAAGGGATAGCCCAGTATTGTATAGCAGGAAGCAAGGTGCTCTCGATACATCCCTCTAGATGTGAACCAATCGGATAAGGAGGTTCCTTTGCTTGGTCCTTGTTGGAAATCCAAATGAAATACAATACGAGCACTTACGTTTTCAGTTTGTATATCCTACCAGGAGATTGTAGCTATAGCATGGAATTTAATCAATGTAACAATTCCATGCTAAGATTGATAAATTCATTTGCAAAATTTTCTCCATAGTATACACTAATAATAATATCAAATGATTTTGCGTATCAAAGGAATTTTTTGTTATTACAAGGAGAAACCTCGCCCAGTGTGTGTGATTTATTGTGTGTGTGCCGCGACACCTTATGTTAGCTTCATTTTACAAAAAACATATACAATATTCTACACAAAACAAGTATTTTGAGTTTCTCACACCAGTTCCATGATCGACTTGTAGTTTATTGTTTCCTTCCCTAAATTCTGGGTGCCCTCCATTTACATGGGCAACCTAGTAGTCGGGTTTTCAGTAGGAGTACTTTGATCTATTATATGGAGGATATTTTTGGTTAGAGCTTTGAGTGAAGATAAAGCATTTTGGGATCCACCCATTGAAGTCCTTAGTTATTTCCGTTGTTCAGTTCATATCTTAATAGTACCTTGTATCCAAAGATGTATAAACTCTGATCTATCTTATGAAAACTCTATGTAAACTCATGTAAATTATGTGGTATCAATAAAGAGAGTTGTTCTATTTTAGTGTGTTTTATTTCTAATGTGTTATTACCTCGGACGACACAGGTTCTGACATTTGATTTTCCGGCATTTGAATACCGAGTATGTATTAAGTGTCAATTTTCGAAGGTCGAAAATCCTTATCGTTACATTTTGGTATCATTGCTGAAGATTAAGTAAGAACTTTAGCTTTGGGTATCACTCATTAGATGACTCATTAGAGATAGGGTTAGTATTACCTTAGAATGAGAATAATCTAAGAGAGCGCAAATTCTATAAATTTTCCATTTTTATCTGTTCAAACTATTTAATATTTTCCCTAAGATATCTCGTTTGTATGCCCTAAAACGATTTCCTTACTATATACAGATAGTGGAAAATGAGCGGAAGAAGAGGAAGAAATTAGATGAGATTACCCGCAGACCCTCGCCCTTTGAACCGACTATAAACCACACAAGTCCAGTCCAAAAATTAAGTATCTATAAAAAGTCCTACGACAAACTAGATTTCCGATTTTCGATAGTCGATACTTAACACATTCATGGTATTCATGTACCGCAAGACCAAATATCGCAAACTCAATCTGTCGGGGTTTTCGTAGAGCAAACACAACGGAACAGAAACAAAAAGAAGAACAGAATCTCACAGCGGAATATAACAAATATAATATTCAATATAACTTTACAGCGGAAACTTTTGATTTGGAACAACATACCATGGATAGTTATAGACACCATCCTCACATAATATAACCACTACATCCAAGTATAGATAGTTATAAACCTGAAATACACTCGAACTGACCCGAGTGTCAAACACTCGAGTCAGGCTTGGATTAATCAACTTGAGAACTAGATAACAAGTCATACATATCTCAAACCATCATCAAAAAGGGTTTTCAAAACTTCATGCATGCTTTTTGGAAAATGAAATTACCATAAGACCCGCATCCCATCATACATTGCAAACACAAACCATTTGGAGCAAGTTTTGCCTTATGATAATATAATATGCTTGGTACGAGAAAATCATTTGATATTTTCATTAATGTCTATCTTTGAAAACCTTCTCAAAATAATTGTATCAATCCAATCAGACATAGGTACCCATATATTACATCTACATACATAGATTACGACTAAAACCATAAGGCTTCGTATTGGAAGTTGGGTTCCATCAATGACCAAGGAAAAGGATCGTCCTTTCCGCGATTCGGAACACCTCTAGCGGGATGTCCTAGAATAAACAAATGCTCCTTCTATAGAGGCAAAGCCAACCCACCTGTACCAAGTGTAAATCGGGTTTCTCTCGAACATAACGTCTCCCAGTCGTTGTCGACCATTATCTGAGGCGTCTAGTTCCATCATCCACTAATCAAATTGTCTGGGCTCCATAACATGGCATCACTTTCTCAACTAGAAGGAAGCGTTAGTCCTTATCTCTGCTATACTTCATCCTGTTTTGGCTCATTTCCGGTTGTGAGGCCTGAAGTTATACTTCCACACAAAGCTCTGCTTTTCAACATAAGCTTTGATCATCAATAGCTCATCACTTAACATGCCACAATGTCAATTCACAACATATAATCGGTATCTATTAATATATAACCCTCCGAGTACATAAGTCCCAGAGAAGGGTTTAAGCTAAGAGGATGAATCCTTTGTCACCTATTTGATATATCATCAATAGAAGCCAATTCATTATGTCATAAAATACAACCTCAGACATACATCAATTTACAAGTTCATTCTAGGTTGTAAATGAAACCGAAGGCACTTTATTTCATGACCCTGCCTAGGTGTGAAAGTCCTTGCAATCTGAATTGCTTCAAGTACGATCAGATAACCATCACAATATAACCCTATAATTGGATGGCCATCCGAGGCACCAACAAGCCATCTTTCTGATGTGAAGGTCTCTGGTCTTCATTCATGGTCATCGTCATTTTTAATTGCACTTATCACGTCTTATAGTTATTTACAATGGGTTGAAACCCAATCTTTCCGAATAACTAGTGCATCTTTAAAATCAATAAAGATATACAAAATATCATGAGTCTCATTCCATTTTGGTATATTTTTTTATTCAAATCATTCTTTATATTTGGATTACTCCCTTAAATCTTATCAAAAATTTACATATTTTAAACTCTTGTTTAAACATTTCATTGGAAATCATTGCAAATGATTATAAAATCTCATTCCACAATTTTAACTCAACCCAAGGTTTCTACACTTTATCGGGATTATCGAACCTCATGAAAAAGGTAATTTCTTGAATCATTTCCCCATTCTCATCTTATTCATCCCATGGAGGAAACCTGGCAGTACTCCATATCTATCTGCCCTCGTATTCCGGTAAGTTTGATTACCTTCACTAAAATCATTCTTTCAATCAAAATTTGATTAAAAATTTCATTTATCTTCATGGGAAATTATATTTACCCAAACCCAACCCATTCATTGATCAATGATTATGGTAGATTACCTTTTATTTCCTTGATCATGTTTCTATCCCAAAATCGTATTTACGATTTCTTACTATTTTCGTTAAGGAAAACTCGCTTGTCTTTTAAAAGATCTTTGAACTTTGTTCCCATTATCGTTTTCTAGGGGAAAACTCTTTCATTAAATCTTTATATTTAAATTAGATAAAGATTACTTTTCAACTTAACTTGGAAAATTATCTTTCCTTTAAGTGGGTCACAGAACAAATGTTATTTAATATATCATTCAAGATAAACCCAAAATCATTCTTTAGTTTTAAATAAAATCTTTACAGAAATCAAATCAGCTCATAATCAATAAATATTGTTGTATCGTACTAATACTATAAGTTTAATAATATAAAATCCTTTCAAATTTCTTAAATAGTAAAGGTCTTCATCTATGGAGACTTATTTCAGTTAGAACTAAATCGATTCCCATTCAACTCCAATTCAATTTGGAAACTTAAGTCTTATTTCCATACTTTTCAAACGCCAAAACATCTTTAAAAATCCTCAGTCTAATCCTTTAGATATGTTTGCAAATCATTTGAGTATCATTGGTTATTACAAAACCCTTTTATTTTAAACCGTTTCAAAAACCGTCGCAAATAGCGTTGCTAAAATAGCTCTTTTTCAGAAAATAGCTTTTTAACTTTCCAAACTTGGTATATTCAATCCAAATCTCTTTTAAATCATTTATTATGATTTATTGTAATTTATTCCTATTTTTAATAATTTAAAAATAACTCATTTCAATAAAATCCAATTTCGGGTCACTAACTATGCTAGCGTTGTTTTTATTCAAATTTGATTTGAACTTGTTTTAAAATCAAACCGTTGGATTGCAAAATTTTACCTTGCATTTGAAATCTCTTTTTATTTCGAACCAAATGTTTTCCGTTTAAAAAATCCGACGGTCGGATCTCTCGGTACGTAAATTTAAAGTCAATCGTCGAAATTCGCGAACTACCGCTGCGCGACTAGTTCTATTCAGACCAAACTTCGATTTATAATTTAAAATTGAATCAAATTTTTTTCAAAATAGTTTATTAATTATATAATAACTTCTGGAAACTATATTTCAAATATTTAACTTTAAATTCAAATATTCCTTTATTTAAATATTATAATATTATTTAAATCATTAAAATAATATTATTTTTCAAACTTTGTCTTTTGGAATCCAAACTTTCCTGAAATCCATTATAAAAATAAATAAGATGACCATGGATAATAAAATCGAGTTAAAACATTTTCTGGATATCCAAACCGAACTTCACTTTTCAAAGTTATTATTCACTTTTAAATTCAAATTAAAAACATGCCTTAATTGCTTGAAAACTTATTCAAATAAATTTCCGTATTTGTGAAACTATTCATGATTAGTTTAACTATATTTCCAAATCATTTTAGATTAAAGATTCAAATTTTATTTTTCACTTATTATTTTATTAATAAAATATTCAATTAAGTTCCAATTTGGAATAGAACTCAATCACTCACCATATAATTCAACCTATATGGGTTTAACACATCACTAACAATCGTTAACGATCATTAACAACCATTGACTTCCAATTATCAAATAATTGCATCATTAGCATAAGCGTTAAGGTCATTAACACTAAATTACTATTTCAAATCACTTTAACTAAATTATTAACCATCGTTAATAATTTATTTGCTATAATTCGCAAATCCAATCGTGTCCAATTAATATTGACACAGATCATAGCAAGTTGTCAATCAATATCACATCAAAATTAATTGATGTTACTATTCATCCATAACATAACAACCACGTTATCAACCAAATTAACCGATCATTTATTTCTGGATTAACTTCATAATCATTAGGGTGTCCACATTAATTAACAATTGTCAAGTAATTAACTTACTGACTTCCACTAACAACATTAGACCCAAAGTTTGTTAACAACACAACAATTGCTATTCATAAAGTAATTAATTCAAAACGTGAACTAAGTGTGTTCACTAACTAACCTAATTAACCAAACATGAACAAGGTTTACTCACCATGGCTTATCCGCTCCACCAAACTTTAATGCAGCACTCTCGAACTTCTTTGCAACTTCCAACTTCGCTTCACAACCAAGATCGCATTTTTCTACTTAAATACCCCACAAATATTGTACATACTTATATATATTAACTTGTATTAAAGAGAAGAAAAGGAAGGATTTTTAACGATTTAAGGGGGGTTTAGAGGGGTGGGGACCATGGCCTAGGGAAGGGGTTGCTGGTGGGGCCTCCGCGCGTGCTGGTGAGGTCCGGGGAGAGAGGTGGTGGTGGTAGAGAGACTGTATGGGTGATGTAGTGGTGTAAAGGAGGTGTTTTTAACTTTTTAAAGTGAAAAAGTGGAGCTTTGGGTTAAGTGGGGTCCCCGTGGGGTAGTGGGGGGGACCCCGTGGGGTAAGAGGAGTTGGCAGCTGACGTGGGGGAGCTAGTGGGGTGGCTGGCCGACAGTGGAAGGAGGGGTGATGGAGTTTGAGCTTTGGAGAAGATGGAGGAAATAAAAGAATTGATAAATGAAATGAAAAAAAAAGATTACTTATATTAGTTTATTTTCTTAGGATGGAGGCAATGCAAGGGAGGATGACATGTGGAAGAGAGAGGTGATGAGGTGTCAAGAAGGAAGATGGTTTAGTAAAATATGTAAAGGTGATGTTGATTTGTTTAATTCAATATTTAATTAAACATCCTTTATACGTTTTCAACTCATACGATCAAACCGTAAGTCTGATCGATGCGAAATCCTACTATATTCAATAGATACGGATCTAATGAAACTAGTCTCGTCGAATTCAGAGACTATTTGCAAAATGGTCTTTTTCTATGCTATTATTAAATTTCAATTGATTTTTCATTACGCATTTATATTACGCTTGCTCACATACTAACTCCGATTGATATGGAATTTGAAACCTTACACTATTTTAACATCCAGATTCTATGGAACTGATTTCATTGAAATTTGAGATCGTTTGCAAAATGTCTATTTTTAGGCTTTTAAAATAATATTAAATTATCAAATTTTAATATATTAACTTTTAAATCAATTTTAAACGTTCATTAACCTTATTTTAACTTCAGAAAGATACAAAACAAAGTTAAAATTCATTTTCCATGGTTTCTCAAGTCTATATTCTATATTTAATGAAATTTGAAATTCAACTAGACTTATCCATTTAAAAGTCCTTTTAAATCTATTTAAATCCATATTTTCAAGTGACTAAAAATATGGGTCGTTACATATGGGAAGAGGAAATGCCACCACTAATGGTCACAACCCAGAAGTAGTACAAGAGGCCACTATTCCAGTTCAACCTCAATTTAACTTGCCAGATTTATACAATAATTCCACTAATTTGGGTGGTAAGTTGTTCTAAGGCACAGAAACCTGTTACTGAAGCACAAGCTTGGATTCATTCATGTGAAAGACTATTCAAGGTATTAAACCTGGATGATAATCGGAAGAGGTTAATGGCTTCTTAGCAACTACAAGAAGAAGCTTTGGCTTGATGGGAAACCATCACCCATGAAGAATCAGAGGATGACTTCTCATGGGAATGTTTTGAGGAAGTTTTCATAGAATGATATATGCCATCGACGGGAATATATAGAATGTATCAAGAATTTGTGGATCTGAAAACATGACTTTCAAAGAATATTTTAACAAGTTCAATGAACTATTTTGTTTTGGACCTAAGTTGGTTAACTAACCTTTGAAGAAAAACGAGGGATTCATAAAAGGGGTAAGAAGGAATACCATGGAAGAATGACTGCATAGGTAAAATAATCATTTGTTGAGATCGTATATATGGGGATATCGTTATGCAATCTTAGATAAACATAGTTCACCGGAGGGAAATGACAGTAACAATAGTAACAAGAAGAGGAAGTTGTGAGGATAGAAACTAGGACCAAGGAAATCAAAGAAAGGAACTTAAGGAGATCATCTAAAGGACATTATTTGTTTCAAATTTCAAGAAAAGGGTCACTACTCAACTAAATGTAGAAAGCCACAAATGCCAAAGAGACAAGATTAGGAGATTTGGGAGTGTTACAATTGTCATAAGTTCGAACACCTGAGCTAGGATTGTCCTCTAGTAGAGAATGTAGATGTGGTAAAAATCTATACAATCAAAGATGATCCTTCATCCTTACAGGATGAAAGAGGAAAAGGGGTATTAGGAAGAAACATTTTCGTTTGTGATAAACTAGTTAGAGTATTATTCGATACTGGTTAGAGTATTATTCGATATTGATGCTTCACATAGTTTTATTTCAAAGAAAACCGTAAAAGAGTTGAAAATCAAACCTAGATTCGTTATGAAACCAATTTGAGTAAAAAGTCCGATAGGGGGTCCCGCGAATATCTATATATATTGTAAAAGTGTTCCTATTTATCATTTTCTTCCTTTATTCCCTCATGACCTCTTTATCTTATACTTCATCGAGTTTGAAGTTTTACTCGAAATGGATTGATTAACAAAAAATAGAGCTATTCTGAATTGTGTAGATAGAACATTATTCGTTAAAACAAAGATTGGAGATTTCACCGAAATATCTTGTGACGATGCAATTCCAAAGAGAGACAAATTGATATATGACATAGGTTGTTCCAGTACCACCATAGAAACCATACCCGTTATCAAAAAACTTGCGGATGTATTTGATGAAGTTAAAAGCTTACCCACATAGGAAATTGATTTTAGAACTTACTTGGTTCTGAATGCAAGACCAGTTATTCATGTAATTCTAAAGATGACACCAACGGAAAAGGATGAATCAAATAAAAAAAACTCAAGAATTATTGCAGAAAGAATTAATACGACCTAGACTCTCAAACTGGGGAGGAGCAGTAGTGTTCGTTACAAAATCAAATGAGTCTTTGAGATTATATGTTGATGATAAAGACCTAAATAAGCAAACCCTTAAAAACAAGTATCCTCTACCCTGAAAAGATGATTTGTTTGATCAATTGCACGGTGCTCGATTCTTCTCTAAGTTGGACTTAGGCACAGGATTCCATCAACTAAGGATTGTCGAGGATTGTATTTATTAAACTGTTCTGAGGTCCCGATACTTTCTATGAATGATTAGTTATCCCCTTCGTACTAACCAATTCCCTTGCTTATTTTGTAGACCTGATCACTAGGGTATTCAGATAAGTATTGAAAAAATTCGTTATACTTTTCATTAATAATGTACTTATCTATTCCAAAACCGAGGAAGAACATGCTGGGCATTTAAGAGCCATAATAGAAATATTATGAAGTAATGTACTAAAGACAAAATTCTCCAAGTGCCATTTTTAGGGGAAGGAGGTAAGATTTCTTGGGCACATCATATTAGAAGAAGGAATCTCAATTGATCCAGGTAAGATTTCTGCCATTCTAGATTGGAAACAACCCATAACTCTAAGAAGGTCCGAAGCTTTTCAAGATTGGCCGGATATTAATGGAAATTCATTAAATATTTTTATAAGATAGCTTATCCCTTGACGAACTTAACAATGAAAATTTTATTTGAACTCCCAAATGCGAAGAATTGTTTCAAAATCTGAAGTAAATATTGACAACCGCAACAGTTCTAACCATCGTCAATGGAAATAAGAGGATATCCATTTACACAGATGCATGAGGAGAAGATGTCAGTGCGGTCTTAATGCAAGAAGGTAGGGTGATTGCCTATGCCAGTAGACAATTAAAGGCACATGAGAAAAATTTTCCAACCCACGACTTAGAACTGCTGGCTATGGTATTCACTTTAAAATTTTAGAGGCACTATTTTGTAGGTGAAATATTCGAATTATTCCCCAACCAAAAATCTCTAAAGCATTTGTTCTCCCAAAAGGACTTGAGTTTGAGACAGCAATACCGGCTGGAATTTCTAGCATCTTATGACCTAGATATTTTATATACCTCCGAAAAAGCCCACGTGGTAGCTGATTCCTTAAGAAGAAAACATGTTGTCATTGCCGATCTAGCTATCACTCCAACTCTTATTGAAAAGATTGCCAATAAGAATAAGTAAGATAAATTTCTCTAAGAAATTTATAAAAATATATAAGGAGGCGATAATTCCAGTTTTGAAGTTGATAGCCAAGAAATTTTACGATTGAATGGGAGAATACATGTCCCGGATATCAATGATCTTAAAAGAGAAGTATTGGATGAATGTCACAAATCTAAATTCAATGTACATCTAGGAGTTAATAAAATGTATCATGATGTAAAGCGTACATTTTGGTGGAAGTCGATGAAAAAGGATATATCAATTTATGTTAGTCGATGTGCAACATGTCAACAAATTAAGAATGATCAGCAGAAGACCGCAGGATTGCCCCAGCCTTTAGAAGTGCCAAAATGGAAATGGAATTGAATCTCTGTAAATTTCATCGATGTACTACCCTAAACTTGGAAGGGTAACGAAGGAATCTGGGTTATTGTGGACCGATTAACCAAAAACGCTCATTTCATTCCAACGAAACCAAACAAAACTGCAGCAAGTCTTGAAAAATTATACATAAAGGAAATTGTTCGTTTACATGGAATACCAAGTAGTATAGTAAGGGATCGAGATCCGATCTTTGCTAGTCGCTTTTGGGAAGCATTTCAAGCTTCATTAGGAACCAAAATAAAATTCAGCACTGCCTACCACCCCCAAATAGATGGACAAACAAAAAGGGTCAACCGGATCTTAGAAGATCTTTTGCAAGCTTGCATTCCTGAAGTCGGAGGTTCATGGGAGAGTCACTTACTCTTAGTTGAATTCTCTTATAATAATAGTTATCATAGTATCAAGATGACACCTTTTGAGGCATTATATGGTCGCCCATGCAAATCACCGGCTTACTGGATAGAAACTGGTGATAGACTTGTCCTTGGTCCAGATATGATAAAAGAAGCTACTGAGAAAGTTGACTTGATCAGGAAGAAATTAAAAGTTGCACACAATCGACAAAAGAGTTATGGGGACCATAGAAGGAGAAGACTTCTCCATTGGAGATTTAGTATTTTTGAATTTTTCTCTGATGAGAGGAGTTATAAGATTTGGAAAATTAGGGAACTTGGAACCACGACACACTGGATCTTTTCCTATCCTTGAAATAATTGGTCCATTAGGCTATCGAGTACAATTACCCAAATGGTTGTTAGGCACACACAATTTTTTTCACGAATCACATCTAGAGAAATATGTACAGGATTCTAAACAAATAATTGAAGAAGCTGCATAATAAGACTTGGAGATTACATCGAATTTAGCAGTTAAGAGACAACCTATAAAGATTGTGGTTCATGATGAGAAAAGTTGAGAAGGAAGGCAGTAAAGTTAGTCAAAGTCCAGTGGAGTGGAGGTCCAAATAATTGCCTTTGGGAATCTGAGGAAATCATGCAGAAGTCTTATCCTACCTATAGGATTGGTATTCAAGATTAGCTCACCCTTCTAGTAGAATCACTTATCTTATGTTTATATTCCATCAAATATATTTTCTTCCAGCTATTTCTTTTCTTATCCCATTTCGAGGAAGAAATTTTCTTAAGTTGGGGAGAATGTAACAACCAAGAAATTGACTAGTTGAATAATGATTTTTTCTTAAGAATTTGAAATTAAAACATAGATAACATTTATTCGTAGCACTTTAAACAAATTTATATAACACAAGAACCATAGCATTTGTATAAAATGCTACCAAAACTTCACTCTTAAGTGAAAGACGGTTGTATATAAACTTGTTCTTATGCATGCATACTTGCCTAAGGGGAGGACAAGTGTCCTCTTAAGTGTAAGCTCATGAAAGCCTATTCCCTCCTTTAATACCCATCCTCCCTTCACTTTCTCGTTCATCGCGTCCTTCCCCACTTCTCTTCTCCATTACATCTTTCCTTTCCCTCCTCTTATCACCATTCTTTCTCCTCCCTGTTTAGGCCCTAAGCCACCCTCTACCTCCTCCGTATCTGCCTCATCCTTCCCTTCTTCCCTCCTCCTCTCGAAGGCCCTACCAACCACCACACCTTATGGACACCTCCATCACCCTAACGCCCCTCTTCCTTCTCATTCCCCTAGCCACGACTGAGCCCTTCCCTCACACTCATAGGTCGAACACCCCTTGTTATATATATATACATACATATATATATATATATATACATATATATATAAGTTTGAGGAAGAGAAATAAAAATGGTGAAAAATTACCCTAATCTGAACCAGTGTCCTACAATTAAAGTTAGGCGGAGTGGAACACCAAGGTGAGAAACTCTATACTTATGTTGTTTATCTAGTTTATACATTGGTTGCTGTAAAATTATAATTAGATGTTGATTATAGAATATAAGCGTTAATTATTGTAATGCTTATATGATAAATACTATAATATGGACGAATGGTTGCTACTAATGTTACTATGGTTGTTGTTATTGATGATGTAACACACTTCACATATGCACCCAAGTATATGGAATTATATGGGTATTGGTAAAGTCTCATCCCAATTTGAGAATATAAATTAATATTATATTCATTTAAGTGAAAATAAGGTAATGAAATGAACGTTAGAATTTTATACCCGAAACTGGATAGAAATGAAATTAAAGTGGTTATGAAAAAAATTGAACATGGAAATTTATTTAAACAAGAATTTGACATAAAATGGCATGTTCAATTTCCAAATGAATTGCGAAATTGACTTGAAATAGTAATTTTGAAATTTAATTTTAGTTAGCTATGTAAATGATGTTTTAAACTCAAATTCTAAGTTCCAATAAGTTTATATTATGTTTAACTTGAGATTTGGAAAGTTTGGATTTCAAAAAAGTTAATTTTTTAAAATATTATTATAATATTAATAAAATAATAGTATAATATTCATTTAGAATGAATATTTATTTTTACAAGTTGAAATATTGAAATTTTAATTTAAAATGAAGTTGTATATATTTTGAATAAATTATAAACATATTTGAAGCAAATCAAATCAACTTCAAATTGAAGTTGAAAGACGGTCAGAGTAGAGCTAGTCGCGCTGCGGTAGTTCGCGAATCTCGACCGATAACTTCAAATGGACCTATAGAATGTAATTCAAATCGAATTTTCCCAAAACAAAAAAAATATATTATTTTCAAATAGTATTAGCTTTCAAATGAAAGCCAAAATTTGAGAATTTCAATTTATAGATTTTGAATTATGTTCAAATCAAATTTAAATAAAAATTGGGTACTGCTGTTCGGTTACCAAATTTGAAAATCATTTGAAACGGCTATTTTAAAATCATTAGAAATATGAAAAAATTATGACAAATCATAATAAATGAATTAAAAATGAATTGGATGAAAAATATGAAGTTTTGAATAATAGGAAAGTTAATTAAACAAAACAAGCTAACTTAAGCTAATTAACAATGCTTTTTCAACTAAATTGAGATTAAAAGTTTTGATCTAACGATTCTTATCAAATATTTGGTAAACATTTACGAGTAAATAATGAAGTATTTTAATGAAAATTTTGAAGTTCAAACATTTTAAAGGAAGTTTTCGTTATCAAATAAGATGGAGGAGACTTAATTAAAATCATGCATATCCATATCGTTCTTAAAAAATGATGATTATTCGAAAAGTTCGGGATCACATTTCTATCTTAAAACCATTTCGAATAATGACACGATGTAATAGAGAAAATAAAGATATTAGATACGGTGGTAGAAGATCAGGAATCTTCACATCGAAAGGACTACCTATTAGAGCTGTAAATTTTGTATGAACTTTCGATGTTTGTCTGTGTCCGTGACCGAAATACATCCGTTCGCGTTCGTCTGATTTCTATTTAGGACACGAATTAGTACAACAAAGTTTGTACGATAAAAATCATGTCCGATCCGTCTTCGTTTGAATTCCTTGTACTTTGATATATGGTTGAGAAAAATCTAATAAAACGTATAAATTTGAGATAAATAGTTATGTATCACCGTGTCCGTATCCGAAAAACATATGTTCATGTCCGACTGATCTCATTTAGGACACGAGTTAGGACAACAAAATTTGTACGAATTTTTTTTCGTTCGGTTCATGTTCGGTTCAATTTTATTTAGGACATGAATTGAATACACCTTCGTCCGGTCTGGTCCGACCGATTCACACCCCTTCTACCTATTGATTTTCTCTTCAGTGACTTGCTTCAGTATTGAGATTTTATATAGCGGTAAGTCCGAACGTATTTGGAGAATTTTCGGATTTGCAAGGGCTTCTCTCCTTTATTGGATGAGGAATAAAGCGCCTTCAGTTTCTTTCGGTCCAGAACGAACTTATATAGATTGTATGTCTAACATTGTGGCATAGCAATTGATCTTTACTAAATATATATTTGTTTAGTGGTGGAGAACATTCTCTTAGCTTAACACCCTTCTCTGAGATGTACGAGCTCAGAGGTTATATATTGTTAAACATTGGTAGACATCAAATATGTGTTATGAATTGGCAATGTGGCATGCTTAGTAAAATGAGATGCAAATGATCAGAGCATGGCTTTAGTTTAAACATAGCTTTGTGTAACATGACTTTGTCAAGCCTCACATCCTAGAAATGGCCAAAACAGGAAAAGATGTAGCAAGATTCAGTGGTTCGCTACCCCTAGGTATGATCATTTCCTTCTAGATAAAAAATCTACCATGGTATGGAACCCAGGTGTTTTACAAATATGTAAAATTCTACCTTATGTGGATGAGGTAAAGAGAGCTCTCGGTAAAAGGTCAGTTATGACCGGAAAATGACATACTCAGGAGTGTACTAAGTTATCCAGTTGAGGGATAACCCAATCTTGTGTAGTAAGGAGTAGCGTGCTCCCGGGACATCGCTCTAAAGGTGTTCCCATCGGATAAGGAAGTTCCTTTGCTTGGTCATTGTTGGAAATCCAAACGAAATACAATACGAGCCCTTACGTTTTCAATTTGTACAACCTACCAGGAAATGGTAGCTTTAATATGGAATTTAATAAATGTAACAATTACATGCTAAGATTGATAAATTTATTTTCAAAATGCTTTCCACACTATGCACTAATAATAATATCAAATTGTTTTGTGTATCAAAGGCATTTTCTGGTTATCACAAGGAGAAACCTCGCCCAGTGTGTGTGATTCATTTTGTGTGTGCCGTGAGACCTTATGTTAGCTTCATTTTCCAAAAATCATATATGATTTTCTGCACAAAAAAACTATTTGGAGTTTCTCACACCATTCCCAATGACTGACTCGGAGTTTATTTTGTTCCTTCCCTAAACACTGGGTGCCCTCCATTTTACACGGGCAACCTAGTTGTCAAATTTTCAGTAGGAGTGCTTGGAGCAATTATAAAGAGCATATTTTTGGCTGGAGGGCTGGAGGGTTGGAGTGAAGATAACGCATTTGGAATTCACTCATTGAAGTCCTTAGTTATTTCCGTTGTTGAATTCATATAGTAGTACCTTGTATCTTAAGATGTATAAACTCTGATATGTCTTTCGATGTCTTATGAAATCTTTATGTAAACTCATGTAAATTATGTGTTATTAATAAAGAGAGACGTTCTGTTTCAGTGTGTTTTATTTCTAATGTATTATTATCCCAGATGACATTTTATTTTCTGGCATTTGAATACCGTGTAAGTATTAAGTGTTCATTTTCGAAGCTCAAAAATCCAGGTCATTACAATTGGAATCCATTCCATAAAGCATACCCTTTGTATCATTTTCGGTCTCAAGTAAGAGGCAAGAGCACGCGCCATGTTGTGTTATGGTTGTAAGTTGGTCCAAATAGATGTGGGTACAGGTGCGTACCAATGGTTCAATGTGCGTGCATTAACCCGATTAGAGAAAATATGAAATTGTGACACCTGTGGATAAGGTTACGTCTTTTGCTGATGGGCTAGGGCTGTTGGATAAAGATTAACCCTAGACGGGGGGTGAATAGGGTTTATTGAAAATTAAGCGAGACATTAACAATATCAGACCACAGAATGCATCAGAAAATAAATGCAGAAAGGTAAATGACACAAGATATACCCAGCTTCGGCAAAATCCTGCCTACTGCTACATTCCTAAGGTTTCTACTAGGTAATAGAAAAAATCCACTTACAAGACCATGTAAACTCGCGAACCCCTCGCTCCTATTCTAATCCTATGCTCAAAACCCTAGACTTATCTAATCCCTTAGATCAGATTTCCCCTAGTTTTACAGACTCTAGTAAACTGCCTAGTTTTACAGACAAAACTAGGAAACCACCTAGATTTTACAAACTCTAGAAACTGTCAGTTAAACCCCTAACTGAATCCCTAGAATTTTATAGACTCTAGAAACTGTCCATTTGTTTTTACTACACAAATTAAAAATTACAGAAAAATAAACTAGAAACCCTAGTTTTAAATAGACAAATAATTCTCCCCTTTATCTTCAAGTAGGCCAGCCATCTCTCAAAGCAGTGCACCCTCTTTTATTTAATTTGACCCGATCAATTTGCTTTCTTCGTGAAATAAAAATAGCGGCTAGGCGATTGGGAAATTTCTAGGGTTTCTCGATTTCGCTCCAAATCAAAACGTAGATGCTTGATTAGTGAAATTCGATGTTATGATGCTTGAATCTTTATGGCTTGATGCTTCTATTTGGAGTTGCTCTTCCTCTTGATCGAAATCTTCAAAAAAATGTGAGTGAGTTTGATTTGTAATTTCTCTGCTCTCTTTTAATTTAGTTTTGTTGGATTTCAATGATAATGCCAGGGATGTATGTGGTGTATTCATAGGGTAATTCGAAACCCTAAACAACTCTCTGATTTCGATAATTGATTTGTCTGATTTTGTGGTTTCCTCTTTTGACAAATTCGGTTTAAATATGGATTCCTTGATTGAAATGGGTCTTGATGACTTTCTGGAAATAGTTCAATTGTAGCCAATAATGTTGATACAATTTTCTTCCCCTTTGAATGAATCATTTCTGGAAATAATCCTTGCCAAAAACATTGTCGTGCCCATTAAAACAGATTTTTAACAATGAAATCTTTCCCAAAATTTGCTGCATTGATCTTTTAACAACACTGTAATTTATTTGCCAAAAATGACTTGAGCAAAATCTTTGCTGATTGACAATTATGCCAAGTTTGTCTATGTTGATTTTACGAAATAAAATTGAAATTGTCCCATATGAAAATCCTTTAACACATGCAACTGTTTCTCAGAAATTTCTGGAAAGAGTTTCTTGCCATAGAAAATTGTTTCTTCAAATGCACTGTTTTGCCACAAATTAACTATGTTGACCATGATTGCATTTTACATGAAGCTCTTCATTTTTGTTGCACTTTCAATCCCTGTTGCTTTAGTATACTTGAATGTGATTGCATTATGAAACATAGCTGCAGTTTTATCTTCACTTCTGCATGTATCGAGGACCATGTATTCTTGCAAATTTACACACCAACCTTTTTATATCTGTGTGCATGTATATTGTTTGTGCTCGACCACTTTGAAAATCTGAAATTGCCATTCCATTGATCATTTGTGTGTATATCTCCAAGTATATATATTCATGACTTTACTGCCATATCACACTTTGCATTTTGTCATTGCATGCCTTGCTTTACATGTTGGCTGCATCACCTTGGTTGTGAAAACTTGGTACACCATCCATTACAGAACATACCTTACATATATGCATATATACTTGCCTAACTAAACTACTGCTTGAGTTTTGATCCACAGAAGTAGCTTGGCAGTATAATCATTGATATACATATGCATATTTAGCTGCTTGGCATCAATTGCCATATGTACTTGAAGTTGAAAAACTGGCTGCACCATTTAGACATGTGTTGAAAGCAATCTGGTTTCCTGAAATGCCTTATACTATTTTGTGTGATGATCTGTTTATACCAATTGATCAGTCATGTAGCCTATCTATGTATACTTATGTCACTTTGATCACTTGTCTTGCTGTGTTGAATGTATTGACTTGCTCTTGATCATGCTAATGCTGAACTGATTTGCTTTAAGATTGTACTTGATCTGTTAGCAGCATGTTGCCTTTGTATGTTTGATTTCACTTGAACATGTGCCATGCTTACTTGTCCAGTTTGTGCCCATCCATTGCTGTTGGCCACTTGCATCTTGATGCTGGTCCATGACCAATGCATTTTTGGGCTACACCATTGTTTGTCTTGAACTAGCTGTTTTGTACATGAAATTCATATCTTGCTGCTTTAAAAAAAAGCCTTGTTGATTTGCCTTATTCTGATGCTCTGCTTTTGATGGGCTAATCATGTTTGAGTTGTTTTCACTTTGGCTTGACCAAATTCATGTTAATGCAGTCATGTTGTATGAGTGTTACTGTAACGACCCGTATTTTCAGTGTTATGATAACTAATTTATTTAATTATTTAAATAGAAATTTATATATTTAAATGGTTATTTAATTAAATAATATTGAATATTTAATTAATATAATAACTAAATAATATATTAAATTCTGAAATAATCAGAATAAGTGAATTGACAATATAATGTGAACTGGACAATTCAAAATATATAATTCAGTTTGGAATTGAATTCGAATAACGAAAATATTATATAAACGACAGTTTGAACGTATAATTATATTATAATTAAATTCGAGCTCGAAATGGCGCGGCAGTTCGCTATTTGGCGATTCGAACTTCAACTGAATGTACAGGGTCTGTTTTAAATCGGATTTCCGTGAAACAAGAAACGTTAGGAGCTGGTGAAGTATATTTTTCTGATGGAAGAGAAAAATCAGGATTTCGTCGTGTAGATTGTGAGTTGTGTCCAAATCAAATTTTCGAATAGTCGTTATGGAATTGTTATCAACCATAACGATATATTTAATTATAATTAAATATTGGCCTCGAATTTAGACAAGCCCTTTGAGACGTAGTGATAATTTAATTTTTAGAATTTTACTGTAATTTTTAATTAATTATATACGCAACTTTTTATTTGGAGTATTTTGCACCCTATATCAATATTTTAGGGTTTCACAATATGAGTTAATCTACCGATATTATTATATTTTTTGGATCTTGGCACATTGGTCGTCACAACGATATAGCTACTTCTGTCTATAGCAGTTTGTATATGAATGGAGTTTATGAAATGGATACAGATATTTTTATTAAATAATTTAAATAACACGTTGCCTATTCCTTAACCATAGATACCACGTTGGAGTCCTCAAGAGACCACGTCTTCAAAGATGTAACCGTATAAATAAGCTTCAACTCTTTCTAAACCCAATTAAAGGTCCACTGCACTTCATTCTTTGAGTCGCAAACATGTATTCCTCTCAAGCAAATTGTTCTCTTCAAAAATCAAATACACAATGAAACAATTCACACTCGGATTTCGTTAATCATCTATCATCATAAGCTTCAAAACGGTATTTATTTCGAAGGCTTCAACACCAAGATTTGTCGCTGTGTTTTTGAACAGCGCATCCATTAGTGATGCATTCGTGAAATTCATGTAGAGATCGATTAAAGGGTGTTCGTACTTGAATTCATGGTTCGATTTGGGGCTGGTATGTTATTTTTGGGAATTTTATGGAATTAAAAAGTTCGGTATATTTTTCCAGTGGTGTGAACTTTGGCTGGAAGTCGCGACAATAAAGGCATCTTTGAGTTGAGCATGGTAGGGGTAGAACGATGGAGGGTCGGATGATGAGTGTAACACCCCGCCTCCGCCAGGGTGGCTCTTGCAAGCACTCTGACTTTGGAGGGGCGTTTGAATCGGGTAAACATGCATAATGATATATCAAGGCAGAACAAGAACATATGTATATATGTAAACAGAGTAAATAACATAGATAAAACAGCGGAAGATTTCAAACCATTTCAAAACAAGTCTGGTACAACATAATGTCAATTTTCCAAATAAACAAGTCTAGATAAAAACAACATCACTGAAAAACTGAAATACATAAGTACTATCCCCAAAATAAGTGATAACCATAGCTAGCTTCATGTCAAGACCGTACATGAGCTAAAATCCCACAAGCAAGCGATCAGAAATCCAAGCTAAGCTCCAATATTCCCACCCTGAGAACCTGGGGGGGGAACGGAAGAAAAGAGGCGAAAGAAAAACAGGTCAGTCAAAAAGACTGAGTAAGCCCTACTACAATCAATGTAAACTGATAAAGTTAACTGGCATGATGAAAACTGAGATGAACATAAGGATAACTACATACTGGCATGATAGATAAAAGGTGTCATCGCATAATCAGGTTTAAGGTTTTGCACCACAGGTGTACTAGCAAACTAACATGACTTGAATAAACATGTATTGATCCCTTGGCCCAAGCTTTGGCCCAATAACATGAAGTGACCCTAATATGAGGTCCAATAACATGAAGTGACCCTAATACGAGGTCCAATTGCATGGAGTGACCCTAATACGAGGTCTAACCAAACGGTCTAGTCGATCGGCTCCCTATAAGCCTAACTCGTCACGTGTTGGTGTCAATACGGCCCAAACATAATTGTAGTCAGACTGTGCAGGGTCTCCCGTCGGGTGTATCAAGCCCTAGGGTGTCAACCCCTGGACACCATAAACATAAGTGCACAGTCTCGATCTACTGGTACCCGTGCATGTTTTCCCCGGCTTCGGACTATGTGCACGACCATAGTCCGCCCGGAGCTACACCGGCGTACCACTCTGCCGTCGTTTTTGGTCACTTACCTCAAGTCCAGTAATCGTGCTCCCTCCCTAGCCTAGTCCCTAGGGTCTTAATGATACAAACTTTGGATTACTGCTGGAGTGGACCCCCATTGCTAGGATTTTCTAGTGGGTTAAGTACGGTTTAACCCTCTTGCTAATCATGGATTAACTTGGTTAAGTGTAACGATGAGTTCACGACTTAACCCTGATTAATCTACCAAGCCCGCATTGATTAAGTATTAAGTGGACCATGACTTAAACCCTAATCATGAGGCATTAATTAATTAATGTGCCTTAACCTCTCACATTAGACTTCGTTGCGGTTACTAGTTAAGCCGGTCGGTTCCGGGTAGCTTTACACCACAACTTGGTCTAACCTCGGGTTCAAGGTACAACATGACCAACTTCTCACATTGGGTCCTATTGTTTGTAGCAACTAGTTAAGCCGGTCGGTTCCGGGTAGGTTTACGCTACAAACTCAACCCAACCTCGAGTTGGTCACACTTATATTTTCTAAGTGTCATGTCCATCATGTTTGTTACAAGTTTTCAAGAATTTGGGTAGACCTAACTTAATAGGTAAATTCCCAATGGGTAGACCTAACTTAATAGGTAAATTCCCAATCTTATGTTTTTATGTCTTTTAAGTTTACCCAACCCCAAACGCAATCCCATCGCTTACATATCGCAATAGCGCATAAAGGATAGAAAGAGGGAACTTGGCATAATCATGACATAAAGGTGTTGAAGCCACAAGTTTAACATGGTGGCATATGAAATGTACACATGTTCATGTACTTGCATATTACATTTTAGGTCTCAAAAGCATGCATAAAACCAAACTTAGCATATTGGTGATACATGGTGATAAATGACATGTAGAAATGGCCATAAGTTCGCATTTAGCCTCACATGCAAGTTATCATAAGAGATATGATAACTTACATGTTGCCAAAATGCAACCTTTAGCATAAAGCTTGAAGCTTTAGGCTCATAAACCCAAGATAAGCTTGCATAACATGATAACATGAGTAAGATGATCAACCCAAACTTGCATACATAACATGGCAACTTGCATATCATAACATAGAAAACTTGCATAACATAACATGGCAACTTGCATATCATAACATAGCAAACTTGCATAAATAACATGATAGACTTGCATAACACATCATATTAAACTTGCATATCATAATGATCAAACACAATTTGCACCATTCATTAACTTTAGAGTTTAAATATGAAAGTAGAAAAGGGCTTACAATGCTTATGAAGACTCAAATGAGTATAAGCAAATGTAAGATTGAGACAAAGCCCTTATGCAATCAAATAAACCCAAAATGCAAGCTCCAATAGAAAAACCCTTGAGCAAAAATGATCAAAACCCTTGATTTATGATGTAAATATGGAAACTTGACTTGAATGCAAGCTAATGATACTCATACAAGCTTGAAAACACTTGTATGCATGGAAAATCTCTCATAGAAATTTATTTAGAATTTTATGAAGAGAGTGGAGGCCATGAGAGGAATGATTTTGCCATAGTTTAGTTGTATGAATGAATAATGATGATTTAGGGTTAGGTTAGGGTCTTATTTATAGAGATTAGGATTAGTTCTAGCCTTAGGATTAAACCCTAGTTCTAATCTCAGCCCTCAAAACCGAATCTGGCCCCCAAACTCAACACAACTCCAAAATGGTGCACCAGGCAAAACTGCCCGGCTGAACCAAGTCGACAGCCAAGTCGACAGGGCTGTCGACTTGGGTCCAACCAAGTCGACTCCCAAGTCGACAGGGCTGTCGACTTGGGTGCTCTGGCGAGAATTTTCCCGCCTGGCCCAATCTGACCCTAATTTCCAAATTCAAACTTGAATTTGAAATCTGTTTTTACTTTGAAATTTTCTGAAAACTTCGTTGGGCCTTAATCGGGTCATACGGACTCCGATTTTCGAAAACTCGGACTCTATTTCGCGTATTTTTCCCAGACGAACGCAATGGCATAGCCCGTTTCCCTTGATTCAGATTTATAAATTAAATTCTGCCTCGATTTATGTTATAACAGGTTATTGAAAATACGGGTTGTTACATTCTGCCCTCCTTAAAGGATTTCGTCCCCGAAATCTTCAAGTTAGGAAGAACGTATCCTACCATCCAACATCCATCTACTCAAAACATCATCCACGAGCAATCATTGTCCTTACAAGATTCTAAATGTTGTATGAACATATGCAAAGGTGTGTGTATATGTACTTATCTAATGCAAATATCATCAATGCAAATTATGTTAGTGAAATGAATCCATATGTATGCAATTCCTAACATAATGTATAACATCTATATGTGTGCACATAACATACATCCATATGCAACATCCATGTGATAACACAAAAATTTTCATCCATGAATAAGCATAAACACTCATGCATATGCAATATGAGGAGTGTGTGAGCCGATCTAGTGTCTAACGTGTATAATGCATCCACGAGTAACCACTTGCAACCACTTGCAAACATCAAGCATAACATGTTTCAAACACATGTTTCATCCAAAGGGTTTCTACCTAAGGTTCTCATGACAAGATTAACATGATAGACTAGATAATCAAGACAAACATGGATAGCAAAAGATATGCTACAAAGAGATCGGGAAGATAAGCAGGATATACCCCTTTCGGATTACAAGAAATCCCTTCCTAACCCAACCCATATTCTTTAAAATCCCAAAAGGTTTAGTCAACCTAACGGACCCCTTCAAACCCTGACATGTATTACTAACCGATGAGTCATACCCCCTTATGGATTTTACAACAGAAATGGGATCGAGAATGGGAACGAGAGGATATATGTAAAAGATAACATGCAAGTAAGTTCCACAGGAAAACAAGGATCAAGGATATGCTCTTAAAAAGAGATATGATGCGCGTATCTAGCCTTCAGTCTTCTAAGTCACGTTTCCTTGAGCTTAACTCCCCTGTGCTTTGACCGTCTTTTACCTCATGATTTCTTAGCTTCTTAACTCTTATTTCCAAATATGAGTTGGAACCCATTTCATTGTCGCCTCTCGTCTTCCTCTTTCACTTACTCTTCTATCATTCTTGGCTTAAACATAACTATGACCTCATGGTTTCATGCAAGCTCTCCAAAATTCACTAGTGAATCCTGGATCTCGTTTACTTACTATAAAGTATTCCACGCAGCAGAACTTTTCTTGGAAATACCAATCCACGTTGCCAATTGCTCTTACCAACGTGGTTTTCTATAACTCATGCTTGAACGAAATGAACCATCCGCCTGCGAATGATAGGCCGTACTTAGATTCAGTTGCTTGCCCATGACTTCCCGTAGACTATTCCAAAACTGGCTAGTGAAGATTGAGTCATGGTTACTAACTATACTTTAGGGAACCTAGTGCAACCGCTTTATTTCTTGAAAGTAAACTGTCGCTAGCTATGATGCAGTCCTTTCGCACTTTACCGGAGTGAAATGAGCACTCTTCGTGAGTCTACCTACTATGACCCACATGCTCTTATTCCCTTTCTTGATCTAGGCAGTCCATCCACGAAATCCTTCGTGACGCTTTACTACTTCCATTGCGGGGACCTCCAATGGATATAATAGCCCACCGGGCTTCTATGACTCGGCCTTTAACCTGTTGGCACAACATGTACCTTGGGACAAACTCGGCCACTTCCTCGGATGATGTGCCCAAGAAATCTAACTTCTTTTCTCCAAAATGACATTTGGAGGACTTGGCTTTCAACTGATGGGCTCTAAGCGCATCCATCACCTCCTTGAGATGTCTAGCATGTTCTTCCTCGTTCTTTAAGAAAGTCAGGATACCGTCTACAAAGACTACCACAAACTCGTTCAGGAACTCCCTAGACACCCTACTCATCAAGTCCACGAAGTAGGCGGGTGCATTAGTCAAACCGAATGGCATGACCAGCCATTCTAAGAATCCATCTGGAGTTCTGAACGCAGTTTTGTCTATACTATCCTCAGCTACTCTGAGCTGATGGAATCCAGTAGCAAGATCAAGAGAAAACAGATGTTCCTACAAGCTGATCAAACAAATCATCGATCCTTGGCAATGGTTGTCTGTTCTCTTTGTTTAACTCACGATAATCAACACAAAGTCGAAGAGAACCATCTGCCTTGGTAGTAAATACTACAGGCGCTCCCCATTCAGATATACTTCGTCTAATGAAGTTCTCCTCAAGCAACTCCTTGACTTGCTTTCTTAACTCTCATCTTGCGGGGCCATGTGCCTAACCGACCACGAAACTATCTTGGCATTATTAACCAGATAAATGCGGAAATCTATCTCTCGTTTAGGGGTAACCCCCTTCACTTCACCCAAGATATCAGGATATTCTCGGACCACCCTCACCGATTGCAAACTATCGATAGACGAGTTGAGGGATTCAAGATAACACAACATGACGGGACTCATAGGGTTACTAGAAATTTTTAGGGTATTATCGAGGCGAGTCATGAGCCTCACAACCCTATGCTCAAAAATCAAGGATGGCTCCAAAACTGGACAATCGATCCATGCCCAAAATCAACCCATACCCCATGAAACCGAGAATATAAGCATCACACGAGAACTCTACACTAAAGATAGAGATTTTCAAATCCACGTAGACAAATGGGCGGAAACCCCAATTGGATTTGAAACACACACGGGATCATAAACTAGACTAGTACTTAGGTGCAAACTTTCAACTATATCAGATGAAATAAACTATGCGATGCACCAAAATCAAACAAGGTATGAACTGAAAAATCAGAAATATATACAAGGCTTTCAACAGAAATACTACCTCGATCGGGAACTGGAGCGGTATTGAGAGCATGAACTTGCCCTCCTGAAGGTCCAGCACGCTGAGTCTGACCCTGGCCTTTCCCTTGCTTCTTCGGGCAATCCTTACTGAAATGTCCAGTCTCACCGCAGAAAAAGCATTCACCATTCTTCCTTTTCCTCTTCTTACAATCCTTAATAAGATGCCCAACTGAACCGCAATAATGGCACTTCCCCTTTTTGTTATTGCCCTTGTTGTTATTCCCCTTGTTGCCTTGACTCTTGTTCTTGTTCTTGTTCTGATTGCCTTGACTGTTCTGACCACTTGGATTACCCTGATTTCCTTTCCACTGGGAATCAGTCTTCTTGGCTTGAGTATCATTCATCTTGATCTCTTTCTTGACATCTCCCTGAAGTAACGCCATATCAACCAAGCTCTCAAACGTGGCCCCATGGGGAATATGTGACATAGCCAATCCCTGCAACGGCTCATTCAATCCTCTAGCAAAACGAAGAGCCTTCTTCTGAGGAGTATTCACCATATCCAAGCCAAAACGAGCTAACTGATTGAACTTGTTCACATATTCTTTGACAGACATATCTCCTTGTTTCAAAGTTATGAACCTCTCCATTTGCAGATTCTCCTCAGCAGAAGATAGAAACTTAAGCACGAACCTTGCCCTGAAATCGGCCCAAGTCTCAACAGGCCTAGTACCATTGGTGACTTCCCACCAATAAGCGGCTTCATCCTTCATAAGCCAAACCGCCAACAAGATCTTCCTCTGATCGTCTAACCCAAAGATAGCAAATAAATCCTCGGTCTCTTTCAACCAATTTCTGGCCTCTACAAAAGTCTCAGTGCCTTGAAAGTTCTTGCCACCCATTGCTTTGAAATCTTTGCAAGTCTTTGCGAAGTCAGCTTGAGGATGCTGAGGGGGAGGAGGAAGAGGAACCTCAGCGACAAGAGGAGGAGGAACATTAACTACTGGAGGAGGAGGAGGAGGAACATCTACGGGGCCGGCTTCGGTCGCCCTAGCCTCCAAAAGTCTCCTATACCAAACAGGTACGTGTACTCCCTCCGGAATAGCAAAGTTATCAGCCATACTGAAAACGAAGAAAAAGACAGATTCAGAATGGAGGAAAAACGAAGGAATTTTGCTAATGGCTTTTTGGGGAATAGCCTTTAAAATAAACTAGACTTTTCTTTGGAAAATACTTTATACTTGGTTTTGAAAATAGTTTTCCAAAAGTTTTAAAAACCTTTTTGTTCCTTCTCGTAAACCATATGCTCTGATACCAAATGTAACACCCCGCCTCCGCCAGGGTGGCTCTTGCAAGCACTCTGACTTTGGAGGGGCGTTTGAATCGGGTAAACATGCATAATGATATATCAAGGCAGAACAAGAACATATGTATATATGTAAACAGAGTAAATAACATAGATAAAACAGCGGAAGATTTCAAACCATTTCAAAACAAGTCTGGTACAACATAATGTCAATTTTCCAAATAAACAAGTCTAGATAAAAACAACATCACTGAAAAACTGAAATACATAAGTACTATCCCCAAAATAAGTGATAACCATAGCTAGCTTCATGTCAAGACCGTACATGAGCTAAAATCCCACAAGCAAGCGATCAGAAATCCAAGCTAAGCTCCAATATTCCCACCCTGAGAACCTAGGGGGGGAAACGGAAGAAAAGAGGCGAAAGAAAAACAGGTCAGTCAAAAAGACTGAGTAAGCCCTACTACAATCAATGTAAACTGATAAAGTTAACTGGCATGATGAAAACTGAGATGAACATAAGGATAACTACATACTGGCATGATAGATAAAAGGTGTCATCGCATAATCAGGTTTAAGGTTTTGCACCACAGGTGTACTAGCAAACTAACATGACTTGAATAAACATGTATTGATCCCTTGGCCCAAGCTTTGGCCCAATAACATGAAGTGACCCTAATACGAGGTCCAATAACATGAAGTGACCCTAATACGAGGTCCAATAGCATGGAGTGACCCTAATACGAGGTCTAACCAAACGGTCTAGTCGATCGGCTCCCTATAAGCCTAACTCGTCACGTGTTGGTGTCAATACGGCCCAAACATAATTGTAGTCAGACTGTGCAGGGTCTCCCGTCGGGTGTATCAAGCCCTAGGGTGTCAACCCCTGGACACCATAAACATAAGTGCACAGTCTCGATCTACTGGTACCCGTGCATGTTTTCCCCGGTTTCGGACTATGTGCACGACCATAGTCCGCCCAGAACTACACCGGCGTACCACTCTGCCGTCGTTTTTGGTCACTTACCTCAAGTCCAGTAATCGTGCTCCCTCCCTAGCCTAGTCCCTAGGGTCTTAATGATACAAACTTGGGATTACTGCTGGAGTGGACCCCCATTGCTAGGATTTTCTAGTGGGTTAAGTACGGTTTAACCCTCTTGCTAATCATGGATTAACTTGGTTAAGTGTAACGATGAGTTCACGACTTAACCCTGATTAATCTACCAAGCCCGCATTGATTAAGTATTAAGTGGACCATGACTTAAACCCTAATCATGAGGCATTAATTAATTAATGTGCCTTAACCTCTTACATTAGACTTCGTTGCGGTTACTAGTTAAGCCGGTCGGTTCCGGGTAGCTTTACACCACAACTTGGTCTAACCTCGGGTTCAAGGTACAACATGACCAACTTCTCACATTGGGTCCTATTGTTTGTAGCAACTAGTTAAGCCGGTCGGTTCCGGGTAGGTTTACGCTACAAACTCAACCCAACCTCGAGTTGGTCACACTTATATTTTCTAAGTGTCATGTCCATCATGTTTCCAAAACATGTTACAAGTTTTCAAGAATTTGGGTAGACCTAACTTAATAGGTAAATTCCCAATGGGTAGACCTAACTTAATAGGTAAATTCCCAATCTTATGTTTTTATGTCTTTTAAGTTTACCCAACCCCAAACGCAATCCCATCGCTTACATATCGCAATAGCGCATAAAGGATAGAAAGAGGGAACTTGGCATAATCATGACATAAAGGTGTTGAAGCCACAAGTTTAACATGGTGGCATATGAAATGTACACATGTTCATGTACTTGCATATTACATTTTAGGCCTCAAAAGCATGCATAAAACCAAACTTAGCATATTGGTGATACATGGTGATAAATGACATGTAGAAATGGCCATAAGTTCGCATTTAGCCTCACATGCAAGTTATCATAAGAGATATGATAACTTACATGTTGCCAAAATGCAACCTTTAGCATAAAGCTTGAAGCTTTAGGCTCATAAACCCAAGATAAGCTTGCATAACATGATAACATGAGTAAGATGATCAACCCAAACTTGCATACATAACATGGCAACTTGCATATCATAACATAGCAAACTTGCATAACATAACATGGCAACTTGCATATCATAACATAGCAAACTTGCATACATAACATGATAGACTTGCATAACACATCATAGTAAACTTGCATATCATAATGATCAAACACAACTTGCACCATTCATTAACTTTAGAGTTTAAATATGAAAGTATAAAAGGGCTTACAATGCTTATGAAGACTCAAATGAGTATAAGCAAATGTAAGATTGAGACAAAGCCCTTATGCAATCAAATAAACCCAAAATGCAAGCTCCAATAGAAAAACCCTTGAGCAAAAATGATCAAAACCCTTGCTTCATGATGTAAATATGGAAACTTGACTTGAATGCAAGCTAATGATACTCATACAAGCTTGAAAACACTTGTATGCATGGAAAATCTCTCATAGAAATTTATTTAGAATTTTATGAAGAGAGTGGAGGCCATGAGAGGAATGATTTTGCCATAGTTTAGTTGTATGAATGAATAATGATGATTTAGTGTTAGGTTAGGGTCTTATTTATAGAGATTAGGATTAGTTCTAGCCTTAGGATTAAACCCTAGTTCCAATCTCAGCCCTCAAAACCGAATCTGGCCCCCAAACTCAACACAACTCCAAAATGGTGCACCAGGCAAAACTGCCCGGCTGAACCAAGTCGACAGCCAAGTCGACAGGGCTGTCGACTTGGGTCCAACCAAGTCGACTCCCAAGTCGACAGGGCTGTCGACTTGGGTGCTCTGGCGGGAATTTTCCCGCCTGGCCCAATCTGACCCTAATTTCCAAATTCAAACTTGAATTTGAAATCTGTTTTTACTTTGAAATTTTCTGAAAACTTCGTTGGGCCTTAATCGGGTCATACGGACTCCGATTTTCGAAAACTCGGACTCTATTTCGCGTATTTTTCCGAGACGAACGCAATGGCATAGCCCGTTTCCCTTGATTCAGATTTATAAATTAAATTCTGCCTCGATTTATGTTATAACAGGTTATTGAAAATACGGGTTGTTACAACGAGAAGCACGGCGAAATCCGTTCGTTGAACGGTGACGAAACGAAGGCGAGGGCGGGTTTGGAAATCTCAGTAATGAGGAACAACAAGTTCCTGTATCGAAGAAGAAGAGTTACCCTAATTAAATGTGGATTAACCGATTAAGTAAGGTTAAAGCATGGTTAAGCAAGTAGATTAAAGAATATGGAAAGTGTTGAATAAGAGGGTGGGTTGCTCAGTGGGGAATGAAGTCAGGTTTGGCCAACAATTATGAAGGGGCGTGTTTGTATCGGTAAGGAGGAAGGAGGTCAAAACGTGGTTTAGTTTGGTGATTTACTTGATTAATAAGTGATTAAGGAAGAGCCAAAATGGCGTTTTAAATGGTACAGGCAAATGAGGCGTGGTGGAATCTGGAATGGAGGGGCTTTAATGAGAAGAGAATGAGGGTAAGATTAGTGTTTTGTTAATTACGGTTATTACAATATAATGAGGGATTTTAGTTAACATTTGGGTTCGTTTCCAACGGAAAAAATAAATAAAGGAAATGGGAGGCCTGAGGAGTATGACCAAGGTGGAAGTAGGAAATACTGGAATGCGTTCTTCATTGAGGAAGAAGACCCCGTTCTGGGCCTGGATAGGTAAATATGTGAGGCCCGAAATTTAATAACCATGTTTAATTAAATTCAAATCAGTGTACTAACTTATAATTGAAATAACTTCTACATACGGTATCAGAATCGGACAAAATAGGATCCAATGGGATCGTATGGACGACGGCTATACACTAGAACTGACGGGGAATGAATTGAAGCTCGTTACAATTTATAGCGAAATAAATTGTCGGATCTGAATCAAATCAAAGACAGTAATCGTTATTTAATGATGATCGTCCAATGTGAGTAAAACTCACCAACTCTGAACAGTTATATTTCTATAACGTATTTTTAGAACTGATAATTATCTGTTGATTGTTGTGTGTTAATTGTTTGGTTGAATTACTTATGTATTGGTTGAAATTATAGATAACGATATATATATAAATCGTTAATCAAATATTGATTCTGTTGATCAGAATATTTCATATTGAAATGAAGTAGATGTTAATTATATTGTTTAACATCAGTGGATGCAGGGAAACAGGTCGAAGGAATCCAACTGGATTCCTCAACATTTATTTTACTATTTTTCATATATTGTGATATATGATGTGATATACAATCTGTTGTTGATTGTGTGTGTTTGGATAATATTGATCAGTAATATATGGTATGTTAAATACCATAACAAATACTAGAATATGAAAAGGGAATTTTCAATGTTATATTGAAATTGAAATCTTTATAAAATCAAAGGATTTAATATAAAGAAATATTTATAAAATCAAGGGATTTTATAAAGGAAATTATTTGTAAAACAAATATAAAGGAAATTATTTGTAAAACAAAGATAAAGGAAAATATTTGTAAAACAAATATAAAATTAAAATATTTGTAAAACAAATAGAAAGAGAAATATTTGTAAAACAATTTACAAATAGAAATAAAACGGGAAATATTTGTAAAACATTTACAAATAGAATTTAAAAGAAAATATTTGTAAAGCATTTACAAATAGATTAAATAGAAATATTTATTTAGAAAATAAATAAAGTAATAAAAGGAAATATTTATTTAGGAAATAAATAGAATTATAAAAAGAGAATTATTTGATAAATAAATATAATTGTATAAAAAGAGAGAAAAGACAATTTTACACTAGGAAAGTTCAGACCTATGCTTCGCACACGGGTATAACAGAATATGAATTTAAAGTGAATATTTAAGAGAAATCTGTTTTAATAGATAAAGTAAGAAGATTAATTTATAAATAAGGTTTTATAAATTAAGTAAAATATTTATCCTTGGATAAATATAATATATAAGTCAGGACTTATATAGAGAAGTAAGAATCGATTTCAACATCGATATTTGAAACTGAAAATGGACGTAGAGTTAATCAAAGGAGTTAATCATAATGTGTTAATCAAAAGGAGTTAGAAGAGTTAATCGAATTATAGTTAATTGATTAGAGTTAGAGTTAATCAGTTAGAGTTAACCAGTTAGAGTTAATCAATTAGAGTTAATCGATTAGAGTTAAATCAAACTAGAGTTATTCGAATAGAGTTAATCGAACAAGAGTTAGTCGAATATTTGTTATATCGAATATAGTTAATTGAATTAGAGTTAGTCGGATTTGAGTTATTCGAATATAGTTTATTCGAAGAAGGAGTTATCGAATAGGGTTATTCGAAGAAGAGAATTAATCGAATATAGTTTATTCGAATAGAGAAAGGAGTTAATCGAATATTAGTTATTCGAAAGGAGTTAATCAAATATTAGTTATTCGAAAGGAGTTATCGAATATTAGTTATTCAAAAGGAGTTATCGAATATTAGTTATTCGAAAGGAGTTAATCGAATATTAGTTATTCGAAAGGAGTTATCGAATATTAGTTATTCGAAAGGAGTTATCGAATATTAGTTATTCGAAAGGAGTTATCGAATATTAGTTATTCAAAAGGAGTTATCGAATATTAGTTATTCAAAAGGAGTTATCGAATATTAGTTTTTCGAAAGGAGTTAATCGAATATTAGTTATTCGAAAGGGGTTAATTGATAAGAGTAAATTAGTTAGAGTTAATTGAATAGAGTTAATCCAGTAGGGTAAATCAAATAGAGTTAATCCAGTAGGGTAAATCAAATAGAGTTAACAGAATTGAGTTAATCAAATAGAGCTAACTGATAAGAGTAAATCGATTAGAGTTAATCGAATAGTGTTAATTGAATAGAGTTATTCGAATATAGGTTATTCGAAGAAGAGAGATTATCGAATATAGTTTATTCGAAGGAAAGAGTTATCGAATTGAGATTTATTCGAAAGAGAGTTACGTAAGGAAGTTTGTTAATGATTTAAAAGATAAACTTTGACTATTTCGAAGTTAAAACGTTGTTCAGTTAAGGTATGAGAGGTAATTATACCCCAACTTGATTGACTTCCTTCTTAACTAAGGAATGGAAAGGTTTGATAGTAAATGATAGTTAAGTGAATTTAGTTAATGAGTGAAATGGTTTGAATTGGCATAGCTATGTTTTATTTAAACATCTGTTTAAATTCAAGGAATGAGTTTTGGAAACGTTTTCCAAATAAAATCAAAGATATTTTCTAATCATAGAAAATGAAATGTTAGATGGTAAAGAATACTGGAATGACAGTGATACGTGGAAAGGAGATGGAAATGTTTTCCAATGATTAATAACGTATATTTTCTAAATTTAGAAAATAAGAATTTCTGTATATATACAGAAACAGGAAATGGAAAATGAATAAATTAATGATAAATTAATTTAAGAGATAAATGATGAATGATGATTGATCGATATAATTTCCATCTGGAAATAATATCGTTGTTTGCACACGTGTTTTTCTTTGATAGTTAAATCACAGACTATCAAAGTTTTGACCATTTTTCCGTCGTCAATACGGAGAGACTGGTTGGATTCTTATCCAAAGAACCACTCCGTATGGGCGTTAGCGTTTCGAATCAAATAGATCGAAGACAAATTGAAGACGGAGTAAAGTGAAAGGGCTGTTGTATAAGTCTTAGGTAGAGATTGCCTAGGATGGATGTACGGAATAGTGCCTTCGGTTTGTCCAGTCCCAGGACAACTTGAATGGACGAATGTCTGACAGAGTATATCTGGTGGATCACGTGAGTTGATCGTTTCAAACGTATTTACGTTTGTGGCGGAGGAATTCGTTTCTCTTAGCTTATACCCGTGGTATTTTTGGGGAAATCAATTTGTGATTTGACGTGTATGACGATGTGGCATTCGAAGTAAATGGAGGAGTGATCTGTTAAAAGATACGTTATGACCTCCAGCCTCATCAACTGGGAAATGACAGAAATCGGGCAGGCAGCATGGCTAAGTGGTTCGCAACCAAGTAGGGTATATTGTCACCATCTAGAGAATATTCATATTTGTTACTTCTTTCAATTCTGTATCTCTCGGGAATGGTTATGTTGGTTTACCAACTGTAAGGTGACAACATATTCGATACACTCAAGCGAAATGAGTGGTCGGTCATGTGTGGCCGAGTTGCAAGATGTTCTTGTTGAACTCTAGTGTATCTCTTCTAGAGTACACTGAGCGAAAGGTGGATCCATACCTTGTCATAGTTGGAATCCATTCCCCAAATAAGAGCCCGCGGTTTTGATTGTATATTATATATGTAGAACGTTAGATGCAAGCGTTTCTACTAGATTGATATTACTTGTGTTAGACATTATTATAATATCAGAATAATATTGTCTTACAAATGATTTGGGTTATCATAAGGTAAAAACCATCCGTGTTTATGTGTGGATCGGTCTTACGATTATTCTTTCTTTTGAAAGGATTTTTAAAGTTAAACAAATGATATGAGTTTACTCACACCAATCACATGACTGACCCGGAGTTTATTTTGTTTTATTTTCCCTAAACTCTTGGGTGCCCAATTTTGTACGAGCAGTCACACTTGAAGGGCTGGAGCAGGAGGCTTCAGGATCATATAGCTATTGTTTATTTCCACTGTGTTTTAAGTGCTGTACTTTGGAAATGATATGTATATTCAAGTACAGATTTATATATCAAAGTTATATTATATATTATATGTTATGCGTTCCACTGTGAGATTCGTGTTACTCTGATATTATATGTTCTTCTTCTTCTTCTTCTATTCTATGTTTCTATCTTATCTATCATCACCCTCTAATTTCTTTCATTAACTACCGGTATTTTCGATCCTTGGATGTTCGATATGTGTTGTATATCGGATAACCAAGATCGACTTTTTCCGGGATGTTACAGTTACACTGAGTCGAGTTGGTCCACATGGTTGCTCCTCAGATGCAATACTACATTCTAATTGGCGAGGCATTGCATGCGTGTATATTTATACACGTGTGTACATGCAGCCATTTAGAATAATCTTCTTGTCCCTGCACTGTAATATGTGTATATACATACTATCTTCCTTGTGGTATTTACAGTCTATCACTGTGAATATCACAAGCTGTCTAGACACAGATGGATGAAATCAGATCAAGTCATGAAAAATGTTGAGAAACACACCAAAATTCTGAGGCAAATAAAATTTTTATTTGCTAGAATATGAAATTACTTATGTTCCAAATATTGTGTGTGTTTCATGTGACAGGTATGGATGACTGGACTGACAGAAGGATGCTGTGAAGACAGAAGACAGAACATTGAAGACAAGAACAGTGTCAGTGAATGAATGTATGTACTAGTGAGTGTCTGTATAAATATGAAATTGTACAATGAGTGTAGAGTGTTGAAGTGAGAGAACAAATATATATGAAATGAGAAAACTATACTGATGTTTGTAATAAACAAATTTGATTAAAATAAAATATTATTTTATTGTGTTCAAACAAATTTGTCTATCGTATTCTGTTTATATACAAGTACAATATCATGTGAAGTAATATCTGTGAATTTGTACGAATAGTGGAGTTGTAAAAGTTGTACTGTTTGAATGCTTGAAATAAAATATTCTATTTATATAAAATACTGTGTGAATATTTGAATTTTTATACAGTTGTATTCTATTTAAATATGAATATTATATTCCTGTCTGTGATGTATACATGAAACAGTTCAATAAAATACACATTTATAATAATATATATTCGGTTGTCATCATCAAACAAAAATCATATAGTTGTGTATACAACAACGTTATATACAACAAGGGCCTGGTTAGCAGGCATCGATTATTCATGCTCTGGTTAGCAGTCGATCAATGGGTAGTATTAGGAAATTTCTTCCTAAATTATTTATATTGTTCTGAATTTGAAGAAGTGCAAAAACGGACATCATTATCAAAACTTATGAATGAGAACAGTCAATCTTTTAAGTCATTTATACTGTCTACATTCCTATTTGTTCACTTTTAGGTGTGCACAGACACTTACCATCTTATGACACTAGAACTACTATTTTATCTATTTTTCCTTTTCTTATCAATCGAGCTAGTAATCACAATAGCTCACCATACTTTTTTTGACCCATTTTTCCTTTCCTTTTTTCCTTTTTCTTCCCCTTAGGCTCTCATGGAGGAAGCGCGTAGTTGGATATTGCCTAGCTGATTCTATCTTGGAGATCCCTGCTAAAGATGTATTATTTTCTTCTTTTCATTTCTACAGTTTAGCTGTTTCTTTGTCTATTTGGGGAATATTAATAATTACGTACTCTAATTTTATTTCTTTTTCTATATGAGATTTGAGACACGATGTGACACCCCACGTCCGTTAATGTCACTCATTAAGAGAATGCATTAAGCTTCGTGAAGCGTTATAGGTAAATAGAAATGGAAACATTACAAGATAGATATAAAAGCAATAACGGAATTCAAATTTTTATTTCAAACATAAATCATAACATCGTGGTCCAAAATATCACGAGTCTGAAACTACATGAAAGCCATTACAAAAATATAAAACTTTTCTATCTTGTTCCATCAGAGTACATAAAAAGCATAATTCCCCAAAAAGTGACAAAGCCATAGTAGAGATAAGAACTTGAGCAATACTTCAAGAGCAGCTTCTAGCAAGATAAAAGCAAAATCATGGTCAAGCCTGAGTGTTCCCGCCCTGAGAACCTTGGAGGAGGGGGGAGACGGAAGAAAGAAGAGGAAACAAAAAAGGTCAGACATAAATTCTGGGAGTCCGGTTACTTTTAGCAAGTAAATAAATAAAAGTAGCATGACAGGCATATAAAGTGGATAAGAAAGATGACATCACAAAAGGTAAGTATGACAAGGTAAACAGGATAGGGTGTATATGCTTCCTTAATGATTACTCTACACTATTACTAGTATATCCAGAATGAGATGATCCCTTCCACTATAAGGTGGTAGACTTAGGCATACGTCCAAATGTACCCTAACTACTACCCTAATCGATCAGCTCTCTAATCCGCGTAGATACTCTGTGTCGGCCCACCGTAGGATGTATCACGTCCTAAAGTGGCAACCCTTCACTGATTTGCACAGCTCCATATCTACAGGTGTCACGATCGTCTTATCCCCCTCTGCCCGGCCCATGCAAGCACATGACCCAGTCGGTTTGCGCCTCCCACACTGTCCTCCACATTTGGATCTCTTACAATCAGCCCCATAAGCGTGCCCCACTCCGACCTAGGGCGGAGTACTCGTTTTGAAACTTATTAAGGGTTACTGACTGAACGGGTCCCCCACACAATATGATACAAGCTTTCCCCCTTGTCTTGTATCCCCACTAGGATTTCCACAGGTTATGGTTACCCTAAAAGGTGTCTTTAATACATAACCCACAATTGGTTAAGTTTTGGGGACCTATATCAAAATATTACCCACCCAACCCAGATATACTTAACTTAACCCTCCCATTGTTCAACCAAGTTTACTTAACCCTAATTCATGTCCATGTTCACATAATCCCTATGGATTCAACTAGGTTAAGTATTCCAATTCGTTACCATGTACATTTATGGTTATAATGGCTAGACCTCCTACATTAGGCCTACAACTTCTGGATGCTGAATATGTCGGTCAGGACCGGGCAGACTTCCTCCACAAGTAGGGCCTAACCTCACGCCTTAGCCCGTCTCGTATTTGTGCTTAGACCCCTCACATTAGATTCAACATTTGCAGTTGCTGGATATGTCGATCGGGTCTGGGCAGACTTCCACCACAAATGCAATCTAACCTCGTGTCATAAGTGCAGTTACGGTTTCTATTTGCTGAAATCCTAGGCATTTCATTATTATCCAATTTTTCACCTATGTCGTAATAGGTTTTAGGTTTCATGCCCCTTTTTTCCCAATTATGTTCATAGTGAATTATCTGTCCAAAATCATATTCATTATTCAAGTTATGCCAATTCTAATGTTTTCCTCTTTTCCCTAACTAACGCATTCGCATATATTTGGCGGCATGCCTATGCTATAAAGTAGCCTAGCCATAAACAATGAAAGGGAAAGGTGATAGGAATATGACAATAGTGATTATTCTAACATAACTGGCATAAATATATATACTGACATAGACATGTAATTAGCATAGTAATAAGGTGGACATAAAAACAGATCTAGTGAACATGTGATGATAAAACTAGATCTAACATAATAAGGATGTTCTAATTGGCATGAATAGATCTAAATAAGGATTCATATATCCAATTAATGGTAGATCTAAATTAACCACAACATGATTGGTACAAGATGATCTAGATGGAGAATTAGATTTAAACAAGGTTTTAACTGTCCAAATAATGACAGATCCAGATTAGCCACAAACATAGATAAAGGTTAAGATCCACAAATGTGACATGACAAATTAACCACAAGTGAATTAGATATATCCAAGAATATCATAGATTCACAATTTATAACAGATCCAAATCACAGTCATATCATGTTTTACTTTTAATCATTTAAATCTAAAAATAACTAAACTCACAGTGTTTGGATTTTAGAAGATAGAAGAGGAATTGTTGGTGTTGAATCTCAGATCTATATTTGAATCTCTAATTGATTAGCTCTAGTTGATTGTTATTGAAGAAAAGGATTCGATTCAGTTCAGGCACCGGCAGCATTTTGCCTCCATTGATTTTCAGTGTAGAAAACAAGAGAAATGAGCCTTTATTTATAGCTGCCAGCCTCCAGAATTCGACTGCCACCTCAGCCCTAGGGGGGTTGACCCCCCTCCCCAGTTATGGGTCGAGACCCCTACTATGGGGTCGACACTCCCGGGGCGAGAATTTTACCGCCTACGGGATTTTCGAAATTTGAACTGAAATTTGGTTTTCTGGATAGGTTTGAACTGTTTTATGTACATATAATTATCTTGCACGTATACAAACTTCAAACCTTCATAACTTCTTCATACGGTGTTCGTTTTAAGCAAACCAAATGTCTACCTTGACCAAAATTTCGAGACGGATGCAATGGCACAATCCATTTCCCTTAATTCTGATTATTAAATTAATTATTATTTAATTTATCCTCTTTAATGTTGTTGAAATTATGGGGTGTTACATTCCCCCTTACTTAAAGGATTTCGTCCCCGAAATCTCTAAGTTGAGAAGAATGTATATCCTACCATCGATCATCCATCTACTCATTCATCAATCACAAGCATCCATTGTCCTTAAAGACTTCTAATGCTTATATGAACATATGCAAAGGTGTGTGTATATGTCCCAATACTAATGCGAAGATTAGGCGGTCTACTGATTCAACCAAACTCCTCAATGTAATGTATGTTAGTGTCGTGAATCCAGTATGTATGCAGATAATCCTATTATAACATGTAATTTCTATATGTGTGAACACTCATTCGTCCAAATGCAACATCCATATGCTAATACATCCATTTTCACCCACTAAAAGAAAAGAAAAATGCACACACATCCATATGTAGTATGAGAGTGATTGAGCCGATCTAGTGCCTAATGTGTGCGTATATGCATCCACAGGCAACCACTATCAAACACTTGCATCCATCAAACATAACATGTCTCAAACACAGGTTTACATTCATAGGATTCCTATTTAAAGGTCAAAAATACTATTGATAGGACATACTCAAATGATAGAAACAAGCATACATAAAACTTTGGAAAAAGGAGTTAAGGACATACCCTCGAAAAGGAAAGGGTACAAAACACGAATCTTGTCTTCGGTCTCCCAAGTCGCATCCTCTGGGTTATCTCCCCCATTGAACCTTTATCATCTTGATTTCTTTATTGCGTAGATTCTTAACTTCTGATCTAAGAATACGGGTAGGGACT
Source organism: Allium sativum (assembly GCA_030737875.1). Taxonomy (NCBI): domain Eukaryota; kingdom Viridiplantae; phylum Streptophyta; class Magnoliopsida; order Asparagales; family Amaryllidaceae; genus Allium; species Allium sativum. The sequence goes on from CM060920.1 coordinate 370,597,795, forward strand.
CGTCTGAATGTCGCCTGTCGCTCCACTTCTATTTCCTCCAATAAACTTAGCTCAACAACTTTCGCGGTGTTATGCAAGCGCTTAAGCAGATGAGAAACGTGGAAAACATCATGAATGCCAGATAGATTTTCTGGTAGCTTTACTATATAGGCCATTTGGCCGATCCTTTTGGTTATGGGAAATGGTCCCACAAGTCTGGGTGCCAACTTCCATACAAATCTGAAGCGAACCACATTCCTCAGAGGTGGTACTTTAATAAAAACTAAGTCTCCCACTTCAAATTCGATGTCAGTCCTTCTCTTGTCCGCATAGGATTTCTACCTATCTTGAGCTGTCTTCATCCGCCGTCGAATAAGGTCAATCTTCTCGGACGTTTCTCTAACCATATCTGGTCCAAGTAATAATCTTTCTGTAGATTTCCACTAACAAGTTGGTGATCTACGGGGTCGTCCGTACAATGCTTCGAAGGGTGCCATACCAATGTTAGCTTGATAACTATTGTTGTAGGCAAACTTTACTAAAGGAAGTGCTCTTCCCAAGTCCCTCCGAAGTCTAGGATACACAGCCCTAAAAGATCCTCAAGAATTCTATTCACCCTCTCCGTCTGCCCATCGGTCCGAGGATGATAAGCGGTGCTCAAACACAACTGTGTACCTAATGCTTCTTGCAAGCTCCTCCAAAATTCACTGGTGAAGATGGGGTCACGATCGCTTACGATGCTGGAAGGTACTCCATGAAGACAGACTATCTCACGAACATAAATTGCTGTCAACCATGATGTCGTCCTCTTACTCTTAACTGGAATGAAACGAGCTTAGTAAGTATATCCACCACAACCCAGATACTGATGTTGCCTTTCTTTGATCTAGGAAAACCATCTATGAAATTCATGGAGATGCTCTCCCACTTCCACTGTGGAACCTCAAAAGGATGAAGTAGACCACCGGGCTTCTTTTGCTCAGCTTTGACTTGCTGACAAACCAAAAATTTAGAAACAAACTCTGCCACATATTTCTTCATCCCAGCACAAAAGAAAACCCTCTTCATGTCTCTATACATCTTATCACCACCTAGATGAATAGTCATTTTAGAATGGTAGGTTTCTTCTAGGACTGTCTTTATCAAGCTTCCAGTTTGAGGAACACAAAGCCTTCCATCTTATCGCAACCACCCATTTTCATCTATCGAATATCTACTGAGGTGACTAGAAGTCTCCCCTTTTCTAAGCTTATTCATGATGTCTAAAATCTGTTGATCGTTTCGTTGTGAAGCTACTATCTGATCCATAAGAGTAGGTCGTATCTCTAATGATGCAAACAAATCAGGCAAAATCTCGATGGAGGGTCTAAAGTCAAAAGTTGATATGAACTCCAAGCTCTTCCTCTCCCCAAACAGAGGACTTAAAGCCATCCTCTTCCTACTTAGTGCGTCGTCCACCACATTACCCTTGCCAAGGGTATAAGCGATTTCAAAATCATAAGAACTAGGAATTCTATCCACCTTTGTTGCATTAAATTAAGATCCTTCTACGAGAACATGTACTTGAGAGATTTAAGATTGGTGTATAATTCGACCTTCTCTCCAAGTAAATAATAACGCCACATCTTAAGTGTGAATGCTATGGCAGATAGCTCTAAATCATGGGTAGGATAGGTCTTCTCATGAACTCTCAACTATCTACCCCCATAACACACTACCTTTCCTTCTTGCATCAGAACCTCCCTAAGCCCAGTACCACATGCATTAGTGTAAACCGTAAATACTTGGCTCCCATCAGGCAAGGTCAAGAGTGGGGATGTTGTTAGAGCCCTCTTCAAACATTGGAAAGCAACATCATAATCAATGTCCTATGAAAATGCCAAGTTCTTCTTCGTCAGCCTGGTGAGAGGGGCTGATATCTTTGCGAAGTCGTTAATGAACTTCCTATAATAGCTTGCCAATCCAAGAAAGCTTCTCACCTCTGTTGCATTTTTCGGAATCTGCCAATCTTGCACTGCAACCACCTTTGCGGGATCTAGAACTATCCCTTCTTCGGAGACCACATGCCCTAAGAATCTCACCTCTTTTCTCTAAAAGTGGCATTTAGATAACTTTGCCTTAAGCTGATTCGCATGGAGAGTTTTCAAAACTTCTGTCAAATGTTGGGCATGCTCTTCTTCCCTTTTGGAGAAGATCAAGATATCATCAATAATGACTACGACAAATTTATATAGAAACTCCTGAAACACCCTACTCATTAGATCAACAAAATAGGCGGGTGCATTCGTCAACCCAAAAGGCATAACTAGTCATTCAAAGAAACCATCCAGAGTTCTAAAAGCAGTCTTATCTATGCTGTTCTCAGCCACCCTCAACTGATGAAACCCCATGGCCAACTCTAACTAAGAGAATACCGAGGCACCAACAAGTTGGTCAAACAAGTCATCTATCCTTGGAAGTGGGTGCCAGTTCTTCTTAGTGAGTTTATTCAATTCTCTATAGTCTACACGTAAGCCAAGTGAACCATCCGCCTTAGTCGCGAATACCACTGTAGCACCCCTGTAACGAACTGGGATTTTCGACTCCGAAAATCAACATAAAACTACCATGTTGACTATTCAGACATCGGAAATACCTGATCATTAATATAAAGAAGATAGGGGTGAGAATAGATAAGATAGAAAATTAGAATAGAAGAAGAAGATCACCAGAAAAGAATCAGAGTAATACGAATCTCACAGCGGAACGAGTAAAATATAATATAACTTGGTAATAAACAGTACATATATGCAATAACATTATCAGAGTACAACACTTACACATAGTGGAAATAACAATAGTTATATAATCCTGAAGCCTCCAGCTTCAAGCTCCTCCAAGTATATCTGTAAAGACCTGAACTTCTTGATTGCCCGTACAAATTTGGGCACCCAAGAGTTTAGGGAAAACAAAACAAAATAAACTCTGGGTCGATCATGGGACTGGTGTGAGTAAACTCAAATCATTTGGTTTAACTTTTCAAAATCCTTTTCAAAAGAAAAGGTAATCGTAAGAACGATCCACACAAAAACATGGACGGTTTTACCTTACGATAACCCAAAACACTTTTAGTAATCAATACTTCTCTGATATTATGATAATGTCTAATCACAAGTAAATAACAATCTAGCAGAACGCTTGCATCTCACGTTCCACATATATAGTACACAAACAAAACCGCGGGCGCTTATTGGAGATTGGATTCCGACTATGACAAGGTATGGGACCACCTGCCGATAGTGTATCTCTAGAGGCGAATACACGGGGTTCAACAAGAACGTCTTGCAACCCGGCCCACACATGACCGACCACTCATTTCGCTTGAGTGTATCGAATGTATATCACCAACGGTTTGGAAGCTACCCACCGTTTCCCGAAAAGGGACAGCATCGAAAATAGATAAAAGAATGAAATGGATTTTCTCTAGATAGGTGATATACACGCTAATGGGAGCGACCCACCTAGCCATACTGCCTGCCCGATTTCTGTCATTTCCCGGTTGATGAGGCTTGAGGTCATAACGTATCTTTTGGAACACCTGACCACCCTTCACTTTGAATGCCACATCGTCATACCCGCCAATCACAAATTGATTTCCCTAAAAATACCATGGGTATAAAGCTAAGAGAAACGAATTCCTCTGCCACCAAACGTAAGTACGTTTGAAGAGATCAACTTACGCGATCCGTTAGATACACTTTGTCAGACATTCGTCCATTCACGTTGTCCTAGGACTGGACAATCTGAAGGCACTATTCTGTAAATAGGATAGCCCTTGCATTACTCCGTCTCCAATTATCTTTATCATATTTGATCGCAATGCTAACGTCCATACAAAGTGGTTTTCAGATAATGAATCTGATCCCGGTCTCTCCGTATTGACGACGAAAAAAATGGTCAAAACTTTGATAATCGGTGATTTAACTATTAAAGAAAAATAGTTGTACAACCAATGATCTTATTTCTTGATAGAAATTCGATCGATCAATCATCAATCAACACTGATCTCCTTTAATTTAATTTATCAATAATTTATCTACTTCCCATATATTTGTAAATTCTTATTTTCTAAATTTAGAAGATATACTTTATTAATCATTTGAAAACATTTCCATATTTGTTCTCATTCCTTATTTTCTATAATAGAAAACATTTCTGATTCTTATTTGGAAAACATTTCCAAAACTCCTTCATTGGATTTAACAGATGTTTAAATAAAACATCGCTAAGCCAATTCAAACCATTACACTCATTAACTAAATTCACTTAACCAACCCTCACTATCGAACCTTACCCATCCATTAGTTAAAAATGAAGTCAATCAAGTTGGGGCATAATTACCTCTCAGACCTTAACTGAACAACATTTCTAACCTCGAAATAGACAAAGTTCACCCTTTTAAATCTTTTAACCAACTTCCTTATGTAACTCGGATTCTATTTATGAATCCACTTCTTTATTTTGAAACACTGATTATAACTATAGCGTTATAATCCCTTCTTCTTAAATATCTAACTTCAAAATATAACTTTTATTCCTTAATTTAACTAAATAACTAAATAGACAATTTATGAAGAAATCATTAAATCTTGATTAAAAACGGAAAGTGTACTTTCCCGAATTCGATATAATCGAATTTACACGTATAAATCTTTTTTCGAATAATCTCTATTCGATAACTCCTTTTCGAATAAATTTTATTCGATAACTGTTTCTTCGAATAACTATATTCGATAATCTCTCTTCGAATAACTATATTCGATTAACTCTCTTCGAATGTTTTACATTCGATTTACTCTCTTCGAATGATTTACATCCGATCAACTCTCTTCGAATGATTCACATTCGATTAATCTCCTTTTGAATAAAATATATTCGATTAACTCCTTTTAACTCTATTCGAATAACTAATATTCGATAATTCTTTTTAACTCTATCGAATAACTAATATTCGATAACCTCTTTTCGAAAAATCTCTATTCGATTTATTCTCTTCTTCGAATAACCTTATTCGATAACTCTTTATTCGAATAAACTATATTCGAATAACTCTAGTCTGACTAACTCTAATTCAATTAACTCTATTCGAATAACAAATATTCG